>OW388304.1:22394053-24794053 GCA_936450465.1 Gibbula magus
CAGCGGCAGCAGCAGTAGTAGTAGTAGAAGCAGCTGCAGTAGGAGTGGTAGTAATAGTAATAGTAGCAGCAGTAGAAGTAGTAGTAGTAGTAGTAGAAGTAGTAGTAGTAGCAGCTGCAGTAGAAGTTGCAGTAATAGTAATAGTAGCAGCAGCAGTAGATGAAGTAGCAGTAGTGTAGTAGTAGCAGTAGCAGTAGTAGTAGTAGTAGTAGCAGTAGTAGTAGAAGTAGTAGAACAAGTAGTAGTAGTAGTATTAGTAGTAGTAGTAGTAGTAGTAGTAGTAGTAGCAGCAGCAGTTATTCAACTTAGAAAAGCCCTCTTCAGCAGCAGTAGAAGTAGTAGTAGCAGCGGCAGAAGTAGTAGTAGTAATAGTAGTAGTAGTAGCAATGTCAACAGCAGTAGTAGTTGTAGTTGTAGCAGTAGTAGTAGTAGTAGTAGTAGAAGAATTAGTAGCAGCGACAGTAGAAGTAGTAGAAGTAGTAGTAGTAGTACTAGTACTTTGATTGAAACGTATTTTATTCATTCAAGAAAATTTAATGGATTGGGCTTAGAAAAGCCCTCTTCAGCAGCAGTAGAACTAGTAGTAGCAGCGGCAGTAGTAGTAGAGTAGCGGCAGTAGTAGTAGCAGTAGTAGCAATGTCAACAGCAGTAGTGGTAGTAGTAGTTGTAGCAGCAGTAGTAGTAGTAGTAGAAGTAGTAGTAGCGACAGTAGAAGTAGTAGTAGTAGTAGTAGTAGTATTAGTAGTATTAGTATTAGTAGTAGTAGTAGTAGTAGTAGAAGAAGAAGAAGTAGTAACAACGGCAGTAGAAGTAGTAGTAGTGGTAATAGAAGCAGTAGCAGCGGCAGTAGTAGTAGTAGTAGTAGTAGTAGTAGTAGTAGTAGTAGTAGTAGTAGTAGTAGTAGTAGTAGTAGAAGAAGAAGTAGTAACAACGGCAGTAGAAGTAGTAGTAGTAGTGGTCGTAGTAGTAGTAGTAGTAGTAGTAGTAGAAGTAATAGAAGTAGTAGTAGTAGTTATTGTCGTGGTTACAGTTTGTGAGTCGTGAATAAGTAAACCATTGACTATAGAGTCAAGAGCTGTGAACGTCAAAGAGAAAGCGCCAAGCACCTCCTCCCTGAAACTACTCATAAACACCACAGCACGGGTGCTATCCTCTTAGTTATTAGACAGTGGAAACTAATAAAGATATATAAAAAGGCTGAGATTGACCTTAGACACCCTTAACCAGCGTTAGGTGTCCCCCCTTTACCCCCGTGGTGTACGTAAATATAATGTGCTCCCTAGAAGCTGTGTCTCTGTTGGGGGAAATTACTTTATAAATAAAATAAACAGTTTTACCAGTACGTGATCAAATAACATGGACACGCTATTGTTATTGTCACTCAAAATATTGCCTGGAAATTTGAAATTTTACACTTTAATGTTTTCTTGTTACTTCGCAACTGAATATGTTTGTACTCAACTCTAGGGAATAGTATACACTCTACTTGTGGGAGAGCATGTTGACATTTTAACTTTTTAAAACTGTTGTGCATGCATATACGGGCCTAATTAGATGGTGTGTCAATGTATGCATCTCTACGTGTTCTTTACTCAGAGACACGTGATTGGCATTGGTAACATAGTGGTGCTTAAACATGTTGATGTTGCTATGACGTTACTGGGGGTACGAGCATGGACAATGAATAAACGTTATGTATGTGAACAAATAGTATATATGCGACAGGTCTGACATTATGATATAAGTATTGAAGTAGACATTCGCATAATTCGTATGCATATTTAAGCTCAAATTATTGATCAGTATGGGTTTTTAGTTGTAGCGAGTCAGAATGATGTGCTGAATTGATATTCACGTTATGGTTCCGACGATTGACGTTCGTAGTTTCTCTAATACACAGAGACAATAGTTGTTGTTTTAGTGTTTTCTCCTGGTTGGTGTTGACATGTGCCTAATCCTTGGAGTGTGGGGTTGAATTCAGTAATGGACTGGAAAAGGTACAATAACGTGTACAATTGCAAAAAGTATGAATAAAAATATAATAATGTTAGTCAAAGGTACACTATGACGCTAATTTACACGACCCAAGATTAATTTTTACCACGCCGTGGCGAGCCGAAAATCTCAACTAGTTTTCTGTCTGTTATACGCTCCCTACGTTTGCGCGGAGACAGGCGGACGTCTTACTGAACCAATTATAATTATAAGACTACTACTATAAATGTCTGTTTTGTTTTACATGCTGATGCTTTTATCAATGTGTTTCCATAATAATACAAACTTGGATCGACAAACAAGCGAGTAGTAGTAGTAGTATAGTAGTAGTAGTAGTAGCAGTAGCAGCAGTAGTGATTGTAGTAATAGTAGCAGCAGTAGTGATAGTAGTAATAGTAGCAGTAGTGGTAGTAGCATCAGTAGTAGTAATTAAGAGTTGTAGTAGCAGTATAAGTAACAGTAGTAGTTGTGATAATAGTAGTAGTAGTAGTAGTAGTAGTAGTAGTAGTTGTAGTAGTTGTAGTAGTAGTAGTAGTAGCAGCAGCAGCTTAGTAGAAGTAGTAGAAGATTTAACTGATGTTGTATTTAGGTAGTGCAAATTACGCCTTAGTTACGCTGAACGAGTGTTTAAAGGGTAAATAGTCATATTGTAATGAGGCACGATACTGCAATAATGATCTATTCAGCCACTGCAGTCATCTATAAATGCCTGGCACATTAAGACCAGGTATACAAGCGATCAGTGACAGCAGTCTAATTCGGTTGTGCAGTTTATACAGTAAACACTACCCTCTGCTATCATCTTACCCTGCTAGGCACGGTCGCAGTCTCTCATGGTGTTGAACAATGACCCATGAGCTAAAGTTACACCACAATCTGACGGATAAATAGATAAAGTATTGTGTCTACTACATTACAATCAGATTTCTTGGGCGTGCCCCTATTCCGTAATCTGGTTACATATTGTGAGGGGATTAACCCAGCGAGGACGGCATGTGACTAGAACGCGCAGGTATGCATGGGGATTTTTACATGAGCTGGATTACCTGCGTGGTAGATAGATACCCGCGTGATATAAGTATATAAATCCGTCAGTCAGGGCTTGTTGATGTGGATATGCCTACCTGGAAAGTATGGAATTTAAATAGGATACAAAGAGATACGTTATTTGTTAAAATATGAATGTATAATCTGTGAAAGATTTTGTAAAATGAGAAAACTGTGTGTGCTGTTTTTTTTGGGTTTTTTTTTATCAATATCATATAAGTGTATGATACATACATACATATATACATACACAATGCCATACAACTTTTAAATTCAATAAATACATACAGTTAAGGAAGTATTATAGTTATTTAACAGTATTAGTGTTTTGTAGTTATATGTTAAAGGGACGATAGCACGTTTCTCATTGAAATAAAATATCTCACAAGAGGGAAAAGAAATGTTTTACCCTCTTAAGTAAATATATACTATATGACGTTTTATCATAAATGGTAAATTTTAACATATACAAATGCAAAAATGTACTACTGCCCCTTTAAAATAAAATGCTTATTTTCACTGAGTGACATAAGATGTTAAAGTATTCGCTGGTGGTCTTGGGTTCAAATAAAAACAACTAATTCTTAATCAAATATAATGATATACTTACAGATATATACATTTTTAAGGGACTAAAAAAATACGATAAAAACAGTTACAGAGACATTCCTCAAATTAGACAAAACTAAGCCAAAAGTTTTTCAAAGACTTTCTGAAACAATAAAACTCCGTAATATAACAATAGCATGTACACTGCAAAAATGGTGTTTTGACATTAAACACAAACCAAAACACGTGGCTTGTCCTGTTTTTTAAACACATGAAAGATCCAAACATGTTTAAAACCAAAACATGTGGCATAATGTGTTTAATATCAAAACACATTCACGGTTAGAACTTGTTGGGAAAAGTGTTTTGATTTTAAACATGTTCTGAAAAGTGTTTTGATTTCAAACATGTTGTGAAATGTGCTTCATTTCGAAACATGTTGTGAAATATGTTTCATTTCGAAACATGTTGTGCACCTTCAGCAGCACAGACAGCTTTTGTAGATACTTAAGCTTTAAAAGAAGAAATCCTGGAACTATCAATCAGACATTGACAGCTTAATAAGACCACCTGATAAAGGTGTGAGATAATCATCATTTGTAAACTACATTTAATTATATGCATTCATCCATTGTTGAAAGTTTAAAGTAACTAAACTCTTTAGGAATTTTCTAAAATTTACTCTTTGCTTTTTTTATTTTTGCTTCCAAATCAAGAAAACCTGTACGAAGTTTACAAATGATGATTAGTTCAGCGACAGCAATGAAATGATAACAATATTCAATGGTTCAACATGTTTATTTAAAATATAAATATTCCATTCCATTCTCAATGTTTTCTGACATGTTGTCAGATACAGAAAGTCAAAAGCATAACTTCAATTGTACTTAAAATAATATAATTTAACATCTAGTGGATCTGCATATTCTACCATTAAATTTACTTCAACATTGACAAATCAGCACATTCCTTGCGTTTTTATGTCACAGTTACAAATTTTAGACACTATCTTATTTGAGCTAAAACAAAAGAAAAAATGCAATTTAAAGTTCTTAACATTTCTTATTTTAAGTATTGATAACTTCATGGTATCTAATAGAAAGAATTACTAAAGATGTTCATACATAATTCTCAAGTTTCAAGATGAGGTGTGTCTTGGTCACATTTTGGATGCTTCAATCCTCTTGTAATTGTCGCCTGGCTTTAAACGATGCTCTCTGCGCTTCCAATATCAAGGTCTTGTCCTGTTGATCTGTCGTTTGGCTAACTCAGGTGTAATGGTTCTCAATGCATCTTATGTATCCATTTCAGGAGTTTCTGAAAAAAGAAGAGCATAATAAAAGAATATGAAGGAATTCATTATAATAAAGATGAAGATGTACAAGCATAACATTAACCATGCACACTAATGATGAACGAGATTATATTCATATCAAATAGTTCTGTGTTTATGTCAATAAGTTTACCTTCGATGGTGTACATGTCAAGGTGATTCCTCTTCCTTTTCCACTGACAGGAGACTGGATTTTCTTACTATGCCTCTTTCAGCGAATTGTCTTCACCTACTAAGACAGGACTTGGTTGAAGTTAATCTGAAAGAATTGATGGCAACATTAAAAAATCTTGAAAAACATCTTGTTTACCAGCATTATTATAATATTATCCAACGGACTGTCTTAATTAAATATCCTACAATGACTACAATGACTACAATGACTACAATGACTTCATTATGTTGAGCGCTTTGAAATAATGTATTACATAAACGTTTATTACAATTGGAATTTTTTTTTTAAAAACTGTGCCACTGCCCCTTTAAGACATTGATAGACCACATGCAAACAATAGAACAGCTATAAAGAAAAATTGCCCAAGCATGCTCTTTAATGATATGATTCTACTAGTGTACCATAATTTCGTTACACTTCCTCGTTAACTTCTACTCAACAAGTTCTTACCTTCAAAAAACGTTGATTATATAGTGTGAAAACTTCTTTTGTTGAAGGCATTCACCAACATCTTGTACTGTTGAATCTTCATTCAAACTCTGTATGTTCATTTTCGGTGATATTACACGTTTTCAGTAGAGACAAAAGATAAACAAAGGAAATAATTGCGCGCAATTGCTCGATCAAGGGCAAGTAACTCTCATTTCACGTGTAACTCCTTTGTTTGAACGAGTGGCCCCGGCCACGTGTTGGTCAGCATGGGTTCTACACTAACATGACCAGGGAAAGACACAACTGGTTTTGTTTTAATCGTTCACTGAATCCTGTGTCTTGTTTCCATAAAATAATTCAAATAAATTTCTAATTCTAGCTTATTAATTAGGCTCTCATTAGTTTTGAATCTGATTGTATAAGGTGATATAGCAAAAGGTGTGTTTATATCAAGTAAATACGACTTCATCAAAGATTTATTGATTGTTTACATCTCGTCATCTTTTTCTAAAAAAGATTCGAGGTAATTAATTTTAATATTATATTAGAAATATAACTAAATACAATATAAAACATATAAAAAGCCATGTGTTAAGCATATAAACACATTTCAAAACACATGAAAACATGTTTTATGTAAAACATGTAATTAAGATGTTTAAATTCAAAACGTCATATTTGGAATGTGTTCAAATTCAAAACGTCATATTTGGAATGTGTTCAAATTCAAAACGTGTTTTGACTTACAACACATGAAAAATCACGTGTTTAGGATAAAAACATATTTCAGAACATGTTTTGGACAAAACATGTTGTGAACATGTTTAAAACCGAAACACCATTTTTGCAGTGTATTTATCATAAACGTATAAACACATAATATTATAAAATATATATATGTGTCCACCACAAACTGATCTCCAACTGAAAGAAGGCAGTTAAATGTAATGACATCCACAAACACTAAATCAATCAAATAATTATGTTAGAAAATGTCCAGTATACAATTTACACAACGTTGTAACCAAGTTGACGATCAAACGTCCTATATTCGATTCAGTGGAATTTGTCAGACATGAGTTAAAACGTATTGACGAAGAAACAATTGAGGACACTTCGTCTGTGTATAATAAAAACTGTAAATATTGGCTTTAAAATGGCCATGTCCGGCAATAAGAATTTCCAAATCTTCGAAGAAAACAAGTTGAAGAAAACACGTTTAGACCTTATTAGATTTACCATTTGGCCCTGAGAAGGTACGTCTACAACTCTATTCGAATTGTAAATAAATTATTTAAAGAAACATGTCCAAGAATACAGCTAGTGTGTCTCAACTTTCACACCAAATTGCCGACCAACGTACAGGCATATCCCCTCGCCGACTGTCCAATGCCCACCAATCGAATTGGAGAAGACATGGAATTCCTGTAATAAGTTCTAAGGGTAAACGTCATGTGTGGGCATGTCTCCTTGTGTATTTTCTGCCGTATTGTGTTACGTATTGGAAACAGGGATCCTTAAACCAATTTTTCTTCACTAAGACGCTGGCAGAGTTCAAAAGACCCGACCATTGTCCGCTGTTTATCCAATGTGCGTGAGAGTAGCAACGCCATGCTAACGGTATTCAGTCGCGTGGCTTACTGAAAATCCGCTATTAGAAAATAATTACTGTTCTCCAAGATAAACATCATGTTAATCGGTAAGATAGTTATCCAAGTTTTCCAGATTACTGAGTTAACCTAATACTGTAAGTATGTGGGTTCTTGAATACTTCTCAAAACTTTTCTTTCTAACGAATTCTTTAGCGGCATGCAAAGTGAGTGAAAGAATTGAGTTACCTACCCTATCGCACTCTCCATTCAAGAAGTCACGGCCTCTATTTTACAAGCCGTTTGAATAATCACATGTAAATATACGAATTATCGCGCTGTTTAGTCTAATTTATATTTGCAATTTGCGAGATCTAACACGTAAACGTTGATTAAATAATGATGTTTGTTTTGTCTGAAAGGTGCCAAAGCTGATTAACTTCAGAACACATTAAGTCAATGGCGCCTCTCAAGAATTGTCCATTAAAAACGGCAAAATTCTAAAGAATTGCTTTGTGCTTTACTTTCTGTAAATCGTCTGCGAGTTCACAGTATATGCCGGATTCGTTTCATTTGTCTTGCGACTCATATGTTAAAAACTTGTGTCACAGCTATTATCCTACCCATGAGGCTTATATCATACGGTCAAAATCTAAGTAAATAATTTTTAGATTCTGAAAATTGGTGCCGTGTTTAGAGGTATAGGCTACAGTTGTGAACCAGTTTGGGAAATGACAGCGAGAAATTAGTTTTATAATCATTCTCTGGACCAACATCATGATCACTGACGTTCGCGCGTATTCTCCCAAGTGATTTTGACATCCACATTTTGACATGAAAAGTCAATTGATCAGGTACATGGATTATTAAGCTGTTCAAAGAATTCAAATCTGCCCAATCACGTTGTGTTTGTAGTTGGTTTTCTTTACCTTTATATGTTTTTTTTTAAAGATAGATCCTGATTGTTTCTACAATATAAGATCGTGAGAAACCCATGATTACATATCATTTAATGAAATAAAAATCCCGAAGCGAGTCATTGTGTATTCTCCCCATGGCATCCACAATTTGATTTAAAGGGACAGTAGCACGTTTTTTCGCTCAAATAAGTCGATGAAATGTATTTGAAAAATAATGTCACCAATAGTAAAACACCCTTCTCTCTTTAAAAAATCAAGTTTAAAATGAGTGTACATGGTTCTGTAAAGCCATGGGAGTACTTTTTGTCATTCAAAATGATAAAATGTGTTCACAATAAAATGGCCGCCATGCAATTTTGGCTTTATACGCAACACCGTTATGACCACTACGGATACTTGGTTTGTGTAATAAGATGTTTTATCGATGTTTTATCCTCTAAAGTAAATATAAATGTCATAAACTATCATTATAAATGGGAAATTTGAAAAAATAAAATTTGCAAAAAACGTGCTACTGCCCCTTTAAAGGTACATCCATTGTGTTGTTGGGGGTCAAATATGCCAAACGTTATAAATGGTCTTACTTTATCGAGAAGTACCAACTGTTACCGAAAACTACCATTTTGATGATACTCGACTTAGTATATTGACGATATGAAGATAAAAGTGTCGATTTCTGATCGAAAACCGGACAATGCACCGCGTGTGGCGCGCGCCAATGAGTCAAACGTAATTTTGGAATCTTATTTAAACCAGATAAAATAAAACATTTGGGTTGATAATGTTTAATAGGTCATATAACTACTGTGCGTGTAAATAGGACATGCACTTTCGGTTTCTGCACATGCATAATGATGTTTCTCGGTTTTAATTGGAAACTAGTAATTATGATATATTTGGTGATTGAGGATGAATAAGCAAGCTTAGTGCATGTGTTTGTATTGTAAACAGCACATATGGTGTGTTCGAACGTATTAAAGCCAAATAAAATTTTATGAAACACAATGGATGCACCTTTAATACACGTTAACTGATCAGAAGGTGCGTGGATTATAAAGCTTAGTTGACATGTGTAACTATAACATCGTTATATTTGCGACCACACTAACTGCAATAGCACTTACTCTTGAACTGTTGCGGGACGAGTCCCTTGTTGGCTTCGAACCCATCCTCAGAGTCCGTCACCGACCGCTATCACCGACGATACCAACAGTTTATCCATTCGGCAACTAAGTCGAGTATTTTCTGTTGCATGGTTTTGGCTGTAAAATCTTATACTCGTCTGAAGTTTAATGACAATTTGCATGACGTCGACAATTAGGTTGGCCATACTTGGAGTCTATCATTTAGGGAAACATTTACCATAGCAATAGATCTGACTACAACATTAAACTAGTTTCACAACTTATAATAAATAAAGACACAGGGCCATTACTTCATTTATTTTTAGATTTTACGAAAAGGGTTATAATCATTCGATCCCATATTTATGTTAAAATTAAAAATTAATTAAAGCACATGACCGAATAATGTCAGACTTGGGGCCTAAAAAGTATATTTATTCTTAAAATACCCGAAGTCCTATTTCTCAGAGTCTCCTTGTCAATATTCATATTTTAAAAAATATATATACTCTTTATCAGAATATACATGTTACAACAGTTACTCCCTACCGATTTCCTATATAAGCTCTGTTCTAATACGAACAGTTTCTCGATTCTAGCAAAATCCCATTGGGGCGAAAAAGAGTACCACATACAAAATATTACTAGTAAATCCCTGTTTTTTATGAAATGAGCTCTTACATCAACTACATCGACCATATTACTTTAAAGAGTTGAGACTGTAAGGGATTTTTCTTATTAGCATATGTCCACCTAAAAAAGGTCTGATATAAATACTTTAAATAATTAAATTTCAGTTTTTGTCTCTGATTTGGCCTTCTTTATCAGCATGTTTATGGTCTATTGTTTTCACATATTCAAGTAATATACATCGAGGACATCCTGTATCAGGGTAAAACGTATATATAAACACTCCGCTCCTGTGTTAGAACTGTGCATCGAGACATTTAGTCTACGTTTCTAATTTAAAAGAGGCATTACGACGTGTCTTTGGAAAATGTCATCTTTACAATGGCGTTGCTGATTGCACAACTCTTTTTGTATGCAACCAATCAAGATTATTTTTTTCGAGCCGAGGAACTGCTTGTATTAGAACAGAGGTTAGGAAAGGAAATCCGAAAGGAGTGACTCATATATATTGGAAGAGAATGCGTTCATTGTTTCCAGAAACATCAAAACTGAGTAATAGCTACGATTAATTTATTATGACGACTTCAATCCATTGTGTTTCAGGAATGCACTTCACAAGGACTCTCCCAGAGTGTCAGATTTCCAATCAAGGACTCAGTGGAGGAATTGTCGTTGAATTGGAATCTCAGTTGTACGTGTACGTGTAGGACATTGGTAGCGCGTAGTTTACCTGTATAAGGTGTCATTTTCCCAAAGCATAGGCGATATCTGCATGTGAATTAAGCATACATCCCTTTGCCAAAATTCTAGTGAAATCAAGTACGTCGACGGAGAATTTCCACTTTCATGAACCCCTAATGGAAAAAAACATCTATAAAGATGAGGTTCAAGATGTTCAAATCTGACCAACCACACTTTGTTCGTTGGGTGCATTTTGTTACCCTTAGAGGTTTATTAGCAGCCCCGACTATCAGTTTTTGTGCGGTGTTCATCGCCATCGCCACCAACGCGGCGCGTTTTGTAATTGGCTACAACTTTTTTCCAAGAAGCTTTTGAGTTCTGAAATCGCAACAAAAAATCCTTGTAAAACGATAATTCAAAACTTTGTGTGTTATCAGGCTCTTATTTGGTGTATATCAACTATGGAGAACTGTCAAGATTTGAAATGAGTTTCGCTAAAATCCGTCAAAGGTCAAGGTCACAGCGAGGTCAAGACTTACACGAAAGCATGCATTTGCGAACATGCCTTATTTCAACTAATAACAATTTGATTCATTACATGCATGTGATTGTTATACACATGACAAAATGACATTGAGTGTGTGACTTTGAAAGTCAACGTTCAAGATCACGAGATATGGTCAAGGTCACCAGTTCTGAAATCACTAAACAACCCTTTTCCTTGGAAGGTATTAAGACCTCTTATACAAAGCTTCCTTCTAATACACCTGGGGAGTTATTTAACATGTTCACATTCAAGGTCAAAGATCAAGGTCATGAGCTCTGAAATCACTGCAAAAATCATTGTTAACACGAACACATTTTGTGCTTTTGGGCTCAGATTTGGTGTATATGGTGTCCTAAAATCCGTCTATGGTCAAGGTCATATATAGCGAGGTCACAACTTAAGCATGCATTTATGAATATGCCTTAAATTAGCTGATAACATTTGAATCATTACATGACTGTTATACACAATGAAAAGTGATCATTGTCAAAGGTCATGAGATATTGGTCAGGGCCATGTTAACCCTTTGATCCAATTTTGAAATCAGAAATAGGTTTTAAGAATAAAATTGTGTAAAATGACCGCAGTGATGATTGAACTTGTTAGTAATACCTCTTATGATGAAATTTTTGTTGTTGAAACATTTGCCCATTTCATTGTTGCCGTGGAGAGGCCGAAACAGAGAAAGGCGAGACCCTAGGTTTCGGGGCTGCACTGCATTTGGGGTGTCCCACAAACGCTCATTTAGTATTAATATATTTAACGGCCTGTGGCATGTCACATTGAGACATGAGTTGAGATACTTGTCGTGTGACCCTGGGTAAGTGACTTAGTTCGAGGTGTGCCTCTTTCCACCCAGCAGTAAATGGGTACCTGATATAATACGATGGTAGTCTGAATTTGAACCTTGAGCTCCTGACAGGAGACCGGTTGTATTCCCCTTAAGGGAGTGTTTTGTACTCATTGTAATGTGCATAATATATGCGATTTATAAATGGACTATTATTATTATTATTATTATTATTATTATTATTATGTCATTGTGTATGTGTGAATACACAAATGTAAACTCACATTTGATTGTACTGTTTGTTTTAAAGAGAGCCCAATGTTCCTATAGACTTCGGTTGTTCCTAACAGAGGTCCCGTCTATAGTGCTAAGTTCGGTGGTCAGGTATATAGAGAACCATCCTTGTTTGTTCAAACCCATAGTTCATGAGATATTTACAGTTTCATCCACCCAATACGATCCAGGAGCCAATCAGAATCAGAGTTTCTTATGCGAGCAGCGACAAGTAGAAATATTATACTGCTTTGGTCATAGAATTCCGCTCTCATTGGTTCGCTGACGTTTACTCTATCAAAATTTCAAAATCATTGCCCGACTAGTTCATCGTATTTATCAGCAGGTCAAATCAAAATCAAGTCAAATTACTTTTTGTAATGTTCATTTGACGTCTTTCAACTGAACTCTTGTGGTATTCTATGTCGAAAAGCCACCAATTTGCAGAATAAAGAAGTTGTACATGTTTATACATTAAATGTTGTTTTCATACCATTGAACTGCTGCAAAAAGCTATATGCGCCAACGGTGTGAACACCATTCAGATTAAAGTATCTGCAAAGATGTCATAGGACGTAGAGTAACAAAATAACCAGAAGCAAACCACCATCTGTAAGGACCAGAAGCCTTCAAGATATGGTAGCATAACAGTAGCACTCACCAGGATAAAACATAAATCACAGATGTTCTTTACAGTTTTATTTTTTCAAATACATTTATTACAAGGTCATGGCGATATTTACAGGATATAAAATGCTGCCATGTATGTGTTATACGTCCATACATCATACCGTAGCTTCTAGTCAGTCGTAGTCTCAATTTGCGATAATGACATTCTTTAACTGGCTAACCAAATCTCAATATCATAATGACAATAATTATAGGGCTATCTGGAAGACTTATATCGGAGTATATAAAGCCAGAGTTGTTCATGCATAATATGATGTTATATTATACTTATACCATAATTTACATCATAAAGGGACAGCAATTTGCTTTCTCAGATCATGGTGCATTTCAATTTGATTATATTTTCAATTTCCATTGTTCAATCCTGGCGTTTTCTTTGATTGTATGAACATTGATAAGTCTGGATCCATTGTTCCATGTACGTCAGAAATAAAAGTGATCCTGTCCCTTTAAGACCGAAAATATTCTAAGCATTCGAAAATATTAGAATATTACAAATGAATGCCTGTTCGTTGAACCATCAAAATTTAATGTATACACGATACTAATTAAAGTATGAATTTAAGATATTCTCTGATCAGTCGTCAGAAATTAGCAGCAAATTACATATATATATTTACAAATTGTGTATTTGCTTCCTACGTCCTACACCAAAGTCATGAAAAGTATTTCATTTTGTCGGGTTTCATTAATGTTTTTGTCACACTAGCTAATTATTCATTTGCAAACGCATTTAATTAATTTCACATGTATCTACCGGTAAGTATTTTGAATTCATGAAATCTAAATATTAACAGCTTGTGATACATGTATATAAATATTCTGAACTCATGATATTAGAAATTGTTGAATTCATAATATTTAAATGTTTTGAAATTCGTGACATTTTGATTATGTCATCCATAATCTGACTAAGTATGCCAAAATCTGTTCAACTTTGTTCTGTTATTTACATATTACGTCATATTACGTCATGTGACGTCATATTAAAGCGTGTAACATAAAGCAGTATGATATCAGGAGAGGTCACCACGAGGTAGGGTACGATCTTAACTTGTCGTAAAATTCACGGAATTTGAAAATTGTACGTTTCGGAGAACTTTTTTACCAATTTTGCATTTCAAGGAAAACAAAGACGAATAAATCAACAATAACAACAACAAAAACAAACTATGACGTGACGTCACAGTAAATGACATCCAGGCAATTGCTAGGCAACATGACGTCATGCAAAAATATCTGTATCAATGTTTTGATCGAAAATTTACATTTCAAGTCTATCCATTAATGACGTCACGTGTTGCCTAGCAACATAACCCGCATTTATGAAGGGCTCTATGAGAGGTTGTTATGTCTATATGTCTAACTATACGCATTGCAAACTGTAGAACAGACATATTTTTCTACAACTTCTTTATACAGATATCTGCATACATATTCGCTATTCAAGGACATCAATATTTACATCATATAAATAAATAGTGATATGGACTGCCAGTGCTTTGCAAATCTACCTATAAACCGGTTCGGTGAACCGATTTCAGAACTAACTCTTTTCGCTTATGGACTCATCGAACCGGTTTGGAAGACTACCTTTTTAGTTGAGAACTGGTTTCAGTTACCCTTTTTTGAGATCTGTGAACACAGTAAGTTTGCTGAAATAGTACCCCACTACCGAAATTAATATTCCATTGAGAAGAATCAAGGACATGCCAACCACGTAACAGTGTCCATGTCAAAGGTCAAAATGACACCAACCATCAACTGCTCACCAGTGACATTATCAACTGCACAACAATGGCAATATCAACTGCGTAATGCCCTCTCATTAACAATATCACCTTCACATTTTGATTTTGTAGTCATGTCTGGCCAAACGTTGGCGTTTTCAGGTTGGTGATTGCCCCGCAGGGCTTCCTTACTTGACTTGAACACCATTATAGAAGCAGTGTTTACGTTGACGCATTTCATGATCTTGTTCCGAACGTTTCACGAAACCCTCGTTCAACCCTAGACATATTTTCTTATTTCGCTAAGTTAAGCATTTATCAAAGCCATGAGTAAAAGCCATACTTATACTTACATAGTATATATACATGGTCAAATAGTGGCAGTGTTATTATGGAGTTTAAATAGAAAACGAGGTACCTTACAGGTTTACTGGTAACAACAATGGCACTGCTTTATTGAATGACAATACACTCTATACTGACATTGTTAATATCTATGGAAACCCAGTGGGAACATGAATGGCAATTAATATTTAAATCGTGAAATTAATCAAAAATAAAAATCTCAAAATGAAAACGTCTTATCCAAATATCTTTTCCCAAATATGTTCAAGCTTAAAATACTGTTCAAACATTAGTTTTTGCAGGAGCTAATCTAGTGATTTTGAAATATGTTACCCACTGAGTCTGGTCTAAATAGCACACGTTGAATATCATATACTTGATCCGTATGTTGATCTTGTTCTCACCATGGAAGCACCTAATACATTAAGTCTCTGCTTTCCTTTCTGTCTGCAGTTGATGCTAGGTTTGCAACAAAAACACCTTTACCCTTCTACCGTCTGTGGTATTCGAGTAAGGGACCGTGACAGCAAACAGTCCATTTTAATGTGTTGAAGGATGCCACCTTCAACAGATCTTTGACGCTTTTTAACAAGTTTTATCAAAGTACGTTTATCCATGGTGCGTCAATATCGTGGCGGTTTTGCAAATATCCTCCAAGGGAGTTAACTCACTGGTGGCTGCTCAATGCAGTCCACTAAAGTATTTCCTGTCTAGCAGTAACTGAACACTGTCATGTCATGAACTACTGGAGAGATCACAAGGTGTCAAATCGTACATAACTCCCGTTCACGAATCAATTATCACGTGTAATCCCAGCCGCCATGTTTTTTTCTGACGTCATAATGACGTCACACTAACTGAAGACCTCCACTTCGCACAAAACGGCACTGAAGAGCCTGCTCCACGAGTTAGGGACGCCCCAGGCCTCGATGAGAACGTATCGTCCAACATGGCGCCTGATACACTGCAGAATGAGTTTCTTCTCGAACAGAGCGTTGTTGAGGCTGCTAACGTAGTTGCACATGTTGCCGGAAGTGTACGTGTCGTCATCATCCTTGATCTTCTCGTCCACGTAGACCACCAGCTTGTCCAGGTTCTTCATGTACTCCTGGAAGGAGGTGGCCTCCTGGCCTTCTGTAAACAGAGACGTAGAACATGAGTATGGTATGTATTGACAGAGACATACAATGCATTATGTTCCTCCTGACATTATGTGGGCAGAGACACACAGGGGTATCGAATGGAGAGATAGATACAGACGATACATGTGTTCCCTGCATGACTTCTGTTGAACAGAGACACACATGAGTATTTTTATGAAAAGATAGAGACATACAATACATTATAGTTTCCTCCTGACATTCTATGGACGGGTCACATGTGAGTATTTTGACAGAGAAAGAGACAGAGACAGTCAATGCATGTGTTTCCTTCTGACTTTACGTGGAAAGACTCTGACCATAAGGATTCATTGATGGTTACAGTTTTCTAGAAATGCGAATTTGTATGAAGGCTGTTTGAATGTAACATACGAACTTATTCCGTATCATAAATGATCTTGTGTTTATGTAGATGCTCATACTATATCTTCAACAGGTTTGTATCTCGGGAATTAATACATTTCATTGGTGGAAACTTATGCAATACGTCTAGTTAAGTAGTCAAATATAACTGTATTTTATGGGGATGCGAGACAGCGAAGAAAGCATTATCATGTAATAAATTATATTCAATGCTATTTCATTTACATTTACGTAAAGTTATGAGGAAAGGTTACAATTCATTAACTTGCCGAGGTTTTCTCTTTACATTTTCATCTACAGGCAAATGGATGTGTCATTGGTTAAGGAAGGAAAGAAAACAACAACTCAACATGATCTACATCTTCAATTTAAGAAATGGTTCCCATAATTAGTAATTACTTTTCTATGGAATGATATAGCCATACCAAAATAAATCTTGCATCAGAGAAGTAAACGTTTATCTAGAGGTGTTTACGAAACTCTCTTATTCAACTTACATGTCAACAGCAATGTAATCCAACCCCATCTCTCAAGCTATTAAACCATGGACATTAATAAAGAAGAAAAACTGTAAGGTATTTAGTACCAGGTGTTTCAGTTTAACTGGCTTTATATTTCTAATGCTCCATTCCTGCGCAACACATATATATGTCTTGTAGTAACAGCAATTTCTGAGAATATATTGGGAGGGTTATTATGTCGAGTCGTCTCTTTAGCCTACCTTGTAGATTACTGGAGAATTACCCCAGACATAAGCTAGCCATTATACTAATTGACTGGCAACGTTTATCAGACGTGATGAATCGTCCTACTTTATCAACGCTTTAACTAGTGGTAGGAGAACAGTGCCCTAGACAAGAACCGTGGAGCCAGTCCAGAACATGACTTAATACGAGGATAAGTGCACGTCAGAATGAAGTTGTCATGTTTACCTGGATATAATATGTACTTCACTATTTATCAAAGAAAGTATGAGTTGAAGCATAGTACATTCAGTGGTGAGAATGTAGGGGTTCCCTATTACCTGACTAGCGTAGTACTTCTAGTGCAGTAGAAATGTTCAGGAATACAGAACATACATATGCTTAAATTTATAACTCCTGAAGCTGTTTGTAGATTTTTGACAGACGGTAAGTATAGAGGATACTTAACAACATTCCACGTAATACTATTTTTTAAAACGATTTAAGGATTTTAGATCAAAAGATCGAAAGCAAATAGTAGACAGTGCGTCAAGTGTCTCAGATTTCCCACATTGTAAGGTCACTGCAACCTATTGCGACGTCATACGTGCAGCGGTAGTATATTAGTGTAATAACATCGTATCTCAACGTCATATATTACACTGCAGTATCGTCCACAAAATTATGTAACAATTCCCTATAGGATGACCTTCCTTTGACCACTTAAACACTCTGCTCTATCCGTGGCAATTAAAAGAAACACTATTTCCTAAATCCATAACAATCAAAATGACAATTTGTCGTCGGAATGCAAAGATTGACTGTCGATAAAGAATCACCGTTAGTTGACCGTGTAAAGACCAGCATCAATTTGTATCAATTAGCACATATCAAGGAGCGATCAGAAGATGTTATCTATTCAACAATATCCGTGTTAACCCCCTGACTGCCACCCCTACGTACAAGTGATACGCATTAACGGGGTTGGTAATTTAAGGGGCACAGTGCTGCATGAGCCCGACGAGAAGGGAACAGAGTAGAAACATGACATTACATAACAGTTAAACCGAACTCCGAGGTGTCGTTGTTGCCTTGCGTAAGACCTTTGCTTATATAGGTTTACCTATATATAGTTCTTATTGGTGACTACCTGACATCAGTTTAACCAACGTCCCCTCAGTGACGAAGAACCAAATGTATGAGGTCAAACAAGAGTTCCACAAAAGTGTGTTCAATGACAGCTACCCAAAAAACTTCAATGACAGCTACCCAAAGAACTTTCGTTGAACACCAGTTTAACCAACGTTTCTCAG
This sequence comes from Gibbula magus, assembly GCA_936450465.1. Lineage (NCBI taxonomy): Eukaryota > Metazoa > Mollusca > Gastropoda > Trochida > Trochidae > Gibbula > Gibbula magus. The sequence goes on from OW388304.1 coordinate 22,412,423, forward strand.
TCACGGTAACAAACGAGTTTCAACATTAGGTTTTCAAAGGTATTATCACCATCGTTCAGCCAAAGACCAGATTTCACCGACGTCTTATATAACTCTGTAGTCAGCAGTCTTCTATTAAAGTGATTGGTTGAATAACTAGGGTATTTATCAGAGTCTGGTTAGCCCTCGTCAGTCGTTCTTGCTAATCAACAAGGTTCAACCGTCAAGATCGGCGAGCCAGAGAGATCTGACAAAGATCCCAGTTCTCGATATAATGGATAAATCACAGCCCACGGCTAAAGGGACGCCACCAGGTGTAAATCGTTTCCTCATATGGATCTGAAAACCATTAATTTGTCCTGGGAGGTTTCCCTGCCTTTCAGACGTTGTTAATTCAATTCGATGACCTCTCTGCGACCTTTCAGGTCATCTCTTACCTGGCGCCAGCTATCGGCGGGGTTGCGTATTCATGGGAGGGTCTCTGAAGAGAATGGGCGTTTATCTACACAGACGTATAGTGGTGAGATATCCTACTGGTCATTGTAGGGTTAGCCTGGACTTGTGAAGCCTTTATCCCTGTTTAATAACCGTTAATAACTATTTTATAAATAGGGATCTAATCAACATATTTCAAGCTGGACACACGTTTATCCACGTTTTAGAAATTCTCACACATCCTATATTCTTTCCCGGTGTCTATGAATAATAATTCGTATCATAATTTTAAAAAATATTTAAGTCAGCCAATCTATATTAAACTTGTACATATTCAATATCATATTCTAGTAATCATCATATTAAAGCTACTGTTACATTATTACTTATTGGAACTTTGGCATGTTGTTGATGAAATCATATTAATTCGTGTTTAAGCATATTTGCGTTTTAACCCATCACATTCTAGAACAAGGTATATAAAAACAGTTATAACTAAAGAATAGTGTAAATGAAATGATTAAATCAATTATCCAATATTAGTGCGAAAGCATTATTTTCGTATCTCTATCGTAATCGCATTTGCTATTATTTAAAATTAATAATTACGATTTAAGAATTACAGTTAAAGAAAATACATTACAAAGAATACGATTTAAAGAATTGACATAAGAAATCAAGACAATACTGACTCGTTAAGAGGACGATTTTATTAAAATTATCAATAACACCTTGAAAACACTAATACATAACTTAACTGTGGGTGCTGTTACATATATAAATTAGTGATTACTAAATTTTATTTATGTTACAACGTTAATAGTATTGTTCCTGTATCTGGAATGGCAGGTTGTAGGAATAGGATATTGAATTGAATTGACAGCCCTTTAACCCATGTATGACCATGCCTCTTTCAACCAGACGCTTATACACATCAACGGGGTGTCCATGCTTCATTATCAACTCGGAGTTGGAAAATATACTCATAGAAATCAAACAAAACCAGGTTAACCAAGCGGACAATCCCTCTTTTCCTTATCCTCGCTCCTCGAAGTATGCCTTTAAATAACACTCATTGTAAATTTTGACCTTCACCTTAGCTTGAACAATTCTCAAAGGTCAGTTTTAGTCGTAAACAACTATCTTGGATGAAATCTCTTCAACTTTGAATTCAAAAGTTATGCAGTAACTCCTCAGAGCGTTTAACCCAGTCCTTAAATCTTCTGCAGATGGTATGTTTTTTTAAATGTTTTCAAAGGTTACTTTAAGTCGTGAACATCTGTTCTGATTCAAACCTTTTCAACAGTTGAGCTCGAACATTTTGATATGGGAATATATACAAACGCGAACAGAATCCAGTCTTTAATTCTAAGTCTAGTGGTGAACGTTTTCAATCTTACAAAGGTCACGTTTAGTCGTAAACATCTGTTCAAATGTATTCAAAGTTGTGTTCAAACATCTTGATATTAAACTTTATAGAAAAACGAATAGGGTGTAGTCTTTAATTCTAAGGCTGATGGTACTTCAGTTAAAAGTTCTATACACTCTACAACTCACATTTACCCTTTGTATATATAACGAGGTCATATTTCATCGTAAATACGTATGTTTTGGATCAATTATTGCTGTTCGAGAGGCTTTTAAGTAAAGAGCGCCTGAGTTATGATAGCTGGTGACTTTAAATGCTTTTTACGTCCAATGTTAAATTCTAATCAAATTTGATATCATACCCAGAGACCTGTTTCATCACACAGAATCTCAGTGTCCATGCATTAACCAATCTTTCTATACACAATGTTCATGTAAGTTCAACCTGCCGGTTATTTGTGCGATATATACTTCGATCTGATAAATGCATGATTCATTTTAAAATAAAACCTCTAATTTAAGAATTCAAGGTCATCATTACCATACATATTTTTAATATTTGTAATTTCCAAATTTTTTGTCAAGTTCATTCTGTATACTGTTTGCCCTCATGACATACACTAAATATATAAGTCTTTATTTTGAATTCTCCCTTTCCAATACTACACCACCACATATATGCAATAGCAAAGGAACTATCCTTCTTTATCGTATATTCCATTCTATATTTTTTTTGTCCAAATGGGACACCTCATGTACATTCTCGTTTCCCCACACAACCCCATCACACACATACAACCCCAACTGACGTTGAAAATATCATTTAAAGTTCATGTATGCCTATATTCATTCAACACATTATTTTTTATGTATACACACGGTAATATTTCCTAAAGGTTTCGGTAATTGCTTTACCCCAGGACCATGTTCATTTAGAAGGACCTCTGCTTTCTACATTGTAAGTTTACCTTTGAGTAATTTTTATCCACAATCTCAAGTATATATAACCCCACTGCCAGCAACATTAGTTTATACCCGTAGGTCACTACACCCTCCTAATAGCATACCAAAATCTGTGTGGTACAGATTTGAAATTATGTGAAATTTCATAAATACACTTATTCATACAGACAGTCTCACAATGCGTACAGATGACACATACCCTCCAATATAAACTGCGTCTCCCCACACATATACAAGCCCACCTTCTTGACCCCTCCCTATGTCTGGTCGGTCTGGGATTGTATCGAGTCGGCCCCACCCACCTACTTACCCCCTCATGCAACACACCATCAGTGATGACATGAAACGTGTGTATTTACACCATGGTCCGCTGTTTAGGTCGACACCTAGAGCAGACTGTTACTTATCTAGCAGTGTGTACATCTGGGCCACTTAAATGTCATTGTGGTAACAAGTTACATCTTGACGGGTTAATTGTTCAGAAAAACTTTGGAAACTTGAAGCCTCTTTACAACGTTCTGAGTGCTGAGGGAGAACAAGTTGAACAGTATCTGTACCTAAAACTCGCAGCTATTGCAATAAAGAAGTTGAACATTCATAGAATTCGTTCTCCTTTATCATATCAGTTTCTAAAATGTTTATCAAGAAGTTGTCTGTGTACTGTTGTCTGTGTGCTGTTGTCTGTGTGCTGTTGTCTGTGTGCTGTTGTCTGTGTGCTGTTGTCTGTGTGCTGTTGTCTGTGTGCTGTTGTCTAGGCTATCGTGTCACTTTTATACCCATGTACTGGTGGGTTAGATCTTAGATTTAGACTTCCGGGGTTTGAATCCAATCAAAGTAGTAAACAGTCTACATGCAGTGACTAACATTTAGATGAAATGCTGAATTGAATTTCAGTGTAATACCATCCACAGTTGGGTATCTCTAGTCGACCCACGTCGGTTCAACCACATTGCATATCTCCAAAGACGTTCGGAATATTCAAAGGCAATATTACGTAAGTAAAATTCTCTCGAAATCGGCGTCAAACTACAAATGACCTTACCAAACCTCCTTTCCATTATTGCATGCTATCAAAAGTACATCATCATATGAAAAGTACACCATCCCCATTCTCCGCCCCTACCATTCTGGAAATGCTTGGAGGGAAGAAAAGGGCTCCCTTCAAATTTCAATTCCTGCGTTAAGTTAACGTACTTCTGTTACAATGTGCGTTAGTATTTACCTTCCTTCGACCAAGTGTTGATATAAACATGCCAAGACGAATTTTAATGTTAACAACATTTTCTCCATTGTATTTAAGTGAAAAGTACACAAGGATTAACAATATGCAAGTTCAGGAAGGCCAAAAACGCTAGAAGCTTTTCGTCAATTACCAAAAAAGTTTCTTTTTTGTTTTAATGGAAGAAGGTTTAAATTTATTTCAATAGTTAGCACGTGAAGACCATCTGTATAGATGATCGGCAATTCCTACAAAGACAATTACCAGTTGAAATTGTATTGCAAGAAACAATTGTAAAATCAACAAAGTTCAGCACATGTGTACAAACAAGCTGGTTCTTTATGCCGTGTCATGTTTAAACACATTGGAGCCTGTATACTATAACGAAACACCTGCCACATCAAATAGCTGAAATTCGAAACTTTCTGTTTGACGTAATTAACTATAGACCATTACTTTAAAACAATACAATTTTAAGCTTTAAAAGTGACTGCCAAAATAACCAAATAGAATAAATTCTAAACTTTCTGGTTGACGTATTAAGGATAGACACTTTATTGAAAGCAATATAATTTAAAGCTTTTAACGGATGCGATATAATTAAAAAAAAGTATATACTCGAAATATTTTGGAAGTTAAAATATCTTTTCGTGGCAATGTACTTCAGGGGTATGTACTAATATCATCACTTGAACTAGAAATACAACTAAAGTCATATTAGTTGTAAGATAGTCTAAAGGACCACGATACATTCAATTCAACATTACCTATTTTTTAAATAGAAATACAAAATGTTGAATCTCATTTCACTTAGTCATCTTGCTAAAAAATCTCTAGACTCCTATATATAGGCGTGTTGCTATTTTAATATAGAATTATTCCCTATACGTATCATTATATATAGTTTCTATTCGAGATTCGTCTGTTGACTTTTTGTATGTATTTTGGTTTTCTTGTAATAACGTTCTGCTTAGCTCATTTTCCTCCGTGTTTTACAATCAAAATTTAACCTCTGTGTCGTGTTTTATCCTACACATAACCCACAACGGTTGCTTGTGTTGGCATACGGTGTCTGAAAGTAAAGCTTTGTTGGTTTCGTTTATTTCACAATAACTGTGAGTACACATTTTAAATGGGATCGGCCTCTAATTTCAAAAGTCAAATGATTCAAACCTCCCCCCTGATACAAGTACAGTTTAAAGTGAGTAGGTTTCAAGGTAAATTACCACAAGGTATATGATAACCTTACATCCCCCTGCTTTAATCCAATATACCTGAAATTGGTACTCTGGTTTTGACCAAAATAATTCAGAGTCGGAACATCCAAAACAAAACAATCATGTGTGACAGGTGAACCACCTGCATGGGCCTATAACTTAGATCTGACATGAGCAAACGTGTCTGGCGTTGTTGTCGCTAATAAAGCATTATGAAGATGACCATGGATGCTACACACGTCGTCTTCTTTCCAAGGAACGAAGCCATATGGCCACGAAGAGTTTCTACTCTTTATAATGTATATGTATATTCCTTATGTGCACAAATGGTGATCAGAGTTTATGGATACTCCTTGGGGCTACGAAAGATACCCGGTTAGCACATTACTCCTTACAACGTATATTTATGGTTTCCACATATGTGCAAATAGTGACCAGAGCTTAATGTATACTCCATACAGCGGTGAAAAGTACAAATACTGCTCGGAGCAGAATGACCTGCTACAGAGACGAAAGTGTGGAGAAACAGTGATAGTAGTTTACACAAACTCCTTACTTCAAATATAACTGTAACGAGGGGTCAAATTGGGAAAAGAAGACGTGTCTAGGATATGCATGGACACAGCATTTAACAACCACAAAATTGTGTGGGAGGGCCGAGAAAAAACACGGACTGTGTCAAAAGAAGGGCGAAGACCAAGTTTACATAAATATCATGCAGGGCGTGCGACAAGACGCCTTGACCCAACACAAGCGTTAATAATGACACTTCACTTCGTCCATTAACATGCGGATGAATATATTGGTTGGATTAACGAAATAGGCCCATAACATGTTTGCTAAAGACTTGCCGGCTCCGAAGGTAATAAGAATGGCAACTTTCATGTTGGTTTTGAGTGACTAACCCATTGAATGTTTACAGTCCATTTGTAGATATGACATTAATGTTCGTATCTCACTGTGTCAAATAACGTAAGTGCGAAGACGCAAGTACCAATTAATGTCAAACAGTCACTTTTGTTTCAAAGTACTCTTTTACCCTACTGTTAAGGACAAGTTTACACCAGAACCATCCTACATGTAGTTAAGACCCAGAGTAAGTACTTCTTACAGCCTTTATGTGTAAGGTCATACTTTTACATACGGAGCACAGGAGTGTAGTGGTTAGCATGCTTGCCTCTCACGCCAACGGCCCGGGTTCGAATCCCGGTGGAGACACCAAACATTTGTGACCTGGGTCTTATACTGTGTTGTGCCCCTGGGCAAGGCACTTCATCCACATTGCACTCAGTCCACCCAGCTGTTTAAATGGGTACCTGAACACGGGAGGTACGGACCTATATGGTCGCGCGGAGCGCTTAGTAGCGGCACCGAAAGTACAATTCCTTCAGGGTAATAATTGTACCGCCATTGAGCAGTGCTTGCACTGGATATTAGGCGTTAAAATGTATATTATTATTATTTATTATTATCCTCTTAATATAGTGACGGGTGGCAGTTTAACACTTTTACACCAGAGAGAGAGATCGTTTAAATAAAAGTTCTAACTTATATATCCTAAGGGTATTTTACTGTCTTATATGTCCAGAAGGGTATTCCACTATTGTATACATATCTATAAGGATAACCCCAGGGTTATGTTCACATTCACTGATAGACCCACACCTTGCAGTGTCCCTATGTATTTCAGTCATTGTAAATCCACTTGAATATCTTCGTACTTACCCCTCCTCGTTAGACCAAATTCTTCTGCAAGATCTTTGATTTTATCACCTAGAAAAAACAATTTGAAATCATTCTAAAACCACTGCAATTAGTACAGCAGAAATGTTTGAACGATAAAGAAATAAAGTATTTCATAAATATATATTTTGTTTCGATGAATGCAAAAATTTTGCTATTTCGTATTCAGAGCTTTATAAAACATCAGCCAATCATTTAAGGAAATCTTAGCCAATCAGAGAAGACGTACCATTCCCTCCTTGCCATGTGTGGATAATGGCGCCGGCGACTGCTTGTTTAGTCCCGAGGTCAACGGTCCACACAGGGTTATCTCCGTACAAGTTATCCAGAATAGTGCAGCTCTGGAAGTTAAGGTCAAGGTTGCCGTCAACAGCACGTGATGCATGACCTTCAGCCACCTGGTTCCGGATGTGACGTTTATAATGGCGCTTGCTATTTATCCAAGACTCTTTTTTGAATGCCAAGTTTTCAACTGAAATGGAAGAGCAAATTTTAGAATAAATTAAAAATCACATTCTATAAATAACAACTTGACAAGTATGACATGTTATATTTCTTTTAATAATTAATCAAGAAAGTCTAACTGTGCTGAATGATGTAACTGACACTGAAGTAACCATCTGACACAATGTCAAGCCAAATCTGCAGAAACATTCATAACATTCAAGCACTATAGTTTAAACTCATCTCTTTAACAGGCCTACTCCAAAGCTTTTCGAGTATGATGTAATGGAGAAAGCGTTCTCCAAATATACTACTATTATTATCATTACATTATGAGATATAACATTTACTTATTTAGGTTTTATGATATACGTTAAGCAACTAGCCATATAGAAGACAATGTACTTACTGCAAGGCGTGTCGTCGTTTATTCTCATAAAGCCTTGGGCACATTCACCTGGAAGCCGAATAAATATATATATATATATATATATATATATATATATAAAATATAATAAAATGTGCAAACAAGAACTATGAAAGAGATTTCATAATGTGTTTTGAAAGTTAAACTGGTATAAATGCCGGAGCTTGTCGGCGGCATTTATACATTAGGTATAAGCACGTCTTCTAGTATCTGAAGAGCATTTAGTGTTTCAATATATTCAAGGAAGATATCAGGATGTCACTTATTTATCATGTCTATTCAGTGGCGGTTCAAGAGAGTATCCCTCAATATTAGTTTAAGAGCATCCCCTTTTGAAAAAATTGCATGAAAGATTGATGGACAGTCAAAGTGACTCAAACCTCCGCCACCCACCCACTTAGAACATTTCTGAATTCGCCTATATGCTGTTCACAGATGTTACTTGTGTACTTCTCATAACTTCGATCACTGAGGCAATGTCAAGTTATACCAAATCACCCTGATCTTCCTACCCACACTGTAAAGATGCCTACAAATTCCATTACATACAATAATCACATTAAGTGGTATTAATTTATTTAAGGTATTCATATATATTGCAAGTATTATAAACGAAGGAGCACACACGAAAACGGGCATTTCGATAAAAGATAAATCTACTTTAAGTCGGGATAATCTTTGAACAAACTGCAAAGATACCATACGAATTCCCAACCATATTATACTCATTTTAAGTCGTTAAGCGGACGTATATCAATATTACAGGTATTTGTGTGATAAGTATCACTGTCAAATGGTTCGAGTCGAATTTCAAGTTTGGGACACAGACCGTGCCTGTAGTGTGTGGTGTAATCAATTTCAAGATTGACAGCCGGGTGTCAGATATTGTATCACGTGACAAGTGCAGGCATTAGTGCGATGTCAGTTGCAGATCGCATTACGTAAATATTTGAAATCGTAGACGTCACTCAAGGACCGACACTCACGAGGATTACCGAGCATTACCGAAGTTTGCCGAAGACGTTGGGATAAGACTTTGACGTGTGATACTATTTCAGCCTTCAAAACAAGGCATTTAAGTAATGTCAGAGTTTTCGAAATCACATATCTTAAATATAGAAAACATGAATTTGAATGAATATCCATAAGTATTGATGCATCCGCAATCAAATATTTAAAACGTGAAAATATAACGATCAATTTAGCGATTTAAGTATACACTGACATAATATATGTAAATAATGCTTAATTCTTTAATTTCAAATCTTCTTATTCAAATATACAAATTGTCAAAAATATGTTTTTAAATCCTAAAAAAAGAAGAAAGATATTTGTTACACGTTCACATCTCGAGATTGAAGGTAATATATGCAAACCACACATACACGCGAGTCATGTGAAGTAGGCCAGGTAAATAAGTCTATCTTGACAGTGCCTGCTTCTAACATACTTATACATAACACCAGGGCGAACTTCTGTTTATATTCCCTAGAATGTGTTGACATATTACAAAATTATGCTCATGTTGCGTCAGAACTTATTCAACATTTTTACATCGATCTGAAACCCCCTGATGAGAATTCCGTCTTGTTGAAAATCATGAAATTGTATACTGACGTTAAAGGGGCAGTAGCACGTTTTTTCGCTGAAAGAAATCGATGAAATGTATTTAAAAAATAATGTAACCAATAGTAAAACACCCTTCTCTCTTCGGAAAAAATGAGTGTACATGGTTCCGCAAAGCCATGGGAATCGTTTTAGTCATTCAAAATAGTAAAATGTGTTCACAATAAAATGGCCGCCATGCAATTTTTGCTTTATACGCAACACCGTTATTGCCAGTAGGAATAATTGGTTTGTGTAATAAGCTAAGATGCTTTACCCTCTAAAGTTAATATAAATGACATAAGCTATAATTATAAATGGGAAATTTGAAAAAATAAAATTCGCAAAAAAACGTGCTTCTGCCCCTTTAAGCCTCCGAGAAATACTGTACCAATTATTTCCTAAAGTTTCTAGATACGCCTCTGAAGAAATTTTCTCATGCTTCTATTGTATGAACTATTAAGAGAACTAACAATACAAGCAGTGAAGTGTATCTAAAAGCATTATTGTCTAGTTTATAAAACTAGATATTTGCAATAATTGTGAACATGGTCTGCCCAACCGGTGGTACACGTTCTCAGATTCCTCAATATCACTTAATAGAAAAAAGTTATTTTTCTAAATATATATATCATTAAATTTTACATTTACGTAAAAATGAAAATATATTATACGGATATTGTCTTAATCTAAACATAGGTTAATAGTAAAACAAATATTTCTTGGTATACATTTATATATTGCATTACATTTTACAATCACATGATTTTTAGAATGAAAATGTATTTACCAAAGGAATAGTGTATGAATATAAAACAAATCTAGATATGCCCTCCTGTTTATTAAGGTGATGTAGAGTGGAGGGAATTACTAGAAGAGTGTGAGATATGCTAATGTCTTCAATTATATCTACTTACGTATATTATAATTTATATGTTTTGAAAAACTTGTGTGAAGTGTGAAGCAAGTTCGAGAGAAAACGATTATCATTAAATGACACCTTTCTAGTGGATATACTGATTTATGTTGATGCACATTTATGCAGAAAAGATTTTGAACATTAAGCGATACATAAAGAGAGTTGAACAATATTTATGATCAGGACAATGACTCTGTATTTGGATTATGAGGCTTGACGCATAACAAACATATACCTATCAATTCAGGTATGAAAGATTATATATATGTTTGTTTGCATCACTTGCACATTGAATTGACATGTGTTTTGCAAAGAGTCAAATATGAAAAACTGGATTTGAAATAATTTGCCTCGTTTTGTATTCAAAGGTGGTACAGAAATTCAGTTGAACCATACAAAGGGTTTGGTGAGTTACTCGCAACAGTCATTCTGCCTAAACAATGGGCTACCCTTACCTATATATTATTTAGGATTAGTCTCCCCATTATGCTAGATTCCTTGGCTCTACCTCAACCTAAGACCCCTTATTACGGGATTAGGTGTGCCACAGGGGCATTCTTTACCTCGTAACTCTTTTACCTGTATTTAAGAATTTCAAAAATATTTGCGACCTTTCGAGGATTTAGAATGAGTTAACCGAAGAGGCAAACATTCCAACCCAATTTAAGGGGACTCTAATGGTTCTAGACCCCATGTAGACTTTGTTATCATTTCCCTTATCATTTTTCTTAGAGTTCAAAAATAATATGAATATCGTTTAAAATACCCCGAGGTACTTTTTTATGGATGCGAAAGTCGACCGTAAAACCTTAATTCGATGAATGTTTAGGACAGGAGTAATATGTAAGTCTATAGTTAAAGTTTTGATTTGATTTGAATAAAGCCTTAATTCGACGTATGTTGATGTGATCCAATTTTTTATTCTTGTTTCTTCTATATATATATATGCTACCGAACTAGTATCCGCCCACCTTTTACCCGAAGGCTTTTGACTTAATCCTTGAAGGTCGAAAGTATTAAATCTATTCAGTCTTATAATTCATGTTTTCATACAAATAAGGAGATACTGTGTCATATCTTACAGAAAATGTTTATGAATCGGGAAACATATATTAACATTTTAGTGTATAGTTATTTAATTTGTGGTGTTTAGTGTTCCCCTTGTCACAGGTATTTCTCCGCATTTGCTTAACATGATTTATTGATGGTTTGTTACGGCGTAGGATTATCCAATCCCTTATTGAATGTATAAATATATTTAAATCTACCTTTTATATTGAAATTTTATTTCCTTAATTCTATAGGCATAACAATATTATAATGAATTAGGTAAAAGGATATTTCCACACATTTGGTCTTATAATTAGGATATGCAACTTTATGGAAAGTATACAAATCTAGCATTGTCAGATTCAAAATCAAGATCACTCATTTTCAAAAGTAGGTCTAGTGTTTATATAATACATTTCTGACTCTACTTGTTTCAGAGAATATTTGACTTTTTGCAAACATGTTTTCAAATGTTCACAGTTAGTATTGACAGCACGTACATGTAATGTGAGGGGGAATTTTGCTTTGGAATTTTGAAACGCTATAAACAACTTTTCATAAATGCAAACGGGTGACACTTGCCCGATACACAACGCCCTTAATGAATTTTATGAGTTAGACTACAAAACAAAACCTACGTTTAACAGCAAAATGTTGCCCTAGGCTTAGTAAAAAGACAATTTTATTGAGAAAGTGAGTAACGATCGCCATCACTTCAACATTAAACAGGCCACTACTTTGATTTAGATTGCTATATATCAAGGAATGTATTTACAGAGAAGACCGTCTAAAACATTGAATCAAAACTAATTTCATTCATATCTTCTTTAGTTTTCATTGTGGTTAGCCGTGGTTAAATCATTTGATGGCGCCTGTTTCAACATGTTTTACTGCTTTGCAGTTTTAATATGTGAATGTATTTACAGACGTTACTGTCATTTTCTTTAATTGCTGATTTAAATGCTGGTGCCTTCGGAAAGACAGGACATATTTGTCATCGGGTGTTATCACTTCTAGCCACTGATTGGTTCAGGTCATATATTGATGATTTTGACTTAATATATTATATAGCTGACCAAGCTTCATAACAGCGATAATTCAAGCGCTTTCAAAACGTAATAAAACCAGGCACTGTTCAAAGATATTTTGAATGATGGGAACTACCGGTTAGGTCAGACATGTTATCGTTATCTGGAGCCACCAGTTTCGGTCAGTGATTCATTCACATATTTTCCCATGAATTTGTATTTCAGATATTTCCTTGTAAGACTTTGTTCATTCAAAATTACAAGGAACTTCAAAGTCTTGTGCATGAGTGTTGTATGCGGTTGACTTTATTCATATATCCAGGCAATTAGACGACTACGTACCACTGAAGGGACAGCCCAGCAGCCCGACTCTCATGCTGATTTTGCCATGCCACTCCATAGGATGAAACCTCACGAAGCGGGAAACGAAGGGAGAATTCAGGAAATGCGTCCTCTCCGTCTGTTTGTCCGAGTTACCGCCAAACAGCTGTTTCAAAAAACAAAACAAACCAACATTTTTATGAGATGCTTCGAGGCTACTACACATGAAATAGTGACGTCACTATATGACCTACGCAGACGTGAAGGTGCGCCATCTACATCCTGTCTAGCCATGCCTAATGGTGTCCTAGCCACATGCCGCAGACACCAGGCAGGTCGAGATGGTGCCGGGGAGGTGACAAACGTGTTGGGGAGGGAGCAGGAAGAAAGGATCACGTGAGGGTCACGTGACGCAGGGGGTTGTGGGATTGTGTAGTGTGCTGGGATCGAGGCTAGCAGCCATTCCAGTCTGTCGTGTAGAGTGTGGAGTATAAGAGGTGTTAATAAGTGGGCTTCATGCTTGCATTTCACGTGTGAAGGAAAACGTTAGAATGTTATTGTTAAAAGTGTTTAAGTGGTAAGTGGAAGTGATAGAACCTTAAGAGTCACTTTCAGATGCTAGAGTTATCCCCCTTTTTAAACTTCCATTAGAAAATATTGAGAGAATACATGGAGATCCAAAAGTGAAGATCCCATAGGGGAGATAACTCTAATCTAACACCTGAAAGCGTCCTTGAGGAGTGGAGAGAGTATCATGCAAGTCGAAGATGAAATCAATTCATGCTATTTAACAACTCAAGGCATACATGCATATAATCATTCTATTAATGTGTGAATCGTGCTAGTTGCATACGACATGCATATTTTAAGTCAAATTAGCATTGATGTAGAAAGAATCAATGCAGAAAACAAGCAGATTATGATAAAAGAATAATTCATTCATGAATATTTTATTAATAATCATAACTCAAATTAAGAAAGCACGTTACATCAGAGAGAGCAGGCTTTTAGATGAACAACAACAAGAGATCGTTATGCTATATACATGGCACTTCAATCATCCTGGCTTGTGACCGTAACGTTACAGAGACTTATCGTACGTCAAGCTACATGTATGGAACGACAACATTTCCATATTAAAACATAAGAATTCGCACATCAAACGTCAACGTGAATATATCAGCAAGACCATATCGCAAGTCAAACTATGGAAAGTAATATTTTCCAAAAAGTATTTGAACCATGCAGGGTTAATTGATAGTTCGAAGTTGATTTTGGAGATAATAAGTTCACGATATTACTGCCATCGTTTGAGAAAGACCACATCATGCGGTACAGCTGATCTTAGAGCAAAGAGGACACTCGGAGACATCACAATCCATGCCGATATATAATGGAAACAACGATCTTGCCATGCCAAACTGCAACGATTATGCTTATAACAATATTCGACAAATTTTCAATAAATATTTACGGCAATCGTTCTACTTATATGCTCTCTTTAGGAGAGAAAAAATAGTTCGGGTAAATCTACATTAAGTACATTGATAGCGGACCAAATCATTTAACGACACAACAACTCAATGGCTTACGAAAATAGATTTCTACAGTAATCCTGTTTATTAATAAAAAGAATGTTACTGTTAGACGATACACCTATGCTGTAAAGGTCGATGATAACTCAAAGTTCAAAAGTTTACGCAAAAGCAGAAAGTATGGAAGCGAGTTTTGGTCACAATTGATGCCAGGATGACTAGTGCGATAACCGGGCCACCTGAGTTAGTGCTTACCAGTCCGTCCTCCGAGTATTTGTCAGGGATTAAATGCGAGGTAGATGAATTAGACGGTGGACTCCATAACCATCGACTCTACAAAATCAAGGTTCAGAGTGGTTAGACGTGGCAGCAACACTCCAGCTCTGCACACTTCCGGTTGCACTTGAAAATGGCGGCCATTTTGGAAAGGGAGGTAATCCTGACAGTCATCAGCAGACGTCGTGAAGAACGGTTTGAAGAGCTATGACAGTTAGGTTAAAACCCTGGAAAAGCACTTGGGGCGCCATATTGTCATTGGGGACTTGGCATGCGCAAACACACACACTTTCGAACACTACTATTTTAGGAGAATTGCGAACAGCCTAAAAGTAGTTGCGCTTTAGAGTCTCCAGGCGTTAATACTCTACCTAAATAGCATCTAGATGAACCCATGGAACAATGATGATCTAAAATCTAAATTAAAAATGAAAACAACATTAATCTCATCAACTCTCGCCCACTCTCGCACAATCACGCCTTCGTCAAAAAGCCCCTCCCGACAACAACAAAAACAAACTGAAAAAAGAAAAGTTAATGCTTACAAAAGCTGTGGCAGAGTTGACTATATGGCGATAGGTTCGAGTTTCGCTAGTTTATAGTCTGTCAAGAACTCGACGACAATGGTTAATTACCCTTATAACGGGTACCCCTATAGAGAAGGGTATCGTCGACAAGTTCTTGCCAAACTGTAGTCATGTTAAAGCTAGTGCTTTCTACATATTGCGTGACGTCAACAGAAGCTCTAAAGTTTATTGAATAACCTGAGTTTAGTCGTCAGTAGAATAGTATACTGTTTGTACACTAGAGCTGTACAGCACTGCAAATGAGCTGAAATGAGTTCAGAGATGAAAGATAGAAAAAAGGACATGACATTTTCATTTGTATAATCATGTGGGGTATATGTATATCATGTTGACCAAACAACTTATATCCGTGTATGCATGAGGCTGTTTTAAAGAGGACAAGAAAAAAATTCCGATGGACAAAAACATTCTTCATACGTATTTCACACCTCCTCCACTTTTAGCATTGAGGGTTAACAACGTTGACTAAATATTGACTTTTGAGAACATATCAATGCACTTCTATCGGCTATCATACCTTACTAGACAAGATGTCTAGTCAAATCTGAAATACTAAAAAAAACCCAGAAAAAATCATGGGAAAGTCACGTACCTACATAATACCATTTGTTCGAAATATTGTGAAACATATCTAGAAACTTTTGACTTTAAAGCCAACGTGTTAAAAAGGTGTCGCCTCAATAACAACGCTACGTGCACGCTAAGGTTAAAAGTAAAAGGAATGTAAATACAACGTAACTGGTAGTTTCATATCAAACGTTCGTGGAAAATATACTGAATATGACATGGGAATGAAATCCCAAACGAGGCGTTGAGTGAAGGAATATACTATGTGCCCTACAACTAATATACTTTATACCTTACAACTTGTTATAATTGGCTTTGGGTCTATTGGCGTTGACCCTGTAAAGAGTAAACAGCCAAGGACTGGACAGGTCACGATGAATGACCTGGGTATTGTGGCCATGTGTAAAGGGTTATATCGAATGATCCGAAGACAAATAGTAGGTATAAAGCTCACACTGAGAGAGGAAAACAGCTATGTATCATACTATCCGGTTACTAAAGAGTCAAACATACCACACTGTGCGGAGTTTGGAAAGACGCTTAGGTATTCGGGTTGAGTATATTCTAAAGAACATTAATGCCATTTTGAGGCGGAAACTGTTAAATTCATTAACAAAATATAAAGTCTACGTGTGAAAAAAATGTTGAAATAAAATTAACGTTACGAAAATATAATAAACATAAATGGAAAAAATTAAGGTAAGCAACACGTGTTTTAAATGCAAATTCTTAAAGGGCAAACGTAAAGAACAATATCATTCAAGAAATAAACATTACCTATATAAGCAAAAACAAAATTACATCTAAACAATTCAATTACTTTAAAAGATTATTTTTGTGGAAAAGGAAATGAGAATCCAAATGCTTACAATAAAGAGGACAATGCCAAGAAATGCGAAGAAAGGAGGAGGCCTGGTTATTGAATCTAAAGGGAGGGAGAGCGACGTTGTTATAGTAGAGCATTACATCTGAGACCTCCTACCTTGGGATCAAGATGATCGGCGTCCCTGTAGAAGTACCAGACTTCTGTGTCGTTACTGTAGGAAACCTTAAATCTCTCCACCCAGTGCTTCCTCTTGGTGTCCCCGCGTCCCTTGATGATCACTCCCGTCACCAATGTAGGGGGGCCGACGTCAATCTGCATCCATTGTTGCTCTGCAAACACATATATATTACATATACATGTCTCCAAATAAAAACCATCCAATATGATATATGTGTGGCCTACCATATTTCCTCATCAAACCCCAAAAAGGCTACAGGTCTGCAGTAGAGAACTGTTCTACACAAAGTAAGGTTTGGGTGCAATGCTACACTGAATTTCAGTGCAGTACCACCCATGGTTCGCTTGTTCCAGCCGTTGCTCGCAGGTTTCACCGCAATGCATATCCACATGGCGTTGCGGGCTTTCTCCCTGCCATAATACTAGCAGCCGTGATATAAGTGAAATACTCGTGAAAGCGGCGTATAAACCCTAATTCACTCACTCACTCACCCCGAAAAGGCTACATGTTAGTCTTACTCTCAGACCCTGAAAATGGGAAACATAGGCTCCTTATCAATCTTTCTTCAGTTATTTTTTCAGAGTCGAAGTGTTAGACTATAGGTACATGTATGTGTAAATCGCGATTCGCAATTAAACACACATGAACAGGGCATTCGTAACTCGTCACCCACTGCATTTAACAAGACAGGCCTGAAAAGAAAATGCATGACCGTCGCCGTTATTTCAGACATGAATTAATAGGAAAACCTGCTGCCTCTGCTGTGAAGTTGTTGTTTCAAGCCTCAAAGCGTCAATTACTGATCTGGACAAAGATTTTATTACGTATTCGTTCCTACTTTAAACCAAGTCAAGTTCAGTGACTGACGGTATTAACGTGGTCAACGTGGAATTACTGAAGACTTACATTCTACCACGGCAGTCCTAGTTCATATATGACACGAGTCTTATTGAGCTTTCTTGATTAATGTGGAAACGGTTTCTAACATGATTGTACAAAAAGATCTTAATTTTGAAGGGGAGGGGGGTACACCCGCCAATGCAAAACATTTTGAAAGGCGGTCCACCAATGGATTAGCCGTTTGCATTCAACTAAATGTGCTTGGTGAATTTTTAAAAGTCGGGGGTTAAGCGTTCTAAAAAAAGGAATAATTTAAAGTCCAGCACTTGCGTTAGCGCCATTAACAACGTGTATGTTCAGCCATGCGTGGATATGAGAGTGCGAGCAATGCTTCAACACATCTGGTGGCTGAAGTGTGGGGCAAGACACACCCATGGTGTACAGGAGATGTAACAATGTTGCTATTGTTCTCGTGCAGTTTGCCGCTAATCTCTATCACTTTCAGACAACTATTTGACAACATTTACATTTCATTTGACCCGAAGGTTAGGCTTCACCGGGGAATAAGTACAATACCCCCAAACTTGGCCACATGGATTTCAGAATGCTGATAAGCAAAAAAATGCGGCGAAACACAGTTACTGGTGAGACAGGCATTATGGGGAATTCACGACTCTCAGATATTAATGCGATGTTCATAGCTCACATCCGTTTGTCTTCACAGACTCGTCACGGGCACTAATAGGAAATTCATAACTCGTCACGGGCACTAATAGGAAATTCATAACTCGTCACGGGCACTAATAGGAAATTCATAACTCTTCATGGGCACTAATAAGAAATTCATAACTCGTCACGGGCACTCATAGGAAATTCATAACTCTTCACGGGCACTGATAGGAAATTCATAACTCGTCACGGGCACTAATAGACGATATATAACTTGTCACGGGTTCTAACTTGAAATCAAAGTGAATTATTTAATACTGGTCACTCTTCAATGGGATTACTCCCGAATGGTGCTCTCTAAGTCAATGATATGTCTAGTACCTACTTTTGAGACATGTATTAATAGACAATTTTGACACACACTCTGATAAATTCCTAACCTCCAATATATTTAGGAAAGCTTTGAAATGGGCAATCGAAATTTCATAACTTTTGCTTGCATTCTTCATATACTCATTGAAACATCTTCATTTCGTCAAAAGACCCTACACGTTCTCGTCTCGTCGACCTTACACGACATTCACAAAATAATCCAGTCTCAAAACGACGTAAACAAAGAATTCTATACACCATAACATAGTTTCATTATGCATACGACCTTGAGTTTTACTTACACTTTCAACAATCAAAACATACGGTGGTTATCAAGAACGTGTTTTGGAGATAAATGAGTAAGTCTATAGTGTTTTTTAAAATAGTAAATAATGCCGACTTCATACTTTATCTAAATTTCTATTTACCTTAATTCCCAAAGATAACATGTGGAGACATTTTGAACTGAGAAATTATACAAGTATAATCCAGATTCTCAAAATGCAAAGACCCCGTATTTATCAATGGTTGCTTCATTGTAGGAATTTGGTGCCATTCTTTCATTCTTAAGCCAGTGTCATGTCCCTTAGATGGGCTCCACCCAGTAAAGATAGAAGTTCGTGATTAAGATCTCAACGTTAAAGACTAACACAGAGAAAGCGGCGATTCGTATAGTTATTCAAACAGACATAGGCGATCAGCCAAGCGAATCTGGCGCAGTCTGAGCTAAACCGTTCAAATCTTGATTCCATAGAAATGCAGCATTCATAGGCCAATATATCAAAAGTGATACAAAGGTCGGGCAAAGACTGTGGATAGATAGTGACATTGTAAGTTGACAGAGGGAAGAAAAGAGTTTTGACTTTTAATATGTCAGGTATTTTCTCTATAGGGCGTGGGATACACGTCAGTTTAGGACGGCGCACTGAGGAGATGAAAGATTAGACTCTGTCACATGGGAATAATAATGGGTAATGTATAGGACTTATAAACCATAATCTACTACTGTAGATAGATATTTCACAGAAATTATGAACAAATTGTCCATATCAGAAACGATGTGTCCGACCTATTGGTCAATAGCAAGTGATATATTTATCAGGAATTAGAAACATTAATTTAATGGAGTTGATAGATAATGCAGGGAATTTAAATCTAATTATCAATATCAGTAACAACCTCCCTAAGCAAATGGTCACGTAATGCTCATTCACCATGGTCAGCGAGGCCGAAGAGTCACGGTTTGGTGTTTAACTGGCCGTGAGAACAAATGATGTTAAACATATACATTGTGAACTAGGCTAGACTTGTAGATTGTATGTAGATAATTTACAGAAAGACGAATGAAGTCTCATATCTCAACCCCAAAACATATATGGGAAAAATTACAGTCAATTTAACTTTCACAGACATGGCCTCTGAAATATGCCTAGATTAACTCTGAAGTGAATGTTAAACTTCAAAAGTAAATAAATGAATAAAATATATATATATATATATATATATATATATATATATATATATATATATATATATATATATATATATATATATATATATATATGTGTGTGTGTGTGTGTGCATAGATACAGGCGTCGTTTGACTATCGGAACATCTGGCAAAATTGGTGTAACCCGCAAGGGTGGTCTTATACCCGCGAGAAAACAGCATCCAAAGTGATAAAGATAAATATGACAAAGAGGAACCATTGAGATCTCTTCCTGTTCGTCCGTATATAAAGTGTTGTAGACTTGATTCAGTGTCATAGACGAGCTTTGACTATATTCATAAAAGGGTATGCATGACAGACCAATTCATACCATAAATGTATTCTATATTTCAAATGATATTGGTTTAAACAATTGTTTATTATTGCATTATTGAAAAAGAAAGAACTTAAACTTAAAAACGTTAAACGTCACGTTATCTCCTAGATTTATGTGGATAAAGGTCAAGTTCAAAAAGTAGCTTGATAATGGACAGAAATAACTCTTGTCTATCAACTATAAATATTTAAATAATTTACGATTTTCAACAACCACGTGGTGTTTATTCAACACGGCTCGAATTCCAACGTAACTAAATGCATGGCATTAACAACCACGTGCTATAACGTAAGCGTTACTATACACCGAGGTCGAACGTGCACAAAGTCAGCTTTTGTAGTAAACACGGCAGCGTGCACGCTGCCAGATGTCTCCATTTGGTAATTTAAAGTCCAGAGTGTATAGAGTGCTCTCCCTTTTCGGTTCCTCTAAACGTGAAGATACAAAAAACAAAGTCTGTATCTTTTCACTTTGCTTTACAGTTGTTTATGAGAGCTCCATACATCGTATTACGTAGCCGGTGTGTTGAAAGATATCAGAAGTGTGTAGAGGGATGAGCTGTTAAGGAGCTTATATCGAGACCAGAGCACTTCTGTGCATCTTGTTGCGGAATTGCAAGATCGTAAATATTAGACAATATATACAGTGATTGTTGACAGACGGAGACCCACACCAGATTGATCACCGTGTACTTGTAGCCTAATTTGTTCTTGTATTATAGTATCAAGTGTTCCTATAAACAAAGTACCAAAAAATACACAAAAGCCGAGAGAGAAAATCACACATAAATAATTTCTCAAATTTCAGATATATACCATCATGATTTAAACAAGATGTCAATATATCTCAAGTTTTAAATATACCCCTGAATGCACTACATACATATTCTGAATAAAAAAAGCAACGTAGCAGTGCAGCCGTCGATGTCCCATGTTTAGGAAATAGTTTTGTTTATTTATAGTAACAAATATGGCGTAACAAATAAACAAAATCCCGTTCCGAATACGACAGAGCTGTTTTTATGCCCCTCACGTCTTCTACTTCAATACCCTATATGCATAAAACACATATAGCCAGATGGAGCATCGCAACTTCGCGATGTGTGGTACAGAGAGATAAAACATTTATTAGGCGACGTTACGACGGGTTTACATGCGACTAAGCGTACATCGACGATACCAGCATACATGATGTACAACATTTACATGAGAAAGGATGTAAAATGAATACCGAACACTTGTGTGCTAAACTTCATAATAACACCGGACTTAGTACATCTCCTTGCGGACAGTATAATTGTTACAGCTGTATGAGACTCACGGGGGTGAACGCGTTCTTTTGGCAGTTTATTGTCCTTCCGCGACAAGTTAGCAGGTGGAGTTACTACAAAGGTATTTCTCGACTCAGTGGTCTTAGGAAATGACCAAAAGAAAATATTCTTGACCATTCTTCGTTAACTGGTCTGTCAAAAACGATTAATCCTCTTTTTAATATAAATCTAGTAAGTAGATGTTAGAGGTCGCGTTACATAAAACCTTTGGTTCTGAGAGTATAGCAACTCACTATCCATTAATGTAAGGAATTTGGACCATCAAAATATTCACGAATATAATTAACAGACCTTTGTCGAATATAACGTGTCCAAAATATATAGGTTAATGGAGTAAATCGAATGTTAGCTGGTAAGATATCAAATTGATATTGAATAAAGTCGTTTATTGACGTGCGGTCTTTTGGCCTTAACTTGTATAAAAGAGCCGAAATCCTTCCATTAACACAATAAATGGCCATTAATACATTGATCATTGAGGTCTTACAAAGTCAGAGAGTAAACAATAAGTAGACGCCCCTATTTATAAACAATCTCAGGATGTCGGTTTAGTTTGCAGGGGTCATCTCGTAGCCTGCTAACCCTTTGAAACATGTAGGTACAACAGATAGATCTGTGGGAAGGACCATGATTTATCATTCAATCTCTTTGAATTATGAGATTAGCCGGGACAGACTTGTGGAATAATCTGAGAACCATACAGAGGAGGGGTGTAACCCAGTACGAATTAGCCATTGATACAATTTTAATTAACTCTCCCTGAAGATCGTATATAGCAGAAACATAAACCACGTGGTTCTTGAATCTATACTTGTGCTGTGCAGTATGCACATCAAAGAGTCGTCATTATAAGATATTTCAAATTCAGTAAATGGGTAAAGTTTAATGGACAAACATAAGTTGAGCTTTACATTTCATGATAACTAAATAAAAACCCAAAAACTAAAGATGTCAGAAATTAACCTTCACTTTCTAAGCATACGCCTCGAAGATATAGAATGTTCTTCAGGTGTCAACACAGGGGTGTATTGAACTTACCAACTTATGATCCAATAAACATGCAGTAGTTCTTAAGAATCAACGTTTTTTTAAACTTACCATTTTGCTGCTTAGAGCACCATGCTTTCTGACTGAAAATGTTTCCGTCTTCCGGCTGGCAAGAACTCTTCTTTCTGAACTTCCGGCTTGACGAAGCCGTGATCTTTCCGTAAGGGGGCAGTCCGATAGGTTCCTTGCACACTGGAATAACAGACACACGTGTTTATAGTGGTAGATAGCATCAAACCCAGGTGCTTACAGCTCTAATTTAGTCTATGGAATTTTTTATAATTACTGTACCTTAATTCATCCTTTTGATTATACATTTTTAATACGTCCAGTTCCATATGTATTGAGTTTATCTAGACTTGCTGAATACAGATCTAGACTTATAAAAGGCTCTTAATTTCACATAGTCATGAAGCAGGACTACCTATACAGCCCTTGTATGTAACAGTTGTGGTATCTGGTATGATATACACGTCCTTACATATCCTACACGTGTCAGCTGCATGGTTTATACCTGACTATAGCTGCATTTAGCATTAACGATATATGTTTTTATTCAATAGAGTGGTACAGTGTATGGGGTGTGTTATAATCGATTCTGTATGCATCGATATTTATATTCAACACCAATGGATGTCATATAACATGATAATTTGCAGCATTGAGTGTTATAGAGCGAGACGGTAAACGAAAGATATCAATGCAATGTTTTAGAACTTGTTGATGGCAAAGTTACCACGATGATAGTGTGGTATTATAAAAGCAATAGACTTTAATTTAGTTAATAAGAAATACATACAGTTATCAAGAAAATACCACTTGCTTTTACAATTTATTTGTCAAGCTGTGGGTCATGGACAACATGTTGTCAGTATCCAGCATTGCAAATCCAACATTTGAAACATTCACGTAAGTTTGGATGCCCTTAAACTCTCTATTTGTTTTTACACTAGAAGGCCTTGGCTATTATGATGTTAAATATGACTGTTGTCAACACGACTGTACCACGGCCGGGGTCAGTTCAGGACAGGGGATAAACACACGTCACAAAACACATGAGAAGGACACTATCTATCAATCTAGAGCCCATTTTCACCTGGAATGTCCCTTTCTTTTCCCCGAAAATTGATGAGAGTATATAATTAACAGCGTTAGCCCTACGTGTGGACATTGATACATTTACAGGTGTCATCTACCTGGCCAAAAACACAAAGGTAAATATCAGGTAGGAGAATCTAAATCATGGCTTCGTGGAAAGGAGGTTTCGTGTCTGAATCTATCTTAGAAATGTTGAAATGGTCGCATTCTTTTCTTGACCTGTGTCAAGGTATAATATATGGCCATACTTATGTTTTAGAATATGTACAAAATATGCTATAAGCTAAATAGAAAAAGAACCATTGACCCTAAATGTAAATTAAAAATCATACACATCTAGAAGAAACGTAACCATTTCTGAAAGTTAATAGGTTGCCATGGTAATCTATCTTCAACTTTTCATTATCTAAGTTTATATTTTGGTAGATTTAGGACGTTGGTTGGACATGATCTTATCAACCGTGAGCACCGATCATCGAACATACACTGAGGGTGGAACTTCAAAACTTAGTTTCATAGAAATTATATAATGGCATAATATTTTCGATAAATAATATCTCATAAAGTAATACATGGGATATAATGAGTTTGACGAAATGCCACAAATATTCTTATTTTAGATTCAACGCATTAAGTATATATATTTATATTGAATGGTTCTTAACTTAATAATACTTCTAAAACTTATTAAAAATGTTTCCAGTCATGTATGACGGTAACTACTGTAGAATGTCTCTCTAATACAGGAGTCGTAGTTTCCCTATGTTAGAGCAATGGATCAGTTATGACAACTGTTGCCAGTCCCACTGTAAACACACTTGAAATATAACACATCTGCATTATACCATACCTGCACAGTACTCTAAGCATTACTTCATAGTGTGTTCCTCTACCTTTACTTTCACTTTTACTTCATTTCACAACCAATAACTGTAGTACAATTATCAAATTAGTACAATAACTTGAAAACTATCACCCTCCACCTACAGAGATTACTCAAGTCATATCTTCCCACATAAAATGGAGGATTTAACCTTTAGATTATAAATGTATGTAGGTAGTTTTTTGGTTCTTTTATAAATCATCTTTATTTTCAAAACTAATAATTGTAAAACAGCTTAAATACAAATTTAGTCGTATATAGGCAATTTTATGCTATACATTAAGTCTTAGGTCTAATAATTGCAGAACAATATAACAATTTATTCCTAAAGGTAAAGCTAACAGGCTATTTATTAGGTTCTAGTTCCTTATTTCTTTGTCAAATAAAAATCTGCCCCAGGCTGATGCACCTAAAGACAAGGTTAGTATTTGAACTATCCAGGTAACGTCATGAGAAACAAATAAAGTAATCAACAATTGTACATAAAACATGGATCTTCTAAATGTCACCAAAAGAATGTTATGTCTTCTTGTTTGAACTTCAGACCCAAAATGCTTGACTTTTATTGAATTCCACATATTTCTTTCATATTCAGGAAGTCTAAATCTGCATACTTCAAGTTTTCATTTCACTCATTTGGTTTAGGAAGCACATCAATCCTTGAATATGATTTGCACAAATAATTATTTACTGAACTTTCATAGGAATAAGCAATTTCAAAATACTTTCAATTTATTTAAATCATTTTAATCAACATGTAAAGTCTGATAATATTAGAGATAATATAGTAATCATTATGAAACTTTGGCTAAAAATAGAGAGAAAAATACTTTGGTTTTATCTTGGTTTACGCACAATTGAAAGACCAGTTATTAAATTTAGAATGTCGTGACGACAGACGTGAAAGAATATACAAACGGGTATGATAATGTTTATTTTTGTATTGGAAACCCAATTTGTAAAGAAGCTAATGCCAGTTTTGTGTGCGACGTAGTTAAAGAGTAACAGTACCCTCCTTGAGACTACCACAAGCGCACGGAGAACATGTTCCTTGGGAATGCCTGTGTCTGTTTTGCTCATCTTGAGATTTTATCTGCACAATTCGGCAGTCCATTAGTCCTCAATTATGACGTTTATCTGAGTAGATCAATTGCCAGTAGGTTGGATTTAAGGTATAGGTGATCCTTTGGGCTTTCATATCGTCTTTCAATTTCCATACATACTCCTTTGAAGAGATAAAACGGGAGATTATATGTTTACATAGACGAACTGAAGGTCACGTGATCAACTCTCTTGAAACTCGCGTTGGGAGGGGACTTTATTAAAAGATCAAAAAGTGAATTGAAGTATCTGAAAGTCGTGATATTAATGTTACACGATGATTCCCTGCATTAAATGTTAACAAAATTATGTTTTAAAGAGTTTTCAAAAATTTCATTTGGGAGAAGTCTTTTGAAAACGCTTTGCAATTCAGGCCTCATTTCACGGATATTATACATGATCTAAAATGTAACAAATAAACTGTAATACAGACACTTAGACACATAATATCTCAGTCTACTTCTCAGTTTTCTTATATTTAGAAACATTTAATGCAACGTTGACAGATATATAAAGTAGGTAAGATAACATTCCGCATTGATTTACCAAGTGTATCAAAAAATCATCACGTAAGGAGAAAACTTCTTGACATGATTTATTGAAATTCTCAAAACGTCTTCTACATTTCTTTCGAGGGATCGTCCTATCAAACATTTGTTAGTGTAACAAGGGCTTTGTCGCATGCTCACTGTGGTAAAATGAGAAACGGGCATTGGGTAAAGTTTCATTTGACAGTTAATACTGATAGATGGCCCTGTAGAGGTGAAGGGTCATCACTAAGGTCAAGCGGGGAATGAATCACAGACAATGAAAGGCGATGTCCACTAGCCAAAGGGTGTTGAATATAGTAGCTTGGAGATTTGTGTGCAGAAGAAATTCTACATCATCACCGGTATAAGAGACTTGAACCTAATACCATAATCTCTAACTTATAAATTACCATGAAAACTGACCCATGGCAAGATCTTTAAATGGCCTCTACGCATGGTAGCCGAAATGTTTGCTGATAGAGGGGTAAGACAAGGCGATGTAAAACATCCGCTTCTTTCTACTATAACCGCGGCAATTTTTCATTGGATTTTCCTTTCACGTAAACATTGTTATAACCTGCGTAAGATCAGAAAACGTTTAAGTGGACAGTGAAATCCCACATAAAACATGTGCCCAGCAGGATACATAGCATTTGTTGAGTTAGAGATTATGTTTTAGTGATCAACCTGAAGGCAGATACAAAAAGTGAGGCTACATACCTTGACCACCTGTCCACATGTACTACCTGTTTTTGTGGCTTCATTTTCAAATAAGTAAATGCCAGTCTTTTGTTTCTGGACGTAATAATCCTAACATGTACCATCTTAATTCTCGACTTTCGTCACCACAAGCTTGTTTTACACATAAGTAAATGCCATTCTTTTGTTTCGGACATAACAATCCCGAAAATGTAACATTTTAATTCTCTGCAAGAATTAACTTCGAAACTGTATCTACCAAGTAATTTAAAATCAACATGGTGTAACAATGAGAAATGGTTACATTACAGTTTTATGTAGGCCACAATAAGCTTTTAATACTGTGTAGAAATTCAAGACAGCGTAAATGAATTTGTTTTGCATTAAATTTCTTTTATCATGCAAAATGTTGAGCTTTAAAAATCTGACATCGTTTTTTACAAATAAGTTGTTCTGTTACTTTAAAAAAAAACAACCTTTAAACAAACATCTTTAAACACAAATATTTTCTTTAAAACTTTCATTCAAATATTCCAATAAATTGCATACATTTCAAAATTTGACCATATGATAAAATGCCAAATTTAATAGATTAGTACATCGTCCCATAAAATTACAACGGTCCTTTCAAACGATCATAATCTTTATAACAATTTTAGGTAATATAAAGTAATCATTCATTTATCTAAAATTAACATGCCTCAAAAAAATCCAAATGTCATCTTCTCACGAGGATTCATATACATAATAATTTCACATTACCAGAAACAATATTTACACCTCAGCACTTAATGCAATAGAGGCTAGTATCCCAAGCAGTTAGAAGGTAAATGATAGATAAATAAGAGTTATACTTACACTGGCAGCCCATAATTTCTACCCTCATGCTGGGGTGTCTATGCCAATGGACAGTGTGGAATTTGATGAAGCGGGCGATGATTGGTCTGTCTAAGTAGGAATGCTTCACGGAGAAGGAATCGGTGTTACCCTCAAATACCTGGAATATAAACAAAATCTGATTTAATGCTATACGGTCTCTTGTGAGAATGGTTCACGGAGAAGGAATCGGTGTTATTTAAAAATAAAATGGTTTTATGAAATAAAGTAAAAAATGATGAATCTTGCATTGTGCTTAATGGTAATTTTATACAATATTTATTACAACTCTCGTACTTAGTAATCCCATTTCATGCAATGATGGTAAGATATAACTTAGATAAAACGTACTAAAATTCGTTGTTTCCACTTAACGATGACAACCTTTAATGTTCATATCAGATGTTACTTCGAAGTTTGTGTTTTTGCTTTGTTAACTTCATTGTTGATACGTTAACTGATATAAAATCATGGCCACATGACGTGTTTGGTATCTGGTTCCATCTTGAGATCTGACCTTACGTCAGCATGATAGGAAATTGGACTTTTGTGTTCCGTTTTCTTCCACGCACTCATACATGAATTCAAACACTGCTTATTTTTTACCACATGAAGATTGATTGGTTAATTATTCAAATAAGACTAAACAGCATTGTCGAAACGTTCAATCACATAACCTATCTTTAAGAAGCACTATCTTTAACTTAATGAAAATAACTTAGATGTTACCTTTTCAAAAGATCATACTATCACTGAATTCAATGTTTTCAGCACAAACTATAAAAGCCCTTAAAACGCCCAGAACCCTCTATCATTGCAAACATTCATAAAAGATGAACACATTTTAGTCGACAAACAAAAATTTTGACAAATTCAAAATCTAATTCAAGATTAAGAAGTATGCGTTAAGTCTGATAACGCCCAGAAGACATCAACCTATAGAAATCAGGAAGTCCTTTATTGCACATTGCATTCACCAGACACGCTAACCATACGGGGTCATCACAGAGGTCACGGTTCTATTGGCGCTTGGGCTACAGTCATTTCAAAACGTTCTATTGGCGTTTTGCTTAATGATTGACGTATCCTCTTTGGGAAATGACGGTACCATTATGCTGAGATATGCCAAATATAAAAACGATTCAATGCGTATAGAATGCCAACAATCTTACGTTCTTTATAAACGTAGCCCCATGATTAAGCACAAATCATTCCTATCAAAATATTTCAATATCTTTTAACAGTCCTATTGTACACTGAAGGACAACATTAAAACTTTTAAGGGTTACTTTTATTTTGATCTATATTGCCGTAGGCGCTTCATTAACCTTCTTGAATCGCCGTTTACGGCTGTATTATATCGTGTCTTTTGAACTGCAGTGTATTCTTGCACGGGCGATTGCTATGTTATCCTAGCTTATTACTTCGCACTTTCAAAAGGATACTTTGATATTCTTCGCGAACAAATAGTCGTGTTTATTCATAGGAGATCGCTGTAGAAGGCAATTTCATAACAGGTGTTTTCATGAATATATAAATTTTAAAACCTTGAAAAGATACTGGAAAGAAATACTATTCATATCACCTATCAAAAGAGTTTTAGAATCATATTTCTTTAAAACCTTATAAATAACATTTGGATAGTAAAATATTCACTGCTGTTGAAATGTTACTATTACCATTCATATACCTTAAAAACACCGAAAATAGTCCAAAGTAACAAATGAACTTGGCCTCTTACACAGTTCATCACTGACAGTACAATGACACTCAAACTTAATTCTCATATGTGAAAACATATGTATTTTTCTTTGTGATTCTTCAAATAAACATATTTAATATAAAAATCCCCAAAGCCAAACGTCTACGTACCCGTTGATTGCCGTACGTATCCGTCACGTAGTTCCAGTGAAAGGCTTCCATACTGTATGACACCATGTATGACGTCACCCACTCTAGCCCGTCGCCTCGCCCTTGCGTCATCACTCCCGTTACCTAGCAACAAACAATACAGTATTATCTTTGTGATACAATGTTATATCATAATAAAAGTAATTTAACGTATGTCATATAACGCGTAAAGTGAAATATGTTTAGATAATGTTTTTAAACAGCCATGCCGTAGTTTTGTTCTTAAAATAATGTCTTGTATTTTGTGTTCTTCAATTAGGTTTGACATAATCAACACGATAGCCAATACCGGTGTATCTTATGATATGCAACAGAATGTAGAATTATGTATACTATTTGATAGTTTTTCATTCATATTGTTAACATACGTTATAGAAATAAATTTCATTAAATCAATGCGAATTGTGCATCAACAATGAATGAACAGTTGTTATTATTGATTTTGCCATTCATCTTATTATGACAGGGGCTAGCAGTACTTTGAAGTGAGTAAGTCCTGTCCCATGACTTTTTCCTTATTCAGCTAGTTTCCACAAATCTTATGAAATTGAAAGCGTGATGAAATAAAAGGGATGAAGGTTCAGTAACTATGTAACTATTTTATGTCTAGGACTGAATGTAACTTTCACAACATTTCCGTTTTAAAATGCATGCAGCCGTTTTGGTAGTATAACTGTCAGATTGTGCGTTGCCGCCCTGCTTATGTACCGCATGTCTAGACAAACCGCGACAAGATGGGCGACAAATAGCCCCATAAAGAATAGCCGTGCGCATCTCGAAATAGTCCCTGCTACAGGTAAAAACATATTTCAGTGTCAGTTAAAAGCTCCAAAGTTGCTATCATATATCTAAATAAGCAACTTATAACCATCAAAACATAAAACGTCAATGGCACAGGAGTGAAGTAAATCATAGTTTACTCTTAAGAACTCTTAGTTGAAAGAGTTAAAAGATCTGTATCAAATACACGTTGTTGTTTTAGAAAAAAGTTGTTTTTAAGAATTAATCTTATCTAATGTGTGGTTTATCAGGTACAAATGATACTGATCAGCTATGTTACGTAAACTAAAAAAAAACCGATAAAAACCTTGTTAATATAAACAATTTGAAAATAGAAACAAGACCACATTGGCGAATAAAAATAGAAGTATTTCTATAGTAATTAAACGTTTTAACATAACCTCTAAAATTCAAACGAAAAGTTTTTAAAATCGAAACACGGTCTATGTTCTACACCAAGTTTAATCAACAACTCTTTAAATTCATGATTTCAATTTGTCATTGCATGTCGTGCAAACGCGGTTGTGCTACCCGACACTCTTTATCAAGAAAGAAAATAATAAAAAATCTTCCCTACAGCTATTTAACAGTTAAAGTGTTGAATTTCCTGAGTGTTCAACCCGCCAAGCTGCAAACAGCGTTAATTAGTTGCTCCATAAAGCACGTGGTCTCTCCCCCTAAAACTCCTAGGAGACGCATAAACTAGCTTACCTACCTCGGCGCATGCATAAAGAGAGATATGAAAAGGAAATAAATTAAAGAAAGGACAGCGATAAAAGTTGTCCGAGTATCGACAATATGTCAAGCAGACTGCGGTTTAACTCGCGTCGATTAGAATTCAATTATGACTGCATAAAATCAGCATTTCTTCTTGGTTTTGTTTGAACTTTACCAGTGAGTTGTTGTCCAATTTAACCCCTTTTGTGCCTTCAGTGTGATTTACCTCTCTTAAGAGTCTCTTTCTGTGGCTTTGGGTTACAGGATCCAAATGAATAACATGACAATACATTTAAAGTCGTGTGGAAGTTATTACTCACAAGAACAGATACTATTTCTGTATCTCTTACAACTAGTCATCATCAATCCCCGAGCGGTTTGTGAAGAAACAAGTAAACTAAGGATAGGCGTGATGTCGGTTAAGATCTTTTGGTTGCAACTTAGTTCTACAATGTAAGTGTCAGTACCTGACACGTGGTCTTTAACATAATAAACTGAACAAACATCACGACCAGTTAATTATACAGTAATAAGAAACCTTTGACAGGACAATTTTCTTTAATGTCAATTACTAACTTTATTAGTGACCAATGGTTGAAACAGTTCAAAGGGCGCATTTGCTTCACTTATGTGATAATGGAAAGTTACGTCTTTAGAGGTCAAGGGTCATGACAACTCTTAAAGGTGTCATCTTACTTCTACCCCGGTTAAAGAAACAACTTTTTTTTCTTCCCAGAATGCAATAACCCTATGACCGAAGGGCCATTTAATTCAATTACGACTACTTACGGGGTGACCTATGAGTGGCGAATTTTATACCGAGATAACATAACAGATCTGATGATTTAAATGTGGACTAAACAAACTACTTGGACGCTTGACATCTATCAATTTGAGGAACGTTGAAAAGTAATTGTTTTAAAGTAAACTATGTAAATTAGGTTTTAACATTTCTGATAACCAATTAATATACATACACTTATCACATGAACTCGAACTTGCAAGTGAAATGCAGCTAAACACAGATAAAACCAAAACCTACACCCTAAATAAAAATAAAGAAATTCAATATACATACATGGTGTAGGTTTGTTAACCTGTGTTTTACCTACATTTTACTTACTTACATACAAAGTTTTGTGATCAAAACTCCCTTCATCCTTTGCAACAGATGCACTTTTCTAAATACTAGCATATTTTGTTGTAATAGCGGTAAGCTTACATAACTACAAAATAAGCGTCTTGCAAGGTGCATTCCGACTGCATAACAACATGAGTACAGTATAAAAAGATAAGAGCATAGAAGCAATATGTTAACCTGTCGACGTCAATTACAAAGATATTTAAATTCTCTTAACGCCAAAATGCACTTCAGTTATTCCACACATTCCAAGCAATACCTACACAAATACCCGGTGCTAGGTAAATATTTATGTATATTACACTGTGTGTATACCCAAACCGAAGTCGTGAAAGGAAGCTAAAATTCCATACAAGAGACTCCAAATAGCACATATAAGCATTCAATATAATATGCAAAACATATTTTGAAATATTTGGCAATAATGTCTTCCCCAGGTATAAAGTTGCATTTCATGTTGACTTAGATTTATGTCTATTGACGAAGACTCACGTGATAAAAGAGCGCCTTAATTCAAGGTAATAATACATTTATACACCTTCAGAGATTGAATTATATCTCCTCACACCTGAATGACGACTCCAGGTAAATGTATACCTGGGTACGTTAACGCCAAGAGAAGGATTTATGCAACACCTCAACCTATTCATCTCGCCGACTATAGGTAAATGAAACAAGAGCATATTTATAAAAAAAAAATGTTGGCGAAGGTCAAACACGATTAAACGATATGCAGGAATAAAAGCAGACTAGTCCATTTGTTCATTTTTAAATAGTTTACTCCAGTGACGTTTATGTTATTTCTTGATATCAATTCATATCATATTTATTCCATTTTTGTTCACAACAGCTAATTGTAAATATAAGGTCTCCATGTACGATGTCGTTATTTTACTGACACTGTTGTCGGTCATTTGTCCAAAAATCAACGGCTGCATACATGTTAGTAAATTTACACTATATTAGTTCTCAGTATATACATGAATACCCGTGTATCAACACTGCACAGTATATACCCGTACACAATATCTTATTAATGATGTGGTTATTTATTTCATGTGAACAAACTTTTGGGATTCAGTTGTTCACGTGTGATTACCAACATGAACATCGAACGTATGTATGTAAATGCACATGCTGTTTGCAATGAATACGTGCACGAATGTCGTACTAATTAGTACTCTGTGAGTGGTTTTATGATACTTAAAGGGCTTTTTGTACACATTACTAAGAATTATATTCTTGTGATGACTCCGATTCGATTTCATTTTGTCAACATTACTCCTTGCCATTATGCATGTATAGTTCGGTGCTATTGATGTATGGTATTGTAATTTTTCTTCCAATAAAAATTGAATACACGTGAGGTGTAATGTTTTTTTTATCCGAATCCATTAAATGAGGTGGGGACAATACATACCCTTGCCGCAACCCCTAGGTCAACTTGCAGCCATTCTGACGATGATTTATATTTTGCACACCATCCGTATTTGTTTGGCAGGTATAACCGGGCATACTTTTCATGACACCCCCGGTCCCATTCCTGTGGGTAGACGGAAGATGCTGAAATCTGCCAGTCCCGGATAGTTCCGGTGATCATACCAAGAGGGCCATTGGTCTTGCACACTGCAAATAAAATTGGCATCATAAATATCATGTGAACATACATATTTTCTTGACGAAAGTACAGCATTTATGCATAATCGAATTTTTGCATGGTATTTGGAGTTTCTCTTTACGGACTCACTAAAACCTCTTGAAGTGTAATTATAACAGTTCTCGACGCAGTGTATTTCATGGTAACTTAAATAGGACATTTGAAAAAAAAGATTTATCTCGAATATAAAGACATAAGGTTGTTTGTTGTGCTAGAAAAATACACTTTGATTGTACGTTTTTTTTAATGATGTCAACTTCTATTTCAATCAACAATGGAAACATTCAACATTCAAGCGAACTATAACAGTAGTATTTATACAAAATGTCACCTTCAGTTCACTACTGAATCGTGTATAAGGTGTTCACGAGCATTATAAATCTGATTTTGTATTCGAATAAACATAGTTAGTCAAACGCAACTTTCACATTTCATATAAAAGAATACATTTATCGTTGAACACGCATAAATACATATTTAAGGGTGGCATTAGTCAGCGCTTATCCACATTTCACGAGTGACAAGTCAAATGCAAGACTACACATGATGTTACATTTTATTATTCGTACCACCCACTTGTATAACACCTAACAGTGGAGAAACGGTTAATGCAAACCCACGTCTCGCTAACTCAGACCCGAGTGTGTAAACTTTTGATCTTGAGAAATGAATCCGATCTTATCCGAACATAAGAATACGATCTCACCCGAATAGAAATTGTAACACCAATACTATCGCGTAACTTAAACTATTTGGAAGTAGTTTTAAACGATATTAAATTCTCTTTAGTCGGTCGTTTTGTAAAAAAAATGCTTTCATCTGAAATATTGCTTAACCTTGAATACTTGACATAAGATTATGTTTAACTGTTTTTTAATCTAAATTGCGACCAAGTCAAATGTCGGTCAAGACCCAGGTGGAATTGCTTTTAGTGATTCTCAACAAAGGCTTTGACTTGGTAATTTAAACCATTGCGTGTTGCCACTATCTTCACGAGGAAAATTCCTTATGATCATCTTGTCAGAAGTAATTTGGGTTCGAACCAGACACCAGATAAACCGATACCATTTTCCACACGACTTATTTAGATACACATGTTTCTTCGAAACCTTGGAGTGGTCATGACACCATTTTCCACATGACTTATTCAAACATCCATTTGAGAGTTTTGAAAACCATGACACTAGATGAATGTTACATATTTGAATTAATTCTAAAGTTCTATCTGACGTCCAATTAACGTCAAAGTGCATATGTAAGGTCAATCAGATACAATAGGGCGTGTCACTAACTCAGGTGGGGTGACATAAAGTTTGATTTCAGCAAGGATTCGAACACGTTTTTCAGCAACAATGTCAACAGAGATATTGGCAGTGTATCATATTACCCGGGTGCACACATTCCTAGACAACATGGCGTCAACCTCCACTGCAGAACTGTTATATAAGGGGAGATAACCCTTATTGTAACCTACTCTGGCCATATAATACTCCCCGAGGTAGTCGAGAAGAAAAACACATGTAAAGATTTTATCGTATTGGGATACATTTCTAAAGTACAACTAAGAGACACCAATGAAATGAATACTCTTTGTTGAATATTTGATTGCGAATGGAGGATTAAACTGGAATATTTTCTTCGTCTTACAAAAAAGCCAGTCATGGTACAGGAGATCAGACCACAGTATGTTCGTCCTTCGTGCATGCAAATTAAATAACCTTAAAGGAGATGCTTTTTGCAAAAGGAATACAAACGAATATCAGACAAAATGCAGAAGCTACAGATTATCATATTTTCCGGATTCACGAAATGGTATTATCATTTTTTAATCAAGCCTGAAAGTTACATTTTGTGCGCTAAATATTTGTTTCATATCTGACTAATGCAACTAAAGATTCAATAAAACAAGGTGTTGCGTCCACTTAGTCATCTGGAAGCTTTTTGTGAGAAGTCATTTTACTATACCAAACACGAGTGCACGTAAATGTTAAACAATACAATACAGAACGTGTACAATCATGGAAGTGCGTGCTCATAGATACATGAACTTACACACCTAACAGTTAGTGAAATGAATTCAATTCTTTGTAATTTCATGTAGTTACATTGTTTCTGGGTCTCATCAAAGTCTTCTGTGACACCATCACGGTGTCCATTGCAAGACACTGTCGCCATACGTAGACACACGTAACTTATACACAACTGGACATACTGTTTCACATTGAAACACGACGCCCTTCGTGATTCAGCAAGATTATTAACTGAACTAAACGTAGAAATAACATGCATTTTTAACATTGTTTTTAAAGTTATATTGTAATGTCATCTTAAAATATTCTTGGGTATAGTCTACATCAAGATGAGTGTGCATATATCTATCTATAAATATTATTGACTGTTCAACCATACATTTAAAATTATATCTTTTTTATCATTTGGTCATTATTAAAATGTTCTGAGTATATTCCACAGCTGAATATTTACTTACTAGTTCGAAGGAACAGTTATTTCAAAGTTTTAACATACGGCGAATTAGAAAACGTACGTTTATTATTTCACAAAAGCAAAATCATAATTTCACTGTTTCATGTCTAGAATTTGATATTGACTATAATGACAAAGAGTCGTGAGAAATAATAAATTCCTATATAGAGTTAAGACACGTTAGACTTGTCAACATGTCCAGGACATAGAGATACACCTTAAATGTATTTTTAAACAATATAATGACAAAGAGTCACTGTGGATGGCAAACTAGTTGGTTATCAATCTTTTAAAGACTTCGCAGGGTTTTGATGTGCTTTTGTGCATACTCTTTAGATTAGTACATTGCCAGGACTCTTTGACGACACTATGAAACACTAAAATATTAAATTTTGAGAATAAAGCCCATCCTTCGTACAATTCAGTTCACCCATGGTCCACCGCATCAACCTCAAACAATTCAACTAACCTATTTCGTTTACCCCCTGTCTTCCAAAATATTCTCAAAATGTCACTTTCATGCCTTTTGTGTCCAAAAATCGCTCAAATGGCGAGCTAGTCGGGGACATATATCACCAAGTCCCATCCCCAAAACTGCAGATAGGAGATGAAGAAAGAAGCATATTGTTAACAGAGCTCGCTTATGACATGTCCACTGAAGCAACAAATACCTCCACTCAACAACACACGAAACTGATGTAACTCATGGTGCCCACAAAATGAACTAGGTAATTATCTCCCCTGTCGTCGCTATCCGACATTGTTGATCGCTGCGCCTGTGCGTCGTAATGAATCTGCGTGTGTACTCGCCGACTTGCGATCATAATACGTGTGTTTAATAAAATAGATCAACTATTGAAAATATGCAAGCATCCATGTATTCACAGATAAATGATAAGCTGTAGGGGAAGCTGTATTTACCTTATACGGAGTTTAACGATTTGCGCTGCTTGGTTTTATATGATATTTATTGTTCAACTGTCTTCGTATCCTATTGCTGTATATGATTACACTTATACATGCGCACCTAGTTTACTTACTGAAGCGTATACATATTGTATACATCATCTTCAGACAACGGACTTTCTTTGTTCGATAAGAATGTTTTAAAGTTTATCTCCGTGTACATAATGATTACCTTTTAATTCAGAGAATAAACAACACTGCTCCTGACCGAACTTGACTTCCCGTCCATGGTAACTTGTTCATCAACTATAGAAAGATTTCGGTTTGTGGCTTTTTAATTACTGTGCTTCAGATTCCTACATAGTTCATGCGAGTGCATAACTTTGAGAGCGACTGCGCTACCGGCTGTGTAGCACATGTCTTTTATTTAAAATGAAATCGTCTTCATAGAAGTAATGTGTTCTTCCGTCATATCAGCTGTTGTGAAATATTGATACGTGCCAATACCCAGGTGACATTCTGAATTGTTTGTCCCACGTTTCAAACATAGGTAACGCATAAACGACAGTGATCTCAAGTTCTCGATGACGAAAACACAACAATACTATTATATTATATATACACTATAGATGCAACTGCAATGTGTTTATAAGAGATTTACACGAATGAAATAACCGCCTAAGCACATTGAAACATTTATCTCAAGATGAAGAGCATTTTATGAATGATCAACTTGTTTCACTTTTACTATACTGAAATGACCTTTCGACATATATACATATACTGTATGCAAAGTCGTCACTATTCTGCAAATAACAAGTTGAGTACACATAAAATGTACGTCATCAAGTATCCAACCCCCATTATGTATCTTAAACAGTTCAATTCAACTGAATAACTTATCCCAGGCCCTCAATGACGTAAAACTGAAAGAATGTTCATATTCTGGAGTGCGAATTGAACAATTTATCGTACTTTTGTTGCTCAAAGACGCTTTCCTTCATCAAGTGCGTCAACATAGGTACATGCATGCCTTGGCCACCTGGTTCTACTACTCAAGTGTGTTTATGTGTGCAAAAGAAGCGCCCTGTTTCACAATATTGACACTCGGGCTCCGATGAAACCATTTATACTTATATATCACCAGTAGTCGCACCTGTCAGCATGCTCTATATCATGACGAATGAGTCACAACTTTGACAAGTTCAGTCACTATTTTTTTGTAATTAAAAATAATTCGTCAGCAAAAATGGATAAATTAATAATGACAACGCCAAAGCCTATTATAAAATCTAACGTTTATTTCAAATTTCAAAGGACGTGAATTGGTAAAATCATTGAACAATTGATGTGATTGAATGACTTATCTTAGGGTGACGGCGGTCTTGGTCGGCTTGTCTTACTAGCAGTCAAACATTTTTATCAAAGCACACAATAAATAATTACATATACATGGTAATCAGCCAGACACAAACCTGATTTATTTTAAATATTAGTGTGAATTTTTAAATCATTAGTAGGTTTCATAATGAATTCGAAAAATCATTTGGGTAATCATTCGAAAAATCATCGCATCATTTTTGCCAGCCTGTAAAGACCAGAAACATTTTTGTTTTATTTGCTAGGCCTAATACCAAAGGTTAACATCTATAAATCATTTTTATCCCCAAAGATCTTTGACAGAGTTGCACAATGAAAAATGCATGATCATTTTCAGCCCATGCTAAATATCTTTTATAATATTTCTCAGAAGAAAAGACGTCAATATATCCGGTTTTAATATCATGCATCTGGATAAAAGCATTTCATTTTATTTTGACATTTTTGACACAAAGATATGTCGATTTAAAGTGCAAGATTCAGAGTTCGGCAAGGTACGCTTTTACCTCCTTTCTTATTCTTGTCACGGAAGGAACAACTGAGTCGAGGTCTGTCCACCCAAACAAACACGGGCTGGTGACCTCACGCAGAATACTATATTGCTCTATGCATGAAATTTATGGGATTTTTTCTGTCACTTCGTCGTCTATTTTGACAGCCTTTGTAGAGAATTATGTTTCCTTATGCATATAAATCAACAAGATCGTCTTTGCCGGGTCTTTTGAAAGGTCGAGCTGGTATTATGTTGTGGTCGTTTGGAGTCAAAAGCATTAGGTGTTGTGATCTGGTATTAATGTCCTGAAGTTTGTCAAAGGCTTTGCGAATCATCTTGTTTTGAGTCTTTTACATTGAAATGGTATGTCGTGGGACTTCAACACTTTTTAAACCTGACGTTACCCTATACATACAGTGTTATGAGCATATTTCTTATACCTACGAGGTTAAACATATCGGGGTTGATATTTTGGTGTTTTGGTATTTTGATATTTTATACGAGGTTCGAGGGCAAAATATAAGTTTGCCATGTCGACGTGACGTGATTAACAATGGCATCTTGTTACGTCACGTCAATATATGAAATTGCGTTTTTAAATGTGGCGACGGGCGGTTGCTAACCTCTGCTGGAAGTTAGTTTATCCGTATTTTTCTCAATTGCATGACTTTTTTTCTGGATATTTACATTGTTTATGGATATGCAACTTCTTCATTCTGGGAGGGCGACATTTTGAAACAAATCCTAATGGCTTCGTGACGACATTAGAATTCGACAGAATGTCATCCTTGAAGAATATAAAAGATGTATATCTATTTTAAAAAATGCCATTACCATACCTAACAAATAAAATGCTCCAATAACACAATACTTCGCTATACCGTATAACCCACTGCAATGCGATATCTTTTCATATCGTCTCCATTAAACAAACATGTTAAGTAGACCTTTTAATTACCGGGGACTCCATTAGCTTAACCCTATGTTTGCTTTTTGCTTTCAATAAATCTAATGCCTCCAGAAATAGACGTTGAATTGGGCCACTCGATTCGAGTTATCTGACAACCTCAGCTTGGGTTGTCACTTGTGGTGTTCCCTATATAAATGTTGATTCCTGTTGCTATACTGCAGCGTATTATGACCCCCATTATGTCTCGACCTACGATAACAAATGATACACCACACATCGGCATGTTTTGAATACATATTTACATATGGCGAATAAGGACATTGTGTAATATAATATACATAACTCAACGCTTTTAAAATGGGCAAATCATTATGCATTGCACAAAGCAACTGTACAAAATTGGTAACATTTCGTGTCAACAAAAGAAGGATGGATATCGATGGAATAATAAAATGAAAAATAAAACATGAAGTTATAAAAAAATAACCCAATTTGTGCAATGTTCAGTCCTGTCCCTAACCTGTCTACATGTACATACATATTGGCGGGTTATTAATGTGGAATTTAAGACAACATTTAGGTGAGTACAGGGTTAACGTTATACTTTCAAGAACATATTTAACTTATAACGCAGCGACTAGTATTAATGTAGGGAAAGATCCCGCAACATTGATGTGCCTTGCATTACTTTGCAAGCGTCGAATCGACTGCACGAAACATATAAAATTTACACCGATAAAACAATTAAATTTACATGGTTTAGACGGAGAAAAATATTAACTTGAGAGATAAAACATTCAAACTGACAAAATGAATCTTGGGGTCTAATTTCTAGTACGGTCACGTCTTATGCTGCTCCACAGACAAGATGGATGAAGCGACGAGACTTCAAGGCGTTTTATCATGCACAAGCTTACGAAACGCGACCTCACACCTTTGAGCTGAATACCTGCCGTACACCTGAGCGTTCGGCCTTTCATCTTACCTGTATACACCGCCCAGGTACGTATACCCAACTCGTCCCTTTTAGCACAACTATCTGATAGCGGAGCTCATACAGGTATATGCACTGTTTGAGGGGCAACGACTTGTTCTTCATACCCGTTGACTTTTGAAGTTATATTGTTCATGGGTGAGACTTAACATCGAACTATCTTTTACGAAACATGTATGGTATGATCTCTACATCTGTTTGTAGTTAGATCGTTATAATGTCCAATTGTTTAACCAATCAATCAAACCGATGAGAATGAAACATGGACTTCTAAAGCATGTCTTGCCTTTCCAGTAGCACCTGGTATAGCAAACATAGGAGCATGTGTAAGTGGGGATGGTTACACTCTCTGACATCTATCTATATATCTTTTTCCACACACATGTACATACATACTATATCCTTTCAAGTAATAGCCCTTTCCACTTGAACTGTACAAGCACAAATGAGAAAGCATATTGGTGCATTCATCCTCTATAAAACGATTAAAGGAAAAACACTCCAACAGAAAAATGCAAATTGAGGATTATCTAAAGGCATGGGCATATTGGGAGGAGATGGGTGTAGACTAGCCTGTATATACTTGAGCCTGAAAGCCAGGTTATTTACTCTTAGGGTGAAACTATTTTCCAGCATTTATGACGAAGTGTGCATACACAGCACAGGGGTATCACATAACGGGGTATTATCTTCTTCAAGATATTCCTCATTCCTGACAATCCACTGAAATGCATTCCATACTTGAGTCTACGATTGAGTGCACTAATGTAAATATGGGATATATTCGTCCTTTTTGAAGGTACCTGTTCAAATTCAAAAACCTACAATTTATGCTTTGATAGAAACCAAAATCAAATATTGCTTTAAATCATCAAACAAATTTGAAACCAATTGACATTGACAATATCGTCACCACCCAACCATGTTAAGAGGATTTAAAAATTTAATTTGAAGATATACACATGGGTAAATATTTATGAAAAATAGTCTAGAATTGTACGTAAACACTAAAAGAATGTGTCTCTCATCTGGTACTCTAGGCATTATCTGAACACACAAAAAATCAAATTCATTTTCCCTCAAAATAATAACGACGATGGCGACATGCACAGGGTGATTGAAAGTATGCTGTACCAAACCATATATCCACTTACACCGTGCTGAAAAAGCATGTACAACCATCAAAGACTTCTCGCTGTAAGCCTCATTTCGAGGAGATACATAGTAAAATACATTGGTCGACATGAACTAACGTAACCTTAGGCAAGCAAGCGATCATCTGATGTTTACCATGAAGACTTGAAGCTCACGCGGAGTCTCGCGAGAATGTCCTGATCTCGAAATCTTGATATTTTGTACTTGTGTCAACATTGACAGGAGTGGATTAACTATTATAAGCGTTTATAACCCTTTAAGTTGTTGTTGTATAGGTGCTTTGCTAGAAGATCGCACAGAAAACAAGATGTCACCCGACCTTTACCAATGGTTGCTGAAAACGATCTTTCTTTGAATCAAGTATGTGACTGGTGAATAGGTCTTGAGTGCAGTAGGTAGGTGGGATGCCGAGCTTCAGAAAGGTTGTGGGGGTGCATTTGTGCTTTCTCATTCTCTGCCATAGAGTATAGCAAGAGACTTCCACTTCTCACTAAAGGATCTGTATACAAATGAGTCACTGCTTTCACTAGAGAGGGTATAAAGACGACATCTTGATACCATACATTCTCAACTCAAGACCATCAATACAAAAGCTACGACTGCTGTATGCCCATCGTAGATCCATCTGAACTGAATTTATAACCATTCCCTTAAAATACTTATTCTATTAGTAAGTATGTTTTATCAATCATTGATCTTGTATTGTATTTTTGTGATATGATATGTAATAATCTGTCAAATGTTAACATGAGAGAATGCTCTTTAACTCAACATTGACAGCACGTTGACACATTCATAACCGTTACAACCGGTAGTACTCGTCATCAACAACTCACGAAGGAGTCAGTGACAGTATCTTACGTTATAAATATTCATATGTAAGACACTACATTAGGCTTCAGATAAGATTGCATTATCCCGGTGATGTCGAAGCAACGTACAAGTACAGCGAGGGAAGGTTATATTCTCGAACTAAAGAAATGGGAAGCCTGCAAGATAAGCATAAGGTACCGCTGAGCGTTGAATGACTTGGACATAAAATGTGAACATGCATGTTCTTTAATTCTCGCCACCGATAGTAGTCCGTACACATGGTGGATTGGAACTGACAGCAACAAGATGCAGCACGATTGTTAACTTGAAACTGACATAACCGTAAATTACAAAAACAATTTGAGATATTATTGAACATAATTTCCCATCGTTGACCCCTACTCGAGAATCCCAAATACATTGTATATACTGTATGCATTACTTGAGAGTCGTGGAGACGATTTCGTAACACATGTTGTACACCCTTTCCCTAACTCAAATCCTGTATCAGTGTCCTGGAAAAGCTAATATAAAATTGAAGGAAAGGATCCCGATGTGTTCATTCTGACGTAAGCGAGAACATTTTGTTGTAAGCGAGAACATTCTGTCAGACGAGAGTGAAACCGGATGAGGAAAGACCGCATAAACTCAGCATAGAATGAAGCTAGGTATGTCCAGATCGGCCGGTATTAGCTTTGAGGA
Source organism: Gibbula magus (assembly GCA_936450465.1). Lineage (NCBI taxonomy): Eukaryota > Metazoa > Mollusca > Gastropoda > Trochida > Trochidae > Gibbula > Gibbula magus. The sequence goes on from OW388304.1 coordinate 22,456,424, forward strand.
TGTGCTGATACTGTAACACGTCTTATCTGCTGGTGAAAGACAACCGCAGTTTGTACAAGATATCCCAAACATCCGTAGAAAAAGGGCAAACAAACGGTCATAGGCTGTTGCTGCAAGCTCCGTGCTGCAACACACGAGTCTGCGTGAGGAGCTTCCCGCCAAATCTAGATCGTCTGCTTCTGTTGTCGTCTGCCCCCTTAACTCTCGCGAACTCACGCTAAGAGCAACTCGACGTGATTTTCCCGGGGGCAAATACAACCTGCACACGGCATGTAACAAAGGGATCGCATTTTTACAAATTTATCCATATTTCGTGTGTGTATGTGCATGTTTTTCTCCATTGTTTTCCAGACATCTGGTTTGTCACTGTTTCCCCCTTTTCCCACAATTGTAAGTCGCTTGTCGTGTTGAGGACATCTCCAAACAATACAGAAAGACGTTCGGCGAATCTCGACTATTTCTAAGCCATGTTTACCTTCCCTCTCCTCACCGCGACACATCTACAAGAAGAACGTTCAGCCACCTCGCCCATAATACTACAGTGGATGTCAAGACTTTTGATTTCAGATCTTGCCATTTACCGGGTAGATCTCCCCGTAACACGTATATTGTCGCCACCCTTTCACGTGGTGTTCATGGGGACTACCCCTTTCAAATATCACGTCATTATGATGTTTTCTGACCTAACAATTTGGACATATTTTGCATATTACACCTGGACTTATAATAGTGACAGGCCTAAACAGAAGACTGCGAATCCTTTCACAGATATGAATGTGATTGCATCGTCATCTTATTTTATTGACTTTGCGAATTACTAAGTCCACTTGGCAACCTTTGCCTTTCAGTTTTAAAACCGTCAAACCACATCTGATATCATACCTCCTGCCTACCAACGCCTAGTTTATAATATTCAAGATTATCTTCTTCAGCCTTGCTTTAAAATCATCAGACTTTATTCATTACATCCATTCTCAAACACTATAGTGGCGATTCATTTCGCCAAAGAATATTTTATTATCCGTTTTGAATAAACACAGAGTTACATATTCTGAAATTCACCCTTTATCACTTTTCATATTTTTTTAATTTAGGACGTTGAGAATCACCCTTCAATTGTATTATATCGCCATTGCAGGGTAATACATTTAAGATTGACGCTATAAAATACTCCATCTGTCAACATTAAGTTTTATTAAGATGCATTGGTTAATTTCCCCTTTTCTCTTTAAATCAAAGGGGCCTACATATATGGCATAACATATATGTAGACCTATTTTCCAGAAAATATTTAATGGATTAAAGATATCGGTTCTGTCTCTTTACGATACGAAAGAACATTATGAAGAATTTGCATGGTTTGTCGTTTTCACTCAGCGAAATGAACGCATAAAAATATTTAAATTAATTGAATTAAACTAAAGTAATTGTTTTCCCCTTGTAAAATCTATATTACCGAAAAGAAAGACGTTTCCTTGTCTAATTCATTCCGACTTTCACTACACCAACTGTTATGGAATCCTTGGTTGATGTTGTTTTCTTGCTTAACACAGCAGATTTCTGCTCACTGCGGAGCAATCTATACGTTTATTTCTTTATATATTCATTTGCTTTTTCAAACAAGTTTCTTTCAGCCTGACTTGACAAGATCAACACAAACCAGAAGCTGTTAGTTAATTCTAAACAAGTCTCTAGTCTGGACGATTACAGCAGGCGATCCAAACCTTCGCCAAAGTCTCGCTTTTTTCAGTCTTGTTCTTGCGTTTCCAACACAGAAGGAAAACATTAGTTGATTTAAAAGGCAAAGAAGCTGAGATTTATCTAGCGAACTATTGCGAGGTGAGGTATTGTCTTTCTTTCTACACAGACGTGCCGCAATTCAACATTCGGAAAAACTTCGCTTTTTACAATCAGACTACTTCGTTATACAATAGAAACACTTTGAGTTTTTAAGGATTCCGTAATGGTTTAAGAGATTACATGTACTCTTTCTGACATGAGGGGTTTGCTCAACCGGAATACACGTACATATCGGTACCCTATCGGAATACATCGTCAATCAATCGGGGTACTTCGATTTACGAGTGTTGTATTGGTGTTAAGAGATTGGAGATATTTTATCCGCTTTAGTTGGTTCCAATGATGGGGCGATATCTGCCAGAGTGATATTGGCAAGGCAGTCAGGAAGCGTGGTGTTTACAAACACAATCAGTTGTGCTGTAGTCTTGTCTATCCGTGGTTTGTGATTCAACATTAACCCTGGCAATACGTCTCAAGGTGATGCCAAACTACGGAACACACACATTACTGCTGAATCAGCAACCCAGTCGAATAACAACAAAACATCACCTTCTATGGCCTATGTTCTGTAAATTGGTCCATATATATCCTTGTCGGAGGTTTTTCTCTGAGAGATTTCAAGGCACGGAAATGTATGGATAAAATGGCAATCGAATTTGATTCGTTCTGTGACAAACAAATGACTCAATTGCGAAAAAGTATACATGGCAAATGGAATTTGTAATCAAACTGTACTATTGCACCTTACACGTAAACTAGCTACGATAAAACAGAATGCAAATGGCCAAAATCGTGCACAGAGTATCCTTGTCATTGAGTACTGATCTATTTACTGTTAATCTAGAGAAACTGCAACAATATCGTGACGAAATTCAAGCAATCAAACTGAAGCACCATAAGGCAATTCCTACACCGCATTCATCCAACTGTCGAGGATAAGAACACATTCACATATATACTTAGTGGATAACTAGTGAAGCATTCATTGATAAGCAAGAAAGAAACTCAGTTTACAACCAAGTCCACGCTGCCAGGCGTATCTGGACAAGATAACGACGTGGTCTCGCGAGAAAGTGCGAGGTTTAACACCTCAGCTAACAAATGCATTACTCAGCAATAATTGCTCACTGTATCACTTGGCGAGATTCACTAAAATGGCCGAACACCATCATTTGAAATAAACTAATGCATATATTTGAATATGTTATGTGGTCTGATTATATCATTTTAACTAGTTATCATTGAAGTTATTGAATTCCAAAATGAAGTTGTCACAAGAATTGTTGAGATAAGCATATCAGCATCTAGTATTGTTACAGGAAGAAGGCTTGCAACGACAACTTCTTTGTGATGAAACCTCATATCTCCGTCTAGAAGTGGCGAACCATGGATGGTATTTCTTACAGGGTACCCAGTTCTAACAGAATGCAGAAAAAGTATTTACAGCTTACACACTTGCGGAGATATGGCAGATGTCATGAGCTGTTGTGTAGAATTTATTTGAATCATCTGTTTTCAAAAGAATGCAATACTGCTTTAAAGATTTTAGATTATTTGACGAATACATATCTTTGTTTTAACATATTTAAACACAACAATATGCATATTAAACTATCCCCTATTTTGTTTTAATAGTATACAAGTTTCAATTATTGATTGAAACCAGTATGTAAAATAATATTAGTTAAAGGCAATAGTTACTTTGCAATAACGAGTCAATGAACAATTCAGGAAGACATTCATTTCAGCCAAAATGTGTTTTTATCTCTATGTTTACATTTAGTGTTGGTCCATAATGATCGTATATGTTTCTGTAAATGGTAACAATGTTATTCCACGTGTTCCTGACATTATCCAAAACTTGTCGAACATGACCCCAAAATCTGGAACAAACCAATTAATTCAGCTAATATACAGGCTGTCGTATGGCCTTTTTACTTTGTAACTGTACAAATCGTAACAAAAAAATCCCAAAAAAGCTCAAGGTTCATCGAGTGTGGCGAAATCCGTGGAGCAAAGTCAACATGCCTGATCGTTAATTAAACGCTTAGCATGTCAACTTGATGTAGTTTAGTGTTTAAGGTTTAACATTAAAATAAGACAACGTATCTATTTGCCCAGTGCAAGGTGTAAACAGTGATAGGGGGTGATATTTAGGCAGCACGTGGAATATCAACATTACCGATATAGGAAGTAGAAGGAGAACCTATGTTGCATAACTTACACACCGCAACCCCTGTCCTCAGTAGGGGGCCTATTTCGGAAAGACGTTATATTTTTGTGAGCGATAACAATTTTACGATAGTTTAACCTGTTCAACCACTCGGTGTCCTATTGCGTTAAACTGGGTGTACAAATTAACAAGTGATTCAATATATGAACTTTTAATGTTTTATAACCCAGGACAATGACCTGCTTGCAGTCCTCGTCCGTGACTGGGAACAAAATAAGAGCTTTAATACAGTCTAGGGCATCATCCAGCAAGTCTATTCTCAACTGAAATTGCTCGAACAAAGAATTTACTATTAATCAAAGATGTCGCACTGACTTTTACAAATATTTCATTGACTAAATGTTCGTCTCAACTGCTTATAAACTCCATGTTAGGTATTGTCAACATCAGTGCTTGTGCATGTAGCAAGAACACTTGGTCGAGTGTTAATGAATTTTGACAGGTTTGAATCATACAAAATAAACATGTGGTCGTTAGTTACAGAGTTCACTGCTGTGTTTAAATGTCATTTATTTCAGTTCATATTTTAGTTTAAATGGTGGTAATAAAGTGCATGTTAGAATGAATTGTTTAGCATATTTCGATATGAGAAATCCCAGTGAACATTTTTGTTCCATGCACGTCAGATATAAAAGTGCACTTATTCAATGTGTTAAATATGTTAACTTTTCAATTAGAACAATGAAGAGAAAGTTAGTTAGAGTTTAAAACAATCTCCATTTACTAAAAATACCTAGTTGAATACAAACTGTACAAATTTTGAACGACAGACTAATGCAAATGCCAAAATGAGAACAAACAATAATTTTCAAATAAACCGCAAGATAGATACATATGTTAATAGCACCTCAATTAACTAGAACCATTTAGTTACTTTACAAATCTAAATTTTAAACGACTGACTAATTTAAATAGCAATAACATTTCTCAACTTGAAGAAATGCCTCATTATACAGATTCAGATGATTGATTCTCATGACATCAAAGGGTTTACCACTGATGTAGATGTAAAGCCGAGGCGAGTTATGATCTTCGCAGCTGAACTGACCATATTCCAAATTTGAAAGCTAATCAGAATGAAGTAAAAGCAATATGGCGGTCAGTTAATATTGGCCACATGGTCAGCATTTACTTTGGTACTGGACAGATCAAAAGATACCGAGCGGTCATCTCGTGCTGGTCCCTCATTAGCATAATAATATCAAATCTGTAGCCCATACACTAACAAGGTTGGAGACAGGTGCTTGCCTTGCCGACCTCCAACCACAAGCGTAAAAATTGCTGAACGGCGTCGTTGCAAAAACTGGGAACATGTTTTTATGATAACAGGTATTGCTATGACAACCCTTGCCATGTGAAAGGATAGAAATGTAGGATATGTTTAGATATTTGTTGAGTATTGTACATACGAATATATATGTTGAAAGTTTGGGTTTTAAGGATGCTGTGTGTTTCTTCATATCAATGATGTATTCTTAGTCGTTTCATTAAGATACTGTCCAAATCAGATTAGTGTCCAGATTACTTATAGCCTATATAAAACATTCAGAATGTTTAGATGTGGTGATATATATACCAATAAAAGGTATCAAATGGAATTGTAAAAGAGCAATACCAACTGAAGACATACTTGTACTGACGATTCGGACTTAATACTGTCAAACTTTAACAATCCTTTAAAAAGGTTAAGATGTTTAATCCCTTACTTTGTTCGAGATACAAGATATTTAATCAAATTGTTATATTCATTCCCAGAAGGTAACGTTCTTGGAAATCATTCAGAGGAACTTGACACCAGTCTACATTGTAAGCGTCGAGTAAAGAGTATATAACCGTCAGCCTGCAGTCACATCAAGGGGGAACTCTGGCGTTAATGCATAGCAGACTTAAATAATCGGCTGGCCTGTCAGAGGTAGTTGGAGTTTTAGGGGAAAACATAAAGAATTGAATCCTTTTTCGTTTGTTCCTGGTTATCTTTTTATGAAACGTCACGTTATGGCTCGTTAACCACTATATGTATTATTCAAGAAATTCGCATTTGGAGCAAACATTTTGAAAATGTTGTCAAAACAGAATAATATTTTGTACTTGAAATATGACCCTGCACAATTGCGAAAGTCGAGCCTTAAAAGCTTTTCCCTGTTCGGATAAAATATAACCAGAAGGTTTAACTATGACGTAGCATATCATGGGCTTTTGAAAATTTAATCGTCCGATCTGGTCCGAGGACCATATTCGGCCTGCTGAAACGAAATAAGAATGAAGAAATTACCAGGTGAATCCTATTCATAATATAGGCCATTTAGTCAGCGGTTTTTCGTCATGGCTAGAATCTTCTTTTATATTCTACCCATCCGATTCTCTGTGCATTGGTCCCTCGCAATTTCCCCCTTCTCGAGCTTGAGTTGAACATAGTTTAGATATTTTTATACTCGTTTTCTTTTCAAACGTCGACGACATGCTCTGAATAACGTGAATATGCTGGTAAGTATCGTTTATTATGGAGAAGATTTGACATTTCGATATGTGGCTAGTTTAAGCAAAGATTAGCTATGCTAGATGCAGTCGACTGTGAGTGCGGGCAGGAAGTCAAACATGGTCAACCTGGGTTCCGTTCAATAACAGCGAGCGCTTAAATTGCTCATTGATCGCTCAATGTAGCGCTCAATGTAGCGCTCACTCTCTCTTGAACGATACAGTGCAAATTCCTCAAAGTTTGCTCGCCTTGCTACGTAGCGCTACACTGAGCAATCGCGTTCAAGATAGGTTTAAAAGTAATCGCTCATTGAGCGATTACTTTGAAACCTATCTTGAACACGGCCCGGATGTAACACTCATGAAGTCGGTGATATGCTACGTCAACGTCGTCAACGTCATACTTCCTTCAGCGTTACGTTGGTAACATTTAGTGTTTTCAGTTTCATGTAGAATTACAAGATATTGATAATGACATTATAGAATTGACAAGATTTCTATTTATGGTAATTCTAAACACCAACAAGTTTGGAAGTAAATTAGACATACGCTAAAATGAGCATTAAATCAGCGACGCTAGAAACAAAGACGCGTAGAACGTTACTGTTCAATTTTCAAAATGATACAGAGAGGTCGCTGTTAATCCAATGAAAACTGTTTGTATCTCCTTTGATACCAGGAGGCAGTGCCCTCGAACATGTTCAACCTTTCCAACGCAGATAACGACGTCAACGTGAAAAGGACATGACCATGCGTAACACCAACGTCGGTAACGTTCAGCGTTACGTTGTCGTCTCTTGTATATTGACGAAACAGTACAACACCCAACTCTTCGGGCGCTTTAGTTGGCAAGAGTTTACAGCAGCACATTACCCTGGAAAATGGCTTCATTATTACTGGAGAATTATGAAGAAATACATTTCAGTGGTGTATTTAATTGAAAACGAAACCAGCGTTTTCACTGAATTTACCGTCTGACTCTTTCAGAAGTTTAAGTGAGAGGTACATTAAAGGTATACATTCACGACTGTTGTCAAAATAAACAATTAAAAGGTATTGCATGTTAAACATGTACTTCTTATCACGAGAGGATCAAAGGCCAGTTCAGATATGTCATTGTTTCTCATCTTACATTGTTTACATTGGTTATGAAATTGTACATAATAATTAATAGTTTTATAATTATGCAATATTTAGATATCATTTCTCAGTGTAGCGATAAACTGTTTTTGACACCTCCGCTTTGTCGCTTCTAATGTAAATATTTCATTATCGTTTATAGCATGTGTTGTAAGATCCCGCAACACTCGTTTTAACCAAAAGTTCTTTGTGTATACTTCCTGTTTCAACAAAATGTACCTTCTTAATGCTTAAAACGTCAACATATTTAGATTTATCTATGATTCGCCAGAATGAAAGCGAACAAACGTTTACGTATTAATTCTTTAATTGACCCTATACACGCTCAGAAAATAACTATATTTGCCGATCACGAATCACATTCAGGCTATCCAAGTTAACAATCTCTTTGTCCATTTGAACAAATCGTGCTGCTGTTTCTGTGGTTTTTCATCCATATCTAAACGGTCATTATATCAGTTGTAATGCAGCCCATTAGAAATCTTCAATACAGCCATGTATCGGTTAATCTGCCCGTAGAGAGGTTTTCTCGATTCTATCTATAATTCCGTTCTTATCGCTCGCATCTCAACGCGCATGTCAGGCGCAAAGGATGATGGTAAAAGTAAAAGCAGCTAACTTATGTTTTCCCGCATCAACAGGTGTTGAAGATATCAGCCATGGTCGAAATTTACCTCTGTGTACCCTTTTCTTTATACTTTTTCCCTCGAACATTTTCAATTCGTTCAATCATCGTGTTCTGAAGGGACACGCGTTTATGCTATCTGGAAAGTTAATTAAACAGGCTTTGCTTTCAAACGCATGTTGAAAACTTCGGTTTGGAATTCGTTGCTACTCTTTTTTGTTTACTGGTTATTGAATTTAATTTGGCGTCGTTTCTTAAACACCTATGTTTCGTTGTATGTAACCATGTAACTCACAACTTAAGAATAAACAGAAATTACCATAATGTAATACATAACAGGTAATAATTAAAAAATAAGGAATTTAAAGTTAATCGCTTATCAAGACTTAAGATAAAAAGTTGATACGTTGATCTTTGTTAGAAATGAATGTAAGCCAAGAGAAAAAGTGGCTATGTTCTATTTCAAATGCATGTATGAACAAAATTGGTAGCAGTTGATGAAGAGACATTCTTTAAACGTTTCCCATGCTATCGAACAGACCTCTTAAGTAAAAGCAAATACTTGATTTTTCAAATGATCCCACATTTGTTTGTTTACGTTCAGGCGATATCACAAACAAATATGAACCACGCTTGCCTTGGACAGAAGCTTCAAATCAAACATGCTGCATCTCTAAACCTAAAATAATTCAAAAGAAAATACGCTCCGATAAATAAACAAACAGGGTAGAAATGAAAGGAGAGTCACTGGCAGTAGAGAACACATTCAGATTCCACTCGCCTCAAACATCGCCCCGTGACCATCCTCGTTAACCCTTTACCACCCGTCTCTCTCCTTAACCTCAACCAGTGTTTCCCTTTACCCCCTGTCGCTCTCCTTAACCCCAACCCTTGGTCCTTAACCCCAGATACCGACCCCTCAACTGCGAACACTGCCCCTTAACCTCTCGTGTGCCTTTAGTCTCTCTCCTGCCTTTCGTGCTCGTCCCTTACCAGGTCTCAACCCTCATACATACCTACCTCTATACCTCAACCATTAACGAAGCTCATAAACCCCTACCACTACCCCATTCCCCTACCCGACCCCTACTCCTACCCCTACCTATAACCCGATCCACAGATGGTGGAAAACGGTACCCCAAAACGTTGACATTGTGTTACCCTGTACCCATGGCTCTTATTCAATCCCTGGCTCTTAACCCAACCAATGACTCTAACCCTACCACTGATTTGAGCCTAACCCTACCTCTAATCATATCCGTACGCTTACCTATATCCCTACCCCTACCCCAACTGTATCTGACCCAACCCCATATCATTACCCTATCCATAATACTCGAACATCAATTGTAGTGTCAATAAAGTATTTTCTTTACTAACTTATCCGTTAAATTTTCTCGGATCCCAGCGTCTGTACACGTTTTGTAATGGAACCTCTCTTATATCGAATTTATAATCCGTCGTATATTTCTAGTAGAATCAATCTTGTCTTTCGACCCAAACTATTACCTTCACGTTACCCACGTTCTACCCTCCTCCTATCCCTGCCCCGCTGTTTGTATGCCCTTTGACATAGTCCACCCTTCACCGCGTGCTATCCTCACAAAACGCACATGACATTCAAAACTTGCTCAGTACTTGTTTCATCGAAATATCTACAATAACTGGTACATCCTACTTTAGCGCGTCTTACCTCACCTTACAAATCATGCTGAAATGCTAGTCTATTTTTCTTTATTACAAGTCATACTCCCCTTATAAGTCGATCATCATGCTTCGTCTCTGTCTCAACTACCCCTTGTTAACAACTTGATATATATGTTACACTGTGCATACTCTTTATATATATTTTACACTACCAATCTTCCTCTATCAACGACCCACATCTCCTACCCACATGGCACCTACCCTTACCCCCTCCCGCTAACCACCACCAGCCTAACCAAGATTATTATATCCGGACCACCTTTCAATAAACTGCATGTATATGGCAACAATGTATGCATTACCCTCCTTCACTTTAACATCACTTTAACTCGATAGATAGTTAGTATAGGGTCCCCTTCCATCTTTGTAAAACGGGCCTTGGTTTCAGTTGCACAACCTTCGCATTGGGATATTACTAGCGTCTCCCTAAACAGTGCATGCATGCACTGAGGTAAAATATGTGAGTAGCAATCAACTTTTGGACGCCTTTCACGAAGCAATCTTTACACTAAGACACCCTACTCTCCATCAAACCTATTCACAGTATGTAAGTTACAACCATCTTTACATTTTGAGCTACGGGTCTCTACCAAGCTTCTTTACATGCTGTTGTAAACTGAAAAATATTTTGAAAAAAAATCGCCATTCTCCCGCTGAATTTTACGAACGCCAAGTGCACAAAGACCCGGGTATCGGATAGCGTCCGCTGGCAAACGGGTAGAGAACGGGTACCCTTAACGACTACAGTAGGCGAGCGATCACCGGGGCATGTAGCGAGCAGAGTTTACATTATAACATACCCGTAACAGATCGCTGTATCTCTTGGCGTTCTTCCTTGGATAGGCATGTGTTGTTTTTTAATTTAGGTCTTTTTATATCCTTGTTGTATATACAGACAAGCATCAATAAGGAACGTATGTCTCAGGAAAATACATAGACTATGTTTTAAATAGATTAAAGGTCTAAAAGTGATATGCGTCTGAAGTTAAGATTACATGAAAATCCTTAAACGTGTCTTGTAAATATTTGGAAATATGGGATTGTGTTGATTTTTTATGTGTTGTATTCTTTCATCTTTTCCTTTAAACTTATATTTTCATGTGTAATGTAGGTATGATTGTTGTATCTCTAAGTTCAAGTAAACGTTGTCGTATCTTAAGCTGTTAACACATCTTCTTAACGTTTGAAATTAAAGAACTGAAGATCACGTTTGAAATCAAATTGAAGGATAGTATATGCACATGCCTTTCCAACGATTGAAAGTGAATTGTGATAGATGTATATCTTAACATTTGAAACCAAAGTGATTATATTTCAAATTTTCTCTTCCTTAGATGTTAACTGGTAGATGTTCAATTAGCTTTTTAACTATTGAACATAAAAGGTTTGATTGCAAGTTCAAAACTGATGCCAATGATATCCGAATAACTTTCGATAAGAAAGGTAAGAGCGATATGTATGTGCATTCTTAAGCCTCGACACTGGCCCGGGGTGATAAAATGACGGCTTATCGGTACAAATTGGTAAAAGATATTTAAACGATCGACCGAACACTACTATTTTAATCACATAAACAAACAGGATGTAAAGCGTGTAATGGCGTCTGCGTGAGCGCCACTTTTTATATTGATTTTTAAAACCTTTTTTTTTATAAACACAAACATGTTTACATAACACATTCTTCTCCATTGAAAATATATTTACTACCTGAATCTGTGAGGTAGTGTAATTTTTATTATTTCGTTGAATGTTTATGGTATTTTGTTGGATGTTTATGGTATTTTTGTTGGATGTTTATGGTATTTTCCACAACATGATCAACAAATTTCTTTTTGAACTATGAGTAAAATTTATCTTAATTCAAGCTGTTTAATAACCATTTCAAGTTATATATACTCATGTTTTTATAAAACACGTTTTAAATATCATACATTTGAATTCATACCAAGTAGGTAGAACGTGACAGGACTTTGAATATCGCCACGCATGTGTAGCCTATGTGTACGAGGGAAATGTGTTACAAGCATTGTAAGGCTGCTTATGAAATTAATTCAAAATTAACATCACCCGTACAATGTACATCGATAGATGACCCACTGTATCAGAACACACACAGACAGACAATGTGAAAAAATTAGTTGCTCCTCAGATCGAAGCCGAGAATTCACTTCTTCCTGAGTGTTTATTTCAGTGGGAAACACTTAACCCTAAAAATATACACTGCGGATTCACTTCCATGGATCCTTAAATGTGCTTGTCAATTATAATAATATAAACATCACAATTTCGAAAAAGGAATTTGAAAGAAACAACGTTTACGAAAATAATAATTAATTAAGTATACATTAAAATGAGTTATAATAATGAATATGAATATGAATAATTGTTTGTTCTACTCACCACTTGCGAAAGATATTCCACAGCCCACAAGAAAGACAAATAACACGTCAATAATCTTCATCATCTTCTCAGGTATGGTATCCAATTAAAGGTAAGTTAAAATCCAGGTAAAACGTTAAACACAGTACATCACACTAACACTCCTCGCCTCCTATCGCTGTATCCGATAGACAACCATCTGCAAGTCAAACGAAAATATTTTAAAATCACGATTTAGTTTAATCCTTGCTTTCTGTACAAGAGATGAGTCGTAATCAACCGTACTTTCACAGTGGTAAGTCCTGCAAGCGAAAACCCTATGTTAGACTGCGAGAGCGATAGCCCTTCCCGCATGGCTCGTGGCTTTGTGAGAACTGAGCCTTCCTTCTGTACAGGCAGAGAGGCACATAGCGACGCAGGTTATACCACAGGGGCCCAATTGCAGCGTTGAACGGGCAGGCTTCGGTCTACCTATTGGATGTTTGAAATAGTTTGAGTTTAACACCTGTTAGTTTAGACTGTTAAAATGAGACTAATTAGCATTTTATTGGATTTAATTTCTGGGGTAGAGGTTACGTTATACAGAACTTTGTAAATGAACTTGAAATATGTATTAGATCTCATTTAAAATGGTTCTAATTGTTAATACAGAGATGCCATATTTTGATAAGTCTCTTGCTAATGAGATTTATGAAGGGTCCACGATTTTATATATCTTGACATGTACCCTATAAGGATAAAGATATATGTATTTCTAACCCAGCTGTCATATGAATTTCTTTAGAGAAGAGGTTTATATAGAAAAAGAAGCCCCAAGTGTATGATTAGGCAATCAATGTTATACACAAGACAGGATTGCCACTTTGCATGAAATGCATTCGTAAGTAGAAGCTTAGTAACACGATCAACCATCACAGGGCCGAGTTATTTACACATATATGTAACGAGTTTCATGTAAAACAGTATGTACTTACTATACATGTAAATGTTGATAGTAGGGGTAAATGATATCCATAAACAAACATACATTAAACTAGTATTTTATAAAATGGTATGCATGTGTAAGTAGTTGATGTAAAGTAGTACACATGTATACATATATGTGACTTGTTTTATGTAAAGTAGTATTTGTTCATATGCAATTCATGTATGCATTCCACAACTTGATACAAGAGTTAAAATCATGTATACTATTTGAAACAAGTTTTAGTATCTTCATATAACAGTTATTGATGTAAAGACGTATGAAGTGTTCATAAAACACCACTTTCTCACTATATACTTTCTACATGTATATAGGAGTATACCTAATTATATACATTGTGGGCCTATGTGAGTTCTTGTATGTACAGTAGTACCTGTATACTATGCTTTTGCTTAAAAGTAGATCACATCTAATATGATATCGTTACACATGGTATGTTTTCTCATGTACCCTGACACAATATCATAAACAAGTTATGAAACACACAGCACTTAAAGGGGCAGTAGCACGTTTTTTCGCTCAAATAAGTCGATGAAATGAATTTGAAAGATAATGTCACCAAAAGTAAAACACCCTTCCCTCTTAGGAAAATCAAGTTAAAAATGAGTGTACATGGTTTCGTAAAGTCATGGGAATCGTTTTTGTCATTCGAAATAATAAAATGTGTTCACAATAATATGGCCGCCATGCAATTTTTGCTTTTAACGCAACACAGTTATTACCACTATGAATAAATGGTTTGTGTAATAAGATGTTTAACCATCTAAAGTGTTTATAAATGATATAAACTATCATTATAAATGGGAAATATGAAAAAATAAAATTTGCAGAAAACGTGCTACTGCCCCTTTAAGCATACCATAAATAAGATATGAGTCAATAGACGTTTCAAAATGCATCTCCACAAACGTTTATCTTTGGATACATATATATCGTAAAAGTATGTTCAGTTGATTAGCCAACAACAATTAAATGTGAAAATTATATAAGCTATAGGCCTACATCAAATGCATGGCGAAGAATCAGAGGTGATGTTCTCATTTTAATTACGTTTGATCTGCCTACTAAATTAGATCTAGAAGTAACCCCACAGCACGTTTAACGTACGAAGAAAAATACAACTATGACATATCAAAATATAAAAGATTAAGGGAGATAACTCTTAACGCATTTATTTCCAACGCTTCCACAAGGGACACTACTCTACGTGCTTGTTGCTTATGAATACCGCTAGCCACAAATAGACGAGAAGAATTAAACAAAGTGTCCTATATGTTTAATGGTTAACTGCTGTCGTGGTAAGAATGCGGTCAGATTGCCTAGAGAAACACGACACTATCGCCCGCTCTCCCTTGTGGCTCTGTAACCCTACCTGGGATGCTTATAGTGCTTTTATCTACCGATATAATGTGTTTTAAAATAGAACCCTAACTTTAAGTATCACTTTCTATTGTTACTCGTTCGTATTTATAATGGAAATGTTCGAAAATGGTCTTTGGGTTGATTATTGGTGCTTAATGTTCCCTAACATTAGGTTGTAGAATGCCATGATGCTTTGAGCACACATGTTATTACATTTCACAGTCCTTGTGTTCTTCAGAGATTGTTATAATGAAACTATATTTCTTAAATGAAGTCCATTCTTTAAGTAAGTGAGACATTAACACTTTTACGTCAAAAAATAAAAAGCACACGATCGATGTTTAGTTTTATATATAATTTATCATAATATTTAGCATCTCTACGTGGTTTTTGTATGTGTTGAAAGTAAGGTCGAATGTACATGCATGCACGTGTTTATGAACATGCATTTACATACATGTAAGTTTATGAGCGGCTGATATCTGTAAGAAGTTGTGAACAGTCGGGTCTCTTATGACAACATGTACGTATCCTTATACATATAGGAGTTCCTTTATTTATCCTCTTGGTAAAATTCCAAACATAATCCATCTCAATTCATCCGAATTTAAGAAATTCATAACTTTGAAATAAGCTGATTGCATATACTTGAAACCGGACTAACCGTTATGATTAATATATTCCGCATGTGTTGGAGACATACCATATTTCACGTTACACGGGCCACCGTATAATACGTTCCTATCGCCAATATAGCCGTGTCACATTTTCTAACAAAACTCTACTTTCATAACCGCCTTACCATATGAAGAAAGGCGAACATATCACTGCAAATCTTTTGTCAACCTACAATAGTTGTTATTTCAGTTCCTCCAAATCTCTGCAGTATTTGACCGAGAGTATCCTGTTTGCGAAATCCGAATTTAATGTCTTCCTCCTGTGCATGTATATCTAACAAGCTAACAATATCCCCGAGGATTGTAGTTTGTGTTGCATGAATTTGAAGCCATCCGGCCATGACGGAATTATTTTTGAGCTACAAGACGAACTAACGAAATATTATTCAACACATTAAGTATTATGCCTGTGTTAAAACCTTTTCACGCCGAAATATAACCATGTTTTTCTAAAGCTTTCCTTATCGATACCTTGTTTTGAAAATATATTTTCAAATCATTGACCCTAACGGCTATACATGAAGTTTTCCTCCTCGAAAACGTCACAACACGATTGCTCAAGTATGCCACGTTAATATTTATATTCAATGCATAAATCACAAAGACTTTGAACGTTGCGTTAGCGTCACTCGTGTATGAGTGTACTACAACAACAAAAACTATTCATGTAAAGGTTGTATGGCTGTCGTCAGGAAGATAACGCACGTGAAACCTTCACAACACAGCATGCAGTCAAGGGTAGCGTTTATATTCTTCAATAAGTATAACGGTTTTTTAATTCAAGAACTATCAACATTTATTTTATGTCAATAACATTGCTAGTTCGACAACAACTATTATAAATATGTCAAGCATTAAATTGGTTACTAAAGCGTGTTCTCTGCAACCGGTAGCAGATGTCACAGAAGCGACATTTAGCGGCGCTGACGTTCATGACCATTAAAACGGATTAAACACTATTTTAGGCAAACGTACAGTGTGTCCTCATGGCACCAGTCAGAGTTGTGGTAATAAGAAACGACACACAACTGAAGTGACATGGCACAGAATGATAATGACATGGTAAGCATGTTCGACTCAAACGGTAGCACTCATTACAGTTATGACATTCGGGGAACATACGCAACCAGCAATGTATGGTAAGAATAACCTCTCCAACCGGTGGCTTCCGTGATATATAGTCCCGGCATTCAGTGACGAAACACAACTGACTAGCGGGTGAACATGTTCTTCCCTAACGTTGGCACCCGTTCTGGTTCTGAGAGACGTGACATATGACAAGACTTGTGAGAATTGTCATCCTTAACGTTAAGTGACGTAATACGGGAAATTAAACATAAATTTGGCAAACATGTTATTTCTAAATGTTAGCACTTCACAGACTTGGCACTGACGAACCACTGACCAGCTACGTTTCTTTTATATTCTACACAGGTGAATATCAGGTATGTACATGTATGTAAATATATACCATGGCTTCATTCAAGTGTAACGGTGTCCTGAAAGTCTTCTCAACTGCAGACCGAAGCAGGTGAGATACGGGCGTTGTGCTTTCGTGATTTAATGCTACATAAAACATTCATTTTCGTCATGTCTATAGCTCATAAAAGCGTGAATTTTAAGCGTCTATTTTGATTAAAAACAAGATAAAGGATATAATGTTACATTTTGTGTATATTCATTACATGAATTTCGTACTGTCACAATTGTATAAATATTAATATGTACATTTGAAGAAATTTAATGTATGATATGAATTGTGAATATACAGTATCATTAAACTAACTTGACATCTTTAAAGAAAGATTTTGCTAAGAACTGTTAAGGCTCCCTGTCACATTCTTCATATGAAGACAGATGTAAACGCTTTATAAAGCTTAGTAGACATCATTAAGTAGCTGTATGTATATGTTGTCTCATATGTCGTGATGAATAATGTGTGGTATATTGTATTTCACATTTGAATCAAATCGGCCATGAAACAAATATTTTATGTAATTTCTGCACACTATTGTATGGAAAACCCATAACGTATCAATAAATACATTCTTTTGAGATAAAAAAAAAAAAGAGTATCATACACGTGTCTATACATTTGAAATGTGTAACCTATAACTGTGTACGGCCCCGGACGTTTTCTTCTATTCCATCAATTATTTACATGTAACTATGCGTTCTATACCAAACCAAACCTACATGCAACTGAAAGTGTGTCGCCAGCACCTTTAAACACGAATTGCAACTATTTACGTCGTTGAAACGAGAACTGTATACAAGAAAGGTTACCTGTATGTTATCAAAAATCAATTACCTTCTACCTGAGGCGTTGACGCATGAAAATAGTTACACTGTGTTTAATGAGGATACATGTTTCTAAAACGCATAATACCACCACATGTGGACTTCAGTCGCTTCGTTTTAATGATTTTATAAAACGTTTGTAAAACCATTGTACGATGTGTTTATGTCTTGTGACTATGAACATATTATTGCACAACAAGGACGCGTGTTTCGTTAACATGACAAAGCCTTTTGATAAATAGCAACTTACAAATACAGTATGGCACAGGTATGTAACCCATGTTATACATTCAAGTAAACGTTTTCGTCTGCTGTTGTTGCCTTCGAAGAGAATTCTTAACCTACAATCATGGAATTGTTAACCAGATTTTATAGGGAAATTATGCTTCATAATTGGATAAAATGGTCCTTATTTTTTACAGCAATATCCGCCAGTGCAGGGGAGTGCAAACCAGAATCCAGTCGGTGATAAATGATTCATGCTTTGAGGTGTTCCATTATAATCTTTATTCTCAATGAGACTTTGATAAAGTTCTAGTACTTTCAATGTCAAAAGGGAGAGAATTAACATTATTATTATTATTAAGCCAAAATAAAGAGTATTAATATTGCTGACTGTCAAAGTCAACACATCTTTAAACAGTTGTAATATGAAACATGTTTCTCAACGTCCCTTTGCTTACCACACATCAGCGTTAAACCGCAATAGATACCATCAGATATTTCTCGTCATGTGTAATCTCTTAACAAGACAACTCTGTATCCGCTTAAAAGAGAAGGGGGCAAACATTCTTCAAAACTTCAAAATGAATATTAATGCATTAAATCCAACTGAAGATATACGAAATTCTTACAATACATCATCATAACATGCATGCAATATATTATTAAATTACTTTACCATAAGCCATCTGGCATGACATTGGATTGGGATTATGAAAGGAGATTAGAGCGCTCCTTTGTGTGCACCAAACGCCTCACTGTGCTTCCTTCAATGTGCGGACGTCATAGAAGAGGTCCCCTCTTGTTAAAAGCAGTCATATGTCAGTCTTAGAGACTGTCAGCCGCTTATTATAGATGACTTTACACATTCCTATTGCATTCTCATCATGCCTCGAAAATAATTAATGTTGGAAAATATTACAGTGACAACAAAGAAGACCTTTTGTTGTGGTACCTATTCAGTTTCCCCAACAGCGGTAATGCAGTGGAATGCTCAGTGGAGCGAAAAATTTAAATCTTTTCAAGAGGCATTGGTGACGGGAGTAGCGGCGATCGTATAGCGACGTTAACTAACGTGACGTGACGGGCACCTGCCGTAAGTGGGCCGCGTGACCGACAATGTAGGTACGCTGACCATACAAATCAACGTGGACTTGACTTCAGAAGACGAACAACTAAACAGATCTTAGTCACTAGGCGTGCACCTTTAATATGTTCTTACATATTGCCAACGCCTTAAAACACTGGTGTCAATGTGCACTTCAATGTCAACAAATCTTGAAATATCGAAAATCGGTATCTCCTTTTGAAACTTGACTTTAATCAAACACTCATTCAGATTTTATGAGATAAAGAAAGAACAGACATCATTCCTTTGATCTTGAAGTATTTGATATCAAAAAGTTATTCAGAGCATTTCTTTTACGTTTCTCTTTCGTGGTATATTTCCGCTATGCAATTTAAACACCCAACTAATAAAATGTTATGTTCTGTGTTACCCTTTAAAATAAGACCTCAGAATAAATGTCATATCTTAGTTGAATTTATTTAATAGGAAACACCATTACATTACCAATACATTTTATCCAAAGTTTGTAATATACACCAAGTATAACTTACTCATGCGTCGTTGATATTACGGTAACGTGTTCGGCGAGATTTTCTGTGGACAAAAACATCGTGTTTTGATGGGCAATATGTCAGAGAACATTAATGAATAATATGTTATAACATCACAGTACAGATCAAGGGTCATTTGTTTTAATCCGAGTAGATCGTCAAAATGACAGTTTGCTAACGCCCATGTTAGAGCGTTCCTTCATCATGAATAAAACATCAAATGTCCACTTGTAGTCAACTAAAACATCCGATGGTCAAATGTCCGCTAGTATATAGTCTACTAAACGTCCACTTGTAGTCAACTAAAACATCCGATGGTCAAATGTCCGCTAGTATAATCTACTTAACGTCCACTTGCAGTCAACTAAAACATCCGATGGTCAAATGTCCGCTAGTATAGTCTACTAAACGTCCACTTGTAGTCAACTAAAACATCAGATGGTCAAATGTCCGCTAGTATAATCTACTAAACGTCCACTTGCAGTCAACTAAAACATCACATGGTCAAATGTCCGCTAGTATAGTCTACTAAACGTCCACTTGTAGTTAACTAAAACATCAGATGGTCAAATGTCCGTTAGTATAGTCTACTAAACGTCCACTTGTAGTCAACTAAAACACCAGATGGTCAAATGTCCGTTAGTATAGTCTACTAAACGTCCACTTGCAGTCAACTAAAACACCAGATGGTCAAATGTCCGCTAGTATAGTCTACTAAACGTCCACTTGTAGTCAACGTAAACACCAGATGGTCAAATGTTCGTTAGTATAGTCTACTAAACGTCCACTTGCAGTCAACTAAAACACCCGATGGTCAAATGTCCGCTATAGTATATAGTCTACTAAACGTCCACTTGTAGTCAACTAAAACACCAGATGGTCAAATGTCCGCTAGTATAATCTACTAAACGTCCACTTGCAGTCAACTAAAACATCCGATGGTCAAATGTCCGCTAGTATAGTCTACTAAACGTCCACTTGTAGTCAACTAAAACATCAGATGGTCAAATGTCCGTTAGTATAGTCTACTAAACGTCCACTTATAGTCAACTAAAACACCAGATAGTCAAATGTCCGCTAGTATAGTCTACTAAACGTCCACTTGTAGTCAACTAAAACATCAGATGGTCAAATGTCCGCTAGTATAATCTACTAAACGTCCAGTTGTAGTCAACTAAAACATCCGATGGTCAAATGTCCGCTAGTAGTCATCTACAATATTAGATGGTAAAAAAATCAACATATTTGAACATTATTTCATTACGACTTTGTAACGAAACTATACGAATCAGTACATGAAATATACGATTCAGTGACGGAACTTTACGTATCAGTGTTGAATCTCTACGAATCATTCAGTAACATAACTTTATTACCCATATGTTTGAACATATAATATTATTGATATGAGCACATGTGCAGTTCCTGTATTTTATTATTTTTTTTATAAAACGATTGTTCGTGGCGTAACTGTAACTTGCCGCAAGAGAAGTGGGTCGTTTTCTGCAATTTTTACGGGAATCAAAATGGAATAAATTGGGTAATAAAGAAATTATTATACACTCGAAAGTGTACCATATGACTTTTACGAAACTCGTGCTAATGTATGTATAACCCTCGCTCTCGTTCGGGAAATACAAAAATTCACACTCGTTTCGTTAAAGTCATATGACACACTTCCTCGGCTAATAATCTCTATATAAGAGACACTACCGAATCTGTAGGAATAAGTGCCAAAACGGGAGCGGTATTCAGATAAGCTATAATTTCAGCTTGTTTACAAATCCACTTCTTTGTGAAATAAATATGTTTAAACCAAGTGTCAAATGTAAAATTATTCATAATGTGATATGCTCCAAATATTGCACCGTTTATGGATTTAAATATACATGACAAATATAATGATCGGTGTCCATATAGCTAGTCACTACAGAGTGACTGATCCATGTCAGGGCAAGTGGTATTGCCATAAACATTCGAACTTCAGTATGACAAAATTAGCACCTTGTACATGGACATCGATATATGATGAGTAATGTTCAGTCAGCCAAGAGGTATAATTAAGTGGACAACCACTATTCGAATCATGCCTTAAATATTCAAAATAAAAAAACTGAAATCAAATACCTGACGTCAACATCTGACAATCAAATATCTGAAAAATGTATTACGGTAAATAGTGTTTAACGCGTAGGTGGTCAGGACATCGATACTTGACCGAAATCCAGACGAATGTCCAGTGCTTGACCCCCGGTCTGAACTAGACCAAGATGACCCTGTCATGAGAACGTAACACAGCGTGAACATGGGTTGATCTACCAGAACATCACAGACTGACTGTTCCTCAACCCTGAGGCTCGGGGAGACCTGTCAGAAGACACTGGTAGGCTAATTACTTAACAAATGACGCCCGTTTTGACTTCATCAACATCATAGCATCCCGCAGCTCGCAGACAGGCGTCAGTAGATATGTACCTACAGGTTTTCGTCCTCAGATGTGTGGTCGCTTGGCAGACGGTGTCACATATTGGTTGGTTAACAGACATGATTCTGTTGATACTGCGATATGAACATGCCGCTATAGACATTATGACAGCGATGGAATATGTTTACCGACGGTTCGTGATAGACATGCATCATATGGCTCACTGATCCAATCGTTTGAATTCTTGAAAGGACTTTCTTAACATATCAAAAATGTACTTTAATCATGAAGATGTAATATCTTAAGCGGCGAAAGGTATTTTTTGTTCTTCAAAGTGTGAAAAGTGTTAGTAGTGAGATAACATTTGTTAACTAGTTTATAGATGTTTTGAATCTCGAATGATGTCACTTGTACAATATGACGTTACAATTACAGCTGTTCCGATGTCATCGGTTTTTTGGTAAGATACCACGGCCTACACGGTTTGGAACAGTTAGTATTTTAAGTGTACTGTCGTTTATCAAAACGTTCGTGATGAGAAATGTCAATGGTTTGACTCGTGGCATGCAACATGGTAAAGTATAAGCTCAGTCGGCAGTCCTGCTAGATGTGTGGCTGGCAACTTCAGTCTCGTCGCAAACAACGTCAGATTCATAGCAGAAAATTTGAGACTCATGGCAGACAATTTGAGGCTCATGGCAGACAATATGAGACTCATGGCAGACAATTTGAGACTCATGGTAGACAATTTGAGACTCATGGCAGACAATTTGAGACTCCTGGCAGACAATTTGAGGCTCATGGCAGACAATATGAGACTCATGGCAGACAATTTGAGACTCATGGTAGACAATTTTAGACCAATGGCAGACACTTTCAAATTGCCGGCAGACAGATGAAGTCATAGTGAGACGTCTAGTGATGACTATCAGCTATTAGTAAATTGTAGGTTATTTTTGAAATAATGAGCGTTGTTTCTTTACCAACAACACCTTGATTCCTATCAGGAGATAAGTCGGAGCGGAATGCAGTAGCCTCATCAACCGACTCGCACTGAAGACAGGATTGGTATATATCAGCAAATGTTCATACGTATGTGCGTTTACTCATTGGAAAGATAGCGAATGTTCATACTTATGTGTCGCATATATATATATATATATATATATATATATATATATATATATATATATAATTAGCTAAGAAAATGTGTTGAACCTTCAATGACAAAGGCCTGGCAAATGAATGTCAAAATTACAAATATAACCCACAGTTCAAATATCAGCTCTACACGTGTCCGCTTCCTAGTCATAGCACTCGCAACAGATATTATTAAAAGAACAGTCTTGCCACTTTTAATCCTGACCAACAACATTAAATTGTGATCTTGACCATTGTCTTAATATTTTAATTGACCTCTTTTGGCTTCATCTATATTTCACACTGATCAAGGTCAATACAACTGTTATACGAAGAGCATACTCTAATAAATTTTCTCATACATGGTATAACATAGCCTTACGGCTAGAAAGGTTCTGACAAGTGTGTCCATACAAATACCTCGCCTAATAACCCCCTATCATATGAACACGTTACTTTTTGGACAGCATCCCGCCCAGTTTGCTAATGTGTTTAGACAGTTTACACACAAACGATGAGATTCAATGAAACCTGAAAATCATGTACATATATGATGAGATTTTAATGCGATCTAATCCAAAGCGTGTTCAATCTGGCCTCTATTAAAACTCTGAACGCAACACGCGAAATCCAAACCATCAATTCCGTGCTACACGGGTTGTAAAATTCCGGATTGTTACATGAAGCGGAATGTGGATCGAGTATGAAATGAAAGCCCACAATGTTCATGTAGTGGTGTATAAAATCGGCTAATGAAGTGTAAGGGGTGGTTTTACTTACTACAAGTTCACATTCTTAAACAGACAAACAATGACCGAGAATTCTGTATCAAAGTCCGCTCTTTGAACTCCGCTAGCCTACATTGTAAGCGACAGATGAAGAAGAAACGAACCCTCCCGGATTCTAATTTATCCGGACGTCACCGAAAAGTCTCGTAATCGATAGGTGCATGGTTGTAAGTGGTACATGGTAAATCTGCGGTATGTTTGACTCCACCCTGAATGGGAATCCCGTCTCTGCAGTGCACGGAGTTTCTAACATCGAGACCTCGAAAGTTGATGTTCTTTTTGACACAATTCTGGTACAATTGACCACGCCGCTTCACGCATCATTGAATTCAAACAGGATATGTTGGTCAATGTCCTACATTTTCAGATGAACTTCATCAAGAGGTTAAGTTTTAAAATATGTTGAATTGATTCAATATTTATTTTATTTAACAGCGTTTTTTTTTTAAAACAACGTGTCTGATTTCATTATAATTAATATCGTCAGATGTCAGATGATGGCATTTGTCAACTTTATTTGGTCACTGTGATGTCCCAACACCTAACATAAAAGAAATATGTGTTTTAATTTTGTTAAATCGTATTTGGTTATAACGTTTCGAAGGTTCAAACACTAACGCACTAATGTTTGAACCATTACGTCACAAATTTAACATGTATCTAATATATAGAAAGTGTTGTTTTTCTCTAACCAACGAGTTCATCAAAACATCCGAATTGAATGTTTTAATATCCCGTTAACGTTTCCACTGGCTTCTGACAAGTATAACGACCAGGTTAAGTACAAACCATTTTTAAGTTATATTACAATACTTCATTGAAGCTCGTTTACAACACGTACATAAGAAAAGCAACTTTTTCTGGATAACAACTTCTTTAACGTACACGATATGTGTACTCCTTCATCCGCCTGATAAAAGAGTAACCATATACCCCGAACCGTCGTGTTTGTTCGCTATACTATAAAGGAGTTTTAAGTCAGGAAATGTTGCTCTTTAATAGAGTAATGAAAATGTTGAAAGACACAGAATAAACAATTGAAAAGGTAGATAATCTAAATTTCATCATCGATTACAAAGGACAAAAATAAATTATAATTTTACCAGCTCAACAACATATATATCCAATAATGCAAATAATGCAATACTAAAGAACTCCCCGCACGGCAATATCATGTCACGTGACCCTAAATACCCTAACGCTGTTGGGGGTGCAAACGCTGTTAGTATCGATATAGAGTTTGGATCGAGAGATAAAATCCGCATTTATAAGCAGTTTCAATTTTACGCTTGAACGACAAGTCTGCATACTTCAAAGTGTTGAATTTTGATACGTTTCTTTAGGAAATGTTCTCATGGTCGACTGTCATAATGGTGAGCGCATAAAGGGAACCCGCATGTTGAATCCATGCACTTTATGTTTCGCAATCTCCAGTTGCATTAGCGTAAGCAAAGATTATTTCGGCTTTTTGGAGTTTCGTATTTGGAGGACTTAAAGCAAGAATGCATGTGGCGATATTCATTCGAGAAAGTGAAAACCCCGGTAAGTCATTAAAATTAATGGCGGGCGTTGTAATGGTTGATAATGAACTACATGGTTCGGGATTAACATTGCTTTCATACCATGAATGCATATCATAAGTTCAAGTTTCCATATAAAGCATGTCATAAAACAGCATAATACTTTCACAAACATGTTTTGATATTTTTTAAAAGTTTGGTGGGACCACGTTGTTTGATATTTGATTCAAAATGCCTTTGCCTTTGTAGGCACTAAGCCTCTTATTCAGACAATTTGATATGATTTTGTTAAATATTTGTTATTTTTCTCACGATAAATTCTTTCCGTAACATGCTTTCAACGTGCATTATTTCAAAACTAAGCTGATCTTGAAACCACAAAGGAATGTACATAAAAGTATTACATATTTGTGCATGAGTGAATTTCCCAAATTCTCCCCTAGTAAATAATTCAAAAAGCTTCTCAATACAATTGTCATCTTCGTCTTATTCCATGTAAAATTGATATAAAACTACGTATATCTACATCCCATGCAATGTACATGTATACTTTTGTAGTTGGCCATGGCCAAATCTTAAAAACGCATTTGAATATGTACATGAATATGACGTATCTACAATTTAATAAGTTTAGAAGGAATGAGAAACCTAACACCTGCAGCTGGTTTCCAGGTAAAGTAAAATGTATACATGCACACCCCACAACTCCTCCACCCATACCGCGCCCCTCCAATCTACATAAACCAACTGCTTAACGTTAACCCTTTCAAAATTAGACTCATAAAATCTTAATAAATAAAATCTATATATACCACGTTACTTAGTAAAACCTTATATTAGATTTCTGATTTAGTTTAAGTAATTTTCACAGAATCCACTTCCTCCTCATGTGTGTGACTTAACATTGCAACAGGGAGGAAACGTCTTCCAGCTAAACCTGTATTAGTTTATTAATTGCACCTGGTTCGTGTTCAAGGTTGTCAAAGTTACAGGTAAGACATTTACAACAGTCGCCACAGAGGGGAAAAAGTTCACGCCAACTCTTCGTTCACACCCCTTTCCAAAAACATACCTGTAATTTCTACTTCAGGTAGCATGCGTGATTTCGCGGGTCGGAACACAATGCCTTTTCAGGTATTTTTTGCCTGCAGGTAAAATATGGCCACCTTTTGCCCCCACCGTCGCTACAGCATACCGTCCTGTGACAATGGATAGGCCACCAGACAGAAAAGACGTCCTTACACTTGAAAATTACAAAGTCATAGTAATACCTTGTACCCAAGGGTTTCTGTACTCAAGACTACCTGTCTTGCTTTTCAAACAACCCTTAGATCAGACTGGCTTGTTCACCCCTCACCCATCATGACCCGCCCCCTCATCTTGGCTAAAAAGAATAACAATATTTCCAGCTCCGCGTACATGTAAGAAACTTTTTCACAAATTCTCAACAACATCAATAGTAATTTCTATTTACAATAAAACGTCTTTTTGTAATCGAATTAAAGCTCCAAGACAATCTTAGGTGAACAACAGGAAGGTAAGATATCATTTAAGAGTCAAACTTAATTGCTTCACACCATTCTGATAATATTCAGGATTTTAAACACCATAAGAGGGATACGACAAGAAGATCAGCTCTGACGGGTGTTATTATCAGAGAAACGACAATGTAATGTTTCAAACAAACCCGTAAACTCGCCATACATGCACTCTAAAATTCAATTAAAGCTAAACTCTAAAACGAAAATATGTGAGGAGTACGGCAAGGACCTGTACTACGTCCAATCTTATTATCAAAACGGCTGAAATATCGTCTTCTCTTACAGTGGTGTTGAAATTCTTACGATAAGAGATCTATTTAGGAATCCTCTAGTGTCACGAGGGTGACAATTTCAACAAATATTCATTGTAACATTCTCTCAACATGATCATGGTAGAGAACCCACGTAACAGATCATGTTTTGAGGAGAAATGATTTGCGTGACCGATAATTATGACGAAGCAATTACGACACGATTATGTTTTGATAATTTGATAAGAGGTGTATCCAGAAAACCCAATACAGAAGGAGAGTAAGCCGACAATTGTTGACATGTATACAAAAGGATATAGGAAGATTGTCGTCGTACCCCCGGGCTTGTATCATCTTATAACAAGAGGCCTCCCTGAACATACCACATTCTCAGGCATTCCGTATGTGATAAATGAAATGTAGATTAGAGATAGACATCACCGTAATCTACATATACAGAAATCGGATGTAGAATTAGTATTAAACGAAGCTGTAATTTGTTACATATATATATCAAAAAGCTTAATGCAAATGAATTGCAACATGGAATATTTTTAATTAATTTATGTGTTTTACAAAGTACATTCCGAGAAATTTACATTCGTAAATACCGAAACCCACTTGATTGACTTTATTTAACCAAACACATAGCCAAAGGACAAGCAATAAAAAAAACATGCAGAAGAAAGGAAATTGAAATGTGACTCTTGTTGAATTGTTAACCAACCATATCAGAACATTAAGAAAAGAGTGTTACAGATATACGCAATCTATATAAGCAAATCCATATGCTATATAAGTCAATCTACCTATATATGTACATTATGAAGGGGGACTACGTCTTCATAATTTGTTTATGATTAGATCACAACACGAGCCCATAAGATTTTAAAAGTGTGTGTATATCATCCATATAAGTAATATCACACAGGTAAGTCAATTTACCCAGGTACAAAACACCCGAGGCGAGAAGTGAGGATCACCCAGCGTTAAGAGATGATGGTTTAGGGTCAATCAAAATAGAATCAACTGGCCGACATTAGCATATGTGTGTCGACACTACTCAAGATCAATATCATAGGGAAATAGGTGGAAAAAATTACAAGCTAGGGGATAAGATCGGGATCAAACTGACCAGGGGGAAATTGATTGATATACGTTGGTAGGAGGGGTCCAGATTGAGAAGCGACCTATAGGTGTTAAGCCTGGATGTCATGACTTGTACAAAGATAAGGCGTTGACGGACATCCGTATGTGGGAGGCAAGGGGAGATAACTCAAATCACGTGACCTTGTGATGAGTGAGAGAAGACCATTAGCAAGGATCAAAGCAAAAACTGACAGGTTCTGAAGGGCAGGGGCAAAGACTATGCGAGGTTTTGAGGCTGCAGTAAGTGGTCGATGTTTGCGATTTTTGCTATGAATCTTACTTCGTTTGTACCGCCTATAATAGATATAAACATTTTGAATTTGGCAGTACAGAAAGCCCAAGGGAAATAGTGTTTGTCTGCACAGTTGTCATCCTGCAGTGTATTCGTATCCACAGGGCTCCGATCCTGTAATCCCCAGAATGTCTTCGCAGCGTTTGCCTTGTATAGTATCGCTACAAATAACCAGTCAATACAATGACTTGAAATGGAACGTTATATATCGATGAGTAACTAAACTTGAAGTAAAAGGTGATGAGACAATCAGGGGATTGTATGAGCCTTGTAAATATAATATAAATGGTGAATGCATAATGAAGAGAAGGTTATGCATTGGAATAGGGCCACATTTAGTCCTGCTCAATGACTGTGTAATAAATAAGAGCCTTTAATAGAGTCTAGATCTTTATTCAGCAAGTCTAGATAAACTTAATATGGAACTGAAAGTATTAAAAATATATCATCATATGGATAAGTAATTATACAGTAATTACAGTATTTATAAAAAATTCCATAGACAAATTTTAGTATTGGTCACACTTGGACACTGGTTTTGAGACTGGTTTGCTGATAGTTCAAGGGTCGAGGATAGAGTCTTCGATGTCTCACAAAAATGTTCAATATCTTCTAACCCTTAATTTAGTTGTATCGATAAAAAATATTCGTTATTGACCTACTCCACTCTTTAGTAAATTACAAGAACAATATAAGAGATTCTAAAATGCCCTTTCTTTATCCGCGAGTTGAGTTCAGTGCCCAAATTTGTCGACGACATTTTCTAGAAACAAAGCTATATCAACCACCTTTACAGTAAATATATGCCTATCTTATGTAAACTTACCACCAAAGATTGTAACTTGAAAATAAAATTGCCATTAACTATCATTTAAAAACCACTAGATATGCAAAAAACTATTTTAAGACTGAGACTGACTAAAGGCTGTGTTTCCCGGACAATTCCGGGACAGAGTTGAGCAGATGATGACGTCACAGTTCAGTCAGGCGAGGCAGGGAGACCCGAGGAACCATTAAGATACTACTGCCCAGTCAACTGTACATAACCCCTGAGTCAATATTAGCAAAACTATTTTTGAATCAGCATTATATTGCTAAACATAATTCCGATAGAATCGGGTGAGCGATTACAATAATAGACCGACAAAACGCACGATAGTTGCTTTTGTTGGGGTATATGGGTGTTGATTTTACCAAATTGACTGGAAATAATGAGGCTATTCTGTGACACTTCTCGCTAAGTAAGTGTTTGTGAAGGCACGGGCCATTCACTTTGTGTTTATTTTTGTATGAGAACAAAATACGTGTTTTTGCAACGGATGCACTCAATATTTCTCACGATTTTGATATCAAAATGACACAAAAGATATATCAGACATACATGTGTGTGCAGAAGGAACCAGGTGATTTATTTATTCAGCCTTTGAAAAAATATTTATTGTGCTAAAAAAGATAATTTGAATTATTTGTATTATCAAGAAATCAACAAAATGTTTTAAATAGCCCGTGAGAATTTGGTTTTTGAACAACGCTGAGACAGCCAAAATACTTGACATGAACAACGATTATTATAGAGAAAATGTTTAAGTGATATAAAAAGAAATGCTTTGAATGATAAATACAAGTCTCAAAATATGTATAATTGTTGAAAATAACATGTAGTATGACCAACCAATTAATAAGTTCGAATAATTTATTCACAAATAATTACATTTTGTGATACGGTATGAACCACATGCATAATGAATAGAAAAGAAAACAATAGAAGATGCATCAAGGTAAGAAAAACCTGAGTTCAACCGGTAACCATTCTCAAGAATCAACACACAGTAAACACGGACATTCAATGTGTACCATTTTAAAGGGACATTTGAACATTTAAATTTCAAGGTCTTTGAAGTGAACTCCCTCTAGTGTTCTAGAAGTTTTTATGATTCTTCATTTCAAAATCGCTCCTTTCACCATTATGGCTGACATACTCTCGAAGGCTGTGCCAAATACCAAACCAGGGGCAATCAATTACCAGACAATAGTCTCTGACTTAACAGCCTGACGTCGACGTTTGTTTGCTAATTTGTCGCCACGCGATCATTTAACACGTACGGGGAACTATTTTTTCCTACGCCGGTGTGAAGTAACGTTGTGCAAGCTTCTGAGTATCACGTGCACTTGTCGCCCCAGCTTTTAACTAATTGGAACATAATTATCATATCTGCACTGCAAGACTTCTTGGCACATACACGGTTCTCTGCAAACGTACGTCATTGTGAGATAGCATCGATTCTATACTGTGAACCATCGTGTGTGTATCCAACTACAGTGGCAGTTTATCGAGATATTTCTGGTCTAAAATCTACATCTGTTCATTGTATTTTGCCTTTTCACGTTTATTTCACGTTTAACATCGAAGCGTTAATATTGGTCTCAGATATGATGAATGACATCCGTATGATATGATGTGTTACACTAAATAGTTTTACGTTACAGTACATTGCATTCTCGGTCACCCCAGATTTAATGTTCCGATCCACTACACTACAGATGTCCTAGCATATTTCATATGTATGTTTATTCTACCACTTTCATTCTGTGTGTTTGCGGTGTCGGGTTATCTGAAAGTGGATATACTCGTTTAACACTGGATCAAATGTGTGATCCTTTGACAACGTATTACCACACCGGGGTCTCGTGTCATAGCTATGTTTCGATTGAAATGTTTTATTCAAAGAAAAGTATCATTGATAATTGCAAAGAAAGGAAGAACTGAGTTATACATGTATATGTTTGTGTTATCTCACGGCAGCTGCGTTTAACTCAGTCACGCTTCACGTAAATCTTGTCAAGACAAATACCCTTCAACAGCAACTTATAAACGACTGAAAAAACAAACACGTGCAATTGCAGGCATTCGTTTGTTTCATAGAACCCTATTGGAAGGAACTTTTCTGTATTTCCCTTGTATTGTTTCACTAAACACGGTTCTGATTTATTACGTGCAGCCTTCACCAGCCTCGTAAGTCCATCATACCCGGATGTTATTCTCAGAGTACGTGCACCAAACAAAGTTCAAGGTCAACTAAGCGCATGCGTAGTTCTAAAGTTCTAAGTTTTATTTTTCATACGTTGAAAGAGGTTTCATTACTTGGTTGATCTCCCTGTTGTTTTTAGGGTATATATAGATTATGACAATGAACAATGTTTTGAAAAAGTCAGATCAGTTGTTCAATAGAACATTCTGCATGATGTACATTTGTATTTTCATCGTAGAAATATAATTTAAATCACGTAGGCGTGAATGCATTTTTGTAATGAAAGCGCATGGACATCGATATCCGCAACAATTAATATTATATTGAAAATGTGCAACGCAATCTAGAAACTCAATAACTAAACAGCTGAGTATAACTGCAATGGTGCATTGTACTTCTTCATTTGTAAATGTATTCTTCAATCGATATCTCAATACACTGCTTAAATATGTAAATATGTCACATTATTATTCATTCTTTAAAGAATGTGGTGGTTAAACACACTGATTTGCCCGATCTATACGTTGGTGTCTTGAGTTCCTCTCTGGTGTGCGCATGAACCCCGCTATAACCAGCAGACTTTTTACACGTTATATATTGGTTTGTTGACGGGTTCCAACTCTTCTGATAAACAAAGTTCATCATCGTGTCATAATTAAATTAGAAAGCACTTTTTCTTCGGAGATCTGGCACAGCTAGAAACATCTCAAGAATCTTTGGATGTGGTGAAGGTTTTTTCTTCGTTTCCTATGATTAAAAACCATAGGTGCCTCTGGGAGAAGTAGGAAGTACAGCGACCATGTACCATACTAACATGATATACATGTAGACGCAGTGAAGCAGAATTTTATTTTCATATATACTGCGCTTTGAGAAATGATTTCAAATATCAATTCATAAATGAAATAATTTACTTATTTGCACATTCAAACGCTTTTTAAAAAATAGCCCCGATATCACCTTAGCTCTTGTAGATGGATGTTAGCCTATAGCGACTGTGACTATTCATCCATAGCTAGCGTGCATTTCAATAAATAATGTAAATTTACTTTCCATGATAACGCCTATTCTTCCAGATAAGAAAACTGATACGGAGATTAGGTCATTAACTCTGCGTTCATTGAATCAGTATAACAGTCATTGCCGTGCATGTTTTTTATCATCAACTTAGAAATAACGGAGTGACGTTATAACACATTCTCAAGTCGAAAACACGCCTTTAAATGTAGCCTTTGGGTAAAAGTGAGTTATGAAATGCAGACAATCAACATGTGATTGAACTTTGGTGTAAGTATCCTCGGGGAATAATCGCTTCACGGATGAGTAGTTACCATGTCTATCCCGTGATTGCACTTTAATTTGTTTTACCCCCAAAGTGAGAAGTGAGTAAATGGCAAACACATGTTAAATTGCAGACTACAAATTGGTCTCATTTTAAATGTTAAGACAAGATTATTATAAATGACAACTAAAAGATTTATCAAGTGCCTTTACCATTTAGGCACATCTGCTCCGAGGCACTGTTGGAAAACACATACTTAGATATATTCAATACTTCGTTTGGCTATATGGTAATACTGGAATGTTAGAAGTCTGTGAATGATACGATAAAACAATGTCAGTACACATAATAATAAGTTTGATACCTCTTTTTCTATAAATCGTTTCAGGTAAGTATTCGAACAAAACCAGATTATAAGCACAGAGGTTCGAACTCAATGAACTATTAAGAAATAACCGGGCGAAACCATGTCATTGCCAGTGACAACATAATCCGCAACCTCAGCAAGGCATTTCCTCTCCCAGCACTTCTCCGGATTTTAAGATGCCCTGTTCATGTAGTGCATTCTGAACTATAGACAGGTGCCCGGTTTGAGATTCTTTGCACACCTTTAACCGTTAAGGTGTATTTGCAGTTACTGGCAAACACGAAATAGATAATGATTGCTATATGGAAAGATAAGTGGTTGGGTTTTTTATATAACAGTGCAGTTTTCTTGAAAGAATTTAATAATTTTAAAAGATTCGTCAAATGTATAAAATAATGTTTATGTGAGAATGGTTAATAATCGTGTGAAAACATAAAATAACACATTTTCTTTGTTTCAAAGTCAATTATTCTATTTCCTCAATAACGTTGTTAATATGAACAGCTGCTCTGATTAAAAACATATCTCCTTCCGTTGTGCCTAGTGCGATATCCTTTATGCTGCTTTAATTGTGCGCGGAAATGAGTGAAAGATATAAGTCATTACTCCAACCCGTCGATATCGGTTAGGAAATTAATATTTGTCAAGTGTGCAGATAAACGTTATTTCACATATGCAGAGATCGCAGTAAGGTTTATGGCATGCAATAAAATCTATATTACGTAAGAAATATATGATAATCAGCAAGATTGATAGACTCTGTCAAGACCATAACTTTTCAAACACAATAAAAATTCTTCATAAAATTTAGAAAACGACTTTTCGGTGCATTAAGTACTTCAAAGATAACACTCTCTGTTTGTCAGTCCGGTCACTGCCGATTCATGCAAATATAATAAACATAGGGAAATACTTAGCCGTGAAACAGTCACAATTAACATACACTAAAGGACATTTATGGATCATGAAAAGGGGCTATTAGAGCTTAACACAGCAAAGATCGCTCCTTCGCCGTGTTATAATCAAATCCACCTTCTTCGTTTTCTTTCTAAAGATTCACTCCTTACGTTCGTTCAAGTTCACTTCCAGGAAAACGGTATAAAAACACCGCTTCGGGGCAGATCTTTAACCTTGTCAAGCCCTTAACATGTTTATATATTGGAATATAGTACTTAATATGAAAGACGGCGATGCCAAGTGGATTTCTCACTAAGAGGGCGATAAAGGTAAATTATCTGGACCACCTGGCCTTGCGCTCAAAGTAAACGATGGTTGAGAAGAGTAGGGATTTATGGTTATATTCACCAAGGTGCACAACTTATGACATCCGGAACCTTGGAAGCTTGCCCGTATGAAGACCGGAAGAACCTCAAATAATTGCATGTGATTGGTCAGTTTCAGAATGAAATTGTCAGAGATTTTATCGAGTGGAACCGGTTATAACTGGATGTAAGTAGATGTTGGTTCAGTAAGGAATGCTGAACTGGAAACCGTCTGTTGCTGATGAAGACTTTGGTTAAACTGGTCATCTTGTAAAAAGGCTTTGCGCTGTTGGTGAAATGGGAAAACCAGTCTGGCATATCAGGTTAAGCAATCGGCAAGGTGTTTAACACTCAGGGCAGATAAAACATTTGCAAGGGGAATAAGGTGCCGACAAGTAGGTTGAAAATATGCAAGAAATGTATCGACATCTGAGACGTTATTTCAATACTAACACAACGATCTGTAAAATATGTTTAAAATTTTAAAGGGACGGTAATTTTCAACAACAAAAACTTATGGAATATTAAAGTTTGAGCACTTATAATGCTCATGTTTCGGGCAGAAAAAACTCGTTGTTACTATCCCTTTAATAGCAAACTTAATTTATCAAATTCTGTGTAGGACGGGCGCTATCGGTTTGAATGGACATGCCCAACGTTAGCTAACATCAGGTGTCATTACCTCTACGCGGTGGACGGTTGATTATTTATTCAAGTTTATTTTGTCAGTACAATTCCCATAAACTAGTTTTTTGGTTTATCCTATGATGGGTTTTTTTCTATTTACTACTTTAATCGAACTCTACCTAAACCGACATTGATTTGGAATGTGCACATGTCAGTTTACTGGACGAGAGACGACGCAGTGTTTCAATTCAATTCAATTGATACAATTGGGACCATATTAAATACGTTTTGTTAACTCTATGGTCAGTTTACTCCTTTAACAGTGTTATTGCTTCAGATGGATTCGGGCGAGGTGGGTGGTGAATAATAGACAGTTTCTGATATAATAAAGACACATATTGGACCATATTATATGGCGGTTAAGAATGGTGTTAGGCGGTTTAGAAGGACTGCTAGATTCAGCATGTTACCATTTTCCTTCTACGCATATGTTGTAAGTACAAACATTACTAAAGGTATTATGATGCTTCCGTGTTTTTATTATCCACTCTTTTCCGGCAATTAATCTAAGTGATAAACCTTATTTCAATGTAATAAATACAACGTCCGCATTCAAGATGCGGTGTGATAAAGTACATTATTTTAACAGGGTGGGTTAAATAATGGTATAAATAGGCGTGTGAAAATATTGTAGTAAATGACTAACAAAATGACATAGGGTAGTTTTAAATCACAAATCTAAAACTTATTCAAGTTATCAATGATGCTTTTTTATCGAGAAGTAATGAGTGCTGATGTTAATATTTATCGAAAACCGGACAAATGCGTTATTTGATCAAATGTTATTTTAAATACTTTTCTATAGACAAAAAAAGAAGATTTGGTTGGTAGTGTTTAAGAGGTCATAGGCCTAGTATGCATGGGAATTTGAAGTGTAAGTTCGGCTTCCGTTCGGCTGTTGTTCGATTGTCATTGAAAACAACTTTTTATAAGTTGTCCTAATTTTTTATCCGCGTTGACTCAGCGGTGAATTTTCACATTTTCAATGTCATTATGTTATCAGGTATAACAAGCCATTGTTAACGCCGCGTGAAATTGACACATTCAGGTTAGACTTTGTGAACGAATGCATGCGGATATGAAGATATGTTACGGCCTGTCCTCTTATCGCCTACACCCCATATTGCCTACACCACTATCAAAACAAATGTATGGAAGAGTGCACATCACACTGGCATCTTGACGCCTTGAACTCTTCCAATAATATTGGAACAAAGACTAGATACGACGTTTTGTTTTAGGTGTAGGCAATATGGGGTGTAGGCGATACGAGGGCAAGCCAGTTTAACATCATACACTCTGGAAAAGGGAACTTAGTTTTAAAATATCACTATTTTATTAAATATCCCTAAAGAGCCTATGAGAAATGGGTAATTTCATCCAAACTCTAGATTTGATCTTCAAGGGTGGGTCCTGCTTCCAGAGATGAAGTTAAGGTTCAACTTTTATGAACTACCGTCTTCGAGTAAGACTATCAGCCCAGGCACACGGTGTTTATATTGCCAGCAATGGTGTAGATGGCAAGACGAGGACAAAAGGCACAACAGAAGAGGCAAACAGATCTCTACTGCAGCCATGCATCAGCCTAAGCTATGTGGACAATTCACGGCTGGCAGATTAAGAGAAATAAGATGATAGATACGGAACGCCATGTAAACAAAGAGCGGCATTTCGGACAGCATAGTGACCAAAGTGGACGGTAATGGCCATCCAGTCGCAGACAGGTAGAGAAGTCATTCATCAGGTAACGCTGGCCTTTCACCTGTACACTTACCTGTGTTTTCACCTCTACTTACCTGGACAACCAGACACGTGTCAACAGGTGAGCTGGTTCACACCTAGGCTACCCCTACTTACCTGGGAGAAGGGGGAGGGATAAAATGTCAAATTTGTTGAATTTATTCCTTTCTAAAATTGCAACCACTTTTTTTTTTTTAAATTTCAGTGACTAAATGTATGTCTTTGAAATACACAATACAATACCATGTATTGATTGCAATGTAATCGCCACAAAAACTGTGGTGGTTAATCTTGCGAGATACCTTTATTAGGGGGGTTGTATAGAGATACCAGTAGATAACGATATCCTATAATCGTAATATACCTTTGGAATACTTACAAGAGTTACAACAAATTTGTTGACCAAGAAAGACAAAATTGGATTTCATTAAGTTATGAATATGTTTTAGTGAATATGTTTTGACACGAAATTAAACCATTCGTTACATGGAGTCAGTGGGAATCCAGTTAGAGTGACGAATGGTTTAACAAATTTCACCTTTTCCTCACACTTCACTGTCTAATTTGGATTCATTTGTCAACATCAGCAGACTACATCTCATGTCGAGACTCAAGGGAATACGAGACTCAAGACCTAGAGTAAATTCAGTCCAATAAATGCTTCAAGTCTCTGAAGGGCAATTAGAAGCGGAATACGTATGGAAACACTAAGTGATATTTTGCAAACCCTCATAACTCATGCATTTTCATTTCCTTGATTCAGTTCCCTCACTATTGTGAAGCTATATAATATCAATAAATCAGTAAACACAACATGCACATTCTTCCTGATGAAGGAGTAAGCATATACTCCGAAAAGTCTTGTATGTTCATAATAATGAACATGTTATCCAGCAAATATTGTTTCTTATGAAATATTATTCTTATTCCAATTGATGTACAGATGTATATTATGAAAAATGTTATCTTACTCTTTGTTCAAGCAGCTAGACTAGCTGAAGGAGTATTCTAGACTGTATACAAAGTGTTTACCTACATTGTCACTGTACAAGAGGAGGCCTTACCTGGTTAAAATGCTTGAGAAAAATTCAAAACCTTAAAATTTAAGAGATGGCAAATTCTTTATTTCACAATAGCGATATTTAAACTGAAAATTATGATTTCTTATCAATATTGATTGATACGATAATTAAAAAATGTAATGAATGATGAATAATGATATTATGTATACTGCGCATTTATTCACTGCAACAAACTCAAGGCGCTAGACAACATTAGCAGTCTCCATGAAAGATTCAGTTTTCTTAACTATTTGATTTACTCAACTCCCTGTGGGATGAACGAACCAAGCTGACGTCACACATGTAATCATGAACAAACGGAGAAACCTTTCACAAGCCTATAAGTTCGGAATGGTTAAATTATTTGGTGCATATTTTCTAATTTCAATACGTAGAAATAATCAAGAGCCAAAGGTTAGTCAAGATTTTCTAACCTCGGAATTAATGTAATATATATTTGATATGGTGTAAATTACACAAATTTAAAACACTTAATATATCCTCGAATCAAGATGCAATGTGCGAGGCATTGTACAGTGTTGAGGCGAGATACTTTGACATTGTTCGAAACCTTTAAATTTGCTCTGTTCAATGTCACCAACTCTATCAAATTAAAATCCAGATGGTTTAACAAGGTAGTTCATTATTTCACGATCTGATAGTTTAATTGTATAATGAAGGAACCTTGGATCACGACGATTAATCCATTGTTACCTTTAGAGCTTGAAAATGCAGTTGTTTAATGTTCACAGTTCAATTCTAAAACAAATCGGTCACTGTCATAAATATTTAATAAATGTCGGCATTTTATTGCATTGCTTACACTAATATAATAAAATATTCAACAGAGTGTGATAACTCAGCGAATTCCATGGTAGTGGTTGTCTTTTTTCTAATATCTCAAATTCCTAATCTTAAACTTGTCTTGTTGCAATAATATTTGGATACAGTGAAACTTATCAATAATAAACAAAATACACATTATCATAAATAATGCAAATAGACATTGGCCCAGAGCATGTATAAGGTATGTGAAAAGATAAGGTAATTGGCCCCAAGTGTTGACGTGATATGTCACTAAGTGCAGATGGCGCTGTACACGCTGCACTCGGTGCGCATGCGCAACACCTGTGTGTTATGTAATGTGCATAGCAGATTGAATGGGTGTAATACCTTTGCAAGTTTATTCGTTACAGTAATCACATATACCATCTGTCTTCAGTTCCCGCCTTATGTTGATGCAATTTTGTAAGATTTGTAATAATTGGCTCGTTAATAAAATATTACGGAATAACACATGTAACCCTAACAACTATTTTCAAATATTAAACACGTTCAATCGTTAGTTAGCAAATTTGAAAGATATTCCAGTCTGTAATCTTTCAAAATCAAATAAACATGCAGTGGTTTCTTCTACTGATCCCAGTTGTCTGGAAGCCATCATATTATAGATTCTATATATTGTTTCTCTTCCATCTGAGATCTTTTAAATGTAACAAGGGAAACAACTCATTACAAAATACCAAATCTCTTCTTGCAGCCCTCAAAGAATAATTTGAGAATGAACCTTTGCTTTGTTCATCTGATGTTAATTTATCTGCATGTTCCAACAAAGCGAGGGTCCATACTCCTGAAAGAGTATGCACTTACACTACACAGATATTGATTCTTCTGAACACATCTACATAAACATTGCCGTAGGGTCATGATAGGTATCCCTTTTATTGTATATCATGTGTTGTTGGAATTCTAGCATATGTGGCGATATTGAAACTACAAGAAACACTTTCATTTCATCTTGATGTAAGAACAGCATGAGGAAAAGACTCTTTGTCGCCTCGATAATTATTTCAATACCCCCCCCCCCCCCCCCCCCCCCCCCCCCCCCCCCTTTCTCATCATCAAATGCATTGTGCATT
Source organism: Gibbula magus (assembly GCA_936450465.1). NCBI lineage: Eukaryota > Metazoa > Mollusca > Gastropoda > Trochida > Trochidae > Gibbula > Gibbula magus. The sequence continues at coordinate 22,496,403 of OW388304.1, forward strand.
ACCAAGGAATTTCAGTAAAACCCCTTTCTGCGTAACTGATGTTACGTTATGTAACGCAATAAGAGGATGGTGTAAAAAGTTGTCTCATTCGATGTCACGTTGCCATATTTAATGTTTTCAAGGTGCTGAAGAAGATTAAAATTCCAATTTTAACAAGTGCTTCGGGTTAATAATCGACTTTTAAAATAAGATTTCCAAAGATTTCCGAAGTCTTCAAATCATTTTTGTACATGGCAAATGATTATGGAAATATTTGTCAATTAGAATATTTCCTAACCGACGGTTTCCTAAAAGACTCCCAAGTATGCACGTGTAATTGTGGAATGACGCACATTTCCAGACAGCGGATGTTTTGTTTCATGCACGTGCATACCGGAAATCCTGGATTTGTACATAGCAAATGTAGAATCGTATTATTTTTCATTCCATGTTCTTTCAACCTTTGCTACATTCCTTCCTGCACGTACATTTTCCGCATGCAGATTTGTTACGCATCCGTTATGCTACGACGAATCGTATTTATTACTAAATAAACAGATCCTCTGTTGTTCGCAATACTTCGAAGACATTGTACTCTTATGTGCCATTGCTATATCTGTTACGAATTTCACTCAGACCTGTGTTTCAATCGTTGCATGATCGTTTAATGTCTGAGGTTTAACTACGCAGCCCTTACGCTATGACCAATCGTAGAATACTAATAGTTACTTATACGAATGGTTGCGTTAATTCTAAATGCTTTTACTTTTACGTTTGGTTTCCAGAACTGTGTTGTGTTTTAACTTCGGACCTATAGCTCCATTCGTTCTTTTATTGTCTTACGCATCCTTTACGCAACGAGCAATCAAAGCGATGTTGGAATACCTAGTATCGTTGCATGCATTGCCTTCAACTTCTTTTTATATATATGTTAAAGCTCGGCTCCATTTGTCCTCTGGCGAACATTTGTCTGTCTTGTTAAAGTGCAAATTTTAACCCATAATTACGAATGTCTTCAAGCTTTTGAATGGCATATACATTATGTTATTATGTCTCATTGCTAGATTTGGATTGTGTTTCAACTCATTTTTGTTTCATTTCAGCAATTCCCCATTCATACTTGCACGAATATGTTCTGTAGATTACATTTCATGTAAGTTCCGCTACGCATTCGTTACGCTACGACAAATCGGAGTTAATACATGCAAATTCTTCGGATATTGTTCTCCTTTAAATATGTCTTTGCTACAGTTGCATTGTTATGTTTTAACATTTGCTCTCACGGTCCTAGCGCTAATCTTCCCATGATTGGTACTTATCTGAAGGTCTTGCTTTACTGTAACATTATTCCACATATGATGTATATGAAGTATATATGAAGTCTGCGAATCCAAGATGCTCTTATAGTCCTTGGGATTCTTATTGAAATCCCTGTGTATATAGTTGCGATTGCTACAAATGTAATTAAATAATGTAACGATTGTTTTCGTAGTTTATGCAGTTGTTATAAAAATTAATACAGAATTGTGTTAAGCCAGGTTGATTCTTTATCCTTTAGAATTTAAATACAGATGAAGTTGTCTGCAATTTTGTATTTCTATAAATGTTTATGCAAATTTCGAATGATTCTACACATTTTCGATTTTTGAACTAAGTGTTTGTTCTTAGTGAACTTACGATTTATTCTTAATCCATGATGATATGTAAAATGCAGTTTAATCCAATTAAGATATATAATTAGTTATCTCGATGGTTAATCATGTAATAACTATAAATTCATGTTTGATTGTTGGTATTATCAATGTAATATATAGAATCAGAGAAACGCAATAAAGCTAATCCAACCCTTCACAACCGGAAAGGAAATTGATGTATATACAGACTTCTGTGAGAAATAATGAATAAGTATCGAAACTACTAAAACTTAAATGAATTGATCAACTCATTTATTTCATCATACCGGGGAAATTATACATTATAAATGTAAAGATCCGGCGTATAAGTAACAATATCGAATAAATACTGTAACCAATGCTTTGAAGAATAAAGAAGCAAAAACGAGGCATAGTCAATGAGGTCTAACATAGAGACGAACTCTAGATCTTCGATCAGATATTATTATTTTATTTTCTCATATAATCATTTTTCATTGCAATGCACTATCATATCTATATTTCAGATGCTTAATTCTACGTGCGTGTTGAACTCTTCTGGGTGTTTGTCAAACACTTCAGTGTTAGGTACAGCTCTCGTGCTGATGGATAACCTCAGGGTGTTTGAGGCGAGGCTTGTCTCATTAAAATATTGTTCCACAACACCCATCTATTCAATTGAAAAGGTTAACATGAATTCAGATTTTTAGAAGGTATGTAGGCCTTGAACTTTGTAACCAGCAACCCTCGTACCATGCATGTCGATTTACAATTTAGATATATCGCAAAATATGTATTCATAAAAAATTATTTTATTTCAAGGATGTAAAGAGACAACAAGAAAACAACTGCAGTCTTGTCATTTTGCAAAACATTGCAAAGTGTATCTTAAACTACTAGATATACATTTACCCACCACTTCTTAAACTTTACATGTACTCGTACACTTATACAGACTGTCAAAGATCCAAACATATCATTTCAACCCGATGATTTACAATTTACATATAATTTATCGAAAATCTGTGTTAATCAACATCATTTCAAGAGACATAGGAACACGCAAATACTTAACTTCAGTCAAGTCATTTTGCAAAACACTACAGAGTGTATCTTAAAATACTTCTTATTCATAAAATTCTTAACCTTCCCTCGTACACTCGTACAGACGTTCGGACTGCCTTTTCTTTAAAAATCAATGAAACAGATCCAAATTTCATTACAAACCCATAATAAACTTTAAAGACAAGGAACATTCAGGATGAGCCAAGCAGCTTCAACTCTCAATGCTAAACAATACAAATATATACATTATATACAACAGGTTCACTTGAGTCAAGGAGAAAATGTAAATCTACAGTCCTAGAGTACATTTAATGTAAAAAGTTCAATGCAGATTCACGTTGTTGTGTCGCAGTGTATAGAATCTGACCAGTGGTCTTTGGTTAATGGTCAACTCTAAAGCTGCAAGTGTTCCAACAGGCATGGGGTACAAGGACATTACACAGTCAATTTATGTCATCAACATTGTGAAAGATTTACAGGTATTACTCAACGATACTATCAGACAATAACATTTGACAGGAAGTCGGTTCGGTGTACCGGAAGTCAGCTTGGGGCGGAAGGAGAGGTGGTGTTTAAGATGGCGCCATGGTAGTTAAATTCAATGGAGCAAATTGCACCCTTCGACAATGAAACAGTTAATTATTTAATCCTTTGTACAACCCTGTGTGAAAACAGTGACTACAATGATAAATCCTTTCACCCATTGAGTTACCCTGCAAGTGTGGAATAAAGTGCATGTGGATGTAAACGACAGGGAAGATTATGCACCCGTCATGTAAATGCCAGTCGTCATTTTACACGTTTTCTGTCATTATCCTTATTACCCACAATACCCTGCACGAAAAGCAGTAGCAGGGGGCTAACTTGAGAGTATAGCTGAGACGAAGAGAAAAATGAGATACCCTTTAGGAAACTGGACCCGTGGGACATAACAAGAGAGGGGTGTATTGGGGAGTCGTGAGATAAGTAGGATCATTTAATGACTTAATTCACACTCTGCCAAGTCACTTTTGACAAAACTGTCTCCCCGGATGGAGCGCACGGAATCTTTGAAGACAGCACAGTGGCGTCTCTGTCATCAGTCACAATAACGTCACAGGGGGTGACGGCAATGGCGTAAGGTCGTTTTGGCGTTACGTCGAGTGTTTGGGGAGTTAATGTGTCATGAACTGTCGTTATAATAAGCTAAGTGAGGTATTTGTTGAGGAGCATTTCGTGTCATTTTTAAAAAACGAAACATTATTTCCAATTGTGTGCACCAGAATAGAAGATTATTCAAGACGAGTGCAATATTACAAACACGAACACTTCGGTGACGGTGACGCCTAATAGACGTCTGAAAACAGTATTTAAAAATGTCGACTCAACTTGGTTGTTACAAAAGGGTCAAATATTCTAATATTTTGAACTGAAGATGCTTAAATGGTATGGTACCAATATCATTAGAACGATCTATTTCAAAGAAAATATTATTATGTATCATGCATGGTTTAAGAAAAGAATAGAATTATTCAAATTATGTTGGAATGTGCTAACATGGGATCTAATATATGTATGTGATTTATTCAATCCCATGCATTTGGTATTCAACAACTCTCTTCGCTTCATGGCTTAAACATTTGTTTCAAATACAAGATTTAATACTTCAAATATATTATTTTATCAAAACTAGTATGCATTTAGTACTTAACAAATCTCTTCAATTCATAACTTAATAATACTTTATTAATGACACATTTTTAAAATACAACTTAAAACTTTTGCTATATCACTAATTCCTATAAAAGTTAAAATGATGTATAGCATCGAATACACGTTTATAACTATAAGGCTTCGAGCCGTAATGTATTCAAACAAAATGGCGATTTACAACTAGGAATGCGCGCGTCGAGTCACACTTCCGGTGAAGAACATGTCATCACGTCTAACCCGCCCAATGTTACCACAACACTCACGACGAGACAACAACTTAGCGTGAAAACAATCAACAACGTCGCCACTGACAACAATATGCTGTTCAGTGTCTTAAGGTGACGTCGATGACGGATTGTTACATCATTGATGTGACATCAACACAGTCGACAACTTAACGCAATACATGTTTACCAGGCGAAGACGTTAAACATCTGCCTTTTAATATCCTTAGTTTTAGAGAGCACGGTCTTGGTATGAGAACATTACAATAAGTGTAATAAAATATGGAAAAATTGTTTGGAATATTTCATTTGTTGTTTATTGTATATGAGTGTATATCGTGTTGCGAGGTGATATATAACGTGAACATGGTGTCAGTGTTCGTCAATTAGATTTAAGAATAGTAGCCTAATACGTAGTTAATGAAATATTTTTTATTTCAATTAATCCAAAACATTAACTTTAATAAAAGCCTGTTTCCTATTAGCAGTGTGTGGAGTTTACACAAGGTTCCACGATAAATAGTCTATAGCTAAAGCATATCTGAAGACAAATACACTGATCCATAACACTTCAATATAAATTAATTGTGTAGTTTTAAATGAAAATTTGAGAGAACAGAATGTTTAAAAAATGGGAATAAAAAGGAGGCTCGTTCTCTTCAATTTTAGCTTAGTGTATCAGTTAGCTTGCTAGAATTACTTAAATGTGAATGTTTCTTCGGCGCTGGGCGTCTACGTGCATGCTGTTTAAGTTTTATGGTGTAAACAGTTTTTGGCTTTTAAAAATACATATACCTTTAAAAATTCAAATATAATACAGTGTTTATTTTGAATAGAAAACTAGCCCTATATTCCATCTACTTGATGGACACACGAAAATCCCTCTATTCAACTAGAATTCCGATGCAGTCTTGCGAAAAGAAAGAAACGTATGGAGGGCGACTGTCCCTGAACTGAAACGTTACTTAAGGCGCCAACGAACATTAAGTGTGGCAACACCATGCGCATATATACAATACGAGAATTTAAAGTTTATAAGCAAATACATGATTGTAAATCATATTGGGTATTATCGGGAAGTTAGCCTTGTTTGACAAATGCAACTCATCACAAATATATGTTGTGTTTAAAGGCTCAACGAGGCACTTCCTAACAATGGGAAAGAACACATTTCACAAGAGAATACAAACATGACAAAGCGAAAAATGAAAGACGTTGTGTTTTCAAAACATCCAAACTATCCATTTACGAAGCCACAAACCTTTTTTCAAATCCTGCACTTGTTTACAAGAGAAGTTGTGCTAATAATTACTGACGTAAGAAGTCAAGCGTGAAAAAGTCAACAACGTCATAACAGCTCCATTGAAATGTTGGCGGCGAATGTTATCAACTGGTGCACGGATTTCCGAGCCTATCTTTGATGAGGAGCGGGGGTGCACGCGCATACTTGAGACAGGCCCGGTTTGTAAGTGGATTGTAGTTCCGAAAACAGACACAAGGGCGAGAGACTCGATAACTGCGTAGGATTTGACGTGAGGCCTGAAGAAATACTTTTGTGGTTTAAGAAAAAAATTCTTTGATCAGCGGAGATCAAGGCATGATATACTTCCGTTTAAATAAATTAAGCTCTCGTTATAGGCTTTATCAGGACGTGGCGTTTGTTTTGATAATAATGTGAGGGATAATAATGGAAATGAAGTGATCAAAAATAGGTTTTTGGATAAGTAAATAACATGTATAGCGCCCACGTGCTAGTTATGATTCTAATTCAGAAATGTTAAGAAAGTTAAGATTAAAGATCAAATGTTCTTTTGTTCTTAAGTTATCAAAATTATTTTCATTTTCTTAAACCATCCCTTTCGGTATATAAGTGTAAATTTCGATGAATGATTTAACTCATTTTTTAAATTTTGCAATCTATTAAATATGGAAAAGAGAGGCAATGACGCCATGTTAAGGCTAGACACATTCCTGTCGGATATAAAAGGGGATAATCCTCCTAGAATCTAGCTCATTTTATGCTTTATTATTCATAGAAAACTGCAAGAGGTCTAATAATCGTAAAAAAATGGAAGTACCTCCTTAACCATAAAGGCTCGATGTCAAACTTACATGAGCCATCACGAGACTGCTTATTAATAAATCTTCAGAACGTATTGCAAACCTCTGGCACCGCGAATGTTTATAGGGAGATAAATGTACATTCTCAGCAACGAGCTGGCATTGACAACGTTAACGAGCTTTATTTACAGCGTGTTAGTGTTATAACCGTGTAGGCGATCATTCATACCGTCTAATACCTCATTGGGACGATTTGTACAGGGATTATACCGAATCCTCTTCTATTGTGCTTTGTATATGAACCCTGCAAGCATAGACTATCTCCATCATCATCGTCTTCCCCGTACACCTCAGTTCCCGTTGTCTAGCAGAAGGAATGCCATGTTAAGAGCTTTACTTTTTTTGAATTGCTAGGGGTCATCTCAAAGGAACAAAAGGGAGAGGGCTAATTTAATGTCTGGAGTGAAGCCTGTTTTGTGGCATGCGCGTTAATGTGTGAGCTGTGTATACGTTTTATAACAAGGACACACTCGCGTTGTTCTTATCTAATGTTTTTGCACTTCCGGTTTGCACGTCTGTCTAGTGCAGATGTTTTGATCTGAAGGGTGATTGTCTTCAAATAAAAGTCTCTTAACAGACTTGAAAGACATGTACACGACCACCTGCATCTAAAGCAAGTTGTGTGTTTCATCGAGCAGGTAGAGAAAATGTCTAGGTCATCATCTCAATGATTAATTAGCTAACACCTTGGTTTTGTTAATGTTGACAAATTTTCTTCATCCAACCTGAGATCATGACTTTGCCTGAGTTCCTTTACATCTGGTTCAAGTATATATTCTCATGTTAATCTTTTCATTGGCATGATACCTATTCTCGATAGCGACCAATTTGCAACTTTCCTACGCAAGGCATACTTCTTGCCAGTCTCCATCACTGGCTGATGTGAAACTTGTTGCATTTCCTTCATGTTTCCGTGCTGGGAAATCAGAGCCCACTATGCATTTCAGCTGCAGCTTTACTATCTTCTATGAAAACTAAGAGAAATACCAATTGTGGAGACGCGTAAGGACGTTGTGCAGCGACATGATGTCCAAACTTTTATATAACTTTAGGAAAGCAGTGTTCCCGTTCCCTTGGTGGGAGTCATCTCTTGTCTATGGATCCACGGACCATATAAGTACCCAGAGTAGACCACCCATGTCTGCTAACAATGAAGACACAACTAAAAATAAATTCTTGTTTATGTTGCTGCTTTGAAATCGCAATACGATTTGAGATTGAATATCAATAGCTATTTACGTCCTAAATCTATTTCATGCTTAATAGCTCATTTATTCAACTCTAATATGCCTCTTTGAATGTGCTAAGAACAAATTTCCCAAACAATCATATGGGACACACATAACAACTTCCTTTGTTAATGCAAAGATTAATATAGATAGATAGATAGATAGATAGATAGAGAGAGAGAGATAGAGAGAGAAATAGATAGATAGGTAGATAGATAGATAGCTAGATAGCTAGATAGATAGATAGATAGATAGATAGATAGATACATAGATAGATAGATAGACAAATTCCAACCTTAATCACAGTTTGAAAGACAATACGAGAAATCACGAGAGTGGACGAGGGCAAGAACAACCAATGACCTACCGCCGCCTGCACTCACCCTAAACTCCGTGCAGTGTCTTCACCACATGGCGCTCTGTGATTGTAAAACATAACAATAAAGCCTGTTTTGATGTTAGCAGTGTGTGGAGTTTACACAAGGTTACATGCTTTCCCCGTGCAGGTCAAGGGTCTGATGGGAAGGTAGACGTGGGGGAATGTCTCAAAACAAACTATTCTAATTTTATTTATACTGCAGGGAGGGGGCAATACGGAACGTACCTGCCAGACAGAAGCTGCCTCACCTGTGCATGTGTGTTCGTGTCTACGAGACACCTGTGTATATACATACAGGTTATTGTGTCACAGGTATGCTACCAATACTATATTGCATATTCAATAATCTTGATTTTTATTTATTCAAATTGTACACAGTGAATTGGTAAAACGTGAGCATATCAACTACATCAATATCAGATGTTGACTATTCAACATATATTTCAAAACTTGAGACTTAAACAAATATGGATTCATTACAAATCATTAGGATTTTATAACCACACCTTGCTCCGAAGCAGTGTACCCATGTCAGTTTAAATAGTAAAATTGGGCATGTGACAAACATCGATGATTGGGCTATTATAACGTATATATCAAAACCTCATAGGGATTTACCAGTATAAGTATTCCAACATTAATCTACACCAATATATTTGATATGAAGAACCGCAACATATTTTCGGACGCGAACACTTGACTTAAAGTGACAGTACAACTGCAGTATATTTTGTGAAACACTCTCTTGGTGCTTCTTTTAATTATGTAAGTAAAGTTAAGGACCTCCTATTCGTCATGACGTATGACTATTAACCTTATGCTTCAAAGTCCATTGGTGCCGTTTCACAAAAGCCTAAGTAAAGTCCACTATATTGCACAACAGTATCCTTGGTACAGAAAAACTAGCTTAGTGTTAAGTTTGTTCGTATAACAAGACCCTTAATCCAAATTAGACACTTGTCTTACCGAAGACTAACATTTAGTCTAAAAAATGAGTTTGTTTCTTGTCAACAACAATATTTTGTAAACAATTCAAATAGTTTTACAGAATGGAACCAAAAGGATGCCTTGAATTCTGAGCTGGAGCTATGGAGTTTAGACTAGAGTTGGTATAATTTCTAGACTGGGTTGGCCGTTAATTGAATATTTTGCTCTAGGGTCTGGATGACAGACTCGTCTTAGCGTAAGAGGAGAATAGCTGGCGTCTGTAAAGATAAACGGTAAATAATCCTTGGTGTCCTTAAACCAAAACTGGAGATGAACCCAGACTAAACCATTTAGAAGACCACCATAAGACAAGTGGGCGACCGGCAAAGCGTTACGTGTAAACCTCACAGTACATAAGTCACAGTACCTGTTTGTAACATTGATCTCATGCACATTTAAAGAGAGGGTTCTTTCGGAGTAACCGCAATTTTATGTTTGTGCATAATGTGAAATGAAAAAACAACGTATTTTCTCATTTTTAAAAATTGAAATTAAACATTAAAAGTATATGTGTATATATGATAGAATATCCACAAAGTAACACATAATTAACTATTACTAACTCTAAAGACATCAAAATATTACCCTCAGTAAGTTTGTTCTTTATGTTTCAACAGGATTGTGTTAAAATCAATAATTTAAAACATATATCTGGGGGGAAAAAACTTTTAAAAAAGAAACTTAGGGGCAGTAAGGTCAAATATATAGATATACCCATTCAGGACGTTGACATGATATTATTTATGTAACGCATGTGTACATCCAGGATAAAAGGAAACTGATATATAGATTAAACACTCTTCACTTTACAATCGGATCGGCTTTACATCAACGAAGTTGTTTGATCTTCAAATCATTCAGAAATACAAATACTTGTCAAATGATGAGCTAACACAATGTCCACATTGAAGTAATAAAATATCCACTTTACAGCCTTGTTTATTCTCGTGAAATATGCATGTATACTCTTGCAAAGACAATATACTCGTATGTTCCTTGGAGAAAAAGCCTATCTCTACAACGCAACAAAGGTCGATGTTTGTAAGAGCACGATAAAAATCATCCTCTGAAGTTGTATTGTAAATATATCATGATATACACGTGTGATACTAGACTTTTAGTCTTATATAACATTTCAATTCATTGACCTTGCTGTTTCATGTATACAAGGGTATAAAACCCTCAGTATGTCAATACAAACAGTTATGGTTTATTAGTCAATAGCTAACCCCATTGAGTAACCAGACGTTCTGCTGAAGTTTAACGCCAAGGGACGTGGAGTGGTGAAATCTATGACAAAAGCGTGAATGTATCTCTTAATATCAGCGATGAAGCTTGGTGTCAAAGGCAAGCCCTACCACAAGCACGTACCAGCCATTGAAATAATTTCTGATACCTTATATTAGGGTTGGATCAACAAATCAATTCTCTAACATATTATAGTTATATTTATATTCATGTATATAGTTTTCAATGTGTATTTTCTCCTGCAAACAAATAGCTATATTGGAAACAGGTATGATATTTTGAATATGCAAATATTCCATAAACAACGGACATATTTTGATTTATTACCCATATGGTTGAAAATTACCGACTTAATTTTTTTTAATATGAGCACATGTGCACATATCACGTTTGCCAAGCAACGTCATAAAATGCTTGTTCATGACGTCACTATAGCTTGCCGTCGCAAGGGAAGTGGGCCGTTTCCTGACTATTTTAACGCGAACCAAATGGAATAAAATGGGTAATAAAGAAATAATTACACTCGAAAGTGTGCCGTATGAATTTTACGAAACTCATGCAAATGTATGTACATTGTATAACCCTCGCTCTCGCTCGGGCAATACAAAACCTCACACTCATTTCGTAATATGACATAATAATGACATATGACACACTTCCTTGGGTAATAATCTCTATATCCATATATGGTTTTAAAATATCTCTAATTGTATAAGGGACCATCTTCATATGTCATATTACAAATATCATTTTGATAGATAGGTACCTCCATTATATACAACAACAATACAATATAAAAAGTAAGCTTATTTCAAATATGTAATCTTCTTTTAGATCTAACTCATGCCATAGCCTCTTTCTTCCTTTTCATAACTTAAAAGGTTTACGTACATTTCTAAATATTCAAACAACAAGATGAATAAAGGAATCCATTGTTTGTTTTTAACTGTTGATTTATTTTTAATAATTTCAGCTTTATGAAGTTGACAACTGGCAAAATAGCAGAAAATAGTACCTTATAATGTTTACTTGTTTATGTTGAGACTTTCTAATGTGGGTTTGCAATGTTGATGAGTTGAGTTTCGAGCATGTCTGTTTCGTGTAAATAAAAACAATTAAAATGTTTACCATGAAACAAGATCCTAACACGCCGAGAATACGAGCCGACTCAACTGAGGAATGACCTTAGATTAAGACAGCAATTAGGACAGGTGAAAACAGGTGTCCGAACGCAGGTTACTTACAGGTGAATACACCTGGAGAAGGAGGCAATAAAGAAAATGGGGAGAGTTCATAGAGAGAAGGAAGGGAAAGGGGAGGGATGAGAACTTAGTGGAATAGGCTTCGTGTACAGTTCAGTTTAGGGACAGGTGGTAAATAATGACCGACTATGAGCGAGTATGGAATATAAACCCCAGAGGCGTAGCAGAGGAGACGTGATAGGCTTCCTTTAAGGATCAGTTTCGGGAAAGATAGTAAATAATGACATAGTCCGGGGTAGTTATGTCATATAACGTCACAAGGCGCAGTCTTAGAGAGTGAGATACATGCAGGCGCGATGAGAGACAGACAGACAGACAGACAGACAGACGGGCACAGGGGCCTCGGGGACAGAGAAACCGAGAGGTAGGTGAGTATGAGGATGAAGAATACTAGTATTGCTTTAGGGTTCAGAGTTGGAAGTTCAACATACAGTAAAAACATACCAAGTCCAAAGCAGTAATACCATTGAGGGCGCCGACCCGATAACACCGCTATAACTAATGTCACTATTGACGTCAAACGACCGTGTCCCAGTTAAACGTTGCTTAAAAAATAAAGGGAGAGAAAAAATAACGAAAACATCAACTTTAAAACATATTGAAATTGAAACTTACAAATTAACGACAATAAAACGGCTCACACATATATAAAGGTTCGAACCGACTTTTAAACACGTGCGGAAAATGTTAAACTAAAATTTATTTTATGGAATTTGCATAAATATTGTACCTTTATCCTTATGATTATATGTTCTTAATACGTCCACGTGTATTCGGTTTATCTAGGCTTGCTGAATAAAGATCTAGACTGTATTAAAGGCTCTTATTTTTTACACAGATAGGACTAGAAAAATGTAATGATTTAAGTGGAACGTTATGAAAGGAAACATTACATTCATATCTTTCAAAAATAATGTTCCACAATTTAAAAACAAAAAGCTGATAGGAAATCAAATGAACCAGGCAGAAAATATATAGACGATTTTGACACAAACTATAATTTGCAATACATCAAGCACCGTCTCTCACATAAGTAAATATGTAAGCGATAAAACAAGAACGTAGTTCGTAATGGAACGAGGCAACTTCATACCTCATCTATCACAGATTTAACGAGAAGAAATACAATAATTTTACGCTTTGTGAGAAAATGACGAAGAAAAATGAGTCGTAATAGATCGCTTTGTTGCTGATCCCCAATACATCACTATACATACGTTACCCAACAATGACGGAATGTGGAGAAGGAATTGAGAAAAAACACGGTAATTAAAACTCACTACAGCGTTTTATTGCTCTCTGAATAGCAACTCTATGCATTTCTGACACCGTAAGGAGATGAACGGTTAATGAATGACATTAAGGGAAATATCAATATATTATGCCATAAAAAAAGCATGATAAATAGCTGATTTTATTATTGGTTGTTACTTAAAGTAAACTGTGGGGAGTTAAGGATGAAGATTTTATTTTGATTTTAGCTTCTTTGAAACTAAGAAACATATTTTAACTTTCTTGGTGAAATTTACAGTTTCTTTCACAGAGGATGTTAACAGATGATATTTGATCGAGCATCAATTTGATTAATTATTTGTTTTGAATTAAAAGATGACAAACGAACTTATTTTGGAAGTATGATTTATGTCAGAAGACGAAATAGTTTGAATTTACAATTAACATGTCATTGTACAAGAAAAAGAACTTTGTGACAACATTGTGAGTGAATCGACTATCAGGAGCAAAGATTCGCCGATATATAGTACTTGTATGAGACCAACTGAGCGGTCCTGAAGGAAACAGTGATTTATAAGAAGACTGTAAATTGAAAATGCCCATGTCATTGGACAATCAGACATCACCTATATGGGCGAAAAACAGCTTCCAATAGAAATGAAATGACAAAATCTGTAAACAATTGTGAACAAATCACTGACTTTCCGTGATAACACGGGTTGTCTCTACTGACTAGCAATATAAGTATAACTACTTATGTACGTTTTATTAGTTTAAAACATGAATTCACTAATATATGAAAGTTCCTGACTACAAGTTTATTGATATACTTGTACTAATACTTGATACTTGATACTAATACTTGATACTTGATATACTAATACATGTATACTAGTATGTAACATTGTTATATTTGGGTTCACACTATCTACAATAGTACACATTCTTGTACTTTTTCGGAGTCCCTTGCGGGATTCGAACCCACACCCTCACAGTAAGGCACCAATCGACAGTACTGACTATACCAACAACTAACCCATTCGATAATATACGTGTACGGTTATTAGGCTTATGTGCTTATATTATTTGCTTTCTAGAACCTATAGTATTAAGTTGTATAAGGTTAGTGCATAGACTTTCTTTCAACTGGATACATGTAACGTTTTATTTGCTCGTAAGTATATTCTAAAACACATTTAACACATAAACAGCAATAATCATCTGTGCACTTTCTATAGTAGCAAGTGTACCTGTTCCGCTTTCGGGTGCTTTCAAGATTACTAATATAGATAAGTAAAAGATATACGATAAACCTTACCCACCATCGACCTACCAACTCTTGCACCTTGTAATAGACAGACTTGCTTCGTCTCCTAACAATTTTCACAGAATCTAGATATCTGTACCTTTTCCCGTCGCCTGAAGCTATTGGCAAGCTAATTTAATCCTTTTTTTTAAATGCAAACTTATCTGCAATCATGAAATTGTAGAACGTTATATTAGTTATCAGCCTTCCAACAATAATTTAGTTTAACTAATGGTTAATCTTTAAATAGCTAGTCTTCCGGGGGAGAAGGGGGTAGATTGTCATGTTTCATATGCCTGTCTTCGACTGAGACTAAAATTCATTTATTCTATGAACTTTTTAAAATAAAAATATATATTTCATTTGATTTTCTTGGACAACGTTGACTTACGGACATACAACGTTACTGAAAACACGACTCCTGCCACAGTCATTGAACAGAAATACATTATTCAATTCTCTTATCCTCGTTATTATCTAAACACATTTATCATCGCCCGAAGCAATTTAACATGCATTAAAATCCGCTTGAAACACCAATAGCTTCGAACCCATAAATGTTATGCAAGTATGCACGTTTCCATAAAAATCAGAGACATACATTATGATCGAAGTTAAAGTCTGGATAAACGTTTGTTCTTGTGCAGAATCAGGTTGACGACTTCTATTAAAAAAACAAGTGTTATAATGATTCAGCTTCAAACATTGAAGCGCTGCATTTACCCTCGATTTCTCATTTAAGCAAATATAGCAATCTGAAAATCTAACGATGCCGAAAGAAGAAGATAATTCTAGATATATTTAAGGGGCCTCGGTTACCATTTTCTCTATCTAGCACGACTGTTTATGCATGACGACCTGTGCACGTCTACAAAATATACAATGTTTATATATAGAAGCCTCATTTACAGGCAATAGTGTAACCTTCATTTAGCAAGTCTAGTTGCAAACCCTGACAATGAATGAAAAGGGGAGGGGTTATAGCTTTGCACTTACTGCAATAAACATGTCGAAAAGTAAATTTGTAAATGGATTGAAATTGTATTGCATTATACTGGCAATAATATATATAAGAAGAAGATATAAGTATATATTTGATTAAATGCACAGCAACGTTCAAGATCATCCAATTAACATAATTGTTTTAATGAAAACCTCTGAGAAAATAACAGAAACAGGTAGCTCTATTACACGGGGTTATGTGCAGCAGTAAATACTTTTATTTGCCTGTAAACATTTATGCGTAATGGTTTCTGCGCTGCCACGCGAGAGAGTCAGTTTTACGACTGTAACCAAGTCTGTGTCGACAAGGACGAGGAGAAATTAAAGCAATATTGACAGAAGAATGTTGGTTAACCACAGAAAACTTCTTCGTATATTTTTTATCTGACAAACATGTCACTGATATTGTTGTAAATACACGCATACATGGAACAACTAGTAACACATGTGTGAGGAAACGCACGTGCAGCTTATGTCTTCTTGTTTCTTATTGTTTCTTCGGATGCGAATGTCTTTTTTTTAATATTTGGAGTAAACGAAGGAACCTTTATAGAACAAATGTGAAATATACTTTTTGTTTAATATTGTAATTACAAATGAGTCTCTATTCATCCGCATTTGTTTCATTTAAGTTTCAAATTCATTGTCTAGCCTAATGAAATCCTTCATACAGAAACTCCAGCTCAAATAGAATGTAAATATGGAAGACTTGTGGGTTGAAAATGACATAAAGAATTGTCTACTTCATCATAATTCAAAAAGGTTTATAGGTTAATACAAAACGTTGCAAATGCAATTAATTTGTTAAAAATCAAATCATTGCGGTGAAATATGTGGCTATAATGGATGTATATATATATTAAAGTTAATACGTGAAGATAAGCAACTTGTTTATTTATTGTTTACTTCGTCGTGTCTGACAAAATGATGTTCATAATAAATATTATATTACATGTTTCAAATGTAATAAATAATAGAGAACATGAATAGATCCATTTAAGTACAGCATCTAATAAGTATAAGAACTGAAAGTAGAGGAAGTTGATTACTACTATACCTCGAGACAATACAGAAATCACATCCTCTTGTGGTGCCACAAGGAAAACATCGAAATCCGATACAAATTGGCAACCAGCTGGTCAAACTGAATCGAGTGCGGAGAAATTACACCATTAGACGAAATCTTCTTCAGCGAATCTACGCACTGAAGAAACCGGTAAACAGAGAGTGGATCCCTCGTCAGTCAAGCGTGAATTTGCGAGACTTCGGTGAAGACACCTGGCGGCCTGGGCCATTGCGAGAGATTCGAATTCAAGTTCGGTAACTCAGGTTGACAAAAGAGTACTCTCTAAACGGAGTTGGAATGTTAAAAGAGGGGTTCGAACGCCAGAAGGGGAAGGGAGGTGTAAAGTCTTGTGGCAAGTCAAGGAGTTGGCTGGGATACTGGGTAGACTGACAATAAGTATCTAACATACGTTGTTTTTAAAAATACACCAATACTTACAGAAAACTGCTCCGGAAACGACGTTTACATTGTAAAATCTTAAGTCGATAAACATTTACCAGTAGTAATATTTTTCACGTGGACTAGTGTTCAATCCTGTATGTATTAATAATCTAAATTATAAATAGGACTATTTTTTTCAAATTTCGTTTCCATAAAAAAAATTCCTCTATAGAACCCTCTCGAATACGGATGGGGTATACTTGAAGTAAGGATCCAGAGGACTGTGAGATATTATTTCGTGAGATACGAGATGTTAAGATTGGAGTTATAAGCAAGTTTGGAATTCACCTTAAGCAAGCGTGTTTCACATTTCATCATGAAACCGTAAGCCAAATCAAATACCATCAAGAAAAGCATTGCACCTTTCTCTTTAAAGGATTCCAGAGACTAAATTTTAGTCTTGTATCAAATGTAAACTTTTTTAAAGGATTTTAGAAGAAAAAAATTTAGTCATATGTAAAATGCAAACGAATTAATAATTAAGAAGACTATGAGACAGTCAATGCCTTTGATAAAATTAGATTTCTAAATAAATGTTACAAACAATTTTCATAAGAAATACGCATGTACAACAGGTACGGGTTCAGGAACTGTTTAAACAGTCTATAGCTAGTGCGATCCCAGGGGCCTTTTATCTAAGGGGAGAAGTTGTAAGTGTCTGATGGCACTGAGTGCAGATGATGTAGATATACATGTAGATATATAGATAAAGATCCGTAGGTCGAGAGTCTAGTCTCGGAGTTAGCATAAACTTACAGTCTGGATAGGGGAGTTTGATTATGTGATAAGCATATATATACAAATGTACACCAATATACATATGTACGTCTCTTTGGGAATGAACAGCGTTCACTGAAGTTATGTAAACAACAAGTATGCTACCAAAGGTCGCCGAATTAAAGATGGATGATTATAGTTAATCTTTTTCTAATATATTCTCAATTCATTTATTGCTCATTTTGTCTTTGTGAATGGAAAATGTTGACCGAAAAAGATCATAGTATTTTACACAAAGGTTGTTACGAAAGGTCACCGGATTATACATGAATGGGTTATGTATATTCTTTCAACATATTCTCATTGAAATAAGTATCACGGGTCCACTTCCCATATGGATGCATGGACAAACGTCACTAACATCTTGTATGCAAAGGAATACTGCCCAATGTCACCGATTAAACATGAATGGTTTTTTAATTTGGTATTTCATTATTTCATTTTATTTCATTTATTCATTTCTCAATACTTACAATTTCTTACAATACTCAGTACTTTTCGGCGGTTCAATCACAAGCAGGTTGACTTGTCCTCTCAATAATATAGTCACGTTCGATTGTTTTAAGACGTCACAGACGACGAAATATGAGAACTCGCGCTGAACCAATGTTGCAATACAACTCGGTAAAGGTTATAAAAATATAACAACACTTATGATTCCCCATTTGGATGATACTAACTACCACGTACAAGGAGGAATGGAAGAACAGAAGTCTATATTGTAAATGGTAATCTGATTGAGCCGTTAACAAAGCAAAATCTCAGTTATGAAGAGTTTCTTTATTATGTATTATTTGATACTTCATTTTTGCTAAAGATGGACAATTCTCATGTTTTAACAACACGAACCATTTAATTTTTTTATAGAACTAAAAATACATTCTAACACAATAAACCTAAAACTGTTCATGCCAACACTGGAACATTTTATTTACCTTTTCTATTTCTCTAAACCGGATGTTGCACGTGCATGTATGTTTGAAACACAGCCACGTGCAACTAAAAGGATAACACACCTTATTCATCTAGCAGTTCTGTATGTTTGCCCAATGAACAATAAACGGTTTAAACGTTACAAATATAACTAGTATAAATGTCAAAGCTTGCAGGCGATACTTTTAATGTGGTCTACGAGGAACCCTTTCAACCTTTGTTTATGTCTTGAACTAAAATAAAATTACATACATATAATCCAGAGATTATTTCTAATTTAATTCTAAAACCAGCGATTAGATACTTGTATCATCAAAGCACTGCATGGTGATCCGTTATGTAATACATGCATGGACAATTAGCGTGGCTTCCATTCATGACCTACAGTTTCCATTTCAAAGTTAACCTTTGCTACTATTGATGAGAAGCACAACTTTATGGGGGAGTTTTTTAATAAACATCACTCAGGCGTTAAACAGGTATATCAAGTTTGTGAAGATCTTAATTGACTGATTAAACCAGTTATTTTCAAACGTTACACTAACACATTTTAATTACTTACATGAGATGCAACACATACACACGAGGTGAACAGAGTATTGACATACCAAATCTAGCAATATAAATTACACAAGTTATACAATATACAAGAACATATTTACATAGTCGGATGGGTGGCTTTGTGTAGTCAGCGTACATGATTGTCAACATGTGACAATTGTAATTAAAACGAACATTATTTAACTGAATTCAGTCATGAACACGTTTAAAATCAAATAATAACTTTCTAAAATCTTAAATTGACGTATAAGGTCCATAACCAATATAACTAATATAATGACCCGGGATCTTCATGAACGTTTGCCAGTTACATCATTTCATACAGATGCTTGGTAACCATGGCATTGGAATTTGAAACGGTGAATTTGAATTTGAATTAAGATCTGATTGATTTTATGATAAGAATGGATCGTCATTTATTTAATGTACTTAAATGCAGGTAATTGCAGATTTGTTTCATTTATTCCATTATTCGTTACTCTTCGTGTTTTTATAACAACCATGAAACTGGAATGTCACTTTAGTCAAATACTCACAATAAACACATTTTTTTTATATAATGAACTTGGACAGAAAAGTAGGTGAATGCACTTGACATCTAGTTTTAGATTTGTTATGTCTTATGTATCAAAACCCATTGCAACCAATCGTCCATTTTTTAAACAAATTTGAATGTTGATAATTGCAGCCTTAGATTTATTCCCACTCAGGTAGACAATAATGCACCTGCGGTTTTACCTTTGGTTACCTGTGAGAAACAGTCACGCCCACTGTTCACGCACCTGCATATAGCATTGTCATCTAATGAGTAAGAATGGGAAGATATTGAACCGTTCTGAAGAGAGGTATTTATCTGTTATTGAACTCATGGTATCGTCCAACTTTGTATTGTATAAAGGTGACGTAAGTGCTAAAGGAATTTCAAGAGGACAATTATATACTTTTGTAATTATGTCTTCGAACAATTCTCTAGACATCAGTTCAATATTACTCACACTATCTTCGATGATTAAAAGTGTATTATAGTGTAGTGTTTTTGTAATAATTGTCTTTGGAATATGCGCAAGAGTTTTGAGAATGTGTATTAAATGTCTATCAAACAAACAACAATATTGATAAATTTCCAAGGAATAATTAACTATTTTGAAATGAATGGGAGTTTTATAATTGCTTATACAACTTCGAACAATTATGTGAATAATGGGAAACAGCCACCAAAAGGGAAAACACGAATTCTCAAAAGTAAGGTTTCTTAATCTTTATTATTAAGTTATTTATATGAATTACATCAAAATACTTTAGAAAGAAACATTGATTATTGGTGATCTTAATGAGCATCTTGGTTATCATAAAATCGGTTTCTAATCATATAAAGAAAAAGTAGTAGTTTTGTAAAGTTATATAATATAACGATTAGAGATGAAAAAACAATGGAATAAAGTAAAATCTAAAATGAAATAAGTAATCGAGAGAATATGTTTCAGCTTGCAAGCACGACCTTTAACTTGGAAAAGGAAAACATCGACAATATATAATAATCATTTTCATAATAGCACATACATTTGTACTTCTAGATTTAGAATAGATCACTCCGATGTGCAATGCCCAAAATAGAGTTATATGTACATTTGATACAGCTGATAACCAAACTTTGATGACGTACGTGTTTAAAACTTCTAGAGTGCCTCTAAACAGTTTACACAAAAATGAACGCTATATTTCCATAAAAAACTAAATCTATATATAGGTTGATAGTGGTTTTAAAATAGCATAATGACAAGGAGGAGATGACAGGTACGTGACAGACTTGAGACATGAAGTGATGCATAAACCACATCAATAGGCTTGTCCACAAACTCCTTGCAGCTGTGCATTAACTTCGCGTCATCTTTTTGCACCACCTTCTCTTGTGCGTAACCTACACATTCCGAGCAGGATTTGTGACAGCAAGCGAAACTCAACTTGCTGCACAACATTAAAGAGTTTCTTAATGCGTCCAATAAAAGGAAGTCATGAAAGGAGTTTGTAGGGTGCACTTTAGCAATTCTTCCTTTACAAACTCCCTGCACCGAAACTCTCATCCACTCACGTAGTGAAGAGCATTACTAGATTTGCATTGTAGAGGTCGCTAGAGTTCAGACCATGTTGTGGAGCGTCAGCCCTGTGAAGAGGGTGGTGGTGACGGAAAGCACACCAATGGCTTCACTCCCGACAAGATATGTGACTTGTCACAATGAAACTGTGTTTGCTTCTCCGCTCGCATCACTCTAACCCATGTTGCACATCACTTTTAGACGCACTCGGCCACAAACATAAACATCCATCTTCGAGGCATTCACTTTCACGAGGTAAAGTCTGCGTGGCTTCTTGTATGACGTCACGGAATACATGCAGGTTATATAACACTGTGTGTTGTAAAAAAAAAAGTGGGATAGTTTTAAATACGTTCTTTATCATTTGGACTCTTATCATGTGGACAGAGAAACATAAGTAACATTGCTTTTTGGAGACCAAACGCTTATCGGAGACCAGGCACATTTTGGAAACCCAGCGCTTATTATGACGGATCAGACGCTTATTGGATATCCTATGTTTATTGGAGATCCGTCACTTCAGTGGAAAACCGTCGCTTCAGTGGAAAACCAACGTTTTAGTGGAAAACCAACGTTTTAGTGGAGACCATACGTTTATTGGAGACCCGGCGCTTTTTGCAATACGATGAGTGAACTACTCTTGAAAGCGGCGTTACACTGTACAAGTATATCAACTGCTTCACATCGTGGAAATAATCATTACCTTTAGAGTTTCGTTTCCTTTTAATTCATGTCAACTCAAGAAAATTAGATATCCATAGTATGTATATATTTTATGGATAATGACACCACACAGTAGCAGTAGCATTACAATAAGACATAACATCAATTCTTTTAACATTATATACAGATCCGGTCATCGAAAATATTTCAAATATATTTGTAATTCAGAACATACTATGACAGCCACTAATGAGTCTAGACATGTATTTCTACATAAAGATAACCGAACATTAACGTTCGACGAGCCAACGTTGGCTGACAGACTGGAGTTAACCAACGAGTTTTCTAAGGCCAGTGTCGGTGATGCTACAGTGCAAAACGATGGATTTTGGACGACATCCATTGTGACAAGTAGACGTTACGATGTAGTGACATATCTGGAACAACCTGTCAATGAACAAGTTTCATTCATACTACAAGCTCCTGACTTGTTCTTTGGAGGTTTTTTTATGATCATCCAAGTATAAAAATGCATGTATCTATCAAAAATGACATGCTGATCCCTATCACAGAAGCAGACGATAGAGCAGACGGTATATTTAAAGAGACAACATTTAGACGAAAGTGAATGGGGTTTCTTTTTACATACGATATGTAACTGTGACAGGTACTTGTGACAGAGAAAATTGACATTATGAACTCAGAAACATCTCCAAGCCGAACATCTCGACGCCGAAATAGATTTAAGGTGACAGGCTTGCGAAATTGTAAGGGATTACTCTTGCATACAAGGAACATATTTTCGTTTAATTGTTTCAACGATTTGAAAAATATTGGCAAATGAGGAAACATATAAACTTTTTGATTTCAAACTACTTACATGTATGTGCAAAAGAAACGTTTTCTCCCAAATCTTAACATATGTTACTGTAATTTCAAACTTATCCCATTCATGTTGTCCCAACGTTAGTGTCACAAACATGGGTTAGTTATTGTGGTCTAACGCGCACAAATAACCAAACGTCACCTGTCACAGGTAAAAAGCGATATAGTACTTAAAAGATGTATATCAGAAGGAACATGCACCTGTGAATATGGTTTGGTATAAAAGCGGAGAGACAGATGTCACCACAGAACACAAATGAAGAACGAAACATGGGAAATGGAGTGCTACAGAAATGGCTACAACGTCAACGACATGTTACCCATCAAACATTTTTGAGATCGACTCGTTAGACATACTTGATTTGCTTATATGGTCAGTATAAATCTTAAGTTGTATTTCAGTTCATCGTGTGCTCGCTATATGACGAGAGAACTCTCACTCTTGTTTTAGGTTAACATATTACAACAATTTGATAAAAATTCACGATGTCACAGTATATTTTTTTAATAGCGCACCTTTAAATCCGTTAGGACAGGTTGTATTTCAGTACGTCGTGTTCACGATAAATGACAAGAACTTTTCATTCTTGTTTTGTGCTACCTATTCGTAAAATTCACATCACATATTATTATATTTCCGTTTTAAGGATTGTATATCAGTGCGTCTTTTGATACTTAACTGACGATAGATCTAAATGAACCCTCTTGTTTTATTGATTCAAATGGTTTGGTAAAATTCACCACGTTACCTAAGTTTTAAGGATGGCGCACCTTTAAATCCGTTACAGGGTTGTATTTCAGTGCGTCGTGTGCCGGCAAAGTGTAGACGTCTTACCATTACAGAGCATGTCAGGGTTTGGACAGGACGGACATGTTCGATACAGGACCACAATGGCGCTCTGCTAAATGTTACAAACTGTCCGTAACAGGATCGCCATATTGTGACAGGCATGCGTGTGGCGGGTCTCCTCTCGCGGATAGATGGAAGCAGAGGGGTTAACCCTTACCCCCGGGACCGACGAAAGTGTGGGCTTACATCATAACGTGCCAAGAGGAAAAGTGTTAATCTGCTGCAACGCTTATTACAGAGCGTTGGGGGATGAAAGAGGATTAAGAGATTGAGGGCGATATGTCAGAGATGTAATATAGCAAACCTGCTCTTAAGAAGGAAGCAGCCGTTAGAATTACATCTAGAATTTCTCCTCCAAATTACTAAAGGTTTAAAGGATTTACTCAATTGTTTCCATGAAGATCTTTTTGGCAATTTGTGGTGGTTTTCTCCGGGTAGATTTGTTCCGGGGCTTTTGCATATTTTTTCAGAATATAAAAGATCACATGCAGTGTGTATGGCACAATCTCTTAGAGACGATCGCGACATTACGTAGTTGATAAATGTTGATAATTTGGTATCAATAAAACAAATTTCCTAAAACTCCTACCAACCATGAGAGCAGTGGTCTGCCAACAGTGGTAACATTTTGGTGTCAAGATACTTTGTCATTGGAAACAATGCGTTCAAGCAGTGACATATTGTGTTGTTGTGTTGTATAACCACAACGAAATCTTCGGACATTCAGAGTTTAACCCTCAGCGTACCACGGAGCCATGCGTGGTCCCCGGTGGTACCTCTCACCTTCGGGATATAAACCTTTATTTTGTCATGTGAGCCAAGGCTATGTGTGTTTATAGAAACACCTTGGGATATGTCTGAGTTGTGAGTTATAACCATATATTTATATACAGAGATATATGCGGGTACCAAGAAGCATATTTTGCTCACGGTGATATCTCAATGCATCAAGAGAGACCCGGGTTAAGCCATGTATCGAATTAAAAACAGGGGTTATATTCGGGACACTCGTAACGAAATTCCTTGGATCTTATAGCAACAATGTTCAGTTATTTTATGCTTGGAGCGGCAGTAATCCCTTCTAGCGTTCCTTTATCACTGTACATTCTTTTGCACGGCTCTGTATCTAAGAGTTACATAGTGATCTATACTGTACCCCTTCAATATCGACATGGCGCTGGCTTATAATGGTTCACCTTTGACCCCAGGTCACGCGGTAATACTGAGTTACCATTGGTTGTCAACTTCCACTCTAAGGCAGCATCGCGCGTGTTTACTCCCGGGCTTAAACAGTGTAACCAATAGTATCGCACAAAGGGACACGCGTTTCAGTCATATGTGACGTCATATTGGAGCAAAACAGTGAATAGCCCCGCTCAATTGGAAGGGAAATATGAGGTTATATTGTCACAATACAGCCCGTGCAAGGTGACACGCAAAATAGTACAGAAGTTTGGAGAAAAAACAAACGGCTTACCATCTGCGAAACACCTGCGGAGAAACGGCGAATTTTTTGCCCCCCTTCCAAATCAGCTGTATAATCAGGATACGTGGATGATGATACCTGAAAAAAAAAAGATAAAACTTATTTCAAGTGTTGTTTTTGTCAATACGTTTGTCCATCCAAATCGTTACAGTCATGATGTTGAGCATTGATACCTGAAAATTAACAGAACACAAAATATCGTTTCAAATGCATAAACTTATGTTTGAAATTTGTCTGCCCTATTTACCTTCAAGACGTATCTGATGATGTTTAAGCTCATTAATACTTTAAAGAGTAAAGGGTTTATTATGTTCTTCGAATCTCACCATGCGTAATGAAAAGGAAATGTAACATTAATATTATTAGCATCATTCTAGACGGATCCTTTTTGAACATTATTGCTTGTAAATTTGATGGACCCCAAGGTGACCCTCACCCCCTCTGTTCAATAAGTGACCCCACCCCCTCTGTTCAACAATAAGTGACCCCATCCCCTCTGTTCAATAAGTGACCCCACCCCCTCTGTTCAATAAGTGACCCCACCCCCTCTGTTCAATAAGTGACCCCACCCCTCTGTTCAATAAGTGACCCCACCCCCTCTGTTCAATAAGTGACCCCACCCCCTCTGTTCAATAAGTGACCCCATTCCCTCTGTTCAATAAGTGACCCCACCCCCTCTGTTCAATAAGTGACCCCATCCCCTCTGTTCAATAAGTGACCCCACCCCCTCTGTTCAATAAGTGACCCCACCCACTCTGTTCAATAAGTGACCCCACCCCCTCTGTTCAATAAGTGACCCCAACCCCTCTGTTCAATAAGTGACCCCACCCCCTCTGTTCAATAAGTGACCCCACCCACTCTGTTCAATAAGTGACCCCACCCCCTCTGTTCAATAAGTGACCCCAACCCCTCTGTTCAATAAGTGACCCCATTCCCTCTGTTCAATAAGTGACCCCATCCCCTCTGTTCAATAAGTGACCCCACCCCCTCTGTTCAATAAGTGACCCCACCCCCTCTGTTCAATAAGTGACCCCACCCCCTCTGTTCAATAAGTGACCCCACCCCCTCTGTTCAATAAGTGACCCCACCCCCTCCCTTTAAATTCTGGATCCGCCACTGCTTATACCAACATGAAAACATAAGGTACTAGCCTTTCAATGGGAGAAATATTACGTACGTCAATAGTTGATCCATAAAACAATTTTTAAATATAACACTTCAATGGAGTATGTATCTATATACCTTAACGCCGGTTTGCCAAAGGGTTAAGGAGTTGGAAACAACAGGTGGGTCCGCCCATACAACTCGAACTTAGTCAGACAGGTGTCAGTAATAATATGTAATGTTGACGCCCTGACTACTACCATATACCAAAATATTACGCAGAGGATCTCGAATGTTTGCTATGTTTAATTATCAGTTTATTAATGTAAGTGTTTATGTTAATATTTATCTACATGTTTCTATTTCTTAATCTGTTAAGTTACTACACACTAATTGGTTTGTTTCAAACTATTTCGATGATGTGTGAAATTAAGTGTCAATGTCAGTGTCATGAAAGCAACACAATACAAATTTATATGAACTTCTATTTCATAACATTTATTAAATTTATTGTCAAACAGCTTATCGGGAATATACATCGATTTTAAAACATTATGAGGAAAATCATACCATACTGTTGACGTCATAACATGACTCAGAGACCAAAATATAAAAAGTATAAAATAATTCGCTTGACACATTTAACTTAAAATCAACAATACAACTAACTCAAAACATATAGGACAGGAGAAATATTCTAAACCCTTTAAAACAGTTCGTTCACATGTCGTGATATTAAAAACAGTCGTTAAATTAAGAACATAACAATCGGAAACAGAATACAGAAACTCGCGTTCCTCTACACAGTGTCAATATTATTCAAGTAGCGGATAAGCAGAAGGTCTTTAATGAACATCAACACCTGTACTAGACTGTCAAACAATCTCTGTTCGTAATAAATAGTATTCTCTGCCGTCTTACACACAGCAGTGCCACTCTCCCAATCAAGACGTCCGAGTATTGACAGTTTAAATTCAGAAGGACCTTTCATGAATATTTAACATACAAATCTATTTCTTACATCATTAGATCTTACGTCAACTGAAGGCAAGTCTAGGCGTATAGGAGGTAGGGATGGTGTCCCCAATATGTTACCGTTATAGCACGTGCAAAACACGTGTGTATGTTTCATCCACTCAGCATTCAAATGGAACGTTGAGTCGAGGGACACACCCCAGTATGGACTCCAGGGACTAACATTGGTCAATCCACTGTGTACACACATCCTTTCAATATATAACTTATCTTGAAACATGGAGGAGAAAATTCCTTTCTTGAAACTTCCTAAACTAGACTCATGCAGGCATAATATATTTTCAGAAAACTGTAACTTGCAAAGAGGTAGACGTCATTCGATGGTCTCTTTCCTATGAAAATGTAATCCCGAAATCTAATCACCGTGAAGTGCACTGTCAAACACCAAGAGTTCAGGTAACATTAACATATCCTGATCCGTCGGTAGCACATATTATTTAACTTGGAGAAAGTTATTACAAGTAAACCAATATCTCATATTTTCAATGATCGGTTAGAAAAGCAGGAACTCATTTACATCAAATGATCACTCTAGATCCTAACCTACACTAGGTCCGTGTGCTCATGGTGACTGAGCTGGGTGTACTGAGTGCAAGATGGACCAAGTGTCTTCCAGGGGACACAATATAATATGAGATCCAAATCACAATTGTGGGTGTCCCAGGGGTTAAAACCCGGATCTCTGACGTGACGCTGACCACTGCACCACTATATATACTCTACCTTTATCCAATTCGTGACCTTGGCATCAACCTCGAAATGGAAGCAAATGTTCAAAGTCATTTATTTTATTTATAAAGAAGTCTCTATCCGGTACTGTAACATTGCAACATTGTATAACGAAGTGTGACCTCATGAGACTGAATTTGAGCAGGACACACACCTGTTTAAAAGACACCCAGGTAAAAGCAACGTTGTAATCTCCATATCCAATAACTATTCTAACTAGACAAATCAAGGATAGGCATCCCCAGAAGAAGGAAAACATCGTCAATGTTCATATTTGACACGCGGGAGACGAAAGATCTCCACCCTTTTCTTGGACTGTTGTTTATTCACAGTTTTTCACACCTTAGGCGTATTAAGTAGGCAGTGAAGGTTATAATAGCCTTGTCACGTATAGAAACTGTTCTGAACATGTCATTAATCGCATGATTTACATGATTTGGCCCGAGCAGGACGGTTACGCCTACATACACCTTGTACAGATAAGACCTCATAAAAACATATATATACAACGGACATACCTATAAATACATATCACCTGTATTTATAAATATTTGAAGCACGCCTTAAATCGCCAATCCTTGTCAGAAAGTTTATTTTAGAATTGGATTTGAAATTACGCTTTGAAATTTTTATTGATCAAAATATTGTCATTGCTAGGATGCGAATTTATTTTGGGTTTTTCGATAGAGATTGATTGATCGATAGGGCATTATTTTAGTTTATTTAGTGAAAAAAATAATTTCCAAATTATATATTTATATATAAACTATGTTTGATTTGAATTAATTATCTAGACTTGTTTTAGCAAGTTTCGATGTATGAGAATATAAATATATATATATATATATATATATATATATATTCTTAAAAGCAATCATCATTGTAGGAATGCATTACATTCAACTTGTATTTTTATTTTTAGAATATAATGGATCTTGGTGATTTAACGGTTAGGTATTGTGTTTTAACCATAACGAGAACATTTTATTATTAAATATTTTAAATTCTCAAGGTAATAATATATCCTCAAAACGTATAACCAGCAGAAGTTTGTTCTATATATTGTATATGTCCATTCAAAATATATATAAAAGGATTTTTATGGAACATTTAATGTCAGATATTGAATACATAACCATTTAGGAAGAATCGTAAAATAAAAAAAATAATAAATGTAACCATCTTACCACAAGCTATAATTAGTCAGAAATATGCAGTTATGGGTATTTTTATTCAAAAGATAAGCGAGACATCAGGATCGTTGTACAGCCAGATATCATGTATCCACATGCTGTCGCTCATTACACCCACCATGGTGTATAACCCTCTTGTGTAGAAATAGTTATGGGGAACGTCTTATAAAGGCTTAAACATTAAACTTTTTAAAGTGTTTTACACTTGGATAGTTTGATATTGTATCATTATATGATATGTTACAGTTTGTGTATAGAACCACATTCATGCATGTGTGTATCAATCTGATGTAACCAAGAATTGGGCATATATACCTTCATTTCAAATTAATTATAATAATGGATATTAATATTTCTATAGCTCAAATCTCCAGATAAGCAAATCCTTACTTACAGTGTATACTACGGTAAATATATGAACATTTTAAAAATAATTTATGTTTTTAAGCCGTTATTAATAAAATGAGATAATAAAAAAAGTAACAATCTTCATTTTTGTCCTGTAATACTTTTGTCATTGTCATTTCCCCGGACATTATTTCAAAACGAGGCTTGAGAAAGAAAGTATTGGTTCTTAATAGAAGTGGGGACATAAACAATAGCCCTTCTAGGGAACACGCTGTGCCAATTGTAACACTACAGTGAGGTATTCTAACATCGCTGTTGCTGAGAAAACTACGTTGTGAGTGTTTGATCCAAACCAGTTACAGACAACATGGAAGCGAGGAGAACTTCTACAAGAGGATATCAAAAACTCATGTCGAGGCTTGGCACCTTTGGAAGCCATGATTGGTTTTCAAAGCTAAAGCTGTTGATCCCCTATTATTTCTGATTAAGGGATTTCTTGTTCTTTGTGTTTCGAAATTGCTTTTGAGGAGGGAATGTAGAAACATGCACCACTCAAACATGATTCCGTTGGTTCTTTGAGTTATTATTAGTGTTCCGGTGCTTTGAGTGATTGGATTGTACACGCCTTCAAGAGCGTTACACTTCATCCGCAGTGAATACTGCTGCCTGAACAAAAAACAGTCAAGAAAAACGCGGTGAAACTTCGAGCGTCGGCTGGAATTAGGGAGGTACTGCATTAAATTACAACATTGCACTCTTAAGGTCTATATAACATTTCTCTCAAATAATAATACGATATACTTACAATGTAATAAAAATAATTTCACCGACAACTTCGATAGATTCGAAACTCGGACAACTCGATCCGAAACAGACCACTGCGCTAACACAACCATAAGATAGAATGAAAATCTTCATTTCACTGTAAATCTAAGTTGGTATTTAAGGAATCTAAAATACACTGATAGGTTCATTTTCTCACGCAACATGTAGCTCGCCCGTTAAACATGTAATTTAACAATAACGTTATATAGTACAGATGTTCAAAGTAAAACATACATGCATATTATGCTTCAATATGGAAGATTTCAAATTATCTGGATCTTTTGTTTGCATTTATAGAAATGTAGATATATGATTTCTAAGACCAAAAGTAAAGAAAAGTGTTTGGTAAACAGATAAGTATTTTCATTGTAGCAAATAAACCGGCGATATTTACTTACGATTTCAAACTATTGAAAAATGTGCTGATATAACCATGGTTTGTACATGTACATTGCGCCATGTGTGTCCCATGACTAACATGTATGCATACATAATATTAACATAAACTAAGATTCACTCCGTGAATATTTGAAGTCACACCTAAACATGTTCAGTTTAACCCTGATGATCTCAACTGCATCACATGTAGAAGTCTTGCGTAGAATGAATGATAAAACATGTTGCAAGTTAACCGTGTTTATATACCTGTAGTAGGTTGTCAGGTATAATGGGTGGTGATTATATTCGTTAATACACAGCTGAAATCTATAATAATCACTGCGTGTTTACTATAGTATTGGTCTAGACTCAACTGAATACAAAGGTGTAAGAGCAAGAAATAAACAGGTACGAAAACCGATAAAATATTCAGAATAAATTAAGCCTGACTGCAGTCATCTGCGCCAGAGCAGGCGTCGTTTTCCGCCATTTTGGATAACCGGATATGAAGTAACAGCAGAGTGACTGGAGACGTAATCAGTTATCAAAGGACGGGTAACAAGTGTGGAGTTATTCCACAACAAGGTGTACAACATGACGTGTGATATAATACATATTGCTGCTGTCCCTCATGTTGGATAAGAAAGTTAATTGACAAGGCAACCGCGCCGAATAGGAACTCACTGAGGTATCATGTATAGAGAATCTCAACCAAGTGTCTACTGATATCAAATATATCAACACTCGTTGATTAAAGTTACAAATATCCGAGGTTTGCCGAGGATATTTTTACTTTGATCAACGAGTGTTGATATATTTGATATCAGAATACACGAGGGTGAGATTTTATTTATCATTCAAAATCATTCATCAACAATTATTATCCAAAGACTGACATATCTGAAATATAAAACTGCCATTTACCTTTTTCAGCAGTGATTTCAGTGAGGTCATAGCATTGTGAAGTCATAAGCATTATGGCATCATAGCATTGTTACATCATCACCATTGTGACGTCAAAGCATTGTCAGCAGTGTTCTCAGTGATGCATGCAAAAACGTTAACTGATGATGTTATAGGATTATGACGATGTGATTGTAGCGATATCTACAATGTAGATATCGCTTGTAGATATCGTTTGATCTCACACAAGCGATATCTATAGCTACTGTGGGAGTCAGTTTTGGATGATAATTTCTGATACTGTAAATAAATCGGATATATTGGATATATGATACCTGATTTATCAAAGCTAAATATAACTTTAGAACATTTCTTATATATAATTATATAACAAGAAAATGTTTTAATAAATTTTAATGTAGTCAATACTCAACCTTTATTCTCTGTACTGAAAAGGCCACAGGCCTGTAGTACATTTACATAACATATATATGATTAGTAAGTCATAACAGTTTCATTTCTATAATAATCTGTTTTCTTAAATCCATTGCGAAATAGATCTACATTGCAATATTCTGTAGTGATAATGTGTTAGTATATGTTTAACAGTTATATTATTTTTCTTACACTTGGGCATTTATAAAAGTATGGTGTCACAGAATTTCAATATGTTCAGACATTCATATTATATCGTTCGTCCTTCATAGATGTTTACAGATAAATCAAGTTCACCAAGACAAGACATCTACGTTTCACAAAACGTTTCTCATTTATTACAGTAAATAAGGTGTCTGTCAACTTGGTCTGTTCGCCTGCATCTCCTTGACAAATGCCTCTAAGAGATTATAGTTCAGGTTGTTTACTGTCGCATCAATTGTAGGGGCAGTTGTCAATTTGACATGTACAGTTTCAATTCAGTCTTCTCGCAAGAAGCGGCAAAAGAGCTTAAAGAAACATTTCAAGCGGTGGTCAAGTGATCATTAGAGTGGACATTACTCAAGATGAGGGTCCATTGAGAGGATTACGGACAGCTTGACCACCTCAAGGGCCCAATGTCCGAGATTTGATCCGCTTTTTATCCACAGAAGGATCCGACACAATGAATGCTGAGAGTCTAAGAAGCGAGTGTTCGACGTTTGTGAAAGGTAGTTAGTTAACACACAGGTGCCACAATTCTTTATATTATCACTGTCATTGGTCTTTAGGTGGTTAAAGGTGCATCTATTGTTTTTCGAAATATGTTAGGGATTTTAATATATGCCAACATACAATATGTGCTGATGTTCAAATAATTTCACTCAACTTGCATATCCATCCCGGAACCGTCAAAGATATCACTAGTTTACATATCACTAGTTTCCAATTACAATCAAACAATGTCATGTGTAGAGACCGAAACTACACGTCCCATTTATATGTACAGTATAGTTATATGACCTATCAAATAGTATGTATCCATTTTTGTCTTTATATCTGTAGTAAATAAGTTTCCAAAATTACGTTTGACTCATTGACGCTCGTCACTCGCGATGTAGTGCCCGGTTTTCGATCATACATCACTAATTTAACGTTTACATCGTCACCATATTGACTCGACCATCATTTATACATTTTATAACGTTTGCATATTTAATCCCCAACAACAACATGGATGTACCTTAAAGCTAATGGCCATCTGCTGGTTGTACTTGAACGTCCTTCGTCCATTTGGTTACTAGACTGTTCTCCAAGATTTGCTTCCAAGAGACGTATTAATGCTCAGCATTTTTACTAAAGACGCTGAGGTGCGTTGTTACTTACTGACACATATCATGATTCGTTCCGTTGCTTCACTGACGAAAAATGAATTAAAGTGAAGACGTTTAGTTTGAAGATAGTTAAAGTATGTTGACACATATTCACTTCTTCATGGACAAATAACAAATATTTTTTGGACTGAAACGAGTACAGTCCTTAATACTTGTCTGTCAAGCAGGTGCATATGTAGCAATTGCTTCACAAGCAATAAAGTAATGAAGGGTTTTCACAGAAGACACGGTGTACCTTATGGTCTGAGAAATATGTTCAAATACGTATTCAGTGATTTGCAAAAAAAGAAGCATAAATGCTCATATTGTTCACTGAAGTCTGTTGTACCTGATTTTCAAGTATACTCGCATTCAGTGTTCCAAAGTTGAAATGTCTCTCGTCCATACTCGTATTGTCTACCAGACATTCTGATAGGCAGTACTTCATCCATCTGAAAGATGAGCGGTTGGCCGATCAGTGCTCAGTTTACCATCGACGTTGGAGGCAGCTGGTTCGGTATTGTGGTTGTTTGTGAAGGATCATTTCAAATCCATGTAAACAGGATTAAAGAGATTAAGAGACAGATGCAAGGGGTGGTTATAATGGCAGATGTTAGGACTTGTGTGTGTTGTAAAGCATCTTCATTTATTACGGCGGATGAGCACGCCTATCGGTACAGACTCTTTTACAGTGTTCAAAAGGGATTAAGAGTCTTAGAGACAGATCCAAGAGAATTTAATGATGATCATGGCAGGTGCTCGTCCTGCACTGTGAAAATGATACAAATGAATTGGACTCTTATAAGGATGGGAAAGTCACATTAACTCGGTGTATACCTTATAGCTGTACGAAATGCATAGTTTAATCTTATGAGATTTGTTTTGGGGGTGATCATGGCAGATATTAGCTCCAACATAAAGCAGTGATAAAAGGAGGTGACATGATCTGATGTAGCACTAAGCACATTCTTCTAAACGTTGCCTCATTACAGTAAGTAATAGTGTTGTCCAGAAATATTTTCTTACACCGACAAATTGATCATTGATAAAGAATTTACATGATATTTACTAATGTGTTTCATGAATATGGTTGATGATAGAGAATACCACATGAGTTTAATAAAGATATATGGTTGATTAAATGTTACCTTATAACAAACTTATTGTTTTCTACATGTTCCTGGAACTTGAAGTATTCATTATTTAAACTGACTAGACACTTATATTAAACTTGATACCAATACCTAATGAAGGCATCAATCTGAATAGTACCTGTGATTGGTGGATTGGTGTGACACGTGACACCCATAATCCCTATAATACGGAAATCAGAATAACCCTTCTCAAGTGGACTGATGACAAGTCTGGACGCGGCCTAATGTCATAATCGACCACCAGAGGGCAGGCTGACCTGAAAGAAATGTCCATTTCGGGATATTTCATTGGACTCTACGTCGCGTGACATGACACCCGATGTAATAAAATGTCTAGGTCGAGACGTACGTTCTGACGGCGACGCGAGACAAGAAATCCGCTGCAGTAATGTGTCTATTGACAAGAACCAAATCCCTGTATACTTATACCTTAACGTACCAATTATAAGATTAGACGTTAACATAACAGGATTTGAAGCATTAGCAAATAAAGCAAAGAAATAACATTGATTAAGTCATCAATTACAAGTGACAATGGTGATTCTTTAACGTGATCTCCCCTGGAAGCGTGTACATGTTGTTTTGAGTAATCAATGCGAGTAGGTTGACGTTGATGTGATATAGACCCTTGTCATCTGTTGAGCTGGGTGTGTAATGTATTCAGACTGCCAGTAATGACTGGCTGGTCGGTTATTACACATGTATCATCCACTACGTTAGTATTTCTTAAGCCATGTTATAACGGTTAACAATTCATAAATTGTACATTATACGGCAATTGTTTACGGACGTATTCGGTTTTACTGCCAGTTGCGCAGCCTCGTTAACGAATGGTACGCTGCGTGACAGAGATATAGAACCAGAACCAGATATTTAGGTCTCGTGAAACTTATTTGGAAGCTCATACACAACACCCAGAATAGATAATATATAACAATCACTCGATTATTCACTGCTTTTTTACATTAGAATTTAATCAATATATTCACTAATGTTCTACATAAGAATTTAATTAAACGCTAGGTCCGTGGTGGACTAGGTTAACGAGTGTCCGTTCAGCCAGGTATTTCCCCAACTGCAAATGTTTATCACCTGTCTTCTCGTCCAATCAACGAGAGGAATTCGATTATTCCAAAGGTAAGCGGGACATTTACGTTAAAGCAGCAATTAGTTGTTCACAAACAAACTTCATTCACTTGGAGAATTGTGGCACTGGTATAGCAAGTAGTCTCGTGTTTACCTGCAAACTAATCGGAAAGGGCACCAACTTAGTCTGGGGGTGAAATTCTACGTTATAGCGTCGATGAGGTCAGGTGATATTAGGCTTAACGCACCCTTTAGGAGAGTTTCAGTTAAACTGACACAACCTTTGTATACAGGGAGAAAAAGTACAACCAACGAACTTCCGGCTGCAGGTGAAGTTATATGATAAATACGGGTATTCAACTCATGAAGGCTCTCAGAGAGGAAGAGCCTAAATCTTCATCTGATCTTCATCGTGATGAAACCTGCCACTCAACTAGTACTAAATGTATTAATGAATCGAAACAGGGATGCTTTGAATCAAAATTTTGTTGAATGTAGAACAATAAAGTTGCCAAGATTTCGGATTTTAACCCCAAACCTTTTATTCTGAAGCCGAACATGTTAACCACTGTGTCTATTTATAAGCCCGGGGATGTGTCGATATTCCATGGATTCATGTTAGCAATACGATTGTACCAGTTGTCTTATTTGTTTGACATTATTATTAGGCAATGTTTCAACAATTACCGACTACTGGTATTAGGATCAAAGTCAACCAATAGACAGAGAGCAGTCAAAATAATTCCCATATAATGGTAATACAAACGACGTAGGACAATTTGTATTTCCTGCACTGTTTGCGTGCTTTAAAGTCCGACTTTGATTGGTTGATAGGCTTTGATTGGGTAAATTTTAAATAGTGCTGTCTCTGTGGTTCCTCACCGCTGACAACAAGTGCCATTCCTTACATCATGAGATTGAAAAAATAAAACAATATCGGTGCAAAGGTTAAACAGGGATACAAAGAGAAGCCGTAACGAAATTTCCATATTTGTCTTATTTCACCATGAATTTGAAAGACAAAAACGCCTGCAATTAACTAAGTAAACCGTGGCTGTATCTTACAACCAAGGAGTACCTCTTTGTCAACTGTATATATAAGGTTAAGTCTAGGATGAAAGGGATACGAGTTGTTCTTTTAAGCTTTGTCTATCTAGTGACGCTCTGAAGGGGTATGCGTCCTTAGCGCTCCTCCCCCAATTTTCCTCCCTTGATCCCCCAAGAGGATCCAGACATACATCCACTGTAGATCAGAAGCTCAGTTTTCCTCACACTTAAATTAACCCGTAATGCTATCTGTTTAGATCCAGGCAGTAAGCAAAGTGTACACGTTTGGAACTCTTCAGAACGCGAAGGTAAACATTGTCACAGTTCGGAACTCTTTAGCTCGCTGAGGTAAACATGGTTGACGTCCGGGCGAGATTCTCGTGCGGCGCGAGAGAATACGAGATTAGACGTTCCCGCCCTTTAACTATTTCACGGACCTTGAAGGTGGTACGATTTCGGGATCCAAAGCGTTTTGTGTTTTTCACATTCTTGGGTTGACTATTATTTCTTTCTTAATTAAGCATGAAGATAGGGTACAAATAAACAACGACATACTCTACCAACAGAAGTATAACCAATACAGAGAAATTACTACTTCAAATTAGAGAGGGATTACCCAAACTATATATATATATATATATATATATATATATATATATATATATATATATATATATATATATATATATATATATATATATATATATATATATATATATATATATATATATATATATATATATATATATATATATATATACGCATTGGAAGAATATTTTATGATAAAATACTATATAAATAAATGATATAATATGATCTGAGACGGACACGGTTTTTTTCTGGTCATTTATTTTATTATATTGACTTTTTTTAATTTATTAATTTGGAAACGCAGATGTTGACACTTTTATATAAGTGATTGTTTCATCATACAATCAATTTCATACATCCAGAATGATAAAACACGTGAAAAATAACGGATCAAAAGGAATCTTACTTGTCTTTAGCTATCAATGAATCACAGACTATCAGTCATGCCACGACGTATTTGTGAAAGAGTTGACCATGTCCTGCTCTGCTGATGGCACCTGTCATAATAGTATATGCGGCCAGAAATCCATAACTTTAGGTTGGTATTGAAGGTGATTTGAAGTTCATCGCCACTTTCCAGAGTATTCACTTGTGCCATAGCGTCATCAAATCGGGTGGAAATGCCGCAAAACGAATGTGGCTATGCACTGTGGTGAAACATGCAAGCCTCGGTTGTAACTTTCGAGTCATAGGTGGTACTGCATTGAATTGCATCCACGTATTACTACTTGTAGAGCAGTTCTACACCAGGTACGTCTGTCCATTTGTGGAATTCCTATCCAGCATTATCTAAACAAGAATGCCGGCCAACAACTACAACACGACAACTAGGTTATTTCTCAACAGTAAAAATTCGTACTTTTATATTTTCCCGCGTGGCATCCATATTACATACATGTATGGTATGAAATTACATGGCCAATATATATGCTATAGTAGTCATATGACCTATTAAACATCACATCACCAACCCACGTCTGTCTTTTTGTCTGTTCTAGATATATTGGTTTCTAAATTACGTTTGAGACAATTCGCTCGGTCATTGTCCGGTTTTCTCTGTCACTATACTGAATGAACAAGTATTGAATTGATAATGTTCAGCAATAGTCAGTACTTCTCGATAAATAACACCATAACACCTTTGATACACTGTGATTCCAACAACATACACAATTAACAGAATGGAACACCAACAGTCATCTTAAAGTCATTCAAATAAATTTACCTGCACAGGTAGACCCCGTCAAGACACGATTAACCTATTGTCCTGGAATGATTTTCGAAAATGATATGAGGGCTTCCTTACATTTATGTCGAAGCTCTTCCGCCCACATAAATTTAGATCAACAAGAAGACACCGTCACAGTATGTAAGGCGTATATGAGAATTGAAAAAAATTATATTTGAACAAGGAGAGAACTTAATGTATCTTGACAGTGAGCATTTCAACTAATGCACCTGCAAAGAAGAACTTGAACTATTGCAACTATTTTAATTACGTCGGCTACTTATCTTCCATGATTTGTTCGCGAGGTCATTATCTAGAAAGGCTTTACTGCAGTTACCGATGGTCTAGTACCTTAAAGATTAAAAGTACAATAACTATATATTGTGAATAATGTTTTCAATCATTTGAATTGGTCAATGTTTAGCGTTTTAAAGATATGGTTTCAACATTTGTCTTCTTCTTTTAAAAATATGATTACTAACTATATATACATGATATATAAACATGTTAATATAATATAATCTAAAAATACATAGGGCTAATATACAAAATCTTGTGAATATGCTATATTAAAATTAAACACATTCATTTCTTACATGAAACAAATTAAGCCAAACAACTATAAACTTGGGGTGTAGCTGAATGTCGGACTGTACACCTGACTAAATAAGGAAAAGGGAGTCGACGTTTCAGACAGACATGTTAGCAAATTTTATTCTAAACATAAACCATTAATTGCAAAACGTCACAAAAGACGTAAGTAACATTAAAAGCTGTTTGAATAGACGTTCCTTTACATAAATAGTATCTGCCTGTTTCCTTTCATCTCTCCGCCGTGATAATTATAAACGTATCTATATATACATATCTACATATACAGGTGTCACAGCAGGTGAGAGCATACATACTGGCATGCAAATGTCAACAATCTTAGGTATGCATGTGCCAACTCATGTAGACATAGTGACGTCATGTTTATATTGCCAACAGGCGGCATCGCAGCACGATTTGAGATTTTAAATCACACTTGATTGGCGATACATGCCACGAGATATATTTCGATCTTGAATATAATCAAGGTAAGCTTTAACTGTAACCGCATGCTTACTGAAGTACAAAAGAAAGAATACACACCCTTTCGGTTTTATGATTTTCAATTACCAATATCTAAAGCGTTCGACGTCGTAGCATAAATCTGAAAAGAGCAGGCGTTAAGTCATCAGTCCAAAAATAGTTCTACGTGGTTTTACATCATTTTTTAAAAAGTGAATTTTGAATTGATAAATTCTTTAAACTTAATTTGGATAAACGTAACTGTTCGTCGACATATAAGACATATATACTACGTGAAAATCAACAAATGTGCCTCATTCTGCACACATATACAACATTTTAAATATGGCAGGGGTCATGTTGGTGTAAATTTCATTTCTCACCCCTGTCTACAATAAACAAAGATATTTTAACTAAAAATTAACCAGTCACCAATTACTTCATTCAAACTACTGCAGATATTTGTGTAATCAAAATGTATATAATACTCATTTAAAATAGTGAATAAATCGAAACTAACTGAGGTGTGTACTTTCTTTTGTACTTCAGTTTATATAAGCTGTGTTCACAAGATATCCCATCATGGTTATAAACTTCTAATATATAAAACTGTATATTGTCCATGTTTAAATCGTTTCGGAACATGCAATGAGCTGTTTATAGATGCGTTAATAACATGTGTAGTGTAATAATATATCTTTAAATCATAAGTATGCACATGCTTTGCTGTGCATTACGTTTTTACGTTTATATGTTCAGCTTTTGTATAATAAGTTTATGATTTAAATGTATGTAATCATATGTTACCTATATGTGTAGAGATATTACATCACGACTCTTCTCCATACCATAAAACGTCATGCCAGATCCCTGCATATTTGAAGACACTGGGGGCAGTAATGCATTTACCTTTTCATAATCACGTTTTATGTATACATCATGTGGTTTTAAATTGTTGTATGCAAATGAAGTCCCGAGATAAGATATTGACTTCATAGTGACGTCACACTAAATGTTGGGGAGTGCCGATAACGCAGGAGGTTCTCAACTAAGGACATGGCCATCAATACATTACATCATTAGGTATACAAACACACGATGCCTGTACTGGTTGCTGCAGGTATAAACACTTCATCTAGGGCAACATTGCAATAAGTATTTGCATACCTTTACTATTATCATATTTATCTTATTTGTTTTACCGATTTCATTATTGAAACCCGATTTTCTATTAAAAAATAGAGCCACTGGCTCTGAAGCTCATCAGGAATCATGTTATTATATATCCCTAAGGATAAGGACTCACAGCCAGTAAATTATATATTTTAAACTTTGTTTTCCCCATCTTTATTTATTTTTCTTTATTGGAAAAGAAGATGTGATATCACAAACTCATGTAGCTAGTTTTAATAGTCTTATCTTACTTCATCACCAGTCATATTTAGTTCACATATCTAATGTAAAATAAAACATTTGTTAACCCTTTTTAAATGTTTTCCTATGCATCCTGTCACAATATTCAGTTCACAGGCTATTCAATAGTTCTTATTTCACATTGATTACATCAAACATGTCCATAATGTAGTATTACTCTTAAGCTGACATAAGAAGTGCACATAAAATCTCATTATCTTCACAGTTCATTAAAACAGCTGTTTTAAGTGATTACCCCTGTGATCCATATTTGGGGTCACAAGATCACCAAATCTACAATTTAGAATCCCCATTGGCCAAAGAGTCTGTACATAACATTTCAGCTTTCTAGAGCTTTTGGAACTGGAGAAAAAGATGAAAAATGATTTTTAGGTTGTGACCCCTGTGGCCCTTATTTGGGGTCACAGGGTTACTAAATCTACAATTTAGAATTCCCATCAGTCAAGAAGTCTGTACATAAAATTTCAGCTCTCTGGAGTCATTGGTTCTGGAGAAGAAGATGAAAATAGCTTTTAATGTTATGACCCCTGGGGCCCTTATTTGGGGTCACTGGGTCACCAAATCTACAATTTAGAATCGCCATTGGCCAAAGAGTCTGTACATAAAATTTCAGCTCTCTAGTGTCATTGGTTCTGGAGAAGAAGTCGAAAAAGTGAAAAGTTTACGGACGGACGGATGGACGGACGACATCCCATGCCATTAGCCCATCGGGCCTTTCAGGCCTGATGAGCTAAAAATGACGAACGAAAAGAACATTAGTGAGAAGTTAAAAACACTGTCCAAAACCTTTTTTCACCAGGCATCCATCTGCCGTAAGTGAGTTATAGATACCAATGCCAAATGTATTTGTTTCTAATTAATATTAAGGTAACATATTTAGGTGTGGATGAACACCCGCCGCACAAAAGAGAGTTTTTTTCTTCTCATCAGCCAAGTCTTAAAAGATAGTGACGTTCTTAATGAATTAACATATAGGAATAGTCTGTCTGCCTGATTCTCACTCACGCAACTGCTGCTGTCACAAGGCGCAAGTTCACAAAGATCCAAATATCAATGCTATAAGAATATTAATAAAAAGCACTTTCAAATATATAAAAGACATTATAGATAGCCCGTCTTCGCAAACTTATTGTTACAAGCATATGCCCTCATTGACAAACAACAACAACTTCATCTCTAAAACAAATCTTTATCGTTAACGAATATTCAAATACAGTTAAAATGCACTAATGTACGAACCTGCTGTTAATGTGTTTCACCGCAAACGACACGTTTAGGACATCGAATGCTTTCAGTTATGCCTGTGAGGGGTTTAATGACACCATTTAAACAGCATGGAGTGTTTCCTAATGTGATG
This sequence comes from Gibbula magus, assembly GCA_936450465.1. NCBI lineage: Eukaryota > Metazoa > Mollusca > Gastropoda > Trochida > Trochidae > Gibbula > Gibbula magus. Next base: position 22,538,789 of record OW388304.1, read on the forward strand.
TTTTGAAATAAAATATTGTAATGTTACAACAAAAAAAACAGGGTTTCTGTTGACAAATCCGTGTTCCTGTTTGTATAAAGTGTAAGTGTATATGTTTGTTTCTCAGTGGGATCTCTCTGAACTCAGAGAGAGTTGTTGAGAGATACATATTCAGCAATTTCTTTACGCTTTACAATTTGTGATATGTGTGGATATAACGGACAATGACTTCGAATGTCGTTTTGGGAGGTAATCTTCATATATAACGTTTCAAAAAGTTGAGATGGAAAAATAAAATGGGATCCCAAAGATATCGATGTTATACAAATAAAGTCTTTACAAAAGAATGCACATGGATTTGAATACTTTCCAAACATCAATACAAACATTTAATTCATTTTGACTGGAAAGTTCATACATTGTATATCTCCCATACAAGCCATTGAAGATAACCCAAATTATCAGTCAATTCACAATAACAATTAAAGACATTTAGATAATATAGACTTAGACCACTGTTACCAACTACGGGTATATAGTCAATGCGAACTAGACAGATGATTTAGAAACAATTGATTAAATAAATAATTTACCATATAGTCATAATGAAAACAGTTACATGCTAGGTGAAAGCCTTCAGTGCATCAATGTGACAGGGTTGAAGATAAAGTGCAGCTGATGTCTACACAAAGTTCATGGCTGCTCACTCATTTTTTCAGAGAGAAAAGGTCATATACTTGTTAGAATCTTGTCGACACAAGACTAAACCTATTTACAAATGCAAGTTCTCACTTGTACCTGCAGGTGCGCGTTGTGTATATCAGTTGTGCATCAATCCTAAGTTTGATGAGTCAACTTGTTTCAATTCACCTGTTGCTCCTATAATAAACAGTATCGATGTACAAATAGGGCACCTGTGTCTTCATAAGTTCGCGATCTTCATTTCCTTCCGTTGATGGAAAATGAGAATAGAATGAAACCAGGGGATCTACATGTATGACAGAACCTCATGCCATTTGTAATTATTTTTGCAAGAAATAGGAAACCTGTGAAAGGTCTTTCTGAGCATATTCACAAAACAGTGGTATTTTATAAGGACAGACACACCTTGCCTCAGATCTAGACCTACCGTCCTTCTTATTTTTTAATGAATGGCTCTAGGGTCAATTATTAAAATAACCACCTATAAAAACAGGGGACCTGAGTGACGTGAAGGCCACTCCCTGGCGCAGACCTCTCGTCATTTGAACTTCTCCGCATTGACCGCTCCTACTGGTCAATTAGATTTCTTGAAGCCAATTTCTTTATTTGGGACAGGGCAATTATTGTCATTATCACCTTTGAACTTTCAGTTCTCAAAGCGTAGTAAAGAAAATATTGTCTAACCTAGGATAACTATTTCCACGTCGAGTGTTTACCTTTCTCGCAGGTAAATGTCACCGCGACTTGACATCTTCAAAGAACGTGGTAGACAATAGTTTCCTCAAATAATGTTTAAACTTAAGTAACTCGCCATATTCTGTAACCTGTTCACACTGTGCGGAGATACCAAGCCTGTGGTAGCCTGACCTATCAATTATACATGAATTTGTAGGAGAAGAATGCCAGCAAGAAGGAGAGAGGAGTTTCATATATATTCACTATAATTGTAACGTGATTTCGGTGTATCCTTGATTCTGATTGGTTGATTGCCTATGTTGAATGACAATGAATACCCGCAAATTACTTGGGGCGAATCACCGCGAACTTATACATCTACTAGATTCGGTCCGACTTAGATTTTAATTTTTCTATTTCTCTTAATATGTGTTCCTCACTCAATTTTGGTGTCATTGTCATTTTCTAATGTGTGTATACGCGTATATGTCACAAATTACTCTCAATATAACGCCGTCGGTTTTAAACTAAATTTGCGGGTCTGGGTGTTGAATAACAATGAATCACGGAAATTTTTCTTATAAATTAAACATATCATAATGTACGGTGTATCCTCAACTTTACTTATACATAGCAAAAATAGTGTTGCACCCCAACGTTTTTTCACCAGTAAAAGTTGTCTGATAAGAAAGTTGACAATGTTTCAGGACAATCAACTTTGTGATATGACAGAAGCATTATCTACCAGTTTAACGAAGCAAATTTCATTCAGATAATGTTTCACAACTTTGTGATATTTGCATTCATGAAATTCTGCTATATTGGTGTCCAGGAACAAGTATTGTTACACTGAAAATGGAAAGTCAGCATCGGTTGTTCTTATGTAAGAAGTTCCATTCTTATAAGTGAACTGATGAACCTTTATTAACTTACTTTTAGCCAAACGTCAGTATCAACCTTCAAAGTCAGATTGTTTGGAAGAAGACAAATTTGAACAAAGTTGCTTACTGACGATATTCGCGATCGGTCTGTATTACTGAAATGACACCTCTAAATCACAGAGATGTGTTTGATTAACGACTCGAACTCATAAAGATCTCAGAATAATTCCAAAATCGTATGCTTATGACCTTTTTAAAAATGTTAAACATAATAAAACCAACTGATAAAAATGCACTTCTGCATCAATACCTGTGTTTGATGTTAAGTCTACAAAGAACTGTTTATCACCAACACAATATCCAACCAGCCATGCCATGGTGGATCTGTGATGGTCTGGGGTTTCTGTTCATTTGATTGCAGGGTTGATCTCAATGGACATGTTAACTTTAAAGAAAAAAGACTCAGAATTACTTTGTTAAGAATTGGTGAGCAACAAACTTATCAAAAACAATATTGATAGATGATTAGAAATACATTTTTGGATCACACAATAGTACAAAAAGTCCCTTGTCGGATTCGAACCAACACCCTGTACCAACAGCTTACCCATTCGCCTACCTCAGTCTCGAGGTCACGATTGGAGATTGGTAGACGTCAAGGTATAATTCCACGTCAGTTTCGTTATTGTAAGATATGTAAATCACTTCATTTTAAAACGTCCATATAAAGATGTACGTGTTAATATACCTACATGAAAATATACATATATCTACAACCTTCACAATGATAATTTAACTCATTTAATATCCATTTTACACACTCGAATTTGCGTCATTTATATGTTTTCTAGAAGTCCGTGAATTTATTGATAAATATGTTTTCATTATTTATATTGACCATATCATTGATGGTTTTTTTTTTCATTTTCCATAATATCATTGGTATGTTTCTTTGTTATTATTGATATCACTGATATATGTATCCTATAGTTGTTCAAGATATCATTGATATGTTTTTCGTGATGTTTTTATACTTCCATAAAATGCATGTGTTATTGAAAAAACCAGATATGTTCTTTACTAACGACGGGTGTATGCACATATCGTAAGAACGCTCTGGTTAACGTGTCTGTTTTCACCGTGAGAATTGCAATCAACACTTAAAGTGCATGTTTTAGAAACATTTACGATCATCAGTCAATGCTAGCAGTCAAAGAGAGACAGTGTAAATTAAATAAACGCGTTTTTACGCAAAAACATGACAACTGAAAAGAAAGTGAGAGTTTAAACACAAACTTTAGTTGCTTATAATCATGTAATAACAGAGGGAGTATGGGCCGCTCTGGTTTTTCGATCAAGTTTGAATGATTGCTAAGCATTGCCGATGTTTTCCGAATGGCGATTATGGAACGAGACATAACCAATTCGTGTTTACCAAACCATTTGCAAATACGTACGGCGATCTTCCGATAGTTTGACAGACGAACATTTGTCATTCGGAAAAGATGGATTTCATGAACGTCATTCGTGTGTGTGGAAATGGTTGTCTTGAGTAAATCACACTCTGCAGTCTTATCCTATAGTTTTGAATCTCAACGAACAGTTTTACTGAGTTTGGATTTTCTTGAGTCTAAGAGTCAATTCACCTATATGAGAACAAATGACACGTTCTCATCTCCGCAACAGGAGCGGGTGTCGTTGCCGGTGGGTATCACAATTCTACTAGTACATTACATCACACAACTGCGAGATGTGAAGTTCAGCAACAATGGCCGCAGCGCAACACCGGATTAGAGACCCGCTTCATATCAGCTAATGTGATAATTTGAAGGATTAATAATGTCCTGTCCACATTGACGCAATTTGTGAAACTTGTGCTGTTTTCTGTTTCTTCAGTACATTTGTGTATCCCGCTTTGAATAAGTACAGATAATGTGAAAGATATAAGTGGGGCCCCATGATATATGTGCGCAACGCCTTGAATAAGCTTTGGTGCGGATCAGCGTGGCAACCTCAGTTATTATGGTGAACGAATTTATAATCCCAGGAGAGTCCCCCCAAAATAGAATATGTAATTATACAACCAAATGTCATCGACTGTTTTTCTTAACAATCCGCTGAAAATATCAGTTTATAATTTAGCTATTCAGTTCAGAACTTCCTTGTGAAGTTTGGGAATATTTTATCTTTTGAAACTACAAGGCCGATCGCAAACAATTAGTACTATGAATACAAAATATGCTTTATGCTGCTCACACTATAAAAATTTCAATTCCTTATTTATTCAAAATATCTCATTTCACATTCCGATATAAAGAATTAAACATTAATAGTTGTATGGAAGTGAAACACGCCATATTGTAAACACCATGCTAAATTTAACCGCATTTGTCACATAAGCGCTGAGTCATCGTTTCTGACGAATTTCCCATGCGTGGAAGAACAAAATGACTGATGTAGACAAAGTATTGAAACAGCGAACAATCCCATACTTCAAACATTCATAAAGTTGGCCCTCAAACTTTGACCTTCTCCGCCCATAACGTAACAAGGCCTTGGCTTGCTCGCTGTACGCTTGGCGTATTAGCTTGTTAAATCTGTTTGCTGAAACAACTTTCCTTATGACTGAGTTTGAAACGTTTTGATAAGGTTGAGCGTGATCGTAACTCATTCTGAACTATTGTGGAATTTAGCCATAAACCTCTGTTTGAAAACAGTGTTTATACATAATACAAGACATGTCCCGCCCGAGTAACGCTGTTTTGTACATGAAAACGTCATTATGGAACGGCTTGACGACATGCTTACCTGTTTACAAGACAGGAGAAGATATGTTTTGCTTGGCTAGTTTAATATTCCGGACGACCTGGGTCCCATATCCCTCTTCTACCCGACTACCCGAGGACTAAAGACCCTTATTAGACGAAGGGGATTCACTCAAGGGGAAGAGCCTCTTCACAATCTATAGCTGCTACTGATTAATTCTGATGCGTCTATTCAGGAAAATATGATAAACATGTCTTTGATATTTCTTAAAGGGGAGATCATTTTTCACTTTATATCTCTCGTCATCAAATCGTTAAGAACATGCCGGCAAATGTATGGAAATTTATCTGGAAATTTGTCAATTGTTTTTGAGATATTTTATTTCAAGCAATAACCCCCTAGTTGGTTTTAAATTGTGAAATTAAGGTATTGTATTTCAGAAGTAGGATCTCATCCTGGGAATTGCTTTAAAGTGTATACATAGTGTTGAAATGATTATCTCCCATATAAAGTTTTCAATTCATAAACGTTTAAATCGTCAATGGTGGAATCGAACTCAGAACCCTTTGATGGAAGCAAATTAACTTACCTATAGTCCAATGAGCAAGCTATAATATTAGAATATGCGCAACCATGTATTGAATGAGGTTCACACTTTAAATAGTAAGTTTTTCACGACGCTTCAAGTAAATATGATAAACATAATCGTCATACTTTAAGGATGTAATACATATTCCGTCGATGACATTTTAAGGACATGATCTTATTTTGAATGTTCTGGTCGGATGTTTTCATGATCAGTATCGTCGATCAATGTACATATACACGTGTCATGTGTAATAATTAATGCAAGGGTTGTTTTCATTTAAGAATTCAATATCATACAGTTATTAGATATTGTGATTTGAATATCTATGTTTACCCATGACGTGTGTGATCAGTAAGTTGAGAGAAGGTTAATTCATATATTTATTCATGTTACATTTCAAATTTCTTTCTTAATTCATCTGTCAAACTTTAGTAATAGTAAAGAAAAGACCTATCAGTGGGGTAAATACAGATATAAAGGTTAACTCATGATAAGCCGAGGGCCGCTATGTGATGCATGGTTACAGCCAAATGACAGTAGGAGGTTAACGTCCCAATGGTCGCGGGTCACAAAGGAATGGCGTCTTGTGGGCAGAGGTGATTAGGCTCACAGTCGGAATAAGCGTCCGAGCGGGTAGACTAATGCAACAAAAGCTATTATCATTATTATCATACTTAACACACCAATAAAGTACACAGAAGGAGTTGGGATATGGGCCTACGCCATTACAAACGATAAGAGACCAAATATTAGCCCTGAATGTCCGTCAATAAACAGGTAGTCGGACAATTCTTTATCATCTGTTTGGCCAGTGATATAGTTTCTTTATCGCCCGGATGGGAGGTGATATAGTTATTTGTAGCAATCAAGTCTCGCCCGAGCAACATGTGAAAGGCGGTGGTGTACCAATGCTTTCTGTTTTATGGCTTTTTAGTTGAGGTAACTATGGTACTGTGTTGGGGCAGCAATTCGAATGGTTTCATTGCGTCAAACACTGAAATACTTCGGATGTTTGAAATTCTTTTTTGTCGTTAGTTGAAGGATTTTTTATCGAAGATATCCAAGGACTTTAAAAGTAATTCGACTTGAACAAATGCCAATTATTTAAGATATAGACATATCATTCTGGACTTGACTTGCAATGAACATTGTTAAAAGTACTGATATGATGTTATATAATGTAAACACGTACCTTTACTCAATTATTTTTTTCTGATAACTTTATGTTTTTATATAGGAACTGCTAATATCAACACTCATGAATTCTTGTTGAATCTGATGAATATCACCGATTTGATGAATGAAAAACTATGCTTCTCATGTAAATGTTAATTAATGCTCATATTGAAAATAAATATAATGATTCAATATATAAAGATATAAAGTTAATTTATACTTATATACTGTTCATAATTTATTTATTTCATAATTGGAACTGTTACGCATCCTTTGTCTGTATTATGGACTTAATGCCTTTACCGAATAAATCGGTCCTGTGTAACAAATGTGGTACCTACAACGTTTGAACTTAAAGAGCCATCAAGGATGTAAGTGTTTCAAATAAATACAAATTTGTGGAAAATATACTTATAACGTCAATCGCCAGAGAAATCTTTTATCTACAACATGACATGTGATAAATAATGTTCATATCACGACAATGTAATGCGATTTGGTTTCAAAGAGAAGTACACCTTCGAGCAGCGCGTTAAGGGTATCTGACGTCATATAGACAGAATCCCCTTTATTGCATAAAACGTACTACGCAACAAGCAAGCGTTTCCGAAGCGTGAAGGCTCGTCTCTAGCGCAAGTTGCCATAACAACTCATGTGTTGCACGTGCTCCTCTTGCAAGTTACCCTTGTCACACATTACTGAATTACTTACACAGAGTTTATTTCCTTCATATTTGCTATCGTAATGATAAAACAAATCTGAATGAAGTAACCTCTGTGGAAAGAGAATGTGAAATGATTTTCCCAGATTAAAGAAAACAACACAACATTTCGTGATATATCAACGCAATTAGAACAAAAGTCACTTGGTAGACAACTTCTTGACTACCAAACGACCACTTTGGATACTGTACACATTCCTAGGTGTCTGAGGACACGGTGGAATCCCGATGTGTCGAGATACTAAGATGTAAGTAAACTATTAGGGCGAGAAGGACACTCTAGGTAGGCTGAACCTACAAACTGGGGATGAACACCATCTTTACGGTGTGTGTCAACAAGGGTGGCAAACCTACACTGACACCACTTACACTAGACTGACACCAGTCTCTCACAAAACATTTTAATTAAGTTTTAATTATTTATTCATAATAGAAATTACTAGATTATAAAATATTGGAAAGACTCCTCAGAGATAGGGAATCGCAGAACAAATTCTAGACTTGCTTCTCAGGGGTTATGTTTCGGCTTAATGTGCAAAAATTCGTGAATAAAATATATGTGTTTCTTCTTTAATTTATCTGACTGAAGCCTGTATCTATCGTGGTACACTGTCTTCGGAGTCAAGCCTTTATTTCAAAGTCAATAAATGCATATATATATATATATGTATACTTGAAAAGACTTGAAAAGACCGATATACTGGTCGAAATGAGCTCATCGTATTGTATTAAAGAAGATTGATCCAGTCAAAACCATCTGATGTTTACTATTTTCTATATATATATATATATATATATATATATATATAACTCCCTTTAAGAAATAACCCCATGACTCGAGCCGGAAGAGAGATTTTCCCTTCTTATAAGAAGCATTATGGTTTGTATATAACTGAAATTGGCAAAACACTAGTTAGCATACTGATTGTTGTATCCGGAGACTACTTTCTGTTCAGTTTCAAAATTAATTCAAAACGCTCCCGTTAAAACAAAACATCCATCATATAGTTCGAATATATGAAGAATATTCCATGGACATTTTATAAATACCACGTTAACTTTTATGCCTTTTACTGATCCGATGCATTAGATTTCTTTGCTTTCACTGTATCCAGTAACCACAGGCCAAGTTTAGCGCAAATATGTTCCGCAACAGAGATGAACGACCATTTCGCACATAAAGGGCAACTTGGCTTGTTCAGTAACAAAGAAGTGACTGTCGCTTTTAAGGATTTAATAAGTATAATACTATCTATATCTGTCTTTTTATCGTGGATCGATAACCAACAGATAACAAGGTCTGATATGGCACCATTTTCCATAATCCCGAGTATACGGATAGAGTAGATTTATCGGAGCGTATACTCAGGATTATCGAGAATGATATGACACAAGAATACGTAAATAAGTAATTAAGTCATTATTTTCTTTGAAGACGAGACACCGGTTTACATATGTGTGAATCCTCTACTTGTGTCAAGAACTACTTTGTATGCAGTACACAACGCATCTAACCCGAGTTCCCCTTTTAGAACCGTCCACCCCACCCCTCCGATAGGGTCAAAGGGTTGCTGTAGTTCTTCATCTCGTATGTGTATCAACGTTTAGAGACATTTTATACTGTCAGAGTGCTTCATTCAACAAGACAAGCTGTGCATTCATTAAGATAATAAGACATTTCATAAACTTATCATAAGTCTAGGGATTTCTAATAATTGCAAAAATTACTATTTCTTCATGTGGGTGATGATTGTGCGTGTGAGTGTGTTGGAGTTATAAGAGGATTTGGAGGTCATTTCGAACGAACAACCTTACAGACTATCGATGTTGATATCCTTCATGTACATGTACTCACACAAGTAAAGCATGAGTCGGTCATCTTCTTTCAGGGACTATATATATGTTAGTCTATAAGTAAAGCATCTTCCTTCGGGTGTTTGTGGGTGTTTACGGTCACTTTATGTTAGGGTGTTGTTGATATCTTTGAGTGGACAAGATAAAATAATAGGATTATCGGACACCTACCACTGTAGCTTAAGATGAACTTGGCCAACAGGGATGATTCCGTTCAATTTGAGGATTTTGAGGCGTATGTAAACTCAAATTTCCCAGAGTCTATTCTGAAATCCCTTCAATTGCGCTTAAATATATCCCTGTATACACTTGTGTTTATTTGAGAGTTAAGTTATTGTATCACCGAATGGGCATCCTTACTTAGTCGGGTTGTTGCGCAACCTAAAAATAGAGCCATGGGCTCTGTAGCTCATCAGGGTTTATATTGTTTAATGATGAAGACTGAAATAGACTTTTAGGTCATGGCTTGAGGCCCTTATTTGAGGCACCACAGGGTCTCCAAATCTAAAATTTAGAATCCCCATTGGCTAAAGAGTCTGTACACAATATTACAGCCTTCTAGGTACATTTGTTCTGGAGTAGATGAAAATAGGTTTTTAAGGAAGTGAACCCCGTGACCCCAAATGGGGTCACAGGGTCACGAAATCTACAATTTAGAATCCCCATTGGCTAAGGAGTCTGCATACAACTCTCATGTCTCTAGACCTTTTGGAACTGGAGAAGAAGATGAAAATAGGTTTTTAAGGATGTGACCCCTGTGACCCCATTTGGGGTCATGGGGTCACAAGATCTACAATTTAAAATCCCCATTGGTCAAGGAGTTTGCAAACAACTTTTCATGTCTCTAGACCTTCTGGACCTGGAGAAGAAGATGAAAATAGGTTTTTAACGATGTGACCCCTGTTACCCCTTTTGGGGTCATGGGGTCACGGGATCTACAATTTAGAATCCCCATGGGCAAGGGAGTCTGCACACAACTTTTCAGCTCTCTAGACCTTTTGGAACTGGAGAAGATGAAAATAAGTTTTTAAGGATGTGACCCCCGTCACCCCATTTGGGGTCACGGGGTCACGAAATCTACAATTTAGAATCCCCATTGGCCAAGGAGTCTGCACATAAAATTTCAGCTCTGTGGAGTCACAGGTTCTGGAGAAGAAGTCGAAAAAGCGAAAAGTTTACGGACGGATGGACGGATGGACGGACGGACGCCGGACGCCATGCCATGCCATAAGCCCATCGGGCCTTTCAGGCCTGATGAGCTAAAAATGTATGTATATGGTTCATCAACCGATGTTGATCCAATCATAGGTAAATTGTTACGACAGGGTGGATCTGAGGTTAAAGAATGATTTGCACCGTTCACATTTGCCGGTTTCGTCTCTGAGTAGCGTACACCTTTAACATTACGCTTATGGACATATTATCATTATAGTTACATGTCAAAGGGTGATGTTTCAAGTGTACGGCGCCTAATAGTATTGCAGATTGCGATGAAACCTACACACGGCTGCTGGAAGTATTGAACAATGTGGATACTGCAGTGAATACCAGTATGGCAGTACACGCATACCCAAATGCATTATATTATATTATAGTTCTCTACAGGAGATATTCCAGGATTCGAGCCCTCGGACCTCTGGCTGCGAAGTGAGAGCGCTAACCACTGCCCCATCCCTCACTTCGCCCTCTTTGTCAAAGAAGGTCGCGGGCTGATGTAAAACGTTTGCTAATCGTGAATGAGTTCGGGTTAAAATCCTCGGTAAATGACTCTCTCTGTCTCCTCTATAGAACCATATTCCAGGGCGGATTAACTCAGACGTAAATCTACCACCCCGGGTGATCTGTCAACACTCATCCGATTTCTGTCTAAATCTCAAAACGCTGCCCGGATCAGTTGACCCCTGTGCCCTTACACCTAGTATATCGCGTGCTTCACCCGTAAATTACACCAGGATGAATACGGCGGCCGCCAGGGGGCCAAGGGGAATGACGGGATAGTACTTAGGGCCTGCTGGACCGGAAATTGTAGGTAAAAATGTTGTAAAGACCTAGTGGCCTGTCACAGCCTCCACCCGGGCCGGGTGTTAAACAGATGACATGTATAATAGAATACAAGCCCTGACACCAGAATTGGTCGAGGTTCAACCGTGGGGTGACATTTACTGTTAAATCATTGACCTTTGTTCCAAACCGGAACTTGAGTGATTTTTAGGGTACTGGTTTGAAATGAAGACGAGGCTGGATGTATCATGTATGTGTCATTTTGAGTGCCAAGGGTTGGTATGTAAAAGAGGCAATGTTTTATAATCAAATCAGATTCGTTCGAAAGACAACCAAAAGGATCGACTAAAAGTAGTTGTTTAAATGTGGCACAAATGAGAAATTAAAACTTCATTGGATTGAGTAGATTATTGAAATCGTAATATCATTCAATGCTCTCTTGACAAAAAAGGATCAACCGATATATACGGTTTGGAGTTTCAGACATACAATGCAGTGCGTAAGGACATGCTTACATCTGTTGATAATGTTGCTGTGTTAACTTCTTGGCATTAACCAATGAAAGTCGTTTATATGTTCCGGGTGAAAAACAATACGTAACGCTATCAGGTGATACTAAATGAATTTTACTGTGTTATTACTCTGACCATACAGGTATTAACCAATGAAAATGGTCCACGCGCTCTAGAACTTACTATTGACATGTACAATGTGTAACAAGTGTTTTCTGCTGAGCTGGACCAAGAGGCCGAAAGGTAGAAACATTAAATAAGATTGGCCGATAAACAGACAACTTCAACATTTGAAAATTTGAATAATCCCAAGCCGGTTGTAAAGATAGATAATACAGATTTATATGGCAAGATGGTGTTTCGGATTAACCAATGAGAATGGTTTATAAGTTCCGGTCGGGAGCCAATCCGTGTAGATACGGACGGATAAGGGGTGAAACTGATGTCAGATAACGCACCGTCGGCTAATCCCTTTATTATCATTCTGTCAGTGGTTTTAGGGGCGAGTTTGATGGGATTAGGGGGTAGAATTGGTTAATCTATAATATTTCAGACCAAGTGTGTTTTATGTTTTTCTATATAGTCAGGCGAGGTGAGAAGTGACACCCCATCCATCAATTCCGGCCACACAGAATTAACCACTTTGCAATCCGCATTGTCCTTGCTGGGCCGAAACACGATAAGAAATGTAATTAGTTACATGAAAAGTGTTTTCCAAGCAGGTTGACAGTTCTAAGCCGCGTTTCGTTGTGATCCTTTGGTCACAATTTGCATTGAGAAAGAATCCCAACGTTTATAATCTTTCTTTACATTCCTGGGTAGGGATCGTCAGCAGTCATATCATCACCCTACGCTAATGACGACAAACATCGGACCTTTTCTAACACTGGCAAATATTTACATTCGATTCGTTTTATTTCTATATTATCGCATCGTTAAAAGGCGAACTCATCTTTGAAATGGGCTTCTTTTGAAGCGGGACCCTTGTAGGGTCATGAGTTGGAGAACGTGTGAGCATAAAGTGTATGATCACGCCCGGGCATATTGTGTAACGTTTCAGGGGCCAAACTGTAGTGTTAGAATAAGTCAGGGAGGACAATTTACCACGTCGGACACCTTTGCATTGTTGCATGCATTCGGTGAATCCCTGTTGATTTACACACTTTGAAGTGGTGATTATTTCTTCAATTACTACAGGAGCATGTTCGTGTGGAGCTTGTTTCCTCTAAGTATTGAAATGCGTTGCTTTGAAACCTGGAAAAAAATGTAAAAAGACAATACACAAGTTCGTGATGTTCGCGCACATTATATCACTTCAAAGTCAGCTTGAACATTCTTTAAATTGTATGGGTCAAATTAAAGAATTTAACAAATATGAGGGTGGTATGTCTGAGAGACAAGGGAATGTTTTCTATATAACCTGCAAGTCTCTTCCTCAAAACTACAACATGGTCCATCTGGAGTAATTTATTTATCATAATTATACATTTACTTCACATGAGACCTTTATGAGCTTAACTTGAGAGAGACAGAGAGACAGGGACAGGGACAGGGACAGAGACAGACACAGACACAGACACAGACACAGACACAAACAGAGTCAGACACAGACACAGACACAGACACAGACACAAACAGACACAGACACAGACACAGACATAGACACAGACACAGACACAACAGACACAGACACAGACACAGACACAACAGACACAGACACAGACACAAACACACACAGACACAAACAGACACAGACACAGACACAGACACAAACAGACACAAACAGACACAAACAGACACAGACACAGACACAAACAGACACAGACACAGACACAAACAGACACAGACACAAACAGACACAGACACAAACAGACACAGACACAAACAGACACAGACACAAATAGACACAGACACAAACAGACACAGACACAAATAGACACATACACAAACAGACACAAACACATACACAAACAGACACAGACACAGACACAAACAGACACAAACAGACACGGACACAGACACAAACAGAGAGAGAAAGAGGTATCCGTGTCGACTCTACATTACAACTAAGTTAAAGTATATATAATCATATTTTGAAAATTATTAATGACTTAGAATATTCTCAGAGCATATATAAACACGACAAACATGCATGAAAGCCACTTTAAAGTCCATGTTATTTTTCAAACAAAGAGATGTAGTATGTAAACAATTTATCTAGTGGCATTGAAACACTCCCGGTGTATTATAATTAATGACTGCTTGTATATCATGCTAGTTTAATCTGTCTTCGCATTTATCATAATATTTTACGCTTCAAGACATTTTACACTCTCGTTCATCACAGTTAATCAAGTCTTAGAGATATGGAAACAATGAAACAAGTTTCTTAAATATGATATATAAATCATATCACACACCCAGTCTGTTTACTCTACAAGATGGATAACCCTTGGCACCTTTGACAAAAGGTTTTTAAAAAGGTCACCGCTGCCAAAGGGGTAGGCCCTATTTTCTCTACTTTTCATAACAAATGGCCCTCTAAATTCATAAACTTAAAATGTAGGGATTATAATTTTGACAACGACCACTTTAGGAAATGTATGAAGTATTTCTTGTTTCCAAACTGTTGCTTCCAATATCACCCTGACGTGCAGGTGTCCATTACGTTATATAGTTAACTCTCAAGATGCAAGAGACAATTATTGGCCATTAGCAGTCAGAAGGTTAATGTTACATACTTTTTGGGTCGGGCTAGGAGTCATGTATTACCGTTAAAGCAAATAGTGCCTTTGAGGAATTTGAGAATTTTCATCTTTAAATAAATGGAATTTGAACTCACAAACTTACCTTACTCACAAGTCTTATTCACTATGAAATGTGTTTGATAATATTTTTTTTTAATTAATTTGTTTTAGATTTAATTTAAATTAGTAATAATTGATTAGTCGAAATGAAATGAAATATCTGATGAATCCAAAGAAGCAAGATATGATGAATTGGAAAATGAATGAAGATCTAATAAACACGGACGAATAAAAACACCAAGGAAGTCTACCGCATGTTCAGTGCATATACCTGTACAGAATTCTCGAATTGCAACAAATTAGTTTTTCGTCAATTACCACGAGGCATGTTATATGGAACCCAACTGACTTGTTCGTCGACATCAAAGAAGTTCTGCTGAAGACCACGTTGAAAGATGTTCAGCTTCTTGAGAAATAGATTTAAACATGACCTTTCTGTTGACCTCATAATTAATAAATCTACTAATTACCTACAGCAGAGGCGTCCGTTCCGTCTTTTAAACGATGAACCGGAAGTTGCTTGACTGAAGCATGTGAATTAATGTTTTTGCAACACGGTATTGATATGCCAAGCTGTTTTGCTACTTTAACTTATTGCATTAAAACGGAAAGGGTTGGGGTTTCAATAAAGAACACGTTTACCTAATTAGCGAGTATTTTGGGCAAAATGAGATAAAAACATGGGACTGACAGTGTTATTAGTGTGATGTATCGCCAAGCATATATCATGGGTAGTTTGTTGCAACGTTGTGAATGTATGGTTTGTATGCTTTACCTGTTGATGTTCATCTGATAGGTCAAGGTTAGGTCTTAAACTGAAAAGATAATGGCTGTTATGATTAATATCATCGTCACCGTCGTAGTCGTCAAAATAGCTGTTGCTGCCTAAATAAGTTGACAACCATGGTTCTTATTATGAACAACATTATTATCATCGCTTTTGTCGATTAATCAATCGAAATAATAACCTTCAATATCATCACGACCACCACCACCATCTTCAACATCAGAATCGTCATCATCATCATCATCATCATCATCATCATCATGACGGCCATGACTATCACAATGAACAACTATAATGTCATTGACAATGCTGTGTAGTATATCCATGGACTTATTTTTAAAAAGTTACTTGGTCCAACTCGTCTTCGGCATGATCACATCAACGTCAACAACATCATCGCCATTGTCGTCAAAACCATCGACGTCAACGTCGTTACAAGCAGTGTGTCACGACTAAATAGTCACGCAATCTTCTCACGGCTGACACAGTGCACTATATCAATATTTACAATTTCTCCAGTGATACTGGACACTCAAAATGCCACTGGTCAGTCAAGATGACCATTAACGTGAAACATAAACACGCACTTGACCTGTTACAGTTGCGTCCTTTACCACTCATTAAAACTTGTTAACCCCCATTTCGCCTGGGGCAGATATGTGTGCTAATACAGTAGTCAGCGTCATCCGAGGCAATTTGTCAAAAGCGTTCTATCAGCGTTCAAATCCATAATCTCCCTGTTAATAAATGCCTCGTTTATATTCATCAAGTGGTCTTTCCAATGCCTTCTTGAACCTATATTACACTGTGAGGTTAAATTTATACACGTTTGAAAGGGATCCCCTTCCTCAGATAGGTTGAGTGCTAACCTAATTACATATGTCCCCCAAATCCCCCGATTACCCCCACCGGACGCGGTGCTGACCAAGCGTCATTGTGTGGGGGTTAGGGACAGATAGCCGTTGGTCAAGTGGTCTGGAAAAGCACACCTGCGCATAGTGACCAATGGTCAAATCTGTTGATCAACCAAAGCACCTGTCATTGGTCAGACAAATCAAACACTGCCGATACGTGACATTGTGGAAACTGGACGAGCGGAGATAAACGGGGCCATTAAACTTGATTAATTTAAAACTTTGTTTGATTTTAAAACAAATTGTGTTTATACCCGATAAAATACCCATTGTCGTCTACAGTTTCAGACATAATTTCCTTAACACAAATAAATAAATAATTAAATAGCCGTAGTGCATATTATTGGATATGGAAAATAACTTCTATTTAGCATGGTCCTAACTCTTAAATGTGATAATCAGTACATTCAATGAGTATCCAGACACGGTATATAAAACATTGTACAAAAAGTCGGTGAACGATTAGTATCATACGTTATATATAAATTTAAGACAAGATAACAGGCTAGTTGAAATCCATACCCTCTTGATTATTAGACTACACTGTATATAATCAAATAGGCGAAAGTAATAATAATCATCGGTGATATCATATTCATTCTAATATCCAGGTTATCCGGTTGATATGTAAGTTAATGGGGTGGAATTTGCCCTCAGTTGTCAAGGATGGGTTTCTTCAAGATGAAAATATGCCTATTGGGGTAGATTTCTCATTGAAATTCAAATCCGGTTTCACATTTTTTCAATCAAAATCAAACGAGGGGTTCGTTTTCCCAAACGTGGTTTGTGTCTCCCTTTAAACCAACTGAGGGTTGTCTACCCCAAGATCAAATATGGGTAAATTTCTCCTCGAAACCAAATAGGGGCAGGTTTCACACTTAAAAGCAAAAGAAGAGGGCTTTACTAAATTTATCAAAGGATGGATTTTTGGCGGACATAAGGCATGTCATACGATCGCTACTGGTCAAAAGTCCATTCTTGACCCCCTGGTCCGAACTGGACACCGTGTTTATTTGTGTTTACATGTCTAGTATGACAATCAGACCGTATAAATTGGTCCCTGGGTTGGGTTTCTTGATTAACATTATCACGTTACGGAGATGGCCATGGAAAGACACACTAAAGTCAGTCAAGTGGTGGTTATACGCTGGAAGGTGTGAAAGTCCTCATACATATCTTTTGTACAGTAGTGTAGATTTCGTGTATGCTTCTTTTTAACCAATCAAATTATTATTATAAACTTGCCTTACATGCTGAAGGAAGTTTTGGGTGACAGAAGGTATTTGTCAGCCCCTGGGTGTTTCGCTTGCCTGTTGGAGTATGTAATGGGGAGCTGGGTACCTTATACTCATACCCTTAAGTATATGCTAGTATCCTATAGTGACTTAACCAAGACTTTCGTTACCTAAAGATATCCTACATACCTTTTACATGTTATGTATGTGCCATATAACCACAAAGTATGTGCATTTGTACTAACTTACGTACGCCACTTGGCATTCATCAGTATGTATAAACAACGTAGAAGAATACCGATAAAATATTTTTTTATTTAGAAATTTCATACTTTTTTTATTTTATTAGTTAGATTCAACTTTATTCGAAGAGAGCGAAGTTTTCCCATTGTAGCAGTACTATAACTACAAAGAATATATCATGCAAGTGACAAGTGTCACCTTTTCTTAGAATAATATTATTGAAGTTGTGTATTTATCCATAAAATGGTATTTATTCTTCATCAACTCTGCGCCATCAAGGAAGGACAAACGCTATAGCATAGGTATACGTACATAATTTATACGTACAGTATGTAGTCGTTCGGACAATGTCGGGTAGGACATCCTTTTCACAAAAACCTAGCATCACCTATGCATGACAGTGATTCATATGCATTTTATAATATTATGTACCAAAGATTAATTGTTTATTATACAAACACTCGGTTTTTATATATGTTATTCAATAACTCCTGAACGTCAGGAGAAATCAACTTAGTCTATCATAACGTCAACAGCTATTACATTTAGAATTTGTTCAAATCCATAACATGCGAATTTTGCTCTACTTTTTCAACAACGTGGAAAAAAGATAGGTACACAACAAGAAATAAACACAGCGTTGGTCATGTCGAACAGGTGTGCGAGCGTCTTGACCAACACTGATCGGTGGTGGATTAACTGACCAACGGGCGCGGGTGACCGAGTGCGCCAAGGAAGACAGGCCTTGACAGTGGCTATGGGTGGCCGGGACTGTCTGTCAAATCAACACCGGGGACAATCAACTGAGAAAATTCCATGACATCCGCAGGAATTTGAAACTTGTTTCTTAAATTGCTTATGCTTAAATTGAGATGATAATGATTGATACATTTGGTTATGATTCTTTCTAAATAACGTGTGAAAAGTCCATCAATTTCCAATTAACACATCAAAATTGACTTGAAGTTTTTCGTTACGCAAATAGGAACAATAGAGCTACCATTCGGTTATAAAATATTACCCATGACCGTTTTTTGACAGTTTTTTTTTTATAAAATTCTACTCCTACTTAAAGGTCAAACATATTATCATGTTTATGTTTTTTTCTTAACAGAATGAATCATAAAATATGAATAAGATTTTTTTTATTAATTTCGAGGAGTCTTTAAAAGTTAAAATCTTATGGTTTTAAGAAACATTGATATAGTGTACTTCAAAGAGCAAAATAAAACAGTCTAAAATATGTAAAAATAAGTTTACTCTATATTGAACCTGTGGAAGCAAAATAACAGATAAGTAGTGATGATGTCAATGTGTTGAAATTACACACTATTTCACTTATATATTGTATATTGTGTAGTTGTGTACGCGTTATATAAGTATAATGTACAGACATGATAAGATGACATGGTCATCCCAATTGTTAAAATTCTTACTTAAATTTACTGTGTAGAAAGTATCAACATTAAATAACAACCTTCTCATCTCAAGATTTGCTGCGAACACGGTTTATAAGTTAGATAAAGTAAGTACCAAGTAAGGTAGGAAATGATTGTTTTTGTTACAGTGACAACTGACAATACAGTGAATTAATTTTACCCAATCAACTTTCAGACAATAACACTAGTCCGCTAAACACCATTCCAGCTGGCGATACGCTCTCCTCGTCTTAAGACATGGACTTAATTTGTTTCACTGTGTATTTGTTGTGTACACGGTAAGTCCAAGGTACAGAGAAATGAAGAGATGACCAGTCCAGAGGGAGCGGACAGTGGGTGGACACGTGACATTCCCAGCGTTCCCAGACTGACCGGTCCGTGCAGGTCAACATGTCTTTCCACCTTGACCATTCAAGTGGCCAATAACAACGTCTTGTTTTGTACACTAGAGGTCGCTACAGGTGTAACGTTTTACGAGCCAAAACTGAGTATGTAGTTGTCACAGTGTAAGGGTGTTCCATAGGCATGCATTTCAAAATGAACAACTCCACAAAGTCCCTTAAGCGTTAAGGGTGCCCATAACCTAAACTAAAGTTTACTCTCTGAAATAGAAATTTCAGGAAAAAAATCCGAATTCGAAAAAAAATTAAATGAAAAGAAGTCTCTGAAAGTTCTTCAGATCCTAAATGCAAGCTCTCTAGTCTTGTCTTGTTATTGCAGGGCTTGGATCGCAGAATCTCCTTTGTGCAAGTGGTCCCTTAACATTTTCCCACGAAATAAACCAAATTTTGGTTATGGAACATGGCATGTTGTTTTATGCGCCAGAAACATATCGTAATGTTTAACTTAATAAACAGGATTCTAATTAAACGATTCGACGTCGATTAGTTCTAACCATCTACATAGATCTCTCTGCGTGTATTAATGATACACAGTAAAATATTGTATTCTTTATGTATTCTACTTCTTAATGCTTCTCAAAGACTTAAGGAAATAAGGATGTTGATATCATTTTTAATTCACCTGACAGAAAATATTCTCCCAGAATAAAGTATATCCTAGTAATAATTATGACTTAATTTCTTACGGTAAGTTCAATGTTGAATATTGTGAATAACATCGTACCATTTTGCAATTGCTCAGGACATACTGTATAACATATGAACAATATTCGCATATTATGGTATTGCAAGTAAAGGGGAATTACAGCATATTTATAAGTTATGTTAAAACTATTGTTTGCTCACTGGAATAAAACAACACGGAAGTCTCAGATTCATATTTACAACCCTGCACGTCTTACATGTGTCCGGAGAGTGTCAGGAGAGTGAAGTGTCTTCACGCCTCGGGTCAAAGTTCATCCAGGTAGGGGACAAGTTGTCACCTGGAGTTACAGGTAACACTTCATAAATCACTACAATTACCAGAGTGGAGACGTGCCAGTTATAACAATGGTAATTTTATAAATGGATATCTTGGCACTGAAATGATTAAAATATATCTGTTTATTTGTATTACAATAATTTATGGTAGTACACCAAGAGCGCTATTTCCGTTGACACTGAAAAGACCTTTTATTTTGATGACATGTTATGTTTACCAGTTATCTATGTCTATCTATGTTGGAGTAAGTAAAGCTCTGTTTCCGTTGATATATATAATAAGATAAAAGGATTAGTTAATGCAACTCAGTAATCGGGATATATTAGTATGTTCACTGTTGAAATGTACCCAGACTTTTCAAAAAGTTTTTTTTTATTTCAGCAATTTTGTTTTATTGATTCCCATTATCAGTACCTGGACTAATTAAATGTTAATGTTTTAGATTAAAATATCAGTAAACGTGTTGCTACATGTACATGTATGGACAATATACAAAACATTATCTGTAAGTTCAGTTTTCTCATATGGTTAGATTGAAAGTTTTTTCATTCAAGATGCATTAGAAACGATGAGATTTACACATATTACATACTCGTTTTAGCAAGAACTATTTAAAAACATGTTCAAGCTTTGTACTTTTCACTGACATTAACCGAAGAAGAAACTATACCAATGAAGTTGATTTCAGAAAAATTACACTTTACCGTTCATAAACAAATATTCGTTAAATTGTTATTAATGACGATGATACACCTAGTTGCTGAAATACTACCTCACTGTAGTAAAACGCTTTATGAAATATACGATGACCTTCTACTACAGTAGAAGATTTTACATGAAAGAGAGCGTTAATTAACTCGTCTGTCGACAAGGAGAGGATTCATGATACCAGACAGTTGACCGAAGATCTCACCCCATCGTACAGTTGACAGAACCCTACACAAACCGACACATTTGGATAAGCCAAGTCCGCATACTTAACATGGGAATCAAACAATTACCACGCAGTCTTAATGACATGTCGAATTTCTTATAATAGCGTTGGACCAAAACGTGCGCCTTGCTGTGTCCAATCATGTTCGAGTTTAATCGGGCAAGAGACATAAAATGACACTTTGTCTACAACACAGCAACAATTCAATTCCTTCTTCCTTACAATAAATTGGAAGAGTTTTCAGCCAAATATTATCATGTGTCAAGATCGTGAATTGGCCGCTCACTAAGAGCAAATACGATTTACATATCTTGAAAAGTGATGTGTACATTTTAACATTGCATGCAGCATGTCAAGTGGCAAATCGACATCGCGGTAAATAGTTCTAACTTTTGTATTTTGTCCACAAAGTTAAACACAAAGTTCGTTTTTGATTCGATGTATATGGAAATGATCAAAGCAAATTTGATTGGCAAAATCTTAGGTTGAAATTGTATATACATTAAGGAGATGGTATCCTAGGATTAAATTGAGCTACATGTGTTGGTTTATTTAATAATTTTTCAACTTACTTATAACTTACATGTAGCTTGACATGATAAACAATATTCAAATCAGTTATGACTTTTTTATACTGAATAACGTTACCTAATTTGTTTGATTCAATTAGAACAGTGTGAACATGCTATCAGATTCTAAAAATTTTACTGACGAAGATGCGGGTTATGAAGAGGAGAGTGTAGGAAGACAGAATAGCTGAACACAAAAGTTTGTGTGTTTAATAATCTTTTAAATAACGTATGTAGTATGCAAAATGCATCTTGTAAAACTAACTCAAAATGTTGATAACATGTTCCCATAGTCCTTTACCTAACAGATAACATGAAGTCAATATGCAAGGACAAGATGGCAAGTCAGTTATGACAGTTTTCAAAAATGTCAATATGCAAAATGTTTTAACAACAGAAACTTCAGCTACAAAGTACGGTTTGGGAAACATGTACATGTTTATTCCCATATATTGCATTGTCAAACAATTGCAATATTTGATGCATGTGCAGATATCCCCAAAGAAACATTCATACAAATATTGTTCGTAAAGCACCGAACATTCTGACAACAATGTGACATATAGGTTTGTTGTTGATTCCTGCAGTCTCTCAAAATTCGAGTCTAATCATTTGAAGAGAAGTATTAATTCGTCCTTATTTACAATAGATGTTCAAGCATTAATCATACTTTACGAATTATGTTCAAAGTTAGATTGAATGTGAAATAACTAACGGTCACATCATGTATCACTTTACTAAATATGCTAGTCGACATGGTAACCATGTAGAGAATATTAATTTAATTAGCTTGAAGTTAACCCATTAGGTATAACATATGCGAAGCATGATCAGGCTCGACAAAACCCCGCGGAATCCAAACATGTTGTGGCAAAATACTATTAAAGAATCGTGTTCTTGGTTGAAAAACTTCTCTCAATATCCTTTTGCCATTAATCACGTCATATTAACATTTTAAAATAGCCGTTCCATTACACGCCACTGAGTTACAGACAGGTGTGCCTGCAAGTAAATTGACCAATCAAAAATGATTTATCCGCCATCTTGTTATCAGACTATCCAATCAAAACGCCTGCCTCCTATGGCGCTTGGAAACAGGGGCTTGACAGGGTTGTGATTTAGGTCCCGATTGCTTGCTGCTATCCGTGTAAACGGCTCCTGGAAACACGACCACTTATCATTTAGATATCATAACTGCTACCCCCAAAGGCGAGGCAAGATTTTCAATATGGTAAAATGTCAAGTTTGCTTATAGTTTACAACAAGATGACTTTTTTTCAGAAATGATGAATGAAGGAGCTTGTTGTATGTTTATGTTTAGGTATAAGACGATGCTAAGGAAAGCTGTTTTCGAAACAGAAAGTTAAGTCGGGCCTCTTAACCACATGGAAAATAAACTTCGATTTGGGTTAAGCTTGTACTAAAGAAATAAATTGGCATGATACTACAAACTCACAAATCTCCAAAACACAAAATATTACGGTCGAATTGAGTGTGACTATAAGACTTCTTTTTTCTTTTTTTTCTTTTTTTTTTAATTCCTGAAGTCAATGTGTATATGACGTACAAAACAGGATTTTTTTAACACATACTAAGAAAAATAAAAGACAATACATATCATTCACTCACACATCCGAACCTCTGCATTCCCTATACTGTAGACTTAAATACCTTAAATTCAAGAAGTTTTAAATACATTGCCCATTTTTTCCAAATTCAATAAACTTAGTCTAGTTCCAATATCTAACCTTTTGTATTGAATAATAATACTGAAGCTCTTTTTTGAAATGTAACAGCCTTGGTATTGTCTTCCTCAATTTACATTTGTAGATATAATATTTGGCCAGAAGTAGAATCAAATCAAAAGTTTCATCAGTGTAAAAAGGGGATGCAGACCCAAAAAGGATCAAATTGCATTGTAAATGTATAATACCTGTGTGGACACAGTTTAATTCAAGCCACTGTGAAAACTGTTGCCAAAAATGTTTAGTAGTTCTGCAACTCCAGAAAAGGTGAAGTATTGATTCAGGTTCTGCTGCACAAAAAGTACATAAATTACTTTCAACAAGATGCATCTTTACCAGATGAGTATTTACAGGTAGTATTCGTCTGTCAATTTGAAGTAATAACTTTTTTATCCTTTTTTACAGGCAAAAAGATTTCTAATACAGAGGCTTTTATTTTAAGACTTATTTTCTACCGTATATCCTTTCTATCCTCATAACTTTTTAAATTAAAGAAACCCATTTCAACCGAGACATGATCTCATTACTCAACCAGTTTTATGGGGGAAAAGTTTGGGATAAGTGTTATTAAACGTTAATGATAATTTATTTATTTCTTCACGAGCAAAGTTTCCAAAAGCCCGATACCTGTCGTATTCCTATTGTCACATTATCAAACCTGGATCTTCCTCGGTAACTAGTGTCCGAGAAATCAGTCAAATCATGCATGCCAAATGGTATCTGAAGGATTTCTTTCGCTTCAGTACTCGTGACGGAAATGCTCATACGACAAACCAAGAAACAATTGTATCACTTCCGTGACACGTCCTCTCCCTGGGGCAATCTGGACAAACTGTCAGGAGTACCCCCTGATTAGTAGTATCAGATGCCTCTCCCAGTTATAGAATCATAAAAGTAAAAAATAACAACACATATCTAACAGTAGCTTAGCGTCCTGACAACCCTGTTACTGCCAAACGATCTCTGAAATCTAAGAAATTTCGAAGTCTCGTGATCTGTTTCCAGTGTATAAAAATCGCATCGGGTCTTTACCGAGGTTAAAATGCAGTTATAAGTTTAATATTCTTAAATGAATATACTTTATAAGGTTTATATCGTCTAAAAATAAGATATCTCAGGGGCATCTTTCTATTTCATTTCTATTTTGTAAATTTTGTCATTTAAAAAAACATGAACATACACACGAAAGTGGGTTTGCTCCGTAGACTATAAAAGGAGTTTCAACATGTGAACTGAAATGTGCTAGAATGTTGGGATTCACCCTAATGACAGGCGATATATAGAGTGGTCTTTTAGAGTGTCGTAGAAAAATGACAGCCTAGTTGCATGTTGAAGAGACGTCCAAGATATCGTCGGGTTGCTTCTTAAAATTATGATATCTCCTCTTCTTCTTTTTTTAATCCAGAGACTAATTATTTGTCAAATGAACCCCAATGCGCTAAATTTCGATTTTTTTTCAAAACGACCAAGAGATTACTGGTGAGAATAGCACCTACTCCTGTTGATTCATGTCCAGGTAAGCAAACTATTTAACGCTGGGATACCTGTATCTGGTAATAGGTGATTAACTCGCTCGGTTTCATCAAGTTAAGCGTCTCATCGAGATTTCCTATTTAGAACCAGGTAACTACCATTTTGAGCATGTCAAGTCAGACAATCACCTCGAATATATCATTTAACTATTGTGACAGGTATTACTGAACGCTTACTACACTTCACAAACACGAATATTCTCAAGAGATTGTGAATTTCGATCTGAATCTGACAACACGGTCGTTGTTGGTGACTTCTGGGATCCTGTGACGAAAGTAAATCAAGATTTGTGTTTGAGACCCGTGATCATGATGCAGTTGTGGCCTGACTGGCAGTCGTCCCAATTAGTATAAAAATATAGCATTTCTTATTGATCAGAAGAAATTAAAGTCGCATTATTCAATCAGGTTGATTTGAAGTTAAATGTTACTACCCACGAGGAGTTCAAACTCTTCATACGATGAACTTGGGCAAAATACATCACTTCTTAATGGTGACGTGACGTCATTAACAATGACATGGTCTCACGTCTATAGGGTCGCCTGTCTACGCTTGAATGTAGATGCTGCGTATTTTCCTTATTGGCATCTCGCTAGGAAAATAACAACATTCAGATTCTTGTGTCGTAAACATATATAGTATATATGACATGGACACTATAATATCCTCTATGTCTTCATCGTTTGTGTTGTTTTCGCCTATTTCTCATGTGCTGTGACGTCACACTCAGAGGAATGTCAAGGTGACACGTCGAGACATCAAACACCATCTCGAATACACATATGATATGACAAGTGATACTGTTTTCACACCGATATTTCAACAATAGAAACCGCTGCAATTACCTGTTCTGTTCTTAGAAATATTTTCTCTGACCATGGGAGAGATATGGCGCTAATTATCTGAATGGTTAAATTTAATTTTCTAAGATCAACTGAAATCAACTTTAGAGAAAAGTGTGCATGTCTATGCATAATTTGTTTCTGAAGAGACATGACACCAAAGAATTGTATTTATGTTTTACTTTAAAGAACATGTTATTTGAGAAAGGGAAAGGGACACTCCTGAAACTCTCAGACACTCCTCTCTCTATATTTATAGTGCTGTGTCACACCGCTGTTATTTTCATTTCTCAGTGTGACAGGTGACCTATTTTTCTACCCCACGAGAGGCAAATAATGCACATTTCTGAATGAATGCATCCTTTTGAAGTGACCAACACCTTTTTGGTTCACAGCAGAGATACGTGTTATTTGGGAATAGACGTAATCGAAAGGTAAACTATTACTTTGTTCTCCTACGGTTATTCATGTCAAGCGAGTTCGATTATATTAGTAATTGCGTTCAACGCTGTTTAATACAAAGGAACGGCAAGGGTTCAATTAGAGACATCGTCGCGTTGATTTTATCATTAGGGTATCATATAATGAAACAGCGAGGGTAAAAGTTCACCTGTCACACAACCCTGTCTGAGACACTCAGAGGCCGTGATGTCTATAACGTACAGTGAGCTAGTGACGTCCTGGATGATACCAATTTGTGCAATGTGAATTATGTATTGTGTAAACTGTTAGAATGTTCACAAAAAAGAAGTTGTTATCCAGAAACTTGTTCTTAAATATTCCACTTCTAAATGCCCTTCAAAAACTTTATGCTTGTATAAATTTGAATTATATTATTATTATTATTATATCTCTCCGCGATTGAAACACAATACATTTGCACGATACATCAAAGACAACCAAAATGAGGCGATATTTGCATTACACTCAACCGCAAAAGAAACGTCACCATACAAAATGTAAGATGTTATTAGTACAGATTGTAACGCAAAACTCTTGAAACTATGTACAAATCCTTCATTCTGCCCTTATTCGATTATTGCAGCCATCTATGGGACAACTGTACAAACCAACAGTCCCTGTCATTGGAACACCTTCACTTAGAAACAGAGATACATCATGTCTTCAGAAGCCAACTAAACTTAACTTGAAATTTCAAAACAATAGTTGTCCGAATAGCCTTCACTAGACCATATAAGAGAGTCATAAAGGGCTTATTTGGCTTGTTTTATGACGTCCAAAAATAAAGACCCGTCAACAAATTTAAGCTCATGAAGGATATTTATGTCGACAACATATTTCATCAATTAAATTTCTACATTTAACACAATTTTTACTTAAATGCCAAACACCCTTGCCAAAAAACAGTTTTAAGAAGCAATTTTAGCACCTAAGTGTATTTGAACTGACATAAAAAAAAGAAATAAAAGTATCATACTCTGATGCATGAAATTATGAGTACTTATTGACTAAACATGTGTCTATCTAATACATTGTAAAAATCTATTTTTCCGGCTGCAGTATTTTGTTTTTTTTACACTGTTGAAAATGTTTCTTTCGCGGTTGAGTGTACGTAGGTGAATACACTTTTAATGCAGCAGCTGTATTAAACCACCAATAGAACTACATGTATATACAACTTCAACTTATTTAGCTTTCTACACTTTAGTTTTGTGCAGCATGTTAAAAACATTTTGAAAATGATCTATGTATAGTCCTGCACTGTGTTTATGACACTCATCAAATGACGCATCACGTACACATCAATAAAACCAAAATGATGAGAGAAAATGGTATTTCTACAAAATCGTTTTATGCAAATAAAGTGTTATCAAAAATTAAGATTGGACAGTTGCTCTCAATGTTTTTCCGGATTGGCTATGCTTGATTCGTTTGAGCGGCGTATACACCGACCACGTGTCCGGCGAAGGCCGTTCCTGGACCATGCTGAAGTTGAAACAAATTTATCGGCGTATACAGACAGGATGACGTCATCATCTCGCAAACTAGTTTCAATAAACATGTCATTTATATCATACAAATATTTTTGGGAAATTATTTCAAAATATTAATTAGTATTAATATTATATTAGCGTGGAATGCATTGTTTTAAAGAACAAATTATATTTTTAAATAAATTAGTCAATAATCCAATTGTCAAAAGCAAAATCATTAAAAATAGTTATTGAATGTCGCAAGGATAACATTTGCCCGCCATTATACATGTACGCCGCCTTCGCCGGTTATTTCAAACCGGCGCATTCAATGAATAAACAATACTTTTTTAGAGGCACAGTTCAATCTTCTGACAGTGCATCGTTATTCAACACCGAACAAACAGAGACCTCATTGGCTAGAAGAACTTAACACGACATGAATCGCCCAGAAACAAAGGATTTGATAGGTTCACTAATACATCCTAATGTGGCGTTGGAATTATCTCTATAGGAGATTTACAGTGGACAATGAAGGTCAAATATCAAGTCGGCGGATGGATAAAGAAACTTGACCGTTTGATAATTGACTCTTCTTGACTGTCCGTGTTTGTAAAGGAAACTGATTCGCTCATTGATTTCCGGTCTGAAAGGAGTGATTAGGTTTTGTAAATGACCACTTGAGTACGTTTACACGGTTGTTGACGGAAGTCAACAAATAAATGATGTCTAAATGCATTTGGATTGCATTTGGGATGACCATGCAACATACTGAAGGGGTTGCTTCCAACTGAAGTGGATAAAGAGCCTTTGATGCATGCCGCTTCATCTGGTCAATGGTAGAGGCCACGGAGAGCTGATAGGTCAAGCACACGGGTCACAAAACAACTCTCGCGATTCCCACGCCTATTTGTAGATGCTATTCAATTCGAGGAGGTACTATTCTATTGCACGACGTACTATTCTTCTGCACGAACCCCCTTAACCCTGACAAATGGACCGATGATATTAGCTGAAATACTTGGAAATGGTGAACAAAACAAATAGCGAAATTCTTACTTCAACCATCTTGGATTTCGGAGAGAAGCCTAACGATATGGGCGTTCCCTCATAGTCTATTGTGTAACTGTGTTGAATATCTTATAACGAAAACCAAATAATTGGTACAGACACATACCGTTACTTATCTCCCTTGTCCATAGCATAGAGCATAGTTTGATTTGATGTCAGTGGATATCATTGGATATCGACTCTCTTTGTACTGATATGAGAAATGTCTGTATGAGTCCTTGTAAGACATTCTTCGTTTGTTGGTATTAATCCTTTACTATATCGTATTGCTATATACAATATGAAAGATTGGGTTGTTGATGTGATTGACACATAGTTACGTCATTTATCTCTAAAGAAACTAAGTAAACTAAATTTATAAGCTTTTATATTATCTCTAAGTGTTTTCTGAAAAAGGGGGCTATCATCGTATTGTAAACTCCTAAAGTCCAGGAAGGTACATTCTGTCAAATACATTTTGTATTAGCTTGTTTTTCTTGCTTTAACATGTTTTAGGTATAATATGACAACTTTTCTGGCCGAAAAAGAATTTTACCATATGGTGTGTGTTTGATTAAACATAAAATAAAAAAGTATATACCGTGAAGAATTAAATTGTTCATACTCAATAACAAGAAAACTACTAACAAAATACACTCAAAATTGACTTTATCCGTGAACAGTATTTCGAAACCTCTGTTGAAAATGAGTAGGCTTTTGTTTGGCCTGGTCGTGTAGACAAACGATTTTCAATGAAAGGTTTCTTTATTCGGTAATTTTACAGTTAATTTGTATATATATTTAACAGGTTTTAATGGAAAATTAAAAAGATTATGTACCAAAACTCAAAAAACCCTTCACATATAATTCCTTTTAAAATGTTCAGCCTATACATCATCACAAGTAAGAACATCTTCTCTTGAAGTACTTACGCTGAATTATCTAATAACAGCTTCTGCCATCAGAACTTCTAAGATTATATATTGCCTACTTAAACAACTTCAAAACTTGTGAAGACTTATTATGAAATGCTTCAGTTCAAAAACGTTTACAAAATATCCTAAATCTAAGTTTAAAAGACTCGTAAACCGTTAAACCATTCACAGGAGAACACTTAAAAAGAAATTACTCTTTTTCAATACTCAGTGACATTTCAAAATATATATCTCAAGAAGCATCGTTAACTAGTCGAAGTAGATGGTGTTTTTGTTTGAAAATTACTCTCTGATATACATGTTAGTTAGTATTGGAAACAAAGCTATCTCAACGGGGAACAGGTCAAAATGGCCACGCGACAAAATGGCCACACTGTCCCCAGTCAAGATAGCCAAAGGAAAAAGTCAAAATGGTTACAACCCCCAGTCAAAATGGCCATATGAAAAAGTCAAAATATTTGATATCCAGTTTTCTTCATAGACGTGTGTGTTCGTAGCTGTTATTATGGATTCTTTGTGCCCATGCTACCTTGTTGAACAATTGTTGACATTTTGAAGCTGTCACTTGAAGCTGTAGCGCTCATACAACATGACATTGCAAACCATGCAAAAAGATGAAGATTATTGCTTTTAATATATGTATGATGATTGTTGAAGAATAAAGTATCTAATGAGATTTCTTTTATGTCATTTTTATTTTGAAAAATGTATGGCCATTTTGCCTTTTCTTTGGCCATTTTGACTTTTTCAAATGGCCATTTTGACTGGGGGTGTGTGGCCATTTTGACTTTTTTGTGGCCATTTTGACTTTTCAATCTGTGGCCATTTTGTCAGTGTGGCCATTTCGACTAGGACCCTCTCAACGTACAAAAGATATTCATTATTATTATGCTAATGTAATTATAAAAATAATAAAATATATTCAAATATTCCATGACATGTTCTGAAAATACCCTTTCAATGGTTAGGTTTTCTTCAATTAACAGTTGGCTCCCTGTCAGTGTATACTGATCTAAGACTGTGTGGATGACGAGTGTTACCGGTGGGGCAGGACATCCTTACTATTGTAACATATCCAGTGCCAGCGTTTGAATGCAGAAACATTGGCAGCACTTGCGGGCGCAAGCTAGAGTTAGTGCTCTTGAACACAGTGCTGGTATCTTTGTTGATGGACAGCGCTACATACACATTTTATTTTGATTTAATGTGCAACTTCGTATTCCTTGTAATTTGCAACTTCAAAGTATTCTATGGGATTAAAGTTGTGATTAAGTGTTTGATTGTCGATAAATAACTCTAGAAACTTAGATTTTAGAAACTAATGCAAATTCATATTTGAAACGCTTTGACTTTGCTTCAGTTATATCGCTGTGTGAGAACAAGAAAAAAGTCTCTGAAATACCTTTCATTTTCCTAAAAATGCAACGCTTTTTTTATTTATGTGTAATGTTTCATACATGCTGAAAGAAAATTATAGACTGTATAAACAGCGATCTTAAATAATTCAGTCATGGTACAGACTGTATATGAGACAGGTCTGTGGGCACTCGGTACAACTGTAAAACCACTCATCCTACTCGCTTATTATAGTAAATATTCATTTGCGGCACTTTCTTCTGACATTTAGTTCCATCAATGCCCCGTTTAGCTCAACACAACTCCCTTCTAGACGTCTTCTCCGTCAAGCTTCGTTTGTTGTGTTTTATGTCCGCCAAGCGGTACACGATATAACGACCATTCGAGACAACAAAGATACGAAACTGACAGACATCTCTAATACGCATGCGCGTGATAATCATAGTTTTGCACACAAAAATAGTTCCGGTTTATGTAATATCACGATAAAGCATGATGAATGGTGTTCCCTGTTCTCAATGGTTACACAGCTTTCAGCTCATGCAGTATACGTCCATATGATATCCGAAGTATGAATCTGTCTCATGCAGAAATAAGTTATTGTTTCTTTTTTCGGCTCACACTCATGCCATTTTATTATATGTCGATAACTCAATCTGTTAGAACCGACGTCATCCATATACAAATACCGTTTGGAACATAAGTTTCATCAGAGACCATAAAATAAATTATTATAGTACTAAGTAGGTCCGGATTTCCAAGCACAGAGATCTTAAGGAAATAGTGCAAGGCCTAAATCAGCCAGTAATGGAGACTTGCAAGAGTTATGCCTTGCATTGGGAAGTTGTTAGTTGAGGGGTAGCGTCCCATTCTACTTTCAGTCCCAATCTGCCTTCACCTTCCATTTGGGAAAAACAACAATTTTAGTGACCATGGTGTTAACTTCCCAACCCCAGTGCGATAATTATTCGGGTCTCTCATATCACACTTTTTAAACACAGGCACATTTACTGCTGATGACCAAGAAGAAGGGGAAAAACAGATGATAAAACATTATCGAACAGCTTATATAATATAGGCAAAAGTCTCAATGTTACTCTGTTGTGATGTTAACTACTGGAAAGTGGGTTGTTCCATTATGCTATGGGTAAAATTCATTTCATAAACTGCCTATATATACTATTTTTGTAAGCAGATTGGGATGTAGACATATAAGGACTGTAGGCAGAATGGGACCTAATCAGTTGATGAGAACCAACTCCGTCATAATACATAATATCACGTGACCTTATGGGGCATTTTGGCGCATAATTAGTTGATGGAGAAAATTACATTACGGATTATCATCTTCAGTAAATCCTTTCGAAACGTCGCCATTGTAACTGTTTATCCTTCATAAAATCCTCGACTTCTCGACACTACCAATTTCTATAATTACTCTTTTGTACTTCCTTCACTCGATGAATATGATACACAATGTTTCGATCCCAGAAGTAACAGGACTTTTAGTGTCCAATGTATGTTGCAAGCACACGCTATTAAAAACATTTTTGGAGACCCAAGTGCATGCTTCGACCACGCCCATACCGTGTTGGCCGCCATAAGTGCCGAGATAAACACGTTGAGTGTCAAAATCGGCATTCGTTTGACTTGCAGCAATAGAAACTAGAAAGTGTTTTTACCCGTAAAAACAGATGTCTCCCCCTTCCTCAAATGCTCCAAACCTCTTAACAATAATATCATAAAGCACCATTAATGTTCTCTGTATAATTCAATAAACCCTTGAAAAAGACTAAGTCCAAATCGATGAGGTGGAAATAATTTTTTTTTTTTTAAATTGGTGATGATTGGTCACATAGTTTTAGAGATCTGCTCCGGCAAAGAACACTACCCTTGAAATAGTCCAAATCGTTGCCATGGAAATAAAAAAAAAATTAAAAAATTTAAAATCTCTATCCCCGAAAAGGCACATCTACACGATATGGAGAGACAGTATACCAAGTTTGGTGATGATTGGTCACATAGTTTTAGAGATCTGCTCCGGAAACGAAATGGAAACGCCAACGCCAACGCCAACGCCAACGCCAACGCCAACGCCAACGCCAACGCCAACGCCAACGCCAACGGGAAATTCAGCATGTGAACTGCAATGATCCACGGGCCTGTGTTTTCAATATCAGCTGAGAATGTTGTAACATGACTTTCAGTGTCTATTACAGGTTAATCGTGAAGGAACGAACAATACACAGAAATGCAGCAAGACGGGGAACAGAACTCAAACAACCGTTTAAAAAAAACAAGTTAACAAACTAACAATAAAGCAGTCATTTAATGTTGTTTTGATTTGATGGACACATCAACAGATAATTACAGTCGCAAAATACGATTTTCAGTTTTTCTAATGGGTAAGTTGGGTAAAGTGTCAAGTACATATTTCTCACAGTGCCTACACTCCTGTGACCAACCGACCTTGACATGTGTTGTTTAAAGCTGTAGGCAGAACGAGTTGTAGGCAGACTGAGAGGATACCACAGAAGCGTGGGGTGTTGGTACAAAACGAAACCCGTGATATAGCAAGGCAGCAAACAGATATGTTTTGCCTTGAGCGGAAAAATGGTACAGGTATATTTGTCCTGCACCGTGTTTGTGTAACATATAAGAGCCTTTTTATACACTTCAGTCTAGATCCTTATTCAGCAAGACTTAGTCAAGATAAACTGGTTGCACATATATGGAACTAAAAGCTTAAAGAAATACAATATATGGATTGAAAGTAGAGTACTTATTTAAATCATGGACTAAATTTCAGTCCAGTATTCATACGTATCTTATAAGCAAGTTATTTGATAATTAGAGAAGGTG
Source organism: Gibbula magus (assembly GCA_936450465.1). Taxonomy (NCBI): domain Eukaryota; kingdom Metazoa; phylum Mollusca; class Gastropoda; order Trochida; family Trochidae; genus Gibbula; species Gibbula magus. The sequence goes on from OW388304.1 coordinate 22,573,213, forward strand.
CTACTATTTTTTATAACAAGATACGTATTGTGTAATAGAAATAATTCATATTGTGCCTTTTAGTCATGGCCTCAAAACATTTTTCAATTTTATTTTTATAACTTAATCATGTCTGACAGACAGCAAATGAATATTATTAACAAGTGAACGATCATATTACGCTTCCATTACATTGTGTGAAATCTTGACAGTGCAAAATAAATGTAAAGTGACATTTACTTGATATAGCGTTACAAGCACATATAAATCAACCAATCAACAGACACTTATTTCCTCCCAGAAAAAAGTTTAAAATGTAAATTCTTCCCTAACATGTTAAACATATATCAACGTGAGAGAAGACAAGGAGACAGCAGAAATAACGAATGGGGGAAACATCATAAATAATTCAATTTAAGAAAAACTTTAAAATATAAATACGATTTAGATGATATTGATATCCGACTTCTAAAAAGATGATTATATTAACTTTCCATTTACGAAATGTCATGTTTCAAATTGCACGTGACGACCAACGCCGATGTTAATATACATTGCAACGTTATAAGATGCGCCATTCTTAATGAGTTTCTCATTTATTTTCATTTTTTTGTTGCAACATTTTCCTGTTCTACATAGCCACAAATCCAGTTTGACACGACCAGGCGTTTATCATTGTAGCAGTAACAGCCGATTACAACCATGAGAACAGAAACAATGTAACTTCCAGGCAGGTTACATTTGTAATGGATTACTGGTTTTAAGAAGTGCAAGCGGAAGTCATTACTAAATGGCCGTGTCAATTTTTTTAACGCATTTTTTTTTCAAAATTAAAAACATCGTCGCATTTTACCTTTGCCTATATACTGTACGATTATATATGACAAAGATATTAACAAATGAAATACCATTGTTGAAATAAAATGTTGAAAATGTTGAAAGTCATGTTTGTCTTACGTGCAGGGGTGAATTAATTTTGAGAAGGTCCCTATAAAAAAAAACATGACTCGTTACGAACATTTCAGAAAGGTGCTACAAACTAAGTTGAGACGGCCCCTGTATCTGCATGTTCATGCATACTACACCAACTGCACTTTCTCCAAATCTATAGGCTCAGATTGCAAAACATTATTGACGTTTCTAAGTTTGAGACGGCCCCTGTACCTGCATATAACATATACGTATTCCCGCGCGCACAGAGCCAGGGAGGAGACAGATATTTATGAGAGGCAGGCAGGCAGCATGTCTGTGATCAATCTTCCTGCATCGGAAGGAAGTTATTTTACCACTTTCTTTTCAGCAATGTTGACAAAATACATTTACGTAGCCCGTTGCATGTGTATGGTAGTTGTTGCCTTAAAAATCATGCAATGACGCTTGCTTAACCTTTATGGTGAATATATATCAGTCTTCTTGTCAAATCGTCATGTTAGAGTACAACTTCAAGTACGTAGTTGTGAATAATTTAAAATTTAAAAATTGACTTCGTGTTTTATGATAGAATAGTTTTCTTTCTAAACACCATTCATTGCGGAGGAACACTATACTTTTATGAGTATATTATCACATTATTCTCATAGATATTTTACAATATCCCAGGAGTATTTTGAATCACCAACCCAACGATGATGTTTGGTCAAATATGCTTCTAAAATAATGCAACGTTATTTATGTTGTTCCTTTTCAAAATATGAAAGGTACATCCATTGTGTTGTTGTGGGTCACATATGCCAAACGTTATAAATGATGTTAATATTTCGAGAGAAGTACTGACTGTTAACGAAAATTGCCATTTCGATTATAGTCAATTTAGTATATTGACGATATAAAGGTAAAAGAGTCGATTTTTTTTATCTAAAACCGGACAATGCACCGCGTATGGCGCGCGTCAATTGGTCAAACGTAATTTTGGAATCTTATTTTCACCATACAAACAGATAACTTTGGGTTGATAGTGTTTAATAGGTCTCATAACTACTGTGCATGTAAATGGGACATGTAGTTTCAGTTTCTGTACATGTATAATGATGTTGCTCAAATTTAATTAAAAACTAGTAATTATGAAATAATTGGCTATTGGCGATGAATATGCAAGTTGACTGAAATTATTTGAACTGAAATGAGCGCATATCGTATGTTGGCACGTATTTCAGGCAAATATTTTTTTATCATACACAATGGATGTATCTTTAATCATTCGTAGTCAAGTTTGATGTTTCAAAGGGGTTGTTTTTAAATTACGCTAGAATATTGTCATCAAGGTAATGTTTAACCGTCAGCCTCGAAGGCCTAGATAGAACAGTCAGAATAGTATTGTATACGTACATGTAAAGTATGTCATCTGGACAAATAAATAATAATGCATTTCGTTTTCGGTATATCTATTTTACATAATTACCACATTCGCATGTGTCTCTGTCGATGGACATATCTCTTACCTCATTGAGGTTTAATTACCTTATCAATATACTGAGTATTCGTGTTGCAAGAGACATTTTTTGTCAAATCATCGTATATATCATAACTTGAAGTTGTATCAAACGGTTCATCGCTGAGATAGGTGTGATGATGTGATGAGAGGGTGCACACTGTTACATCTATTGACGATATGGAATAATATTTACCATGTGTTAGAAGGCGTGGGTGGAGGTAAAGCATGTTTCACATCTCGGCGAGTGAAATAACTTCTTGCATCTGTGCAGCTATGCTTTTACATCTTTGGTTTCTCGTCTGGCAAAAACTTTATATTGGCTTTTGGGTTGTTTCTTTTCAACAGAAATATGTATTCTTGGAAACATAACGTTGATTTGCGTTTGCTTTGGCTTTTTCAGAAATAACATGGCTTTCTGCATCTAGACTGGCTTCTGTAACATGACGGCGATGCAGAGGAAATGTGTTTAACACGTGCAAAGTGTCTCTCTCAGAGTGGTTCCAAGATGCTATATTAGAGAGCAAAGGCATGTCTATCAAAGTATAGGAAGTCTAGAAAGCTCGATATAAGGAGAATGAAAAGATCTCGACAACAAAATAAAAAATCAACAGTCCCATAAATGAAGTTAAAACTGCATTCATCATTACGGAGTGTAAAATAGAAAATTATCTAAATTTCCGAATTTTTATCAAAAATAATGAATAATGGATGCGTAATTTAATTCCTTCTTTAAGTCAAGCATATTAAAACAAGTCTAGGAAGATCGATACATGGAAGTTAACGATGACAATTAATATTAGCCTTAGTGTTTTACCCGGAAGCCCCATTAGACCTTCCTTTTGTGACTGTACCGTGAAACATAACAGATAATGATTTTAATGAGATTGAGATCTCAGTTGGTGTTTTATATATTTTAAAATTAATTTGGCCATATGTTCCCGAAAGTTTAATTTCCAAATCATTTTTTTAAGTCATAAGCCTTTTAAAGTTGAGATGTAACACATCTAATAGGGTAGCTTAAACAGTTGTCTGAATAGGGCTATCATGTATTAGGTGCTTTAGAACCCGACAGATCGTCATAATTAATACATCGCGAACAGATTATAGTGCCGTGTAAGAGGTTAACGTCTTCATTCATTATTGAGAGTATAAAATATCACGGAACCGAAGTTACCAAATGTGCATCATTATAATAAATGAATAATGAATCATGGATTTGTGATTTGATTTCACCTCATATAACATTCATCACAATTTAATACTGGTTGTGTTTCAGCCACCAACAAAGTTTGTAGTTAATACCCATATAATGATTTAGTAAATACCAAATGACTACATGTACTTTGACAAAGAGTTCATCAACAAGGCTCGTCACATGCTCTGAAGTCGTAGCCGGTTTCTCTACAAAAGAGAATTCAAGGTTAATAAGGGTTTCAGAAACAAAATATTTCTAGGATTAATAATAAAATAACATGTTTTGACTAGTTTCCGTTATACCACTCTTCATGTCGTGGTACGCTTAGCTCGAGATTTTATCATTTCAATAATAGCATTATTATAAGGCTTAGTTGCAAATACGCTTAATCTGTTAATAATGACAACCAAAACCTTGAATTGTGTGTTTTTGTTTGTTCCGGTTGATAATCGCCTACTTCCCGTATCATACAATCCCACAATGCAACAACCTCGTGACCAATTCAAAGCCACGGTTTCCATAATGCCATAATCACGTGATCTATTCAACACAAAATCTCGTTGGTCAGTAAACAAAGCCAATCTCCGATGTCCGAACTGAGGCCAACTGGGCACCCTTAAACATCAAACAAATCTGGACTCTGAAAACAACAAAAGACTGTAATGAGGGGTTTTGGTTCAGCGAGAGGCGATATAGACATACACACCATGGTTCATCGAGAGGCGATATAGATACATATACACCATGAGGGGAGAGAATTATGGACCTATATACCCTGACCCTCACTGACCCACGGTCACGTGACCAATCTGATGACCCTTCCAGATGACCTCAAGTACAAATTACACTATCAGGCATCTGTACAGTATATGAGAAAATGGGGTGAATGGTCATGGAAGGTATTGAGAGCTGCATTTAATGAAGTTATTATATACGCGATTAAATCTATACCCTAGTATACACGATAGCATCTGGACTGGAAGTGATCGTCAATTACTTCCTCACGAATTGCCGGATTTAGTACAAGTTACGCCCACATTTGCAAATCTAAATCTCGTATAATCGAATTAGCCTAAAATAGCAGTCTATCGTTTCATATATGGCAAATTGTCTCTCAACGTGATAGCATCAACGTCCTGCCATTAACCATGACCGAATCTGACTTCAGAAAAGCTAAAGCTGACATTATGGCTACCATCGTTAGGTTTGATACAGACACATTAGGAACGCATATAGTTCATGAAATACATATCTTGCGTTAACGTATAATAAATATGACTGCTGACAAAATAAAAGGATCTAAATATAACGAAACGTACCTAACTTATATTGACTCCTAGTGAATTCAAGTGTTGGTAGAGCAAGCTAATGTGTTGATTAACGAAACCTTGAACATACTTTATAAACACAACATATTATAGCTCGGATACAGACTTGGGAATAGCATGTTTTCTCTTTTTTGTAAAAAAACATTAAACATAGAAATAGAAATTGGATATGAACCCTAAGTCTGTCTGGTCTACATTGTTTATGTATAACAATCCTGAATTCAATTGGATATTCAGGTGAAAAAAGAAAGATTACTCAAAACTAAAAACAGACTCGAGCTCGGTTTCAGTGGTTTATGTCCAGGAACGTTGAATGTTCACGAACCATTTAAAATGCTTTGACCGTGTCGCCTAAACACAACAACCTGCTGTCATGGCGTCCGTGGTGTCAGACGCCTCATTACCTAAATGAGACTTTTCTTACCTTCGTCTTAAGAAACAGTATACAGATAAATTAGCACGATTGCTTAGTTGTGGGTTTCCATAATTTAAACTGACATGACGAAGTCGGCAAGATGGCTGCCGTCCCTTCTCACCTTTCTCTTCCACCAAAGCCTTCATCCTCATTCTCTCCCTTTCACCTTCCACTCAATGACTCTGACTCGGACATGAATATTTCGGGAAAATGTCCAAATGAAACAAATTAAAGAAATAAATAAATTGTATAATAGGCTTTCTAGACTTGGTAGAATAATATTTTTATATGAATGTTATTTTTTAGCTTGTATTTGAATGTTATTTTTTAGCTTTTATTTGAATGTTATTTTTTAGCTTTTATTTGAATGTTATTTTTTAGCTTTTATTTGAATGTTATTTTTTAGCTTTTATATGAATGTTATTTTTTAGCTTTTATTTGAATTTCGGTCAGAATAACACTCCCTACTCGCGTCTTCTCTCCATCCACTCTCCTCTATATACCCTCCATACCCCTCACGCCCACCCCAATCTCTCACTTATCCATGTAATATGTAAATCCTCCCAACTCCTATAATCTTGTAAACTATCCCTTACCTTCCACCCCCCTGCTCACTCGTAATATAACTCTTGGTCTCAAACCGACCACACCAACCTTAAATTCCCCACAACTCAGACCCCATCTCCCCTGACACTCACCAATACCTACCCTCTTACGGCTACCCTCCCCCACGCCCTCCTTATTCCAGTCAGGCTCTTATTCTCCGTCACCTACCCCAACCCCTTCTACCACCTAGCCCCACCGCGCCCACTCCCCACTTTCCCCCTTTCAGAACTGAGTCTGATCACGAAGAAGTAGCAGTTGTTCTTGTCAATTTCAGCTGATAATAGAACAAAGAAAACAGTGCTGAAAACACAACCCTACATCACTCCACGATAAGAAGTAAAGGAGAAAAAGCAATTAAGTTGTTACACCGCACTTCAGTAAATGTTGCACGCTGTTACACGAATCTGACATTGCGAAGAGACAACAAGTAGATTTCCAAATGGATATTTTTCATGATTTATTGTAAGAAATATTTGTGTCATTTTCGCATCAGTGTCTAAAGTTCGTGCACTTTCGTTGGTGTTTTCAATAGTAATAACTCTTGCCAGTCTCCATTACTGGCTGATTTAGGCCTTGCAGTATTTCCTTAAGAAATCTGTGCTTAGAAATCCAGACCCACTATGCATTTCTGGTGCAGCGATTCACTATCTAGGCACAACAAAGCGAGGGAAATACTGCAAGGCTTAAATCAGCCAATAATGCAGACTGGCAAGAGTTATGCCCCTTGCGTTGGGAAGTTGTATTAGTCCGTACATTGGAAAAGTTTACCAAAGCTACATTACGATAATAAAGAACTGAGCAACCATGCTTTTTTTGGCTCGCGGCTTGATAAATATTACCTTTACCTAAATAAAAAAAATAATCTTGGCTGCAAAAGTTAAAATAACGTGTCAGGAAAGTTGGTTAAGGAACACAAAAAATAAGAAGAGTCGAAGAAGCACAAAAAACGGTCGACGACAAAGGACTATTCCAAAACGAATATTGAACAATCAAATTGATGTGAAGAAACAAAATTAATCGTAAGAATGTGAATCAATTGCCGAATAAGGGTAACATAACCTGTGCTCATGAAATGTAACATGTGGTTGGACCAGAAGGCAGATCGGACCTCATAAATTGATAAAACTATATCATTCTAAAGCTCATGAGTTATAATATTAACCCGTACACGTGAGGGAACATAACAAAACGGTAACAAGCAAAGTATCGAAAATTCAAGATGAGCGTGGTTATTGTAGACTTAAAATAAGTTAAACTTGATAGATTCGCTGTATGTTTGTAACCATACTGATGAGTCTTACATCGTTAACAGACTGAAACTGAAAAGGAAACCGAAAAGAAAGCAGATGAAGTTCAAAGGGGAGACAACTCCTTCGTTGCCATGAATACGCCGTTCTGGGGAAGGCATAAATAAACGTTGCATTCATTGCAATAAAGAAGTTGTGAAAAAATGTAAAGCATGTTTGATCTCCAGAATGTTATGTGGTTTGCTTATTTCATTTGCTAACCCAAGCTAATTTTCAGAAAATGTCCATTATTTTCCCACAGAGGTTACTCCCTTCGCATCCTTAACTTATAAGACAATATTATCTCGGTTTCAGCAAATTTCCTAGCGGAGAAAAGGGCTACCTCATACTCTATCCTTGCTTTTTATCCAGTAAAAACATATAATTCAAAGGCGACGAGTGACTTCAAAGATCTTAGACTTCTTTTTACTGTAAAGGGTTATGCTAATTAGCCTATGTCCTTCGAATATGTCTGATGTAAATAATACAAATAAGTTTCGGTTTTTTACTCTGATTTGGTCTTCTTTATTTATCTGCATGTTCATGATTAATTGTTTTTAAAAAATCAAATAACATAATTCGAGGAAAACACATTACACGCAAAAACGTTTATTTTACGTTTCTATTTCAAAAATAGCATCATGACGGTCATAAGTCACTGTCACTTTTTACTAGATTCAAATGCAACCAATCACGACTCTCCATTCCTAGCCGATGAATTAGCCCTAGTAGAGGTTAAGATCGGAAGACTGAAGGGAGTAACCTCTGTGAGAAAATGTCTTACAATGGATAGATTCTAGAAGGTTTTTTGTGGGTTTTTTTGTGGTTATTTTCTGTTCATTCTTTTTTGGAAATTATCACATGACAGGTCAAACTTCTGCTGAAAGAGGATATAAGAAGTAAACAAAATCAGATTTTACGTGTGCTTCTTTTTTTTATTGCAATAGATTATTCCTTACTTTTTCATCCCAATGAAGAATGAGGGGGAATGATTCATTCTCAAAAGATGCGATATAGGCCATAACATCATCAGGTGATAATAGATGAGTTTTTGCGAGAGATGACGAGACCTGTCAACAACATGTTTATTCATAAGATGTAATCAATGGCGAAAAGGGGCATGTAGAGTGTGTCTCAACGATGAATCCAGTTACTTATCATGCATCAAGAATGTATGTGGACGTATCTTGTATCAAAAATATAGTGACACAGACACGATAAGATCAGAATGTGGCTTCATAGATCATATTTCGTTTTTGTCAAAATGGTGACGATGAGTCATCCTACTTTTTGTATAAACCTAATTATATTGGTTGTCATATGAACCGCGGAGGTGTTTTAGTATTTTTCTACAATAAAAAGGCAATACATGTACATTATTTTGCATAAAATTGTAATTACTTTTAAAGTCACATTGAAGAGATCAGAATCAGAATATATATATACAATGTATATGATTGGAATGGTATGTTGGTATCATAGTGGATTCTTATTATCAAACGTCAACCAGTTATATAATTTAAGTATTTCAAAATGAGTGTCAATTACGAAGTAATTGGGTTATGACCAGCATTCGCTATTGTATAACTCTTATCATTCCGTTTTAAATTGGCTGTCCCTTGTTTGTATTTTACTCATAGCATTCATGATTTTTGTAATTGTTATCTCCACTACAGTTATGACGGGCATTTTTTTTATCAAATTGATTGAGTAATTACATGCATCTATACACACATACATGTACATGTACATACATAACATATGGAATTAAAACAATCGCACCTATGATAGTCGCATTAAAATCGCATGCAAAACGCATGTAGTGTAAACCCCCAAATCGCATGCGTTAACGCAATGCGATTTTTCGGACGTAGTGTAAACCCCGCCGTTTGTCTAGGACTGTAAAAGCGATCGCATGGATAAGATAGCAATAAATATAGGACGGACTACAAACTACACCGATGAAATTCAAATAATTTAAAGCTTCATTTTGATTGCGCCATAGGGATGACCATGAAGAGCCCTGAAATAGTACTAAAACAAAATAAAAACAATCGACACAATGGAGCTTTTGTAACAAAACGTCAATTTGAAGTTTATATGAAATGTGTAACGCTTCTGTTACCCAACAGGGGACTAAGTACACGTCGTTTTTCAAGTCACGATGATCGACATCATCAAGAAACAGTAACGTTTGTTCATTCCTGTCGAGTTTGGAGGAGAAAGAAATATATTAACCGATAGACCAATTGCTAGAACATCACGATTGTTTATGGAACACCTCAGAACAAGTTGAACTCACACCTGCTAATCTGCCTTGACGTTTAGACTCATCGCCTTCAGAAAACCCGGCCAAAATCCACATGAAAACGAGAGACCGGAAGTCCGTCTGTCGTCTGCTTCATGCTGAGGCATCATTCACAGATGAGATATAATCATTAACATGGTGGTTTTGCCATAGTTTCGTAGTCAGTTAATATCTAACGTAATAGACCTTTCTTATACTTCACAAAAACAAGTAGTACGAATCTGCTTATCTCCTCATCGCCATAGTTTCGTATTAACAGTGGCGACTGTGACGTCAGAATCTTGTTCCCGTCAGAAAGGAATAATCAGACAAGATTTTGCAATGATTCAAGTAGATACGTCATCTAGAAACTGATTATTTATCGGCAATTGATTATTTTATTGTTTGACAGTTACTTGGCTTAATTTCATATATACACGGGTAAGAGAAATGTTCCCACAATTTACAAGGGAGTATGAAAGGAAAACTATACTGCCGGGGAATGTAGGTTTTGAATGTATTCGATAGATGCATGTTAAGTAAAGAAGTACTAACAATTTAAAATCAGAATATACGTTTATTCTTATGTCAGTTCAAATACACTTGGGGTGCTGAAATCGATTTTTCCCAAAAAAGATTTGGCCAGAATATTTGGCATTAGTTTTTTTTACAAATAAATAAAAGATGACGTCGACATGAAAAACATCCTTGGACTTTAATTTGTTGGCGCATCTTTACTGTAGGACGTCATAAAATATGCTAAAAAGCCTTTTTTTTAACTCTCCTATCTCGTCTAGTTAAGAGGACTGTAGTCTGTCATCCAGCTCCCTTAATATTTTAAGCGCCTAGGCAAGTCTACAACAAGACTCTGAACACATCTCAGAGGCTCCTTTTCATTATATTTTTTTTCTTAATTTTTTTTTAATCTGTACAACAAACTTCATTTCAGAGGCTAAATGTTAGACTAAGGAGACTGGGCAAGAAGTCTTGAGAAGACACCAATAACAGATTTATAGGGCCCCCGTCGGACCACGGAGTCACGATACCGAAACTTATTATTCCTATTGGTTTGGAAGAAGACAACCATGTTTGAGGTATAAAAGAAGAACTGAAAAGATTCTAAACGTGATATCTTTTAAACAAGAATCTTTCAACCCGCTTCGATATTCATATATAAAATTATTTATAAAACCAATTACATGTACATACATTTGCAATTTTCACCTTGTGTCAATAAAAAAGGGTGGTTTAAAGCTTTACACTACCAAGCCATCGCTAAAAAAAGACTTATGATTGGTTAATGTTTTCACAACAAGACAAAAGGACAAGGAATGTAACTCATTAAGAAAACATGATATTTATGATTAAAGGATGGAAACATCGCCCCGATATGAGGGCTCCAATAAATCGAAAGAACTTGGTCAAGCGCTGTTTCAAGATTAAGGACCCTTTTCTCAAGCAGGCTCATTTGTGATATATTTGCCTTTGTTCGGCTCACTTAAACACTGGAGGAGGCACTTTACGAAAAGTATTGACCGAATATCATAACAATTTGTGGAAGGACGAAGCCGCACTTCTGTTCAGTAAACAAACAAGGACACTGAAGAAGCAACAAACAAGATAGCGAGGATAAAAAACAATGGGCATGTGTTGTCTATCTATCTACTTCCTAAACACTACGCATGTGTTGCAAACAATAGCTTATCGGCTTTTCACTCTCTCGCCCATCAATCTGACCACTCGAATGCGTAGTCGGACAATGTCCAGATGAAGTGGCCGTACTAGAGATTGAATGATGATGATGATAATGTTAGTAAAGTATGATGAAGAAGGTGTTGATGGTAGTGTGATGGTTTGAATTCTCTCTGCCTCTAAAAGACTAAAGTGTCTTCAAATGGTTTTTTTAAAGTGTTTTGGTGGATATTGGAGTGGTTAAAGTGCCAGGATAAAGATGACAATTTTAGTAATATTGACAAATAACTATGATGCCAATAATGACAATAATGACAACGATTACACTGATACAGGTGATATATGAAGGATGTTTTGTCTTAATTTCAATCCTCTTTTCTTCAAATACATAAAGGATGGTAATTATATAAAACTGGAAAAACTGGTTAAAAGGTTAAATCCTAAATCACATTCCTAAACAGCCCTGATTTCATCCAATACCACCCGACCCCTACCCCTCCAAAACTACTTACTAAACATATATATCCTCTATTCTTTTCGCTTTAGAGGTCCCTTTCCTTAAAGATTTTTCTATGACCAAAGTGTAAAAAAGAACACGTGCAAGAACTTTCTCTCAGTGTTTTTCTACAGAGATGTATGTCACTCTCCCAATACAAAAACGATATTTCCAGTCTCTCGGGAAACGTGTTGCCAATTTTCTGGAACCAAATCTGGAATATACATGACCGTTTGATCCCCGAAACGCGCATACAGTTATGTACGGAGGTCGCTGCCTCTCGACGTATAGCTTCTGGCAATGGAATCAGTAGGAAGAGAGTAACCAAGTCCGACTCTTGCTGTTTGCTTAACGATATTCCCTGCAAGTGTCTGGTATCACCATCTACCTGCCTCACACGCAGCTAGCCAGGTGGGCAGCGTTCGGTCTGTAACTTACCTGCGAACACCTTGATCTTCTGATAATGCAATTTACCCAGTTAGCGAAATTTTAATGTGGTGTGTTATATGACGCGGTGTTTACCAGATGTTGTTATACTACATACGGAGGTATTTGTGTATGGGAATACAGGTTGAAGCAAATGTGTCAGCTTTTATCTCAAAAACCGATATGTTGCCTACATGTGTAACCTGCATGTGTTTTCTAATAATGTCATTAAAGTTGCGTAATCGTGTCTTATACATAAAACTGCTCACTTATTAATCAGGTACAAATATATGTAAAAATCCACGTGTATAGGCCCTACATGTGTATATGAAAAGTGTTCAGCAAAAACTTCAGCTCTGAATTCAATCAATTTTAGGCTTTTACTTTCTAGTTACCTTTATATTGGACAATATTTATGTTTTGAGAAATGCCGTGTGCCTTTTTTATATGACGCCCTCTTATCTAATTATTTACCAATAAACATATATAAGTAGATATACAATACCCAGCAGGACTGGGGTATTTGAGTTTGAGAATTGAAATGATTTAAAATGAAGGTAACTTGGTGATATTAACTAGTCTAACATTGAATCTCTGAAATGATTTATTTTAGTAAAACTTTCAAATTTGATTGATATTTTTATTCGATTCCACTTTCTTGATTCACGCCACACTGAATGTGACGTCATTGGATGGAGTTGCGTACCACGGCATCTATGACGAAAACACAATCATACAGATTATTGAGGCTACTAGGTTTACATCCTCAGAAAAGAAACGTCGGAAATCGACCACGGTGTGCACACAAGGGTGTTATAATCCAGCAATATTGCTAAAATTCGAAAAATCACGAATATTACTTTAAATGAGATATGAAGAGGCAACTGTATTTCATATGTACTATGAAGTGTCACACTTAACCGGATGTATTGCTTGCATGATATGATATAATAATATTTCATATTTGTATATGTTTTTCATAATCAACATCGTTGTCGTCGCTTTTATGTTATGTATTATACGTTGTAAAGGAGCGGTGTTCAAATAAGCTTGTTCACCAATCCTTATTTCATTTTATGAAATAAAAATATGTTTAAACCAAGTGTCATAGTCTGGTTCTATTAAATTTTACTCCAAAAAAAATTTATCTTAAAAAAACAAAATTTCGCTATCAAATTTTATTTCCCAGGGGTTGGATTTTTGTTTTAACATTAACTATGCGATTGTTTTATCAAGTATGTATGAGAAGTTGGCCCGTAAACACGTGACACACATCACCTAACGTGTATGCTGATTGTTACTGCATGTTTCCTTAACGTTTATATACGTTATTTATGAATGAACTTATTCTGGGGTTGCAGCACAGCAAGAAAGCCTTTACTTCACTTCCGGATTTTTAGGTTTGTCGGTGCAGGCAAGATTCGAACTCGAACTCAACCTAAAAACTGCACGTGCTATCAATGAACAAGCTTAAAGTTACACGTAAAATTTCATTTGATGGGCAAGTTCAAAAGGTAGAGTTCCTTAAAGCAGCGAAGTCTTGAATGTCCAGTTCATTATCATGAGGAGAGTTCATAGGCTCAAAGCATTTTTGAAAATTGGACAGTTCTCAACGACCAGTCTGATGATTCCAATTCCAATATACGTGCTTATCTTTTCTTTCAACAGGCATTCGGGAGAGGAAATATGATGTGTATGAGTTCAGTGAATTATCATAACATTAGGACTGTGATCTCATATATCTATAATGGTTTGAACATTGTTTCTTCAATAACTTTATCCATGACTCAACGTTTCACTAAGAAGCAACGTTCAAGTATATACCTCCCAGGTAATACCTCCCACACCAGGGCTGTGATGTCATATGTCTTCATAGTTTGACATTTAGCATCTGAAACGATTTTTTGGTAAAATTTCAAAATTTCAATTTGTTTTTAAAAAGGAGCCTCTGGGATGAGCTTTGTACGTAGTATCTCTCTAGACTTGCCTAGGCACTGGATGACAGGTGAATGTCTTCATTATAACAGACACAGCATAGGGAAAGGTGAGGTGAGGTGAGTTGGGGTTTAACGCCGCTTTCAATAGTATTTCACTTATATCGCGGCTACTAGTATTATGGCATCGAGAAAGCCTGCAACGCCATGTGGCTATGCATTGCGGTGAAACCTGCGAGCAGCGGCTGGAACTAGCGAACCATGGGTGGTACTACGCTGAAATTCAATGTAGCATTGCACCCAAACCTTACTGCGTGTAGAACAGTTATCTACTGCAGACAAAGTTGCCGTGCCCCTGGCGGGATTCGAACCCCGGACCTCTTGATCCGAAGCTAACCACTGCGCTATCCCGCCCCCATAAGGAAAGAAGACTGGCACTCAGTTAGAAAGGTGCATTCATAACTCGTAGCTTATCCTTTACTAACATGCTATTTCCTAGTGCAAATACTTACCCTTACCTGTTGTTATGTCAGCATCCTGGGATATATTTAGTACGTGTCAGACAAAATGGCGCGTCTATAATTGTATTGCTAGTTAAAGTGACGCAGTGCAAGACAGACAGAGATAGTGGTATTTTATCTTCATGTACGGAAATACAACAGTGAATCATAAGTTTCATCTTTGATTTATCATTACAGCTGTCACTGGTACACGAATTTAATTTCTTGATTTGAGGAACGTACGTATAGCGTTGCTTACTGAAATCCGTTCTCGTTGTACGAATTATAGTTACGACTTATGGACTTATTATCTGATGTACATACAAGTTCTTTTTCTACAACAGATCGATACTACAAGTTGTAACTATATATCCCACAGTGTAAATGGGCCTCAAAGGATTTCAGTTTAGAGATCTGTAAATGCATAATGAGCATGCTTTCGAGCGTGGATATGTGCGCTTTATAAATATGCACTATTATTATTATTATTATAATGGTATTGAAGACGAAAAATAAAACCAGTGACTAAACCAAAATATCATATAAATACAATGACACAGATGTGTTCATATAAAAAATAATCAGACCAGTCGTTAGTTAGTTCGTAACCCTCTTTGTCGCCGCTTATGTCTGCACTGTTGCTCAAGCGGTGCTACAATCACTCACTCTTGGACATCGAACAAGCCAGTATTAGCAAGTATACTTTCGAAAACGCAAATTGTAATGGTATCGACATGTTATTGTATTTCATGTACTAAAGGTTTTCAAAATATTGAATATTGAGGCGTTTTAAACACTTCAATGTATTCTTTGAGAGGCATTCTAGAAGTTGGTACTACTGGTTAAGGCAATTGGTGTAAGGATGATAAACTTCTTAATATCTCAATGGGATTTACCATATCCAAAGTGCATTCTGTCATAAGAATAACATTTCTAATTATGTGTTGCCTTAATAATGTACATTACATGTTTACCCACTTCGTCGCTTCTAGATTTCTAACTCTCTTCTGCACATATTGTGTTATGTATTTTAGCCTTGTCAAATAGTTGTTGATTACGTAGAGAGGGCTTACATAACTTGTGCCCAATCCATTTCTTAAATGAATAAAATATTTTTTCAATTAAAAAATATCTCAATGACGACTTTCGAGTTTGAATCGGTATACCATTTTAAAACATACGGTTTAAACATATTTTTATTTCATAAATTGAAATCTGGATTGAAGCCAAAGGCTTATCTGAACGCCGCTCCTACAACGAATGAACAAGCTGGAAACAGAAATATTTTTTAAAGCATATCTGAACCAAACCGCGTGAAACCAATTGTGAAAATAAGGAATTACATTGGTTATCCATAAAACAAAATAAGACATTCTGTACTGGACAGTTGGTTGCTGTCAGGTTAATCATATCCCTACTATCGTTACTTTATATTTTCATATTGGCTACGGTTGACCACAGGGCTAAGACGGTACGGTACCCTGTCTTGCGCCATGTCATTTTAAAGTGGCAGTAGCACGTTTTTTCGCTCAAATAAGTTGATGAAATGTATATTTCACCAATAGTAAAACATCCTTCTCTTTTCGGAAAATAAAGTTTAAAATGAGTGTACATGTTTCGGTAAAGCCATGGGAATCGTTTTTGAAATACAAAATAATAAGTTGTGTTCACAATAAAAATGGCCGCCATGCAATTTTTGCTTTATACGCAACATAGTTTTCACCACTACAGATAAATGGTTTGTGTAATAAGACGTTTACCCTCTAAAGTTAATTTAAATGACATAAACTATCATTATAAATGGGAAAATTGAAAACATAATTTTTGCAATAAACGTGCTACTGTCCTTTTAAAGTAACAAACAATACCTTGTCTGTGGATTATTATTGGAATCACGTAAAAGACAACATACCATACATTGTGAACTTGTATACCAGACTTACTCAAAGATAGTAGACTAAGTACATAACATTGTCACCTTGATGTCACCCTACCTTAACCTTCGAAACATGATCACTCTTGAATAGTAACTCTAGATTAGGCATCCCCATTTGTTAGAGGCTCATTTTAAATATTTTATAATGGTAATTTCTAAAGAAGAAATAATTTAAACTTATAGTTTCTCAGAGACGCAGCACCAGTCTACTTGCAGACCACAAGAGAGATGTTGGAAGGCGAGACTAATGTACCTGTGAGAGTAGGCAAGAGAGGTGAGTATGTTGATTGACCACTCTCCACGCTAGGAATTATGGGAATGCTTCTGTTCTTCTGCCAGCTCTGAGCATCGTGCGACGTGCTGATTGGATGACCATTAGTTCTGTCACTTCCGGATGCGCATCTCGTTAGTTATAATAACGCATTCATACTTCTGTTGAGAGATCCATTGACACGGGTTCAAACTTCGATTTAATTCACGGTCACCACGCCAAGTCACTTATTTATGCACGCCCATACAGTTTTAGACATCTATAGAATATCGCATAGACATCTTTACTCACATAAGTATATTATTTACGTATTTGAGTAAGTGTATACACCATAGAAGTAACCTAGTGACCAAGTTGGGATGACTAAACACATATATAGAGATTATTACCCGAGGAAGTGTGCCATATGACTTTTACGAAACGAGTGTGAATTTTTGTATTGCCCGAGCGAGAGCGAGGGTTATACATAACTTTGCACGAGTTTCGTAAAAGTCATATGGCATACTTTTGAGTGTAATAATTTCTTTATTACCCATTCTATTCCTTTTTATTCGCGTAAAATCAGTCACAAAAACGACCCACTTCTCTGACGACGGCAAGCGACAGTGACGTCACGAACAATCGTTTTATGACGTCACAGACGACAAAATACGGGAAGTCGCGGTGAAACAATGGTTGCTAGGCAAACGTTATATGTGCACATGTGCTCATATCAATAATATTAACTCGGTTATTTTTAACCCTATGGGTAATAAATAGAGATTATTACCCGAGGAAGTGTGTCATATGACTTTTACGAAACGAGTGTGAATTTGTGTATTGCCCGAGCGAGAGCGAGGGTTATACACAAATTCGCACGAGTTTCGTAAAAGTCATATGACACACTTTCGAGTGTAATAATTTCTTTATTACCCGTTCTGATTCGCGTAAAAATAATCAGAAAGCGGCCCACTTCTCTTGCGACGGCAAGCAACAGTGACGTCACGAACAATCGTTTTATGTCGTCACAAACGACAAAATACGGGAAGCCGCGGTGAAACAAACGTTGCTAGGCAAACGTGATATGTGCACATGTGCTCATATCAATAATATGAACTCGGTTATTTTCAACCATATGACTAATAATTATAATTATTACTCGCCCGTGTAAGATACTGCAGTGTAATATTTATACGGCAATATTAAACTAGTGTAATACCGCCGCGTGTATGACGTCACAATAGTTTGCGGTTATGACGTCACAATTGGAGTAACGTTGTCACAATGGTATCGGACTTGCGGGAATAATAGTTTCAGAGCCATGTCGGCTATTTCGCTGGATTATATGTTGTCGTTTAGTATCCTCTATATATATTCCAGAATGTATGTGTTCAATACAATCACTTAGTTTTAATGATTTCATAAAATAGAATTAATTATTTTCATCGCCATCATACATTCTACTATTGACAACTTTTTTCAAATGTCATTATCATCCAGAAATATGTAAATTTTTATATAGCAACATTTTAAATTTAGATAGTTCAGATGATTGGAAATATTTATACACTCCATAGCAAACAAAATTTAAGTGAATTGAAATTAATATTATATGATAAGCTACAAAACTACAACAAGTCCGATGTTTTCTAGCAGAAAGTAAGACCGCAATTGGATCGGTAAGCTTCAATGACAGTGGATTGACACGAGAGATGAGCGTGTCAGCAGTCTGTGAATTTAATAAGTTGTACTGTTTGTCATTGTGTACTAGTTTGTGATTGTAATATATTGAAATTTCTCATTTTGTGTGATA
Source organism: Gibbula magus (assembly GCA_936450465.1). Lineage (NCBI taxonomy): Eukaryota > Metazoa > Mollusca > Gastropoda > Trochida > Trochidae > Gibbula > Gibbula magus. Next base: position 22,591,787 of record OW388304.1, read on the forward strand.
GTTATAAATATCCAGCGTGTCAAAGTCATTTGATATTCTAAATACGTTCTCGTCCGTCTGTAGATTCAAACTCCATCTTGTCTGGTTCATTTCAGTAGTCCGAACATTTCACTATCCGATCGTTCTTGATGAAAAACGGAAGTGTTTGGATTAACGAGGTCTAACTGTATATGGTTTTCTAATGAGAATAACTAACGTAATGTACAAGAAGCCATACCGTGGAAAAGCAAATACGCGAATGTTTAATCATTCTAAAGGGATATGGCTTGATTTGTCTTCTCGCTGGAGGGCCTGGGGGTAATTGTCTAAAAACATAATCTTCCGACAGCAAAGTTCTCTTTTTGTAAAATATGAGTGAAGGACAAAAAGGTTACATGGATATAACTTGGCATAATCGGCAGAATGATCTGAGAAAGGTTTTGTCTTCAATGGCCATTTTCAAATTCAGAATCAAGTCACGGAAAACGCCTGAATATTAATGTCCCATTTACAACTAAAATCCATCCGCCACTTCACCCCTGCTCTTCCAGATTGATTCACGCCAGCGTGAGTTTCTCCTCCGACATGTAGATAAATGGTTACTTATATCCCCCGCTGTCCGGAGTACTTACTTTATGCATGCACGTCCGTGGCTCTGATATTTATCACACTTACCTCTAACGCGCATCTCATAATGGACTTCTTTTTTGATGAATAGGGGTGAAAAGGTCGCAGTCGCAGCATGTAAATAGTGCAAGATATCTTTTTTTTCTTTCTTCCCGCATCGTACTAACAAACGTTTTTTGTAACGATGTACATGTAGAACAGCGTGTATTTCAACAACGGCAGTGTCATGGATAGGTTTGCCGGTAACAGTTTCCATGCAAAAATATAGATTTATAGCAATATAACTGTATTGACATTTCAAATTGACTTGTGTGTCAACAGCATTTCCTGCAATGTGTTAATCAGCATAATAACCATTCCGGAAATTGTCGATTGAAGGCATCAATAAGATTTTATAGTCATTTAAACATAATTTATAGTAAAGATACTCCATTCTGTCAGTGAAACAAACCTGATATCCAGCGACTACTAAAGTTACTATAAAGAGTGGTGGTAACTTTTATCGTCACTTACGTCAATATATTTTGACAATGTTATGACGTCATAGTGGATGCTTTCAAAGGTTTACCATTTGCCTTTGAAACCAGTTCATTTAAAAGAAATAAATGGTATAATAAAAAGCATACAAGTATATATGAATTTCCAAGTTTTATTCATAATAATGGCAGACTTACCGTTAGTTGTGCTGCGTGTCTGTGCCTGAAACAAAATGATTGGATTGTCACAGTGTCGTGGTTATATAATAAGTAATAAAGACAATTCGTAAATAAATTGTGTGTTTCTTTTGAGTTTCATATATATTGAAATATACAGTATAGACTTTCATAGAAACGTTTTAGTTACATCTTACATAAACATCAAATACACTTGAAATGAAAAACGAGTGACAAAATTTACACAAAATCGTAATGGTCTATGATTTTTTAAATACTCATGATCAATGATCAATCAATAAAGGATTATGATAACTGACTTGAAATTACTTTTCTGGCAGCTGGTTAATATGTATTGAATTATTTGGCAAAGGTAATATACTTTTACATTTACGAACAAATTACTAAGGTAGGAAACAAAATAAATTAACGTTATATAAACAGACGATTAAAGGAAACTAATTACAGTGAAATATTAATGAATTAAATTCTAATTGATATAACTTAAGCTTGCTATATGTTAGTCCTTCGACTATATACATTTACAAAATCATCTTTTATAGACGTGGTAAGTATAAAACGTATTGCTATTACTTAAAATATTGTGCTGAAAAAATAAGTTCAGAACAGTATTATATTCATTAGATTTTAAAAAGATACATTTTACAGGGTGCTAATCATATACCTTACAGTTTGCATATTGATTCAATCATCGCAAAATCTGTATTTCAGATATGAAACTTTCATATTTGAGATATTTAAGCAAAAACATGTTGTATGACATGAATCGTGTTTTCCACAAATATTTTCAATTCAGTAGCAAATTGTTTTGTTCGAGACAAACATTAGCACTGGTTAACCCCACATACCCCGCCACCCATAAGAGGGTTACGGGGTTAAACCGGGATAATCCCTTTACCCTCACTCCTTCCATACACACAGAGCGCACCTGTTCGTTGCACGAGCGGCGAAGAGCTCAGTGCAGCGACAACAGCGGCCTATTGTGTGGAGAAGGTTAAGCTTGGAATCTACCTTTATAACATACAAGAAGTTTTCACATTGAAATTGTTCATAAATCCTTTAAACTATAAGAATGTGACACGAAAGAAAATCTTTTTTTATGAAAAATGAAAGTTATTTTGTCACATATAGTGTTTTAGCACACCCATGCCAGATTTTTCTTTAAAATAACACGGTTTAAATTCTTTGGAGAAACTTTTTTCACAAACGTTTCATGATAATATAATCACATCTTAGGAATTAATAAAAACTTTAGTGAATATGTTAATGATACATGCATGAGGTTTCAATCGAATCGAACCAGCCAATTCGCCCTTCAGTAATGACATGCAGATTGAGTATGATTCAATTGAGATGTTTTATGTACAGTTATAAAAAAAATATATTTTAATACATTTAACATATAGCAAATATTTGGAAAACCTCACGACCGCGTTGTCTATGAAAATAAATGTTTTGAAAACTGCTGTATGTTTGTAACATGGTCAGAAAGTAGAATTGATAAAAACGTCTATACAAATATTTTTTTAAAGCATAATTCTTTACTTATTGATTTAGAATATGTATTATGAAAAGAGTATTTGCAAACAACGCACATTTTGAAACACACTCACGATTAGAGTTACGGCTTCTGAATTTCGATCTTTGTGTGGAAGACAAGATATCCTTAATAATAATTTTTTTAAAGTACACAGAAACGCAATTTAAAAAGTTTTGTCCTTTGTTTCTATGCCCTGTAAGTTACAATAAGAAGAAAGAGTCGATTCTGACAATAAACATATTGTTTCACTCAACAGTAACGTACAAAGCTTTCGTTGTTTAAAACACGATTTTCGGCGATTGCTTAATTAGGCCTCTAAAGAAAAATCAATAATACCCTTATACCTCAGATACACGAGAATCTTACATTTATTTCTTCTCTAACACGAACCCTCCTCCTATCTTTAAATCGTACAGACTACTAAACAATAGCATCGTCTTGTGGAGATATCACCGCCTTAAGAGATATCGTGATAACACTTTTCGCAAAGTTAGCGCCACAATCGTGCTACTTTGTAAGTTATACTGCGAAAAACACGCAATTCCGAGATTGTCTGTGAGATAACGACGATGACAGAATGGCTGGGATGATGCAACACCGCGCTAAGACGTCCAAGGGCTCGTGTTTCTAATAGTTACTTAATTATAAGCATCCGTGCTTGATATAGATGATAACGGCACTTGACCTATGACCTCAGAATGTGTTCGCACCAAAACGGATGGAGGTCCAAACTGTGCATATATGTAGCACAAACTGCTTCCTTTAATAAGAAATATTTTGCCAGAATTTTCATAATTCGAACATAATAATCAGAATAAGCGTGAATGGGTCATTGATCAGCAGTGCTAAAAAGCGAGTGTTCGTATGGTCCTTCTGATCAGTATAGCAAAGAGAAGTCAAAGCACGTCTTTAAGAAGAATGTTAAAGCTTAATATAAGGAACATGAAAATGAAGATATATCAACAACTAAATTTTGGGCAAAATTAACGTATTTTATATATAATTGAGATTTTGACACTCAATTCTTGTTTAGCGCCACTCATGTGACGTCATTGGGACAGTGTTATGACGTCACGAAGACAGCTTACCAGTCCGTATCTTCACCGTTAAAATCAGTCCATTTCAATATAAAACACCATTATAATATCCCATGCACAACTACTTGTCCCTGTGTATGTTATTTCATCAGTAAAGTAGTAATGATAATAGTAATAGTAATAGACTATTTATATAGTGCATATATCTATGCACATTGCATGCTCAAAGCGCTGGTGGATATATTATCCCTTGTCAACGAGCACAGCAGAACACTCCAGTTGGTAACATTTTCATAATGAATAAAATCAGCTGAACGTACCATTGACATGGATAATGTTTATAACAAAATATTTATTAGGATATATATTCAGGTGTTATTAATTCATAGTAAAATGTTTGGTTTTCATATGTAAGATGACTTCAAAAGAACCATGAAGACCGAATGACATGTTGGCCATTCAACTTAAATGAAAAACTCGAAACTGCCTTAAAGGGTCTCTGGTTGAGACGTATTTATTTATAGGGCCATGATCACGTGCAGAAACTCTATTTAAATGTGCTTGGGTCGCAAGCAGACCACAACATGTCATATTTAAATGTTAGATAGTTCACAGTAGCAACCAAGTGATGTATGACCTTGGATAGAAAACCTACAGGATTCGATTACTTATAGAGACACGTGTTGTTACTATATTTTGATGTCATTGACTTGCTTTTATCGACGGTTTACAGTGTTTTTAGGGGTAATATATGCAGCGTGTGCCACTGTAAGGGTATTTCAGGGAGAAAGCCTGCAACACCATTGCAGCTGCTCAATGCGGTGAAACTTGCAAGCATCGGCTTAAAGGTACATTCATTGTGTTGTTGGGGGTAAAATATGACAAACGTTATAAATGGGGTTTTTTTTATCGAGAAATACCAACTGTTACCGAAAACAACCATTTTAATGATACTCGACTTAGTAGGCCCCTATATTGGCGATTTGAAGATAAAAGTAGGAATCTTATTTACGCCAGACAAAATAACAAATTTGGGTTGATAATGTTCAATAGGTCATATAACTACTGTGCATGCACATAGGACGTGCACTTTCGGTTTCTGCGCATGCATAATGATGTTACTCGATTTTATTTGGAAACTAGTAAATATGATATGTTTTGCGATTGGGGATGAGTATGCAAGCTAAGTGAATTTGTTTGTATTGTAAACAGCACATATGGTTTGTTGGAACGTATTAAAGCCCAATTTTTTTTTATGAAACGCAATGGATGCACCTTTAAACAAGAACCATCAGATGCACATTGGACATGCAGTTGAAATACATGATCAGCAACTTTGGCCGTAGGGATGGGTTGATAGCGTAAGATATTTTTTTAGGTTATATCAATTCTTATTTCAATGGGGGTTTTAAAAATTAAATAAAAATGTAAAACGGTAACATGTAGCGTTCTCTTTATCGGGCAATGAGTTAGTCTGTCATCCAGACCCCTTAATTGTTTAAGCGCCTAGGCAGGTCTACAACAAGACTCTGAGCTCAGTTTAAGGAAAATGAACACATCTCAGAGGCTCCTTTTTATTTTATTTTTGTTCTTCAATTTTTTATTATTTGTACATCAAAATTCATTTCAGAGGCTAAATGTTAGACAATCAATGAGTGTATCGGCTTCACTAGTAAACAGGAAAGCGCAGGGAATGGTACACTCATTGTTGTACAACACACCAGGAGCTGAACATGGTATACTAGTAAACTTTCAATTGCATGTTTGGCTTACATTCCACCCATCTCTTACCCCATTGAAGGAGGTTAATACGTATAACACACACATGTCCTCTGATCTAACCAATTAGACGTCAGTCTGGCACGCTCGGGTGAGATAAGAAGGATTCAGTGCTCTACAGTGTGCACCGTTTTTATTATGGGCGCCAACAAAGTACGATATGCATCTAGCTCGAGTTGGAGAATATTGAAGTCCAGTTAGGACGTGTGTTCTTAATAACATGTTATTGAACATTGATGGTGGGAGGAAATTCAATTTTAAATAAATTCGAGTATCATTGTTTTAGAATGATGGATAAATTGCTGTCATGTAGAACAGTAGGTGTAACAGTATTTGTATTCATTGTAGTAGTAGTAGTAGTAGTAGTAGTAGTAGTAGTAGTAGTAGTAGTAGTAGTAGTAGTAGTAGTAGTAGTACAGCAGCAGTAACAATTGTAGGGGAGGGTGGGGTAAGTTGAGCCTCTTTTTGGTTAGGACTGTATGATTCTTAAAATATGCAAGTTAAATTTAATGTTTTTGGCCCAATACATGTGACAGGCCATACTGCACATAACATAGTCATAACACCTGGATTGGGGGCATGTTGACATTTTGACACGCATTTTTATGAAAATTATTTTGTGGCTCAACTTACCCCGAGACTGGGGTAAGTTGATCATGTGCATGGGGTAAGTTGATCCATTGGTCTTAATGGGTTAAATTAAAAAGGATAATATAAAGTAAAATAATTTGTAATATCATTTATTCAAGAACTACAATATTAGAATTGTGCAGTCTCTGCCAGACACAAAAATAAGCAAAATTGAAATAGTAATCAAAATCAGTCTATTTTTTAATCACATATCCACAACTCAATAGCTGAATTTTCTTCAACCATTGTTTTTCGACACATATATGAGCACTAATCAAGAAGCATTCCAATGCCATTTATAATATGTGTGTCAACAGGTGCTTTCAAACACAAATTATTGAACTTGATAAAGAAATGAAGACATTACCGAACATGATAATATTGATATCTTATATCCTTAGAATAAACAACTAAATGCATTTCAATACTTTTTCACAGCAACAATCAACATTGAAGAAAGAAATGTTTGAATTGCTTTCAGGCACAAATTATAAACAGACTTCATAATTGTTAAGAGCTTGTGATTAAACGTAATACTAACTTATAAAATCGATATAAATTTATATCCACAAAAATCCAACAATTATTTGATAAAACTAAATTTGTTTCACCTCTAGTTTTGCTCTGTGCATAGACTGTGTGCTTTCAGGCACTATCATTTCAACATAGGTTTCTACAAATAATGGGACACTTAATCATGTGATGTATCACTGGGGTAAGTTGAGCCACTCCAGGCTGGCACAACTTACCCCATCATTACTGGCTCAACTTACCCCATCATTACTGGCTCAACTTACCCCAACATTCACCATCTTAATATAAACAGCAATTTTAAAGAAATTGCTGTTAATATTTAAATGGGAATATATGTGAAAATACTTTAATGCATTTACTTTTCAGAAAACAGCTGTTGCAACAACTTTAGTGGTAGTAGTAGTAGTAGTAGTAGTAGTAGTAGTAGCATCAGTAATAATAGCAGTAGTGGTATAAGTAATATCAGTCGTAATAGTAGCAGCAGCGGCAGCAGCAGTAGTAGTAGTAGTAGTAGTAGTAGTAGTTGTAGTAGTGTACAACTACTAGCAGTTGTATTCGTACCAGCTGCAGCAGTAGTAGTTGTAGTGCTGCTACTGCTTCAGCTGGTATTACTAGTTGTAGGTAACATGAACAGGTAGTTTACGGTGGCATCTGGAGACACGGTCGTGTTTATCACTCCTAGGTTAACATATCTTTCATTTCGGTTGGTTGCGTTGTTAAGACATTGTATATAGACGTTAAAGTACCGGGAACCTCGAGGGGTACGTTTTGCAGAAATGATTATGACATCAGTTAAGAAAATAACACTTCCACTGCATTTTGTTCAAATCAAACCGGAAATAATTTAAAATTAGCTTTATAAATGTACCTCACGAAAACAGTCGGCAAACGTTTCAATTAGCCAATCACGGCTTGCCACGTTTTAGGCACCTGGGCAACCCAAGCGAGCGTCTCGCTAGTGTTATTGTTTGCATTATTGAATCGAAGGGGTCACCTATTTTCACTGATTGTGTCTGTTACAGCAATTACTAAGTTATGTAAACAGTTAAAAAAAAGTCGAGACACATAAAGTCATTTAGTTGATTAGCTTTTCTTGTTACGAACATACATGTGTGTTTGAAGGCTAATCTAAGGGATGCTGGCTAAAACGGCGACAGTCCAAAACGTCTGCGGGAAATCGGGCGAAAACGTCGAAAATTGGCGAAAACGTCTACACTATTTTTCAATAGATAACATAAAACAATGTTGTCGTTCATGATTTTATTTACACATTTTTTAATCTGATATCAGCTCAGATATCAATAGTTTGCTACAACATATTACCCTCCTATACCAAGCCAGCAAATAATTTCTAATATCCATGGACTATTTTAGAACAAAATTATTTTTTTGGGCTATTTCAGGATGACTTTTTTACTTTGTCAGTAAATTACCTCTCTTGCAGAAAATCGTCTTCTGGGAGAGATCTCGTAGACATGTCGATGTCGGAGATGTCTGGGACGCGGCTATCGCTATCCATCATGGTTTCTTCTTCGGGTTCAGGTCCAGGTCCAGGTTCAGGTTCGGATTCGGGTTCGTATTCGGGTAATCCTGATACTTCCATGGAAGGGAAACTGACATGAAATGTCATAGACTGTATGTCTCTCTGAAGTTCGTCTTCGTGGTCCGATTCGGGGCTTGATGTAAGGATTAAAACGTAAATAAAAACAAACTAAATAATACTTTTATACTTTATTTCTCTATATAAAAGTCATCGACGTTTTCGCCAGGCATTTCATCGACGTTTTCGCCAAATATTCGCCGTTTTCGCCTTTCGACGTTTTGGTTTATCGCCGTTTTGTCCCGTTCCCAATCTAAAGGCAATCTAAGATAATGCCGAGGAAATGTATTTAGATTTTATCGCGATCTCGCATTGAGACATCTAACAAATACTACGGATAGACTTAATTTATCTGCATTGCATCTTATTGAGCACTGTAAGAAAATAATACAACACATTTGCATATATAATAATGTTAGCAGTTACATGTGTCTTATTCAAGGTAAATTTCGTTTCGTGTTCAGTCCGAAATGGCTTCTTCGAGGGATGCGGTGTTTTCTACGATATCCAAAATTGAAATGGAGTGGAGCGAATTTATTTCACATGATGTATTTCCTCGACAAACTTAAGTTATTCTTTTGAAAATACCAACTGATTAAAAGAAATATCCATTGGATAAATACATATAATTTATGAACATCTAAATGAAAGCGAACAATTATATTGATATCTAATTGTTTTTTTTAATGATAAAAGTACTAAAAATAAAAATGGGCACCGGGGTGTACTGAATGTGACAGAAGGAGAATGTGACCACATCTGAGACACTGAGACACATGACAACTAACAACATTGAATAAACACCAGTTAGACCCCGTCTCGGGTGTATTGCTAGAACAACATAGTAGTGTCAAAGTCAACGCTGTCTAAAAACAATGTTACTTTGTTTATTTCATGTTTCCTCGAATCGACTGAATAAAAAGTAGGATTAATTAAAACCACACAAGTTGATTGATATAGGAAGCGTGTCAGAATGCATATAGAAATATAGAAACGTTTAACATAACTGTCTTAAATTAAGGTTTGCCTCATAACACAAGAAATATACGTACATGTATATATTCCAAATATCTATATTTAACTATAATGTACGTAGGGGGCCTACTAAGGATGATTTAAAAGTGGACATAGAAGAACATCTTGTGACTTTGTATTATATTAAATACAATGACTGTCAAACATTAATTATTTTATTTTGAAATAAAATTTCACACACTACATTTAGCCAAATATTTTATCGTCAAATCAGCTTTGTTGCCAAATATACGATACATTAATCAGCTCCGTGAGAATAGCAGATTAATCGAGGTCAATAGGTCAAATAAATAGACATAAAATTGAATCGTCATTTATAATCTACAGATATATTTTTATTACTAAACTTCATATCATTTTAATAATTAATGCACCCGATTTAATCTTAAGATGGAAGTCCTAATTGAAAAATATCTTAAATCCCATTTCCGCGACCCGATCCAAATTTTAGTGTTTACGGGTAACAACGGAATTCGCTCCCTTGACTTGAATTCTTCGAGTTTCGTAGTTTATCGGCTCTTAAAACAAATAAATATAAGGTCATATGTAAAACAGAATATTTTTAAATGACAAGATGTTACTCGACAGTTAATATGAAAACAACTCTGGACGTTGTTGATTGTAGAAATTATGATGTTGTTGATGGAAACATCAATGATCAAGCACGGCAGTCCGACCGGCGTGTTACTGTCGTTATTTGGTGTTTTATATTGTTTACAAAGTAGTTTTTCAAAACTTTTCTCCTCCGAGAGGAACATCCAAACATTGTCTTTAAATTGGGGAAACGAGTGTAGAAGGAATTGCTCCTTCGCTATGAATACATAGACGAATGTCACCCATCACAACACATAATATCACTATTATCCATAGTTCTATTCTGACTATGATGTCACCAGCCTACTTCGGGCATGCGCAGTAGAGCTAGTCCCGCGCACCCGTTTTAGGGACTTCTCGCGGTTGAGTTCTTCAGCAGTCCAATATTTACGCACTTTGAACATTAATATACCGTTAATGAGAGGACCCATCAACACCAATTTTTCAGGATTTACAGTTGAAAGTATTGTCTGTATAAATACATTGATTAAAATAGAATACAAAATGAGGTTCCAGGTTCTTTAAGTTACTACGAATAATATTTTTGTGTTAATAATTATGTTTCGTTTAACAAATCGTAGTAGGCCTACATGTCTTACTTTTAACTAGATAGGGCCTATGTTTTTACACATGTCCTATTTACTAGTTGAGAATTATAATCACCACACCTGGGCACGTGCAAATATCAAGCATGTGACACTGTTGGCTAGAAAGGTCACGTGACGGTCGCACGTGCTCTATCACGCAATGGCGATGACCGACGGAGCAGCTGCGTCAAACCCGTCTACCCACCTGCATTAAAAAGCATGGGTCGACCTTAATTAGTAATTAGGTGGACTTTAAACCTAATTGAGCCAGTCATGTTTCGATATTGACCTTCTAAACTGGCCGGAGCGTCTGTTGACCGTTGGGGTTTGATAAGTCGGGGTGCCTCGATCTGACTGGTCAAGATGGTAGAGATCCGCGGGACTCGGACACTGGCGCGGAATGGTGACGCTTAGACTGATGGCAATTAAAAGAACTGTGAAACAAATTACATTTTCTCTCATCAGACCTAAATGGGCCTGTAGCAGGATGTGTACATGTGTATGTGCGTTTATTCGCTGTCAATAGGATCTATATCATTGTAGATTTGGTGACTTTGTGACCATTGACCTATGCATAACTATTTTCATCTTCTTCAGATCGAACAGACATAGGACTTCTCAGACAATGGAGATTGATTCTTTCACTAGTGTGGAGTATCATTTGTATATATTGACACAATTGATAACTATCTTAGAATAATGTTCAACCCAATATACTGTATTACATAAAGTCTGGTGAGTTATAGAATCAATTGCTCTATTTTTAAAGAAACATGTTTCATTACCAATCAAGAAAAGAGGATCGACAAATGAATAAATATACCACTGCTCAAGACTGTAGGATATTTCGTAGTCTACACTTAATCCCTGAAAACAGTTATATCTATTGTCAAGGGTGAAATGACATATCCCATTTCTCACAGGTTCTTTTTCCATATTTAATAAAATAACGATATGTTACGAATACATACTTCTTTCAGAGCCGTAATACTAGGAGTTTCGATTAATAAAAAAATAAAAATCTATCATTTACACTGTTATCGTTTTTACAATGTAGTTCATAGCTTTCTTAATTTAATTTAATTTAATTTAACTTTGACTTAATCAACTTATTTTACATATTATCCTGCTGCTGCAGTTGAGAGTGTCGTTGCTAAGTTGTCTATGAACATCAGGGCCATGTCGCTCAATGAGCGATTACTTTTAAACCTCTCTTGAACGCGATTGCTCTTTCAGCGCTACGTAGCAAAGCGTGCAAACCTCGAGGAATCGCACCGTGTCGTTCAGGAGAGAATGCGCTACATTGAAGCAATCATCTGATAAATTACGAAGCGGTCGTAAAATCCCTAAAGTTGTCTCCCATACATAGCATAGCATATGTAAACGTTTTGTATTATTACATGATGGACGAGTGTTCTACTTTCTGATTGGGCAAGACGGATGGTCATCGACAATGACCAAACATTATGTTGACCGCGGGAAGCGTCACGTGAGGTCGACATTAGGCCTACAATCTAAGGACCTGAAAATAGACCTTGAAATAGTTCACCACTGCGAAGAGCTTTTAATGTTTCCTGTTCATGTCAAGTTTTTAAGAATAAGTTTTAAGTAAATAAGTAAATGTTGTCATTAATTTAAGGTTTACAAATAAAAAATAAGAAAGAAAGAAAAAAAATTTTTTTTAAATTAATTCTTTATAAAATTTGTTTAAAACAATAATTTTGAAAACACCTACATGAATCATATAATAAAACAGTTATTGACTTCAGTTACTGGTGAATCAAATGGCTCATATTGTTCCGAAGTCGGTAAACCATTTGATTCATCTCAACTGAAGTCAACAATTGTATAATGTCGAGGTCAACAATACCAGTCACACGCATAAACATGTAATAACTATCTTATATATAGGCCTATATATTGCATATATTTGCAAAGTTGAGGTGAGACTCAAATAAATCACCTGTCTGTCATAAAGTAAATAATTGCGTAACAATACGTGTCATCATCCAATGACTTTAAACGCATTCTAAAATGAATTATTTATTCGTCCCACCCTTCCTTAAATTTAGAAGCGTCGTAAAATCCCTAAAGTTGTCCCCCCTTTGACTAGCATACGTACAGGTTATGTAATCTCGATGATAATCTTTCTATCTATCTATCTATCTATCTATCTATCTATCTATCTATCTGTCTGTTATTTATGTATTTGTTTATTTGCAGAATGACGTATATAATGTCCATGGTTTGACTGAATATTTGTGTCACTGAGTGTGTATAGTTTACGGTGATAGAACTGTTAATCGTTCCCTTTGAATTAGTCTCATCACATGTAGACTTATCTTTGACAGGTTACCTTTTTGTCAGCTTAGTTATGTACATCGGCAGATCTAAATCTAAAAAAACAATCTCTCAACAATCACAATTAAATAATGGATATATTTTCATAAAACCAACAAGCTGACTCGGGTGAGAAAAACAAAGTTAAATGTTTCTCACGCACAGTTAATATCAAAAGTGAGATAGAGAGGGCTCGACAAAAATAGTTGGGGGAAACATTCAATGACAAGATAAGAGCCCATTTTACATTTTCTTTACAAATACAGCTTGGAAGTACTTCCAATATACAAAATGGAAGCATTTCGACCATGCAGAAACAGTATTTGTGGACAAATGAATGATGGATTTATTGATAAATAGCGGTCAATTCAACACATTATATATAGCTACCCGTAGGTACGAGATGTCGCTTACAATAGAAAGAGGTAGCACAACAGGACAAGTACTGCTATGTTTAAGGATGGGGTCTTCATTGTTAAAATTGATTCGTGAAGGTACCCATGTCCTCAACGCACCTGTCATCCGGGTTGTTAGGGAGCGTCCACAGGTAGAGAAATCATAACATCATACCGAGCACGGAGCAAGGGTTCATCTTACTTTCCTCGTATTTCAAGAGACGTTTGTTTTCATAGATTACACGTGTACCTTGCTTGTCCGACAACGCGGCGAGCTCTTTTGAAATAATCTGCATTTAAAATTCCATGTTCAGACCTTCTGAACTTTGAAAATGGATTTACATGCTCAATCTTGTTTACGAATAGTTAATGCATGTTGAGAGATTTTTTGCAATTCAAACGTAATCCGCGATGATACTGTATTTTCAGTGCAACACAATGTTTGTGAGATAAACTGAGCAACAAAAGTGAAGGACTATTGGATTTCCCCCATATTTTGAAAATGTGTGTCATGAAAATAAGATTTTGAATACTATTCTGATGAACGTCTTAATGAATTAAATTAATGAACCAAAAATTAGTATTCCAATGGTTTTAATCAGAAATGAAGACGTTTTTGGAGTTACGCGTACGTTGCCTCGGAATCGCATTTTTTTGTAATTCTCTGAAACTTGATTGAAATTAATCTTTGCTATCTTAGAAGTTTTCAATGCACGGACACTGTACACATCATGTACTGGGAATTGGTTGCCAATTGCAACTGTTACATTATATCATCATGCTTATGCCTATAATAACTGTGGGTGACACTCAGTGACATCATTGGTATCGACACAGTTTTGAAATAATGGATTTCTCAATCCGATGATTCGCTATACATCACATTATGTAGTGTAATGTAATGTTATAGGATATATAACACTGTGGCTATTGATGCGTTCGTGTTTATATAAAACTTACCAATCCCATTTTAGTTTAGATAAGGGATATGAGTTTCAGGTGCTTAAATTATCGGTATATTGTATTAAACTATTGCAGATATAGGAGAGAGAATAATGTGCCTTTAATATATGCTGTGTTTATAATATTGCTCATGACTAGTTTATTGCAGGATAAAGTCCACAACATATAATAGCGGTTAATTATGTATTGCTTGAAATAATGAAACATGTATTGGTTGAAACAAGGACGTATTCCTTGGTTGAAAATATGGAACCGAGTAGATGCATTCAAAGATGATTCAACCAGGGACCTTATATACCTTATATACCTTATATACCTTATATATCTTATATTCCTTATATACCTTATATACCTTATATACCTTATATATCTTATATACCTTATATACCTTATATACCTTATATACCTTATATATCTTATATTCCTTATATACCTTATATACCTTATATATCTTATATACCTTATATACCTTATATACCTTATATATCTTATATTCCTTATATACCTTATATACCTTATATACCTTATATACCTTATATACCTCTATATAATGTCCCTGATTCAACTGCTTGACGAGAAAACATCTATTAACATACACATGCTTCGAACAGGTGGCTTGTCACGTGACCGGAACTTGCACATGCCCGCGCATATGACCTTGTCTGTAAACTGTACGGTATGAACCTGGCTTTCTTTGAAGTTCCCAAGAGCATTAAAAAACCGCCAAGATCATTGCTTGATATGTTACCCGATAACTTACACTTTCATTTATCGAAGGTCAATGGATGTATAGATGTACTTACTACACATTTATAACTTATATGTTAAGCATAAACGAAGATATTCGTCGTAACCAATTACTATCAATTATGTGTTAGTTCGAAATTATCCCGAGAGGTGTAACTTCATCTTCCTAAACCGGAAATGAAAATGCCGCAACAGAAAAGTATGATTCAAATTTACCAGAAAGACGACGTTATATTAAAAGTAGCTGCAGTTGCTTCGCCAAAATAGGCTCTTTGACATCCTGACGTCGCCACGATGATACTGGGGGAAGAAGTTATGTAGCTACAGTTCTGCAGCTATATTACAAGGTATGTCGATTTGTTTTTCAAAGAAAATACCACAACTGACTCAAAAAGCAAATTACTTAACAAAGTTAAGTCATAACACACCATACACCTTCTATACACTGTGAGAACATCGAAGTCGTATCAATTGACACACGTCCAAATCGTGTAGATACTACAGGCTTATACTAAAAGTTGTAACCACAAATAGCACAGTGTGAACGGCACGTTAAATTGCCATATAAGAAGAAACCACAATTCGTTCGGAAGCCAAATACAAACTCAGCTAAAGTTGCATCATTACGGTATTCCAGCAAAGTTGGATACTTGCTGAGAGAAATAAGAGATAGAAATACTTCCACATCAATTAATTACGACTCGGCGTGGCTCAGGGCCATGTAGTCCCTTTGATGTTAAACCTTGATGCAGTTGGTTCCGACAAGGCGATGCACTTAGCCTGGTGTTATTCCTTACACAATACACTCTACAGACAGATACGGTTTCAACAGACTGTAGACGTCGTTGTAAACGATTGTGTATGCGTTGACGGATCACGCAGGTGTTGGCAAGCGTTACAGGCGTCGTTTGATGTAATTTTGTGCGAAAAACGCTTAATGTTCACCTTAAGTTTCAAGTAGCAATTGCTGCATGTAAATTAAATAGATGAATCGTGTTTTTGTATTAACCCCCGCGCTGCCAAGTGTATAGTACAGTGTCAAGTGTAAATTGTTTTGGAATGAAAGTGTTAACATGGTATCTGGTATAAACGTCGACTTTTGGTGAGCAATTAAGTGAGTTAAAGGGATAAAGGACGTCACACTTCTTAGAAGTTCAAGAAACGTTAAACGTTTATAGATTTTTTTTTACTTTGAAAGTCACTTCAAATAATCTTGAAACAATAAACAAACAATGTTTGTTATAAATGAAGTCTTTCGGGCTTGTGTATAATGAAACATTAATTTATTCTTTTCTAGATGCCAATTAAAGAAATTGTCGAGTAACTTCATTAAATAATAATATTTAAAAAAACAAAGAGAGAATAGTTTAAAGGTTATATAAGCACCAAGAATTGATCATCAAAAAGGAAATATCAGATATAATGTTTAACGTATATTTTCGCTTTTTACTAAACTCGCGCTTCCGATTATATCTGACGAACAGTAAACAGCTGCAGATTCATGATTATAGATTGCCGCTAGATGGCGTTATGATGCACAGAAGGTACCACTGTAAATCGTTGAAACTGGATTTCTTGCCCTGTTGCATTGCGTTAAACTATTATCGGAATACATGCAATGAAATACATTGAATAGCGGATACTAAAAGAATTTGTCAAATATTAGGTTTAATACATCGAGTGTCAATGGGTAAATTGACGAGTGAAATGTATTTTTTTCTTCTGTCACGGAATTAAAGAAAATCGGGTATTTGAAAAACTCCATTTAATTATATCAGTTGCATAATATTAACAATAGTATATACTTAAAACTACATGTACTTACATATACATGCATTTATGTAACAAAGTAACTCTCATATTCATAGTGGGAAGTATTGGAAACACATAATGGAAACATAGTTTCTTTTACCGATAAATCTCACAACGTTGCTCATTATAAAATAAGTAGGTTCATTTCATGTAAAGTATGTTTTATCTCAAATAACGCTAACGCTGCCTTTCCTTCTTTCCTTTAATTGACTTGCAATATCATAGAATATAGACACCAGCTAACAGATCCTGAAAACCAATCGAGAAAGTCGTTGCGCTGAAGGCGTCTGGGTACAGATAACGAATTATCAGTTTAAAGTAGTTAGTGCCCATCTGTTAGGTGTTATCATTACATCTTCACCGGGGCCAGAGAACCTGTTTCAAACTGATGATGATTGATGCTCGTTAACTCACACATCCCGGTACTTATTTCACAGGTCGCTTTTTACGTCGACACCGTCACCGCGATTGATAGATAGAATCAAGCCCCAGTTCGTTCTCCTTTCTCTTATTAAGTCAGAACTCTGCAAACAGCTATATGGTATCATAATGCTATCAATAAGCGGTTAGTTCATAAACTAACGCTTGAAATGTTCCAAATGTTAAATTTAGCAAACTTCATATCACCTTTTATTTGAAGTATTGATTTAGTCCGGATTTCATGTTCGTTTATTAAGCGACTACAATTCCTTCAAAGGGCGTAAGCTTAGGGAATCTTCAAATGTATCATGGTGGCAGACTGGTGTTCATTTAAGATGTCCCTCTTAGATAAAAGTTTTCGTATATCTACTCCATAATAACACATTGAGTATATAGATACATCTATTACATCGATTTGCTATCACCGCTGTGTCACACATCACATATCTACAATATCTGTTTCACACTTATCGTATCATTAAAGTGTGAGTTGACAGCGAAACCAACCATGAAAACCGCCGCGTCAATGTCTTCGTTTTGGTAATATTTTGAAAAATTCCATATCCGTCAAATGGAGAACAAGCGTGATATTTTCTTAAAATTTTGCCCATTGAATGTTTGTTCTTTTGTTTGTGAATAGGTAAATACCGTAGTTAGCAATCAAATTTAAATTAAAAAGTGATTGTTGTTTTTAACGATGAGTTTTCGTGCAATTGAATTACTGTACAAAACCAAAAAGTTTATGAACAAGATTAAAGTTTTCCGAAAATGTTTCCTGCACCAAGGCCAAAATACAAAGATAAAAACAATTATGACATCATCTGAATTATCTCACCACAATGCGTGGCACGTGGCAGTGCATTGCGGTGAAACCTGCGAGCATCGTCTGGAACTAGAGAACCATGGGTGGTACTACGCTGAAATTCAGTGTAGCATTGCACCCATACCTTACTGCGTGTAGAACAGTTCTCTACTGCAGACAAAGTTGCCATGTCCCTGGCGGGATTCGAACCCCGGACCTCTTGATCCGAAGCCGAACGCGCTAACCACTCTGCTACGCCCCTGATAGTCATGAAGACTTTACATTACAAGGCACCCAAACTAGTCCAGTCAACTTAGAACAAATTCCAACACCAAGCTACCTCTTCTGTTTTGTAATCCTCATAGTATGTACTTTAAAAGATATCAAACTGTAAAATAATGTAATGAACGAAAATTTGTATTTTTCCCATCACAACGCACGTGCATGATCGTTCGTCCATAAAGTGACCGAAAGAGTAAACTACACAGAAATATGTGTCATGTATAAGTGCATTCATTTGATAAATTCAATTTCAAAAGCTTATTGTTCTTCTTATTCGTGTGTTTTCTCCAAAAATCATTTGGAGATACAGTCAACTAGAGTTGGCATAAAGGACATGCCCAGAAGCTGCACAGTAAGGAATTATTTCCCTGAGAGATGAGAGATGAAGATCTCAATTACCAGTTCTTTCAGCCATTATGAACCTTCGCAGACATGCCCAGAAGCTGCACAGTAAGGAATTATTTCCCTGAGAGATGAGAGATGAAGATCCCAATTACCAGTTCTTTCAGCCGTTATGAACCTTCGCAGAATGTCTATCATCTCAGTGTATTGCAGCCATAAGTTAGAAGTCAATCTGTCGTTTAACTGTATCTTGTAGTCATCAAGGTACGCCTTCACTCTCATTGGGATACTGTCTTGACAAATTTCCTCAATTAAGTGTCCTCCAAGAAGTTGTTCAAATAGATCAACTGCATGTTTGAGATCTCAATTGGTCATCTTTTTGCTGCGCCATCTATTCTGTATGTTCTGAATCAACCTCTTCGTCATTCTTGCAAATCCAAGAATATCCAAAAACCTGTCCCACAAGGAGTGCATTGAGTGCTGTGTCCACAAGGAGGTGACCTCTGAAGGCCCGGGCTACAGCTTATAATTGCTTATTGATCGCTCAATGTAGCGCTCAAGTAGCGCTCATTCTCTCTTGAACGACACGGTGCAAATTCCTCGAAGTTTGCTCGCCTTGCTACGTAGCGCTACATTGAGCAATCGCGTTCAAGAAAGGTTTAAAAGTAATCGCTCATTCAGCGATTACTTTGAAACCTCTCTTGAACACGGCCCAGTTGTTTATCAGTTTACTTTAGCCTATTTCATTGAGGCTTGGATGGGTATGAGTATATATAGGGTGGTTTCCGCTTAGAGCTCTTATGTCACATTTTAAAAGACCAGCAGTTATTTTCTTTAATCTTCTCTGCATCTGGATCTGACTTTTGGGGGCCTTTTGGCAATCATAGGCTACAGAGTGCAGATGAAACATTGTGTCGGAAGGTTACAACGAATACTCTCTCGATGTCACCCGAACAGGTGGTTGGGTGAAAAGATAACCGGCGAGTAAAATATGTCCGGTCGGGCTCGTGTGCACGGCTAATCTTCAACTTAAATAACAAGGGTGGGTCAGTGTAGTACGGTCAACATGCCCCGGCAAGGGGATCCCGAATTTGAGATGTAAACGTTAAATATTTACCCTCAAATTGGCGGGGTGAGCTGTATTACTTGGAATCAAACATGCACATTTGGGGAGTGACCGGCCGACCTATTGTCTGACGTCACGACGCGGGGTGTGACGGGTAATCTCGTGCAGGTTTGAGACACAGCGTGAAGTCACGGGTTGAACTGGAGCGAAACAAAAAAGTTGGATTAATCCAACTACTTTAATCAGTGGGCTATACTTGCCTATATCTACTAGTGTTATCGACGAGTTTCTGTTATTGCCAGGTGCAGCTGGTTCAGTTAAGCAAGTAGTATCAGTTCATGAATCTCTATTTTAATTGTCTGGAGTTTTGTTATTATCTAATATGTATGATAACTGTCAGTCTGAAGTTCTGGTGTTCTCACAGAGTGATTTGAATAGGAAACAAGACATAGTCTAGCAAAGGAATTAGATGTAATATACGTCTTTGGTCTAGCTTTCCCTTCGATCTTGAAAATTCGAATAGGCGTGAATATAAAAATAAGTACAAGGTGTCATTATTTTGCTTCAAATACGAGAGTGATTTAAACATTAGATTGGAGTTGAATGCATACAATGCATGGCGGAAAACTAACTAACTTCAGGGGGAAAACAGGAATGGTACCAGTATTTGTAATGTATCATTCTAGAACTATCTGTCAGACAAGGTTGGTATGTTGCCCTAAGCTTATTTATCCGTGAGAGCACTTAAAACCATGTCCCAACTTCACAAATTGATGTTATGATAACACTGTATAGTATAAAGTGCAGACATTTTGACAATTGATTGATACAGTGCGATGTTAATGCATCCACAACATGTGAAATAAGCAAACTTGCATGCTGTAAGTATAAATGCACTTATATCGTAATTAAATACTGATGTTTCGTGTAATCCAAATGCACCTGCCTGCGGATTTTACAAATTAACCCCTTCAAACGAATAATAAACTCCTTAAACCATGTAAGAGCCAATGTCATTTACAGAGAATAAACACCATATTCGTGCACTTCCGGTTTAGGGTTAACAATGCCGTTGTCTTTTGAAGCTAAATGCCATTTAACACAATATATGGGCCATATTCACACATTGAAAAGTAAGAAATGTGTGTTTAATTTCAAAATAGAAAACATCTTTTACCGCTAATGTTTTAAAATTATACAATGAATAAAGAATCTGTTGGACCCTTGAGAATGTATACATCTCTTTTATGACTGTCCGAAATAAAATTTTCAAAAACCCATATGGAACAAATTTTTCATTTATTACAGATTATAACAAGGACAGATCAGAATTAATATTGACAAGAAACAAAATCATATTTGGATGTTCTGATAAAGGGAACGATGTCCTCACCTTATAACAATTGTCAAGTGTACACTTTTCAAAATAAGGTCCTACACATTTACGCCTATAGTTTTGATAAGATCAGGAGTGAAAAAACTAATATATAAATTATTGAGAAAACACATTCCGGCCGAAAGAATTAAATTGACGTTTTGACAACCTTTTATATTGTCATTCATGGTATGACAATGATCATTGTCATAGTGTACAAGTGTTTGTTGTCAACATGACAATGAGAGTTGTTAATATGACAATGAAAATTGTAATGTGGCATGTTAGGCTCAATAGTACCGGTATATTAACATTGTCTTTCACTATTAACGTCTTTGAAAGGCACACATCGATGACATTACTTCATTACAGCTACATTTGATGACAAAATGTGCGTGATGCAAGCTTACAAGTGTTCATTGTCATTCTGACAACCTAAAAGATGTCAAATCGTTGGCGCATGCGTCGTCGTTACTTCATTTCCTTCAAGGTCAACAGAAACGAAACGAACTCAACAACGGTAAATCGGAAGAAATCGAAGATCAAAGAAGGTATTGTTACTGAAGTTTATTGTATCCATAACCAATATTGAACAAAGAATACATATGTTAAGTTTCATGAGTTTTTGTCAAGCCTAAATAGTGTTGATGTAGTGTTGATACATTTGACGCTGTTATACAATTTGTTGCTGTTATACTTCGATAGAGGCACAAAACATGTAAAACAATCCTTAAATGTGTTCTATATGTTTTTCCTAAGTTACAATAATAGGATTTCATTTCATATTACAGGTACAAAAGAGCGCTCCGACACCCTGGAAATATTTCGATGATACCACCATGTAGAAAGAAACCATCGTGGCTATAGGAGAGTAGTACAGTGAGAGATATCTTGTTCACTCTACCAGAAGACAGTTTGAGGAAGCAGTTTCTTTGGAGTAAGCAAGTCACATGTTAGCAAGACTGACATTGCTTAGGTCGAACTGATTAGATCTATATACTCAACCTCCAATTGTGAATTCACCTTGGAATATGATGTGGTAATTTCGTTGATCAACTGTATATGATTTGGTTCACCCTACCATGAATTAAGAAGGTTTCTTTGGAGTAAGCAAGTGACATGTCAGCAAGGTCGAACTGATGATATGCGCAAAGGCGTAGGAACGGTTCAAAAGTGGGGGGGGGGGGGGGGGGGGGGGGGGGGGGGGGGTAGGAGAAGGAACTGTGTGTTATAGTAGCGCCAAGGTATAATATGTAAAGGAGCTTTAAATATTGCACAATCAAAGTTTTTCTATCTATAATTGTTTTTAAATATCTGGATTTGCGTTTAGTTAATTTGTTGGATTCTGGTCTGATTGCCATCATTTATTTGACTGAAAGCAACTTAACCAATTGTATACCAATCTTGTTTAATTCTTTGTGTGCCAATGGAAATGTTTCATCACATCAATATACAGAGGGACCTTACACTTAAGTTATATATTATTATGCATACAACCAGCTATTTTAATGAAATATGATAAATGTTTTACAAATGTATATATCTTGTTACTAGCGTAGCTTGCGAAGATACCTCTGAACGCCAAGTCCACCATTCCAAGCGCCCGATTACATATTCATGAAAAAGTTTCTCAATTCCAAGGTACTAAATATACTAAGATAAGATAAGATAAGATAATTCTTTAAATCTGTATTGCCCGTTAGGGAATTTGTTTCACGACTGACTGAGCATAAACACAAAATTATACACATTCATTTATAATAAATACATGGAATACATACATGGTTATATAACATGGACAAAGAGTATGGTGATGGGAACATTAACGCTTATTCAATAGAGAAATTGACTTTTGTAAAAGAAAGACATGATATAACGTTTGGTTTTGCACGTCGGTACATTATACCGACGGCCAGAGGGTAACAATTCAAAACAGTCATGCAAAACATGTGAAGGGTCACAGATAAGTTTTGAAGCCAAATTTTGAGCCTGTCCTTCATGAAGTTCATCTAATGTCTTAAAGATACGATTAGACATTTCTCTCCTTGTTTAATTATTTTATTTAATTTGTTTCTATTTCTTAGTGACAGGGAGCCGAACCAACATTGGATAGAGAACATGAGAATAGACTGAACACAGGTTTTATAGAACAGTGCCAAAATAGTCAAGTCAATGTGGTAAGATCGGAGCTTCCTGAGGAAATGAAGGAGAGATTGACACTTGCTATAAATACGATCGGTAATATCAGAGAAATTTAACTTATTATCAATTTGAGTTCCAAGATATTTGTAACTACTAACTACTTCAACAACATCTCCATTTATAATGACTGGAATACCTGCTGGCTTATTCCTTCGAAAATATATAACAAGTTCCTTTGTTTTTGATACATTTAGTTCCAAAAAGTTGTCACTACACCACTTAACAAAAAAATAATTTAATTCCCCTGTATATGTATTCTCGCTGTCACAGAGTAGACTGCTAATAGCTGTATCATCGGCGAACTTGAACCTATAGAACAGTTTGGTTGAGAACTTACACAGTCATTAGTATACAATGAGAAAAGTATTGGAGACAATACACATCCTTGATGAGCACTGGTGTTAATAGACACAGTCCGGGAACAAGAACTTTTCATTTTGACATACTGGGACCTGTCAGTCAAGAATGAGGCTATCCATTTAACCAGAGAAGGACATATATCTAAATCAATTAATTTCCTAATCAAAATGTGAGGCTGAATGGTGTTTAAGGCTGAGGAGAAGTCAACAAACAGTATTCTGACATAGGCAGCAGGTTTCTCAAGATTTTGATAAACAGAGTTTAACTATTACTGTTATTTAGATATAACCCATGAACAAAGTTGAGGATTATAAGATTTTTACATTCTAAAGCCCCGTTTTCATGCAGAGAGAAAAATAAGATGTGTTTGTTAAACACGGATGCCCCCGGATGTACCAAAATTATGGCAACGGTTAAAGTTTTCTGAAGATGTCCACGTCAATGTCAAGGTCACAAGGTCAAATATGATGACCTCATATGAAGTTCTCATCTGAGAAATCCAAAGTTATGGCCAAGGTTAAAGTTTTCTGAAAATGTCCACTGCGACAAGGTCATTAAGGTCAAATATGATGACCTCACGTGAAAGGTCTCATCACAAAGTACGGACATACCAAGTATGAAAGCCCTACCTCTGAGCAATCCAAAGTTATGGCCAAGGTTAAAGTTTTCTGAAAATGTCAACTGTGGCAAGGTCAAGGTCACAAGGTCAAATAGGATGACCTCATCTGAAAGGTCTCATCACAAGGTATGCACATGCCAAGTATGAAAGCCCTAGCTCTGAGCAATCTAGAGTTATGGCCATGGTCAACATTTCTGAAAATGTCCACTGCGGCACGGTCAAGGTCACAAGGTCAAATATGATGACCTCATCTGAAAGGTCTCATCACAAGGCATCCACATGCCAAGTATGAAAGCCCTAGCTCTGATCAATCCAAAGTTATGGCCAAGGTTAAAATTTTTGTGGACCAACACACAGTCGGTACAGACGGACGGACAGGTGAAAAACAATATACCCCCGGAATCTCCGATTCGGGGGGATAAAAAACAGACAAAGCTGAAATCTTGTGTACAGACATTTTGGCCAATGGGGATTATAAACTGTAAACTATAAACTGATTTTGTGCCTCTGTGTCGCGAAATAAGGGCCACAACGCATTAAGTCTTCTTCTCCAATGTTGAAATATTGTGAACAGACTCCTTAGCCAAGAAGGCCCCTTAATAAGAAACACAGGAGCTATGCCTGCCCTAAAAAAAACATTTTCATCTTTTACGTCAGAACTAAACGCCCTACAAGACTGAAATCGTGTGTACAGTCTCCAAGGCCAATGGTGATTATAAATGATAGATCGATAGTGTTGTGACTATGTAGCTCTAGATGTGGTCTCAGTGTCTGCTACCTAAAAAAATACGTTCGTTTTCTTTTTAAAGAACGAAGACCAATAGACACATGGATGTTATGTGTAGACTAATAAGACAATGGGGATTATTAACAGTATTAATTTGATGACTGTGGCTCCTAACAAGGAGCACAGGTACTATATAAATATAACGGCTAAAACACAATCATCTTCTCTTCTATAACTCAAAGCCTGAGAAAGATGAAATATGTTTACATGACTTCCAGAGGTAGTGTTAGTATACTCCTAGTGTATATTGACTCACGTATGTATTTGCGTTTATATGCACAAAATACATACCAGGAGCAAATATATACACATGATACTATTATGTTATTAGTTAAGTATTTCCGTATTGGCCCAGTTACAGGTCCGAGGTCTGTTGTATTGGCCCGAGACGAAGTCGAGGGCCAATACAACGGACCGAGGACCTGTAACTCGGCCAATACGGAAATATTTAATTAATGACAATTTTATTTATTAACTTCTTTTCATTCTATTTGCACAACACTAGACATCTCATTTATTTTGAAATAATAATTATAAACAAGATTGGTGAACAAATAGCACGGGTCAAAGTTGTGAAGCGACAGCTTCGGGCTTTTACCAAATGTGCAACTGCGCATGCTCAGACTCATATTGGCCCAGTTTGTCTCGTATTGGCCCAGTTTTCCCCGTATTGGCCCAGTTTTCACGTATTGGCCCAGTTGTCGAATCATATGGTCTAGGCAGTAAATGCCGTATACATGCCATAACATTGATAGTTACTTAATAAATACGCATATATACGGTTGCGTGTAAACGGGTATATTTTACCGAAGTTACTTGTCTGAACCAACACCTGTCTAATATGATTTTCTGAATGCAGATTTTGTATGTAAACCAAAACCTTATTGAAGAAACATTATCACTTATCTAATAGAAACCAGCAACAATGTTCTGATATCAACCATTTGGGATGTGAGGGATCATCCATTCTACATACGATACTTTCGATATTGTTATATTGATAAGAGTGTTTACTTGTACCGTGTTTGAGAAAGAAAAAAAACATGTGTCTAAATACCAACTTTATAACAGGGCGAGGACAGGACAGGACAGGACAGATGCCAATTAAACGAAATACATCAAATCATCAAAATTATTTTTAAAGAATAAGTAATATTTCACGTTTCAAAACAAGATGAAATTACATGCCTAAAGAAAATTAAACAAGTAATTTTAATGATAACAAAAAAAAAGAATAGCAAACTTTTCATGAACGTTAGCAAGTAAGCAACACATTTAAAAGCAAACTTACTATCCCGAAAAATCGGTTACACTCAAGGAAAATACAGTATGTAAGAACAACAATTTTAATATAAACTCATATACTTATCCTTACCCTCTATAAACGGTCTCTACAAAAGATCGTAAATCAATGAGCTTACTAATTCGATTTAGTAAGATTACTTAATACATGTCTGAATTAGTAAGCTTATTGAATCGAATTAGTAAGCTTACTAGGGGAGACCGGGGCAAAGCGCAAGGCATTTTTTTGAAACTGTAAAATTTTCAGCTGCGTATCTTTAGACCTTCGGGAGAACTTAGTTTCGGAGTATGAAATTAACACACTTTTTACTTCTGGTCACCATCGTTTTCGCCTTAGAAGGAAAAACGTTTTTTTTTAACATGGGCAACTTTGCCCCGTGGTCCGGGGCAAAGTGGCCCATGGTGGGCGCTTTGCCCCGTCTTCCTATTGTGGGTTGAAACGACGGTGACGATTTAAAAAAAAAACACGAATAAGGTCTTCACAGTTCATAATAAACTGTACAGAATACCATGTATACTTTGAGTCAATTGTTTTTAAGTTCTACCATAGAAACAGAACCAACTTTTGGATGAAAGGATTATAGGCCTATATGCCGAGAAAAGAACAAGTTTATTTATATATAAAAAAAACACTGACGTGCAAAAGAAAGGTCCAGACATTTTAAAAAGAGCAGAAAATGAAATATTGATGTTGTAGAAAGTATATTGTGAATGCATTTGATAGACACATTTTTTGTTAAGTAGTAGGCCTACTCACAATTTCAACCTTCAGAGTATGATATTTATTCAGACTGTTCAAATACACATGGTGTGTTAAAATCGCGTTTTCAAGATGTTTTTTCGCAACAATATAAAATTTTGCTTTTAAGTTTAATTTTTTTTTAAAAAGTAGAAATTTAAGTGATAAAAGGTGTCTCCAACATAAATAACTTCTTGGATTTCAATTTGTTGACGCATCATTACTGTAGGACGTCACAAAGCAAGCCAAAACATGGCTTTTTGAGGCTTCTATCTCGTCTAATTAAGGAGATTCCCAAAAAATTCTTTTAACGTGTCTTTTTCATAAATATGAAGACATAGTTTTTGAAAATTCATATAAAGTATGGTGGGTTCTAAAGACGCTGTTTCAGTCGTATTTATCGCCCGTGGATTGACATATATTGCATTTTGTATGGGGAAGTTTCTTTGGCACGTGAATACATTTGGGGACCTCTTATGTTCTAGTGAACGGCAACCGCACTTGCCAAAACGTAACAAAACAAAAAAGTAACAAATTAAACATTTGTTGAAAACACATTTCCATGTGCAAACGTTAAAATACCCTTCGAAGGTCTCATAAAACAAAGAATGACCTATCGTTAGCATAACTATTAAAGACTTTCCTAACAGTTATCCATGTACAGAAACCATATCAAATCATCTTTCTATCTTAATAAAGAAAGGTAATGACGGTATGGCGGTGTGAATAGTTTTTGTTTTATGGTGATAATGATATTTGCTATATGACCTTATATAGATGAATGATCTAATAAACTAAAAATATTTTCAGACATTACTACGAAAACTATCATTTTGCAGAAAAAGGTCCGTAACATAAAAAAATACATATTCAGCTTGCAACATGCCAAGTTACAGAATTCTTTCATTTTTTTGTTTTATTGATGGAAAGAGAGGCCTTTTAAAGGTAATAACATGACACTGATTAGCTTATTCTGAAAATACATTTGAAGGCCCAACATAACATAAACTGCATTGGGGCAAAGCATATGCCTTTTAAAAATGGAAATAAAAGAAATTAGACCGGACACCAAGTTCTTACAATCATGAAAATTGTAAGCTAAGATATTCTGTTTTCACCTAGAAAGTGATTATTTAGCTCCGGTGATCGAAAATGTGTCTATATGTTATGATATTTTCTCCCTATTTTTACATGGAAACGTTCAATATCACATTTTTCGCCCTCCTGTCGATTTGCCGCTGACTGCTCATGACGTCATCAACTTGTACGTTGCTTTACGTCATCTGTGATTGGTAGATAGAAACTGATAGTGTCATCTGCTGTTCATTCTAAAAATAAACCGTTGGGTCACTTTGCCCCGGTCTCCCCTAAATAGCGATTAGTTTGGCACCCCATATATATAGGCTAACTGGGCCACTCCCCCCGTGTCTCCGACAAGTCAAAGTATTGGTATGAAGCGGACCTAAAATATTTAATTAAACGACAATATTCCGTTTTGTGCTATCGATTACTTATAGGCCTATTACAAACAGATATGAAGATCCTGATTAATTTATCATGGCGTTTCTTTTAAGTCATGCTTGATTGTTAATAACAACATATGTTTGATCTTTATTAGGCCAGTAGGAATTTCCCCAAATATAAATGAACCCGGACATTTTCGATAACAGAAAAATAACTGTAAAAAATTAAAGAATGCATGTCCCTAACTCTCAGAAAAAAACCCAACCAAAATCAACCCTTGGCAGAAAAAGTTATGACCACTTGAAAATGTCAAATAAAGGTGTACTGAGATTTCCTGATGTAAAATCAGTTGTATGACAAATACTGTCTGAGTTATCTCCCTTCGTAGCAACTGCTAAAATGGCTGACACTGTTGTTGACAACAGAAGTTTGAAAGCGGTGATATATGATATTAAAGGTAAAAACAGTGAGTCATTCTATAGTGAAATACATGAAGACATTCATATAAAAGTATTAGACTTCACAAGATTCCTTAAAAT
The DNA here is from genome assembly GCA_936450465.1 of Gibbula magus. Lineage (NCBI taxonomy): Eukaryota > Metazoa > Mollusca > Gastropoda > Trochida > Trochidae > Gibbula > Gibbula magus. The sequence continues at coordinate 22,620,959 of OW388304.1, forward strand.
TTTCAGATTTTCAGTGTTTGATCAATACAAATTTTAACATGATAAATTTATTAGTTTGACTCCAAAGTAATACTGGATTTTCCGCCGGGGTTTGCTGCGGGATACGGATGGCTTGTCACATGATCAAATCACGTGACAGTGGGACACGCTTTGAGACAAAATGGCGATTATCAATGTATCGTAATGGCAACAAGCTTGGCAAATGCGTGTTAAAATATGTGCTTGCGACTTCCGGTATGGCCGCCATCAGCTGAAAACGCTAGAATTTGCACGTCCCAACAATCGTTGGAATCCTCACTAATTATGGCTACTAAACGCAACACAGCAAAGCAATCGCAGAAAACTAAGGCCTGTGGTTCTTCTGGACCCAAAATTAGCACCTATCTTCAACCTGGCTCTTCACCTGAAGATGATTTTGATTTGTCAACGTCCGACCCCAGCGTGAAGCATGGCGACGGAGAGGCCACGTCGGGGGCGGATGATCTAAAGGAGTTTTTCAAGGCAGAATTGAAAAAACACACCACGGAAGTCTGTGCTAGGATTGATTCTATAAAAGAAGATGTTGCTGAACTAACCAAAAGGGTAGAAGATGTGGAATCTAGTTCAATCTACTTTGGAATTTGAATCAAAAAACATTTCGGATATGAACTCTCGAACCCAGGAAGATCTTGATAAACTTCGTGAAAAACTCATAATGGCTGAAATCTACTCAAGAAAAACCAACCTCCTTGTGTACGGGATTCCTGATTCTGTTGGAGCTGCAGAGATCGACAATAGATGCAGAGAGATTTTCAAGACCACTCTTGGTCTGGACAGTGATATCGTGGACAAAATGCTTTTTGTCAACATTTATCGCCTCCCTCGAAAAACACCAATAGATGTTCCCACTCCCATCGTTATCAAGTTCGTCCGCATGATAGACCGTAATTTGGTAATGAAAAGCACCTTCAACAAATGGAAAGAACTTTCCACTTAAAGGGTCAGTATTCGGTCTGACCTTCCAGTCGACATGAAAAAACTGAGAGGTCGCTTAGTGAAGAAGGGGAGATATCTGAAAACGAAGTATGGGATTCACACTATTTTTAAAGTTCGTGAGCAGGGATCTACCGTTGTGTTATTCATTCGAAAGGATACTCACAGTGCATGGAGAATCATCCGTGAGGACGAGGAACCAAACATCGGTGATGTTTAATCCCCCCATCCCCCGCAGGATCGCTTTTAAAATAATTTGGATTTATTATTATTATTATTAGGATATTTATATAGCGCACATATCCATCCACTAGTGGTTGCTCAAGGCGCTTACATTGTTTCCCCTGGTCAATGGCATTCTTTCACCGTCCAATCATTTTTTTCCAATTCAACTCCCTGGGGAGTATTCAACCAGCAGCCATATGTGGCGCTCAGTTTAAGGATCAAGTTTAGATTTTTTACAAGATCTAGTTGTACTGTATTTTCTTTTTATGTACGTAATAATTGATAATATCAATACTTTTTCGATCGGACGAAGATCCTTTTTGTATTTTGTACTTTTTATATAACTTCATCTCTGAACTTTTCACTTAGTAGATTTAGCATTCGCTTGAATGAACACCATGTGACTTGACATGTGACTGTATCACGTGACCATCCAATATGGCGACACTCCCAGCTGAACGAAGCAACCTGCTGCGCTTCGTTTAACATTGACAGGTCTATCTCTTGTGAATCGCAACGTCTGTGACTTTTTTTATCAATACCCCAGATGTATTTACCTTATGAACAACGGGGGTTTTCAGGGGAGGGTCATGAAAAAATATACAGCCACAAGGGGAGGGTCATGAAAAAAATTACAAGGAGTTGAGGAGGGTCATGAAAAAATAGACCGTAATAAAACAATGTTTGTTACATACTTAAAAGAGGATCTGAAAAATGATTGTAAAGCAGTTGATAAAAAAGCATAGACAGCTGGATATTCAAAACCGATGCTAGTATTTAAAAAATCCCCATGAGTTTTCTCCTTTGTTCGCGGAAACAAAAGTAGAAAAGTAAAACTGACACTTTTTTTCCATGCAGGTAGTTTATTTTCAAGGCTTTTGTTTCTGTTTGATATATTTTGATAGATACATATCAAAAGTCACTATATAAGCTAATAAAGTCAGTCAAATTCATAATCTCAAAGATGCAGTTATGAATATGATACAAAGGAAATACGACACCTATTAAAACTCCTGAAACCTTTGTAAAATTCCTTGATTTTTGCAAATATCTGACAACAGACACACATTTAAAATATATTAAACAGGTACCGGTATATGTAAATGAATTTCAATGTCGATATTCCTATGAGGAATATTTGCCGTATTTTGAGGATATATATTTGGAAATATTGTATGGACCATCGTTCATATTTGACATTTTTAACTTCTCCTCCAAAACCGTTGCACCCCCAAAACTGAATTTCTGTTGGGAGGTACCTTTTACTTTAAGTAAGGGATCATTTGGTCCTGACCCCCCTCAAATATTGATTTGGCAGGCATTTTACCTAAAACAATCTTCTCAGAAACCAGTTTACATAGGAAGCTGAAATTTTCTGAATGACATCTCTTTGTTACATAGAGACTTAAGTTTGTTCATTTGGTCTTGATCCCCCTCGGATATGGGCATGGCAGAGTGTCCACACTGACATGTTCTTTCTACAACTAGTAAGTTAAGAAGCTAAAATTTTGAGGATATCAACTTTTTTGTATATTTGTAACTTTTGTTGCCCTGTACCAATACCATTTGGTCACTATACCAATTGTCTGTAAAGATAAATCCAAAAAAATGAATCAAATCTTATTGTCAAAAGTACACTTTTCGAAAAACAATAATTATTTGGGTGGCAGTTGTTCTTCAAAATCATTTCTCAATATAGCAATCAATTTGGGAGCATTTGCTTCCTGTAATTTTGAGTAAGGAGTCAGCTTGAAAATTCATATCTGAATGTAAAATAACCCAGCTTTTCTTCAAAATGGTATTGACTATTAGCTACCTAAAATATTTTCCTGCTTTTATTCATAGATAGAGGTATTTTTAGCAATCTAACTTTTTTAGTGCTCCTTGAAATTTTATTTTGCTCTTAACAATGTGATTTACCTTTTTTTTACTGCTATAAGATGTGCTATGTAGAGGTGTATATTGACTCATATTAGAGGGAAGGGGGGAGAAGGGTCATACCAGGAGGGCTGGAAAGTAGGGTTAGGGTCAGGGAAGCAGTGATATATTTACCAAATACTCATAACATTTGGAAAGGACTCCTAAAAATTGAAGCTGCGAGTTACCAGGACACAAGGTTTTTTTGGGGGTTGTATTTGCCTAATTATTGAGGGAATGACTTTAGTGACTTATATCTGCTGGGACTCTCACTAGTTTGTAGTAGCAAGTTCTTGGACTATGCAGTCATATTTGTAAATTTTTCACTGGGGAGGGTGTGAGCAGCGGGGGAACTTAGAGATTATTGTGGTACCATTGTACAAACCTCTCGCAGACAAAACAATAGAGGTCACATCTTTAAAATTTATGTGTAATACAAATTATTATGAATCTCAATTTCTGGTTCCTTCCCCCTTTATCAGGAAAATGGTGAACTTTAGAAATATATATTTGTTACTTCTTCCTTAGAATGTAAAAGTCTATGATAATTAAAATTGTGTGTTGACAGTGGGGATTATAAATTTGGTGACTCGGTAATGCCTTATCATTTAAGATGTTAATATTTTTTACCTAAGAGAGATAATGTAATACCTGTAATAATGTGTACCTGATGAGCTACATAGCCAATGAATCTGTTGTTCTGCAGATACTTTTAACCCTAGATGTTACATATGTTAAACCCAAAACTGGTATATATTCTATAACCGTTTTTTTCTTCTCGAGAGAACCTTTCTTTAAAGTGTCAAAAGAAAAATATTTCCATTGTAGAACCGAATATATCTTCAGAAGTCCAATTTCAAGACAATTTATAGATGTATGTTGGGGGAGGGTCGTGAAAAAAAATACACTAAAATGGGGAGGGCCATTTAAAAAATTACGACAAGCCGGGGAGGGTCATATTGTTATGTACAAACCCAAGTAAAAATCCCCCGGCCCACCCCCCCTGTAATAAATGACCAGTCCCTAAATCGACTACAGTGTAAATATCGTATGAGTTTTTTCCAGGATGTATCTCTCAGTTCGCGCAGAATAGCTTTTCACTCGAACTGGTATGATTGAGTACATAGTAGCATGTATATATGTGGAGAAATTAGAATTTTAAAGGTTTCCGGTAGGCCACGGTGAACCGGACATTGTCGATACTGTTGTCCGGTTATTCGAGTTTAAGTAAGAGTCTTTTCACTTGAAAATCACCTAATTCAACTAGTGTGTAAATATCATATGAATTTCTTCCAGTATGTATATCTCAGTTCGCGTAGAATACATTTCCACTCGAACTGGAATGAATTAAAGCTTAATAGCATGTGTATCTTTGGAGAAATAAGAATTTTAAAGCATTCCAGTAAGGCCACGATGAACCAGACAGTGTTTAGACTGTTGTCCGGTTATTCGTGTCTTAGCATGATTCTTTACACTTACAAAATATTCTAAATCGACTGTTGTATAAATATCATATGAATTTCGAACAGGTTTTACCTCACATTACGCGTAGAATAGATTTAAACTCGAACTGGTATAACTTATTGCTCAGTAAAGTGTATATCTTTGGAGAAATAAGAAAATTAGTTTTTTAAGAACCTAGGTAAATATTCAAAGTTATCATACTTTGAAAGGTAATTGTGAAAAAAATAATAGGATTTCGCTAATAAGATATGAAACTTGTTGTTCCCCAATGCTTCAGCTGCTTATACATCTAAGTTTCAGCTCTCAGATGCAAATATCTTCGGCGTGGTGTTTCCACAAAAATGCACAGGGTTAAAATATTTGAAAACGTTAAAATTTAAATATGGCGTCGAAATCACGTAACCTACGACTCCGCAATGGTAACATATTTTGCTTGTCTAGTTATTAAGCATATTTTTAAACAAGTTGCGAGTCTCTTGTATGTCACTGGGATTATTTAGAGAGAAATTTAACATGTCAAAATCAGACAAATTTAAAGAAAATCCAAATGACGGCTAAACCACGTGACCTACAAATTTGTCATGATTTACTTTTATCCTTGTATTGTTCTTGCGCATCTTTTGCAAAAAGTTTCAAGTCTCTAAGTACATTTTTTTAAATTCCTATGTAAAAGGTTTTTCTTTATTATGACCGGAAATGACTGTACGCGAGCGATTTTATTATTGATTCATAAAGACCATAGTCCTGTCTCACTCTCCTGAAAAAATCGTTCAATTCGATAGGTAGGTTTTTGAATTATCGCCCCTGAAAGTTCGCGGTTTTCAAAAATTGCCTGACTTTGAAAGGTCACTGTGAAAAAAGTATTAGGAATTCGCATAAAAAAGAACAAACTTGTTATTCCCCAATGCTTCAGCTGTATAGCAAACCAAGATTCAGCCCTTAGATGGGTATATCTTCAGAATGGTGATTCCGCAAAGGTACATGGGGTCCGAAATTTGGAAAAAGTTAAAAAATCCAAGATGGCGGCTGAACCACGTGACTGACGACTTCGCCATGATTTACTTTATTGCTCGCATGGTCATTGCGGATCTTTTGAAAAAAGTTTCAAGTCTCTAGGTGCATTTTGAAAATTTTTCCCATGTTACAAATCGGAATTTGCATTCGAACTGGACCTTTAATGGGTGAACTGATTGGGCCCAAAAGCTTCGCGGCATAACTACATAGTAAGGGCTATCAGCCTGTGAGGTTTGGTTGTACTAGCTGCATTCCTTCTTGACAAAGTGGTGGAGACAAAATCGGTGCAAATAATAATAAAAACAAAACAAAACACGCCAATAACAATAAGGATTCAGCATAAATGCTGAATCCTTAATAACACAGTTCTGGTGCAAAACAAGCCAATACTTTTTGGAGGAAGGATGTTGAGTAATACCTCTAAATGCCAGCAGGCCCCTTATATAACGAAGCCTTTTTACGTATTGATGTCATCTAAATAATTAACTATATTCCCAGAAAAGTAAATTGACAAAGAGGGATAATTTAGCCATCAATCGCTAGACAACATGCAGTATGATCTTTATAGCTCTAATTACCACCTAGCATGAGGAAAAATGTATCTTCGGTGGTAGATTCACACTAAGTGTAAGGAATTAGATAGAACAGGGACTACAGTTTGAAGTTCCCAGAAAGCATGATTGTTCAGTTACTGGTATTATTCTTTTATATCAGATGCTGACCCAGTCCACAAATCTGTGAAAGTCAAGGAAAGAAAAATGTAAACCAACGTGGCTCTTATATAATGCAAACAGGTAATTCGCTGAGGTTATTACAAAGATTAGTTTTGAATGAAACATTCTGTACAGTCAACTATCCAAACACATTTTCATCATTTGCTAAATCCCAATAATTACTTCTAGCTGTTAAAAGACAAGTGTGAATAATAAAAAAGCCAGCTTAAATTAGCATGATAGTTGAAATATTAAAATCAAAGTGAAAATCCAACCTAACGATTTGGAGGAACACACATTTTGATTTTAACATATAGAGTGATACATAATATATAAATACCTTTCATCACTATATTTTTTTAGTGTTTGAGAATATATAAACCTCCGCACTGTAAATAAAAAATTGTCAATTTGACAATTAAAAAGTTGTAGTCGGACGGTGCCTGAGATGAATATGCAAGTTGTCAATTTGACAATCGACAACATATTGACAACCCATTTAGGTTGTCATTCTGGACTGTGAAGGTTGTCAATTTGACAATAAAAAAGTTGTAGTCCTACGGTGCCTGAGATGAATATGCAAGATGTCAATTTGACAACCGGCAACCTAGTGACAACCTGATTAGGTTGTCATTCAGGTGTGTGTATTGTCAGATAGCTGTCAATATATTGTCAAATGGTTGACAATATATTGCAATTTTGCTATCTTACTTCGTCGAATAAAAAAGCCAAACCTGTAAGGAAACATAATAAAAGGACAATGGACAAGTTGTTTTAAGCTTGACTTTAAATAAACTCATCAAAATATATATTTATAAATAGCATGAATAGATCCTACATAATTGTCAAATCCTGATTAACCATTGGAGTTACTTGACGCTTAAAAATAATAAACAAAATATGATGTTGATGACTGTTTATTCACAACAGCAGGAGATAAAGAGTAAATCAATTATATGATAAAAATTGCATACACAGTTGATCAACGAAATTATCACATCCTTATGTCATAATCCAGAATGGTCCATGTTAGTGTTCATATTCCAAGGTGAATTCACAACTGGAGGTGTGAGTATATAGATAATCAGTTCGACCTAAGCAATGTAAATCTTGCAAACACGTGACTCCAAAGAAACATGCTTCCTCAAACCCTCTTCTGGTCGAGTAAACAAGTTATCTCTCACTGTACTACTCTCCCATGCCATGCCCCGATGGTTCCTTTCTACATACGGTGGTTATCATCGAAATATTTCCAGTGTGTCGCGTCTGATCGCTCCTTTGTACCTGTAAAATGAAGTGAAATCCTAGTATTGGAAATTTAGAATGAAATATAGAAAGCATTTAGATGTAAAAACGTGTAAATGTTTATCCTACATATCACATCTTTTAATACAAATTATGTAAACTATTTATCTATTAAATTATGATATTCTTACTAAGACTAAACAAATACTTAAAATATATAAACAGATAGAAACAAAAAAAGTTATTATATTAATTTATTATCACAACTCACCCGATAGATACAGCCTGGATGTGAGTACCAAGAGATATCTATGTTCTTCCTTCAGAATATTCTATAAAGTGCAGTGGTCTCACGGAAAGCTCACCTTCCAAGAACACCTATCAGTGAAAAGTGGAAAATTAGAAGACAATAACTGAGACATTTATGATAATAATTGGAACTTTTTAAACATATCATAATCATCTGACAACAAAATGCATAATCACCTGAACCTGAATTTGTTTCACCCCAAGAGAAGGCCTACACTTTGAAAGAGTTAACACATGCATTCAAGCTTATGAGAAGACAAGGAGATAACTGTAAAAAGTTGTCATCACGTTGTCAATTCGACAATCACGGTTGTCAATTGAATCGTGGGAAGCGTATGACAGTGTTTTACGACTTTAAATGTATATTTTACCTCTTCAATGTTTTCTAAACATAAATATCGTTTCAATAAGGCTAAATATAGGGGAAATTATCCTTTAAACTAACCAAAATGATGTAATATCATAAACTTGAAATGGACACGTCAAATGCATGAGTATTTCATTCATAAACATTATTTAGGCTTGAAATAAACTCATGAAACTTTATATATGTATTCTTTGTTCAATATTGATTATGGATGCAAGAAATTTCAATTACAATACTTACTATGATCTTCGATATCTTCTGATTACCGTTGTTGAGTTCGTTACGTTTCTGTTGACCTTGAAGCGAAAGGAAGTAACGACGACGCATGCGTCAGCGATTTGACAACTTTTAGGTTGTCAGAATGACAACGAACACTTGTCAACTTGGATCAAGCACATTATATCATCAAATGCAGCTGTAATGAAGTAATGTCATCGATGCGTGCCTTTCAAACACGTTGTTGGTATAATAGTGAAAGACAATGTAAATTTACTATTGAGCCTGATATGTCACATTTACAACTTTCATTGTCAAATTAACAACGCTCATTGTCATGATAACAACATAAAGTTGTACAATATGACAATGCTCATTGTCATACCATGACTGACAATGTAAAAGGTTGTCAAAACGACAATTTTATTCTTTCAGTGCGATGAGAGGTTTAAATCTGCATTAAATCATTAAATTCACCCTGTCCCATCATTCGCTCACTCAGTCGGCGATATACCCGACACAACACTACAGTGGATCATGCAGATTCAGCATTGTTTTCTTGTTCAAGCTATCAAAAAGTGGAAATACTATTACTTATTATATGAAAATTAAATAGTTACCAAAAATCCTCGAAAAGGAAAATTGATTTTGTAAATTTACGCATACGATAATTCAGACGTAAATGTATGATGTAAGGTCATTGTGTCGGCCGAAGACAACGGCGCGGGTACAGGCACGTATCTCGCGATTCTATGTTTCTGGAAGTATGTTCCGTTTCGAAAATCCCTTGAAAAACATTCTTAACCTTTATTGTTTTTGTACTAGTCTTGAATCTCTTTTAATTTCCCTGCAAGCACATATTTTTTTTTTTTGTAATTGACTTTTTTTTTACAGAAATCCAGGTCCTGTTACAGTAAAGGGGACTCCTGCCCAGGAACGCAGAAGCCCCATTGAAATTAAAATGGTGAAACAGATTTCTGTTGTGTTTTCCTTTTCAACAAAGAGACAATAACAAACATCACATTCACTCACACATTCACCCCGTTGTTATGTGTACATGAGATCATGGCAAGAAAAAATAATTCAGGTGGAAGGATTTGCAACATCCATTTTGCATAGAACTTATCTTGTTTGCTTTTGCTATATGCTATATGTTTTTCAATAACATATCTGTTGTACATATAATGTCTAAAATGATTAAAGTCTAGTTTAGATTTTAAAACCTTACACTTGTATATAAAAAACTTTGCTAACAATAATAGTAGATCAAAAACATCATCAGTGTATACATTCTTTCTCAACCCAAAAATAACAAGCTGCAAGTCAAAGTTCAAGTTGTAGACATGGGAACATTTTTCATTTAGCAATTTAAGAAAAGACTGCCAAATCCCAAAAAAGGTGTGAAATTGTCTCAACTTCGGATTGACAAAATGTGCAAAGGTTGCTATCTGCTATTTTGATCTTAAATAGGAAAGAGTTAGTTGACAAAATGTCATGTATTATTCTAAACTGAAACCACCTCAATTTAGTATCTGTTGTAGTCCTTAAAGGTTTCACAAATATATTTTCCCAATCTAATTCAGCTGGAATACACTCCTCCCATTTTATCTTGAATTTAAGGTTAACAACAGATTCACTTAAAATATAATAATAACACTTGTCACCTTTTTTGACAGACAAAAGTTTTCTGATAACATTATTATCATCTAACTGTTCAAAAGAAGTAGGCTTGGTAATGTTTAATTTATCCTGATAAATCTTGAAAGCTTTAATAAGGCCATTGTAATGGAGAAAGTTAATGTCAAGTTCAAACGTATTTTGGAATTCTTCAATAGTACGATAACCACCACCTGGATTAATAAAATCGCAAATTCGACTTACACCTCTATCAAACCATGAAGAAGAAAAGATTACCTCATTACCAATTTTTATATGTTTGTTATAATAAATTGGCTCTGTTATGAATTCATCAAATGACTCTGGCTGGATCTTATGTGTAAACTTGTCAAAAGCAACAATACATTCACAACAAAATTCATTCCTAGTTTCCTTGGCAAGTTTGAAAGATTTGAAAGCTTTGGAGAGGAGGCATGACACAACTGTTTCCATTTGGACTCATTATTAACATCCAACAACTTTCTCATCCAAGACAACTTTAGAGAACTGACATACGAAAAAGCTTCAATCATACCAAGCCCACCATCTTTCACTGACTTACATGCAACAACTCTTTTGATCTTATCAGGCTTTCCACACCAGAGAAACCTAAAAAGCATCTTGTTTGATTCTTGAAGAAAAGTACCTGGTGGATTTGGGAGAGTAAGGAAAAGATAGTTTAATTTAGAAATAAGCAAAGATTTTATTATAGCAATTCTACCAAGAGGTGTAATTATTCTTTTCATCCATCGATTGATAATTATTTGAATCTCAAATAACTTATTTTCAAAATTCTTTTTGATCATAGCATTCAAATCAGTGTAAAAGACAACACCCAAAAGCTTGAAATATTCTGGATTCCACTGAAGACGTAGACAAGGCAAAAAATTTACCGAACTATTCCTTCTTGAACCAATCCATACCACCTGAGACTTGTCATAGTTAATTTTAAGACCTTATATATCAGCAAAAAATTCAAGGTGTCAACTGTAGCTTCAAAAGATTTCTGAGAACCATCAAGAACAAACTCTGTGTCATCTGCATACTGAGTCAACAAGTACTCTTCATTACCAACTGTAATTCCTTTGATATTCGGATTTTTTCTTACAAGACCAGCCAGGATCTCTACACAAAGGATGAAGATATATGGCGACAGGGGGTCACCCTGTCTACAGCCCCGTTCCACAGAAAACCAAGGAGACAATGTGCCATTGATATTCAAACAAGAACTAGCGTCATTATAAAGGATATTAAACCAGTTAATAATGTCTTTTCCAAATCAAAAAAATGACACTGTCTTATTTATGAATGACCACGAGACAGAATCAAAAGCCTTTTCAAAATCGATCAGAAACAACATTCCAGGAATATCATTGGATTCTGTGTAGTTCATCAAATCATAAATCAATCTAATGTTATCACCAATATATATGTTGGACATGAAGCCAGTTTGATCTGTACTAATAAGTTTTGGAAGAAAACGTTTGAACCTCTCGGCTATAACAGATGAGAGAAGTTTATATAAAGCAGTATTCAGAAGTGAAATAGGTCTCCAGTTCTTCAAAAAACGCTTAGGTTTATCTCCTTTTGGAATACAAGTAATAATACCTTGCCTCTGTGTGACCGACAAACTGCCATTAGCAAAGCTATAATTAAATGATCTCAACAAGAAAGGGGATACATCTTTCCAGAAAAACTTGTAGAACTCATATGTAAACCCATCAGAACCTGGACTTTTATTGTTTTTGGCCTTCTTCAAACACTTCAGGACTTCATCATAAGTTACTGAACCTTCTAATGAATCGGACTCCTCCTTACTCAATCAACACAAATCATCCTCAGCAAATAATTCATCAAGATCACATTCTTTCAGTACATGCTCCTTGGAAGAATACAGTCCTTCATAAAAAGATTTAGCTTCAAGAACAATATCCTCTGTTCTCTCTACAGTGGATCCATCTTCTAAAACCAACTGGGACATACCTCTGCTGACATAGTTCCTATTTTCAAGATTACAAAAATAGCGACTCACCTTCTCCCTTTCATGTATCCATTTGGCTCTTGAGCGAATAATGATACCCTCCATTTTTGCTTTACGGATTTCCTCTAGTTCTTTCCTTTTTTCCTCCAATTTATCAATCTCAACAAACTTGTTTTCCAAAAGCTTAATATCCTCCAATAAATCTTGTTCTTTTTTCAATCTAGACTTTTTCAAAAATGATGAGTATGAGATAGATTGTCCTCTTATTTCCATTAATAAAGTTTCCAGAAATAATTGATCATTTATTACAAAATCAATTTCTGAGAAGTTTACATCACCAATGTTTGTCTCATGTTTTAACGAAGGGGCATATTGTTTCACAACATTATTAATGGTTTCCTTAACAGATGAGACATATTTGGGATCTCTTAAAAGAGAGTTATTGAACTTCCAATATGTGGTTTTGTGGCCATCTTTATCTGAAAATTTCATTTTTATGTCAATGAGAGAATGGTCTGATCTGTATGAAACATCTATAGAGGATTGGCAAATAAGCGAATATAAATTCTGGGAGATCAGAAAGAAATCTAGCCTTGCTTGCCTGATAGGATTAGGGCGTCTCCAGGTATAACCAGCTACTTCAGGGTTATGGTCCCTCCAAACATCAACAAGGTCAAGGTCCCCTATCATATCAATAACCTGCTTTCTAGCATTAGGGTTATTCACATTCCTATAATTGAAACTATCCAAAGACGGTTGCAAACACAGGTTAAAATCACCAGCAAGAATGTAATGAGAATTTCCAAAGGCCTTGATTTTGTCTAAGAGCATAGCATAAAATTCAGGTTCATCAGAATTTGGGCCATAGAGGTTTACTAAAGTTAATTTTTGTTCATTAATAGTGACATTCAATACAAGAAGATTACCCTGGTCATCCACTCCTCTCGACTGACCAGTATTGCTGTTGAAAATAACATCAGAGCCCCATTCACTTCTAAGAATGGTTCTTTGTCCTTCAAGAAATCTGTATCTTGCAAAAAGTAGACATCATAATTCTAAGCTCTCAAGAAATGAAAAACATCCTTTCTCTTTGAATATTCGTTTAAGACCCCTACAGTTGACTGAACATATTGAGAAATTTAAATCAGCCATTAAAGATAATATACACTTTTTGGGTAACATTGGAATGGGTTGAATATTAACAATGGCGAGCGGCGAGTGTTTGTTGATTGTCATTTTTCGAGATATCGATGACTGATTGACGTTGGAAAATATAAAAACTGTAATGTCATATGATTATATTTGGAACACAGAAAAGTGAATAGATGTGTTAACTTTTTGTGTCAATTTTATTACGATGGATGCATTACCGTATTTCCTCTAATACAACCCCGGGGTTCTATTTCATTCAGCACCCCCTTACGCCCGGGTTCTATTAGAGACCCGGGTTGTATTGGAGGCTGGGTTATATTTTTTCAGACATGAATTAACGTTTATAATCTTCTTGGGGTTAATTATTGTAAAAGGAAAATTAACTGAACAAGACGAATATTTGTTATCATGGACCTGTTATGCTGAATCTCACACGGTCACACCAATATTTCTCCTCAAAACGAGTGTATAACTATTTTATATTGCAACACGGGGTATTCAGTTGTTACGTAAAAACCGGGTTCTAATAAAGACCCGGGTTCTATTGGAGGCCCGGGTTGTATTTACATCATCACCCCCCCCCCCCCCCCCGGTTGTATTGGAGGCCCGGGTTCTAATAGAGGCCCGGGTTCTATTAGAGGAAATACGGTATTTTACAAATATTTCTCACGGAAGTAAATGCATTGTTCATTGAGGATTGTAACATGATTTCGGTAAATCCTTGATTCTGATTGGTTGATTTGCCTATGTTGAATTACTATGAATACCCGCAAATTACTATGGGCGAATCACCGCGAACTTATACATCATGTTCACAAGATTCGGCCCGACTCAAAATTTATTTTTTCTATTTCTCTTAATATGTGCCCCTTACTCAAATTTGACAGGTGGCATTGTCATTTTCTAACTTGTGTATAGCAGTATAGGTAACAAATAACTCTCAAAATTAATTAGTTTCAAGTAACTAAAATGTTTTCAACTAGTAAGATTTATCTTAGTTTGACGCCTTCTTCCATGCGGTTGTGTTTACCGAATGTCGTTGCCATGGCATGACGTCAAAGTGATCAACCGTTTTGACGTCACAATGCTAACGTCATTGTCACAATGGGTTAGGGCAAGTTTAAGATTTTGTTCCTAGGTCTTTTGCTGTGTTGATGTCGTAGATAAATGTTTATCGCCATCTAAAAGGATAAGTGAATATTGTGAAGTGAACATAGTTAAGTGACACTGTTTGAGCTTATGTGTGAATTGTTGCTAATGTAGGCCTACATATTACGCCGATTATTTACATTTGTTTTGACCTGACCACACCTCTTACAAAAATAGAGCCATGGCCTCTGTAGCTCATCAGGAGATAATAAGTGGGTTAGGGGTATGTTATGGAGTGGACTGTATAGCAATGGTCAGATAATGGAATGTAGTAATAAGAATCTAGGCAGTGAAACGATTTAAGCAGTTTAAAAATATTTTGTTACCATAACTTTGCCAATCTGCTATATATATGTGTTGAAAGAGCAACACAAAGCTTGGAAATAAATTGCTGGTATCAAACATATAATAATGTGGTGGAGAGATCATACTATTTTTTAAGATCGTACACACATTATATAATAATGAATATACCGGGTACAATTCTTTGCATACAATTCACCACTGTAAGCTATTGCAATAATGGCCTGGGGCTGTAGAAGAAAATGAAAAAAACCTTTTTAGGTCATGACCCCTGTGAATTATTATCAAAATTGGTTACACATAAATCAACATTCGTTATGAATATCATACACCTTTGCATTATATTGTTTTAATTCTTAATTGCATTATGGCAATACCAACATTTATAACATAATGAATAGGAGCCTCAGTTTTTGAAAATCCCATTTCTCATAGGCTCCATTTCAATACTTAATAAATTGGTGAATTTTGTTAAGTAAATTCTTTTTCACCATTTCTTATAGGCTCCTTTTCAATATTTGATAAAATGGTGATATTCTATGAATAAATTCTTTTTTAGAGTCAGTGGAAGACTAAAGCAGTCTCACGCACAGTCTATGATAACACAGTGCTGCACAGTAGTTTGAAGTAACCTGAAACCTCTGTGTAACTATCAGTTTTCATTCTTCTGCCAGGAAGAGGTCAACACAATGCAATTACATAACATGCAGACACTGGACTCACAGCCAGTAAAATTTATATGTTAGATGCAGTTTTTCCTACAATTAATTATTTTTCTGTACTGGAGAAGATGATGAAAATAGGTGTGATGTCACAATCTCATATAGCTACTTCTTTTATAGTCCTATGTTATCACCAGTCATCACTAGTCATATTCAGTTCACATATCTCATGTAAAATGAAAAAATTTAATTCCTCTTCAAGTTATTCCTTCAAAGGGTATTCAATAGTTCTCATTTCAAATAGATTCACATTAAACATGTCCATGATGTAGACATCTATCTCATTTCTTGTTCCTATTGAATAAAATTAACTGCAAAGTTAATAGAAAACTAAATCAGTTATAAAGTATAAAATATGATATAAATAAGGTATACCAAATTGACTCGTACTGGAAATTCTCAATAATTAATTAATTAATTCTCCAAATAATTACACAATATCATGAGATATTAAAAAACTCCATTATTTACTCTTAAATTACAAAGAACATAATATTAGATTTAATAAAATATTCTGTATTAAGTCTTTAGAATACTTTTAGACTTGTGTACCTTTATCAGCAAATTCACTTGCAAAATACAAATAATTACTCATATGTGAAATGTGAGACAAAGATAAAATATGACTTATAATTTTTGTTAGACCTCCAATTCTAAGTTTTTAATTCTAAATATCTCTTTTTTATCAGACATATTATATTCTCAAAGCACATGTTAGAACTCTCACATCAGAAAGATGAAATGCCTTTAACTCAGCTGTTTTCTTTAAAATTACCTCCCTTACCTAATTACTGATTGAAGTGCACATATAATCTCAGAAAGATGCTGTAAACTGAAATAGGCTTTTAGGTTATGATCTCTGTGACCCATATTTGGGGTCACAGACTCACCAAATTTACAATTTAGAATCCCTTACAGCCAAGGAGTCTGTACATAAAATTTCAGCTTGCTTGAGCCATTGGGACTGGAGATGAAGATGAAAATAGCATTTTAGGTCATTGCCTCTGTGACCCAATATTTGGAGTCTCACTGTCACCAAATTTACAATTTAGAATCCCCTTCAGTCAAGGAGTATGTACATAAAATTTCAGCTCTCTACGTTCATTGGGACTGGAGAAGATGATGAAAATAGTTTTTTTTTGGTAATGACCCCTGTGACCCACACTTGGGGTCACAGGGTCACCAAATTTACAATTTAGTATCCCCTTCAGCCAAGGAGTCTGTACATTAAATTTCAGCTCTCTGGAGTCATTGGTTCTGGAGAAGAAGTCGAAAAAGCGAAAAGTTTACGGACGGACGGACGGACGGACGGACGGACGGACGCCATCCCATGCCATAAGCCCATCGGGCCTTTCAGGCCAGATGAGCTAAAAATGGAACAGTCGCAAAGTCCTTTCCACTCAGAGATAGGTACGCAAAAAGGAGTTCGTTTCAAAACGCCTGATAACTAACGGTCATGTTACAATTATAAGATAAATAGTTGCGTTTGTAAAATTTCCGGGATTCATTGCTAATATTACCCATATGGGAAGACGGACACAGGGTAGTATTTTTCCTGTAAGTCACATGGGAGTTACACCTTTTTCTGGCTTTTGATTGGCTGTTACAGAAAAATAAGAATTTCATTGGTTGCCGGAACTACTTCATTCATCTTTCTTACTTTTCCCGACTAGTAACTTTAGAAACTGTCTTCTGCACTTTAACATGTTTTATTTGTTTCCCGCAGTTGAAATTAGCGTTTTCGTACATGTGCCGACGCATCAAATGTCGGAGGAAGCAGTTAAATTGTCCGAAATTTAAAGAAACTAGCGATTACTGCTTGACTGTATAACCACGGAAAGCTTCAAGAGCGACGGCGATCGTTCGAATGTAATGACGTCATAGGCGCGAGCGGTTATGACGTCACAGTGTCGATTGTAACGTCACAGGGCTTTTCGGTTTGAGCCGACTTGTTTTTGAGCTTCGCACACCTCTTGATATGGATGTTGCAATAACTTATATGTATAATCATGGATTGATAGTAATTGGCAGGAATACAAAACTTTCAACTAAAGCCACATCTTTCTTTTATTGTGAAAGACATTTTCGCAGGGGACATTTTAATCGTGCGGAGTAAACAAGGATAGGTACGTAAGAAGTGAATCCACGTCACACGCGTATCGATATGGAGATTCATCTCCTTCTCGGGTCCTTTTAGAGAAGCTATTGGCTTTTAATATTCGCGTTTTTACTTTAATTTGTCATATTGGTAATATAAACAATAACCAACTCGTGACGGGGAATGGCAGGTTATCTTTCCCTCGTTATATCAATTGTGTGTAATTCTCAAATGATATAACTCGGGAAAGATAATCCGTCATTCCCCATCACTCGTTAGTTATTGTCTAATTCAACACCCGCAAATTTCAGCGTTTAAAACCTCCGGCTAACGCCGTCGGTTTTAAACTAAATTTGCGGGTGTTGAATAGCAATGAATCCCGGAAATTTTACAAACGCAACTATTTATCTTATAAATATCCATTGTTACAAATTACGTCGTAATTTTATAAATACAACGGAAATCGTTTATGACGGGCTTTTGTTTTCTGAAAGGAAAACACATATCATCAACATAAATTTTTTCTGGTATAAAATTTAATTCTGAACAAAATGGTGTAAAAATTGGGCTGCATAAATAATTATTGACAAAATAATTCGAGTTTGAAAATGTAGTACAATTTTAGAACTACTGTGTTATTTCATTTTTTCCATATACAAGTGTAAAAATAATTGATATTTTAAAAATATTACATTAATTATTTAATAATTTTTCATGACAATAATATGTTAGAAAAAAATGTGACTCAGATATTTATTTTAATTATTTTAAAATTATGTTAATTACTAAGGCGAGAAAAACTTTAAATGAAGGATACCCATGTGACGTAATTGTTACAAATTTACAAATCTGACGCTCTCTGCAAAAACCTGAAAACAATCCAGCAGGCTAAAGGTTAAATAAATTATTCCTATTTTCTTTCATTTTTCAAGTATTTTGACCAAAAACCCGACATGTTGTTTAGCTAAGAGCATTAATTACCATTAGAAATATGCAATGGTATAATATCTTTGTTTTTAATTACCACAAAAGTGTGTTATGCAACAGGTGTACTTTTCAAAAAATTATTCCAATTTTCTTTCATTTTTTAAGGTTTTTGACCTCAAAACAGACATTTTGTTCATCTAATAGCATCATTGACCAAACTAAGTATGCAATGGTGTATGATCTATTGTTTTAATCACTAGAATTGTATTTAATGCAGCAGATAAATTTTCAAATAAATTATTCCAATTTTCTTTCATTTTTTTAAGGTTTTTGACCTCAAAACAGACATTTTGTTCATCTAATAAGCATCATTGACCAAAATAAGTATGCAATGGTGTATGGTCTATTGTTTTAATCACTAGAAATGTATTTTATGCAGCAGATACATTTTCAAATAAATTATTTCAATTTTCTTTCATTTTTTAAGGTTTTTGCCCCGAAAATGCTTTTTGCCAATGGTTGATTTTGGTTGGGTTTTTCATGGTTCATCAGCACTGTCATAGGGACCATTTAAAAACAAAATATGTCTGTTATCGAAAATGTCCGGGTTTTTCATAATTTCTACTGGACTATATGTAGAGATTGGTAATACCTGCGCAAGATAAAGAATTGTTGTGTAGTGTTAGTCAGGATTTTTAATGCTCTTAATTTTACTTTAGAATAAAAAAATATTAAAATAGAACTCAACTAAAACAAAACTTCATGGTAGAATGCGCATCGCATTGTCCTACAGAACCATTCATTTTAAAGATTGCTTTCTTTCACGTCCGCACGAACAAAGAAGTCGCGAGTCAGTTGCATTAGGTGACGTCATATCCGTTATTTACTACCCACGTCATATTATAGCAGACGCCATTCATCGTTAGAAGAGCAAAGGACTAGTTTCACCATGAAGTTAATTTTACTTTCTCTGCTTCTTATCCTCGGTGTGCTTTCTTACACATCATGTGAGGAGTTGGCAGAACCTGCGAATGCGGAATCGGAAATTTTGGAAAGAGAAAAAAGAAGTTTTCCTTTTGGCGGTGATGACGACGATGACGATGATGATGATGATGATGGTGACGACGACGATGACGACGATGATGATGGCGGTCTGGGAAATTTAAGTAAGTAAATTTTTTTGCTTTTGGATATAGGTTATAACTTATTGGTTAACCTTTACAAATCTAGAGACAGGACTCGTATATACGGGGCATTGAATCCTGGAAGTAATTTATCTTGATAGTTTGTCATTTATTTTTACTTTAGAGAGTAAACCATCTTATATTTTCTGTGATTAAATACGGCATTTATCAGTTAAAATAAAATCCGTATAATGTTCACTGAGTGAGATAGAGGATATCAGGGTTTGAACTAAACCTAAATTTGCCAGTAGCCCTCCGGGCTAGTAACTTGCAATGATAAATTTACCTGCGAGTCCTGCTGCATTTACTCAAAATTTGAAAAGGACTCCCTAGAAATCTTAACTGCGAATCCCTGAGATGCAAGGTTTTTTTTTATACTAATAGGATTACGGAGCAACTATAGAATTGGTTCGCCACCTTGAATACATACAATACAAGATTAACCCTAACCCTAAACCTAATATCCCCGCTATTGATATACAGTGCCGTGCCATAAGTTAACGGACAGTGACGTTTTTTCCATAGACTTACATGTTAATTTAGTGTTGGATAAATAATTTTCATAAACTGAGTTCTCGTTGTATAAATCTCACATTTCACAGCTTTATTTGAAATCATTTCAGCTTGAAGTACATAATATAAATTACATACAGACAATATGGCGGATGGAACGTCCGGTTTTACCGAGTGGTGCTGTTGAGTGTCATATTTGTCAACATCACGCAGAAGGACTGGCCAGAAATAGATCTATATACGAAATTAAAAATAAGAGGCATCCACAGACAATCTTATATAAACGGCGATTAGCTCAGTGACAGCGAGGAGTGATGTTGTGCCTGAAGTTTATTGATTTATGTTCTTTGTTAGTTTCTATGTTTTTCTATGTTACATTTACTCGCGTAAAACATATATACAATTAATTATTTTAAGCGCCCAGAGAGGCTTCTAAATTCGCTCTTCGGCACCATTCTCACTCGCCAACTTTCGCTATACGGAGCGAATGAATTACCAGGGGAGTTAACTCCTAATACTGTTAGAACGACACGACCTTTTTTTACTTTAAATAGTTTATAGAGCAAACTAAAAAAAATATATCTCTATCATAAAACAAATACTATATTGCACAATTATAATAAAATGGTTTTATTATCATATTTCTAGACAGTTATTATTAAAATATAATATAATTTCTAATGTGCATGACGAACACTGTTGCTTGAAATGTACCTTAAAGCTACAAGGCTACTGGCTGGCTGGCAACCAATTATCGCCGCATACCAATTATCAAAAATTGTACATGCGAATGAATTGATAGATGAAAGGTAAGTATGTGCCCGTAGCTGAGATTATTACCAATATGTCCGTAAAATGTGACAGCAATAGGACCTTTATTTAATTTATGAAAATTATTTTCGCAACAGTTTATTAACACGTAGGTACATTTGGTTCAGATAATCTTGAATAGTCCAGATGTGTGGATAGGCCTATATATGTGTCATTATTGACAATTCTTGAAATACAAAGACAAAAAACCCAACTATTTTGGCAGAAAATACAAGTAAGCTTTAGTTCAAAACTACGGTCAAGTGATATTCGCCTAATACCAAGTTTCCGTGCGCTTTGATATCGCCGAGTTACATCAAACAACACACACAACTGTTATTATCTGTTTACTTCTTCAATCTATTACTCATGAATCATTGTTTGCACTGTTTGTCGCAAATATGACATCAGAAATCTAAAAAATGAATCATTATTTCGTCTGTAAGTTTGACGTCTTTTATACAGCGTAAGCGTTGACTAGGCACCGTCTGTCCTTGATTACGTCATACTTGATAGCCGCAGCGTTGCAAATAACATAGGCTAGTTTAACGTTGCAGTCGCTTAAGGTCTCGTTATACAGTTTTTTCCCCCATTGACTCCAATGTTAAACGGCCAACCTTGTCCGGCCTGTCAAACTTAAACGAGAATTGTTTGGCACATTCAGGAGTTAACCCAAGTAAACAAAGTCGGACAATGATTATTGTTGTCAAACCAGAGCATGATATCTTGGAACTAATAGTACCATGCTAACCCCATCGAGTTGTACACCTTAAAATTACAAAATACTCCAAAATAGCTATATATCTACACTTAACTTGAAAGGAGGGTAGGCAGCTCTGCACATTACACTTCTACTAACAGCTTGACAATCATATTCCTGACCAAAAGATAACTGAAATACTACACCTCCACCATGTTTTAAACGAGCTACAGCCGATCGAAATAATACCTCATGAAATTCACACATGGAAAACATTGCTTTCTTGGACCCGGAAGTGACCGAACAGCCTCTCTTAAATTGATCATTCCACCTTCTGCAACCTGCGTAGGGATACATGAGTTTTAAAGACTGACTGCCAAGTATATGTGCTAATTTAAACAGAAAGACTTATCCTCATGGCCCTTATCACCTTTAAGTTTGGGCTTACACACTATTTGACCTCCACTTGCGAACTCTTTGGCCCCCGTTTGATAACCTTAAAACTGTAGAACGATGCCTAATGGCTGCCACAAAATGGCTGCGCCCATGAAATAGGCCGTGGAGAGGTCTATAGACAAGTATTTTGGCTGTCTGTGAATCCCAACCAATGTCTCCAACTTCACGCCACATCGGACCACTGACCCTCGCAATGACCCAACCATCCTTTTTGTACATATTGGTGGACGACATCGGGAAAACCTCGGTTTTTCCGTAATTCAGACACGCCGCTCTCAATCGCTCGGAAATAGAAAACGTCTCCCATTGGTCAATTATGACGTGTGACTGTGAGGATATTATTAATGATGTTTTGCCAGGTTGATGTGTTTACTGTTTATATCGGACATACGTATCTGTTATGGGTTCGACATTCTTTCGGTGCAAGTGATATTATTTAAGGTATTTTTTCGACATGCATATGAAGAATCATTGTAAAAGTTCATAGCAATTGTCCACGCACAACTTCAATGTGTCAGGTTTTCGCTCTAAGAACTTAATAGCTTAGGTCCATTTTTCATCAACAGTGTGTTGTGAGAAACATTAAAAATAAAATTACCTTTGGATATCATACTAACAAAGAAAGGTAGTGGTATTATGGTTGTGGGAAATACTTTGTGTTTTATGGTAAAATATCATCTGCTCTACAACCTTATATAAATAAATATGTCATTAAAAAAAATTCAATTTCAAGTAAAGATTTATCTCCCTTTGCCAATACTGTTCATATATTGTGTGCAGACTCCTTGGCTAATGGGGATTCTAAATTGTAAATTTTGTGACCCCATGACCCCAAATGCGATCACAGGGGTCACAACCTTAAAAAACCTATTTTCATCTTCTTCTCCAGTTCCAAAAGTTCTATAGCGCTGAAAAGTTGTGTGCAGACTCCGTGGGTAATGGGGGTTCTAAATAGTACATTTTGTGACCCCCTAACCCCAAATATGGATCACTGTGTCACAACCTATAATAAAAAGTACCATTGTAGCAATCTTTGAACAGTTCTCTTGAGATTTTATTTGCTTCATTTCAGGCTAAGGGAGGTTATCCCAAATATGTGAGTTCTAACTTTGAGAAATGGTTCGTGAGAAAGAAGAATTTAGAATAAAGGATCTAACAAATATTGTTTGTAATATTTATTTTGTAAGCCCATAACTTTTTATCATATTTCATATGTAAATATTAATATTTTATTTGATAATCATATAATATTGAATGCCTGATGAACTATTTTATTTTTTCGTTCAACATCATCGTCAGTTGCTTACGATCTCATCTCTATTTTCAGTGAGAAGCAAGAGATCGGTCGACGACGCAACATATATGGAAAACTCAAATGGTAATTATAACGTTAGAATCCCACGTAGCGCACGCCTTAGACGTTTGATGGCAGAAGCCAGGGCACGCAGAAAGAATGGCGGAAGCAGTAGGAGTAGGAGTAGGCGGAGGCGTAGGCGTAGGCGTAGAAGGTCAAGGAGTAGGAGCAAGAGCAAGAGCAGAAAGCCGTTGCTTAGTGCTGCACAGAAACATGCATTACGGGAGGCTACACGTAAACGTCATATGGCGAAAGGTCTGCCAGCAGTTGTAACTGTGAACAACCAAGGAGGCAGATCAGCTCCGCGCGACTATACTATGGAACACGCTCGCAAAAATGCTGCCCAATACCAAGGGGTGAAGGTCCGCAAATGGGAAGATCTTGGCATCACAAAAGCACCGCCTTCTTGGTTTACAACGTCTGTGTACCGGTTCAGGCTTACCCCAAAAAGTTTCTGGGAGAACTTTGACAAACTCTATCCAAACGAACGACGATATTGAGTTCGGTGTATCACGTAAGCATTTTGACTAGTTTGCCACCGATCTTGTAAGACGTGAAAGCTGAAATTTTGTATTAATCTTAAATGTTTAAAAGAAATTACTTTTTCGGTTGAAGATGAGACAATTCATTTTAGTTGTTTGATCGGTGGCAACGTCAAACAGGGCTGCCTACTTGTACACTTTTGGAGTATTTTGTACCCTTAACAGTCCTGAAATATGATTGTACACCAATGTTTCAAATTGTTCACCTCTTCTCTGGAAATATATAAAATTTCATAAAGTTCTGTATAGAGTTCTGACTGTTATAGAGTTAGATTATAACTAAGTTCCAGAGTTAACCCAGTATACAAAGTCAGACAATGATTATTGTTGTCAAACCAGGGCATGATGTCTACTAACTAATAGTATCATATTAACTTCATCGAGTTGTTATATATCTACATTTTAGGCAGCTCTGGTCAAATTGTTTCACGGCATTCTCGCGATCAACAATGTGTACATGGAGGCGACAATACAAAATTTCAGCTTTCTCTCAAATGTGTATATGACTTCACTGTTCACTGTTCAGTAAGAAATTAACTATGTATATACTTTAGTTGACTTGTTGAATATGCCTTCCCCGATAACTGCTTTCTGCTCCTACATGATATCTGATAAACCGTATATAATACAAGCCGACAACATTGGTCTAAGGTACAATAATTAACTATAAATTAATTAATATAAAGTAGAAAAATGTGAGGTAGCATATATTTATCACAATTTTGAGTACAATTGTGACGGATAATGGTTAAAGTTGGTGTTGAAACAGAATTTTGTTAAGTAGACCACACATTTTCACATTTTTGCGCATGTGTGCTCCTAGCTAAAATTACATGGAGCAAATGTTCCAAAATTGGTTGCTTTTTTAGGCCTCCAATCATCACCAAATTTTGTAATGAACTTTGTCTTTTGAAGGATAAGATTTGTTTCTGGATTAAAACTCTAAAATAAAAATACTAAAATCTTCACCAAATAATTTGGTATTGATTCTGCCTCTGCCTCCCCATATCAAGTAAAATGTGGCTTTGAAGGTTTGAACTTATTGTTGATGTATCTTTTCAGCCGGAGCTTAAGTCAAAAAACTGGATGAAGAACACTTTGCAAGTAAGTTGTTTTAAATTATACTTCATCAGTTTACATTCATATAATTCAAAAAATAATTGACGTATTAAAAGATGCGTACAACTAGATGCAGCTGCCGCAATTTGATTTCCTTGCGTCGCCTTTTATAAACACAATGACACTCGGGGGGGAAGAGGTTCTGCAGCTACCTACATTCAATTTTGTTAATTGACATAGACTAAGTAATAGTTAGAACCTATGAAGAGAAATCTTCGTGATTAAGAAGGGGCGTAGCGAGCGAGCCCCTTCTTAATCACGAAGATTTCTCTTCATAGGTTCTAACTGACTTAGAACTCCACCTACTTTTGATTGACAGGTTCAATGACGTCACTGTTTCCGTGAGTTCCTACGTAATCGTTTCATATGACGCGATGTCGCCAAGCTGTATGGACGTGTTTTTATGAACTCTCACTTTCGAAAAACTTATCTGATCGTAACATTGGTTGTGGTAAAACTAGAGATAATCTTCCGTCTGTCTTTGAGGTGAGCTCATTTTCCTCTGTTCATTGTATTCGGAAATAGGTTATTTTTAACCATGTAAAGAGGTCGTTGTCTAAATCAAATTGTGGAATGTGCGAGTCATTAAAATTAACATTGTTGTTTCATAATTTAATGCAAATGGAAGTATATATCTATTTAGTTATTAGTGTTTTGTGTTTAGATAACAGAAAAAAACCAGAATATAATTAATTCATAATTTTATAACTAAATTAAAGTCGGCTGTTTTGGCTTTAGTTCGTTAAAAGACTGAACGTTTTTGTTTGTAAAACGACTTTAACAACAACTCTAACTAACAAATGCATGCTGCATGCAAAATATTTCGAAACTCATTTGCCAGTATCTTTATACCGCCTGTAGCGTAGTGTCGAGGCCGTGTTTACTTCGAGTCACGTGGGGCACATGTCAATAAACAGTTGTAAAACATTGTTGTCATTTGTTTTTGACCAATCAGACACAGAGAGGGTGTGTCATGAAGAGCGTTTTAGCGTTGAGTTCTTAATCATTAAGAGTCTATTTTGTCAGGAAAATACGACCGTCTGATTGGCTTAGAAAGTAGGTTGAGTTCTAAGACGAGTATGATCATCATTCATAGAATGTGCAATAAATTCAAACTTTGAAATTTAAGCGATATCAGGGTTTGGGAAAGACGCCCTTGACAACGGGCCGTTTTCAGAATTTTAAATGGGCCCTTTTTGTAACAATAGTAAAAATTCTAATTTGAAGCATTAGCCTGCTGGATTGTTTTTAGGTTTTTGCAGAGAGCGTCATATTTGTAAATTTGTAAGAATTACGTCACATGGGTATCCTTCATTTATAGTTTTTCTCGCCTAAGTAAATAACATGATATTGTCGTGTAATATTTTTCAAATATAATCAATTATTTTTACACTGTCTTGTCTATGGAAAAAATGAAATAATACAGTAGTTCTAATATTGTACTACATTTTCAAACTCGAATTATTTTGTCAATAATTATTTATGCAGCCCAATTTTTACACCATGATTTTGTTCAGAATTAAATTTTATACCAGAAATTTGTTTATGTTGATGGTATGTGTTTTCCTTTCAGAAAACAAGAGCCCGTCATAAACGATCTCCGTTGTTATAAAATTTCGACGTAATTTGTAACAATTGTTCAAATAAAAAAAATCTAATGATCTAAATCATTTTGTAAATATTCCGTTTAAAACCAAAGATAGAACACATTTTTATCCCACCGGTATGTAATACCGTGGGATATAGTTTTCACCCCGTCCGTCTGTCTGTCCGTCCGTAATCATTTCGTTTCCGGAGCAGAACTCGAAAACCATTTATGATATCTTTCTGAAACTTTGCATGTGTATTACCCACCAACTGAAGTGGTGCCCTTTGATATTTTCAGATTTCTGAATTTTTAAAAAAAAAATTCGTTTCCATAGAAACATGTTGAAGTTGGACTTAGTTCAGAGACAGGTTCGTTTCCGGAGCACAGCTCCAAAACCGTTCATCATATCTTCCTGAAACTTTGCATGTGTATTACCAACTAACTGAAGTGGTGCCTTTTGATATTTTCAGATTTCTGAAAAAAAATTTTTTTTTCGTTTCCATAAAAACTTGTTGAATTTGGACTTTGTTCAGAGACAGGTTCATTTCCGGTGCACAGATAAAAAATCGTTCATCATATCTTCCTGAAACTTTGCATGTGTATTACCCATTGACTGAAGTGGTTGTTTTTGATATTATCAGATTTTTTCTGAAAAATTAATTTTTTTCTGTTTCCATAGAAACATGAGGGGGATGTTGGTTGTTGTTAATTTTGACTGCTAAAACCCGTAACATGTAATACCCACTAACTGAAGTACGGTAGTAGATACACAAATATCTGTCAAAGATGTGTTTTACACATTTTGTGGAACCGGTGGGATATGTCATCTTCTGATGACTCTTGTTCCAAATGTCTGATGAATATGGTAAACATGGTCTTGAAAAGTTTAAAAATACAATCAAAATTTCGTTCGGGTAGCGTTGTCGTATTTGTAAACAATGTCACGTGATTAGCTTGGACATGGTTGTACAAAATTGATCATGTTACCATCTATGTTTCGTTTGTCATTTCATTGTAAATTCGCCGATTCAAACACTTGTTATTCACATTTATTCTTTGAAATGTATTTGTTTGTCATTCTTGTTATAAGTTCATGGATGTTATAACATGTGCATTCATTTAATTCGTATCAGTCTCAGAACAAAATATTGTGTGAAAAAGCCGAGACGACACAATGGCCTCCATTTGCAATGAATTCGAACTGACAGGTCTATCTACGATTTCGTTTGAAAACGGGTATAATTTCTATCAAATTCCAAATGAAAACTTTAAAATAATCAACATGAATAATTAAGCAATTTTATTCATAGAGGATACTAAACGACCTTTACAGGGCTGCCTACGTGTACACTTTTGAAGTATTTTGTACACTTTACAGTCCTGAAATATGATTGTACACCAATGTTGCAAATTGTACACCTCTTCTCTGGAAATATATAAAATGTTAATTTCATAAATTTCTGTATAGAGTAATGGAGTTCTGACTGTTATACAGTTAGATTATAACTAAGTTCCAGAGTTAACCCCAGTATACAAAGTCACACAATGATTATTGTTGTCAAACTAGAGCATGATATCTACTAACTAATAGTATCATATTAACTTCATCGAGTTGTACACCTAAACATTACAAAATACTCCAAATTTGCTATATATCTACACTTT
This sequence comes from Gibbula magus, assembly GCA_936450465.1. NCBI lineage: Eukaryota > Metazoa > Mollusca > Gastropoda > Trochida > Trochidae > Gibbula > Gibbula magus. Next base: position 22,649,320 of record OW388304.1, read on the forward strand.
ACCTGATCGGAAGGTAGGCAGCTCTGCCTTTAGTGTAGGCTAATAGGTCATTGTACAGGGATTCAGATTGTGGCATAGTTAATAGAGAAGTAAATAAGTCGTTTGAAAATGGAATAGGACAATGGCCTATGGCCTGCCACAATCTGAATCCCTGTACAATGACCTATTAGCCTACACTAAGTCACTAACTTGTGGATTGGGGTATATTTTCTTCATTGCCAATAAAGTGAAATCTTGGAACGCAACACACATTTTATGACAAATCTTAATTCTCTTCCAGCTTCCTGTCTCGCTGAACTTAAGGAAAGAAATCCCGACACAACTCGAGAAGAAAAAAGCAGATCCCCGTGCTGTCGTCCCTCCCTCCCTCCAGAAAGCTTCATTCGAAATTGTGTCGAGATTTTATAAGTTCGGAAGATTTATGTAGATAAAGATAGAAATTTGTACTTCTTTCTTGTCTTTTCATTACACGTTATGTGGAATTTTCTAGTTAAAAGAAGGTTCCAGGGATCTACACTGCACTAGTCCGCCAGTGAAAATTCAGGACTAGTTAAAGTTGTTACGAAACCACTGATGTGTACATCTGTGATGTTTAGCTCATCTGAAAGGCCCGATGGGCGCATGGCATGGCATGGTGTCCGGCGTCCGTCCTGTAAACTTTTCGCTCGCATTTTCATCATCTTCTCCAGAACCACTTGGTCTAGGGAGCTGAAATTTTGTGTGCAGACTCCTTGGCCAATGAGGATTCTAAATTGTAGATTTCGTGACCCCGTGACCCTTAAAAACCTATTTCCATCTTCTTCTCCAGTTCCAAAAGGTCTAGAGAGAGCTGAAAAGTTGTGTGCAGACTCCTTGGTCAATGGGGATTTTAAATTGTAGATTTCGTGAGCCCGTGACCCCAAATTGGGTCACAGGGGTCACATCCTTAAAAAGAATCGCGCACATCTGATGTCAGCATGTGTTTTTAAACTGTTTTAATTAAGAACTATTTTAGCGATTCACAGCCGATGTCGTCGCCATCACTTTGATGTACCGTCTGTGATGCTACTCCGCTAAAACTAGGTCAATTCTCTTTCCACTTTTACTACAAAAACACGCTTATTTTAATAATGACATATTTGATAAAGAGATTATTAACCTCGTGTGTTTCCGTATCATTAATACCATATATTTGGAATAAAAATTGAAGATTATGCGAGCATAATAACAAAGCGTTTTACAGTTCAAAATGACGGTAAACACAACGAGGAAATCCTACCGTAAATTATTCGAAAAACGTCGCCTTGCATGTAAAATAGTATCCTGGGCGGTGGTAATTGAAGATAATCGAAAGTTTTCCTAGTGATTTTATCATTATGTTTAATAAAAGTAAGTGTTATTTAGAAGAGCTACCAACTTGTCAATGCTATGTGAATGGTACTTCCGGGTTTGGAAGCGGCCTTAGCCTCGTTTTCGATTTAGCGCACGCGGTTCCATATGCCTCATTAATATTCATGAGGATATATTTAGAATCCCCTATGTAAAGCTCAAGGAGCGCCCATTCTCTCCTGAACGCCACGGTGCAAAAGTTCGCTCGCTTTGCTACGTGGCGCTACATTGAGCAATCGCGTTCAAGAGAGGTTTAAAATTAATCGCTAATTGAGCGATTACTTTTAAACCTCTCTTGAACCGGCCGAAGTGGAAAAATATCAAAATAAATTCTACCGGAGAGAGAAGAATTGGAAATCTTTTCGTTACGCCCGTGACGTTGTGAGGATGGGTCATGACCCAATCCGATATATGAAAAAGAAGGGGTTGCTATGAATTAAATGTTGCAATATATAATGCCTGAGTCACACCAAGGTAGTTCTCACTACGTTCTACTCCGTCCAAAAAATATTGTAGAACGGCCTCGAACGGGATAGAAACGAGCAACTTTTGTTTCCTGTATATCAAACAACGACCCCAGTACCTTCACAAACAGTTCTCAGAACGTCCATCTAGTCTTTACGCCGTTCTCAGACAGTTGGTACCACGTTTAGATTGTATAATATTGACCGTTCACCTCGATTTCACAACGTTCTCAGCCAGTCCAATTCCGTCCTAAGTCGTTCTTGACTAGACCTATATCGTTCTTAATATACGCACAATACCGTTCTAACTCGTTTTAAGACAGTTCTCTCCGTCCTCATTCCGTTCTCAGTGCGTGCTCGTCACGTCCTGCCTCGTTTTTTATAAATACCCAGAAAGTTCTTGTCCGTTCTCATTGCCGTTCTGAACTTCAAGGTGAAAACATCATGCCTCCCAGGAAGAAGAAGTGTATTCAGAAGAAGATGGTTCAAAGAAAACCAAATACAATATCTTCAACCCCTGTAGAAGTCATAGCGACCGAGTCTTCTGTTCCCGAGAGAGCAGTATCCCCTGCACCTTCGGAATCTTCTGTGACACAGTCTGAGACTAACATGTCTGAGACCGATTCCACTGTTGTTCTGCTTCCATCAAAAACTGTAGAAACCCTACATTCAACATACTGAGAGCAGTAACTCTGTTCATGGTTCTCTGGTCATTAATATAACCAAAGTGATAAACGTATTAACACGCCTGTATTTATACCAGTTCATTCGCATCGTACTGCCAACGTCGTAAGAACTGTGTAGAGATTTCGCAAACGTACTAACAACGAGTAGAACGCAATGACAACCTAATGCGAACTTTTATAACTGTGTAGGAACGTACTAAGAACTCAATCGAAACAATTTAATTTATTTACACATATTTGGACGTTAGAGCAACTGACTATGGTCGTACTGCGGTCGAGTTCGATCTGACTGAGGACGTCATGGACTGGGTGGAAACTGTGCACAAACGTATTGCAATCGCGTCCCGACTGCACAACGTTCTTACTCGTCCTTAGTAGGTTCGCAATACGGCAATTCCGTTCTTAGTACGGCAATCCCGTTTTTACTACGTTCCTACTCCGTCCAAATTTAGAACGGGGAGAACGTTGGACATGTTCAACGTTCTGGAGCACCATTCCGTTCTTACCCAGTTCGAGCCCGTCCATAAAGTTTGTAAACAGTTGCCATTACGACCACTCCGTTTGTGCACAGTTCAAGCCCGTTTTCCAAAAAAACAAGAACGGGTTTGGTGTGATGGGGGTATTACCAACCAACATTCTTCTAGACCAAACAAACCGACAGGAGACTTAGAAAACAGATGATTAATGAATGATTTGCTTTATTGATAATTCAGAAAACTCCTTTAATTTCAAATTATTAACCAGATTATGACAGAGACCATCAAAAAGGAAAAATCCAAACCGGTTAGTCTATTAGAATTAAAACGAACTTGTTTCCATGTAGCCTCTTAGTTAAAATTGTGTCCCTTTTCTGGTCATCAAACTGTTTCCATGGAAACCAGAAACAAAAGTTTCAAGATTTTTCTGATTTTTCGTTTGTAAGTACTTTTCAATGTGCTGAATTCAAATTTGAAATAAAATTTGCGGGTCACGGACCTAATTAAAGAGTTATAAGCAATTTAAAATATGGCCCCAGTGAAAAAAACGGGAAAATACATATATTACTTGTTTTAATCATATTTTTTATTATTTGGCACCGGATTTCAACTATTGTTGTTTTTATCAAATATATTAATGAGAACCTTTGTATTTATTGCAAAAATATGTTTAAAAAACATAAAATTAATTATATTTTGGGGGATTCGATTTCAATTTGTCTATTTTTATATTTTGGGGGATTCAATTTCAATTTGTCTATTTTTATGACACTTTTTTTTTCATATTATGCTGAATAAAACAATTTTATGAATTCAACGATTTTATAAAAATCTCGGAAATGAAACTTTACTTTATATCGATCATAATTAAATAAAAATATGTTGGGGTCACCGAATGAATTAATCCGCCATAACGTTTTGAAAATTGATCACGGCAAATTATTTGGTCCGATTTTCGCCTTTATCATCCATGGCGCAGGCCTTACCGGGAAATCCGAGGCGGCCCGGTGTATCTGCAGTGTAGTGATCCACGCATTGCTTAAAGTGTGCATCAATGTATAAATCTAACACTATTGTATTTTAAATAAAATGATTGATCGTGAAAGAAACGCTTAAGTTATAAATATGCCTCAAAACATTGTTGTCCAAACCCGGGTGTCGGAATTGCTGTTATTCAGATTTCGGGCCACGGCACACTGTTTCTAGCATGACGGCAAGCAGCATGTAAATTTCGATGTGAATAAAAGCCCCCTTTGAAATAAATATATAGAATTCCTAAAGGAAGTTAATTAGAACTAGGTGAACGTTTAATAATCATCAAAAATATAACTTTGCGTAAACCCGTGTCAGGTAGGCTATAGTAGACTGATTTCCGTACGAGTAACCTACGACATGCACTTCCGGGTTGAGTACCGTTGGTGAAATCTTGAAGGGGCCACCACACAAACACTTTTCGGAATTCCCCATGCAAATATGTAAGCTCCAGTTATGGAATGTAACCATTAAGATGACTAAACTACTATCGGCAAAGGTTACATATATTGTAGAAAATTTCCAATCCACACGACTGAGAGCGTGTTGTGTCTGGTGGATTTTTAACTTGTTTACCGTTTGCAATAGAGTTGCAAACAGCTGATTGTCATAATAAACTGTATTTTAACCGATAAACGCAGTATTTCACCAATGAAAATCTAATCAAATGTGTTTAATTATTGCACCTTACATCTCGTGCTTCCGATTGGACAGACATAATGGTAATAGACTAAAATGTCAGCGCCGGGACAACAATGGCATGTGTCCTATTTATCGACGATTTCGTGCAATTTAGCGTGGCTTATAATTACATCAGCGAGTAATAAATAAATCAATAAACTCGGTCCCGGTCAATAACATAATTATGAAACTCACTAAAGGTAGGTATCGTTATCAACTAGCTTTGCTCGTTATATACCAAACCATTTACACCTTTCATAGACGTCCTTTATTATTCGCTTGATCCGTCTGTCTGACCGTGATTTCCGGAGCAGAACTCGAAACCGTTAGGCCAAGTTTAACCAGGCCTACCAAATAAAACTTTCTTCGGGCGCTGAAAAACGAAACTTGGGTATGTTCACAAATCCTGTAAAATACAAAATAATAAAATGTGTTCACAATAAAATGGCCGCCATGCAATTTGAAAAATTAAATTTTGAAAAAAACGTGCTACTGCCCCTTTAACGTTCTGGAACTTTTGCATGTTGGCATGCAGCTTCCAAATCAAATGGGATAAGTCGTCGCTCGATATATTCTGTATCAGATTTTAAATGTGTTCATATTACTTCTGAAAATTACCGTATTTCATCTAATAATATTTTGTCAGCACCCCTTGACGCTTATTAGAGGCCCGCTGCTTTTTGAAGACTCGGCGCTTATTTCTTTAAGTTAACTAAGGAAGCATAAATCTTATGGTTTAGACCTGGCGCTTATTAGAGATACGGCGCTTATTGGAGGGTAGCCGCTAATGAAGCGGCGTTAAACAATAACTAACTCGCTCACTTATTGGAGGCCCGGCGCTTATTTTCTCAACTACCCTTGACCCCCGGCGCTTATTAGAGGAAATACGGAACATAAGCAATAGAACGGATAAAAGGACTCATAAAAAAACATTATATACAGTCATTTAAATTATAAAATACCGTATGTTGGATCTGTGTGTTGGTGTCGATATGACAGGTATAGTCGGATCAGAGGAAAGATATGATCAGATATGATATACACCTGGCTTGATTAGACAGGTAGAATACCTGTAATCAACTCATCTTCCTGCTGTTCTACGTGATTAGTCCATGGTAAAGACAACTGACGGATATACATAAATGGTAGATAGATATATCGATACCGACCATTTATTAATCCAATTTTGGAAAGCGTTCAGGTTACAATAATTCAGAGGTGCCAACCACTCCGATTTAGGCGGAGTTACTCCGATTTTACAGTGATAACTCCGCACTCCGAAACGTAAAAATAAAACTCCGAATTTACCTTATTTTGCTTTATTAAAAATTAAAAACACAATTGCAATCGTATATCCTCAATAATGCACGGGAAGTGATGAAATGCGCAAGCGCAAAACCGGTGTTATTTCCGATGTTTCGCTATGAAATACAATACAAAAGCGGTGTTGTGTCAAACTGGTCGCTTACTCCCGCACTTCATATCATGTGAGCGAATTGTTTGTTTTCAAAACAAAATACGGCAAAATAAAGGGGAAACAATGGACTACATTCCCATATAAAATTAGAAAATCTCAAAAAAATAATAAAGACACAGCAAGCGCCGTGAAAAAGGTCATGTTTACACTTCATAAATTTTGAAACAATCGGCGATTTTCACAACTTCTAAAACATTTATCACGGCTAAAATACTGAATGCATTTTCATAATTTTTATATCACAATAAACCGAAAAGAATAATCTTTTATTCTATATAAAATGCGCAGATTTATTCACAGAAATAAAGATACAATTTTACCTTTCTGAGAGGCATGTGAAACCAAACGGCACACAAACTAATCAACATATTTTCATCAGTTTTGGTTCGAGGTTAGCGTTTATTTGAAAAGTCAAACAACATAACCATATTTGGGTTGACATGTGCTTATTTGTCAACTGGTTCGAGATTATGATTTCTTGGAAAAGTGCGATGAACGACCGTTCGCAATGCCGCATACATGTTGTAAGTATTTACGATTTTATTGGTGGAAATAAAGACAAACTTTACATAGCTATAGAATTATAACCAAAGGTCGCATTCTAATAATTTTTATATCATTGTGAAGCTAGACATCTTGTCTTCAATTCCGTATATAAATGGAATTTTTTTCGTTTCGTATTTATGATGTTACGAGGCCCGAATTAAAGACAATCTTTCGAAAGTAATAGAATAAAAACGAAAAAACATAGAAAATTCATTCAAAGTTTCGGGTGTGAATTAGCCATTTGTGTACGGGTGTCGCTACTTGAATTTGTATTGAACGCCCGTATATAGTCCTTATTCGCCATGTAGATGCGGTATATTTTGTAAAAACGATACCGGAATCGCCGCCTGGAAATTCCGCCAGCAGAGCTAGTTAGTGCCAAAGCCCAAACTACTGCTGCGAGCTGCGAGCCTGTAAATTCCGCCACAGGGGCTAAAATGTTTGAAATGACACTTGCAATTTTGTTTCTCATGATTGACTTTCTGTTGATATATTTAATGATATCAATAAATATAAAGTTCTAATTTGTTTGAAGCTGATATTTTTTCCTCCTGAAATTGCAGGACAATGCATGCAAAAGATTTTCTGGGGGGAAACTGAGTTGGGAGGGGATACCTGGATAATCAAATTCATTTTATTTCAGTAGGTTTAATTAAGTCAACCTTGAAAATAAAACAATGCACATGGGAATGTATTCATAAATTTTGCTTAAAAATGGAAAAATCTCATTCAATTTCTGCAAAATTTTCTTTCATATAATGGTACTCATATTAGCCTAAGAATGCAGGAAATTGCATTTCAGAGCTTCCCATTTTCAAAATTTCTTGGGGGGGACATGCCCCCAAACCCCCCTAGAGTTGTTGCCAATTTTCACTGCCTCCAAATTAGATTTTATCGCCGACATTGTGCCCCCAAAATCCGTACACCATGTTCATTTTGTTTGGCCTAATGGTTATTCATTTTCAACTTTGTTATTACAATCTATATATAGAGGATATTATGAGTGTCTATGTCATACTATGTTTGCGACACGAGTGCCTGAATATAAGCATTTATCATACAATGGAAGGTGTTCTCGGCAGGATAAAGGCAACGGATATTTTCGGTATCCGTTGGGGTCATATACGGATAAAGATGCAAATTACAGAGGTCAAGTGACGGAACTTCTTTTGAAAATGACGTCACAAGCATTAACATTTCGAACGCCTGTAATAACCGTAACAGTTGTAATAGCGTAATAGCTTCATGTAAACAGACATACTTCAGTCTTCATTTCATATAGTTCTACATTAATTTGAGAAATGACAAAACAAACATAGTGCAATGCATATTACGGAAACAATTATTATGATCAAGCAGTGCCAAAACATGTTCATCGTGAGTTGAAAACTACAAGTAAACACTCACAGGTAACAAAGACAGTTTGAGTTACATATGCATTTATCGAACGTCAATCTTCATATCACTGTTCTATAAAATGACTTTTGTAAAGGAGATTTTAAAATTCGCTGCCAACATTCAGTTTAGCTCTCCGTGTGATGTGTGCGTCGCCATTTGCAACCGGGCGGAAGGGAAGCAACTCTCGTCCCTTCAACTCCCCCTACACTCATGATTACACGAAAGGACGCGAGTTCGAATTCGCTGTCCTCACCTTAATTATTTTTCATTTGAAAAACGTATTTTAAAACGTATTAAAACATTGAAAATTAAGATCATGCCAAAAATAACAATTACTTTTACTGAAGGAGGCGTTATTTTGTGTCATTTTACTGTGAGAATAGCACGCAGTTCATTTGCATATATCAATACGCGTATTTACAGTAAAGTTCAACTTTGAAATTAATGTTGTCATGCTGTTTTGCACAAAATGAATGAAGAATGACATTGTATGATAAAGAAGTTATCATGCTCGTGTGTTTTGGGATGGTAAATATCCTGCATTAGGAATAAACACAATGTATTTAGCTCGCCAAGGCTCGCAAAATACAATGTTTATTCCTAATGCAGGATATTGACCATCCCAAAACACACTCTCATGATAACCTCTATTTCCCGAGCGAGAGCGAAGACCTATAGATGAGTATTTAACGCCTTATACCCAACCCAATGCTATTCTCTAGCGGAACTTTACATTATTACCTGAAGTATCAATGTAACGAAGTGGTTGTTTCGAGGTCATATGTACCATAATTCACCAGAAGCCTTCTAGTCATATAATTAGTTTTGGCCGTGATAGCATCTTCGTGCCATGTGCCTTTAACGCATGCGCAGTTGATGATTAACCGCCAATCGGAATAAAACTTCTTGCAAACTAATTTGCCTTAATTATTGGCTTCAGATGAAAAGACCCTGACCCAAATAGCAGTCGTATCCGACTCTGGGGACAAACCACTTACATCCAATGTGTATCACTGACCAATACAGTTTGCTTGCGGCAAGGTTAAGGTCACATGCTAAAAGATCGTTACCTCATCTTAAACAGGTCTCATCACAGTGGATGCAAAGTACCAAAGGCCAATCACTAACCAATCTAAAGTTTAAGTTAAAAATTTTAAGTTGTTCGGACAAACAGACGACACGCGGACAGTTGTAAACAATATACCCACAGAGTCTCCAATGATCATTAGGAGGTATAAAACTGACAACGTTTAACGTATTTAATAATCTTCAAAATGTGTATAATAAGGTGAAATCTGCATGCTTGTAATTGAAGGGACGAAACTCTAAGGTTATTTTACCTGTTGGGTTAGACAGGGATGTGCACTTAGTCCCTTGCTGTTTTCCATATGTATCAAGGATTGTCTGAATCTATATGAGTGAATTTTTATATTATTTATATCGGAGGAGATTTTATAAGTTGTATGCTTCTCACGATGGTAATACGGTCTCGTGTACTATCTTTATACCAGTGTCGCCCTAGCCTTCAGGCGCGGGTTGACACTGGTACATAAATGGTACATGAGACCGTATTACCCGAGGGAGAAGTATACAACGTATTTATCTTTCCGTCATGTCAATAACATTAGTATTATTATAGTTAGGTTTTGACTGTGAGTGACTGATCAGCTGATATCGCTTGAATGACCTTGACCCTAGACGTAAACAAAATGGCGTCATCCGTCTCGACTAAGATGTTAAAAGTCGTATAACGCATTACTGCAAGCTTTTAAATGTCTTAAAACGAGTTAGTATTAGTTAAATGGAGTGTGCAAGCAATGTCAACTAAGATTTGTTTCCAAACCAAGCAGCAAATAAGACGAAAATAAGTTTGTAATTAATAGACTCGTAAACAGCTGATTGATAGAACTGTTCAAAATCTCCGTATACCGCGTGCGTCATTTTATAACGTCATCTGACCATAATGCGACACCTACTCTTAGCTAGGAACTGTTACTATGACAGCGGGGTACATGAAATTTGTACACCATGAGACTGACAGGGTCTACATAAGAAAAAACTTAACGACCGTTAGCCAATCAGAAACGAGTATTTTACTGTAAGGAAAGATAAACAATATTATATCGTTTACTCTTTGCTTATGATCTAGCATTAGTTGCTGATAAACCTCGGAAGTTGCAAAAGCAATTGGTTTTTCTCCATAACTATTGCCTGAATTGGGGCATGGAGATTAAATACTGACAAAGCGAAAGTGATTCTTTTTCGAAACGGGAGGGCGGTTATCGAGATTTGAGAAATGGGCATATAAATCGAAGTAGTTAGAACATACAAGTATATTGGTGTAATGATAACACCTAAACTTATATGGACACGGGGGTGTAATGTCTTAACACAACAAGCAAACAAGGCTCTATTCTCAATAATAATTAAATTAAAAACAACATATTCGCAAATATGATATAAATATTCGAGATGCATTTAAAATATTTGATATGAAAATTGTCCCAATTTTGATGTACGGGAGCGTAATATGGGGATATAAGGAAGCAGATAAAAATCGCCCACAGACCATTCCACAAATTTGTATAGAATGTTAGTAAATCATTTTCAAATGTTGCAATGTACGGTGAATGTGGTAGATATCCGTTGTATGTCAACGCTTATACGATCTGTATCAGGTATACTGGTTCAGATAATTCTCATGCAATTCATCATACAATCATATCTTTTATCTAGTAACTGGACATTTCATATTAAGCCGTTATTATCCACTCACGGGTTGGTCATGTGTGGGTGCTGTTGGGACTAGGGGATATAGATACATTATTTCTAAAGATATTCAAGGAAAGGTTAATTGACAGTGCCAAACAAGACTGGCATGTAGAACTTACAGAAAAAAAAGTTCTTACAAATTTATACACACACACACACACACACACACACACACACACAATTATACAAAAAGTCAACACATGTCCAGGTGTATGGCTGCTTCAAATTATCAAAAAATTAAAAACAAAACGCCAAGTTTCTTTCGCCTACCGGTTCATTTCATCTTCAGGGAGAATGAAGACAAACATGTAATTTAAAAATGTAATATATATAACCTTATACCGGTATATATAAATTCGTTCTTCGTGATGATGTACCACTAACGTTCAATAACAGAAGAAATATAATGGGTTGGTAATATTTATTGAATTCAAATGAGTTTATGTTCATGTGCGTTTCTAGTTCAGACGATCTAAAACTCGTTATATGTGCGACGACTGCGCAGATGGCCAGAAGACGTCTGGCATGTTTGACTGGTACGTCAGTATATTTCATGATATCGCGTGATATTGTTTTATGACGTAATGACCACCTGGTTGAAGTTTAACGAAATGGTTTTGGATATGTTGGTGACAGGATTTAGAGCTGTAAAAGGTCTTCACGTTATGCGAATAGAAATGCACGTGCATTCACTGAACATTACATGCAATAAAGAATACCATAATAAACAGTACCCGATTGAATGTACCGATATAAGTTAAATATGTATCAACGTCATCATGTTAGAGTAGTACAGCAGCTTGTTATAGGGCCATTGAATCTGTAGTTCATCAGTCATTACATAATGTTTCATATTCTAAGATTTATATGTTTATGATATACAATGGATCGAATCTAAACATTCAATCAGTATCTGCTGGTCAAGCCTAGGTGTCAACACCAGATTACCGGTATATATATATACATACACAAGAGGGTTTCTTGGCTTCCTCGAAAATGTAGCTTTTACTGAGTGACCTTTATTATACGCACATGTTGCCTTCAATGCCATTTGTCCTCATACATTTGCTCTCACATCTCAAAACTCATGAAAATGGCTTAAAGTCCACAATGGGTTTTAAAACAATGAAAGCATGCATGAAATAGGCATTATATTACCCCCACTCCCAATCGACTGTACCTTCCCCTCCCTACAAACGACTCCCTCCGAATGGACACCATCCCTAATGAGCTGCCCTCCCCCTCCACTTACTGATCTCTCTGGTCACTGTTAGCTGTAAGCCTACTCAACTGAGGTCAATAAATAAGATATTAATGTAGATCTTATACTGAAATAAATACAAATCCAATTTTGTTCGCTTATATTCTCGCGGCGTGACAGGACATCTGTTTTGTTCCTTACAACGGTATTATCATATTTTCAATACCATACATGATGTACCAAACAATTTATGAATAATATCAAATATATTAATATCATTATATGAAATACCTTACCTTATATGTGATGAAGGGGATATGCACACCGTATACTCCAATCCGGAAGAAGAAGTTTGTCTCTTTAAATAAGTGACAGAAGTCAACTCATCGGCAATAATGTTTTCTTCTTTTGAACTAATTGCTCTGCTAATGAACGTTTCCACTGGACAAAATATTTCCCGCCTCTCAGACTAATTGTTCTCTGCTGCAACTACAACTGCTTGGAGTTAGTGGCACGTCCAGCCCCCGCTCTACATGCTATACAAAAGTCAGCTGTTGTAACGTACGTATGTGTCGTCTGCTTGTTCACTTACCAGACGACACTTGTTACTATAAATAGACAATAATACAGCACTTCAATGGATTTTGATATATAGGGTTCAACAGGAATAACATTTGAAACGATTGGAATTTCAAACACTTTCAAGGGCTATATAACTAAAATTAGCTTATTTTATAAATGTCACGCCCAGCAGAAATGGTATAATTTCTGCACGTCATTGATATTTGATTTAGGATTCAGTTGATAGGCTACGTGATATTTTAATGTCTATTCGATTTTCACCTTAAACATTATCACCTGTTGTATAGACATATTCTATGTTTCAATATGTTTTAAAAACACATTTATATACATTTCAGTATAATAATTAGACGAAAAGAAATTGGCCACTGAAACCCTTCATAATCTATGGCAATATATGAGTTAACAATTAAGAATGGATTTGATCATCGTATCCATATTATGTTTCAGTTATAGGTGGTATATGATGTGACATTGTCAGATCCAAAAGTTCCGGGTTCGAATCTCCAAGACTTTGTTGACCTTGAGATTCGACAGTATATTGCTACAATTGTAGCGCAATATCACAATGATGACGACACCGGAAGTGAATTTGTAAACAAAAACGCGTTTGAAGCAAAGAAATGATCTGTCGGTACTACTATATTTACATAAATGTTATTGGAGCATAAGAGTTACCCTTAAGGATTTACTCATATAGTTCTCTCCAAACATATACCCCTTCAAAAGTTGACTGACTATTTTGTTTTCAGCAGTTTAATATTTTTGGGTCACATCCCGGAAAATTCCGGGAAAGGTTATAAATGACTAATGTACATATTTTTTAATATATATCTTTTAAACGCATGCATCAGAAATGTAAAGCTCCTAAATTGCGGGGTTAGTAAATGGTGTTATGATTTTCAGCAATCCTGTAATGCCGATACGCCCAGGGATGAATATGCTACACATAATGTACCATCTTCCATGGAGATACAGATACGCCGAACAGTTACGTATGTAATAAATTGCCTATTATAAAAGCTAGGTGTTATGCGATGTCACGAAATAGATAGTTATTCATAACTGCACAAATATGTTAATATCATTTTTTGGATAACTTTGCAGTGTTTGCTCTTGTCTTTATATCAGAAGGGGCGACCCCCAATGTACCGTAGTTGCTTCTATTAACACCAACCTTCATTAAACGTTTTAAAGGTACGTTAGTTGTCTTCCTGGAATATATTTTGCGCCTTTAATTCCTTTCAAACAATGTTCTTGTCATATATATTATATTTTGACAAGCGAAATTTAATTTACCTGTTGTTTGATATAGCACGCCATTGCTCTAGTATAATGTCCCTCTCACTTCGACAATAATTGGTGAATTCTAGATGGTCAACTGTTTGAGAGGCATTCTAGAAGTTGGTGTTATGGAAAAGGCATGACTATTTTATGGATGATCAACTTCTTTTCTCAACAAAAGTGAGGTTCGGTAGAGATCCTTTATACCGTTGTATGTTTGATGACTGTATATGCGTGTCTATATAATGATTTATTCGATTTTCAGTGGTGAAATACGGCATTTATCGGTTAAAATAAAATCCGTATTTTCACTGAGTGAAATAACATGTTATTCTACTCAGTGAAATAACACTTTCAATCACGTGACGTCATCGTAACAATAGGATGACGTCATAGGATGGCCGTGGAGGCTCCATTTACAAAAAGAAAGACCACGGGCGTCATTTAAATCATTTTCGGTACACAATCAGCTGTTACCTACTCGAAGAGACCTCTGGCGGTCATTGCGTATACTAGAAAAAGTGTATCAGTGAGATGAGTCATTGTGCATATATGTATATGCAAATGTTAACTTTCTTAGACTTTAAACTTTCTCAGAAATATTAACAGAAACAATTTCAAGTTGAATTCAAGTTGATTCTTAAGAATTAATTATAATATGGCATCAACATATTTATACCGCGTATATCTTAGACTTAGGAGAAACTGAATGTTAAAGAGGCATGCAGTAGCACATTTTTTACAAATTTTATTTTTTTCAATTTCCCCATTTATAATGATAATTTATGTCATTTTTATATACTTTAGATGGTAAAACATCTCATTACACAAACCAATTATCTGTAGTGGTAATAATGGTGTTGCGTACAATGCAAAAAAATGCATGGCCATTTTGTTGTGAACCCATTTTATTATTTCGAATGACAAAAACGATTCCCGTGGCTTTACGGAAACATGTACACTCATTTTTAAACTTTATTTTCCGAAGAGAGAATGGTGTTTTACTATTGGTGACATTATTTTTCAAATACATTTTATCGACTTATTTCAGCGAAAAAACGTGCTACTGCCCCTTTAAAGTATCGTATAACCCAAAGGTTCGTACTTAGCGAAGTTAAGCTATTATGACATGCATTCACCTGACGAAGGGACACAGACTAGCACAGAAACAATTAAAAACAGCATCCATAATTTCTAAATGCATCCAAAGAATATAACTTAAGTTATACTTGTTATGGCAGTCGTAAGAACTCGGTTACTAGTTTACTACATGGCGTTATAAAGGTTAAAGTTCATTTTAAGTCATAAAATCAATTCCAATGCGATACGTGTTACATAACATGTATACATTCAGTAAGTGCAATGCAAAGAATTCGCTGTGTGCAATGCAACGGGTGAGCTTTGCCCCCGTGTAAACACATGGGTTACACTCTACAATCAAAGTTTAATCTTTGAACCGTTTCGAGACAAATGACGTCAATTCGAACTCTATTTATGTTAATCTATTTCAAACAAAGACGTCATCGGATTATCGAAGTCCTTCTGTAAAATTCCTCCAACTGCGACAGTTGATAAGAAGTATTAAACCTTCATTCGCGTTCATTGGGTGCAATATATTACAGTTTTAACACTACATAGTTCTACCCTACCACGATACGAGCAGGTGAAGCGTGTTTTATTGGTGTGTAGATTATGTATGTGTTTATTATAGCACATATATCGTCCTATTTAATCATAGTATTGTGATATGCTTGCTTTGTGGGTTTTGAGGATATGTCTTGTAGCTGCCTCAACAAAAAAAAAAACAACTAAAGAACACCTTTGTTATCTCATGATCATTCCATTCGTTATTTGATTCTTTGAAGTCGGGCTAAGTCGTTTCAAAACTGAACCTGCTAATTTCATTACTATACGTGCATCTTGAGAGCAATTTTCTTAAACATATTCAAACGGACATCAAGACACTGTTTGTAATATGCTGAAGCAAACATATAAACAATAAATTATAACAACGATTAAATGGAAAGCTTCACATGTTAGTGTTCATGAATGGATACTCGATGAATACCCCTTAATGGTTAAGACACGGTTCCTTTCTTACCCCAACTCTATTTATTTTAAGTGTAAATATATATCTGAATAACTGTAAAAAATTCTAAAATAATGGTATAATCACTTTAATAAGATAACTGAACTAAATACTGTTTATTAGCGTTTATTGAGTACGATCTGATGCTCATTTATTATGTAAGCATGTTTTCCCAGCGATTTGATTGGTCGAGAGGCGATCACGTGACCGTCGACAGTATACAATTATGAACTCTTGTAGAGATCAATATCGTTTTTTATTGACCTGAGTCAAACAATAATTGTATAGAATTTGAGAGGAGGGCGTTGATTGTATCGTGTCTGTTCTACCATTCCGGGGCGGCGGGGAATAATCAAACTTGTATTATGTAAATGAGAGATTCTGACGCCATCCTGTATATATACGCTGAAACAGTTGATTTGTCTTGAGTGGGTTATAGTATATATATACTAGAAGGAAACCAATATCTATGGACAATCAACTTCTTTATTACAATTACTTTAGGTGAAGATACAAACACTTTCATTAATTTATTAACGTTTAAATTTATTAACAGTGTCTACACCGAAACATTATATATGGATAAAAAAAAAATGACTTTCCATAGATCTTAGTTTTCCTTTTCATCTCTACAACTTCTTAAATGTATCTTAAAGATGTCAAAGTTCTTTGCAGGAATCACCCATAGCCTCTGTATACGACAAAACAATCACATCTTCCTCCGACCATTCCAATAACTTATATCAATGATAAAAGTTATAATTACGGTTGATCTTAATTAAATAACACAAAATGCCTCTGGTTGTTACTACTAAATCTCCAACATTCACCAAATCCACTCCAGACTAACGTTACGCTTTACTTACGGAGTGTTCAACAGATTGGGGAAGGATAAATGGGGTCTTCACCTCCAAAGAGGTTATCTAAGTAACGCTGGTTAGTTTATCGTCACTCGTCACTTAGCTCTTTGTTTTGTCCCGTTTTAATCCAAGGACCGAATAAAATGTAAATTGTCTTTCAAGCAACTTTTCATTCCTACTTTTGTTTGCATCGTCAGGCAGGATTAGGCTTTATTAACATTATTAACTAAATATGAATTACGGACAAACGTTGTACATTTTTCAATTATATACTTTGACATGCTATTTTATCATACCAGCACAACAATGACTTAGATCCAAACATCAGTGATGTGATGCTAATAAGATTCGATGTTCTCGTCGTTGTTTCAGTCTCGCCGGATTTCTATTGGCTACTCTTGTTGTTGAGTATATAGGGGCAGCAAATAAAACTGCAACTTATAGGACAAACAGTTCTTGTATTTGTATTCTGTAAACATATTACTACAATCATTTAAAAACACACTTAAACCTCTTTCAGACACAATCATTATTCCACATTGAAGGAGATTCAATTAGCTATAATGTCCATTCACCAGTGGGCAGACACACACGAGAAGGGTACCGTATATTATATAGGTTTGTCAATGAGTCCGGCATTTCTCACGGATACGGCCCGACTGGTCAAGTCCTTATAACTAACAACTTCCGGTTTTGATCACGGAAGTGGGATTGCATTAGAATAAGCACATGGTAGCCAAATATTGTATAACTTTTAAGTAATACGTGCTCAACATAGCTCGGCGCAATGTGTATACGAGATGTGAATTATATTAAACATGTGTTTTTCTATTAGTTATTTGAATTTTTTAAGATGAACTAAATGGGAATTTATGAATAGGCCTACAGATTCTTAATATTAATCTGATTTAAGAAAACAAGATTTTCGGGAAAACAACGTCTAGTCTCTATACGATGTTTACTCCTTCACCAGGTGAAATGATTAACCTGGTTTGTAATTAAAAGGATCATGAACTGAAGTGAAAATGTTAATAACTTCAAAACATTAGATATTATCCAAAATATCGTTTGTACCTCATCATTTTAAGATACTTGTTGTTCATATATATAATACCGAATATACTTGAAATCCTATTTGAGTTTTAGCTCCTGATTGGAGAAAACATTAATCTACAGGCCCGACATTTACTTCTCAACACCAAACCATGAAACCATGCATATATAAGTATGTCCATCAGTAAAATAACTCACTACTGTAAAACCCCTCCCTATCCCAGTTTAAATACCGTCCATTATAGGGACAGCCAGGTGGTTAAAGTCGTATCATTCCAAGGATGTTGCTTTTCGTCACTCAAATGAAGTCATGGGTTGCTTCACGACTTCTTCCGGGACTTGCTTTATAGTGTTGACGTCTTCAGTAAAATTCAAATCAATCAGATTGGAATTTTCAATGTAAGTATTACAACTTGGTTAAATCGTCACCTTTATCGATTTGTGTATGACCCTTAACAGCAGACTCGAAATCAAAATGTTTATTAAAAGATAAACTTAGGGCGTGCTTATCATTTTTCCTAAATCTCTAAATCTGCGTGATTTAGACATTGTTTGAAGAAGATCCACGTCAAGTGCATTTTCCACGTGGGGGTTGAACGAAATAAGAAGAAATGGACACGCCTTAAATAACAGAAATAGTATAAACTCATTCTTCATATATACGTCACTAATATCACATGTTTCCCCAAGTAGGGGGAGATGTGGATTTAACAATAAACAAAATGGCCACGTTGTAAACAAGAAATAACATTCACGTTTTAAGTTGCATGAAGACCAACTTAACTTTCTAAAATTACGTTGGGAATAAGAAGGGTGAAATAATATACCAAGCAAATTGCATGTACATATAGGACCAATCATATTGATATAAACATCGTTATTCTGTTGTCCAATGAACAGGTAGGAACAGGAATATTTTCTGGATAACAACTTCTTCAATGTGAAAATACACGACGTTTCGGAGTACATACTCACTCCTTCATCAGGTGGAATGTGTACTCCGAAACGTCGTGTATTTTCACATTAAAGAAGTTGTTATCCAGGAAATCTGCCTGTTCTTATGTATACCACTTCTAAATGCCCTTCAAAGACCCGAATAAACAGGTAGGCCTACAGTCAAGAATCCGGGTCATTTGCTCTTCAGGCCCTATACTCCATCATTCATGCCAACTTCTTACATGTCTCTGAAGAATCTGAAGAGTCATTGGCTCTGTAGCTTTTCAGTTTTTAAATAATAATAAAATATTAATAATTATTTATATGAAATATGATAAAAGTTACAAAAAGATGGTTTTACAAAATAAATATTACATCCAAATTTTGTTAGACCCTCAATTCTTAATTTCAAACCTCAACTTCTCTTTCTAAACAATCATTTCTCAAAGCACATGTTAGAACTCACATATTTGGGATTACCTCCCTTAATCTCTATACTGACTGAAGTGAAGAGCACATAAAATCTCAAGAGTACTGTTCAAATGATTAATCCAATCTACTCACTCTGGCTTCCACCTACACCACTAATTGGTACCCTCATCCTGCCTTTGTCCTCTCATCCACCACCCCCTGGCTAATTAACTTACTACTCTCTGGTTTCCTTGTTATCACAACTTCACTTGTGCAACCATTTATGTCATTGTTACCTCATCTTGTTGTATTTGTTATCTCTTATCATACCAACATGTATCCTGTATATAATCTGCTGTTTCACCATTCCTTCCATATGCTTGATAAAGGTATAAGGATCTATACCGAAACGTCGCTATTGTTAATAAAGAAGTTGATCATCCATAAAAAATATATTTGTCTTCTTCAGTACTGTTCAAAGCTTGCTACAATAGTTTTTTTTTTAATTTTGTAACCCTGTGGTCCATATTTGGGGTCACCAAATCTACAATTTAGAATCCACATTGGCCAAGGAGTCTGCACACAATATTTCAGCTCTCTAGAGTCATTGATTCCTGCTCTCTACCACAAACACCTGGTCAATCACCAGTCATGCTCCAAGGTCTTCAAAGCAGTCGCGGAGCTAATTGCCAGCATGGTTAAACAATGATAATATTAATCAATTGCAAATGTAGAATGTCTTGATTTTATACTCAATTGATTCCGATATACAATATACATAGAGGTAATAATCTGTCATTCTTGAGAAAAATGCATTACATGTGAACTCTAAGCCTGGAATGGTGTGGGGCAGTAACTGTTGTAGTTTGGAGCCGATATCTGAGATGTGTGAGCCTAATATGGTTGTCCTGACAGCGTGACATAACGCTGGGCCTTCCTGCACGTGGGCGATCTCTAGTGCTGCCAGAGACATTGTATTTCTCTGAACACCAAAACGTCGAGCTACGGTATTCTGTGATATCCCAGTCTCTTAACAAGCCAACGGCACAGGAACGGTCATCTTGAGATAGGCGTGCCATCGCATCATTGACTAAGATGCAAAAACAACTTTTTTGGTTAGCACTTGATCAAAGATCTGAGAACGTCTACTAAAATCAGTGTAATGTCTTTTGTCAAGTCACTTGGTGACCTTTACGTGCATGGCAGAGAAGTAAAACATGAGAAAAATCTATATTGTTTATTTGTCAAATCATTTAATTCACACAAAAATTTCAGGTTCTTAAGTTTTTTTTTATTATTATTAAGTTATTTTAAAAATTGCAAGTTCAGTTGAAGACTCAGTTCTTCCATCCTAACTTGTGCACTTTCTGGACTAGAAATAGAGAGTCCTGATTGGTTGAATCAACAATTAGTTGTGCAATCAGTGACATTGTTTCAAACTGTCGAAATGACCAGAGCTGTTTCATCTGTACAATGCGCACATTTCTCTTACAAGACAGATGTTGGTCGCATATGTACATAAAACAATATTTGATACAGACATTAGCAGTTTTGAAAACTTTCACCGCCAAGGGACTAAGCAAAAAACCTTGAATATTATCCATATGCAAAAGAGGTTATGATGGCAGAACTGAGTGAAGTAACCACGGTGGGAAGTTAATGTTAAAGATTTTAAAACTCAATAAACAAACAATTCAATTACAAAATCCACTATAAATGCAAAGCTTGCCATGACAAAAAATACATCAAAATGAAATCGGACCTTCACATCAAATAATTTTCTCTGGAAAACTTTAACAACGAGAGGGTGTCATTGCCATCCATCCTCGATAATCCAGCGCTATTGTTCCGATAAATCTACACACAAGCGCTGGAAAACAGTAAGGGTATTTATCCCTAACCTAGTTACCTCCTCTTGGGTCCATGTTATCCAATCAGAAACGAAACGCAGACACTATCTGCGTAAACAACTCGACCAATCAAAACGCATCACTACCGTTGTTAATAGAAACCACGGACTTATTCCGTGTAGAAACAAACATATAGCGGCGGCCGACTCACTCGATTACGATAAAGTTTGTAATACATTCAGCGTAGAAAACCTGACAGAAACTCAAAAGAAAGTTTTAAGAAGTCTGTACGAGACGAAGGGTGTATTCATGTCCATCAAAACGGGTGGAGGTAAATGATTAAAATCCCTGTACTGCGAAAGCCAAGATCCTGACACGAGAGTGCTTGTTATTTCACCCTTGATTTCAAGTGATCTCATTGGTTGTTAGAAAGCAAGCGTTTCGCTGAGTCATTGCGAAGGGAGGTAACTAGGTTAAGGATAAATACCCTTACTGTTTTCCAGCGCTTGTGTGTAGATTTATCGGAACAATAGCGCTGGATTATCGAGGATGATTGCCATCATGCTTTCAATCTTTTTCATTGTAAATGAAATGTTTAAACAAACCTTAAAGTAGTATTTGTGATCGTTTGATAAAAAGTAGTCATCTACTGTACACTCAATCTCTCCACAGAGGTTACTCAGGTCACTTCTTCCCACATAACCACTGTTACAAGTTGGTCATATTTCTTACCTCTGTATCTCATTGTGAACTGTCTATTCAAAGGAAAACAGTAAACTTTATAAAATAATAGAGAGATCTACAATTACAAAAATAACTAAACACCATCCCAAACAAAATGATAATGACTCTTCATGCACACTCACTGGATTCATGAAGGGAAAGTTCTGATTGTCTTTAACTATTGATGGATAATTTAAGTTGGATAACTTGTTCCTAATCCCTTTTCTTCATTGAATAAAATATGTTTAAATAAAACAGCTGCTTTACATGACATTTACTACGTAATAACGTCCTGATTGGTCAAGAACAATTTTGCATGTACATTTGATATTTGATTGACAGTTCTCATATCTACACACTGGACCATTAGGCCATCAAGGGGTCTTTAAAGAAACCCTTATGAGCTCAAGTCCTCAAAGCCTCTACCATGAGGGAACAGTGTTCAACTGCCTATACTTATTGAACAACTGCAATATTTCAGCACATAAATGGATGAAGAAGAAAAGCATAGAAACAAGGGATTGACAAGGTTTTATTACTTCAATCATGATTTAAAAATAATATTTTCAGTTTGATTAGATGGTCTTAACTTACTTACGGTAATGTCGACTGAAAGCGCATTGGGAGAAGCCTGCTAGAACCGCTTAAGATGAATTGAAGTCAATGTTCACTTAGTGAGGTCTCTTGAATAACCTCAGTGGCTATGTGAAACCCCTCTCTAGAATAACCTCAGCGGCTGTGTGAAACCCCTCTCTTAAATAACCTCAGTCGCTATGTGAAACACCTCTTTTGAATAACCTCAGTGGCTAAGTGAAACCCCTCTCTTGAATAACCTCAGTTGCTACATGAAACCCCTCTCTTAAATAACCTCAGTCGCTATGTGAAACACCTCTTTTGAATAACCTCAGTGGCTATGTGAAACCCCTCTCTTGAATAACCTCAGTTGCTATGTGAAACCCCTCTCTTAAATAACCTCAGTGGCTATGTGAAACCCCTCTCTTAAATAACCTCAGTGGCTATGTGAAACACCTCTCTTAAATAACCTCAGTGGCTATGTGAAAACCCTCTCTTGAATAACCTCAGTGGCTATGTGAAACTCCTTTCTTAAATAACCTCAGTTGCTATGTGAAATCCCTCTCTTGAATAACTTCAGTGGCTATGTGAAACCCCTCTCTTAAATAACCTCAGTGGCTATGTGAAACCCCTCTCTTAAATAACCTCAGTCGCTATGTGAAACCCCTCTTTTGAATAACCTCAGTGGCTATGTGAAACCTCTCTCTTGAATAACCTCAGCTGCTATGTGAAACCCCTCTCTTGAATAACCTCAGTGGCTATGTGAAAAGCCCGGAAACCAATTTATCAGCCTTTTATTACTTGCTGGATGAAAAGAGAGGCTTGATTTTTTTCAGGTATCTGCGTTTCCATGGTTTTTCATGATTTGCTATTTGCACAATTCAAAAACAGTGTCTGATATACAAGTGTACAAGTTTAAAAACAAACATTAACAACAATATACAAAAGTAAAATGGCTGCACATACTAAATGTCCTAACCACAACAAAGGCCTTGTATACGTATACGTATAGGCTGTCTGGTTTGTGATCAGTGAATTTGTATATGATATCTCGTGTTACATTTCTATGTACAGACCATTTTGGTGACAGAGCACTTACAACTGATTGAATAGCATAGTACTTCACCAAATACATTGCTTTTCTAACTATAAATGACAGAAATGTATTTTATGAGGCGATCATATTTATAAATGTGAGAAAATCTACAAAATATTGAGAGAAAAAAATCTTACAGACAAATGATACAATTCATAAATTGATTCTAAAAATACATTTATATTATGAATTGAGTCTTTGCTAAATTCAATGAAAGAAATAAATTCCCATAGAGAAATTAACGTCAAGTAAGAAAGTAGAAAGAAGCGTTGATGATTAACAAAACGACCTCTGACTTCAGTCAAGAAGTGTATTAGCATAGTCTTGGAGCTCTGTCCTCTCCTTATCATCCTTGACCGTTTCCAGCCAATAGTTGTAACAGCTCTGGACAGTTTTATCCAGCGTCTTCTTCTGAAGAGCCTCGACCAAGATGAATCTCACGAACGGAGCCTTTAAGTGTTCGAAACCTAGCTCACCGAGTGATTTCAATATCCGCGTGATTCTCAGGTAGTTGTGCATTGACCTGCAATGAAAAATGAATATTTTGAATATTTCATAAGTGAGTCAAACTGTTAACCAAGAGATTTCATAATCCGCATGATTCTTAGGTAGTTGATTTGCAATAAAAACTAAATTTACTGAATATTGTGAAACAAAGTTAAACTGCAAACCAAATCGTTGGTTAATATGAGATTGGAGATTCCCTCAAATATTCTCTGATCTGGTGTGATGAAGCCACGGGTGGTTAAATGTTATTAAGTTTGCTTCCTGATATTTCTTGGTTGTCAATATGTTTGGACAGTAAAACCCCTCTCTTTTACCCTCTTGATATTTTGGTTTTACATTCCACCTGATGAAAAAGTGAGTATATATTCCTAAACGTCCTGTATTTTTTACATTAAAGAAGTTGTTATCCAGAAAATCTTCCTGTTCTTAAACCTTTAATAAATGAAAAATTCATTATATTTAAAACGTCTCTTAGATTTTAAAAGGGCAGTAGCACGATTTTTCACTCCAATTAGTCGATGAAATGTATTTGAAAAATAGTGTCACCAATAGTAAAAACGTACTAAAACGTGCTACTGCCCCTTTAACTGGTCAATTCTGAAATACTGAAAAGTACTGTCATGCAATAGAAGTTGCAAAAGATATGTATTACAAAGAGGCGATATAAAAACAAGTATTGGGGGCTATTTTCAGGTACACCATATATGAGCAATAGTAAAAGCTTAAACTTAAATATTTTTGGCCACCTGACATGTAAGGAATGTGCAATAAAGGCCGCTGCAAGCAGGAGATATCACTTCGTACTCAGAACAAAAACCACCCATGAAGTTTGCACTAAACTGAACCAAAGAACAGTAAAACAGAGCATGTTCCTATCTGCCACGTGTCCTGTACGTTGTTGTCGGTGTGAGTAGAACCACATGTCCACATGGACAATGATCTTTTTTTCCTTTTCTTTTGTTTTTTATTTCAGAGAAAGGCAACAAGATGACAATTATTTCTGGAGCTAAGTGAGATATAAGAACTGTTTGGAGACCCGCTATCAGTGGAATGACTCCTCTCCTAGAAACTCAAACATCGAGTCAAATTGTTTAGAGAGTAATTGGGATGTTTTGTAATCACATAAACATTGTCCCGAACACAACAATTAACTTTGTAACTTTCACATGCCTGTCCTCTGAACGTCATGCAGTATGGGAAACTATCGTCTTCACTTTGAAAATTAATATTGAACCTAAATGCAAAAGTGGATGACGGTTATCATCAATTTAAAAATTTGTTACTGAAATTCAGATATGAAACACAGACAATTATAAACTTTTGTTGAACTCATACCTATGTGAAACCTCGTTTACGGCTCAAGTTCAAAGATTAGATATGTCGTGTAGATAATTTTGTCTTATCAAACATAGAAACATATCATAAAAGATATATCCTGCGACAAATTAACTTATATTTTGTAAACAAAGAGGTATATTTCAGAGCCTTATGTAAAATTGAGATTTCACAACTGTTTTATTTCTAAATGTTATTCCAAATAACAAATTGTCAGAAACGAATTACCAAAGGCAGACCATCAGTGGTGGAGGGATTGGGGTTTTTAAATTTTTAATGTAAAATTTGATAGACAAGCAAGGTGAAGCCCCTTTACAAAAAGTGAAAATTTCTGGATCCGCCTTATAATGTACATATTTATCAATTCAAAACCCAAACTACTGCCAAACACCATGAAACTAATCGTAAACCTTTGCAACCTATTTCAATCTGAAAGTGCAAGAAGTACTTGAACTCCCCACTCAGATTGTCTCCAGTTTCCTCACTTATAAGAAAATTAACCAATCTGTCAATGACAACCTTAAAACAACCTCAAAGGGTAGGTAACTCTATACAAATTGAATAACTTGAACTCAGCAGACCTCTACAACAGAAAGTGTAAATGTTTAATTTGGATTCAATAGGAGTGAAGAAGAATGGTTTATATCTATTTTAATTCAAATATCAGTCAATAAATTTGTTGCTAATGTTATAATTAATTAATAAAAGGCACATGCAAAATCACTACATTTGACCCAGTGGTGGATACAGAGGAAGTTTGTGATGTTAGAGGTGTGCATCAAAGCAATAAATGGCCAATTTATGAACTTGTGACACAAAATAAAGTGAAATCAGAAATGCTCTTTTTATCAAAATATCAAAAATGGCAAGTAGGGGTGGGGGTATCTCTTCCTTTTCCCTTATTTTAAGCGATCAGAACTCATCAACTCTATTTATCAATTTAGGTGCAGTTCAACAAAGGTGATAGAGTTTATCACTGATTGTCTTATCCTCATGTATTTGTTTATTCCTCATGTATTTGTTTATTCCTCATGTATTTGTTTCATGAAGATTAGAGCATGCTCAACCATTGACTTGCAAAAGCTCTCTTTGACAATAAGCACAACTCTCTATCATGTACCAAGTCACTACCAAGTCAATACTACCTACCAAATTACTACCAAGTCACTACAAGTCACTACCAAGTCACTACAAGTCACTACCAAGTCACTACAAGTCACTACTAAGTCACAGGAGCCAATGCTGTAGACAGTCAAGACGAAATTCTATAATGTGCCTCCTATCGCCCATCCAACTGAGATAAAAGAGGAAATGTAGGAGGGGGATAAATGGTCTTTAATCTGTTGACTGGTGTGAACAGGGCTAGATAAGGGAAGTCTCCTGTAAACATACTCACGAGAATGTCTGTGTGATCACCCTGACCAGCAGTGGCGACAGGGCAACATCGCAAATTAACACTTATGATCCCAATACCAATATCACCCTGACAAATAGCTAACTGAATGTTATTTGAGACATGCATAAATAGAGGATATTATATGACTGTCTATGTCATACCGTATTATCGCGGGTATAAGACCGACACTCATGCCTGAATATTAGTATTTGCCGATCGAGAGCGAGTGATATACCGATATTCAGGCATGAGTGTCGTGAACATAGTATGACATAGACATGAATATAATATTCTGTTTATTACCGAAGTCGTGAAATTAATGAAAATACGCTAAAATCAACTTTCAAGCATAGGCTTATGAACTGCCGTCGCTTCATTTAGAACGCAACGTCATAGACGAAGCGTGATGTCGTACCATTTTTTATGACGTCACGTCACCATGACAAAGTGATATTTTGCCCTGGGGCATTGTATGAAAAATAGAGCCATGGGCTCTGTAGCTCAGAAATATGTTGTCTCAATATAATGCACAATCCATAACCCTGACAAATCTTATTCTTGAAATTGAGAGAGAGCACTCAGCAAGGTCAACACACAGGAGATTATGCAATATTCTGACCCATTGGCTCTGGTTACAAGCAAGCTGTGTTTTTTGTGTTTTACCGCCAAATTATGTAATAGACTCTTGCTTGCACTAAACACCGGCAGCACTGATCTAACTGTATAAGGCTTAAAGAGAACAGGCAATGTGATGAATCTCATGGTACATAGTACAATTTAGAATCACCTTGGCTAAACAATCTCTGCACAATTTTATCGGTTCTAAGCCTTGTCATCCAAACATCTAAACATTCTGAACACAATATTCCTTCTAGTTTGTTCTGGATGAAAACAGGATTTTAGGTTATGGCCTGTGAGGCCCTTATTTGGGGCCACAGCGTCACCAACTCTACAATTTAGAATCTCCATTGGCTAAAGACTCATTACACAACATGACAACCTTCTAGGTCTTTTCATTCTGGAGAAGAAGATGAAAATAATCTTATCTTATCATTTCATCACCAGTCATATGCAGTTCACATATCTCATGTAAAATAATAGAATTCTTAACTCCTCTTCAATTTAGTCCTTTATGACTTGTCACAACTTTCAGTTCATAGGCTATTCAATAGTTGTCATTTCACATTGATTACATCAATTTGACAAACATGTCCACAATGTAGATTGTTATCTCAAGTCGACATACATTTCAAATAAAGTGACTGAAGTGTCATAAAATATCAGTCCAAAATTCATTTTCAAAGGTTTTTTACCCTGTGGCCCATATTTCGGGTCACAGGGTCACCAAATTTACAAGTTAGAATCCCCATTGGCCAAAGAGTTTGCATACAATATTACAGCCTTCTAGGACTTTTTGTTCCGGAGAAAAAGATGAAAACAGGATTTTAGGTAATGGCCTGTGAGGCCCTTATTTGGGGTCACAGGGTCACCAAATCTACAATTTAGAATCCCCATTGGCCAAGGAGTCTGTACATGAAATTTCAGCTTTCTGGAGTCATTGGTTCTGGAGAAAAAGATGAAAATAGCTTTTAAGGTTATGACCCCTGGGGCCCTTATTTGGGGTCACAGGGTCACCAAATCTACAATTTAGAATCCCCATTGGCCAAGGAGTCTGTACATGAAATTTCAGCTTTCTGGAGTCATTGGTTCTGGAGAAAAAGATGAAAATAGCTTTTAAGGTTATGACCCCTGGGGCCCTTATTTGGGGTCACAGAGTCACCAAATCTACAATTTAGAATCCCCATTGGCCAAGGAGTCTGTACATAAAATTTCAGCTCTCTAGAGTTATTGGTTCTGGAGAAGAAGTTGAAAAAGTGAAAAGTTTACGGACGGACGCCATCCCATGCCATTAGCCCATCGGGCCTTTCAGGCCTGATGAGCTAAAAATATGAACCCTGATATGATTGCCCTCGTAGGTAATACTGGTAAATATTGGTTAAGCAGTGGCGGATCCAGAGGGGATTCAACCCCCTCCCCCTTTTGGAATTTTTTTATGTAAATTTCCAAGGTGAAGCCCCTTTTCATGAAGTGAACCCCCCTCCCCTTGAACATTTCTGAATCTGCCTATGTAAAGGAAACATATTCAACAGCATTAGGTATGGTTAGGTGGGAGTATTTCACGTATATCCTCGTGGATACTATTACTTCAATTATCAAGGGGAGATCCCACAGCATCATTCATCAATGTATTGCAGATAAACATGAGTGGTAAAGATTTGAATATTCCTTGATCTTTGACTCAAGAAACAGTTCTCTACAGCTGCTCAACAACTCCTCTAAACAAGAAGACATAGTCATCAACATCCCCCGCCAGAGCCAAGAAATTGGAAAAAGGGCAAAAATCGAAATAATTGTGCATTACTCATTTTCATTCCATCAAGGTATGTTAGCCCTCAAGCAACACACCAATTTTGGTTCTCCTATCTTAAATAGTTTCTGAGAAAAGCTGTCCCCTTTGGAGATACCATGAACAAAGTCCAAAAATACGGAACAAGAGCAATAACTCCGAAACAAATATTTGCACGCTTCTCATTTTTGAACTCCATCAAGGTATTCATGCCTTCAAGCAACACATTAAATTTGGAAACCCTATCTTAAATGATTTCTGAGAAAAGCTGTCCCCTTTGGAGATACCATGAACAAAGTCCAAAAATACGGAACACGGGCAATAACTTCGGAAAAAATTATTGCACGCTTCTGATTTTCGAACTCCATCAAGGTATTCATGCCTTCAAGCAACAACTCAAATTTGGTAATCCTATCTTAAACAGTTTC
Organism: Gibbula magus; assembly: GCA_936450465.1. Lineage (NCBI taxonomy): Eukaryota > Metazoa > Mollusca > Gastropoda > Trochida > Trochidae > Gibbula > Gibbula magus. The sequence continues at coordinate 22,678,951 of OW388304.1, forward strand.
TGAGAAAAGCTGTCCCCTTTGGAGATACCATGAACAGAGTCCAAAAATACGGAACAAGGGCAATAACTCCTGAAAAAATAATCAAACGGTTCTTATTTTCGAACTCCATCAAGATATTCATGCCTTCAAGCAACACATCAAATTTGGTAACCCTATCTTAAACGGTTTCTGAGAAAAGCTGTCCCCTTTATCTCGGACGGACGGATGCACGGACGGAAACACGGACGGACGGACGGAGCCCAAACCTATATATCCCCCTTCCACTTCGTGGCGGGGGATAATAATAAACAACTCCCCTCAGAGCACTATAACCAAGGCAATGACTTAGACGACAATATAAATGCAATAAAGAAGATTGTCAATATGTCAGTGAAATGGGATTAAAGAATTCAGAAAATCTAGAGAGGGATATGGCATTTACACCCCTAAAACCATATATATTCAAAACTTTTAATGCTGTTAATTTATACATCTATTATTCCTCTTTAGAAGACATACAGGAAATGGAAGACACAATAGCTTATATCATGTAAGTATTATCCTGCTTATCATATATTAATTTTTAGGCGACACATAATATGAAATGAGTGATACAGTATCTGACATTTCATGTAAGTATTATATACACCCATTGTTTGGACAGGAAATGGAAGAAAATATAAACAATATCAAATCTTCTGTCATTTTGCATTAACTTTTCTGGATATATGAACCAAACTTTCAAAAAAAACAACTTTGTAAAAAATAATTCCATAAGACTCCTATTGTTATATTTTATTTTTCTTTGTGCAAGTGAGAAATTTATTACTGTAAATGTATTTATCAAGGAGATTCCTGGCATAATCTTAGCCACTTCCTTTCAAGTCCAAACACTCCACTTCTCTCAGTTAATTAATCCACTATCGCGTTGGGCAACCGAGTATCGCAACTTGACCCTGCATTAGGCAACCTCTTGTACAAAAAGTGGCTCCACCTAGTGTATAAGAGACAAGACAGATCAAAGACGTATAGCGTAATCTCTGTCAACATACCACAATTGCCTGTAACCTTTGACCTCAAATTGCACAACATATAATATATTTCTCGGGTTGTTTGGTGTAACTGTGAGGAGCGCTTCAAGGGGTGATCTTGGTTTAACGCTACATATAATGCATGGGTGTTGTCCGAAATTAAACAATGACAGGTTAAAAATTATTTCAACAATAGATGTCGTATTATCTTTTTTATATCGTGAGCCGTAATTATCATTTACGTTTATAGCTTATTTTGTGTGATATGAATGTTAGGACAAGTAAGGTGTATGTTTCATCTTATGTTCTGTTTTTACATTTTATTATTAAGGTACAAAAAAGGGCAAAAGAAGGGCAAATTTAGTGAAACGTTTGATTGTTGTGCAATTAGATGCCATTACAATTTTTCATCAACATAGGACAGACAAAACTTATTAGTTGTTTCAATGATTTAGGGGGTAAAATGAAACAGAAACAGAATTGAATAAAAAGATAAATGATAATAGATAATGGATTCTGAAAACACCAAAAAAATTTCTTAATAATAGTCTTACATAATAAAAAACATCTTGACTGTTATTTTAAACTGCTCTATTAAAGACTTCTATAAAAGGGTAATAAGAAATAACTTCATAAACATTTTTGCGACAATAATAAATATGCAATATGATCTTATGATAAGATAGGAAATAGAGATTTATATCTTCAAAATACTCAAGACAATATGAAATGTGAGAGCAAATTTAGAAATTTACATGACGATTATGAAATATGTGAGATGGACATCGCAAGATGATTCATCACCTGAAGTTGGCGCCATGGACGTTACATTCACGAGTATCCAAAACCATCCCATCTCCACATTAATCAAACACATCATGGGCTTTGCCAAATTGTTCAATCGTCAGTCTGTCCAGCCTCAAACAGGACTCTTACATTCACACCGACCAAAACCCTGGGGCTCATATCTAAGCCATTTGATTTACATTTGCATTACTTTGGTGGCTGAAGACTCTAAGCAAAGATCAGGAGATGTCCGAGAAATGACACATCATGTCAATTTCGATCCAGTCAGCTGTTTCAGAGTTTATAACATGGCCATGCGATAACCCTCTTAGCTCTACTCATGGAATATAGGATAATAACAGCCCTACTTTGACTATTTCTCTCTTGGACACAAGTGGGCTCTTCTGAAGTTTTCAATTGGCACTTGTAGTTGTACATAATTCCTTCAACGTGCATACTGTTTGATGTCCCATGCTGAACTATGTAATGAGTGTATATTATCTGATATGATGTTTTGACGTGGTCGTTTAGAGTCTGTCATCTCTCATACTTCAACCAACAAAGGAGGATCACAAGTTTACAGTTGGATAAGAGCTTTAATCTCTCGTCAAGATTATGCAAGAATTTCAATACTGCATAGAAGTTCTTATACCTATAGATAAGTAATATCTTACTTTGGAGTTGCTGGACAATTTAAAGTCGCTGTTCTATCAACAATTCAACATTATTCGCTATCTTGTTTTTTTCAATTATGTGAAATGAAAAACACGCTGTATTCTTACTAATTGTACAACTTTTTAATAATAAACCATATACATTGATAGAATATCAACAAAGTTACAAATGATATATCATTAGACCAATCAACAATGTCCATTAGTGCTGTAACAAAGCTCTCGACACTTGTAGCGTCGATGAATGACTTCACTTCTCATGGTTTTTTTTATTTGAATGAATGTGCGCTAGACTTAATCAAATTTTGAAATATAAAGTCATTATTATACCCTCAGTGATATGATTTACTTGGATTGTGCAATAAGAATGTATTAACGACAAATATGTGTAAACAGGAATGTCCTCTCGTTTCCACCATAAATACCCTGATAGAACCCTTTCTTTAAAATAAGCTTTGTACTTCATATAATAAAATATGTTTAAATCAGATAAGTAAAATCTTACTTAGCTGTTGCTGGATTACGAGCATTGGTTGTGAGGGAGTCATTTCATATTGTCTGGCTTTCCACAGATCATGCAAAAATTCAAATATGTTGACAATGTCAACTTGACACATTCAGGGATGAGGGTAAGTCAAACAGTGCTTAGTCGCTGCTAAATCACTAACTTGACTTGCAAGAAAGCCACATGATATTGTTTAATGTTCACATTAACTTTGAAAACTTATCTCAAATTCTTTACATTGCATCGTATTAAGTAAACAAATCATTTTTCATGACATATTCTTAAGGAGGTAAAGAGATAACATAGAAACTAAACTGAATGGAACCATTGCAAATAATCATGTTTCCACAGAAATTAAATTGATATTTCAATTGATATTTGTTTTTTTAACAAATTATGATTGTGGACCAAACAATATTGTGAGAAAAAAACAAATATAACATTGTTGCTCAAAACAAATAAAATTGAAAAATTTAATCACATTGAAAAACACAGAATTAGATTAAAAGAATTCCAGTCAAAAGCATGAAATCTGAAACGCAATTACTAAACGAAAAGAACATCTTCATCTGAAATTACTTCATTTTTAAGATACTTTATTTCACATTAACACAACATAACGAGCATCCAATGACAAGAATGTTGACAGTGAGAAGGTGAGGTTCAAATATAGCCCTCTCGTCCCCCATTCCAAACACCCCCTACAAATACCACTCGTCATTACAGCGCGATCTTCTTACTGTATCTTGTACACTGTACATCTCCAGTATTTAATCAGGTTGGTGTATGTAAACATACGAGGGACGGAGAAATCGTCGTTGTGGTCAAGGAAAGCTACACCTGTGTCTTAAAGTTCACTAGGGTGACGCTCGCACTCGGTAAACACTGCTGGACCCCGTGCTCGGGTAATGTCAAATTGATTGGAGGAGTTTGTATACAGGCAAATGGAGAAAAATATTTTCAAATTATCTTATTCAATTTCTCTTATAGTATCGTGTACGATTTTTTAAATATTGTTGAACAGTCAGTGTCATATTGTATGAATTTTTTCTTTATGGCCTTCAATATGGCTAAAATCTAATATTAAAGTATTGGTATTGGCAAAAGAACATGGAAAATATTAATATTTTATTTAATTTAATTATACTATGTTTTAAACCAAGCTGAACAGATGAATTTTGATATGATAAATTAAAACATTCATCACAAGGTATTGATTGCCTTACTACAAAAATACAAATGAAATGCAGAGAATCATGACAAACTCAACAGTCTAAGCTTTCCATTAAGAGCGCCACCAAGAGAAAATATATTAGTTACGACACTTGCTAAAGTTCAACCGTCTTGATTTCCGGTTAGGTTTATACTACTATACTACCGGTATACTATACTTAAATTTTAGAAACTGAAAATCATTATTAGCTTTGATAGTTTTTAAAAATCTTAACCTGGGAAAGCTTATCTTTAGTTATTGGCTACGAATGGATTAATGGACTATTACTAATTACTTATGGACCTTTGTTCAAGATGACTTGACTATCAATATCCTTAATTTAAAAGAGTCAAGTCATACTGTCAATTATTAGAACTATATCTTCTTGATCTTGATTAGAGTAATTATGGACTAAAGCAACAATCGCAATAAGTTATCCTTTGAAAGTCTGCACGAACATTTTTTTAAATCATAGATACATAGTACAGCCAAGCATTGTATCATCGTACGAAGAACAGTAATGTTGACCAGTAGTTTTACAAAAGTTACCTCCCTTTCACTAAGTTTAGCAATACAGATATATTTCCACTGAATAGCAATTTTCAAACCAAGTTGAAAATTATTTAAGTTAGAACCCTTGGTGCAAATGGTGAAAAGATGAAAATAGGAAACAGAGGCACTGGTTCTGTAGCTCATCTGGTTTTAGTCTGGTGATACATTCTTGAAATGGTTGAGAATTAAGACTTTCTAGAAATAGTTGTCAGAAGGTTAATAAATCTTCAATTTATATTCCACATTGGCCCAGACATCAGCACACAAGATTCCAGCTTCATAGGGCTGTCATTTGCTATTATAAGGGAGCAGGGAGTCACCAATTCAATTAAAAAGTCTGTACAGAAGATTTCAGCTTTCAACGGCTTATAGTTCATCAGGTATTGCATTATTTAATATCTCTAACAGTCACCAAATTTACAACTCATAATTCACATTGGTCAACGTATGTCTACAGAAAATTCAATTATTCTAGACCTTTTCATCCTAAGAAAGAAGTTATAAGTAGATTGACTTTTAAAATGTTTGAACTACAGGATACAGCTGTTTGAGAGTGTATGGGTGCACCCGTGCATCTTCCTCAGTATCTGTCCTTGGTCCATTAGAGACTTGGTCATGGCAAGAGTACTCCTACGCCCCTCAGCCCCAAACCCCTCTCCTTGACTGCATGGTGTGCCCCTCCCCAAAGGCCTGGCAGGACCTCCCTTCCCCATCCCCAAAAAACATGCCAACAGATCTTGACTTTATCAATCATCCTGACAACCAGAATACTTTGTTTCTCTCACAAACTGTACCCCTGGAGGATTTCATGTTCATATAGTTGATTCACTCTGAATGTAACTACCCATCACAGAAAAGTCGATGCCTTGGCTATAGATCAAATCAACGATTTCCTTTCAGACACATCCATCACCTTGTAGTTTACATCAACACAATAATGGCTGCCGTTTGTGGTAGATGACCTTGAGAAATAAAGTGTCAAGCTGCTGTCAAAGACCCTCAGTTTAAAGAGTCGACAGTGAGGGTGAATGTTAGACAGTACACTTGATATTTTAGATGTACTACTACCACTCATTTAATGCAGAAAAAGCACAATTAAATTTTGAGGTAGTTCAGCAGAGCTGCCTACCCTCCTTTTATGTTAAGTGTAGATATATACCAATTTTGGAGTATATTGTAATTTTTAGGTGTACAACTCAATGAATTTAGTATGATACTATAACTTCCAAGATATCAAGCTCTCGTTTAACAACAATAAACATTGTCTGACTTTACTGGGGTAAACTCTGGAACTTAGTTATAATTTAACTCTGTAAAAGTTCAGAACTCCATTACTCTATACAGATATTTATGAAATGAACTTTTTTATATATCTCTAGAGAAGGTGAACAATTTGTAACATTGGTGTACAATCATATTTTAGGTCTGTCAAGTTTACAAAATACTCCAAAAGTGAACAAATAGGCAGCCCAGGTTCAGGTTGAACTGGACTGTTTTGACAAGGATGTCCGACACAAAAATACAATCTTTACGTTAGACTTGGCCGTCCCTCCTCTCTTTCTAACCTATCCCCCTCACAAAAATACAAACACCACTCATATGCCTACTACCCCACCTTAACACTTGCAGAAGGACTGTCACCCTCTGTTACACCTAATTATGTCATAGCCTTTATCCAGCACTAAAGAGAGAAAGAGGGGTGAGGGAGGGAGGGTGAGAGGAAGGTGAAGGGAGAGGAGGGAGAGGGGGAGAAAGAGGGAGGGAGTTGAGGCAGACAAGAGGGAGACTAACTTAACATGCATAGGGAATTAACACCTCTTTGCATACTATCCACCCTTGCAAGCAAGACTCTGAATCCATCTACATAACATCATACTCTCCAAGAACAAGTCTTGAAGCAAACATGCTATGGTAAGGGGAAAATACCTGAATTTTATAATAGTTAAAAAATCTTTATTTGTTATCACAGAAGAATGAAAATAACAGGTATTGGTCCCTTTATTACACAAAGATGTTTTCTCAAATTTGAGTGTCCTAACATTACTTATTTTTGGAGTCAAATTTAAGATTTGAGTGTAACAACCTGTCACATCCATATTTGAGGGAAGATTTTGACCAAATGATGAAACTGAAGTGTACATGTTATAAAGACGTTGTTATGAAAATTTTAGCTCTCTGTATAAAACTGTTTTGAAGAAGTTGTTTAAATATTTTAGGGTGGACTCTCTGCCATGTCAACATTTGACGGGTGGTCAAGTCCAAATGAACAAACTTGAATCTACATGTAATAAAGATGTTATTCTGAAAATTTCAGCTTCCTATGCCAACAGGTTTAGGAAAAGAAGTTGTTGAAAGGTTTTCAGGAAACTGCCTGCCACGCCCATATTTTAGATCCCATAAGTGCAAAGTACGTCCCAACAAAATTTCAGCTTTGAGGGTGCAGCAGTTTTGGAGGAGAAGTTGAAAATATGAAAAGTTCACGGATGACGGACAGGCCTGACGAGCCAAAAATATAAGACTTGCTTGTTTTCATTTGCTGGCTTCCTCTGGGCACTTCATTGTCTAATTTGTTTGAGGTTCTGACCATGTGGTCCTTATAAAGGGCCACAGAAGCACCAAATCTACAATTTAAATTCACCATTGGCTAAAGAGTCTCAGCACTCAAGGCTTTTTGTATTGGAGAAGAAGATGAACATAGCTTTTAAGGTCATGGCCATTGGTCCTTATCAGTTGCCACAGGTTCACCAAATCTACAATTCATAATCTCCAATGACCAAGGAGTGTGTACACAAGATATCAGCTCTCTAGAGTCAATAGTTCTTTGGAAGAAGTTGAAAAAGTGAAAAGTTTCTGGACGGCCATATTTTGGACACCATGTCATGCCATAATCCCATTTGAGCTTTAGTTGAGATGAGCTAGAAAGGAAATGCTGGTTACCTGTTGAGATGAGCATATCTCTCCTTCCAGTTCTCAGCTCTCTCCAACTCTCCGGAGTCTTTATCTTTCAGTTTTATCCCGTAGAAGTCAAGCATCAACTCGTACGACTTTATTACTCTCCTCTTCGCCTTTCGGTCCTCTTGTATTGCCTGCATATCAAAAAAGACCTTGTGTCATTGATATTATCACAATGATAGCATTGTTATTATCAAAAGAACATGAACTTTTGGAATAAAATGTGCTAGTTGTTTTAAATATATTATTACAGCATCTGGCCTTATAGCTTAGAACTTGTATTGAAACATATTGTGCAATTAAATTGATAAAGTAACAATTTCAGGTTTGATACTTAGCTTATTTGGTTAAAAGCACTATAAACATATACTGTGCTTTTTGACAGTTATTGAGATTATTTCACTTAACCACAATACAGTACGAGACCCTGGTCACAAATTTTGGTGTATATTTGGTGTCTCCACCGGGATTCGAACCTGGGCCTTTGGGGTGAGAGGCCAGCATGCTAACCACTACACAACTGTCCTCCATGCTAGAGTATACCATGAAACTAACAGCACAACTTCCCAACGCAAGGATTAACTCTTGCCAGTCACCAGCACTGGCTGATTTAAGCCTTGCCGCATTTCCTTAACATTTTAGTGCTAGGAAATCAGAAGTCCCTATGCATTTCAGGTGCAGCAATCCACTATCTTAGCATGGTAAGGTGAGGGAAATACTGCAAGGCTTAAATCAGACAGTAATGGAGACTGGCAAGAGTTATGCCTTGCGCAGGGAAGTTGCTAACAGCATTGTTCAAAACTTTGTCTTACCTTGGCTTCATGTAATTGAAGTTCTTGTGCATGGAAATTCATTCCATTTTCTCTGATTGGAAACAACCTGCAAGAAACAAGCATTACATTAAAATCATGGAACTAAATCAGCTCACATTTTCTTAATTTTTTTAGCAAAAACATTAACATGTAAGAACATGATATCTTCTTCAAATTCAAACTGCAACAATCACAATGACACCCATATTGAATTCAACTAAAAATGACAGTATTTTACAATATTTCAAAGATTTTACAAATCCTCTGTATGATTTTTGGTATAACGATTGTGAATACAATAAATTGATTCCATAAATTAGCCTTATTATGTTGTTATAAACCTAAATCTGTGGAGTTTTCTTTTAACAAAGATCTAAATTTCTCCAGTAAGTAATAGGCTTAAATACATACCACTGAATATAGCCATGATGGGCTTCCAGTTTATGGTAATCTCCAAACCAATCAGTGTGTATTCGGTCAATGTAGTCCCCTGTGAATCAGCATCAAGTAATTTAAGTGAGGTGAGGTGAGGTGATTTGGGGTTTAACGTGGCTTACAAGAGTATTTCACTTATATCATGGCTGCTTGTATTATTGCAGGAAGAAAGCCTGCAACACCATGTGGCTATGCATTGCGGTGAAACCTGCAAGCATTTGCTGGAACCCGCGAACCATGGGTTGTTTTGTACTGAAATTCAGTGTAGCATTGCACCCAAACTTTACTGCACATAGAGTAGTTCTCTACAGCAGACAAGCCCCTGGCGGGAGTCAAACCCCAGACCTCTTGATCCGAAGCTGAACATGCTAACCACTGCACTATTCAGCAGTGACACAGTGACACACTGTATGAATGGCTTAGTGTCTAGTCATGTTTTAACAACAGAGATCTGTCTATCCATTTGAATTTTTAATGGAGACTCACCAAAATATATTATAACCAAGTTTTTTAAGAAAAGCAAGATTTCTGTATTACAACTTCTTTATTGTGAACAGACAGCTTCTGTTTCTGTTCAGAATAAAGAAGATGTTATCCAGATATCCTTTTTTTTCTTTCGCATTATAACCTTTTGAATTGAGCATATCATGCAATAATAATAGAGATAATGTGAAGTAAATATTTCTTCAATAAAAATGCCCAGCTTGACCTGTGGTCTTAACCAATAATAAATATATTTGATACATAATAGATGTTCCTAGTAATTAACTTCACCCTTGTTTCAGATATCAATTTGAACTTTTACCTATCCTTACACTATGACAATGATTGAGTGCAAGTCCGCCAGTGGGTGGGTCATTATCAGATCAACATATTGGCCTACTCAAAAAGTTGAGATAAAAAAGTTTGTTGTTGGAATGACATCAAATGATTGATGGAAAACAAGCATCTTTCAACATGTTCAACAACATCCCCAATGTTGTTTGACATGATTAAAATAACAGGGAAATAAAGTATAAAAAAAAGAAGCTTTTTTTAAGAGAAAATCTCAAACTGTCATAGGGATACCCCTTGTTCCAACCCCCCCTCCTCAATTCATGGTAATAAACTATCAGTGAACAACTGACACAAAAGGATTTATATAAATAAATAATATTGTTTCTGGTGAAGTTATATTTTGCAACAGTATGGTTCCATTGAGATCTTTAAATACCTACTTGTGGTAATTGTAATTTATCTTTATCAAACTTACCATCAGGTCTGGATCTCATTTTATTGGTGTAGAATTCAAGATTCATCCTCTGACCCATGTGGTCCTTCTTACCCTGTTAAAAAATCACTCCATGCTTTCAATATGTAGAAACTGTTTACCCTCTTTTATATCTATTTCAAAGAATATTATAAAATGCTTTTTTGGATTTTGTGTAACTATTTCCAAAGTTCCATAGCTTCTGTAAATTTTGAGAAATTGTTTTTAAATGTGTCTCAGCACTTCGTAAAATTACATCATTACGGGTATTCAAATAATTAATGCTAATTGTTAATTGTTTTTCTAACTTTTCCTAGCACTTTTAGAAATATTTTCAAACATTTTTGAACACTTTATGAAATTTTATTATTAAATTTTAGTATTTAAAATTCCTTATAAAGGACTTGGAAAAAAAATGTCTAGCAAATAAACAGTTTCTCCAAAAAAAAATCTGTAAATTAAATTATCTTTATTATTTATTATTTATTGGTTTCATTCTTACGGGATATCCTGATCTGTAAGCTTCGGTGTCTCGTTCACTCCACCGCTTGGTGAAAGAAAATGGCTTCGACTTCTTTTCCTTTTCTTTCTTTGTCTGAAACAAGGGTTTGTCAGCTTGAAAACTAACTCCTGTTGAAATTTTTTGAAATTTTGAGAGAGATAACTTGAGTATTGTGAATTTGAAAATAATGTATCTACACAATATATGGAAAATGCAAGGGAGATAACTCTGCTTTAAAAGTAAATGCTAAGCATGAGGCATGGGATTAAGGGAGAGGAAGACAAACAGATGATTACACAGACATCATGACACAGATGTAATACATTGAAGAGTATCTAATTGATACAAAATAATGATGACAAGATCTAAAATCTTTGTCAAAGACAACATAGGACGAGAACTATAGCACATCTATTGTTAGTATATTTATTTACTTTGTCATATCTTTAATAAGAGAAAATAGCAGGGATTGATTTATTGGTAGGCATTAGTTGAAAGTAATTCCAAATGCCTGAAAGATTAATAAGAATGATGGATCAATAAAATCCTCAGCAATGATAAATAAGAAAATAATTTCTTAATTTGGAAATGAAATCTATCTTTGGCTTTAGTGAAACAAGGCCACACCAAACCACTATAATAACGTACTGGGTTCAAGAAAGATTTGACAGAATTTAACAGAAAATAACAAAAAGATTGAAAAAAAGTTAAAAACCAAGAGTTGATATTATCATTATTTGTGTTGGCCACAAACTAAGGAACTGCTACTTTTGTATAAGTCATTGAAGTGAGTAAGCTTTTAGCTTACCATTGCCATGAAGATAACTAGGAGTTTCAAGTAAGTTGCAGTGTACATTTCACAAAGTTTTCAGGGGGTCACTTGTCTCACACTAATCGTCTCAGAAGTGTGGAAACCTACCAAACAGAAAATATTACTTGTGCCTAAAATCCTGTATCCAATGGTGAACATGGACACATAACATTTTTGATACATACCGGAATACTCCAGAATAACCTATCTCTGGTCAGTGGCCAATCAGGGATTAGTTAAAAGAGTTGTGATTATCAGTTCAGCAGTGTAAACACAAAATATCGAAAATTATCTGCAGTAATTGTATGCTAAGATTTGAGTCTTTAACAGATATTTTCAACCATTCAAAGGCATCAAAAGATCCAAGAAACAAAAACCTTATGAAAAACAATGGACTTCAAAACAGGATTTAAGCAACAAGCTTCTAGCTCGATAACATAAAGTCACAGTGACACTGAAATTTTTTTTTAATGTATACATATATAAGGGAAACAGGAAAGGGGGTACCATTCTAATGGTTCAAAACGCTTTATAAGGGGTTCACACAAAGGTTTTTTTTTAAAAGGAAAGCAACTATAATTAGCTATATGAATTTGACAAGCATAATGAAAGCAAAATTTGTACTACTATTGTATAAAAAGGCAAAGAACCCCTAATGTATTTATTGATTCTTTAAAAATCATTATTATAAAATGTTCCATATCGAATATTCTAATTGAAAATTGAAGATTAATGATTTCACACATAGCATAATGTTTATTATAAAAGCCAATGTGTCTAATTGTAAGAAGTGCAAGTGTCAAATGTAAGAACCAACCACAATCAATGAATTGCTAGATTTTTAAAATTCATTCTTTGCTTTAGGTTCAAACGTAATTGTAAATTATCCAAAAAGTTTTAAATAAACCATCATTGATGTTGTAAAATTTACAATAAAGGTGAAACTTTATTTCTTCAAGTTTCTAGAGAGAGATGTTAAATAAAGATTTTAAACATGATAAATCACCAGTGTCCAATGATCAGAAAATAATTATAAAATCTTTTTTTAACACCAATGATAGAAAAACAAAACACTTTTAAATCCTTCTTATTTCTTTATACACACAATTACTTACCAGAAAAAAAAGTTTTTTACTGTTGTTTATTAAAACATATCTTCAGTTTACACAACACTTTAATTTCATTTTCTTTTAAAAACTCGGATAAATTGGTAGATATGATAAGAAATAAATGCATTTAAATAGCAAAACTTGCATTTTTATTCTATAACTTCTATCACAAGTCAGACAAAAATGGTACCTAAATAAACCAAAAAGCCTTTTCATGTAGAAATAGAAAGACTTATCACTACCAAAGTCCTGATTCAGTTATTTTTCAAAGCAGACAAATATATGTTATAGTACTAAACCTAGCAATTACTGGATTGTGGTATGTTTTCATATTTGCCTACCCTTTGCTTTTTTGATCGCCAAGGTCGGGACCACTTTTCATCATATTCATCACTAGATGACTGAAGAAACAACCAGTTTCACCTCATATAAAGATCAATTCAATTGAAAAGGGTACAATATTTCATGAAACTAACATTCACCCACCTCTAAATGAACGTTGTTCAAAAAGCTTTTAAGAAGGAAGGTCAACAAGCAACTAGCCTCACAGTTTAGATTTGCCCATTTACTTTAACTATCTATAATCAACACAACATCATGAAAAAAAGAACTTATTTTAATTTGGTGTTATATTCTTTGTGACAAACACTAAGGCTAACTTTAAAAATAATACATTGTACAAATTTATACAAAGTGAAGATAAGCCTCAAGTTCCTTAAGTGCTAAATATTAAAATACTTCAAATTTAATCTAATCATTGCTTAGTAATAAGGGCGGGAGTAGTGCACTTTACCGGGAGCTAATAATTATCAGGTACAATGCATTTCCAACTCTTACACAGGACAAACTAACCCTCAAACATTGTTGATTGACAGGTATCCAAGGGTTAAACAAGATAGTCTTAGGATGACTGTAGGAAAACTTGTACCCTAAACGAACTCGTACCCACAAAAATCGGAGAACTTGTACCCAAATCCACAGGAGAACTCGTAACCACTTTTTATTTTGGGTATAAGATGACGATGTATTAATAATATAAATACAAATAATGTATTATATTATCATCAATCAAGAATAATGCATGTGTCTATAACTATATACAATTAAAAACAATAACTATAATAAGTTAGTAATAATAAGCAATAAACACGTCTATAAATAAATAATATAATAATATACGTTCTGTATGATGCATATACTCACTAATATGAATGTCATTGACTTGAGTTTATCCTTTGCGATCATCCACTTCACATCACAATTAAGAAATACCGTAATTCTTCCATTATTTCGACCCTTAAATTTTCCAAATATTTTAACAAAATGTTCACGGTCGAAATTATCACCACTCACCTTCGTTTGTACGCCATCTTTGTCGAAATTTTAGATTTTCATATAAATGTTTTAAACCAATTTGAAAAAGAAGGTTACACACTTCATAAATATTAGTTACCATAAACTTTTAATTATGTTTGTATATGGTATTTTTATTCATATAATGCACTAATACACCGTTTTTGTTTTTTCAGAAGACAAGATATGATCGGCGAAGCTACGATTCTCAATTTATTGTTTCTGTGAAATTTGAATGGCATTTGGATTTTAAATTGTGTACCATGAATTAAAACAATAATAATCTGGAGTTGAATTGTTATGTTCTTACAATTGACAAAATAAATCAGGAAATTTTAAATGATATGAATCGTAATTTAGCTTTAGCGTGCATGTCTGGACGCATGTCTCGCATCGCTGGCTGTCCATTTGTTTTCAAAGGAAGTACAATCTGATTGGTTGCTATATTAGTATAAACCAATCACAGCAGACTATCGTCATTACGGAATTCCCTTCTAGCAAGCGTATCACCTAGAACTGAGAAAAAACAATACATTAATCCTAACTATTATTGCATTAGTTCAGAGTGCTATGTGTAAAATTCATCAATGTATTATAATATGAACCATTGTCTGTTACAATAAAAGTCAAGTTAGGAAGCATATTTTCTCTGTCAAGTTTTTCTGAAACGGCATTGTGACAATCAAGTAGAATATATCAACAAACTTGCTTTGCAAGAACTCACAAACATAAACAATGACAGCTGAATAATTCTATTACTTTTGAAAGGCTTTATTTATGCAAACTAATTATTATTGATATTTTGAAACATATATACCTGAACATATATGGTTCTGATTATCTACGACAGTGGACAGTCGTCTCTCTGGGTGTTTGGTTGAGTCTATTTGTATGTATAGGGATTAACAAGTCACAAAACTTTGAAACAATTTATTATATATTCAGATTTTTAAAACTGAAATATATTTGTAAGTATGAGCTAACATCTGTCATAATATTTCAACAGTAATAAATCATTTGATAAGTAAATTGACTTACCAAAATGGAAAAACAAAAACATTATCCCAGTCATCGATCCTACTCAAAAATAGACCATAATATTCCAGTGATTTCACTGCAGACTTTAAGGAACTAGGTCAATTGACTGTTTCAAGTCTCCCCAGCAAACATCCAGATGTTATAAAACTTATCATTAGTCATGTGACTGTTTCAAGTCTCCCCAGCAAACATCCAGATGTTATCAGCCTTATCATTGGTTAACTTTGGGACTTCCCTTTTCTTAGCCAATCAGAAAATTCAATACAAACTCAATTCATAGTGTAGCATTACCGTGTTGACAGTCAAGGTGATATCTATTTATAGCCCCACATGGAAGTGATTGCTGCCTCTCATTTACGAAAAATGAAACCATTTATAAAGGATAATATGATAAGATGTAACATCATTCTTGATAAAGGCATGTCATAAGTACAGTAAGTGAATAAATTGAGAAGTGTGAAAATAAATCATTAATCAATTAGAATGTCTTGTGAAAAGGGTGATCAAGTTAAAACATTTCAAAAAATTGTTGTAATAATAAATACGCGCTTTTCTCATAAAACTCACTGAAAACAAATCACAAGATGATTGTATATCATGACTGTAAATAATTTGTTTTCAAAATTTGGAATGTGGTCGAATTTTTAATTTGTCAATACTGAACTTCTGGTACATAGTTGAAATTTTGAAAGGTATTTTGAAAAAAGGCTGTCCGATGATCTTACGTGGGCGAACTTATAGAGGGGGCGAAATTAAAGAAGAATTACGGTAATTAATTGGAGGCCATGCAGTGTTGTTCCTAGAGGGGGTCCTGGGGACATTTGCCCACCTTTTTGGCTTGGGGTCCCTTAAAATTTGGAGAAGTAGGATACTTTTACCATTGCAAAGGGTCCCACTTGTTCAGAAATGGCCAAAATGACCCCCTCAGCAGATCACCTAGGAACAACACTGGCCATGTATAGGTGAACATACTTTCATTTGAGAGAAAGAACCTTTTTTTAAATTGTTTTCTTTAAAAATGTTAAATGTAGAACCAAACAAATCTTTTGAAGGCCAATATCAAAAAGTTTAATAGATAGATATGTTTGGGGAGGGTCATGAAAAAAATATACTTACATGGGGACAGCCATTAAAATAATACCATAAGCCGGGGAAGGTCATATGTTTATGTACAAACCCGAAAATAAAATCAATGACCATGCATGAAAACACAAGAGTATTTCTGTATGTGTGTAATAAATAAAATTGTTAACATGTTTTAAATGAAAGATGACGATGCATGTATAATACGAAAGTATATGTGTTATGTTATTAGGTTATCTTATGCTGGATGGTACAAAACTATGCAATAAATATCATACCAAAGCAACATTATTGTCTTACCTCTCCTGTTATTCTATAAAAAATAAGTGGGTACAAGTTCTCCGATTTTTGGGGGTACGAGTTATCCGTGGGTACAAATTCCCGGTGGGGACGAGTTCGTTTTGGGTACGTGTTTTCCTAAGACCAACAATTAATAAGACAATTGTGCGCCCGGTAAAATGCAATCTCTTCATAAACTTTGTTTTTTAAAATTTCAAATTAATTCTCTTAAATAAAACTTGTTTTCCTGAAATCTGCAGATAACTCTTAAAACATAAATCTTCCAAAGTTGTTTATTTCTTACCTCTTGATATTTTGATTCACTGAATTCTTTGCTCGATGAAAGTCCCATATCACTAGACAAAGCATTCAGTTCCTTTTCACTGTCACTATCTACATAATCTTCTCCATAAAAGGCATCATAATTACTGCCTTTATCCTGTGAATCAGAATCAACATTTATATCTGTATCACTATCATTATGTGTGTCAGTGTTTTTATCTTTATCAATGTCTGTTGGAAGAGCTTCAGTCGTGTTCTTTTTCTCTTCGTTTTCTTCTACCTCTGCTACTTTCTGTTTCTTTTCTGGCTTTTCAACAGATACTTCTGATTCAGTGTCTACCGAAACGTCGTCTGCTTGTTTTGACTTGTTTCCTGGTGTTGCGACATCGCCAACTATGTTCGGTTTTACACCATTAGTTTTATCATCGTCAACGACTGGTGTGTCTTCAGAAGGCGTTGTCATACTATGTGTGTCGCCTTATGAATCTTTGAACTGCCAAGGACATCCGTGTTCCTACTTTCACTTTTAGTCGAGCGTTTGGGTTGGACAAAATCCGCCTATCAAATTGTTTTCAGTGAGGTCGTGAACAGATCCGGAAGCGGAAGTGGAAAATGTACTTTTGCAAAAGTGTAACTTTATACGGATTACGGAATTTTATTAATAATTGTTGATTAACATTTGCTCTTTCTAAATAATCAATCATTATATATTTCTAAAATAATGTCGAAATTTTTTACCAATTTAGTATTATAACATTTCTAAAATAGATTGTATATGGGCTGTAATGATTGCTTTCCGTTTTTTGTACATGAGTAAGTATTTTGATTAATCACCCTAAGGTGATAGTTTCGTAATTTGTTTTGTAGCATTACAATACCACACACGGATTTTAAAACTAATTGTGTGATTAATATGCCATAAAAGAATTGGCCAAAACATTAATTCTACATGCAAATTATTGAAATACGAAAGTGTATTTCTTGGCTTTATCAACATGGCGACCTCCACAAGTACCAAATGTCCTTTGCCCTCTACATTTGTATTGTAGCTATTAAGCACGATAGAAATAATCTGTTTACTTAAAACGTCGATATGTTTTACGAGATTAAGTAGTTATTTATGTTGATTATATGCTGTATCTTGGAGTGTCTTAACTCATGACACCATGAGTTTTCTTGTTGCCGGCGCCCTTGCTCGAAGAGCATCGTCTGCTAGATTTCTGTTAGCTGGTAACCCGTCGTCTTTAGGACTCTCTCCTTCGAGGTAACCCTTTTTTTGTAGATTGTGTCTTAAGAATTAATCTATGTCATAACTTGTGAATCGAATCTTGTCCAGAGCGGCAGAAGCCTTCCCCGATCTTTAATTTTCAAAACATTGATCTAATAGACAATATAAGCTACAGTCAGTTCTTTAATTCTATTTATGAAAAACAAACATCATTTTAAATGTTGATTAATACTTACTACAATTGTACTGATTTATTTTTTTTTAAAATGCAATTTAATTGTAGGTTGCTTTGTCTCTCAAGACAGTCTGCAAAGCCATGTATGTTCTGCTGGAATAACATTCCAAAACAGTTTCAAAATATTTCCCAACTCATAAAACGTGGAATATGGACCAGATCCGCACTTGAAAAACCTAGGATCTTGAAGTCAAGCATTGGACCATTCTGTGAAAGAGCATTTATTCCATTCATCAGTGTATTTGGAACAGGATTAGTTTGCTATTTCCGTCCTGGTAAATTTGCACATTGTAAACAACAACATCACAGATCAAGATTGGTTGGTATAGACAAAAATGACTCTAAAGAGGAACCAGGATTCGATTTCATGGGATTTATTGATCTGTTGTTGCCAGAAATTTGGTATCTGCTTGCCGCTGTAGCAGTAAGTATAATGTATTTGTATCTGCTGGTACTTTTTCTGGATTTTCTCTTAAATGCATATACTATTTTACAAATTTGAAATACATTGCTATCATGTAACTAGATGTCGACAATGCTGATCAGTCCAATGATAAATAACTTTTTTAAATAGGTAGATGTTCAACAATATGTATCTTTTATTACCAATAATTTGTAAAGTAAGTAACATGTATATGTTTTTTTGCATATTTATAATAATTCATTAGTTACAGACTTATTCAGATCAACCCAGTTCCAAGGAATAAGTGATACAAGACATTGCATCTACCAGGATACAATCTCATATTGCTCAGGAGTTTCCTCTGCACACTGTTTATTGAGTCTGTGATGACTGCTTGTATAGGTGCAAGTTCTGGCATAAGTTCAGTTAGTTAACCACAAGGCTTCCAACAAAACCTTTCAGTGAGAGAAGCCAGAGTCAGATACCTTCAGACAGTCATGCTTTCATCTGTTTTCTTATCATTGTGAACGTGTTAACAAAATAATGCATTCAAAATTACGGTGATTTGAAAAGCTGTGATGTGATTGGTCTGCTAATGACAGGTTTTGTCTGCACTAAACTGGTCAAAGAACATGCAGGTCATGTTCAAACTTAAGAGGAATCTATTGAATAAGATCGTATCCCGGTAGATGCAATAATTTTCAATTTGTATCCCTTGGAACAGGGTCATTTTAGTGAGACTGGGACTAGTATAAAACAGTTTAAAGTGCTGGTAAAGAACTCATGAAGTTAAATTATCATATTTTTTTTCGCAGAAAATGCAGTATTTATTGTTTTATTGCAGAGTGCTCTTGCAGTAGCTGTTGTAAATATCAAGATTCCACTTATGCTGGGAGAATTAGTGAACGTTGTGTCCCATTTCACCACTGATACAGCCGCTAGTTTTCTCGATGAAATAAGGAAACCTGCCCTTCAGTTGTTTAGTATTTACACACTTCAGGTAAATAGATTATTTGAGAAAACAATTTGTATGTTAAATTAGATATAAATAAATTTGATTTGTTACTTTCAGAAAAGTATATGTCTTTATTTTTATCATTTATTAATAAAGAAATTCTGTTTTAAAATCCACTTAAGTATACCCAGTATTATTAGCTGAGGAGACTTTTTAAGAGAATGTCCCTTAAAATCTAGGTAAATTTTTTAATAATTTTTTTTGGATGTCAGCTATGAACACTGTTTTCTATTGTTCCTTCTCTGTCACTGAGAAACCAGAAGATGACATGAATTTGTTAAAACATTTTGTATTTTTATTTTATCTCATCTAGGCTGAAAAGCCTGATAGACTCATGGCATGGCATGGCTTCCGGCATCTGCCATCTGTAAAGTTTTTGCTTTTTCAACTTCATCTCTAGAACCACTGAATCAAGAATGTTACTACTCATTGTGACACAATGTGTAGTAACATTGCTTGCTGTCGATTGACGTTACATCATAATTGTTCAGGGATGACATCCCAATGTAAACAGCATGCTGCAGTGGCCAGTTTTCTATATATCAACAAATTTCATTGATTTTATCTTGATTTGAATTAGCAAGTGAATAATAATATACTAAACTCGGACATTTTTAATACATTATGTACTCACTTTTTTCATAATTGTTTTCATTAAACACAAGGTCATTTAGTATTTTCTATACATTCAACAATTCAGGGTTTGTCAATGATTTCTTTATTGACCAAAGTCAAGTTAAAATCTGTAGTTTGATTGTTGACATGATATTTACTGAACCGGGCTGTCGGGGCATCAAACAATCCTGTTCTAAAACCCCTGACTAGAGATCCAATGATTGTAATGTGATATAGAGAGATAATTCTGATTTCCTTAAAGCAGTTTTTTTTATAGAGATTTATTGAGATCTCAAATTCTTGCCAAGAGTGAAATGTTGTTTGATTTTGTGATGATCAGATTACTGTTATAACATCAAATTCTGCTAACAGGGCCTGTTGACGTTTGCATACATCTCGCTGCTGTCGATTGTCGGAGAGAATGTTGCTACACGAATGAAGAAAAGACTCTTTGAATCACTGCTCAGTCAAGATATCGAGTTCTTTGATAAACATAAAACTGGAGAACTTGTAGACAGGTGACTAATAATACTTGAAGGGACATTCACTGTTTTTCATCATATTGTTTTGGGCTTTGATATGTGCCAAAATATTCTATTAACTGATGTCAGTTCAAATTATCCTCAATGACCAAACAGTGAAAATCTAGCAACATCCTTATTATATATGTGCAGAAACTGAAACTGCATCTCCCTTTTATAGTATTTATGTGACCTGTTAAAAATTACCAACACAAATTTGTCTTTTTGTCTGTTGTATATTAAACCTTAAATCTATGCTTATTATATTTTGTTCAACCGGATTGATTTATGACCAAGATTTTTTTGATTTTTTTATTGTAAGACACTTCAATTTTTATTGCAGAATAACCACAGACATTCAAGACTTCAAAAGCTCTTTCAAATTGTGCATATCTCAAGGTCTCAGAGCAACTACACAGGTAGATGGATACCTTGAAAACTGTATACGGTATAAAGCATAAGAATAATTTATTATTTAAGAGTCTGGATTCTAGAACTTAGCACGGTTGCTTATTTATATAATTCTGAATGGCTAATATGACGGAATCACAGCTTGTACACAAAAGGACATCCTGCTCAATCAGGGTATTTGTATCTTTAAGGCTCGTGTCTATAAGCAGCTTGACAAAGGGAAATTCGAAAGCGCCTTTGAGCAGCTTTGAGTTGCTGGATATTCGCAGTAATGTTTCTATGTATGTATCTATAATCCGGAATTGACTAAAGGTAGAGATAGTTTATAACAGAATTATCCAATATTTGCAGGTTTTAGAAAAGGTATTGTGCCATTTCTTTGTTATTTTGACAAAAAATAAATTTTAAAATCGAAGACATTAGCAATCAGACATGCCAGGTAATTGGAAGTTGTGTGAGTCTTATTTCATGTACTTGATTCTGAATTAAACCTCATGAACTTTTCAGACCATCGGATGTGTTGCTAGTTTGCTGATGATCTCACCCAAGTTGACAGCCATTATGATCATCGTAGTTCCAGCCATCATAACTGCCGGAACAGCCCTCGGGAGCAATCTTAGAACTCTTTCAAGGAAGGCACAAGAACAGGTATGATTAGTGTCTTTGTCAATTTCTCGTTAGCTGAGTGGATAACAGGTTGGGACAGTCATTGCTTCCGATTGGTGCCCGAGTCTGAGGGTGTGGGTTCAAACCATGCAAGGGCCTCATCCCGATAAAGTAAATGAAGATTTGTAGACTGTCTGTTCTTTATCATTTCAGCCATGTTATTTTTTATTCATTCGGGGTGTTTCGAAATAATATTACAGTTGTTTTCATCTTTGAACAATGACCATTTAAAATCATTTGCAACAAGTTCTCCGATCAAATCTAGGTAAGCTGTTATCTATCTTTTCATAACAATATGCAGGTATTTTAAGATCCTTTCTTACTTTAAACCTGCTTTTGTAAGGTGTCCAAATCAACAGCAGTGGCTGATGAAGCTATAGGAAATGTGAGGACAGTTCGAGCCTTTGCCATGGAATCAAAAGAAAATGAGTAAGTCAATGCTGTCCTCTAATTCAATATAAAACAAAGTGATCTTGCAGTAACATTTTATCAGACCTAAATATTTTACAAAAATGGACTCTTATTAGACATTTAGTAAATACATCAATTATTGGATTTATTTTCTACATTTCATTACTAATAATTCAATTGGATAATTGAAAAAGAATATTTTAAAATTCATTTGAATCATTTACTATCCATGATTGTAGTGGTTGTATTGTAAGTTAACTTGTCACAGGGAAAGTCAAAACAATTATATCACTGACCCTCATTACCTGTACATGTTTTCAACATAGCAACCTAATTATCCTAATAATCATTATCTGTAAACAAAATAAAGTTAATTACCAGTAAGTTGATCCAGAGCAAGTCAATAGAGTAGTAGAATCGTTGCCCAACATAGAATCATTACCAACTCAGCCATCAGGGCTCTGTTCCATAACATCCATAACAGCGAGCGCTTATAATCGCTCATTGAGCGCTACATTAAACCTCTCTTGAACGCGATTGCTCAATTAAGTGCTACCGTAGCAAGCGAGCAAACCTCGAGGGATTGCACCGTGTCGTTCAGGAGAGAATGTGCTACATTGAGCGCTTATTGAGCGCTACATTGAGTGATCTATGAGCGATTATAAGCGCTCGCCGTTATGGAACGGAGCCCAGGTAGTCCTATTTTGCAAGCCTGTGTTTGTCCGCAGACTGTACTCTCAGCAGCTTGATCAGGCCTGTAATCTAAACAAGGAACTTGGTATTGGTATCGGAATGTTCCAGGGAATGGCAAATGCTGCACTTAATGGTATGTGATGCATGTATATTGTCTCTGTCTCAATGTAAATATATGTTGCAATCAATATGTCATATATCCATCCTCAGTTTTAAGTGACACCGACCCTCCCCAGCCAATCAGTGATTAAATGAATGAAAGCACATTGATTTAAACAATTATTAGTTTAGAATTCTATCTCTTTCAATTTAATGTCCAAATTTAACTTTCTTTCTGATATGTACCAATTCATTCTCTACAGTGAAATTTTCTTTTAGGTTGTATGATTGATGGGAAAAGTCCTGTCTCATAACATTGGTTGACTTTGTCACTATTTATAAGATGTACACAAATTCTAGAATCATTTTGCCAGGGATTGGGGATATTTACCACTTGATATCATGGATCGAAACTAACCTAATCAGAACACTAGCAATTCTGACGGGTGCATTTCTGAAAGCTTATTACATGTAAACTGTTTGAGAGGCATTCTAGAAGTTGGTGTAATGAAGAAGACAAATATTTATGGATGATCAACTTCTTTATTAACAATAGTGACGTTTCGGTATAGATCCTTATACCGTTATCAAGCATATGGAAGAGATGGTGAAACAGCAGATTATATACAGAAGTTTTGACCATGTAATAGTAGTGCATCTTGCTGGTCTGACAACGATTATACTAGCCATTGGCTTATGACATTTGTAACCTTGATATATTATATTCTTTAGTCCCATTTGTCAGACTAAGGACTGATTACCTTTATTAACTGCAAGATTATCTTCTTATGAAATTGGGATGTCTGACCTAGCCTGAGAGGTAAAATGTATTGATTCATGTGAATAATTGTTCATGTTTATTTACAGGTATTGTGCTTGGTACCATATTTGCTGGAGGTTGGATGATGTCTGTACATGAACTGTCAGCTGGAGATCTCATGTCTTTCCTTGTAGCAACACAAACTATTGAGAGGTAGGAGTGAACTGAAGATTTACTTTGGCAACCATCTGAACTATTTTTTGGACAAAGTGTAGTGGGTTGAAGGTTGCATGGGGGAGCTGGTAAATAAATTTTCAAAAGTGGTTGGATGTTCACTTTGACCACTTTTTGAACTCTTGTTTACACGATATATCATGACCGGATGGACCCAATGTTTTCAAATTTGGTGTCCGACTACATTGGGGGATGACGCAGACACCAGTAAATTTTGGTGACCATGACCTTATTTTCCATGTGACTATGACACTTTGACCACTTTACGAACTCTTTTTAACCAATATCTCATGAACCCAAGCACCCAAAGTCTTCAAATTTGCTGATCATCATGACACTTTTTACCAGTAATACAATATATGAAGTACCGGTAGTTCATTTTGACCAAATGATGTGTCTTTTGCCATGTTAGTGGCAAACACTTGTATTTGATTGAGAGATGTCAGAAACTTAATATTCAGTTCCCATTCAATTTCATAAGAGACAGTAGGTAGATGTTAACAATATTCAACCCCATGTGCAGGTCCCTGGCCCAGATGTCGCTACTGTTCGGACAGGTTGTGAAGGGAGTGAGCGCTGGAGCTCGAGTCTTTGAGGTTCGTCACTCACTCATTACTACACTCATACTACATACACTCACTTCATCTATTAAATTATGTGGTCATAAATAGAGATTATTACCCGAGGAAGTGTGTCATATGACTTTTACGAAACAAGTGTGAATGTTTGTATTGCCAATGCAAAAGCGAGGGTTATACACACATTTGCACAAGTTTCATAAAAGTCATATTACACCTTTTAGAGTGTAATAATTTCTTTATTACCTTTTGTTTTCCATTTGATTCGCGTAAAAATAGTCAGAAACCAGCCTATTTCTCTTGTGACGGCAAGCAACAGTGACGTCACCAACGATCGTTTTATGCCGTCACAACAGCAAAATACGGGGAGCGGCGGTGAAACAATCTTTTCTAGGCAACGTGATATGTGCACATGTGCTGATAAAAAAAATATTAACTCGGTTATTTTCAACCATATGGGTAATAACATCTTCCATTACATAGCAAATTTTTCACACTCTTCTAATGCGGTACGTTTTGGGTTCAATGCTTTATTGGAATTCACCTTTGGTTGGCTTGTTCCAAGTAGTAACCGCTGGTTTGCCAACAAAACATAACCACATGGAGGCAGCAACTCCTATATCACCCTACAGTGAAAAACACTCTTCAGTTTCTCTAATTGTCCAATTGATGTTAATTTGCTGAAAACACACGGGTCTCTAACTGCTAGAATTGCCAAAAAACTTATCGCAAAAAACAAAAGTGGTCCTCATTGGGCATTTGGTTTCTATCACAGTCACATGTTCCTATAATCTATTTCAGTTCATCAACCATGAATCAAAAATCCCACTCCATGGAGGAAAGAAGATACCCTTCCATGCTCTAATGGGCAATCTAGAGTTCAACAACGTGGCGTTCTCGTACCCAACCCGAGCAGAACAAGAGGTTCTTCAGAACTTCAACCTCAAGATTAAAGGGGGAAGTATGGTCGCTCTCGTGGGCCTATCAGGGGGAGGTAATTCACGTTTGATACAGGAACTTATTGTGCTTATTTGTTGTGACCCCTTTTTGTTTCCTCACGCACATGAACAATGCATGTTGTAATTATGGTAGTATAGATATATTTACCTACATGTTTGACAATTATGTTTTTTAGAAAGTTGAATGATGTATTCTCTGCCCTGTATTGCATTCAAAGCCGATTTTGGAATTTGTTATGATATTGAACATATGGGCATATCAAGCAATTTTCAAAGGAAGGGTTGGGGGTTCATGCAATTTACTTACTTACTAACTTTACTTAAAAACGGGGGTTATATTCTCTCACTTCTCAAATGCTGGTCAAAGATCTGATAATGAATAAACTAATAAATGAAAATTAAACAGTTCATGGAGAAAAGTATTAATTTTAAACATCTTATATTTTTAGGTAAATCTACAGTGGCTGCCCTTCTTGAAAGGTTCTATGACGTAAATAAAGGGGAGATCACTCTGGATGGAGTCGATATCAGGAAACTGGACCCAACCTGGCTACGAGGAAAAGCCATTGGATATATAAATCAGGTAAGTGAAATGTGTACGCTGTTTTGTTGGAGAAATGAAACCAAAAAACAAAAGGTGTATATTGTTTAATTGTAAAAAAATAAGTTTGATATCTACCTTATCCTTTGACTTTTAACAGCTCATTGCTAAGGAGATCATGCTTCAAAGTATTCATACAATATAATGTGATTGTTTTCAATATTCTCAATATATTTCAATCTTTACCTTCCAGGAGCCAGTTTTGTTTGCCACATCTGTGATGGAAAATATCCGCTATGGTCAACCTAATGCAAGTGATGCAGAGGTAGAGAGTAACATTTTAGTAGTTGTACTGATGACATGACTGAAGAGCTTAGGACAGTAGGAAAGAACTGTTCTACGAGGTTTCAATGAAATGTTACATTGAAAGTATGTGTAGTCAACCAATGGTTTTAAATTCTGGCAGGTTTTATACAAGGCATAGTTACGTGTTGCAGGATTTCTCTGTGCCCAGAAACTAGCTTCTATGATATGATTGAACTATGCAGTCGAGTTTTCAATAACTTCAGATACAATAAAAATTTTCATAAACAATAAGGGTTTCAACATTATTTGTGATAATGACTGCAAATTGTCGTTACATATGTTCGGGTATACTGGAATGATTTGCCAAGTGATATTTCTTATTTTGAATTTGTTAGCTTGATGTTAGATTGAATTTTAGCGCAATGTTAAGAGACTTGTCACTGCTAGGTTATGGAAGCAGCCAAACAAGCCAATGCCCATGACTTCATCAGCAAGTTCCCCGAAGGATACAACACCGTGTTAGGAGAGAGAGGAGTAACAGTATCAGGGGGACAGAAACAGAGAATAGCCATAGCGAGGGCTCTCATCAAGAATCCGTCAGTCCTTATACTAGACGAGGCCACAAGGTGAGTATATTGGGAAATAATTGACAAGCATAAATGATAATTGAGGTCCCGTTCCACGAAGCAGTTCTAGAGTTATCAATCAATTGTAGCTTATTCCTTTAACAAAGATTAGAATCAATATCAGCCCTACCATCAACTGTAAGTGTCAAGTGAAAGACACCCAGACATTTTCCTGGCAAAGTTATCCTTAGAAGGCGGAAAGTCTCCCTGGGTCATGCTTTATCCGACTTCTAAATGTGTTAAATGTGTTATTTGCAGTGCTCTTGATGCTGAGTCGGAACGTGTTGTACAGGAGGCACTGGACCGAGTGATCAAGGGTATGTACACTGTACAGACAAGCATTATATCTTTAAATCTTTGGCAGGTACTATTGCACATTTCCTAGTTTCAAAATTCAGCTTATAACTCTACGGCACTGTGTTAGCTTCAACTTCTCCTTAACATGAAGTTATCACCAGAAAGAGATGCTTTCTTTTACAGTGGTGGTAAATTGAGCTCTACACGTACCAATTGCACAGTGTCATTTTAAGATTGTTGAAGTTATCCTTTTTGGTCTTTTTATACTGCATTGTTTCAACATGTCCTTCAGGTCGGACGGTTCTAGTGATTGCTCACAGACTCAGCACTATCAGAGATGCAGATGTTATCGCTGTTGTGTCAAATGGGAAGATTGTGGAGGTAATATATTTTGTACTTCTTTCCTGTATACAAAGGATATACAAATATGTCATTGTGACATTTAGTTGTCTATATGCTTTAATTTCTTAGTGTTTGTACAGGTGTGGCATTATTATCTGTTAGGGCAAACCTGTCACAATTCATATTCGTCATATGATGTCCTAGGGCAATAACATATTGCTGTTACTCATGGTGGCTTGAATCGTAGAACAATTTCAAGTTATTTTGTTTCTTATGTCATTTTGTAACTGAGGATATATAGACATGTAGAACTGCTGGTTATGTGTTATCATCCAGAGATGTTGTTTGTGTGAGATCAAGCGATATCAAGGAGATATGTTTTGACAGTATATTTTTCGAAATGTCCTGCAACTACATGATATCACAATGAATGAGTTACAAGTTGTATTAACACTGTGTTTTTTACTCAATCCATTCTGCGATTTCTGACCAGATACGTTTCAATATTTTGCATTCGTATATTAAGATATACTTTTACCTGGGTACTGACAGTTCCTCGTTCACTCTCTTTCGATTTGAAGGACCAAGATTTATCATCAACACATTTTCATTTCAATTAAGTTCAATATCCTAATATCTGGGTAATGACAGCCCCTCATTCCCTACGCAAGACATAACTCTCGTCAGTCTCAATCAAGGGCTGATTTAAGCCTTGCCACATTTCCTTAAGGTTTCAGTGCTAGGACATCAGAGCCCTCTATGCATTTTTGGTGCAGCGATCCACAATCTTAACACTGAAAAACAAGGGAATACTTCAAGGAAAAATCAGCCAGTAACAGAGACTGGCAAGAGTTAAGCCTTGCATAGGGAAGTTGCATTAACACATTTTGACTTCAAATAAATTTGATATCCTTTTATGTGGTTACTGACAGCCCCTTGTTCCCTCTGTTTAGATGGGGAAGCACTCTGTGCTGAAGGAGAAGCGAGGGATGTACTGGGAGCTGATCAGACAACAGGAGATAGAGGAGGAGATCTCACACCTACAGCAAGAGTCCAAGGATTGACCTCCGACCTTCCAGTAGCAGCTTATATACACTCAAAATCTGGATGTGATAACTTGACAATTTTATCATAGTCTGAAGACTGATGTCACAGAGGCAGGGTTGACATTGGAGCCAAGAGTAACAGCTAACAAAGACATGAAAGTTGATTCTGAAAGTTGTCAAGATAAGTTTAAAGACTGATGTAACTACGATTGGTGAGGATCCGACCAACTTCGATATACTTACAGAAATGCCAATCTCTACGATTTTGTCGTAGTCCTTATGAAATTCAACCCCAAACTACGCCAATACGATTGCACTAAAAATTCTACGAATTTGAAGAAAAAGCCGATTCAAGTTTTAATAGATAACAAAAAGTATATTTATGTTGACTAATTTTTACCCTTGAGACTATTCGCAACACTTAGGGGTTGGCATCTCTGTACTTAAGTGTGGGGTGTGATAATTCAACATGACAGTATTTGTTTTAAATCTGGAGAAATCGGAGCCAGGAGTAGCAGCAATGATAGAAATGAAAGTTGATTCTGAAAACTTCAAAAGCTAATGTGAAATGTTTTGCATAAAGTCTAAAGACTTATGTCACTACAATTAGTGAGGATTGATTTACGGGCCAAGAGCACCAACTTCTGTACACTTAAAACTTAGGTGTGGGGTGTGGTCATTCAATATGACAGTATTAGTTTAAAGTCTGGAGATCACTGAATCCTTAATTACCTCACAAAAAAAGGATTATTTCTTAGTTAAAGGCAACACAAATAACAAAAGTTGGTGTGATAATTCAACAAAACATATTTATCATACAATCTAGGGCTAAACCATCATCATTATCTATTTCTCAAAGGTATCACTGAAACTGGATTCTACAACTTTTTAACATATATTCATTTTATCTAATTTTATTCAATAATCAATTACAACTAAGGCAATAGTGTCCCAAGTTTCTTCTCACTTCATGGTTCATTGTAGAAAAAAGTTACATCATTAGCTTGTAGCTTGGCATTGAATGAGATATTTTAATGTGACATGGATGGTTTTACAAATATTCACTGATAATATAAGTGCTTATAATCCATATACAAATGTTTAATATTTGATGTAAAGGCTACCAGACAATATAACATCATGAACAGGACCTTGGAGTAATATTGGGCTGTATTTATGAATACTTTAAGTGATACCTGTATTTATCTTTATTGTGACATTTTCAATCAACTTTTCAACTCCATTGTGACAAATTTGTTATCTCCTTATTTCAAATATTTGATCTGTTACATTTAAATTTAGGGATATATGCTTTTCTCAAAACGTATATACCATTTAGATTGTGAAAATTTTTAACATTGTTATATTTGGATTCACACTATCTGCAACAGTTCAAACTCTTTGACTTTTTCAGGAATTTGAGGGTGCGGTTTTAATTTGACTCTCTAAAAACTGTACAGGTATTTCTTATGCAGATACTGTCATCTCAAAATAACAATGTTGAATATTTCGCAAATATTAAGCATTGGATAACATTCATTATATAATTTATTTGTGAACAAATATCACCTCCTATATTAGTGTTTTAGCTCTTGTCAGCAAAAATGGACCATGACATCTTTTCAATTTCTTACACAGAGGAATCTTATGTGCACTACTGTCAATGTTCATTATTCAGTTCAATTATCAACATAATAATAAACCTTCTTTTAAATGTCTCTCACTTTCATATGTTAACCAATGTAAAAAAAAAAAGTATGTTCTTTGATACAGTTTGAAATGTCTGTAAAATGAAGAAACAAGAAAGGGAGATAATTCAGTATATTGGAGAGTGTTCAGTTTGCTTGCTTTTGGTTCATGTGTGCCTGACATATAAGTATGATGTAAGTTGGAAAAACATTTCACTCATATTGGTGCTTTGTCATTATCTCTCACTATATTGGCTCAAATGTCTTTATCTAAAATACAGGAAACATTGGAAGAGAGATATGCTAAGATGGCCGCAGATCAACTTTCTCAAACTCTGTCACAATTGCATACCACTAAAGGACAAAAATAATATATACTCTTGTATTAACTCCACGAGACCATTGAGGAAGGCTGACCATACCAAAGGTTTGCACATTTGTTGGAGATTGTAAGGGACAAGGGTTAGCTGTTCTGCATGTGGTAACCTGGTTTTGGATGCAACGCTACAACAAAGTACAGTACAACCAATTAGGTATTGCAGTGCATAATCAAAATGATGTTGCAAGGTATCCTTTATTTCTCTATTATAGCGGATGTTAGATTGATTATCAATTTACATCAGCGACCATAATCTTAAATATTATGGTCTGTTTACATTTACAAAACTCCCTTAAACCAGAAAATACTGAACCTCTTATTTTATGTGTACACATATCCCTTGACATGGTATTTCAGAATATCTTGACCAGTACTAGGGAGAGAGTGTAGTAACGAACATCATACTAATTGAATTGTACATATTTAGTATTTATCCAAGCACACATGGATGTATGTATGTATGTATAGCATGTAGTCAGTGCTCTGTGAGGTGTGTTCATGATGGTGAATAGGATTACATGAAATAATAATAAATATATATCTTATCTGAGAATCTTGACTTCTGTGTCTTTGTTTCTATGGTTATACAATAGTATAATAGTTTGTAAATAGTCTTCGGATGAAGAGGCGGGTAAGTCACATCATGGGCTATAACTCAAACCTCAAAATTGTATGTCAAGTTTTTAAAAATAGAGCCATGGGCTCTGTAGCTCATCAGGATTTCATTGATTTACTATCTAAAGTTGAATATTTAAGTTATTTAAGTTATTGTTTACAAGCAAAAGATAGGTTCTTAGATCATGACCACCGTGACCCCATTTGGGGTCACAGGGTCACGAAATATACAATTAATAATCCCCATTGGCCAAGGAGTCTGCACACAACTTTTCAGCTCTCTAGGCCTTTTGGAGCTGGAAAAGAAGATGAAAATAGGTTTTTAAGGATGTGACCCTGGTGACCCCATTTGCGGTCACGGGGTCACGAAATCTACAATTTAGAATCCCCATTGGCCAAGGAGTCTGCACACAATTTTTCAGCTCTCTAAACCTTTTGGAACTGGAGAAGAAGATGAAAATAGGTTTTTAAGGATGTGACCTGGGTGACCCAATTTGCGGTCACGGGGTCACGAAATCTACAATTTAAAATCCCCATTGGTCAAGGAGTCTGCACACAACTTTTCAGCTCTCTAGACCTTTTGGAACTGGAGAAGAAGATGAAAATAAGTTTTTAAGGATGTGAACCCGGTGACCCCATTTGGGGTCACAGGGTCACGAAATCTACAATTTAGAATCCCCATTGGCCAAGGAGTCTGCACACAACTTTTCAGCTCTCTAGACCTTTTGGAACTGGAGATGAAGATGAAAATAAGTTTTTAAGGATGTGACCCCGGTGACCCCATTTGGGGTCACAGGGTCACGAAATCTACAATTTAGAATCCCCATTGGCCAAGGAGTCTGCACACAACTATTCAGCTCTCTAGACCTTTTGGAACTGGAGATGAAGATGAAAATAAGTTTTTAAGGATGTGACCCCGGTGACCCCATTTGGGGTCATGGGGTCACGAAATCTACAATTTAGAATCCCCATTGGCCAAGGAGTCTGCACACAACTTTTCAGCTCTCTAGGCCTTTTGGAACTGGAAAAGAAGATGAAAATAGGTTTTTAAGGATGTGACCCGGGTGACCCCATTTGCGGTCACGGGGTCACGAAATCTACAATTTAGAATCCCCATTGGCCAAGGAGTCTGCACACAACTATTCAGCTCTCTAGACCTTTTGGAACTGGAGATGAAGATGAAAATAAGTTTTTAAGGATGTGACCCCGGTGACCTCATTTGGGGTCATGGGGTCACGAAATCTACAATTTAGAATCCCCATTGGCCAAGGAGTCTGCACACAACTTTTCAGCTCTCTAGGCCTTTTGGAACTGGAAAAGAAGATGAAAATAGGTTTTTAAGGATGTGACCCCGGTGACCCCATTTGCGGTCACGGGGTCACGAAATCTACAATTTAGAATCCCCATTGGCCAAGGAGTCTGCACACAATTTTTCAGCTCTCTAAACCTTTTGGAACTGGAGAAGAAGATGAAAATAGGTTTTTAAGGATGTGACCCGGGTGACCCCATTTGCGGTCACGGGGTCACGAAATCTACAATTTAAAATCCCCATTGGTCAAGGAGTCTGCACACAACTTTTCAGCTCTCTAGACCTTTTGGAACTCGAGAAGAAGATGAAAATAAGTTTTTAAGGATGTGAACCCGGTGACCCCATTTGGGGTCACAGGGTCACGAAATCTACAATTTAGAATCCCCATTGGCCAAGGAGTCTGCACACAACTTTTCAGCTCTCTAGACCTTTTGGAACTGGAGATGAAGATGAAAATAAGTTTTTAAGGATGTGACCCTGGTGACCCCATTTGGGGTCACAGGGTCACGAAATCTACAATTTAGAATCCCCATTGGCCAAGGAGTCTGCACACAACTTTTCAGCTCTCTAGACCTTTTGGAACTGGAGATGAAGATGAAAATAAGTTTTTAAGGATGTGACCCCGGTGACCCCATTTGGGGTCACAGGGTCACGGAATCTACAATTTAGAATCCCCACTGGCCAAGGAGTCTGCACACAACTTTTCAGCTCTCTAGACCTTTTGGAACTGGAGAAGAAGATGAAAATAGGTTTTTAAGGATGTGACCCCGGTGACCCCATTTGAGGTCACAGGGTCACGGAATCTACAATTTAGAATCCCCACTGGCCAAGGAGTCTGCACACAACTTTTCAGCTCTCTAGACCTTTTGGAACTGGAGAAGAAGATGAAAATAAGTTTTTAAGGATGTGACCCCGGTGACCCTATTTGGGGTCACAGGGTCACGAAATCTACAATTTAGAATCCCCATTGGCCAAGGAGTCTGCACACAACTTTTCAGCTCTCTAGACCTTTTGGAACTCGAGAAGAAGATGAAAATAGGTTTTTAAGGATGTGACCCCTGTGACCCCATTTGGGGTCATGGGGTCACGAAATCTACAATTTAGAATCCCCATTGGCCAAGGAGTCTGCACACAACTTTTCAGCTCTCTAGACCTTTTGGAACTGAAGAAGAAGTTGAAAATAGGTTTTTAAGGATGTGACCCATGAAACCCCATTTGGGGTCATGGGGTCACGAAATCTACAATTTAGAATCCCCATTGGCCAAGGAGTCTGCACACAACTTTTCAGCTCTCTAGACCTTTTGGAACTGAAGAAGAAGATGAAAATAAGTTTTTAAGGATGTGACCCCTGTGACCCCATTTGGGGTCATGGGGTCACGAAATCTACAATTTAGAATCCCCATTGGCCAAGGAGTCTGCACACAACTTTTCAGCTCTCTAGACCTTTTGGAACTGAAGAAGAAGATGAAAATAGGTTTTTAAGGATGTGACCCCTGTGACCCCATTTGGGGTCATGGGGTCACGAAATCTACAATTTAGAATCCCCATTGGCCAAGGAGTCTGCACATAAAATTTCAGCTCTGTGGAATCATTGGTTCTGGAGAAGAAGTCGAAAAAGCGAAAAGTTTACGGATGGACGGATGGACGGATGGACGGACGCCGGACACCATGCCATGCCATAAGCCCATCGGGCCTTTCAGGCCTGATGAGCTAAAAATTGATAACAAGTGTGGGAGGATTTAATTTCAGAAAACAGGTATCCCTATTTGAGACTGACAGACTGAGGCTTGAAATAAAGCTTTGGTTCACCATAGGGTTAGCATGTGCTAGTTGCTATATAACAAAATCTCTTTCAAGGAAAGGAAAATGTTACACAGTTATCATGTTTTATTTAAAGGTATTAAAAGAGTATAGACCCTGATCAGTCTGATGAAGGGGGTCTCACCCCAGAAACATGTAAGTACATGTAAGTTCCTCCTGCGGAGGTACCTTCTCCAGCATACAAAACAAACAAATATCAATACAATATATATTAACACAGTTTACAGAGACAAGAATATGATATACATGAAAGTGTTTATCGTGCAACATTGCACTTATCAGAATTTATTTCTATATATGCTGCAAGGAATGAATGATTGGCGACACCTGTTTGTTCTAAAAGTCGCATTCGCAGTCTATGTCCAGAAGGTAGTATTGAATATTCCGAATAAAGAAGATGCGTAGAATCACCTAAAATTTTGTTTGCTTTTTTTGATAACTGCTGCTCATAAAAACTGCTGATAGTTTCAATAGGAAGCCAAATGATTTTAGAAGCCGTATTAAAAATTTTGCCAATTTGTTTTTGTTTTGAACAGACAGGTTTCCGTACCAACTTAAAAAGTTAAACGTTACGACATTTTGAATGAAGGTTCTGTAAAATAACATCATGATGGTTTGGTCAATTTTGAAGTGTTTTAGTTTCCACAAGAAATGTAAACGTTGCTGTTCCTTCTTATATATTTTCTCAGTGTTCTCATTCCAGGAGAGTTTAGAATCAAGGATAGTACCAAAGTACTTATATTCATTTACTCTTTCTATATCATTTCCATCAATGCTTACAGCTTTTAATGTAGACTTAGTTCTTCAAAAATCAATAATCATTTCTTTAGTTTTTTGAACGTCCAAATATAAAGAATTAGCTTTACACCAATCTATAAATCTTAACATCTCAGATCTGTAGGCAAATTCCGATTCTCTAATTAGGCCTACCACTGCAGCATCATCAGCAAATTTAATGGTGAAACATGAATCATCATTTGAAGAACAGTCATTTGTGTACAAGATAAACAAAATTGGTGAAACAACACAACCCTGTGGGGCGCCAGTAGAAGTACTTACAGTTGAAGATTTAACACTATTGACCTGTACAAGTTGCTGTCTGTTAACAAGGAAGGAATTTTTTAGTTCAAATTCAAATGAGAAAGTTTATCAATTAACAGATGAGGTTGAATGGTATTGAAGGCAGATGAAAAATCAACAAACATTATTCGGACATAAGAACTATAACTTTCCTGATTATAGATGTTATTTAAGAGTGTTGTTGTTGCATAATTTACTCCACGCAATGCTCTATAAGCAAATTGAAATTACTTTTCATAAATAATAGTTAAACTTTCATCTAGGACCCCCTAGAATATTGAAAGGTGCCTTCCCTTTTTCACAAAGAGCTATAATCGCCCCTGGATGTTATGTTTTGAATATAGATATGAACATGAGAATATTTCAATATTTGAGACCTCCTGGTGTACACATATTTGAATATTTAGGTTGTGAATCGACCAAAGGCATGACATTGCGAAAAACTGTGAGTAAAATATGGGAATGATTTCTTTCGGTTTTTATGAGCCATTAATATCCCCTCAAGAAGACATTTTTTTAAATGTGGCAAGGACTAAGATCGACTCTTCCCAAATACTCTCTCCAGATTGTCATTCAGAAACATGCCATTCGGATCCAAATTTTCACGAATTTTACAAAAAGTTTCGAACTTTGGGTACAGTTTCATGAAATCTTCCCGTCCAAACTTGTGATCCTGAAAAAAAAGAACAAAAGGTTTCAATAACGGTTTCTTTTATTTGTACTATAATAACAACAATATTAGTCCACTTTAATGGCACCTTTTCATTATGCCCAACGTTAAAAATGACACTTAAAAACTTGGCAGACGAATATTCAGAAATAAAAGAAGAACGTTAATTAAAGATTCCTGTATATTTACTATTCAGAATGGTTTGCTACTTGAAAGGAGGGTTCTGTCGCCATCTTGGAATTTTTTCTTTACGTTAAATGAAAACACTCTACACTTTACCTAATTTTAAAAATGTTTAATAACCAACGACATACACTGATGGAGTATTCCCATAGTAACACATAATATGTCATAAAACTAATAAACAGCTTGCTGTAGCAAAATTTTCCCCACTCGCAGCGCCGATGAACAGCTTCAGTTCTCATTGCTTTTATTTTTCAACAAATGTGCGCTTGCGTTTATTAAGTTGTGAAATATAGAGTTATCAAAATATTACCTTCATTAGTATCTTTCAATTTGACCATGTTTTCTTCATGTATGAATTACATATTTGTGTAAACGGGGATATCCTCTTGAATTTTGTTTCCACAAAAAAATACCCCGATAGAACACTCCCTTTAATCTGGAAATTGTGAAAACAAGTAATTGTCACAAACGTGACCATGTCCCCCACCGCAATTAAGAAATGAGCTAAAAGAATGGACACACAGCTTGTACCGAGTAGTGACATTTACATGTTTGATTCAATTATTGTTATATCGGGCAAAAAAAAATTAAATGGTCAAAGTCTTGTAGTGGCCTTGAAAACGGGGTCAAGGTCACCCAAATCGACTGGTGTCTACGTATTCCCCAAATGAAGACAGGTACCTAATTTGAAGACTCGAGGTACAGCAGTTCATGAGATATCGTGCTAACAACATTTGACAATCAGTCTTGTAGTGACCTTGAAAATAATTTCAAGGTCAACCAAATCGACTGGTATCTGGATATTCCCCAAATGAAGACTGATACTAAATTTAAAACCAATAGTTCTACCGGTTCATGAGGAATCGCACTAACAACATTTTCAAAACTGGTAAAAGTCTCGCCCTGACCTTGAAAATGAGGTCAAGGTCACCAAAAACTTATCAGGTCTACGTATTCCCCAGATGAAGACTGGTACCAAGTTTGAAGACTCTAGGTCGAAGGGTTCATGAGATATCGCGCTAACAACATTTTCAAAACTGGTCAAAGTCTCGACGTGACCTTGAAAATGAGGTCAAGGTCACCGGAAACTTTTCAGGTCTGCGTATTCCCCAGATGAAGACTGGTACCAAGTTTGAAGATTCTAGGTTGAGCGGTTCATTAGATATCGCGCTAACAACATTTTAAAAACTGGTCAAAGTCTCACCGTGACCTTGAAAATGAGGTCAAGGTCACCAAAAACTTTTCAGGTCTGCGTATTCCCCGGTTGAAGACTGGTACCAAGTTTGAAGATTCTAGGTTGAGTGGTTCATTAGATATTGCGCTAACAACATTTTCAAAACTGGTCAAAGTCTCGCCGTGACCTTGAAAATGATGCAAGGTCACCGAAAACTTTTCAGGTCTACGTATTCCCCAGATGAAGACTGGTACCAAGTTTGAAGACTCTAGGTCGAAGGGTTCATGAGATATCGCGCTAACAACATTTTCAAAACTGGTCAAAGTCTTGCCGTGACCTTGAAAATGAGGTCAAGGTCACCGAAAACTTTTCAGGTCTGCGTATTCCCCAGATGAAGACTGGTACCAAGTTTGAAGATTCTAGGTTGAGTGGTTCATTAGATATCGTGCTAACAAGAAGCGGGACGGACGGACGTACGGAGCTGAATACTATGTCCCCCACTTCGTGGCGGCGGGGGACAACTACACCTAATTGTGCATAAGAATGATGACATAGCATAACTACGAGATACCACATTACAGGTCAACATGTTTCCTCAATGCATCACACAATTGTTATGTACCTTACTATGTTAAACTTGTTCAGAGAAGTTAAAACAGACTATTTCAACAACATCCTGGTTCGTTCCGTACCTTAGCCCAGTGAGGACGACCTCCGACGTCCAACATGATCTTCTGGAAGGCGCACCAGTACTCGTCTTGGGGAACAAACTTGTTGAAGGGTCTGCAATGATAGAACACAGTCATACATTGCTAGATTGATGTCAAGTACTGATAATTGAAATTGTTATCAGTGTCTTCAGTTGCAATGAGCGAGATGGTTAAAAGAAAAGCCTGTGCTTCTGGAAATTTGACAATGTTTAACTTCTTGGTTTATCCAGAATTATTAACAAGCCAAACTGGCTTTATTTTGCTGGTAATCTGTCATCCAGACCCTAAAATTAGATTAAAATTGTGCCAAATTTTCATTTCAAAGACTTAGATGTTGAGGTTGCTTGTTACTTTTGTCACTGGAACTAACCAGCAAATGGCTGATCGCAGTTAATTTTTTGCTTATCTATAACTATGGTGTGTAAATACGTGATCTATAATGGTTCAGTAAGCACATGATCTGTACCTGTACATGATGATATTGATATAGCAGGTGTCCCGCTCATAGGCCGGACTCAGGTAAATGTTGTCTCCCTTGACGAAGCGCACTTCGATCGGAAAGTGAGCGGGGAAGCTGTTCTTGAGGATCCAGTTCTTGAGGTCAAACAAAACGACTGCTGTTTTATCTCTGAAACATCAGCACCCACTCCTGCATTCTTTGACAGACAGAATGGTATTTAGAACAGATACAATTGAAACTAAAATTATGCACAAATTCATATTCAGGAGAACCACATTTGAAGAAAGACTTCCATTTGAACAATATAAACTCTAAGCAATATGAAAACAAGATTTTCTGAATAGCAACTGCTGTATTTCCACCTTTATTAGACGGATTGTATCCAGAAAATATTGCTTTTCTGATATATCTTACTACTACAGTCCAATTTCATCTCCATAAAGGCCTGCTCACACGATACAACACGTAGGTAAGTTTTAGTATGGAACTTCAGTTGCACTGTGAGGACATCTGAGGTGTATATATACTCATACATGCAGATATTACAGATTGGTGCTACAAGCTGTAATTTTCCAGTTACACTCGCTTCAACTTCACTGCACTGTCTAATTTCAGCCTTGTTGCATGAAGTTCATGTGCAGCATGCTGCTATGCTAGCAAAGAAAAGTTAACGAAATGCAGCAAGGCTTAAATTATTAATGGAGAGTGGCGCAAGGTATGACTTGCAGCGAAGTTGAAGACAGTGTAACTGGAGAATTCTTTCATTCACTCAGTGCAATTTATAGGTACAACTTGGAGCACCAATCTGTAGAATCTGCATGACATTGTATGTATATATACAGCTCGGATGTTCTAACAGCGCAACTGAAGTTCCATACTACAAGTCTTACCGATTGTCTCATGAAACACTTGGAAATATTTTGAATTCTCACCTTGGTATAGCCCACTCCATCACGTATTGTTTGAAGAGACAGTTGAAGTTGAATATTTTGTCCGATCTGTCAATCTTCTCCACACGAGATGAGTAAATCAGAGAATAGTACGAGCGGTTGATGAGTGGAACAAGACTCGGGATGAATGTGCTGTTAACATAGATATCAAATATGCATCATGGATCCCTTCATTAACCTCATTATCAATAACAAACCTGTTATCATGTGACTAAATATAAAATAACACATATTAATTTTTAACTTTCATAATTATAAGATTGCAATGTATTTGAAGTTTCCAACACAACATAAGTCAATAATTATTATAATAAGTCAATTGTTTTTCATAAGAAAATGTTATTGAAATGGCTATATAGATTGCTATAATTTAGTTATTGACAACCAGCGTAGAAAACTACCGCCTACCCGACCGCCTGAGACAGACATTTTTAAAGTCAGACAGTCAAATTTCAAAAGCAGCCTGTCCGTTTGTCGTGCAGATGTTTTACTATAAAACAATGCCTTTTCACAACAGCAGGGTAATCTTTCATCTTTTATCTTTCATCAGGTGTAACGGTATTGTAAATTGTAAAACATTAAGTCAAAATTACGATAAAAAGCATATCTGAACGTTCTATCTAAACTATTTGCAATGCTGTTTATGTACCTATGCTTTATTGTACTTTCAGTACCCTTAGATTTATAGTATTTCAACAATGGGTCAGAAATTGTTTTATGTGACTCTTAAATGTCTGGAATACTTGATTCCTTCGACAGACAAATACTGAGGTGTTGTATGTGATTCGAAATTCAACTAATTGTCAAGCAGATGTTTAGTTGTGTTAGCCAATATAATACACAGTACAAAAGTTTTTAAAAAAAGAACAGATGATTAAACAGTAATTTATGATCAAATTAAAATTTGACTGGCATTTAGTAAATTGGCCAGTTGTTGATTAATGAAACACAAGGAACACGCACAACCAGATAATGTGTAATACATGTTTGTTACTTGGAGTAAGTTACATGTGAATGTTGAAAATCAGACAAGTAGGTTTTCTTCCGGAATGGTAATTTATTAAACTTACCAGTCTGGCTTGGATGTTTTTGAGTTTTCTACATTTAACATACCTGAGCCAATATAAAATCTGAAGCAAATAGT
The DNA here is from genome assembly GCA_936450465.1 of Gibbula magus. Lineage (NCBI taxonomy): Eukaryota > Metazoa > Mollusca > Gastropoda > Trochida > Trochidae > Gibbula > Gibbula magus. Next base: position 22,719,768 of record OW388304.1, read on the forward strand.
ATCCTACAAACATGTCCCAGAACCAACTGGACTTCACGCTCCGACTCTGAAAATAAACCACTTTCAAAATAAGTAAACTCAACAGCTGAAGAATGGTAAATTCTGCATGAAAACGTATTTTCCGTGATCAAAAAGTGTTTCTGTATCAGAAAGTTCTCCCCACAATTGATCCTACATCTGAGAAATTGCAGAATCTATGAGGGAATGAAGTACTTCCAGTAAAGCTCAGCTTATATATTCACATTCAGGATATTCGCTTCAAAATTTATAAACCAATTTGTTTCAGGTTTGCCACAAGCATACAATGTAACTAAGCTAGAAGAGTGTCCGGTCATCATACGAAATGGAGGAGTTTAATTTCCGTCACAATCTTATACCAAGGAATGTTGAGAGGTAGCAATTGTTGTTCCTTGCTTGGCGCTCAGTATTATAAGGATGAAATGAAACATTAAGTTATGCTAAGTTTTGTATTGCTTTGAAGGGTTTTTAACACTTGAACCTACATAACTGTTTATTCATATAGATTAAAAATATCAAAATTTTTAAATCTGATTTTGAAGTAGATACATTGATAAGGTAACACAAAGTTCCAATCTAAATCAACTGACCTCTTTTGTGCGACTTGCGTGGTAACAAGTGACATCATCAGTGTGAGGGAACCAGAAAAATCGGAAATGTTCGGAGGACGTCACATAAGTGTTCAAATTTTCAAGCACCTGAAGTGACAACAATTTCTTTTTAAATCACATTATTTAAAATTCTAAAATATAATTTGGACAAAATTTGACAACAATCCATTCCTAAACATCATGTACATGTTCAATCAAGGTAAACTGAAAGAGACACACGCAAACAAAACATTATTTCTTGAATATTGGGAAGAATGGTTTCACTGACAAGATTTTCTTGTAATTACTGAGTGTAGATTGATATATTACTTTGCAGATTTGATTTGTCAAAACATTGTTTTATGATGTAACAAACAAAATAAAGTATTTTGAAATGTTTATTTTGTGTTGTTGATAGAATATTCCAAAATTACAGATATGAAAGATTTTGCTACACAAACATAACAATCATATGATTGTTTGTCAAAGGACCTGTACTCATGTGCAAAGAAATTCTTTACTACTGATTCAAGATTCTATTGTTAACGTTAAAGGGACACCTCGTCGAGGATAAAAATGAGATCAGATTTATACTGATTATCGTGTATGCTAACGAGTAACGCTTCGCTTCACTGTCTACATGAAGTGGTTTCTATTTCCAATTATTTAAATTGTCTGAAATTTGGGGTCTGTGACTCCTTAGCAGTCACGTTAATAAGCATAGGTAGATAAATCTGATCTTCTATTTATGCTCGACGAGGTGTCCCTTTAACCAACTTATTAGATGCATTTGTAAATAAAATATATAATTGTTTCTAATTCATGAATTCCCATCTGGACACAACAATCTGTTTAGTAAATGAGATGTATTTCCCGGATAAGAACCTGTGTGAGAGATGCCGGGTACTGTTTCTGGTGTAGATTATAAGCTGGCTCACACTGAAGAGTCACTGTCAGTATGATACCCAGACTGCCTAGAGACAAGGTCACAGCGGGGAACAACTCTGGATTCTTGTCTTTGGAGATCTCGATTATCTCCCCTGATGCTGTCAACATCTCAAGGGAGACAACCTATAGGTAAGAAATAACTGGAACTTCAATCCCCCCCAAAATCCATTTTCTATCCATTACTAACTTATTGCTGTATGTCTGAAACTAAATTTGACAGGATTATCCTGTTTACCCATATACAGTGGACTCGCGATAATCCGGCCACCGATAATCCGAATCTCGCAGTTTCCGAACGGTAGGAAGATGTAACCAAACTAATATCTTTAGTAGTCCTCAGTACTCAGTAATCCGAACATTTCACTATCCGAACGTTTTTGATGAAAAACGGAAGCGTTCGGATTATCGAGGCCTGACTAGAGAGATTAATTTGTTACTCCTGCAAATGTGACATAAGACTTTCACAAAACACCTTTGATTTTTTATTACGAATGCTACAAACATGTGAAAATTGAAGTTGATATGATGCAACAGTACGTTGAACAATTATTTGTGACTTATAAGTTGGATATTCTAACAAAATAGTAGTGAACATGTATAGATTATGTGAAAATATCATGTTCATAAATTTCACATAAGACTTTCTCCTCACAAAAGGTAATGACTCTGATCAAACTAAACTACCGGGCAAAAGAAAGTACTCACCTCAGTTGATTTTATCATATGTATGATTTTCAATTGCAAATATCTCAAGTTTTCGATGTCATAATCCAAAACTGATAAGTACAGGTGTTTAGTTAGCAGTCAAAGAATACTTCTACATGTTTTTTAATTATTTTTTTATAAATGAAATTTTAAGTTTAATTTTGTTTTTAAATTATTGTTGATGATACACAACTGTTCATCGACATATAAGACATATCCTATGTGAAAATAAATAAATGTGCCTGATTCTGCACACATTTAAAACATTTTAAACAGGGCAGGGGTCATGTTGGTGAAAATTTCATTCTTAACCCTGTCTTCATTACAAAAAGATATTTGAACTAAAATTTAACCTCAGTCACCAACAAAGTCATTCAAACTACTGCAGATAAGTATTATTGTATCGTGTCATAGTCAAATACATCTGATTTCTTTTAAATATTGAATTAATCGAAATAAACTTAGGTGAAAACTTTCTTTTGCCCGGTAGTTTATTCAAAGACAGAAATCCTCTGGATGTGCCACTGATATGTTCAAATTTGCCATTGATAATAAAAGTTTATGCAGTATATTTTTAATTAAGAGAGAAAACAAGCTCATTTCACAATCTGAGTAGTGGTAGAAAACTTTGTCATGTTTAAAACGAAAAATGCTAGCGTCCATTTTAGCCTGAATACCTTTTTATTTCTAGGACCAAAAATGGTTCAATGTTGCTTTACCGAACCACAACCATTTACCTTAGAGGATCGGTTACATTTCTTTTCCATTTTGTGAGATCTCTTTATTTCGATTAGAAAACATGCTACAGCCCCTTTAACATTAGGACTTACATAAGAAGACATGATTCCAAAGTCCGCCCCCGTGCCGTGAGTTCCAGTTGATATGACACCAGCTACCGTCACGTCGGAGACGGCCCCCAAGCTGAAGTGTAAGCATATCTCATGTTCATCATATCCCTTCATCTCATAATCCCTGTTTAACGTATATATACCATTCTAATACTATTTATTTAATTAAGTATTTCAATTTTCATTTTTAAATTTGAATTTTCTGTTTTGATTTTTGCTTGAAAACAACCTTTATATATACTTTTCATTTGCTCTTCAGTTTGTGTAATTTTGTAAATTACCAGCCCCAATTTTGTTTTGCCAGTTTATGGGTTGTAGAACAGGCCTTATTTTAAACACTGCAATATCCAATGATATTATTTGAATATATAAATACATGTATACGCATAAAGCACTGTAGCAATGATGAACATTCCAATCATGGCCTTAAAGGGAAAGTTCTATCACTGATTTATCAGTATCATCTGCCATCTTGGTTTCTTGGCATTTTGTGAAATGAAAACACGCTATCTGCCATCTTGGTTTCTTGGCATTTTGTGAAATGAAAACACGCTATATTTAACCAAATTTTAATTTTTTTTCAATAATAAAACACATACACCTATAGAATATTTACATAGTAACACATAATGTATCATAAAACTAATAAACAATATGCTGTAAGGCTGTGGCAAAGTTTTCCCCAATTCCCAGCGCTGATGAATGCTTGGCTTCATGTTTATCAAGTTGTAAAAAGTCATCAAATCATTAACTATATTATCTTTCAATTTGACTGTGTTTTAATCATGTAATAATAGTATATATGTGTTAACTGGAATATCCCCTCGAATTTCCTTTCCACAAAAAATACCCCAATAGAACTCTCCTTTAAAACAGTTTCGGCTTTTACAGAAATATAAATTTTAAATTAAAAAGACAAATGTACATGAAACATCTACCGTAAGTACTCACACACTGAAGGCCAGCCCGTGAGCATGTAGAAGACCATTGAGGTCCGCTACTGTACATCCTCCCTGTACCGTCACCTGCTTACGCTCACTGTCTACCTGCAGTTGGTAATAACAAATACTTACAGTTTCTTTTCATGTTGTTTACAAAACAAAACGTAATAACCACCAATGGGAAAGGGGGGGGGGGGGTCCAAAAAATTCCCCCCCATACCCGCCCATGCAAAAATTTTTGAAGGGGGGGGGGGGGGGGGGGGGTCCGGACCCTCTCGACCTTCCTCTGGATCAGCCACTGACCCTTGAAATCCATCCTCGATAATCCAGCGCTATTGTTCCGATAAATCTACACACAAGCGCTGGAAAACAGTAAGGGTATTTATCCCTAACCTAGTTACCTCCTCTTGGGTCCATGTTATCCAATCAGAAACGAAACGCAGACACTATCTGCGTAAACAACTCGACTAATGAAAACGCATCACTACCGTTGTTTATAGAAACAAACATGGCGGCGGCCGACTCACTCGATTACGATAAAGTTTGTAACATATTCAGCGTAGAAAACCTGACAGAAACTCAAAAGAAAGTTTTAAGAAGTCTGTACCTGAGAAGGGTGTATTCATGTCCATCAAAACGGGTGGAGGTAAATGATTAAAATCCCTGTGCTACCAGGCGTTCCCAATCATCTGCGAAAGCCAAGATCCTGACACGAGAGTGCTTGTTATTTCACCCTTGATTTCAAGTGATCTCATTGGTTGTTAGAAAGCAAGCGTTTCGCTGAGTCATTGCGAAGGGAGGTAACTAGGTTAAGGATAAATACCCTTACTGTTTTCCAGCTCTTGTGTGTAGATTTATCGGAACAATAGCGCTGGATTATCGAGGATGCTTGAAATCTATCAACATTATTAACCCTGTAGCTATATTTCCTAAAGTCAGACGATTGTCAATGAGAATGTTCTCTGACCTTGAGAAGCTTGTTGAACCTGTTCATGCTGATCATGTAGTCGGTAGTGCACACCAGGTCCGAGGGGGAGTGTCCGCACCCTGCCACTCGCACCTTCCTCCCCTTCTCTCGTGCAAACACCAGGATCTGGGACAAGAAGAAAATGTGTGTGATTTAGAAAATAACTACCTTGTGATTACATACGACAAATTATGTTCGCCATGTTTCATAATATGCAATTTTTTAGGCAAAAGATGGTGGGTTCATGGGTTTACCTGCCCCCTATGAACAATACCTTCCCCCCCCTTGACAATACCTCCCCCCTCCCCCTGACAAATTGACAATACCTCCCCCCCATGAAATGCACGACAGACAAAATGGCAGATACCCTCTCTTTAACGAGTATTAATCCATGGTCACGACGTCACTCTATTGTGTTATCAGTTGATTATTATTTAGGAATCTACTGGTCATTGACTGTCCCTGTCAGGAGGGGTGTTAGGTTTAGACATTTTCAGTAATGGCTAATCGAGTACACTTTTCGAGACTGATTTTTTTTGTCTTGGTGTATCTAAATAGGATCATAAAATATCTCTCAACTAGACAAATTAATTTTTGTGATGCATGAACCAGGATTCGAACATGCAACCCTTCACTTGGTAGTCAGCGCTCCTAACCATTAGGCCACAAGACGCTGTTAGAAACCTTAGGATTGTTTGTCAGTAAGAATCTCGCGTTCTATTTAAGTCTTGTAACGCACGTAGAAGGCATGGAAAGGCAGAGTTTTAGTTGTCAATCACTTCGCCTCACGTGAAGTTTTGCGCTGCACGTGCGTGGAAGAATCCATTTCATGAGGGTCGCAGCTACGTGTACCATATCCGATGAACGATCGCACCGAAATTTGCAAAATAATTGATTTTGGTGTCCCAGAATTTAAATGTTTCGTATGGATTAAGAAGAAGAATGCATTCGAAGCAGTGGATTCGTTGAATATTTTTAACAAATCCACAGCTCCTCATGCATTCTCCATTACATAATCAACATACATAAGCAATATTTTATAAAAATAAATAAAGTTTACCTTTTTAAATTCATCTGTCGTCTCTGGTTCAAAGTATAGTTCTGGAGAACAGCAATATGTTGTAGCCCAGTTTGTGAATTGATGTCCAGGTTTACCGAGAGACTGAAGAAACATAATGTCAGAAATAGATTACCGTAAGTCATTAACCAGATTATCAGAAGTTTTGAAAATCTAACAATATCATAAACTTAATCACATAACAAACCTACATATATACATTAACACTACTGTACCAATACTCCCTTACTATACAACACCACACTGTACTGATGCTCCCTTACTATACAACACTACACTGTACTGATGCTCCCTTACTATACAACACCACACTGTACTGATTGTCCCTTACTATACAACACTACACTGTACTGATGCTCCCTCACTATACAACACTACACTGTGCTGATGCTCCCTCACTATACAGCACTACACTGTACCAATACTCCCTCACTATACAGCACTACACTGTACTGATGCTCCCTCACTATACAACACTACACTGTGCTGATGCTCCCTCACTATACAACACTACACTGTACTGATACTCCCTCACTATACAACACTACACTGTACCAATACTCCCTCTCTATACAACACTACACTGTACTGATGCTCCCTCACTATACAACACTACACTGTGCTGATGCTCCCTCACTATACAACACTACACTGTACTGATGCTCCCTCACTATACAACACTACACTGTACCAATACTCCCTCTCTATACAACACTACACTGTACTGATGCTCCCTCACTATACAACACTACACTGTACTGATACTCTCTCACTATACAACACTACACTGTGCTGATGCTCCCTCACTATACAACACTACACTGTACTGATGCTCCCTCACTATACAACGCTACACTGTACTGATCCTCCCTCACTATACAACACTTCACTGTACTGATACTCCCTCCCTATACAACGCTACACTGTACTGATACTCTCTCACTATACAACACTACACTGTGCTGATGCTCCCTCACTATACAACACTACACTGTACTGATGCTCCCTCACTATAGAACACTACACTGTGCTGATGCTCCCTCACTATACAACACTACACTGTGCTGATGCTCCCTCACTATACAACACTACACTGTGCTGATGCTCCCTCACTATACAACACTACACTGTACTGATGCTCCTTCCCTATACAACAATACACTGTACTGATGCTCCCTCACTATAAAGCACTACACTGTACTGATGATCCCTCACTATACAACACTCCACTGTACTGATGCTCCCTCACTATAAAGCACTACACTGTACTGATGCTCCCTCACTATACAACACTACACTGTACTGATGCTCCCTCACTATACAACACTACACTGTACTGATCCTCCCTCACTATACAACAATACACTGTACTGATGCTCCCTCACTATAAAGCACTACACTGTACTGATGATCCCTCACTATACAACACTACACTGTACTGATGCTCCCTCACTATACAACACTACACTGTACTGATGCTCCCTCACTATACAACACTACACTGTACTGATCCTCCCTCACTATAAAGCACTACACTGTACTGATGCTCCCTCACTATACAACACTACACTGTACTGATCCTCCCTCACTATACAACACTACACTGTACTGATGCGCCCTCACCATACAACACCATGCTGTACTGATGCTCCCTCACTATACAACGCTACACTGTACTGATCCTCCCTCACTATACAACACTACACAACTGATGCTCCCTCACTATACAGCACTACACTGTACTGATACTCCCCCACTATACAACACTACACTGTACTGATGCTCCCTCACTATACAACGCTACACTGTACTGATGCTCCCTCACTATACAACGCTACAATGTACTGATACTCCCTCACTATACAACACTACACTGTACTGATGCTCCCTCACTATAAAGCACTACACTGTACTGATGCTCCCTCACTATACAACACTACACTGTACTGATGCTCCCTCACTATACAACTCTACACTGTACTGATCCTCCCTCACTATACAACACTACACTGTACTGATGCTCCCTCACTATACAACACTACACTGTACTGATCCTCCCTCACTATACAACACTACATTGTACTGATGCTCCCTCACTATACAACACTACACTGTACTGATACTCCCTCCCTATACAACGCTACACTGTACTGATACTCTCTCACTATACAACACTACACTGTGCTGATGCTCCCTCACTATACAACACTACACTGTACTGATGCTCCCTCACTATAGAACACTACACTGTGCTGATGCTCCCTCACTATACAACACTACACTGTGCTGATGCTCCCTCACTATACAACACTACACTGTGCTGATGCTCCCTCACTATACAACACTACACTGTACTGATGCTCCTTCCCTATACAACAATACACTGTACTGATGCTCCCTCACTATAAAGCACTACACTGTACTGATGATCCCTCACTATACAACACTACACTGTACTGATGCTCCCTCACTATAAAGCACTACACTGTACTGATGCTCCCTCACTATACAACACTACACTGTACTGATGCTCCCTCACTATACAACACTACACTGTACTGATCCTCCCTCACTATACAACAATACACTGTACTGATGCTCCCTCACTATAAAGCACTACACTGTACTGATGATCCCTCACTATACAACACTACACTGTACTGATGCTCCCTCACTATAAAGCACTACACTGTACTGATGCTCCCTCACTATACAACACTACACTGTACTGATGCTCCCTCACTATACAACACTACACTGTACTGATCCTCCCTCACTATAAAGCACTACACTGTACTGATGCTCCCTCACTATACAACACTACACTGTACTGATGCTCCCTCACTATACAACACTACACTGTACTGATGCGCCCTCACCATACAACACCATGCTGTACTGATGCTCCCTCACTATACAACGCTACACTGTACTGATCCTCCCTCACTATACAACACTACATTGTACTGATGCTCCCTCACTATACAACACTACACTGTACTGATACTCCCTCACTATACCACACTACACTGTACTGATGCTCCCTCACTATACATCGCTACACTGTACCAATACTCCCTCACTATACAACACTACACTGTACTGCTGCTCCCTCACTATACAACACTTCACTGTACTGATGCTCCCTCACTATAAAGCACTACACTGTACTGATGCTCCCTCACTATACAACACTACACTGTACTGATGCTCCCTCACTATACAACACTACACTGTACTGATGCGCCCTCACTATACAACACCATGCTGTACTGATGCTCCCTCACTATACAACGCTACACTGTACTGATCCTCCCTCACTATACAACACTACATTGTACTGATGCTCCCTCACTATATAACACTACACTGTACTGATACTCCCTCACTATACAACACTACACTGTACTGATGCTCCCTCCCTATACATCGCTACACTGTACCAATACTCCCTCACTATACAACACTACACTGTACTGCTGCTCCCTCACTATACAACACTACACTGTACTGATCCTCCCTCACTATACAACACTACACTGTACCAATACTCCCTCACTATACAGCACTACACTGTACTGATGCTCCCTCACTATACAACACTACACTGTACTGATCCTCCCTCACTATACAACACTACACTGTACCAATACTCCCTCACTATACAACACTACACTGTACTGATGCTCCCTCACTATACAACACTACACTGTACTGATGCGCCCTCACTATACAACACCATGCTGTACTGATGCTCCCTCACTATACAACGCTACACTGTACTGATCCTCCCTCACTATACAACACTACATTGTACTGATGCTCCCTCACTATATAACACTACACTGTACTGATACTCCCTCACTATACCACACTACACTGTACTGATGCTCCCTCCCTATACATCGCTACACTGTACCAATACTCCCTCACTATACAACACTACACTGTACCAATACTCCCTCACTATACAACACTACACTGTACTGATGCTCCCTCACTATACAACACTACACTGTACTGATCCTCCCTCACTATACAACACTACACTGTACCAATACTCCCTCACTATACAACACTACACTGTACCAATACTCCCTCTCTATACAACACTACACTGTACTGATCCTCCCTCACTATACAACACTACACTGTACTGATGCTCCCTCACTATACAGCACTACACTGTACTGATGCTCCCTCACTATACAACACTACACTGTACTGATGCTCCCTCACTATACAACACTACACTGTACTGATGCTCCTTCACTATACAGCACTACACTGTACTGATGCTCACTCACTATACAGCACTACACTGTACTGATTCTCCCTCACTATACAACACTACACTGTACTGATGCTCCCTCACTATACAACACTACACTGTACCAATACACCCTCTCTATACAACACTACACTGTACTGATGCTCCCTCACCATACAACACTACACTGTACTGATCCTCCCTCTCTATACAACACTTCACTGTACTGATGCTCCCTCACTATACAACACTACACTGTACTGATGCTCCCTCACTATACATCACTACACTGTATCCATATGCTCCCTCACTATACAACACTACACTGTACTGATGCTCCCTCACTATAAAGCACTACACTGTACTGATGCTCCCTCACTATACAACACTACACTGTACTGATGATCCCTCACTATACAACACTACACTGTACTGATGCTCCCTCACTATACAACACTACACTGTACTGATGCTCCCTCACTATACAACACTACACTGTACTGATCCTCCCTCACTATACAACACTACATTGTACTGATGCTCCCTCACTATACAACACTACACTGTACTGATACTCCCTCACTATACAACGCTACACTGTACTGATACTCTCTCACTATACAACACTACACTGTGCTGATGCTCCCTCACTATACAACACTACACTGTACTGATGCTCCCTCACTATACAACACTACACTGTGCTGATGCTCCCTCACTATACAACACTACACTGTGCTGATGCTCCCTCACTATACAACACTACACTGTGCTGATGCTCCCTCACTATACAACACTACACTGTACTGATCCTCCCTCCCTATACAACAATACACTGTACTGATGCTCCCTCACTATAAAGCACTACACTGTACTGATGATCCCTCACTATACAACACTACACTGTACTGATGCTCCCTCACTATAAAGCACTACACTGTACTGATGCTCCCTCACTATACAACACTACACTGTACTGATGCTCCCTCACTATACAACACTACACTGTACTGATCCTCCCTCACTATAAAGCACTACACTGTACTGATGCTCCCTCACTATACAACACTACACTGTACTGATGCTCCCTCACTATACAACACTACACTGTACTGATGCGCCCTCACCATACAACACCATGCTGTACTGATGCTCCCTCACTATACAACGCTACACTGTACTGATCCTCCCTCACTATACAACACTACATTGTACTGATGCTCTCTCACTATATAACACTACACTGTACTGATACTCCCTCACTATACCACACTACACTGTACTGATGCTCCCTCACTATACAGCACTACACTGTACTGATGCTCACTCACTATACAACACTACACTGTACTGCTGCTCCCTCACTATACAACACTTCACTGTACCGATGCTCCCTCACTATAAAGCACTACACTGTACTGATGCTCCCTCACTATACAACACTACACTGTACTGATGCTCCCTCACTATACAACACTACACTGTACTGATGCGCCCTCACTATACAACACCATGCTGTACTGATGCTCCCTCACTATACAACGCTACACTGTACTGATCCTCCCTCACTATACAACACTACATTGTACTGATGCTCCCTCACTATATAACACTACACTGTACTGATACTCCCTCACTATACCACACTACACTGTACTGATGCTCCCTCCCTATACATCGCTACACTGTACCAATACTCCCTCACTATACAACACTAAACTGTACTGCTGCTCCCTCACTATACAACACTACACTGTACTGATCCTCCCTCACTATACAACACTACACTGTACCAATACTCCCTCACTATACAACACTACACTGTACCAATACTCCCTCACTATACAACACTACACTGTTCTGATGCTCCCTCACTATACAACACTACACTGTACTGATCCTCCCTCACTATACAACACAACACTGTACCAATACTCCCTCACTATACAACACTACACTGTACCAATACTCCCTCTCTATACAACACTACACTGTACTGATGCTCCCTCACTATACAACACTACACTGTACTGATGCTCCCTCACTATACAACACTACACTGTACTGATGCTCCCTCACTATACAGCACTACACTGTACTGATGCTCCCTCACTATACAGCACTACACTGTACTGATGCTCCCTCACTATACAACACTACACTGTACTGATGCTCCCTCACTATACAGCACTACACTGTACTGATTCTCCCTCACTATACAACACTACACTGTACTGATGCTCCCTCACTATACAACACTACACTGTACCAATACTCCCTCTCTATACAACACTACACTGTACTGATGCTCCCTCACCATACAACACTACACTGTACTGATCCTCCCTCACTATACAACACTACACTGTACTGATGCTCCCTCACTATACAACACTACACTGTACCAATACTCCCTCTCTATACAACACTACACTGTACTGATGCTCCCTCACCATACAACACTACACTGTACTGATCCTCCCTCTCTATACAACACTTCACTGTACTGATGCTCCCTCACTATACAACACTACACTGTACTGATGCTCCCTCACTATACAACACTACACTGTATCCATATGCTCCCTCACTATACAACACTACACTGTACTGCTGCTCCCTCACTATACAACACTACACTGTACTGATCCTCCCTCACTATACAACACTACACTGTACCAATACTCCCTCACTATACAACACTACACTGTACCAATACTCCTTCACTATACAACACTACACTGTACTGATGCTCCCTCACTATACAACACTACACTGTACTGATCCTCTCTCACTATACAACACTACACTGTACCAATACTCCCTCACTATACCACACTACACTGTACTGATCCTCCCTCACTATACAGCACTACACTGTACTGATGCTCCCTCACTATACAGCACTACACTGTACTGATGCTCCCTCACTATACAGCACTACACTGTACTGATTCTCCCTCACTATACAACACTACACTGTACTGATGCTCCCTCACTATACAACACTACACTGTACTGATGCTCCCTCACTATACAACACTACACTGTACTGATGCTCCCTCACTATACAACACTACACTGTACTGATGCTCCCTCACTATACAACACTACACTGTACTGATGCTCCCTCACTATACAACACTACACTGTATCCATATGCTCCCTCACTATACAACACTACACTGTACTGATGCTCCCTCACTATACAGCACTACACTGTACTGATGCTCCCTCACTATACAGCACTACACTGTAATGATGCTCCCTCACTATACAGCACTACACTGTACTGATTCTCCCTCACTATACAACACTACACTGTACTGATGCTCCCTCACTATACAACACTACACTGTACCAATACTCCCTCTCTATACAACACTACACTGTACCAATACTCCCTCACTATACCACACTACACTGTACTGATCCTCCCTCTCTATACAACACTACACTGTACTGATGCTCCCTCACTATACAGCACTACACTGTACTGATGCTCCCTCACTATACAGCACTACACTGTACTGATGCTCCCTCACTATACAGCACTACACTGTACTGATTCTCCCTCACTATACAACACTACACTGTACTGATGCTCCCTCACTATACAACACTACACTGTACTGATGCTCCCTCACTATACAACACTACACTGTACTGATGCTCCCTCACTATACAACACTACACTGTATCCATATGCTCCCTCACTATACAACACTACACTGTACTGATGCTCCCTCACTATACAGCACTACACTGTACTGATGCTCCCTCACTATACAGCACTACACTGTACTGATGCTCCCTCACTATACAGCACTACACTGTACTGATTCTCCCTCACTATACAACGCTACACTGTACTGATGCTCCCTCATCATACAACACTACACTGTACTGATGCTCCCTCACTATACAACACTACACTGTACTGATGCTCCCTCACTATACAACACTACACTGTATCCATATGCTCCCTCACTATACAACACTACACTGTATCAATATGCTCCCTCACTATACAACACTACACTGTATCCATATGCTCCCTCACTATACAACACTACACTGTATAAATATGCTCCCTCACTATACAGCACTACACTGTATCGATATACACCCTCACTATACAACTCCATCCTACTATGATGATCTCATATTAAACAATTCTCAATTTATTTTGAGAATTTCACTGTACACATACTTCAAACGAATTATTTCGGTTACGAATATTTGAGATAGTCCCTATTAGTATTAGGTTCATTGAGTGGTCAATCGTAACTTTACCGACAGATTAATCAGAACAAAGAAACTCGAATACGTACATTTAGCCTTTTTATATTTGTCTGTGTCTGATCTAATATGTAATCGACTACCCATAACATGTGATGCATTAAAGCAACGAACAGTACGTTTGTATCGGCCTGGCATAAATCGCACTTACCCTAACACCGCCAGCCATCTTACTTAGCGAGGGACCGTGTCAGCGAGTTTATCGGTTCAGTTGATACAGCACGTTCAATACACCTGTATAGATTCCATGATGAAAACAATGAGGACATCAATCCAGCTAGTGACCTGTTTAAACATGTTATACGATACACGTGAAGACCAAGTGATCTCATGTCAGTTTTCCTGATCCCTGGGTTCAACAAGTGCACTTAACTATATATATGTTGTCATCACACAACTTTAGAAAAAATAACATCGTGATTATTAATCAAAATATTACATTATATGTTATATAATTAATGTCATTATCCTAACATGTAAATAACTATGATATACAATAGTACAAGTCGAACACAGGTGCTCACGTGTATTGTCGAAAAACTAGCGATTATACAAAAAAGGGCTGGGATCGTCGACTTAATTAAAGATGCATCCATTGTGTTTCATAAAATTGTAGTTGGCCTTGATAAGTGCCAATATAAGATATGTGATGATTTCAGTTCAAATCAGTTAACTCAAAATTCATTTCTAATCGCCAAATATATCATTATGCATGTATAGAAACTGAAACTGCACGACCCATTTACATGCACATTAGTTATATGAGCTATTAAACATTATAAAACACGACCCATTTACATGCACATTAGTTATATGAGCTATTAAACATTATAAACCCAAATTTGTCAGTTTGTTTGTTATAAATAAGATTCCAACATTATTTTACTCAATTGGCGCGAGTCAATTGTGATGCATTGTCCGATTTTCGATCAGAAATCACTATGTTTACCTTCATATCGTCAATATACTGAGTCGACTGTCATAAAAATGGTAGTTTTTGGTAACCGTCTGGGGGGTGATCCAGGGGGTCCGGACCCCCCCTTTTCAAATCCATGTAGACATACGTTGGGATTTGGGGGGTGGGGGTCAGCAGGACCCAAATCCCAACTTATGTATACATGGATTTGAAATGGGGGGGTCCGGACCCCCTGGATCACCCCCCCCCCCCCCCCCCCCCCCCCCCCCCCCCCCGAACGCCGAACGCGTTAACCACTGCGCTATCCCGCCCCCACCAACATCAGACAACGACACATTGAAATTCTATGTTAAGGTCATTAAATACAATAATATAAAGGGTTCTCTCCAGAATACCTATACAGAGCACATACCTGCACATGAGAACCGAGAGTACCGGCTAATAATGTAATAATGATACCAAAACTTCAAAAGGCTGGAGAAAATGGCAAGACAGACACTGTATGACTGTGCACGTCGGTTTCACTACTCTGAGCAGGAAGATGTTTTAAATGTGTATGTTGTGTATTCAGTTATTCAAAGCACGAGTGTCTGATGTGCTCTAATATGAGATGCAAATACATACAATGTAGTTGAAATAATATATGGTATATTATTATATTTTTTTAACATATGCCATTATAACCAAAATACTAGCGTCTAATACTGAAGATTAGACAGTTCTATGTAGTTTTCATGTTTCACTTATCTTGACATTCAGTAGAAGAAATAAAAGCATTGGTAGAAAAAGAGACATAATATACATGCACGAGCCTATGAATTGAAGAATGACTGTCATATATGTTAAAACACACATACATATATACACGAGTTTGATCGTGTATTCAAAGTAAACATTACACTCTCCTCAAAGAGGCAACCTTAGGCGGTTCACAAGTTTGGGGTGTGAGATTTAGAATTTTGTAAGCGGGGGAGGGGGTATTAGTACAGGGCGTTGTTAAAATGCAATTAAGAGAATTACATATATGAATATGAATAATGCATGTTGTGTTAACACACAGGGGAGAGTTTTACGTGATATGAATGAAATAAACCAGACATGTACGTTGTGTCACGTGTTTGCTCTAGTTATCTTAGAGGGTCATGTTTAATATATTTTTCTTACAATTACAAAGTGACAATAATAAATGTGTATTGTTTTAACACAAAGGGGAGCGTTTTACGTGATACGAATTAAATGAACCAGACATGTACGTGTTTTGCGACTTCATCAAACAGCTCTCGTTTATCTTAGCGATAAAGCGCATGGTCAGAATAATAATCTTCTGGGACATGTTGAACATATTTTTCTTACATTTACAAAGTGACAACAATACATTTGTAGTGCATTTTCTTTACTTGAATATTATGCTCAAATTAAAATTTTAAAAATGGAATCTATATGTTCTGCGATTCTATTAGCATTAAATGAATACGGCTGTCGTCGTGTCTGCCTATCATTTCTGTAATGTACCGTTTTGCAAACTATGTTTTTGACAGTACACTTCCAAACAGGTTTAATTGATTTTTCTGAATTAACTCAAGTTTGTTTTGCATCAACGTTATATCATATATTCTGTGCGTTTTATATAAAAGGAGTAGTCTTCAGGGTCCAGATTTCCGAAGCTCTAGGACTTGGTTACCTTAATTTGGCCCCCTTAATTTAATTATCATGAATTACATGTTCTTATGACCATCTTCGCGCCAAGATAACTTCGAAAATTTAGGTCTACTTCTCAGGCTCTAAAACTGAATGGGAATGTGTCCACAGTTTCAACAAACTGAGTTGTAGGCAAGGTGATTCAATCAACGAGTAGCTGAAGTATTACCGGTAGTTGAGAAAACACTTTTGAGGATGTTGATGGCCTTTCTCTTGCATACACTATCAGGTTGTGATCTATTAATCACATCCTACAAAACAAGACTCGTGTCATTGTTCTCAGTTTAATACAGAAAGTCCGTATCGAGTAGCACCCAGTTCTCTATCAACTGTCTAGCAACGTATTGGTATACTTACATTCAGTGTTCTTATCGCAGTCCTCGGTGTGACACGCCACACCTGCAGCTGCTGACGCTGAAGGAAGAGATCGTCCAAGCCTTTCACGAACCCTATATTATTTTCTATGCTTCAAACCACTCTATTTATCATTTCTAACATAACTATCGAAACTTCACGGTTGTGAATTTGTGGCAGAAAATATATCAGTCATGTTTATTTGTTGGGTCTCTTCTTTCTGGTTAATTTTTTGGCAGAAGTCAATGATCAATTGATTCAAGTATTTTAGTCCCAACCATATTGAGTATTACATCAAATAAATCTTTTTCTTACGTCTTGATCTTAGTCAATCAAACCTTTAGCTTAATGTGTATGTCACTGTCGTTGAAAAGCTGTAACTAATCTTGTTTTAACATTGGTTTTGAAAGTGTCTGTGTATCAGATATCAGGACTGATGTACGAAACAGTCCTGATATCAAAATTGAACAGGACACTTTAATGAATGGTTGCTAAGGGCAACGAGGTCTAAGTTGAATGTAATTACTTCCTTCGGCTGCGGCAAACCCATACTGTATCTCTACAGTCCAGATTGAATCTAAACTCATCGCACCCACTTCAGCATCCGTTGTTGTTGTTGCTGTTGTGAAACTTTCGCTAACAAAAGGTTGTCTGCTTTCTAGACCTGCTGCTTTGAGCCGCTTTCATAATGTTCAATCACAACCTCGTACTTGTGTGACCAACCTCAGATCTGCGATGATAGTTTTGAAAGCCCTGTAGCATGTTTTCTTTGCATATTACTTTTTCGCAAATTTGCTATTTTAAAAATTTGTTTTACAGATTATGCAATATATTGTTACCCCAGAGGGTAAAACATCTCATTACACAATCTGATAATAGCAATCGATAACGGTTTTCCCTATAGGACGAAAATGGTGCAACATGTAAAGCAACTATTTTGTCACATGTGTGTTTTGGTGGCAGAGTGGAAAAGCTGTTGGTACAGTTAGTGCTGACAAATGGTGCCTGATTCTGAGCGTGTGGATTTGAATTCTGGAAAAAAATTGTCATGGAAAAGAATTTCTACTATCGTAAACACTAGATTGTGTAATCCCAGAATGACAATATGTTTTAAAAAGAATAGTTGCAAATGAGCAAGTTGTTAAGCTGTTGTTTTTTCTCCTGTAGATACCGAGCTTCTCATTGGTGTTGATATCTTTTCAAGTTTGTCTGGAATTAATTCCAGCAAAACATCATTTATCAATTTAATGTCGGAAAACAAAAACTAAATTCTTTCTTAATTATGTCTTTTTATTTTATTAATTCATTTTTATATCACAGGCTTTGTTTCATACATTAATTCATAATGTACTCTTTTTTTTCAGAGTTGCTTACAACATGATCCATAAACACAAGTAATGTATATTAAACTAGAAGAGCGTTTGTGGGACACTGCAAAAGCAGAGCAGCTCCGAAACTTTGGGTCTCGCCTTTCCCTGTTCCGCCTTCTCCTCAGCATAAATAAAATGGGAATTTTTTTGGACAAAAATATTTTCATTATTCAAGTTATTCTAACAAGTTGAATCATCACTGGGGTCACTTTTCACAAGTTTGTTCTTAAAACCTATTTCTGATTTCAAAATTGGATCAAAGGATTAACATGGCCTTAACCAATATCTCATGACCTTGACCTTTGACCTTCAAGGTCAAACCATCAATGATTACTTTTCATTGTGTATAACAATCATGCAATGACTCAAAGTGTTAATTGTTAACATAAGGCATATTCCCAATAGCATGCTTAAGTTGTGACGTTGCTGTGACCTTGACCTTTGACAGAAACTGCACAAAAACTGATAGCAGCTCCGACTTAGTCGGAGCTGCTAATTATAAAACTAACATACATTCCCAACTATATTTTATACGAAAGTAGAATCCAAATATTAAATTGCATCCATATACACCTGGATAAATAACAATATCACACACATACTCTTCACTCTAATGACTGCATTCTAAGACTCACACAAAGGTAAATGAATTGATTCTTTGCAGCAGTCATGTCTAGTTCCATTTGGTCTTTTATCTCCCTGTTCTTCCACCAACCCTTGGGGTGATCCACCGTAATATCCTTAAGTGGATCCTGGAGACTTGTGGCCCCCAAGGCCTCACCATAAGCTGGACGTCGCGTTGACTACTGATAGCCGTAAAGAACCATAAAACATGGTTTGATGTGACCAGCACGCAACATGAACAGTGTCATCAAACCTGTTGAATCCTGTTATTCAACAACAGTCACACATCAAGTACCAGTATCAACTAGCATCAGTTTTCAAAATTAATTTGGTTTTATCACTGTCTCCTTATTTTCACAAATTACGCTTTAAGTCAAATAAACCCATCTTAATTTTTACCCTAAGGTAAAATACTAGCTTGGAAGTATTATACTTTAATGGAATACTGGGAGCATGGCCATCTCTCAAAACCTCTGCGAATACAATACTCTACGATAATACCGACATTTACTCAAACAAACTGGTTCTCCATATGAAAATCCCCTTTGAAAACCATGGCTGCATCACTGCCATAAAATTAATTGCGTAACGGTCTCATCAATGGCGGTTAATTTGGGATGACACCCCCTACACCCAGTGTAATAAGTGATGATAAGTCTATACTGGACTTACTCTCTGACCCCTTTAATATGTACGACCTCAATTTTGCACATCATCTCTTCAACTTCTTTGATGGATTCATAAAATCCAGCTCTAGATCCAAATCCTCCAAGTCATCATCTCTATCACCGACAGAAAATATTGGAGATGGTTTAGATTTGAGTTTAACAAGCCACGCTGGACTTGATTTTGGGAACTGAGAGTTACTCCCCTTATCTCTTATACCAATGTCTGCTGGGGATGTCTGCATATGAGAGTTACTTCCCTTGTCATTTGATTTTAAAACATGTGAGTTACTTTCCTTGCTGTTTGATGTGGAGTTGTCTCCCTTAGTTTTAGAAACTTGGGAGTTACTTCCCTTGTCTTCTGAAGGAGAACATCCAATCAAAGGCAAGTCTTTTGTATTTTGTTCGGTTTTATGAGCCGATTCTGAAGTTATGGATGTTTGAGAGCTGCTCAACTGTGAGAGAGAAAGAGTCGCAGGAAGTCTAAATGAGTTTTTTGGTTTCACCTTTGGAATACTTTTAGAAAATTCTTTTCTGAGATTTGGGTCACATGTTTCATGGTCCTCTGCCTTTTTAGATTCTTTTGCAATAGAATCACTCTTCCACAAGTCTCCAGACAAAATACTTTCTGAAATTGAATCACATGCTTGGATATCATCATCATTTTTGCTAAATGCAAATTTGCTGAGTTTGCTCAAAGTTGATACAGATACACTACCAGGAGATGAATTGGATTTTTTGGGAACAGTTTTTGACTGAATATTTTCCTTTTCTTTCGTTCGAGATTCGTCATCATCAGCAAGATCAAAACAAGCTCTCTTCTTTTTCTTGCTTTCTAATGATTTGGAGTTGTCACAAATGTCCTCAATAAAACTCAGATCATCATCAAAAGATGAATTTGATAATTTTGCCTTTTTCTTTCCTGAACTTAAGTCACTCTTTGGTTTTCCTTTTCCTTTTGTGGAAGTTTTTGACTTTTTCACATTAACTTTGTCAGTATCCAAAGAGAACAAATCATCGTTTTCAAAATCAGAGCTTTCATTAATATTGAAAACGTTTTTAGAATGACTGTCCCCTGAATCAGATTCTAAAGAAGAGACAGAGATTCCTTTTGTCATTTGTTGCTTAACTTTTGCAGCTATAGACGTCTTTCCTGTCTTTGTCTTCTGATCTTTTACAAATACAAGCTTACCGCTCTGGTTGTCAGTTTTATCTTCTGTTACCGGTTTCTCTTTGACAATAGGTGGAGGCACCGGTTTCCGTCGGAATTCATAAAGTCTGTTACGGATTGTCTGGCTGACCATGGATTCTGGGTCATGCTCTGCTTGTTGTATAGAGTTCAACCTAGGTTCACTTGATTCTGGATCAAGGTTCATTTTGTCAACAGATTTTGTGTTTGAATTATTTAATTTTGGATCAGGTTCAAGATGGTCTACAGATTTCGTGTTTAATTTAACTGATTTTGGATCAGAGTTCAGACAGTCTACAGATTTTGTGTATGAGTCGTTTGATTCTGAATTATGGTCTTCTTGAACTACAGATTTGGTCTTTGACTTATTCCGTCCATTTTTCTTCTGTGGTTTCAGGAATATCTCGTCAATGTCCTCTGTACTCGAGTCAAGTAAATCTGAGAGAGATGAAGAATTGAAGAGATTTGATTGGTTCATGCTTGTGTCGACAGGCATTTCATTTGAAATGACAGAATTTGAAGCAGAACTTTCTCTTATCTGGACATTTCTTAAAATCCCAGTACCTTCTTTCTGAACAGTCCGGCAGTTTAAATGATCTGTCTTTCCTTGGATGAGGTCACTTTCTTTTTTTTCAGAAATAGAAGATTCTGTAGATTTGTGAATCAAATCTGAAACGCTCTCTTCCTTTGTGGTCGTATGAGATCTTACATTAGCCAGACCTTTGTTTCTTATATTTCGATCACTCCCTGGAATCACCGATGTCTCATTGATACAGTCTGGTGTTTTATGTGCATCAAGGCCAGAGATAGAAGCTTCAAGTTGATCTTTGTTCGATCTTTGGTTTCCGTCTCTGACATTTTGCTGAGATATAACTATGACATCCTCAGGAATAAAGCCTCCTGGTTGCTGGGGGCGATTTCCTCCTTGAGAGCTGATTGGTTGATGAGGAGGAGGTGGAGTTGATGGTCTTCTCTGATTGGCTGCTTCTTCATACCGTGCCATTATCAATCGTTCCTCCTCTAAGAGGTCTTGAAGTCCGAGTCGATCCAGAATCATCTCCGCTGTATATAAAAGAAAAAGGAATTTTTAAAACACCTTTTTCCCTCCTTTTTAGCCAAAAACAATTTGCTGGTAAAATGGTAGAATGAAAACATGTAGGTCAGGAGACTTTAGCAATCCATAATGGATCTGTTAATTCTTCTTCTAAATTTGTATCAAATTCTAGTGAAAAGATACGCAATATGGTAAATGATCTGTAAGAATTAAATTTTTGAAAAGTCATTAATATTTGATCGGAGGGAACTAATTAGATCCAAGAAGAATACTCCATCAGGAAGTAAAGGCTATCTATTATCCATAATTGTTACTTTTCTCTATCAATTTGACATGAGATTTTACAAAAGGCACTGGCATCAACATCAACATGACATCACAATGCTCTTAGGTCATGACCCTCATTACTATCACAGCAAAACTCGGATAACATCTTGATGACATCACAATGACACTGTCCTGGAAGTCTAATGACAATGTGCTCAGTGATCTACATTTTTCATAAGAAATAATGAAGAAGACTTTGGTAAAAAGAATTTCGCCCTCATGAATTTGTAACTTTTATCAACTTGTGATGATATTAATATATATGAAGACACTTTGGTGAGAGAGAATCTCTATAAATTCAAATAAACTTTCTCTATTACCCTGCAGCCTGTATTCTTCTTCTGCGTTCTCAGGGAAGGCAGTGTGTAAAGCATTCACCCCTCCCAGTAGAGCTGCTCCCTGGGGAAACATAATATCGTATTTATTAATCAAATGTTTAATGTGCTAAAATCATATAACTTTTCACAGAGTATAATATGAACAGAAAGTTCAAAACATACCGGTAGTAATGATCACAGTAATTCTATCCTGCTTGTACTTCAATAGACTAACAGATTCAGTACTCTAACTTACATTCAGTACTAGTTAGGGAACTTTATTCAAGGAGCCGCTTGACATCCTTTTAAGCAGACCCACTTAAAGTGCAGAGATAGGGTTAACAGAAGTTGGGAATAATTTAGACGAGGATAGATCCGTCATCAACACAGGGAGTCATCCACAAGAGAATTTGGACTTCCAGTTTCTGGGGTGAGATCCCTTCATCAGATAATAGATAAAGTACTAGTTACAGAGTAAATGGTTACATCAATATCGTGTTTGTCACAGCTTTATACCTGCATAGAAGATTCCATGACGGTGACGGCTACAACAGCATCTGACACCAACACCTCATCTCGGAACATCAGGCGCGCATGAGCTACAGATAGTTGTCATGAAAATATTATCTATCACAAGAAATTACAAAAGAGGAATAGAACAGCCGTCAGTCATGTTGTTTGTGAAAATAATAGTGTTTGGTGTGGTAACGTGTGGGTTAGACCACCTTATCAGACTCATAATAACAAGCATACCAAGGTATGAAGTTTTAATAAACCCATAATTAACTGGAGTAGGTAGATATGTTTTTAATTTCAGTCATTGTTTTATAATCTTTTCTGATATAGGCTATCAATGCAATAATTGATTCTACCATACAAAAGCTTCACAATATAAAACTTTGGATCCAAATTTCATTTCTAAAACCCAAATATCCGACATGTATTTTTCCTTATTTATAATGACAATCAAATATAAGAAATATATAACTTATTATATGACAAAATTTAATTTTACAAAACATCCAGTCAATGATCATGTCTAAGTTAATCCTGATGTGGTTTTTCAGAAGTGTTTTCATTGGACTATAAGTTTCTGCAATAGTACAAAGCTTCGAAATTAATTGTTTTTGCCAATGTCAGTTTTTTTTATTCTTTTCATTTCAATCATTATCTGCAGGTATAATATTCCAGGATCGCTTTCTTTAGCAAGTGGTGATTCCTATAAATTGACAACTCAAAATATTTGAATAAAATAAACAAGTTAAGTGTTAAATTACTCAGTAATCTACCTTGGGCTAGCCGGATCATACTTTGCAGCAACCTCATTGTAGTTCGAGCTGCGTTCCGTCCGTCCGCACTTCTCTGTGCTCGGTAGTATGAACCTAGCACTCTGTAAATTCAGAATATTCTTTCATGTGCAAATAGTTTCACTCATATCTACCTGTTATGCCATGTGGTTTTTATACAGGATGAAAATGGAAGTATACAATTATACTATACGACACTACATGACACATTAATTTGAGTATGTGAAGTCCAAAATTTTAATGTGACAAATTTTTAGTCTTGTCCAATGCAGGCAAAAGATTATTTTGTTAATAAAGTTTGAAAATGCAAGGTTCATAATGTGCGACATTAGGTAAATGGTAAAGTAAAGATTTATACACGGTACCTTATTGCCCCGTCCGTGAGCTGAGGGTTGATTGTTTTGATGAGAGCAAAGTATGCTTGCATTTTCTCCATACTCCACATGCACTTTGCGTCAACGTCACCCGCACCTGATGATTATAATAGTTGACTTTCTTTTATTGATTTCATATTTGTTAAAGTATTAGTGCATTTGTATACTTCACAACTATACACTACTGTACATACTGTAGGAGTAAATTCCGAGGAATAATGACTAGACCAGGGATGTGGCTCACTCGTTAGAGGGTCCGCTTTTCATCCAGAAATCCTGAAAATCAGCCACCCCAAATGGTTTGGTATTCCAGTACAGTAAAATCAATACGTAAATATGGGAAAATAAGTACACTAATAATAAACATGGCCAAATTCCTCAGTTGTACATGTGCAGACAAAGACGATTATTGTCTGACTATGAGCGCCACCGTTGTGCAGCCTAGTTTATGAATCTTGTAGAATATAACTGTACTAACAAACCAGCCATGTAATCAAACCATGCAATTAAGATTACATTCACTTACATTACATTCTTCATTTTTTGGTCACCGTGCCACAACCTCTTCACATAACTATTTGTATAATAAATAGTTTCTACCATCTGTCCAAAATGTGTGTATATTGTATGTATAAATGACTCATGTAACCAATGCCCACAAAATTGATGTACCCATGAAAAAGAAATAAAGTGATAAAAAAAAAGAAGAAAAAAAAAGATTACAGTCAGACAGTGGTTGTTCGGTGAGTATGCGTTTCACAAACTATGCATTAATTTCTTTAGCCATACAAAGCATGAGAACTATTTCTCACCAATAGGGTTCTTGTTCTCGAGGATGTAGGAGGAGACAACTTTGTCCCAGTCCTCGTTCTGTGAGTCGAGGAGCACCAGCACCAAGTCAAACCTGCTCAACAGGGGGCTGGCCAGCGCTACGTTCACACAGATCGACTGGGGGTAGAGAGATTATTTCATTGTAGATTATGGATTTCTTAAGAGTTTCTTAGAAGTTGTAGACGCTAACACCATTATCCAGAATCCAGGCAATTATGAAGTTAACTATCCATAGAACGTGATGCCTTTGCTGATCGATGGCCCTGTTGCTTTGAAGTGAGGTGATTTGAGGTTTAACGCCGCTTTCAAGAGTTTTTCACTTATATCATGGCTGCTGGTATTATTGCAGGGAGAAAGCCTGCAATACCATGTGGTTATGCGTGATGGTGAAACCTGCGAGCATCAGCTGGAACTAGCAAACCATGGGTGGTACTGTGCTAATATTCAGTACAGCATTGTGCCCTAACTTTACTTGACGTACAGTGCCGTGCCACTGGCTGAAAGCTGACTTCCTGCTCCTCATTTCATTGGTCAGTCAAAGACAAAGTTCAACTGAATTTGATCTCAATCAATCGAGATGTAATGTCAGATTATTGGGACATAAAATTACAGCTTGATTTAATAAGATTGAACCACAGATGCTAAAAATCGCTACCTGTTCTGGGTCATAGTGACCTTTAGGATTTGTTGCTGCCAATATGGTGGTCCTTGTGCTCAGCTTGCACACCATTCCTGCCTGGAAACACATCAAGATGTCTTCATAAATTTAGATACAACACTAAAATTATTAGTACAAGATATTGGCTGACCAACATACCCTGAACATCTTTCCAGTTACATGATACATACTGAAGTCTACCCTGCGTTCTGTATCAGAAATTTTCCCAGAATGTTCATAAGCAATGTGAAAATCAATGTTTAAAACAGGATATTTGTGGCAGACAAAGTGTTACTGAACTCACGGCTGGGTGATAGATTTTACCTGAAAGTTGATATGACAGCACAAATGGGCACACAGATGCAGATTCACTGAACCAAATCATTTTAACCCATAAGCTGTTAATAATTGAATTAGTATCAAACCATTCTCAGAGGCCAATATACAGGAATAACCATTAATTAAGGAACAGGCATAGACTATAGACTATTGCAGAAAATTCGAAGGACCCGCAGGTTAAAGGGTTGACTTGTTACCTTGGCAACACTGATGGTCTGTTGCTCCATGGCCTCATGTATGCTGGCCTTGTCGTGTTCTCGGATACTGTTGAACTCGTCTATACAGCACAGTCCACCGTCAGCCAACACAAGGGCACCTGCCTCCAGCTGCCACTCTCCGGAGTCCTGGAGTTGAGATGTGATACAATTGGACCATATACTTAATTGATATTTATCTCACGGGCCATGATCAATCTAAATAAAGCTCAATTTGACGGTTATGATATTAACATTGATTTAAGGATGTCCGCTCCTTCCGGTTGAACTTCAAAAATGAAATATGATTAAGTAAAGATTTTTTGTCATCTTTATTTACTTCATGATATTCTAAAAAGTTTAATACTAGAAATGTAGTATTTTAAAGTTTTTAGCAGGTTTTTTTCCCCATTTTTCCATAGACTCCCATGTTAAAATTGTACTTCACCCCACTATCTTACAGGCGTCATATCTCGAAAAAAACACACTACCCCCTATTTTTTAATGCTGATTTTCCAATCATATACTTATCTTTTAAAAAATATAAGTTAGAAAAAAAGTTTAATACTATAAATTTGATGAGCGAACATCCTTAAGAAAAACAAATTTAGGGAGAAATTTGAAAATATCGCAATCACAGACTATGACTATGTCGTTGTATTTCTATGTTTATGTTCTGATACTGATTACTTACCTTGACAGCGGTGACAGTAAGACCAGCACTGGTACTGCCGATTCCCGTAGTTAGCACCGATCTGGCGGTGATCTTCGTGGCATACTTCAGGAACTGTGACTTCCCTGTTCCTAAATAAAGATTATGAGAGCTTTTCATTATAAAATCACACAGATACATGACTTCATTCTCTCCCACTCAGTTCTTTCATTCTAACCTCTGTTCGTATCAAGCATTTTTTCAGCTAGAAAGAGAGAATCTTCACTGGTTGTGCAATCAGAGACATTGTTTCTGAAACTGAATATTCCATAACTGTTGAAATCACTAGAGTTGTTTCATCTGTGCAATGCTCACATAATGTTTACATGACAGAATTTGGCCATACATATAAAACAATTTTTGATTGGACAAAGTTTGGGACGTAACTAGTGTTGCAAACTTTTACCGTCACGGGATATTGCGAGAATATTGAAATATGGCCTATATGCCATCCTCGGTTACCCATGGTATTATATATGCTCCGTTACTCTCCACTATATCACCCATGGGAAACCTTATCAGGGGAATCTGTTCTCAAATTACCAACCCTTGGCCAGCGTGATGAAGTCAGTAACCAAAGAAAATGCTCAATGGGATAAGACGGAAATGACCAAGGGAGATAACCGGTGACGGATGGCTAACAAAATGATCTCGCTTGCTTTGAAACAAAGTGATATGAATTGTCATTGGCTCGCAGGTCCAAGCTTCCACGGTTTCCCATGGGTGATACAGTGGAGAGTAACGGAGCATATATAAAACCATGGGTAACCGAGGATGCCTATATGTAACAGGGATTAGAAGTATTGAGTGGAGCAACTGCTGTGGTAAAAGAATAGATAGACTTAAGTGGACTGTTTAATTTTTTCAAAATCTAATAAAAATAAGGATCATATAATCTATTATTTTATTAAATTGACTTATTTTTTATTACAATTAACTTTATTGCCATTCCAGTATTCAAAGACTGACCTGGATCGCCTACAAGCAACAGGTGGATTTCCCCTCGCACCTTAGAACCACTTTCGTCAACTCTCTGAAAATAATGATAACACACTTTCTATACAAACATTACTGCACAAGCATATGATATTTATAGCATATTCAAGGACATGCATATAAATTATTTAACAAATGATATTGAGATCATCACAAACGGGAGGTAACTGGTGTTGAATAATGGTGACCGCTAGTAAAATCAATATTTTAACTTGTACGTCTTTCATGTCGTTGAGGAAAAGGCTCCACATTCCAGAGGAATGTTGACGATAATAAATCTCCTTGAACTGGAATCCACGACAGACTTAAGGTATGAAAACTATGGAAGTAAAACCATTTACAGAAAGGTTACCTACCTGTACCCCACCTGCAAGTACCATGGCAACGGAGAGCTTAACGACGTACAGTCCGTACACCTGAGGACAGAAGCTGGTGAGGATCTTGTTACGAGCCGTGAATGGCTGATCCTTGTGTTCCTCCCAGTACGAGACTATTTCGGATTTCTGTGAATTAAAGAATTTTATCTTTACTATGATAATTATACCATAATTTATGATTGGCTATTGTCTAAAAATGAGCCATCCATGAACAAGGGGGTTTATACTTATATCTCTAATTTGATTCATTTCTGCCAGTGCGAATTACTGGAATTGTTCCTGTTAAAGCATATATCTCATGTCACATTGACTAAAGCTACTAATTCACAGAATGACACTACAGAGGACAGTGCTTGTCCACGGTGGGCCTTAGGGAGTTGGTATTCGTTAGATACATGGATCCACTAAAGGATGCGGGGAGGTTTGGCTAATGTGGGAGCCCCACGCCTCTTTGTAATTTACAGACTGACTGGATGTTAATGAATTTGCATGCAAATCAACCATTAATGATTTTAGAGTATTATCACCAGTGATATTAAACTTCATGATGAATTAAATTCATAAACAAAATTTGAGAAAAAGATCTTTCTTCGATGA
The DNA here is from genome assembly GCA_936450465.1 of Gibbula magus. Classification (NCBI taxonomy): domain Eukaryota; kingdom Metazoa; phylum Mollusca; class Gastropoda; order Trochida; family Trochidae; genus Gibbula; species Gibbula magus. Next base: position 22,749,334 of record OW388304.1, read on the forward strand.
TGAGGAATAGCCAGAATGATTATTCATGAAAAGAAGGCCAAACTACACACAAGCACAAAAATATGTTCATCAGTTATTACCAGTTCCCGTGTTATCATCACCGTGCTCCGCTGTTCATTGGTCACCTGAATGTGATTGGCTTTCAGGACTATCTCAATATCACACTTGCTGTCTGCGGATAGGTACCGCCATCTTCGCATCACAGTTCCACTGAATAATAAACAATCTTATCTCATAATGTCTTTTTTTTTTCAGAACATAATCTTAGGTCGTTTTAATATTTGACACTTTTTGTCGTTACTAGATTAATGAATGAAAAGGGCAATTATTAAGTCAATTGTATTGTTTCAGTATATAATGTATATTGGACACCAATAGCTCATATTGTGGCAGGAAGGAAGTCAGCAGAACCAAATTGGATATGATATGGGGCTAATGACTGTGAATATACCTACCAGACAGTAACATCATCACCAGCCTTGCACAAGTCGACAAGATCATCCTCTAGTACGACCCACATGGAGCGTGGAATCGTTCCCACTGCCAGTCTCTGGGCCTGTTCCTGTATCTTAATCTCCTGGTAATTCCGACACTTCACAGGAGGGGCCCCTGGGGGTAAACACATTCAGTATGGCATTAAAAGGGTTGTACAGGGTTTTGTACAATGTTACGTTTTAAACAGTAAAAATCTTTATCAACATTGTTCTTGTATCTGATCTCGACACATGAGGAGCACCTGCTATGAAATACATTATATCTTAGATAATGTTCTACTTATTAGTATTACCAAAGCCAAGTAATTGAAGATAATACACAAATATATACTTCCAAGTATAGGCTGGTTTCCCACCATCATTGCATTGAGAACATAACATCATGATAATCATGATGTTATACCATTGTTAATGAGATGACGTGAGATCACCAATGACAAACTGATATTTTGCCCAAGGTATTCACTATTGTATGAAAATAATAACCCTGATATGATTACATCTTTAAAAAACCCATTATAAGTGCTTCAGGGTATATCATTTTTTTCTGACAAACAATAGGTGGAAAGTTTTTCAAAGACTGAATGTTCCATAAGATCAATGAGTAAGTTATCAGCGCTTGGGCAGTATCTGAACCACTAGCGGCGATCCATCTGAGATCAAGCAATACATCATCCTGTAAGATGATACTGCAAGGGAATAATTATTACATTGCCATCATGGTTACAAGCACATTGCATCACAACACCAAACTTGACATCTGCACCAAGTTCATAGCTCTTAATTTCATACAATTAAATGTAAATAATGCCAGGGCTAGAAATTAACACTAGTCCTTCGGCCCGTGGCTAGTAAAAATTTCACTGGGCTAGTAAATGTCAGCTTCTACTAGCCCTGTGGGCCTTTAAGTGTTTCTAATTCATTATGAAATACTCAAAGTATTGGTTCGAGATTCTACTACTGCAATGACAAGAGTCGGGCATAGGATGCCTTGTTAACAGTTTATCATATATTCATAAATCCAGTATAAGCGTATTTGACACAGCAATTAAAGCTAGAAAGTTCAAGTCTGTTGATAAATACAGACCTTGATCGTTGAGAGTTGTGAAGTTGAAGGAGTTGCATGCTTCGTTGGAGCACTGGCTTGGCTTACAAACTGTGTAGAATTGCTCAAAATCTGCCTGAAACCAAAATGAAGATGTTTGAATTAATTGGAATTGAATCTAAAATCATCCAACAATGGCAAGTTTGTGCTTTAACCAAAATATATTAAAAATACTAATTTCAGTTCAGTATTCAGACTATTGAGTAAGTAAAGTGACAAACAAACCTTGACAGTGAATATGGTTCGACATTTTGTGCAGATATACTCTCTCTCATACTCAAGGACTCTGACAACTGTCGTTCGAATCACTGTACCTGCAAGAACAGTTTGAAGACTATCATCAGACTTTAATTTTTTTTATTTTACCGGTAATAGTTTTACAGATTCTGTTTCTCATGATTCCCCCTGATCTTGATGAAATGCATAGCTACTCCGATTGCTTCCCCATAAATTTGTTTACAAAATTTACTTAAATTTATAATCTTTTTGTTTAAATTTTGTGCCTCTTCTGTCTACTCTCCGTTAGACAAAGATGACCCACCCCCCCCCCCCCCCCCCCCCCCATATGTTTACAAATTATTGTGGATCTTTAATTGTTTTAATAAATCCTCAAGTGTTTAGTTAAAGACAATAGCTATCTTATTATTTATCTTATTAAGTTGTATGTGGGGGAAAAAGTGCAGTAAACTGTTTATACCGGTAACAGACAAGAAGTTCCCAACATCAAACGTCCTTGGTAGTGTTGTTCTTATCAATTCAGGACAAACAGGCAAGCCCATAATTCTTGCATGGATACTTTTCTTTACAGTCTGTAAAAGCAATGTGAAAATGTCTCACTAAGAAGCTAAGAAGCCCAACATCTTTTTTGATACAGAGTATATTATAAGGCATTGCATGTGAATTTTGGAAGATGTTTAATTTGCTGAATTATACAATACAGGTGACCAGTTTGAATAATGGACTATGGATTTGGACTTCTTTATTCTTTATAGATGACAAATTGTCAAGCAAGAATAAAGGAGTTGTATATCCATAAATTAGTTCTTCATCATCTCAACTTCTAGAATGTCTGTCAAAGGTGGTTTATCTGAGGATTGGACAAGTTTAAATTTGCACATTTTTACACAAGAAAGGAATCTGTGGACAGGTGACAAGTAGCGTGGTGGATACACCATGTTGAGAAGAAAATATACCATAACATAGAAACAGTGTAAGAAAGTTGGCTCTCTATTTGTACCATTCTGTGTTGTGCCTCGTGTTCAGATTTAATCTGTTCCTGTACGTCAACAAGAATATCATCGAAGAGCTGCAGCAACTTAAGGGACTGCTCCAACAACACACTGCATACGGAGCTGTTACTTTCAAAGAGAGACAGAGCACTGGAACACAACAGGGGAGAAAATTCACATTTCTATAATCAATTGATAAAACGCATGATATGATCAGACAAATAGGTATTTTTTCAAAAACATTTTCATCATATAACATTAATTCAATTTATGATTGATGAAATAACAGTTTTCAGGTAGAGAAATCCTTAAATTAACACCTTTAGCTGTTGAATTATTTGTGGTCAAACCGTTCTGAGTTGTCAATTAACAGAAGTACAACTCGTTGACAAAAGGGATAATCCAGGATTGCCAATTGGAAAAAGATAAGTTATCTCAAAATATTTTTACATAAGAAAGTTGTCATTAAAGTGTAAATCATTTATTCAATGCTGTAAAAATTATTGCACCATACTCCACACTAATTGAAAAATGATCCTCCTCTTCATCTTCAAACAGAATTTCCTGCAGCTCTTCCCTGTGATATGATATTGCATAGGTCTTTAGAACATCTGAAAATATTTAATTTAACTGTATATGTTTTATTCTTTTGACATAGCAACTTGAATAAATCAAGCTCAAGATTGTTAATTGTATATGAATTCATAAGAAAAGTATCAGAAAATGTGATACTTATCAAATGTCAAGAGTAGCATATGTTCTCTGCGTTTAGTTTGCAAACTCGACACTCACGTCTTCAAATTAAATTTTGATTTTACTCTAACTCTAATCTAACTCAATACAAATCAAATGCAGTCTTAGTATCTTTATATTGGTTATGACTGTGATTGGGGACCCGTGCACCAAACGAAATTGGCAAATCATTTGATTGGAATCTTGCATTCTCTTAATGTACCTGTTTGAAATGACCGGCAAAAGGCGGCATCAGATGGCAGACAAATGTTTTCCTTGCAACATTCAATAATTAATTTTGTTAATGAACTTTTGACAATTATATAGCTGATAACTGATTTATGTCAATATAATGATGATTTTTTAAAACACATGATATATATATATATATAGAATGTTAATGATCCATGTTTCAAAATACATCTCTAAAAAAGACTTGTTACATAAAATGAGATGTTTATTGATTCAAGAAGCTAGTTCCGAGTGAACTGATGCTGACGTCTTTCTGTTTGTGCGCTGAATCTCGATTCAACTTGAAACTGGTCTAGGAGCGTTGTACACCGATCACATGGTCTAGGAATATGCTGCTTAAAGGCAGACTGCGTCAAGGATAAAAATGAGATCACTTTTATCTACCTATGGTGATTGACATGTCTGCTAACGAGTCACAGACCCAAATGTCAGACAATTGAAGATATTGGTGGTAAAGATTACTGCATGTAAACAGTGAAGCGAACCATAACTCAAAAGCAGCCACGCTAATCACCAAAGAAAGATAAAAGTTATCTCATTTTTATCCTGGACGCAGTGCCCCTTTAAATGAATCAAGCATAGTGGCGGTCGTTGGCTGGGTCCCCAATCAACCAGCCTATGACTCTTTAGCTCAAGCACTCCAGTATATAACAAGACAACTATACCAAATACGAGCTTATTATTTATATCAGACAAATAATTATAGTGTCTGTTGACAGTGAAGAGAGCTCAAATTGAGTGTTGTAGAACTTTACTGGACACAAACTTGTAGTTATTCAGTTACCTTTGAGTCTCACCGACTCTTCGTCACTAATATCAAGTTGAGACATGTTATATCACATCCTAGGAAGTTAAGAATTACTAATTTCAATATAATTTGGCTTTATTATGTCAAAGTTATTTATGTACAACTTCAGAAAATCCGAATTTGGCGCCATATTGGATATTTTAATTCACGCGAGATTTTGATTTGCCTGTATACTATTTCTGTAAAACTGCTTACATATATAGATAAATACATATTTTAAACTGCAGTAATTGTGTTCATTATTAGTTCATTTTAGTGTGTACAAATAAATGCATCATATAACACTATTTGTCTATAATGTAAAACAAATAAAATATTCATATTTCTTGAATACGATGAAAATACATTATGAACAAATTATTAGTCGTTAAGGAAATTCTAGGGCACCTGCGAGATTTGCAACATGGCGTCAAACATGTAGAAAGTTTGGGTGTAGCCTTGTTTGTTGAGGATTTATACATTTATTTTAAGTTTTGCATAGTGACAATTCCAAGCTCAAGATGCGTACTGTTTTAATGGTTGCAGAGAAGCCATCTTTGGCGCAATCTCTTGCCAAAATTCTCTCAAATGGTGCTATGAACAGCAGGAAAGGGATGAACGGAGCCTGTTCGGTCCACGAATACCGAGGGAAATTTAATGGAGAAAACGTCTTTTTCAAGATGACATCTGTCTGTGGTCATGTCATGAGCTGTGACTTTATTGGACGCTACAATAGTTGGGATAAAGTTGACCCTGTAATTTTCCTTTGATATTCTTGACTGAACTAAACCTGTAAAGTTTTCATCAATTTAGAAAAGTAAATGGGATAGACTGAATTTTACCCAGAAAAAAACGCAAATGTAACAATGACATCGTAACACTGAACCAAAAGATTGCCTTTCTTTATCAGCCACTTCATTTCGCTCCCAAACATAGCAATAGATGATAAGGCTCAATCTGCTACATTTTCTTGAAACAACGTTTATGCCAAATGTTTGCTCATTTGATTATTTAGTATTTTTGTTTCAGGTTGAACTCTTCAATGCACCAATTCAAAAGAAAGAAGCAACACCAAATCTACATATGCCAGCTTTTTTAAGAAAAGAGGTACATTCTTAGCAAACGAACATCTTTTCAATGGGATGCAGTGTATTCATAGACCAAATCAGTTCGTAGATGCTTTGATTTGATAAACGCTGTGGATTCGTAGGCACATTTTAGCACAATTTAAAGCAACACATGTCATAAAAGGACATCATAGACATTTAAGATCATAGAGACTAAAGTCATTTAAACATCATTTGGTATGACAGAAATTTAGTAATTTAATGAGATGTTAGTAAATTAGGTGATGTGTTTTGATTGTCCATGACTTACACTACTTCATCTTCGTCGACGTCTGCTTATCTCCCATTTGTTACTGATTGATGCTGTATACGGGTAATCTCAAATGGATACTTACCTTATTCTTGTATTTCAAACACAAACATTCTCCTACAAAAAGTAACAATAATACCGAGTATCTGATTGCTTTATACCTCAGAAATTGAAATATTTTATATATTTATAAATTTTATCATCATATCTTGGGGGGGTTTAATTTTGTCATTATTGTAATCTTATAGCTCGTTAGCATTGATTTATACCTATGTCTTTGAACATTTACAAATCCATGCCCATCTGCCTACAAACCACCAGAAATTTACATCTATGAACCTGTCTGGTCTACAAACTCACCAACATGATGTTTATATTCTATTGTATTAAAATCAATTTGAACAAAGTTCATATCAAAATCGCCTTCCTTTATCAGGGTCAGGGCGCTGATTATCTCGTACTATGGTTGGATTGTGACAAGGAAGGTGAAAACATCTGTTTTGAAGTCATGGACAACGTTGTACCAGTGATGAACAGAGTAAACGGACAGGTAACACAACATGGCATCAATGTTAAAGAAACGATATCTGAAAATTGAAACAAATTTATTTTTCAGTGATATATGTTTGTATCCATTTTAAGTTTGAAAACTTTACAATGTTGTTAATCCATCAAATTTAACTTTTGAGCTGCTCTATCTATCTATCTATCTATCTATCTATCTATCTCTCTCTCTCTCTCTCTCTCTCTCTCTCTCTCTCTCTCTCTCTCTCTCTCTCTCTCTCTCTCTCTCTCCCTCCTCTCTCTCTCTCCTCTCTCTCCTCTCTCTCCCTCCAAAAGCGACAAGTCTCTCATATATGTTATATTTGAATTACTGCTTCAATTTCAATTGAGTTTTAATGTATATAGAGAAGTAGAGAAAATTATCTTCATGTCAATGTTACTACATACACATCTGGCAATAGGTTATTTGTCATGTTTTTTTTAAACCATTTCAGCAAGTCTATCGTGCAAAATTCAGCGCTATCACAGACACTGACATAAAGAAAGCAATGCATAATCTGGGCCAACCAAACAAAAATGAAGCTCTCTCGGTTGATGCTAGACAAGAGTTGGATCTGAGAATAGGCTGTGCTTTCACTCGGTTCCAGACTAAATTCTTTCAGGTATGTAAATATAGTTGTTAGTCAAATAATAGTGTCTGCTAAATGTGTACTACAAGTGTATTTGTTAATGATAGATCAGTTGTGATAATGATCGATTTTCTTTGAAATTATACTGAGAAATGTGTCTACAGTATTGCCAATTATGATATCTTTTGATTCATGAGAAGAATGGTAAGATAGTGCCAAGAGGTGGCTCAATTAAAGAATTGTTTAAACTGCTGTTACTATCTTGATCATGTACACAAACTCGTAATTGTTTAATAATTATATATAATTCATATAATACATTATCCTATTATTTTCTTCCCAGGGGAAGTATGGAGACTTGGATAGTACACTGATATCCTTCGGTCCGTGCCAGACTCCTACTCTCGGCTTCTGTGTGGAGAGACATGATCGCATACAGTCATTTAAGCCTGAACCCTACTGGGTCATTGACGTTCAGGTACAATATTTCTATATGTTATGGCTTGATGCACAACAGTATCATGTCATTTTGTTGTCTTTCTCGTTCAACCTACTAATACATGTTTCTCACACAAGATTAGCGATTTCTTAATTGGTACTGTATTGCTCTGAAATAGATTAATGTTAGATGGTCTTGACCTCCCTGAGTGAGATGAAGAGGAATTCATTATTTGTGTATGTGGACTTAAACAAGAACACTACATTTTAGCTAGCAAACTCTAATATTTGACAACACTTTGTGCAACAAACACCAAGAACAAGGGTGTTGATAAAAAAAATGTTATTGGAGCTAATATGTGAAGACATATGATTGGGGGCTGACTCAAATGCTAAGAAAAATATTTTAAGCTTGGGTGTAAGATTTAATGTGATTGGGATACGGCCGTGATGACCTTAAGGAAATAAGGATATGCCTTGGGGGGGGAAAGCTATAAGGTTTGGAATAGCTGATTGCCGGGGAAAGCCGGGGAGGTTGTGTTGGCGCGAATGGCAGCCAACTGGAAAGCGGGATGGCACGAGTAAGAGCCCTTGTCCTGGGGACGGCGCGAATGGCAGCTAAATTGGACCGGGATGGCGCGAATGGCGGCCAAATAGAAAAGGATAGATGGGAATGGGCATTGTACTGTAGGTGAGGGCAGCGCGAATGGCAGCTGTGGGGGAGGGGAAGCACGGCGCGAATGGCAGCCAAATGGAGGGTGATAGATGGGAATGGGCATTATACCATAGGTGAGGGCAGCACGAATGGCAGCTGTGGGGGAGGGGAAGAACGGCGCGAATGGCAGCCAAATCGAGGGGGGTATATGGGAATGGACACTGTGTGGTTGGTGGGGCCAGCGCGAATAGCAGCTGTAGGTTAGGGAGGAAGGCGCGAATGGCAGCTGTAGGTTAGGGAGGAAGGCGCGAATGGCAGCTGTAGGTTAGGGAGGAAGGCGCGAATGGCAGCTGTAGGTTAGGAGGAAGGCGCGAATAGCAGCTGTAGGTTAGGGAGGAAGGCGCGAATGGCAGCTGTAGGTTAGGGAGGAAGGAGCGAATGGCAGCTGTAGGTTAGGGAGGAAGGCGCGAATGGCAGCTGTAGGTTAGGGAGGAAGGCGCGAATAGCAGCTGTAGGTTAGGGAATGGCAGCTGTAGGTTAGGGAGGAAGGCGCGAATAGCAGCTGTAGGTTAGGGAGGAAGGCGCGAATAGCAGCTGTAGGTTAGGGAGGAAGGCGTGAATGGCAGCTGTAGGTTAGGGAGGAAGGCGCGAATAGCAGCTGTAGGTTAGGGAGGAAGGCGCGAATGGCAGCTGTAGGTTAGGGAGGAAGGCGCGAATGGCAGCTGTAGGTTAGGGAGGAAGGCGCGAATGGCAGCTGTAGGTTAGGGAGGAAGGCGCGAATGGCAGCTGTAGGTTAGGGAGGAAGGAGCGAATGGCAGCTGTAGGTTAGGGAGGAAGGCGCGAATGGCAGCTGTAGGTTAGGGAGGAAGGCGCGAATAGCAGCTGTAGGTTAGGGAATGGCAGCTGTAGGTTAGGGAGGAAGGCGCGAATAGCAGCTGTAGGTTAGGGAGGAAGGCGCGAATAGCAGCTGTAGGTTAGGGAGGAAGGCGCGAATGGCAGCTGTAGGTTAGGGAGGAAGGCGCGAATAGCAGCTGTAGGTTAGGGAGGAAGGCGCGAATGGCAGCTGTAGGTTAGGGAGGAAGGCGCGAATGGCAGCTGTAGGTTAGGGAGGAAGGCGCGAATGGCAGCTGTAGGTTAGGGAGGAAGGCGCGAATAGCAGCTGTAGGTTAGGGAGGAAGGCTCGAATGGCAGCTGTAGGTTAGGGAGGAAGGCGCGAATGGCAGCTGTAGGTTAGGGAGGAAGGCGCGAATAGCAGCTGTAGGTTAGGGAGGAAGGCGCGAATGGCAGCTGTAGGTTAGGGAGGAAGGAGCGAATGGCAGCTGTAGGTTAGGGAGGAAGGCGCGAATGGCAGCTGTAGGTTAGGGAGGAAGGCGCGAATAGCAGCTGTAGGTTAGGGAATGGCAGCTGTAGGTTAGGGAGGAAGGCGCGAATAGCAGCTGTAGGTTAGGGAGGAAGGCGCGAATGGCAGCTGTAGGTTAGGGAGGAAGGCGCGAATGGCAGCTGTAGGTTAGGGAGGAAGGCGCGAATGGCAGCTGTAGGTTAGGGAGGAAGGCGCGAATGGCAGCTGTAGGTTAGGGAGGAAGGCGCGAATGGCAGCTGTAGGTTAGGGAGGAAGGCGCGAATGGCAGCTGTAGGTTAGGGAGGAAGGCGCGAATAGCAGCTGTAGGTTAGGGAGGAAGGCTCGAATGGCAGCTGTAGGTTAGGGAGGAAGGCGCGAATGGCAGCTGTAGGTTAGGGAGGAAGGCGCCAATGGCAGCTGTAGGTTAGGGAGGAAGGCGCGAATGGCAGCTGTAGGTTAGGGAGGAAGGCGCGAATGGCAGCCTTGGGGGGGGGGGGGGAGGCAGCGGAAATGGAACTGAAAGGGTAAAGGACGAGTGTTAATGGCGATTTGTCGGGGGAAGGAAAGGCGTGGATGGCAGCTGTTTGGGTCGGAAATGGATTAAGTGGAAAGAACTGAGCCAGCCCCGAAGGTGAAAGCTTGGGATGGAGGGTGGGCGATAAAAACCAAAGTTTGCTGAAGAGGCATTGAAACAAGAGGAGGCAGAGGTCACTTGACACAGCTTAATTACAGAAAAGTTGTGACGTACTTCCGGTTGATTAAAACTTTGACAGTAAACAATGATACATAAAAGGAAACATAATGGTATATATAAAATGAAACATGAACTAAGGAATGAGCATAGAAAGGATTATTATACCCCCGACCCCGGGGTTATATAGTAATACCAACGATTCCCTCCGTCCTTCCATCCGTCCGTCCGAAGACATGTTTTGTCCGATCGATTACAGAAAAACTATTCATTTCATCCTTTTCAAATTTGGCACATGTCTTCTTTACCACTAGGAGAGGTGCAGTGCGAAGTTTAAACCAAATTGGTGAATTTTTCAAATTTTGGCAAATTTTTATATTTTTTAACTTAGTCATATTCTGAGCATTTTTGTCCGATCGATAACAGAAAAACTATTCATCTCATCCTTTTCATATTTTGCACATGTCTTCTTTACCACCAGGAGAGGTGCAGTGAGAAGTTTAAATCAAATTGGTGAATTTTTTAAATTTTGGAGAATTTTTTTATTTTTTAACTTAGTCATATTCTGAGCATTTTTTGTCTGATGGATTACAGAAAAACTATTCATCTCATCCTTTTCAAATTTGGCACATGTCTTCTTTACCACTAGGAGAGGTGCAGTGAGAAGTTTAAACCAAATTGGTGAATTATTTTAATTTTTTAGATTTTTTTGATTTTTTAACTTAGTCATATTCTGAGCATTTTTGTCCGATCGATTACAGAAAAAATATTCATCCTTTTCAAATTTGGCACATGTCTTCTTCACCACTAGGAGGGGTGCAGTGCAAAATGTAACACGATTTGGTGAATTTTCGAAATGTTGGTGATTTTTTTTTTTACTTCGTCATATTCAGAGCTAAAATGAATGAAGCTACTTCTGTGTTGTGATTTGTTGACTTTATCATTTTCTTTTTCATGTAACTTTCATCAAAAGCTACTTCTGTGTTCTTGTTGATTTTACTATTTTATATTTCCACTGGTTATATTTTGGAAAAAGTTAAATTGTCTTTTCTGTCAACCATATACTGCTGTATATCCCTCAGGGGTGTGCTTCCATGTACCTGCTGTTTCAAGTCACTCGAATGAATCATTATGATGAATTAATTTCCAAAATAAAGTTGAAGTCAGTGGTAATGGCAGTAATTGTGTTATGTTACCCCTACCTTTTCAAGTTACTATTATTCCTACTTTTACTTTTAAGAGACTTGTCCTACCCTTTTCACAAACAATTTCATCTTAGCAATTACATTTCATAGCTTATCAATCCTTAGGTGTGCAGACACCTCTCTCTTTAAGTAAAATAAAAATGTCAAACTGTAACAGTCGGGGGTATTAGTGAGCCACGCTCACTTTTTTGCTTGTTAATAAGTAAAATACAAAATATATGCCTGTTGTTGCACAAACTAAAATTTAAAAATTCTCAATTTGTGCAACAAACAACGAGAACAAGGGTGTTGATACAAACAAATTTATTGGAGCTAATATGTTAAGACATATCATTGGGGGCTGACTCAGATGCTAAGAAAAATATTTTAAGCTAACTGCTTGGGTGAATAAGATTTAATGTGTTTGTGATACGGCCATGATGACCTTAAGGAAATAAGGATATGCCTTAGGGGGAAAAGCTATAAGGTTTGGAATAGCTGATTGCCCAAATCGTGGTAGCATACCGAGAGCCCCCAAGGGATATGGTGATAGTAATTATAAAGTTGGATTGAAGTAAATTAGAGATAAAATACTAATAAATAGAATAAAAAGAATACTTAAAAGAAATAAAACGTATCCCCGGGTTACATAAATAGGGCTAAACAAATTAGGAATGATGAAGAAGATGGAAAACATTGCGTAAATAAACAAATGTATTATCATGAACAATGAAATACACCAAATGTAAAATTACTCAAACGCATATACACACAATCAAGTAGTCTGTGCCAAGGGGTTTACATACACTAGATGGTAATAGCAGGAATCTGGAAACTAAACATTGCATAGTGATTGTTGAGCTGCTCGGAGAACAGTCTCCAGAATACGAATTTATCTGGTGAAACAATCAGACCTCCAACGTCCTAAAGTCTTAATCAAGTGGTCTTCCATTCTCACTTTTGTCGCAGTAGTAGCGGCTTCAATACGCACTTAATATTTTACCATGTGAATTATTTGGCTCCAAACCATTCCATTTTCAAGCTTCCCTTAAATTCATGGTTGTCTGTAGCTAATGTTCATGTAATGTTATTTTATGATATTTAGATCTCACATCCGGATGGGAAGGATTTGAAACTCGATTGGGATCGTGTTCGCATCTTCGATAAAGAAGTTGCTCAGATGTTCGTCAATTTGATCAAATCCAGTGATGGTGCAAGGTGATTCTTTTTCAAATTTTGTGTTTTTATTTTGATCAATTTAATGCTTCATCTATGAACTTTGTATTTCTGTTAAGTTAAATGTATTTTCAATTTGTTGTTTATTAATAGAATATTGCTGCTCTAGCAAAGGGAACACAATCGAAGAAGTCAAATCAGTTGTTCCATTTACAAAATAGTTACCAAAAGTTATACAAAATGTAGTTAGTGTACAATTCAACCTCTTGGCATGTGCCTGTTTAATGCTTTTGTGGAAAATATCAGTATTATATATATTGCATAAAATTCATATCAAACTATATCTAAACAAAATTAGAGGTTGTTTTGCTGCCTAGTATGTTTGAAAATTATTTTCTTAATGTCAAAATGATAAAATTGAGCAAAGTAGCGACTAAGGTCCATTCAATCTCCTAACAGGGTATTGGGTGTCACAACCAAAGAGAAAAGCAAGGCAAGACCACAAGCTCTTAACACAGTGGAGATGTTGAGAGTTGGCAGCTCAGGACTCAGTATGGGACCGCATCACGTGATGCAGATAGCGGAGAGACTGTACACGCAGGGATACATCAGCTACCCGAGAACAGAGACAACTCACTACCCTGAAAACTTTGACCTCAAGTAAGTTGAACTTGCAAAAATAATTAATGTTATAATATATCATATCATATGTTTTGCAAATGTGAGAAAGGCATTGATGCCACTTACAAATATCCATATCATCCTTATTAGTTAAGTTTGCAAATCTATATGAATATTAGCCTGGCGACTTAAGTTGAGAGTTATCTTCCCTTTGCTCATAGGCACACAAACCCACTGGTCCAGGTATCGTCACTGGCAACAGACTTAAAATGATTTTCTTAAACATGCATTATTGTTCACGACACTTTTAAGGTTTACAATTTATAAATATGATTAAATCTGTTTTAAATTGGTAAATAATTAAGTGATATGGCAATGGCACACATGATTTTTGTTGTCAATGATTTTGTTATGCTTGAAGTTTGAGTATAGTTCACTTCAGTAAAAGAGCAGTCAAACATACTGATCCACACATACAAAACTCCCTCATGTAATGCCATAATGCACAGTTATTTATTTAGTAAAATCTTTTGACACATACTTAATAATGTAATTAATTTCTGTGTATTTTTGTTTTGTCACACTTTTGATTCAGATAGCTGTAAGATACTCTTAGTCTTATAATAATAATAATCTTTGTGCCTTTTTTTTTATGGGAATTGTTTTAATTAATTTTCTATAGAGGCACCCTGAGACAACAACAGTCACATCCTGACTGGGGTCAGTTTGTTCGTCGTCTTCTTGAACAAGGAATTCAGAGACCAAAGTAAGATTTTATTTTAAAACTAACTTTCTCGATACATGGCAAAGAATTTCTAGGCTGTCATTTTGAAGATATATTAATATTTATTGCTCATAAGTACAAAAATGTCAATGACAACTATGCCACTATTTATAATATATATAATCTCTTACCTTTGGTAAATTTGTACATATTTTTATGCAGCGGAATTCCCTGTAAATCTCAGTTAACTCCCCTTATTTGTTATTAAATCCAAAGGCACTTCTTTTTGTGCCCGTGTGTTTGTAACCAATATTAATGCGTCACATAATGAATGAAACCTGTCACTACTAAATGATATTTTATACCCTTTATTTAATATTTTCCAATTTTTTCTAAAAAAATATTTGCTTATTTTCCAAGGAAAGGAAGCGACGCTGGCGACCACCCTCCGATCACTCCAATGAGATCAGCCACCAGCTCCGACCTCGACCACGACAGTTGGAGACTGTATGATTACATCACCAGACACTTCATTGCTACTGTGAGTTATAGTATCTGAAATTTTGCACCAACGGTTATTATGATAATAGTAATTTATCCCGAAATGTCGGCTCATGGTGCTGCCCTAATCAGTATGCTGATATGAGGACATACTTTTCATTCTCAGCTTCTTGAGGAGTTTACAATCCAAGCCATCAATTAAGATACTAAGATTGATGAGATCTTCGCTTCCTCATATTCCTGTCTGTGAAAAAGACTGCTCGGAATCGAATACAGTAGAACACGGATATAACAAATTCCAAGGAACCAAAGAATTCAGTTTGCTATTCACGTTTGGCATATTATAATGGGCTTTTGGCGGGACTAAAGTTTTTCTTGTACTGCATCGCAGATTTTATAATTCGGAAAGAAACTCTATCATTTTTAAAAAATGCATTAAGTTTACAATCTTGCGATTCTTAAAAAAAAACAAATTCCCAACTGTTTCAGATATCTCCGGACTGCACCTACCTCCAGACAACCGTTGCATTTGAGATCGGGGCTGAGTATTTCTCATGCACTGGGAAGACGCTTCTAGATCTCGGCTACACAGAGGTGATGACCTGGCAAGCAATTGCGAGCGATGAGGAGATGCCTCGCTTCCAGAGAGACCAGATGCTGCCGTTTAAAGAGGTGAATTAGTAGTTGCTGCACTTCTTTGAGAATGTAAGCCTTATTGCCAACGCCGGGGAAGTCCAGGATGGAAACATTCTAGCGCACTTCCTGAAAGGGGACTTAGTTTTTCTCACAGCCGATCTTTGCTGATGGCATACTGGCTAGCGACTCCAAGTCAGTTAGACGGTGCCAGATTTGCTCTCTTGGAAATTTGACTGGCAGTACCAATAAGTACCTCAGACAAAACCTGGCGGCGAGCTAGGTTGTCCAGATATTCTGCCACTGCGGCTTAAAGGGGTAATATAGAACATAGTTACTTACGGGTTAAGAAATAATTGATATTATGGTGCTTATTGTTATATTAGATGTTTTAAGATCTTTGTGTTTGTTGTTTTTATGTAACTATTTGTGAATCAACAAAGAATGACATAAACATTTGTTCACCATTGAAACTTAATTGTGTAATGAATAAATATACAGAAAAAAGGAGGCAGTAAATGGGAATTGTAAGAAAATCAAATGACAGAAATAATTTTCACATACTAAGGCACTCTCAATAAATTGCTGTAAGTAATGAAAACTCAGTATCATTTTTGTGATGTTTCTGCTGAAACATGCTAGGATAAACTACTTGGAAAATTAATCTATCTAAATACCTTTTGACCAATAATATAAAGTGGTACATTAATAAACAAACTTAACAATTGACTTTATGCATACAATGGAAGCCCTCTTAACTGGCACTCATTGTGGCTGGGAAAAAATGCTAGTGTTACGAGCGTGTCCGTAGAGCTTATGTTTAGAGGACAAAATAGTTTAGGGACCAAAGTTTTCTGCCGGTATCAAGGGATCTGGATTGTTGGGCTGCTGGTTTAGAGGGCTTCCACTGTATTTGAATATAATGGTACTGCAGGTGAAGTTGAACGAGCGACAGACATGTGCACCAGACTACCTCACAGAGTCTGAGTTGATTACCCTGATGGAAAAACATGGCATCGGTACCGACGCCAGTATACCCGTCCACATCAACAACATCTGCGAGAGGAATTACGTCAACATCATCCCCGGCCGAAAACTTAAACCTACACCACTGGGGATTGTGCTGGTGCACGGCTATCAGAAGGTTGGTCGATGTTGACATTTGAATTAAATTACTAGAAGTAGAAAACTGTATGTCACTCAGGCTTTTAATAAAACATTGTACATGTAGGTTGAAAATATACAATTTACATTCCATATAGGCCAGACCACAGCAACTGCACATGGTTCATGGATAATTTTACCTCTCTACATCTGACAATTGATAGAAATTCTGAGCTCTCTTGTCAATTAACAAAATATGTACATTGAAAATCCTCGCCACTATTAGCTGCGCTACTGCCCAAGCGACGTTCAACAATGACTCACAGACACTGAATGATAATCTCAGCTATCTCTACAACTAGTCTAACAAAAGCAACTTAACAGCATAGAGAAGTTTATAATGTAATCCACATCTTGAACAGTTAGTTTAGATAAAAGATAAACAAGTAAGCTTACAACTGTTTTTCTCTGTTACAGATAGATGCTGATCTGGTGCTGTCGACGATGAGATCGGCAGTGGAACAGCAACTCACCCTCATCGCTGTTGGTAAAGCAGACTTCTACGCTGTGAAACAACATGCACTTGACATCTTCCACAGGAAGTTCCGCTACTTTGTTGAGAATATCAACGGAATGGACGAATTGTTTGAAGTCACGTTTTCCTCCCTAGCTGATAGTGGTCGGCCTCTGTCAAGGTGGGTGGAATTATGCATAGCAGGCTTCATTTCCTTTTCTTGTTTTAACTCTTTCCTCTTAAGCTACCAAGCCAGGAAACTAGCATATGATATTTTTGGTGCTGAGACGTGGGGTGTTGTAAAATTATGTTTTTAAACTTGCCTTAAGCCAATGAAAACAAAGCAAACATGAACACAAAAAATCAAAATTTACGATTACTGGTCCGATCATGATGCCTAAAAGTGACTATATTAGGTTAGTGTGTATGCATGAACAATGATTACTGAATTGTTATTGTTAGCTATTCATTGTTCAGACAAAAGATTGAGTCATTTAGTGCAATTAATGAAAGAGGGACCTTGATATATTTTGCAACTGATCTTACAAAAAGTGTTTCTGTATTTCAGATGTGGAAAATGTCGCCGCTACATGAAGTACGTCCAAGCCAAACCGTCCCGTCTCCACTGTTCGACATGTGACGATACTTTCTCACTGCCACAGAACGGCAACATCAAACTCTACAAGGAACTACGGTGTCCTCTCGATGACTACGAGCTGGTCTTGTGGACAACTGGTGCAAAGGGCAAGGTTTGTACCAATAATCTGCAAAAGAAATTGCTTCTCTATTTTAAGGGACCATATACCTAATAGTAAATCAGGGGAGGATTATCAACTAATAAGGCAAGTGCGGGAAACTAAATCAAAAGTAACAGGTGTAGAGTGGTCTAGAAAGCTAGTACACAGCTTTGGGTTTTTTGTTCCAGTTTCATATGCTACCCTCGCCGTGCACAGAATACATGATGCAAAGTATTGCCTCGATTATGACTGTGTTCAGTGTTCCATCAAAGAATCCTATTTGTGTCCACAATTATACCCCCGCTACGACGTAGATGGGGGTGCTCTGCGTCTCTGTCCGTGTGTACGTGCGTCCGTCCAAAATCGTTTCCGGAGCATATCTAAAAAACTATTTAACTTGGAAACTTCAAATTTGGTATGGAAGTAACCCATATGGTGCTGTTGTGCCTTTTAGGGGTCCCAAGGTCCAAATAATTTTTTTAATTTTGTCATTTGTGTCATTTCGTGAGCATCACTAAAAAACTGTATAACCTTGAAAACTTAAATATGGATGTTGCCTTCCTGTTGTATGAAGGCAATCAAACTACAGGAGGGGGTATGTGAGCTGCGCTCACTTTTGCCTTGTGTTTCTTAGAAGCAGGTTACGTTTACCATCACTTGTCAAAAGCATTCCACCTGATGAAGGAGTGAGTATATACTCCGAAATGTCGTGTATTTTCACATTAAAGAAGTTGTTATTTAGAAAATCTTCCTGAATGCTTATGATTTTTAATATTTGTACAAGAAATTCAATTTATTTACTTCTATATCACAACCTTATTTTCAGTGCTACCCGTTGTGTCCATACTGCTACAACCATCCCCCGTTCAAGAGCATGCGGAAGGGGATGGGTTGTAACGAATGCACACATCCGACTTGTCAACACTCCCTCTCACAGACGGGGATATCAGAGTGTGTCGAGTGTGAGTTTGGGATTCTCATACTCGATCAGACGTCTGGTCCCAAGTGGAGGATGGCCTGTAATAAGTAAGTTCAATAGAGGATATCTGTTTTCTTTGACAAATACCATGTTGATCTCATAGAGTGAGGCAGAAAAGTAGATATTTCACGAGTGGTGCACTTTTCTACCTCACGAGATGAGATAAACATGGTATTTGTCAAGGAAAACAGATATTCTATTTATTATATCATTATTTCTGTGTTTTATGTTGAAATGGAGTGATTTTAACGGTAAACTTTCAGCCTTTGCAAGATGATACTATGACATCATAACATTGTCTTAATGAGGTCACGAGTAATGATAAAGGTCACACCACTCTAGCTTGATATAGAGGATATTTTGTGTTTTCAGTGTAACGGGGTAACTCCAATATTTTAACTCGTGGCTGCGCCACTTGTGAAAATACCGGCTTTACCCCGTCACTTTGTGAGAGAACAGTGATATAACACTGAAAATACAAAATATTCTGTTTATTATATGCTTCTGTGGTCGGAAATATTGTGTTTTACGTCCAAAACTGCTTCAATTGAGCAAGTTCTGGCGATGTCATACAATTGTTGCTCCGTCACTTAGCAACAGCGATGACGTTGTGTTGATTGTAAACGTGACGTCATACCATTGTACACATACGAAAAACTCCTTAGCTGGGACATTTAACATGAATCTATTTACTTACAGGTGCACTGTGGTTATCAACCTGTTTGAGAATGCGTCTAAAATAACGATTGGCTCGGATGAAACATGTGACGACTGTGGGGCGAACATAGTTGTCATTCAGTACAAGGTAAGTCGTAAAAACGGAACACTAGTATATCTCTAGCTTTCTGTCAAATATTTTCTAAAGGCATGTATTAGGCTAAAAGTTTGACTATTGAATTATTTGGGTAAGATGATGGTGGTGAACGAATGAAAGTAAGTGAAAAAAAGTTCCAGTGAAACCATGAAAATATTTGAAAAATTTATCGGTCAAAATTAAGGAAGAATTATATACTGTAGACAATCACCATCTGGACAGCTTTCACTGTTACACAGTCTAATCTGTTAATGTAATGTAGACCAAACGAATGAGGCAACAGATGTGTAGTCCGATCTGTGGTTAAAGTTAACTAATTTAATCAATCACTAGTGATTCAAAGCTGGCAAACTCTATCTTTATCAATATAACACATCATATTTCTAGTCCATCTCTGTTGATAATCTGAATATTATACATTATTATCCATTCCAGTAAATGTTGGTGTCACTTTATACCCCTTCTGCTGTGACAGTTTAAAGCAAATAATTATTTTGAATTTTGATTAGTTGATCTTGGTCAAAGAAACTGCATGTATTTGTTTCTCAGTTCATAAAGAGTATATTAAACTATTCTCACTTCAGTCCAAGTCCCCGTTCCCGAATGCAGCTGAAGAGCATTCTGGGTGTGTATTCTGCGATGCTGTGTTGAAGCCACTTATGGAGAAACATTACGCAGTCATGTCAAATCGTCATCGCCGTGGAAACAGTCGGCAGGGAGGTCGTGGAAGGGGGCGTGGCAGGGGCCGAGGTCGAGGGCGTGGAAAGCCTAAAGACAAGATGGCTCAACTAGCTGCCTACTTTGTGTAGGAATGACTGCTGATGTGACTTGGGACATTGCACCTCCTTTTACCATAAACATATAAAGCCATTTTAGTTCTAAAATGTAAAAGAGGATTTGGTTAAGTTCTCAAACAGTTTCCATAGTGAAGTTACATTCTGGAGCATACCTTCCACTGGTTTTGGTTGCTAGGATTTACATGTAGCTTGTTGGATGTTGATGATTTACACATTAAAATGGCGGTCAGTTTCTGACAAGGACTGGCTGCATATTTGAACCAACGCCCCTCGTACACAGGGCGAGGCTAGTTTTACTTAATTAGCTCCATTGCCAGTAAAATCTTAAAGGTATTTTGTGCACTAGATGATCCTAATTCTATCAATATTATTGTTTAAAACTACATTTGGTGAGACGCTTGACGACCTGTCAAAAATATGTGTGTGGGGCTAACAGCATAAGAATCCACTGAAGGATACTATAAAGGAACCTCTATCAATATTATGTTCAGTTCCATGGTCAGAGACTAAGGGTTTAGGTTGGTCGAGTTCTAATGTATAATGTTCCAATGTCTTGAGTAAATCTAGTGCTATATTTGTTGTTTGTTAAAGATGTTTTAGAATTCACATGTTATTTAGCGCAATTCTACTCGTAAAAGTTGAAATAAAAAATACATGTTTGGTAAGTGATGGATAAAACATGGATCCTGGGTCGTCCGTGTATAAGAAAGACCTAAAGAGAGGGAACAACCCTGAGTAGATTCTCTCATTCATGGCACATCTCAAATGTCAAAATATAAACTTTGAATCAGAATAATTATTGATTAGATTGTTATTAGAGTTGTTAAAGAATTTGGTTAATGGTATAACAATGGTGATTTCAAAAGTAAAACCTCTAAGCAGGTCCTACTTAAACATAAAGAATTAATAAGCATAATGTGTTTCAAAATAAGAAGTTGTTATGTTGAAATCTTTCTTTTCTTCAGTATGTCAAGAGCAAAACCATTAATTTTGTAGAATATTTTATTGTAAGCAATTGACCCTCAATTAGTAACATCAGAATACCTTGTATAGTATATAGTGTAGTTTATGGTCACTTCCAACTTCCAAACGCAAGGCATAACTTTTACCAGTCTGCATTACTGGCTGATTTAAGCCATGCGATATTTCACTCGCTTTGTTGTGCCTAGATAGTGAATCGCTGCACCAGAAATGCATAGTTGGCCTGGATTTCTAAGCACAGATTTCTGAAGGGAATACTGCAAGGCCTAAATCAGCAAGTAAAGGAGACTGGCAAAAGTTATGTCCTGCATTGGGAAGTTGGGTTATATGAAGCATGTACTTGTGTGTTTGTTAGAAATGTATGTTTGTTAGATGAGATATACGTTTGACAATTGTACAATATTTTCTTAAGAATGCTTCAGTGTTCCTAATATTTTCTACGCTAAACATTTTGAATCTTGATTGTGAAATTGTTGTACTAAAACATCAGTTGCGCTGTTGTGAAAAAATAAAATGTCAATTTGTTGACTGGGGAAAGTGCAAAGATTTGTTAATGATTCATTAAATATCTCAATCCGTCAAGTCAATTTGTTTATTTTCTGTGTAGAGCAGGAGTGCTCGATAATGTCTTATGCCATAGCAACAGCAACAATTACCTCACTCAATGACGATAAATATATTCACTTCTTTTTAAAGTCCTTAAAATATGTCGCAACCAGGGATGCAGAAATCGGTCTATTTGCCGGACATGTCCGATTTTAAATCCAGTTTGACCGAATAGAAAATTTACCTATCGGACATCAGTTGACCGATTGCAGAAAATAAAATGAAAACTAAACAAACATGCGACTCGCAACTGATGTGTAAACAGGAATGTCCTCTTGAAGTTATTATTTCTTATGAAAACTGAACAAGAGTCATCAGAAGATGACAGATCCCACCGGTTCCACAAAATTTGTAAAACACATCTTTTACAGATACTTGTGTATCTACTACCGTACTTCAGTTAGTGGGTATTACAGAGTTTCAGGAATGTTAAGGGTTTTAGACTTCTGCTCCAGAAGCAGTCAAAATCAACAACAACCAACATCCCTCTCATGTTTCTATGGAAACAGAAAAAATAGAGTCATGGGCTCTGTAGCTCATCAGGATTTGATTTATTATCTAAGGTTGAATATCTAAGTTATCTCAAGTAATACATTGTTAACAAGCAAAAAATAGGTTTTTAGAACATGACCCCTGTGACCTGTATTTGGAGTCACAGGGTCACCAATCCTACAATTAGGAATCACCTTTGACCAAAGAGTCTCTACACAACTTTTCAGCTCTCTAGACCTTTTGGAACTGGAGAAGAAGATGAAAATAGGTTTTTGGGGTTGTGACCTCTGTGACCCCATTTGGGGTCACGGGGTCACAAAATCTACAATTTAGAATCCCCATTGGCCAAGGAGTCTGCACACAACTTTTCAGCTCTCTAGACCTTTTGGAACTGGAGAAGAATTTGATAATAGGTTTTTAAAGATGTGACCCCTGAGACCCCATTTAAGGTCACGAGGTCACAAAATCTACAATTTAGAATCTCCATTACCCAAGGAGTCTGCACGCAATTTTTCAGCTCTCTAGAACTTTTGAAACTGGAGAAGAAGATGAAAATAGGTTTTTAAGGATGTGACCTCTGAGACCCCATTTGAGGTCACGGGGTCACGAAATCTACAATTTAGAATCCCCATTACCCAAGGAGTCTGCACACAACTTTTCAGCTCTCTAGACCTTTTGGAACTGGAGAAGAAGATGAAAATAGGTTTTTAAGGATGTGACCCCTGTAACCCCATTTGGGGTCACGGGGTCACGAAATCTACAATTAAGAATCCCCATTACCCAAGGAGTCTGCACACAACTTTTCAGCTCTCTAGAACTTTTGGAACTGGAGAAGAAGATGAAAATAAGTTTTTAAGGATGTGACCCCTGTGACCCCATTTGGGGTCATGGGGTCACGAAATCTACAATTTAGAATCCCCATTACCCAAGGAGTCTGCACACAACTTTTCAGCTCTCTAGAACTTTTGGAACTGGAGAAGAAGATGAAAATAGGTTTCTAAGGATGTGACCCCTGTGACCCCATTTGGGGTCATGGGGTCACGAAATCTACAATTTAGAATCCCCATTACCCAAGGAGTCTGCACACAACTTTTCAGCTCTCTAGACCTTTTGGAACTGGAGAAGAAGATGAAAATAGGTTTCTAAGGATGTGACCCCTGTGACCCCATTTGGGGTCATGGGGTCACGAAATCTACAATTTAGAATCCCCATTACCCAAGGAGTCTGCACACAACTTTTCAGCTCTCTAGACCTTTTGGAACTGGAGAAGAAGATGAAAATAGGTTTCTAAGGATGTGACCCCTGTAACCCCATTTGGGGTCACGGGGTCACGAAATCTACAATTTAGAGCACAGTCAAATGCTTTCGTCCAATCATTTGAGTGTATTGTGGTCACGTGGAGTACATTTATATCCCGATAGATGTACGGTTGTCTGGTTGCGTTCGGGTATCATGCTCATAAACTGGTTCACAGACTTTCATAAAAACAACAAACACTGTCAACTGATTGTTTTATGTATGGAGACAACACACAGTTAAACGCGTATTACATTGACAAATGACCTGCTGTGTTCCCTTTCCGAAAGGAAATAGTCGCTTCTGTTGATGGGGGTCTTCTATATTAAGGAGCTTGATATTCCTAAAAGAAGAATAAAAGCATGTAAATAAAGTAAGTAATGGGAGTTCAATTGGGATTTTTCAAGTGTATTTTATTTAGATCATGAGTAAGTGAAACAATGACAAGCATCAAACCATGTTACCAATGTTTTATATATTTTCAACCACGATATAAAAAATAATATCAAAAGTTATATAGAACGACATAAAAATGAGAAATAAGAAAGTGATATAAAATTACCTTCTTGGAGTGTTAGAGGATGGAGACTGCATTGTCGTCTCACTGAAACTCCTGTATCGTCACACAGCGTCCGAGCGATGTCCAGTACGACGTTACATTCTTTCCTACAGACAGTTCCTTTGCTACAGTAACCTGAAATAATTTATATGCAATAAAGACGGGATGCACACTAGCATATGCAACAATAGATATAACAACTCGCATATTGATAAATACAGCTCAACAACCAACTTAACGTGTTGGTAAAAAATTTGAAATACAAAAAAACAATAACTGTTATTAAATAAACCAATTTAATGAAAATTAGTTTGAATTTTTAAATTACAGAGTTTGAAAAGTAAGGAGTAAAAAAGTAAAGTTACCTTTCCTGAATGAATAGTGTACTTGTTCTTGGACTGTCCATGATGAAGCCATTGTGTGAACTGATTCATTCCACAAACCACTCAGTCTTTATAGGCAATGAAATGTATTACTGCTCAATGTTGCTGAATAAAAACGTGCTTAAATCATGCATGTGCGTGATTCAAGCACGACGCTTATGCTGTAGCACGACTCGTACGCTTTATATAAAATGTACGCATCATGCACCTCGGACAATTTCAGAAATTCAGTGCTCACAGTGCCGAAGATGACGTCAATGTCCCTAACATTTGCATATGAAAATGAGAGATGTCAATGTTTTGCATGTTGCGTTCGAGAGAATGTTTCCAAAATTTGTTGACAAAATATTTGAAATAAATTCATTTTAAGACATTTTCTTGACGACTCAAGCATTTGACTGTGCTCTAAGATAGATAGAGAACTCGCAGCAGTACATTATCGGGATATAAATGTACTGCTACTCGTCCTCTATCTATTACTTAGAATCCCCATTACCCAAGGAGTCTGCACACAACTTTTCAGCTCTCTAGAAATTTTGGAACTGGAGAAGAAGATGAAAATAAGTTTTTAAGGATGTGACCCCTGTGACCCCATTTGAGGTCACGGGGTCACGAAATCTACAATTTAGAATCCCCATTACCCAAGGAGTCTGCACACAACTTTTCAGCTCTCTAGACCTTTTGGAACTGGAGAAGTAGATGAAAATAGGTTTTTAAGGATGTGACCCCTGTAACCCCATTTGGGGTCACGGGGTCACGAAATCTACAATTTAGAATCCCCATTACCCAAGGAGTCTGCACACAACTTTTCAGCTCTCTAGAAATTTTGGAACTGGAGAAGAAGATGAAAATAAGTTTTTAAGGATGTGACCCCTGTGACCCCATTTGGGGTCATGGGGTCACGAGATCTACAATTTGAAATCCCCATGGGCAAAGGAGTCTGCACACAATTTTTCAGCTCTCTAGACCCTTTGGAACTGGAGAAGAAGATGAAAATAGGTTTTTAAGGATGTGACCCCTGTGACCCCATTTGGGGTCATGGGGTCACGAAATCTACAATTTAGAATCCCCATGGGCCAAGGAGTCTGCACACAACTTTTCAGCTCTCTAGACCTTTTGGAACTGGAGAAGAAGATGAAAATAGGTTTTTTATGGATGTGACCCCTGTGACCCCATTTGGGGTCATGGGGTCACGAAATCTACAATTTAGAATCCCCATTACCCAAGGAGTCTGCACACAACTTTTCAGCTCTCTAGAAATTTTGGAACTGGAGAAGAAGATGAAAATAAGTTTTTAAGGATGTGACCCCTGTGACCCCATTTGGGGTCATGGGGTCACGAGATCTACAATTTGAAATCCCCATGGGCAAAGGAGTCTGCACACAATTTTTCAGCTCTCTAGACCCTTTGGAACTGGAGAAGAAGATGAAAATAGGTTTTTAAGGATGTGACCCCTGTGACCCCATTTGGGGTCATGGGGTCACGAAATCTACAATTTAGAATCCCCATGGGCCAAGGAGTCTGCACACAACTTTTCAGCTCTCTAGACCTTTTGGAACTGGAGAAGAAGATGAAAATAGGTTTTTTATGGATGTGACCCCTGTGACCCCATTTGGGGTCATGGGGTCACGAAATCTACAATTTAGAATCCCCATTACCCAAGGAGTCTGCACACAACTTTTCAGCTCTCTAGAAATTTTGGAACTGGAGAAGAAGATGAAAATAAGTTTTTAAGGATGTGACCCCTGTGACCCCATTTGGGGTCATGGGGTCACGAGATCTACAATTTGAAATCCCCATGGGCAAAGGAGTCTGCACACAATTTTTCAGCTCTCTAGACCCTTTGGAACTGGAGAAGAAGATGAAAATAGGTTTTTAAGGATGTGACCCCTGTGACCCCATTTGGGGTCATGGGGTCACGAAATCTACAATTTAGAATCCCCATGGGCCAAGGAGTCTGCACACAACTTTTCAGCTCTCTAGACCTTTTGGAACTGGAGAAGAAGATGAAAATAGGTTTTTATGTATGTGACCCCTGTGACCCAATTTGGGGTCATGGGGTCACGAAATCTACAATTTAGAATCCCCATTGGCCAAGGAGTCTGCACATAAAATTTCAGCTCTGTGGAGTCATTGGTTCTGGAGAAGAAGTCGAAAAAGCGAAAAGTTTACGGATGGACGGATGGACGGACGGACGGATGGACGGACGCCGGACACCATGCCATGCCATAAGCCCATCGGGCCTTTCAGGCCTGATGAGCTAAAAATAGAGCCATGGGCTCTGTAGCTCATCAGAGTTTATTTTGTTTGATGATGAAGACAGAAATATGTTGTCTCAATATAATGCACAATCCCTAACCCTGACAAATCTTAGTCTTGAAATTGAGAGAGAGCACTCAGCAAGGTCAACACACAGGAGATTATGCAATATTCTGACCCCTTGGCTCTGGTTACAAGCCAGCTGTGTTTTTTGTGTTTTACCGCCAAATTATGTAATAGACTCTTGCTTGCACTAAACACTGGCAGCACTGATCTAACTGTATAAGGCTTAAAGAGAACAGGCAATGTGATGAATCTCATGGTACATAGTACAATTTTGAATCAGCTTGGCTAAACAATCTCGGTTCTAAGCCTTGTCATCCAAACATCTAAACATTCTGAACAAAATATTCCTTCTAGTTTGTTCTGGATGAAAACAGGATTTTAGGTAATGGCCTACGGGGCTCTTATTTGGGGCCACTGGGTCACCAAATCTACAATTTAGAATCTCCATTGGCTAAAGACTCTTTACACAACATGACAACCTTCTAGGTCTTTTCGTTCTGGAGAAGATGAAAATAATCTTATCTTATCATTTCATCACCAGTCATATGCAGTTCACATATCTCATGTAAAATAAAAGAATTCTTAACTCCTCTTCAATTTAGTCCTTTATGACTTGTCACAATTTTCAGTTCATAGGCTATTCAATAGTTCTCATTTCACATTGATTACATCAATTTGACAAACATGTCCACAATGTAGATTGTTATCTAAAGTCGACATACATTTCAAATAAAGTGGTTGAAGTGTCATAAAATATCAGTTCAAAATTCATTTTCAAAGGTTTTTTTTAGGCTGTGGCCCATATTTGGGGTCACAGGGTCACCAAATTTACAAGTTTGAATCCCCATTGGCTAAAGAGTTTGCATACAATATTACAGCCTTCTAGATCTTTTTGTTCTGGAGAAAAAGATGAAAACAAGATTTTAGGTAATGGCCTGTGAGGCCCTTATTTGGGGTCACAGGGTCACCAAATCTATAATTTAGAATCTCCATTAGCTAAAGACTCTTTACACAACATGACAACCTTCTAGGTCTTTTCGTTCTGGAGAAAAAGATGAAAATAATCTTATCTTATCATTTCATCACCAGTCATATGCAGTTCACATATCTCATGTAAAATAAAAGAATTCTTAACTCCTCTTCAATTTAGTCCTTTATGACTTGTCACAATTTTAATTTCATAGGCTATTCAACAGTTCTCATTTCACATTGATTACATCAATTTGACAAACATGTCCACAATGTAGATTGTTCTTTCAAGTCGACATACATTTCAAATAAAGTGAAAGAAGTGCACATAAAATATCAGTTCAAAATTCAATTTCGACAGGTTTTTTAGGCTGTGGCCCATATTTGGGGTCTCAGGGTCACCAAATTAACAAGTTAGAATCCCCATTGGCTAAAGAGTTTGCATACAATATTACAGCCTTCTAGGTCTTTTTGTTCCGGAGAAAAAGATGAAAACAGGATTTTAGGTAATGGCCTGTGAGGCCCTTATTTGGGGTCACATGGTCACCAAATCTACAATTTAGAATCCCCATTGGCCAAGGAGTCTGTACATATAATTTCAGCTCTCTGGAGTCATTGGTTCTGGAGAAGAAGATGAAAATAGCTTTATAGCTTATGACCCCTGTGGCCCTTATTTGGGGTCACATGGTCACCAAATCTACAAATTAGAATCCCCATTGGCCAATGAGTCTGTACACAAAATTTCAGCTCTCTGGAGTCATTGGTTCTGGAGAAGAAGATGAAAATAGCTTTTAAGGTTATGACCCCTAGGGGCCCTTATTTGGGGTCACAGGGTCACCAAATCTACAATTTAGAATCCCCATTGGCCAAGGAGTCTGTACATACAATTTCAGCTCTCTAGAGTTATTGGTTCTGGAGAAGAAGTCGAAAAAGTGAAAAGTTTACGGACGGACGGACGGACAGACGGACGGACGGACGGACGGACGCCATCCCATGCCATAAGCCCATCGGGCCTTTCAGGCCTGATGAGCTAAAAATCTGATAATATGAAAAGGCACCACTTCAGTCAATGGGTAATACACATGCAAAGTTTCAGGAAGATATGATGAACGGTTTTGGAGCTGTGCTCCGGAAACGAACCTGTCTCTGAACAAAGTCCAACTTCAACATGTTTCTATGGAAACGAAAATAAATAGAGCCATGGGCTCTGTAGCTCATCACGGTTTTATTGATTTATTATCAAAGGTTGAATATCTAAGTTATCTCAAGTAATATATTGTTAACAAGCAAAATAATATTGATTTTAGATCATGACCCCTGTGACCCACATTTGGAGTCACAGGGTCACTAATCCAACAATTAAGAATCACCTTTGACCAAAGAATCTCTACACAACATTTCACCTCTCTAGAGCTTTACATATAAACTGGAGAAGAAGATGAACATAGGTTTTTGGGTCATGACCCAAGACCTAGATTGGGGTCACAGGGTCACAAAATCTACAATTTAAAATCCCCATTGGCCAAAGAGTCTGCACACAACTTTTCAGCTCTCTAGACCTTTTCGAACTGGCGAAGAAGATGAAAATAGGTTTTTAAGGATGTGACCCCTGTGACCCCATTTGGGGTCACGGGGTCATGAAATCTACAATTAAGAATCCCCATTGACAAAGGAGTCTGCACACAACATTTCAGCTCTCTAGACCTTTTGGAACTGGAGAAGAAGATGAAAATAGGTTTTTAAGGATGTGACCCCTGTGACCCCATTTGGGGTCACGGGGTCATGAAATCTACAATTAAGAATCCCCATTGACAAAGGAGTCTGCACACAACTTTTCAGCTCTCTAAACCTTTTGGAACTGGAGAAGAAGATGAAAATAGGTTTTTCGAGGATGTGACCCCAGTGACCCCATTTGGGGTCATGGGGTCATGGGGTCACGAAATCTACAAATTAGAATCCCCATTGGCTAAGGAGTCTGCACACAACTTTTCAGCTCTCTAGACCTTTTGGAACTGGAGAAGAAGATGAAAATAGGTTTTTAAGGATGTGACCCCTGTGACCCCATTTGGTGTCATGGGGTCACGAAATCTACAATTTAGAATCCCCATTAGCCAAGGAGTCTGCGCACAATTTTTCAGCTCTCTAGACTTTTTGGAACTGGAGAAGAAGATGAAAATAGGTTTTTAAGGATGTGACCCCGGTGACCCCATTTGAGGTCATGGGGTCACGATATCAACAATTTAGAATCCTCATTGGCCAAGGAGTCTGCACACAACTTCTCAGCTCTCTAGACCTTTTGGAACTGGAGAAGAAGATGAAAATAGGTTTTTGAGGATGTGACCCCGGTGACCCCATTTAGGGTCATGGGGTCACGAAATCTACAATTTAGAATCCTCATTGGCCAAGGAGTCTGCACACAACTTTTCAGCTCTCTAGACCTTTTGGAACTGGAGAAGAAGATGAAAATAGGTTTTTAAGGATGTGACCCCGGTGACCAAATTTAGGGTCATGGGGTCACGAAATCTACAATTAAGAATCCCCATTGACAAAGGAGTCTGCACACAACATTTCAGCTCTCTAGACCTTTTGGAACTGGAGAAGAAGATGAAAATAGGTTTTTAAGGATGTGACCCCTGTGACCCCATTTGGGGTCACGGGGTCATGAAATCTACAATTAAGAATCCCCATTGACAAAGGAGTCTGCACACAACTTTTCAGCTCTCTAAACCTTTTGGAACTGGAGAAGAAGATGAAAATAGGTTTTTCGAGGATGTGACCCCAGTGACCCCATTTGGGGTCATGGGGTCATGGGGTCACGAAATCTACAAATTAGAATCCCCATTGGCTAAGGAGTCTGCACACAACTTTTCAGCTCTCTAGACCTTTTGGAACTGGAGAAGAAGATGAAAATAGGTTTTTAAGGATGTGACCCCTGTGACCCCATTTGGTGTCATGGGGTCACGAAATCTACAATTTAGAATCCCCATTAGCCAAGGAGTCTGCGCACAATTTTTCAGCTCTCTAGACTTTTTGGAACTGGAGAAGAAGATGAAAATAGGTTTTTAAGGATGTGACCCCGGTGACCCCATTTGAGGTCATGGGGTCACGATATCAACAATTTAGAATCCTCATTGGCCAAGGAGTCTGCACACAACTTCTCAGCTCTCTAGACCTTTTGGAACTGGAGAAGAAGATGAAAATAGGTTTTTGAGGATGTGACCCCGGTGACCCCATTTAGGGTCATGGGGTCACGAAATCTACAATTTAGAATCCTCATTGGCCAAGGAGTCTGCACACAACTTTTCAGCTCTCTAGACCTTTTGGAACTGGAGAAGAAGATGAAAATAGGTTTTTAAGGATGTGACCCCGGTGACCAAATTTAGGGTCATGGGGTCACGAAATCTACAATTTAGAATCCCCATTGGCTAAGGAGTCTGCGCACAACTTTTCAGCTCTCTAACCCTTTTGGAACTGGAGAAGAAGATGAAAATAGGTTTTTAAGGATGTGACCCCGGTGACCCCATTTGGGGTCATGGGGCCACGAAATCTTCAATTTAGAATCCCCATTTGCTTAGGAGTATGCGCACAACTTTTCAGCTCTCTAGACCTTTTGGAACTGGCGAAGAAGATAAAAATAGGTTTTTGGAGGATGTGACCCCAGTGACCCCATTTGGGGTCGTGGGGTCACGAAATCTACAAATTAGAATCCCCATTGGCTAAGGAGTCTGCACACAACTTTTCAGCTCTCTAGACCTTTTGGAACTGGAGAAGAAGATGAAAATAGGTTTTTAAGGATGTGACCCCAGTGACCCCATTTGAGGTCATTGGGTCACGATATCAACAATTAGAATCCTCATTGGCCAAGGAGTCTGCACACAACTTTTCAGCTCTCTAGACCTTTTGGAACTGGAGAAGAAGATGAAAATAGGTTTTTAAGGATGTGACCCCGGTGACCCCATTTGGGGTCACGGGGTCAAGAGATCTACAATTTAGAATCCCCATTGGCCAAGGAGTCTGCACACAACTTTTCAGCTCTCTAGACCTTTTGGAACTGGAGAAGAAGATGAAAATAGGTTTTTAAGGATGTGACCCCGGTGACCCCATTTGGGGTCATGGGGTCACGAAATCTACAATTTAGAATCCCCATTGGCCAAGGAGTCTGCACACGACTTTTCAGCTCTCTAGACCTTTTTGAACTGGAGAAGAAGATGAAAATAGGTTTTTAAGGATGTGACCCCGGTGACCCCATTTGGGGACATGGGGTCACGAAATCTACAATTTAGAATCCCCATTAGCCAAGGAGTCTGCACATAAAATTTCAGCTCTGTGGAGTCATTGGTTCTGGAGAAGAAGTCGAAAAAGCAAAAAGTTTACGGATGGACGGACGTACGGATGGACGGACGGATGGACGGACGCCGGACACCATGCCATGCCATAAGCCCATCGGGCCTTTCAGGCCTGATGAGCTAATAAAGTGAAAGAAGTGCACATAAAATATCAGTTCAAAATTCAATTTCGACAGGTTTTTTAGGCTGTGGTCCATATTTGGGGTCTCAGGGTCACCAAATTTACAAGTTAGAAGCCCCATTGGCTAAAGAGTTTGCATACAATATTACAGCCTTCTATATCTTTTTGTTCCGGAGAAAAAGATGAAAACAGGATTTTAGGTAATGGCCTGTGAGGCCCTTATTTGGGGCCACAGCGTCACCAAATCTACAATTTAGAATATCCATTGGCTGAAGACTCATTACACAACATGACAACCTTCTAGGTTTTTTCACTCTGGAGAAGAAGATGAAAATAATCTTATCTTATCATTTCATCACCAGTCATATGCAGTTCACATATCTCATGTAAAATAAAAGAATTCTTAACTCCTCTTCAATTTAGTCCTTTATGACTTGTCACAATTTTAATTTCATAGGCTATTCAACAGTTCTCATTTCACATTGATTACATCAATTTGACAAACATGTCCACAATGTAGATTGTTATTTCAAGTCGACATACATTTCAAATAAAGTGAAAGAAGTGCACATAAAATATCAGTTCAAAATTCAATTTCGACAGGTTTTTTAGGCTGTGGTCCATATTTGGGGTCTCAGGGTCACCAAATTTACAAGTTAGAAGCCCCATTGGCTAAAGAGTTTGCATACAATATTACAGCCTTCTATATCTTTTTGTTCCGGAGAAAAAGATGAAAACAGGACTTTAGGTAATGGCCTGTGAGGCCCTTATTTGGGGCCACAGCGTCACCAAATCTACAATTTAGAATATCCATTGGCTAAAGACTCATTACACAACATGACAACCTTCTAGGTTTTTTCACTCTGGAGAAGAAGATGAAAATAATCTTATCTTATCATTTCATCACCAGTCATATGCAGTTCACATATCTCATGTAAAATAAAAGAATTCTTAACTCCTCTTCAATTTAGTCCTTTATGACTTGTCACAATTTTAATTTCATAGGCTATTCAACAGTTCTCATTTCACATTGATTACATCAATTTGACAAACATGTCCACAATGTAGATTGTTCTTTCAAGTCGACATACATTTCAAATAAAGTGAAAGAAGTGTCATAAAATATCAGTTCAAAATTCAATTTCGACAGGTTTTTTAGGCTGTGGTCCATATTTGGGGTCTCAGGGTCACCAAATTTACAAGTTAGAAGCCCCATTGGCTAAAGAGTTTGCATACAATATTACAGCCTTCTATATCTTTTTGTTCCGGAGAAAAAGATGAAAACAGGACTTTAGGTAATGGCCTGTGAGGCCCTTATTTGGGGCCACAGCGTCGCCAAATCTACAATTTAGAATATCCATTGGCTAAAGACTCATTACACAACATGACAACCTTCTAGGTTTTTTCACTCTGG
Organism: Gibbula magus; assembly: GCA_936450465.1. Taxonomy (NCBI): domain Eukaryota; kingdom Metazoa; phylum Mollusca; class Gastropoda; order Trochida; family Trochidae; genus Gibbula; species Gibbula magus. The sequence goes on from OW388304.1 coordinate 22,782,842, forward strand.
AGAAGAAGATGAAAATAATCTTATCTTATCATTTCATCACCAGTCATATGCAGTTCACATATCTCATGTAAAATAATAGAATTCTTAACTCCTCTTCAATTTAGTCCTTTATGACTTGTCACAATTTTCAGTTCATTCAATAGTTCTCATTTCACATTGATAACATCAATTTGACAAACATGTCCACAATGTAGATTGTTCTTTCAAGTCGACATACATTTCAAATAAAGTGAAAGAAGTGCACATAAAATATCAGTTCAAAATTCAATTTCGACAGGTTTTTTAGGCTGTGGTCCATATTTGGGGTCTCAGGGTCACCAAATTTACAAGTTAGAAGCCCCATTGGCTAAAGAGTTTGCATACAATATTACAGCCTTCTATATCTTTTTGTTCCGGAGAAAAAGATGAAAACAGGACTTTAGGTAATGGCCTGTGAGGCCCTTATTTGGGGCCACAGCGTCACCAAATCTACAATTTAGAATATCCATTGGCTAAAGACTCATTACACAACATGACAACCTTCTAGGTTTTTTCACTCTGGAGAAGAAGATGAAAATAATCTTATCTTATCATTTCATCACCAGTCATATGCAGTTCACATATCTCATGTAAAATAAAATAATTCTTAACTCCTCTTCAATTTAGTCCTTTATGCCTTGTCACAATTTTCAGTTCATAGGCTATTCAAAAGTTCTCATTTCACATTGATTACATCAATTTGACAAACATGTCCACAATGTAGATTGTTATCTAAAGTCGACATACATTTCAAATAAAGTGGCTGAAGTGTCATAAAATATCAGTTCAAAATTCATTTTCAAAGGTTTTTTTAGGCTGTGGCCCATATTTGGGGTCACAGGGTCACCAAATTTACAAGTTTGAATCCCCATTGGCTAAAGAGTTTGCATACAATATTACAGCCTTCTATATCTTTTTGTTCCGGAGAAAAAGATGAAAACAGGATTTTAGGTAATGGCCTGTGAGGCCCTTATTTGGGGCCATAGGGTCACCAAATCTACAATTTAGAATCTTCATTGGCTAAAGACTCATTACACAACATGACAACCTTCTAGGTCTTTTCGTTCTGGAGAAGATGAAAATAATCTTATCTTATCATTTCATCACCAGTCATATGCAGTTCACATATCTCATGTAAAATAAAATAATTCTTAACTCCTCTTCAATTTAGTCCTTTATGCCTTGTCACAATTTTCAGTTCATAGGCTATTCAAAAGTTCTCATTTCACATTGATTACATCAATTTGACAAACATGTCCACAATGTAGATTGTTATCTAAAGTCGACATACATTTCAAATAAAGTGGCTGAAGTGTCATAAAATATCAGTTCAAAATTCATTTTCAAAGGTTTTTTTAGGCTGTGGCCCATATTTGGGGTCACAGGGTCACCAAATTTACAAGTTTGAATCCCCATTGGCTAAAGAGTTTGCATACAATATTACAGCCTTCTATATCTTTTTGTTCCGGAGAAAAAGATGAAAACAGGATTTTAGGTAATGGCCTGTGAGGCCCTTATTTGGGGCCATAGGGTCACCAAATCTACAATTTAGAATCTTCATTGGCTAAAGACTCATTACACAACATGACAACCTTCTAGGTCTTTTCGTTCTGGAGAAGATGAAAATAATCTTATCTTATCATTTCATCACCAGTCATATGCAGTTCACATATCTCATGTAAAATAAAAGAATTCTTAACTCCTCTTCAATTTAGTCCTTTATGCCTTGTCACAATTTTCAGTTCATAGGCTATTCAAAAGTTCTCATTTCACATTGATTACATCAATTTGACAAACATGTCCACAATGTAGATTGTTCTTTCAAGTCGACATACATTTCAAATAAAGTGAAAGAAGTGCACATAAAATATCAGTTCAAAATTCAATTTCGACAGGTTTTTTAGGCTGTGGTCCATATTTGGGGTCTCAGGGTCACCAAATTTACAAGTTAGAAGCCCCATTGGCTAAAGAGTTTGCATACAATATTACAGCCTTCTATATCTTTTTGTTCCGGAGAAAAAGATGAAAACAGGACTTTAGGTAATGGCCTGTGAGGCCCTTATTTGGGGCCACAGCGTCACCAAATCTACAATTTAGAATATCCATTGGCTAAAGACTCATTACACAACATGACAACCTTCTAGGTTTTTTCACTCTGGAGAAGAAGATGAAAATAATCTTATCTTATCATTTCATCACCAGTCATATGCAGTTCACATATCTCATGTAAAATAAAATAATTCTTAACTCCTCTTCAATTTAGTCCTTTATGCCTTGTCACAATTTTCAGTTCATAGGCTATTCAAAAGTTCTCATTTCACATTGATTACATCAATTTGACAAACATGTCCACAATGTAGATTGTTATCTAAAGTCGACATACATTTCAAATAAAGTGGCTGAAGTGTCATAAAATATCAGTTCAAAATTCATTTTCAAAGGTTTTTTTAGGCTGTGGCCCATATTTGGGGTCACAGGGTCACCAAATTTACAAGTTTGAATCCCCATTGGCTAAAGAGTTTGCATACAATATTACAGCCTTCTATATCTTTTTGTTCCGGAGAAAAAGATGAAAACAGGATTTTAGGTAATGGCCTGTGAGGCCCTTATTTGGGGCCATAGGGTCACCAAATCTACAATTTAGAATCTTCATTGGCTAAAGACTCATTACACAACATGACAACCTTCTAGGTCTTTTCGTTCTGGAGAAGATGAAAATAATCTTATCTTATCATTTCATCACCAGTCATATGCAGTTCACATATCTCATGTAAAATAAAAGAATTCTTAACTCCTCTTCAATTTAGTCCTTTATGACTTGTCACAATTTTAATTTCATAGGCTATTCAAAAGTTCTCATTTCACATTGATTACATCAATTTGACAAACATGTCCACAATGTAGATTGTTCTTTCAAGTCGACATACATTTCAAATAAAGTGAAAGAAGTGCACATAAAATATCAGTTCAAAATTCAATTTCGACAGGTTTTTTAGGCTGTGGCCCATATTTGGGGTCTCAGGGTCACCAAATTAACAAGTTAGAATCCCCATTGGCTAGAGAGTTTGCATACAATATTACAGCCTTCTATATCTTTTTGTTCCGGAGAAAAAGATGAAAACAGGATTTTAGGTAATGGCCTGTGAGGCCCTTATTTGGGGTCACAGGGTCACCAAATCTACAATTTAGAATCCCCATTGGCCAAGGAGTCTGTACATATAATTTCAGCTCTCTGGAGTCATTGGTTCTGGAGAAGAAGATGAAAATAGCTTTTTAGCTTATGACCCCTGTGGCCCTTATTTGGGGTCACAGGGTCACCAAATCTACAATTTAGAATCCCCATTGGCCATGGAGTCTGTACATAAAATTTCAGCTCTTTAGAGTTATTGGTTCTGGAGAAGAAGTCGAAAAAGTGAAAAGTTTACGGACGGACGGACGGATGGACGGACGCCATCCCATGCCATAAGCCCATCGGGCCTTTCAGGCCTGATGAGCTAATAAAAATAGAGCCAAAAGCTGTGTAGCTCATCAGGATTTGTATTGTTTGACCTAGCGAAAACAGAATTAAATTGTTCTCGGCTTGTTCTAAAGCTTTTCATAACGGAGAAGATGATACAAAATAGTTTTTTTTACGGCATGACCACTGTTACTCACACATGGGCCGGGTCACAGGGTCATCAATTCTACAATTTAGAATCCCATTGGCCAAGGAGTCTGTAGCAATATTTCAGCTTTCTAGACCTTTTGGCACTGAAGAAGAAGATGAAAATAGGTGTTTAAGGTCGTGACCCTGTGACTCTATTTGGGACCGCAAGATCACTAAATTTACAATTTAGAATCCCAATCGGTTAAAGAGTACATACACAATATTACAGCCCTTCAAATCTTTTTGTTCTGGAGAAGATGAAAATAGTTGTTTAGGTCATGGACTGTGAGACCCTTATTCACGGCGACAGTCACCAAATCTTCAATTTAGAATCCTCATTGGCTAAAGTGTCTGCACACAATATTACAGCCTTCTTGGTATTTTTTTCTTAAAATGAGGATGAAAATAGGTTTTTAGGTCATGGCTTGGGAGGCCCTTATTTGGAACCAGAGGGTCATCAAATCTACAATTTAGAATCCACATTTGTTAAAGAGTCTGTACACAATATTTCAGCCTTCTAGGTCTTTTCGTTCTGGAGAAGAAGATGAAAATAGTTTTTTTAGGTCATGGCCTGTGGGTTACCAAATCTACAACTTAGAATCCTCATTGGCTAAAGAGTATGTACACATTATTTCAGCCTCCTAGGTCTTTTCGTTTTGGAGATGAAAATAGGTTTTTAGGTTATGGCCTGTGTGGCCCTTATTTGGGGCCCCAGGGTTACCAAATCTACAACCCAGAAGTCTGTACATGACAATTTCAGCTCCCTAGAGCCAGTGGTTCTTAAGAAGAAGTCGAAAGTGCGAAAGGTTTACGGACGGAAGGACGGACGGACGCCATGCCATGCCATGCCATAAGCCCATTCGTAGAGTGTATTCAACATCTAAAGTAACACAGTAGAGTATGTTGAACATTCTGGAAAGATGACTTAACAACAATGGATCCTTACGACAAAATATGTATGTTTGTCAACAGAAACCCTCGGTATAAATCAGAATCAAATAGTGTTCAATTGAGAACTTTGACAATCGAATGAAACAACAAAAAAATGATGAAAGTTATAAAAGACAAACACATCAAGTTGGTTTCACTGTAGATTTATTTTTTGCAAGAATAATTTCTATGAAACCATGGTTTAGAAAATACAATTCCTGAGATCTTCACAGACAAAATAATCCACATTCTAGATGTCCTCTTGGGTAAGTGTAACGTAGGCCTACATCAAGGTGATGTGACCAACCGTTTGATATAATATGATGATGATGAATATGCGTTTACATGTTTACTTCCTTCGTTGCTCTAAATTTAAAATATGACAAAGTTTAGACATTTACATTTGTAATTGAGAAAGCTGGCTGACATTATAATTTAGCAATTAATTTCCTATTTTAAAAGTTTTTTTTGACAAGACCAAGATTGACAACAGGATATTGTTACAGTTATTTCTTAAAATGTAACTTTAGTTGTGTTCGAAAAGTTAAAATTTAAATCCAAATTAGATTCCCAGGGTTTCGGGATTATTGATCCAGTAGGATAAAACCACGTGTATCAATAAACAGGCTGTTGACTGGCCGACGATTCAGTTTCCTAATGGGTTAAATAAAGTTAAGCACACATTGTCTAATTCGGTGTCTAGGTACTCTGATGATAAAACCAGTAACTCAATGTGATGATGTACTGTGGCGATTGTCTGAGATGTATGCATGCAAAGTGATATGTTATTGTGTACGTGTTTGATCACAGAGTGTAGTGTATATGTTACGTATAATCTGGAAATCATCAAAATCTGAAGTTCACAAATTCACAATCTGGATGTTTAAAACAATCATTGCATGAAACAATCTTCAGATTCGGATCCTCGCCAGATTGTACTTAACCACTGCACAGAGTGATCTCCCCCTTGTACTCGTCAGTTCGTCGGGTGGTTTCGCATGTTGTGTAGGATGTGTTGTATGAAGTGTTTCTGTTAGGGTGAGTCACTCCCTCCCCCCTCCTTCCACTCTGCTTTCACACTCCTCCCCTCCCCTGTGCGCCCCTCCCTCCTCACCCCCACTCACACAACCCAATCTTGCACACGCACTGGTTCTCTCTCAAGAGCTTTTCATATCTTCAATTTTCAAGATTTTAAATTGTTTCCTTTTTAATATTATGAGAAGCTGTTAACAAAACAATAGTGTAGGTTCAATTGAAGCATGATGAAATGATAATTAAATGACGTCTTTAATAATTGAGTTGCAATTTTATGTTTAGAATATTATTTGATAACTTTAGAAAATCGTCGACCAGTCAATACCCTGAAACCCAGAATGATGACGTAATACATTAATCTTGTCTTCTCCCGCAACAAAAACAGCAACCGAGACATCGGCCAACTCTTGTGAAGAACTGAAAACAGAAGGAAACACATTTCATTAACTTTTCGTATGTGGCTGTAGCGCAGCATAGCGCAGCGTAACTGGCCCAGGGAACCAGTTTGGTGGTAAGTCGTAACAATTGGAATCCATTGTGGATATTTGATGCAAGTTTTATATAGTATATGAATATTTCAAATCACAATCTAGAAATATAAAGATTCAATCCAAACGTGTGTTCCCCTCGTTTAAACTTTCTTAAAATATAAGTATTTATAAAGCGCTGAATTCCAGATAATGAAATCTGCTCAAAGCGTTAGATAAAACTATATAGAAGCAAATATTTACAAAGTTTATGGAAGAGTGAGAGTCGATGATTCATGAAATTGTAATTTACTGTATGAACTTCAGAAGTTGTTTAGGAATTTCTCAAGACCAAAATTGGTGTACATCATTACAAAGCTAAAGTATATTCATAACTGTCTCAGGTCACCAATGAGATAAAGATTGCACAATAGCTAGTATTCTTCATTGGAAGAGTTTTTATCTCATAGAGGAATCATATGAATTGGTTTAAAGGTCCATCCATTGTGTTGTTGGGGGTCACATATTGCAAACGTTATAAATGGTGTTACTTATCGAGAAGTACCGAAGTACCAAAAACTACCATTTTTATGATAGAAGACTTACCATATTGACGATAAGAAGGTAAAAGTAGTGATTTCTGATCGAAAAGCGGACAATGTACACCGTTTTACGCGCGTCAATGAGTCAAACGTAACTTTGGAATCTTATTTATATCAGACAAGAAGACAAATTTGAGTTGATAATGTTTAATAGGTCACATAACTACTGTGCATGTAAATTGGACGTGCAGTTTCGGTTTCTGCACATGCATAATGATGTTACTCAATTTTAATTGGAAACTAGTAATTATGATATATTTGGCGATTGGGGATAAATATGCAAGCTAAGCCAAATTATTTGTATTGTAGACAGCACATGTGGTGAGTTGGAACGTATTAAAGCCAAATAAAAATTTATGAAACACAACGGATGCACCTTTAATTTTGTACTTGATGTCAAGACACCTGAAATAATATGAGCAAGAAAACAGCAACATAGAGTCGGTTGTATCACTTGATATATAACGTTTTATTTACGACTCACAATAGTGAGATGATTATCTTGCTTGTTAATTGCTAAATGTACTTGTATATTATATACAATGTTTATTCTCTGGTCTACTTACAGTTTTTGTTCTCTTGAAGAATCCAATCTTTTTGGTCTTCATATTGATCTCAGTATCAATGCTGAAACATAAAGAGGACACGGGTTAATCAGTGTTTTGTAACGTCTTATTGACCTGTGATAAAAGAAGTTTGTAACAGTCATAATAGAATTGTAACTCTTTCCATTCAAGTCTCGAATTCAGAAAACAGGAGATACCTGTAAATTAACCATATGACCGAACCATAACAAGAAATATGTAAGATGGGCTTTATTCACTCACCTGATCTTTGATGCATCATTCTCATGGGCCAATTCTTTCAGGGCAATGCTACAAACAATGCAAACAATGTCAATCATTTTGTTTGTATGAAGTAATGTTGTATATGCTTTTGTTTAAAAGAGTTTGAATTAATAACGGCCAATAAGAGAATTGTTATTCTTCCCGTGCAAACATTGAACTCAGAAAGCCGGAGATATCTTTATATATCGTATATCCCCTATGTTACAGAACCATAACGAGAACATAGGTCAACTTCTGCGTGAGAAATGCTTCATTTACTCACCTGTTCAATGATACGTTGTCAATGTTCCCTGCACATGAAACTGTCTCTCGTTTCAGGTCAATGCTGCAAACATAGAAGAACAATCATTCTGTGTATATGCAGTGATGTCTCATTGACCTTTATTTTAAAAGAGTTTGAATTAAGTACATTCAATAAGAGAATTGTGACTCTTCCCTTGCAAACTAAAAACTCAGAAAGCAGGAGGTTTGAATCAATCATAACTAGAAATATTGGGCAACATCTTTGTGAGAATGGTTTATCTACTCACATGTCATGAGACGCTTCATCATCAATGGCTGTGGAGAACACAATCTTCTCTGTCTGGCTCATGTTCCTGGCGATATCATGTTCAATGCTGAAAACAAAGGTTAATTTTAATCATCTTTTATAACGCTTTACTGACCTTTGATAATTGAAGTATAAAGTGGTTACAATCAACAAGATAATTGTCAATCTACCAGTCTCGAACTCAGAAAGCAGGAGATACCTGTAAATCGACCATGTTATGGAACCATATCAAGGAATATGTAAGATGGGTTTTATTTATTCACCTGATCTTTGCTGCATCGTTGTCAATCTTCTCTGAACATGAACCTGTTTCCTGTTGCAGAGACATGCTGCTCTTTGATATGGTCGCCTGCAGGGCAATGCTGCAAACATTGGCGGACAATGTCAATCATTCTGGTTTTTATGAAGTAATGTCTTATTCATCTTTGGTTTAAATGAGTTTGAATTAATTACATTCAGTATGAGAATTGTCACTTTTCCCATTCAAGGCTCGAACTCAGAAAGTAGATACCTGTAAATTATGCATATTACAGAACCACATCATGAAATATGTAAGAAGGGCTTTATTTATTCACCTGATCTTTGCACCAATGTCACTATTCCCTGCACATGAACCAGTCTCCTCGTGCAGGGAAATATTGCTCTTTGAAGTACTCCCCTTGTACAGGGAAATGCTGCAAACATAGGAGAGAAGGTCAATTACCTGTTTATATGAAGTAATGAGTCTTTGACCTCTGTTTTAAAGGGGAAGTAGCACTTTTTTTCTTTCTTTTTTTTCTTCAAATTTTCCATTTATAATGATATTTTATGTCATTTATATTTACTTTAGAGGGTAAAACATCTTATTAAACAAACCAAGTATCCTTGGTGGTAATAACGATGCTGTGTATAAAGCAACAGTTGCATGGAGGACATTTTATTGTGAACACAATTTATTATTTCGAATGACAAAAGCGATTCCCATGGCTTTACTGAACCATGTACACTCATTTCTTTACTTGATTTTCCGAAGAGAGATAGGTGGTTTAGTATTAGTGACATTATTTTTCAAATACATTTCATCAACTTATTTCAGCAAAAAACGTGCTACTGCCCCTTTAAGAGACGTTTGAGATAATTACAGACGTTAAGAGAATTGTCTTTCTTCCCTTACAAGACTCGAACTCAGAAAGTACGAGTTATCTTTAAATCAATGTTGCAGAACAAAATACATGTATATATCTTTTTAACAAGGGCTTTATTTACCGACCTGTTCTGAGACACTTTATCTTCAATCCTCTTCTTAAGGAAAGTCCTCTTTTCCTCCAGTTCATTGCTGCAAACAACGAGAACTAGGATACTCATTCTGATTATATGAAATAATGTCTTGACGTATTATAAAAGAAGTTTGAAATTTTAATATTTTATGCTTAGACATTGAAAACTCATATTTTCATCTCAAGCCTAATCGCTTTCATGATGTGAACTGCTTGTTTTCAAATTAAATTATTCTTTGAACACGTCTCTAAAATGGCTTTTATTATAATTAATACTGTTTAATACTTAAAACATGTGACTTTGTTTACATACTTTTATTAAACGTACTTGTTCTCGGTTGTGTCATATGGAACAAAAACTACGATGCATCAACTTACCAGGATTTCTTAACATTCTTCTGTGTATAATCACCACAGCTGCGAAGTAGCAACCTGGAGAGAAATACAAATGTTTAAAGGGGCAGTAGCACGTTTTCGCTCAATTAAGTCGATGAAATGTATTTGAAAAATAATGTCACCAATAGTAAAACACCCTTCTCTCTTCGGAAAATGAACTTAAAAATTAGTGTACATGGATCAGTAAAGCCATGGGAATCGTTTTTTGTAATTGGGAGTAATAAAATGTGTTTACAATAAAATGGCCGCCATACAATTTCTGCTTTATACACAACACCATTATTACTAAACTACCGGGCAAAAGAAAGGACTCACCTCAGTGTGTTTCTATTAATTCAATATTTAAAAGAAATCAGATGTATTTGACTATGGCACGATACAATAATACTTATCTGCAGTAGTTTGGATGACTTTGTTGGTGACTGTGGTTAATTTTTAGGTCAAATATCTTTTTGTAATGAAGACAGGGTTAAGAATTAAATTTACACCAACATGACCCCTACCCTGTTTAAAATGTTGTAAATGTGTGCAGAATCAGGCACATTTATTTATTTTCACATATGATATGTCTTATATGTCGGTGAACAATTGTGTATCATCAAAAATAATTTAAAAACAAAATTAGATTTAAAATTTCATTTTTAAAAAAAAAATTAAAAAAACATGTAGAAGTATTCTTTGACTGCTAACTAAACACCTGTACTTATCAGTTTTGGATTATGACATCGAAAACTTGAGATATTTGCAATTGAAAATCATACATATGATAAAATCAACTGAGGTGAGTCCTTTCTTTAGCCCGGTAGTTTACTACGGATACATTGCTCAAACTATCATTATAAATAGGACATTTGAAAAAGTAAATTTTGCAAAAAACGTGCTACTGCCCCTTTAAGGCCCCTTCACATTCGGAATTAGCTAGAATTGGTCATATTAAAGTTTCTCCTGAAGTTTCTTCCCCATGTCCCTCTAACGCAGATTAAATAAAAGTTATTTACTATTTAAAGTAAAATGGTGGAGAATTCAGTGTCAGGAAGTAAGAGTATTAGGAGAAGTTGGATGATCGTGTGAAATTAAATTGAATTTGCGTTCCCGAGATGTGATTACTATATGGCACTGTTACAACGGACTTAACCTAAACATTCACCAAGACAACTCCAGGATAAATACTTACTTTTCCATCTGCATTGCACTTTTCAGCTTCTCTCGTTCTGACGAGTCCAGAACAAGTTTGGCGCTGTAAATAATGTACACACATTGTAATACAAACTAAGAATGTTCAAATGTCGAATAAGAAAGATGTCAAAGGCTGATCTGATTTCATTTATACATGCTTATAAACATAAATATTTTACGAGCGCTTCTAGTACGTTGTCCATATATCCTACAGTTTCTATTTCATTACAGCTTCAATAAAATTATTTTGAATATACATTTTGAAAGAATATATTCATAACTTACTTTGAGAATGCAGATGCAGGTGTGTACTCGAACTTCTCCATCTCCCTGAGGATTTCCTGGTCCAGGAGAGACAGCTCGGGATCCATGAGGATCCCCCGGATCTTCCTCCCTGCCCGACTCTCCCGGACTAGGAGCAGGGCCTCACATGTATTTCTTGTGAACACAGCGTCGGAAGCGCTGTGGAGGAAGGAATAGGTTATCATTAATGTGGGACAAGCTGAAAAACTACAAAAAAAGTTGTCAATAGTCACTAAACCATATTTCGACGGAACTCTTTCCTCTCAGTAAGAAGGGATGTTCGTAAAAGATAGGAGGAAAGTAACAGGTGGAATAGATCTCTTCTCAAATGTCTGTCTTTAGGTGATGGAGCATTAACATGGTGTTATAAACAAATTTATTTTAACTTAAAGTTCTATCATCGATCCATCGGCAGCATCCGCCATCTTAGGTTCTTGGCATTACGTAAAATGAAAACACGTTTTATTTAATCCGTTTTTTTTTTAAATTTTAAAATTATAAAACATATACAATGATAGAATATACACATAGTAACCACGGTAACACAAAGCGTATCATAAAACTAATAAACAATATGCTGTAGTTTCCCTACTCGCAGCGCCGATGACTGGCTTCAGTTCTCATTGGGGTTTTTTTTTCAACAAATGTGCGCTTGTCTTTATCAAGTTGTGAAAAATGAAAGTCATCAAATATTAACTTCAATAATCTTCCAATTTGTGTTTTAATTATGTATTAATACCATATATCTGTTAACAAAAATACCCCGATAGAACAGTACTTTTAAAGATATAAACTCAATTAATAATCACACTTTACTTTTACTTCCGTTTAAAGTGAACAAAACGGTTTCAATAATAACAAAATGACAAAAAGGACATGTACATTCTAAGAAATCTTACCGTGTCCACCACCTCTTTTCGGAAAGGGTTAGATCTTCGGCGGGGTCGAACCCCCTACCTCCCATGCAGGGAGCTCTGATGGAGAAATACATGTTTCAATATAATTATTTTTTAAACAATATTTTATGATGGTCTTATGGACAAAACAAACAATACAAATCATTATGGATTCCGTCTCTTACTGAATAGTTGATGATCCTTTCATAGTACACAAAACAGCAAACATAAACGAATACATAATAAAACAAGTTTATCATTTGCTAAAGAATAAAGACACGTTTAGAGATTCGCAAGTTCTTTCTTCCTATTTGCAAAGAAAAATATCAGTCGATTGCAGAGGTAGCAAGGTATCTGTATTGAGGGTTGCGCAACATCGATGATCATTTAGCGATTCAATTGTACGCAAAAGACAAACTTTTCAAAACAAATTTTTAGCGATATTTCTCCTTTTAACCTAAAAACTAGCTCTGACCTATAACAAACTCTTATAGATAACATTATATAGTGACAATATATATTTATCGTATTGGTCCAATGTAACAACGAGACTCCAAATCGAGAGAATATGTTTCATTGTGTAAATAAAATCTTTAAAATTACTAAGTTTCTCCATAAAAAATATAACGAATACATGAACTGTGAAATCAATGAAACTTTCTTTACCTAAGAAATAACTCGCCCATTGTTGTTAAAAGCTCTTGATGTGTCCTTACAACGACAAAGTCTCACATGAATCGCTATTGGAAGTCTTGGGCGGAAGTGGTAGCTTTCTATGACGTCATCACGTTTGTGACGTCATAGGGCCCTTACAGTGACTAAAATTTGCGCTTTCTTCCGAAAAGCCTTTGCATACTACTGTGAGTCCGATATTTTCAGATGCATAGATCTAATATGATACATACAGCAACAAATGATTTGAAGTTTATAACAAGAACAATAGGACGAATTATCAAAGCATTAGGCCTACATATTTTCCTGAAGAATTATTTTAATTATAGGCAAACATAATCGACAAATACAATTATAGAAAATAAAGATGACATGAATATTACATAACCACTAGAACACAACTAGCCTGACTAGAAAACAAAAACTTGTTCACAAACTTGTATATAATAGATCAAATATCATGTAAAATGTGATATTTTTATGACTGGAAGGACGGCGAACTTTTAACTGATCCATTATTTCTATCGAGGATATGATTATATATAGTTATATATGATTATGTATTTTTAATCAGTTAATCTTCACAATTGTGGAATGGTACCGATAAAATGAATTAAATAAAATCGTGATCATAAAGGAATGTTGACCCAACTGGGCCTAAAATGACATCCATTTATGCCGTAAATAAAAAACTTTAAATAACCGAATCTCCTAAACAAATGGATAAAAATGGAAACATGAACCTCAAAGTCATAAAACTTGCATTACCTGAGGAAATGATCGTTCATATCGATGTTGCTGTAAAAACACTTGAGACACACTTCATAAACATACACCTTAGCGGGAATGATAGCTGTCTATGACGTCATTATGTTTGTGACGTCACAAGATCATTACAGACAACTCGCCCGAAACGTCTGTGCATACCACTAAAACGATGCTTCATTTTGGGAATGGCCGGGGATATAATTATTCAATAATGAAAACTACATTGGATTTACAACTTCTTTATTATGACTTGGTAACATATATTTATTTGCCAAGCAAAATAATAGGCAAGTATTTGTATTTAAAATGTGTAGTGAAATTTAAAATGTAAAGTTGCGAATACGGTCTTATATAGCCTCACAACGGAGATCTAAATTTGTAAAAGAACTTATGAAGTATGTCACTGATAATCTGTGACTGTATGCTTTTATTTCACCATCCCGATAACTCCTTAAAAAGTCAAGAAATTTGAATTTCAAAGTTCAAAACAATGTTTTTTTTAATCAGTCTGTCATTTATTTGTGTGGGCGTGTGTGTTATGTTGTAATTAAAGGCACTGTGGCACACTGTTCTTAATGAAATAAAGTGATCGCACGAAGAGGTAAATAGGCCTAAGTGTTATCAATAGCAGTTTGATTAAAATCGAGGAATCAACGTTGCAAAATATAGCATCTAGCGGGATACGAATAGGTTCTGTAGATTCCTCGCCACAAGGTCTGAGGACACCCCGTATAGGTACGTGATCAGTACCAGTTTAACCCAGACTAGGCCTAGTCAAATAGCTGACTTTATAATAAATGACAGATTTAAGAAAGCACAATTTGCCAAAAAAACGTGCTACAGCGCCTTAAGATCTTGACAACAGAATACGTAGGCTACGCTAGCGCTTCACTCCTAATTGGACTGGCTTGGCACCAAGTCATTAAAGTAGGATGTGACCCTCGTTACTTTTTTTAAATTTAATTTTTTTTTTTTACCAAAGGCCTATTTTCAAATGTTAAATGATTTTTATCACATCATAGGTTTTCCTTTTTGAGTGTCTTATCCTTTGGAAGTTAAAATTAAAATAGTCCAAATACTTGTTTAAATCCGACACTAAAATATGTTCAATGCGATATCAAAAACTCCTCGTTGATCATCGTGAAATGTTTTATTTCGTACAACACTTATTTCTCAGTCTCATCTGTTTCATAATGTCTAGGTTATTGAGGTCTATGAGGTGACCAATATATTTTTGAATGATGTGAGGAGGAACCAGATACTTTTTGGAAAATTGACTGATATTGTAACACGTAGGGATGTGAGAAGACGTGAGCATGTAATATTTGCTCTTCAACTTTTAAAAACCAATCTGGGGGAATCAATTGAGCGTTGAATTACTGGTTCTGTAATGTTATAGTTCATTGATTCAGTCAGACGTGAACATTGTCATATCTGCTTTTGAATTAATCCACCTTAAGGACAATTTTGAAACCAATGTGTTGGTATTGATTGAATGTTGAATTGCTGTTTCCGAAATAGTGTTGTTTGTAGATTCATTTAAATCAAAATATATCTGTACCCCCAAAAATATGCTCGTGGACCATGCATTATTGTAACCCCCTTCAATAATTCCAGGTGAATTCCAATTCCTGTTGTTTCGAATAAGTATAACGTCTTTTGAGTTGGTATGTCAAATACAAGAAGGCGTGGAAAGCATGCAGCACGTTCAACACACTATTAACGGCCGAGTTGAGCTGAAAACGAAATGGCAGGTCGTGGAATTCGTGCGGTGATGAAATGTACACGATTGCTTGAGATATACGTTTGACGTTTGTTTATAAACATTCTGTACCAGTGTTAACAGTTTCTCTTTATGAAAAAACACATGAAAAGCGGTAAATCGCGGAAAGCATGCAGCACGTGCAATAAAATGAAATCTACATGACAGCTGAGCTCGCAGTTCGTCAGTTAGGCAAAGCTCGAACGACGTTCGTTCGTTCGTGTTACACGTATCTGTGAGTTGTTCATTATGTTGATAACTATACTGGACAAAGTAAGTTAGGGATGTTTTAAGTTTTTATAAGTATATCACTGATTAAAAATATTAAAATTATCAAAATTTACATATATCCCTATTAATTTTGGTCCATTATATTTGTGATAGACATATTTGTGAAGCAAGGTACCCAAACCAAAGACAAATCTTACATTCCACATACACACTTAAAATATATACCTTACTACAGAAGAGACTCATTTGTTGCTAATGATCCAAAACGACCATGTTGTCAGATTCGCTCAAATCATTCTGCACGTGCAGCTCAATGAAATGAACATCGGAATTCCATCGAAAGCATCAACGACAGTTTTTTTTTAAAACTTTATTTACCAATGAGAAATTTTGCTTTGGTTTCTCTGTACCGAAAGAGTGCATGTGAAGTGAAGCATTCATAAAATATCACTAAAGTTTGAGGATAGAAATATATGAAATGAAAAATATATATATGTTACATCAATTTCGTAAGATTAGTAAGAACTTGACAATCTGATAAAAATCGACCTTGATCCGAGGAATAAAATTTGCAAAATAATATATCTACTGGGATACGAACAGGTTCTGTAGATTCCTCGCCACAAGGTCTGAGAACTACCCGTATAGGCGCATGTCCAGTTTAGCGCAGCCAAAGCCCAGTCAAATAGCTGACCAATCACATCATAGCTTCTCACACCGAAAGCTTTTGTTGGACGTCTTGTGATTGGTTTACTGAATTGAGTTAGAACAGGAGAGTCTACGGGCTGTTACCAGCAGTTTGGCGTGGTGACCTCCGAACGATATGAGTGGTAACCTCCGAACAATATGAGTTCGTATCCCGGTAGATGCACTATTTTGCACATTTTTTTCCTAGAATACCGTCGGTTTTAATCAGACTGAAGAACTTGACATCCATGAATATTCAAATTTCTTTTACACTTTGAACAAATTATATTTAATATGAGTAGATTTGTTAAAATTTGTTAAGTAGTTATTTTCATCATATAACAAGTTAAAAGTGCTTTAATTAACATTTGAACGAGATCTTATAGGCAGAATTTGGACATTGTTTTTTGCATTTGTTATTTAGCAAAATATTTCAGCGCAAATGATACTTTTCATAAAGAAAACAGATCAGATTGAGACTTTTACAAAATAATTTATTGTCAGTAACTATTTACATATGTACAATATACAATTATAGACTGGTGATGAGGTCAATACCTGTTTTTATGGACCCGAGAAAACAATATTGACCAAGGACGAAGTCCGCGGTCAATATTGTTTTCTCGGGTCCATAAAAACAGGTATTGAACGAATTCACCAGTCCATAATTGTTTTATTATGTATTCAATAGAGAAACGAAAGAAAAAACAATGAAATACAGCCAAAATGCAATTTGGTTTGAACAGCTTGGCCTACGGTCACATGACGTCATGATTACAATAGCATGACGTCATGCAACAATCGTTTGACGTCATGCAACAATCGTATGACGTCACTCAAGTCAATACGGCTTTTGGTCGGACTCGGGCTGGAGTCAATATGCTTTTCTGTCGACGGTCACGTGATGGCCTCTCGACCAATCAGATCGCTGGAAAAATATGCTCACATAATAATAAACAATTATTGACTTCAAGTGAGGTTGATCCAATGATTTATCGACCTTGGACACGTGATATTCACCGAGGCGAAGCCGAGGTGAATATCACGTGTCCAAGGTTGATAAATCATTGGATCAACCGAGTCTGAAGTCTATAATTGTTTTATTATATGAACAATGTCTTAACTTGCTATTCTGCAAAGTATTACCCGAAGTACAGAGTTCAAGACCGGGATCTCCCAAAGCTATTTTTAGCCACCGGAGGTGTCCGGATTGTTATATCAACCTCTCGCGCGTCACACAGGTTGACATCGCTTGGCGTCAGTGCTGTCATGTGACCAAGTAGACCAATCAGAAAGACGGAAATAATCCATTCATATAATAAATATAGAAATTAAATCATTATCATTAGATTTTGCAAATAAATAAGTGTTATAGACAGTGAATTGAATATTAAATGCACACGATTTCCAATACCAAAATATTTTCTTAAGAATAAACGAGAGAAATATATTGAAACACAGTTTGACACCAAGTTTGATTGACAGATACATAACCCACAGACTGACAGACATACACTCTTAATACACACACTTTACATAGCGCTTACACATATAGAAAAACATTAAAATCAGATCTGCTAACTGAGCATCAAAACAATTTTTCATAATTTTGTATGTTGTCCAATTCATTTTAAGAAATCTTTTCATTATTCAACACAACCTATTCTTTGAAAAGGTTCACTTTCAGTTGATCTTTTGAGTGTAATGAAACGATAGTAAAATAAATGTAAGGCACAATTTCATACCTCCAATATTGTTTCTGTGAGTCGCCCATCCTTCTTGACCATACTTCTTTGTGCGGGTAAATAATAGACTTACTTTATATTTAGACAGGGAAGGACCCTACCATATATTTATATATACATGCATATATAGAGGACATCTGTCTTTTCTTGACTAATACCATGTTTATCTCATCGAGTGAGGTAGAAATGTTATATTTAAATATATAAAATATATAACTTTTCTACCTTACGAGATGAGATAATCATGGTATTTGTCAAGAATTGACGGATATTCTATTTATTATATGATGTTATCCTTGTAATTTTTAGAAAAGGGTCGTTTTCACGCCGAGCGTTTGCTAGGAACAGCCCTTCAACACAGTAACACTGACGTCATAAGCCAATTCGCCGTGTGAGACCATTGTTTTATGACGTCAAATTATATCAGTCACTGTCCGCAGAGAAAATATAAGTTATTTTCACTGTAGCTAGAGACAGTTTATTTCACTGATAAATCCCAGTATTTCATTGCTTGACATATAAGAAAAAGAACAAGAAAAATAGAGCCATGGGCTCTGTAGCTCATCAAGATTTCATTGATTATTATCTAAGGTTGACTATCTAAGTTATATCAAGTAATACATTGTTATCAAGAAAAAAATAGGTTTTTTAGACCATGACTCCTGTGACCCAACTTTGGAGTCACAGGGTCACCAATCCTACAATTACAATTTCACCTTTCTACAGCTTTACGTACTTAAGATAAAGATGAAAATATTTGGGTCATGACCCGTGCCCTAGATTGGGGTCACAGGGTCACAAAATCTACAATTTTGAATCCCCATTGGACAAGGAGTCTGCACACAACTTTTCAGCTCTCTAGACTTTTTGGAACTGGAGAAGAAGATAAAAATAGGTTTTTAAGGATGTGACCCCTGTGACCCCATTTGGGGTCATGGGGTCACGGAATCTACAAGTTAGTATCCCCATTGGCCAAGGAGTCTGTACACAACTTTTCAGCTCTCTAGACCTTTTGGAACTGGAAAAGAAGATGAAAATAGGTTTTTAAGGATGTGACCCCTGTGACCCCATTTGGGGTCACAGGGTGACGAAATCTACAATTTAGAATCCCCATTGGCCAAGGAGTCTGCACACAACTATTCAGCTCTCTAGACCTTTTGGAATTGGAGAAGAAGAAGAAAATAGGTTTTTAAGGATGTGACCCCAGTGACCCCATTTAGGGTCGTGGGGTCACAAAATCTACAATTTAGAATCTCCATTGACCAAGGAGTCTGCACACAACTATTCAACTCTCTTGACTTTTTGGAACTGGAGAAGAAGATGAAAAAAGGTTTTTAAGGTTGTGACCCCTGTGACCTCATTTGGGGTCAAGGGGTCACGAAATCTACAATTTAGAATCCCCATTGGCCAAGGAGTCTGCACACAACTTTTCAAGTCTCTTGACTTTTTGGAACTGGAGAAGAAGATGAAAAAAGGTTTTTAAGGATGTGACCCCTGTGACCCCATTTGGGGTCAAGGGGTCACGAAATCTACAATTTAGAATCCCCATTGGCCAAGGAGTCTGCACACAACTTTTCAGCTCTCTAGACCTTTTGGAACTGGAGAAGAAGATGAAAATAGGTTTTTAAGGATGTGACCCATGTGACCCCATTTGGGGTCATGGGGTCATGAAATCTACAATTTAGTATCCCCATTGGCCAAGGAGTCTGCACACAACTTTTCAGCTCTCTTGACCTTTTGGAACCGGAGAAGAAGATGTAAATAGGTTTTTAAGGCTGTGACCCCGGTAACCCCATTTGGGGTCATGGGGTCACGAAATCTACAATTTAGAATCCCCATTGGCCAAGGAGTCTGTACACAACTTTTCAGCTCTCTTGACCTTTTGGAACTGGAGAAGAAGATGAAAATAGGTTTTTAAGGATGTGACCCCTGTGACCCCATTTGGGGTCATGGGGTCACGAAATCTACAATTTAGTATCCCCATTGGCCAAGGAGTCTGTACACAACTTTTCAGCTCTCTCTAGACCTTTTGGAACTGCAGAAGAAGATGAAAATAGGTTTTTAAGGATGTGACCCCTGTGACCCCATTTGGGGTCACGGGGTCACGAAATCTACAATTTAGAATCCCCATTGGCCAAGGAGTCTGCACATAAAATTTTAGCTCTGTGGAGTCATTGGTTCTGGAGAAGAAGTCGAAAATGTGCAAAGTTTACGGACGGATGGACGGACGCACGGATGGACGGACGCCGGACGCCGGACGCCATGCCATGCCATAAGCCCATCGGGCCTTTCAGGCCTGATGAGCTAAAAATTCAGAAATCTGAAAATATCAAAAGGCACCACTTCAGTTAGTGGGTAATACACATGCAGTGTTTCAGGAAGATATGATGAACGGTTATGGAGCTGTGCACCGGAAATGAACCTGTCTCTGAACAAAGTCCAACTTCAACATGTTTCTATGGAAACGAAAAAAAATAAAATTTTCAGAAATCTGAAAATATCAAAAGGCACCACTTCAGTTGGTGGGTAATACACATGCAAAGGCACCACTTCAGTTGGTGGGTAATACACATGCAAAGTTTCAGAAAGATATCATGAATGGTTTTCGAGTTCTGCTCCGGAAACGAAATGATTACGGACGGACAGGGCGATGACAATATCCCACGGTATTACATACCGGTGGGATAAAAAGCATCGAAGGCCTAACATTGTCCACTCCTCTTTTGGGAATGTGTCCTACATCATTGTCAAAAGTTATTCCATCATCAGTGGTGGATGAACATGGCATGGGCTATGCTCATTTCATTCAAATGGGGTATACGTCTTTCTAACTTTTGATACATGATGAAATCTGCAGAATGAGATAGATGAGAGAAATTCTTTGATAATACTGGCCATTGATTGTGGCATGTAATCAATCCGTAATATGCATCTTCAGACTTGCAACCCAAAATATTGTGGCCAGCAGTTGGTTGAGTTTCAAGAGGGAGATAATTGTGGTGTTTCTAATGCAGAGATTCCCGGGTTCCAGACACTGGTTAACACACATTCGTCACCAGTTGTGTAGAGGTCCAGCTTCCCCCTTTCTCCATCGCTAGCTAATTGTAGCATTTCCTTTACATTCTTGTGCTGGTGTAGCAGACCACTATAGTACAGGGAAGGTAAAGAAAGTGCTGCAAGGCTTAAATTAGCCAGTGATGGAGACTGGCAAGAGTTTTCAGTTCTTTGGTGGCATCATAATACATACCAAGTCCTTTGGCATTACACTTTCACTCATCTATGTGGTTTGTGTAGCATGTTTTGCAGGAATCGCCAAGACATGTAGATCAGCATTTTGTATTCTTAGGTTAAACTTCATTAGGAACCAAGGCCTTGTATTTGTATTTAATGTCCACTCTCTAACATTTATAAGATCATGTAATGTTAAGAAGATTTAAATTGAGAATCTTTGTTGGATGTGGACAAAGATTGTAAAAGTTTATTGCCCTAGTCCCAAAAATAAGGGCATGACAGGGATGCCATTTAACTTTAACTGATCAAATGTAAATCTATTGGTTTTAATCATTACCGGGCAGCTTTCAAACAAGCCCAATTTCTTGTCAACAGCACCATAATAAGTGGGAAAATATTTAAAAAATTTTGATTGGCCTGTAATCAAGTCAAGGGTTATGTAATTGCATTGTGTTGACCTCAGACGAGTGCATGTTATCAGTGTCTTGCAGAGAGTTCAGTGAAATTGACCTTTAAGAGGCAACTTGTTAGCTCATCAGGTCCATAATACCACTGGCCTGTAATTGATTGTCAAGGGTCTGCACATTACGTAATTGAATTGTGTTGACCTCAGCTGAGTGCCGTGTGGGTAACCTCCCAAAACTTCTAAGACTAAAACACCGTTCAGGGTCCACTGCACATGGACATTACCTCAAGAAAGAATGGACTAGTCCGATGTGTGATCAGTGCCTGGCAGAGTTTCCGGTTATTGGAGTATTACATACCAACTTCTGTGCAATAGAGGTCACACCGCAAACACTCCTTCCCAAGAATGGAAAGGTCAATTTTTTAAAAACCATATCTTAAATGTAAATTTTGTCACTATCCAATTCACTATAGAGACCACATGGGCAATGCCTCAGCCCTTATTCGATATGTTAATCTTAACTTATAATAAACAAGCAAAAAAGTGAGCGTGGCTCACTAATACCCCCCCGACTGTTAAAGTTTGACGTCATTATTTTACTTAAAGAGAGAGGTGTCTGCACCCCTAAGGATTGATAAGCTATGAAATGTAATTGCTAAGATTAAACTGTTTGTGAAAAGGGTAGGACAAGTGTCGATCTTCATGTAAAAAAGGTGGTTTACGTAAAAATAGGAATAATAGTAACTTGAAAAAGGTATGGGTAACATAATACACTACTGCTATTACCACTGATCACTGACCACAAATCACAACACAGAAGTAGCTTCATTCATTCTAGCTCCGAATATGATGAAGTAAAAAAATATTAAAAATCGCCAAAAATTCAAAATTCACCAAATCTCCTAGTGGTGAAGAAGACATACATTGCCAAATTTGAAAAGGATGAGATGAATAGTTTTTCTGCAATCGATTGGAAAAAAATGCTGATAATATGACCAAGTTAAAAAATAAAAAAATTCACCAAAAATTTAAAAATTCACCAATTTGATTTAAACTTTGCACTGCACCTCTCCTAGTGGTAAAGAAGATATGTACCAAATTTGAAAAGGATGAGATGAATAGTTTTTCTGTAATCGATCAGACAAAAAATACTCAGAATTTGACTAAGTTAAAAAATAAAAAAATCGCCAAAAATTCAAAAATTCACCAATTCGGTTTAAACTTAGCACTGCACCTCACCTAGTGGTGGACAAGACATGTACCAAATTTGAAAAGGATGAGATGAATAGTTTTTCTGTAATCGATCGGACAAAAAATGCTCAGAATTTTACTAATTTGAAAAAATAAAAAAATTCGCCAAAAATAAAAAAAATCACCAATTCGGTTTAAACTTCGCACTGCACCTCTCCTAGTGGTGGACAAGACATGTACCAAATTTGAAAAGGATGAGATGAATAGTTTTTCTGTAATCGATCGGACAAAAATTGTCTTCGGACGGAATCATTGGTATTACTATATACCCCCGACCTTTTTAGGTCGGGGGTAACAATGCAATACCTGATGAGCTATTTTCTAATTGATCATTGACAGGTCTGATTTGACCTCTGAATAAAATTTTACTTCAGTATGAATCGCAGTAAAGACAGAACAATGTTTTGGATGAATAAAATTTATTTTCAGTCATCCATCTGGAGTCCCATCTTTACTCCTGCAAAACAAAATAGATTTCATAAGATTTAATGTCGACAAAATGAATGTTACAAATTTTCTATGGTGATAAGATTATTTAAGTCAATGCTTAATGCTCAAAAGTTTAACACTAATAAAGATGTCAAAATCTTTTAGAGGAATTTTTTTAACCGAATTGACAAAAAAATCTTACATCTGGGCATTCAATTTCTCCACTGTCGATTAGATTATTTAAGTTAATGCTTAATGTTCAAAAGTTTAACACGAATAAAGTGTCAATAAAATCTTTTAGAGGAATTTTTAAAACCGAATTGACAAGAAAATCTTACATCTGGGCATTCAATTTCTCCACTGTCGATTTTCTCAATGATTGCATGAGGATGGCTGCGCTCGATTGTGCATCCCACTGACTGGGCAGTACCTGTAAGAACATTTACACACAAATCAAAATGAGAAATTTTAAGGATTAAAATAAAATGAGAAGTCTGTAGTCCAAGGTAAGTTCCTTGCTCATGAACAGTTAATGAGTCCGTAAACAAACGCTACGCGGGTTCATTATGTCATGATCACATGTATTCAGTGCTTGGATAAGTATGAGAGCAGTTTCCAACAAGCTGGTATCACAACCTTTTATAAAGGGCAAACAGACATATGCATACATATTTAGGACATTTGTCAATGCAAATTCGTCCAAATAGATTTCCCTAAATCATACAGAGAGATCAATAAAGTCAACATTATTAATATCACAATAGACTTGGGCATCAAGAAATCACTAATATTTTATAAAACCTGCACAACTCCGGATCAAACTGATTTGCTTAAATCAAGATTTAAACTGACAACCTCTTTTTAAAAGTCTAACATACCAAGAATTTCTTTCACGGTTCCAGAGAAGGTTTTTGCCATACTTCTTGGTCTCATCTGGCGGGCGATCTTCAGCACATCATCCATAGTGAGGTTGCCAGAGTGCTTAACTGCAACAAAGAGTTGACATCTTTAACAATGAACTTTGCAAGAAAGTTTTTCCAAGTTTAAAATCTCTTCCTGATGATGGTGCTTGTTTTTAAATTCTGGATGTCCAAATATTTGATTATTTTAATGTATCTCCCTTAATTATTTTTGCAAAAGGCATTTCTTATTACTGGTACTTGTACTATCAATTTACTTTCATTTCACTTCAGTCATCTTCAATACTACTGTGATTGACATTATGCCTTGTAACAGTTTTAAAAAATGCATTTGTATGAATGTTGTAATATGGTATGAAATTCTTTTTTGGATATGAAAACCAGGACCCATATTTTCGAAGCTCTCTTAGCGCTAAGATAGTCGTAGGTGCCATACATTAACATTGGCTTCCGACTATCTTAGTACTAAGACAGCTTCGAAAATATGGGCCCAGAAATACACCTTAATATATTCCGGTTTAAATCAAGTTCTGTATATCTTCTCACCATGCTTAACCTTCTTGCGGTCACGTGGGGGTTCCTTCAGGGCTTTGATGACGAGGGAAGCGGCACTTGGGACGACTTCAACCTTAGCTTGCCTGTTCTGGATGATCAGTTTAACAGTGATCTTCAGTCCCTTCCAATCCTGGGTGTTCTTGGATATGTCATCACCAATCTTCTTGGGCGACTGAAATCAAATTTTCGAAAATGAAATATGCATGGTTTGAGGTATGATTAGAGAACTATGATTTGAAAATTCTGAAGATTGATATCCAACATTTATCAATGATGAAAGCAATTTGAAATGTGGTAGGCGTAATTTACTTGACTTCCGATTATTGGCCCGATTCCACATTTAACTTATGAAGGCTCTTTCCTTGGCGCAAAATTTCACCATCATCAGAATATATTAGGCTTCAAAATCACTGAAATTCTTAAGATACGATTAGGCCTAAACTAAGAACACAAGGTAGGTTTGTAATTTTCTTGGCCAATATTTATTTCATCCTTAAATGCCCTTCACCAAGTTCAACTTTTTTTAACTACCCTTTACTGAGCTGCTAGTAGGTATTTCAATGTGCCTCTTAGTCTACTACCCTTACCAATTTCTTTGGCCAATCAGTACCTTGTCACTTTTCCCTTGTTAAAGTTTCCTGAATGCCTGCGCTTTATGAATGGATTAGCACAATCCAAATCAGCAAATAAAGCATAAATTAGACTTGTGCAAGCTTATATTGTATAACTCAATTCTTGCATGAATGGGTTATATTTGGCATAAACTTGCCAATCAGAAATCTTCAAAACCAAACTTTAATGTCCTAAGAAATTGAGGTGAGGAGAGGTGAGTTGGGGTTTAACGCCGCTTTCAAGAGTATTTCACTTATTTCGCAGCTGCTAGTATTATGGCAGGGAGAAAGCCTGCAACGCCATGTGGCTATGCATTGCAGTGAAACCTGCAATAGAAGAAATTGAAAGTCACTTACCAAACCGAGGGGACCGATCTTGGGGGCAAGACTGGATGTGGCTGGAACTTCACCACCGACTGCCCTGACACAGACTGAAATCACATGGCTGAGTTTTATTTTGATCTCAAGTTTCCCTAATTTGGGCCTAAATTTTGAAGTGAACTGTGCACATTCGGTTGACAAGTTATTCAACATTAATTTCTCAAAATTAACGACGTACGATAACAAGAATCACGTTTTTAAGAAAATAAACACGTCGTTAATGAAATTCGACTTTTTCATATCAAAATCTCTAGAATACACATTTATACAAAACATATTTATATATCAAACTGACAGTTATTAGATGGTTTAGTTTACAACCGAAAGAAGAAAACACACAAAATTTCCAACCACTGATCAACGTTGTAGCCTTACTTACGACTTCGCCAGCATGTTGTTTACACTTTACAGCGTGTCATAGGCCAACGAGGGAAAGCTGAAAAATAATGATTTTAGGGGATCTACCTTCAAAAATAGCGGTTGGATCGAATTTAGGAGGCATAACTGTTGATTTTGGTTATTTCTATTCGATCTAGATGTCAGCAATGGTGTTGGATGAGCCCGATTGGACACGACCAAGGACAGTTGCACCACAGCCGACTTCGGTTATGGGGGAAAAGGAAGAGGGCAGAACGTGCTTCCGGGAAGATAACTCCGATTTCAGAACGTGGTGAAATATTACCGTCGGTAGAGTGGCCATCCTCTTGTGAAATGTTTCTTTATAGGCTTCCAACGTGATGTTTATCAGATATTGAGTTATACATATAGTAAACAAAGGCATATATTACAAACATTGTGTCAGACCAATACATTGTGTCATTTGTGGAATGCAAAAATAATTCTCCAAATGTTATTTGTTTTAATTAAATAATCGGATTCAGTTTTATCATTTTACAATAAATGGCATATATAAGGTTAATTCATGTGATAAAAACCTGTCTGATAATGCAATTTTACTGTCTTTTTACTTACTAGAAACTGAAAAATTATAAAACAACAAGAATTAATGTAAATTAAAAAATCCCGAAACGTTTGAATAACTTTCGTTGTCATGGGTCTACAACTACGTGTATATTATTCGGTAATGGGTGTCTGGGTTAAGTAATATAAACTGACACATTTGGGTCCGATTTGTAAAAACGACTAAACGCGAATTTGTCATTACTTCTGTATATGTTTAAATATAGCATTAATTATGCCAATATAATATTCACTTTCTTCTATATAATCAACGTACAATGCATAATGGACGATTGAAAGCTTATTGTAAAACATGACGAAGGTAGGCCTATTCTTTAGATTGATTATTATAATCAACATAGCTATATCATTTAATCACGAACTATTGTGAACATGGTAAGTTTTATAATTTCAATGAAACAAATTTTGACTTATAATCCTAAAAGATTATATAAAGATAATTTGTTTAAACGGGCATTGCGTTCCATGCAGTAATGTTATCAACCAGTCCACGTGTATGACACACACAACACACGTGCCCCATTCACATTCAATCAGAATAAAACATGTGTGTCAGTGACCCCGAAACCAACAACCGTACGTAAAATCTACTGATATGTTGAAAAAATTATTAACTTTCTGCATGCTGAGGTCAAATTCAGCTACCCGACGGTTTTGCACAGTTTAATTTAATAAAAATACCTGCATTCAAAGTATTTGCTACAAAGTGTTCATATAATAAAAAGACATACTTAACAAAAATACACATTCATAATTCATCCCCTAAGGTCTACTAAAATAAAGTTAGCCATAACTCACTATAAGGTAACCGTAGTGCAATATGTTAAACTGATGGCACTATAAAGTTAGCCTTAGTGTTACAGTTGTTCCGTGCAACTACCCCAAAGGCAATAATCAATGAAAATACAACCAACCATCAGTACTGTTATTCTGTATATTCTAAATTTATAAGTTTATAAGTTAATGACACTTCTTTTTTACATTTTCGTCTTTGTCCATGTATGTATGTCAACGTCATTTTATACCAGGTTCGAGATTACGGAGGACGCTGTTCCATATTAATGTTTGAATAACCCAGATGTACGTTTGAAGGTACATATTCGAGACATGAACTATTGCATCAGAATGTTTCGTGACGAAGTAGATTTCGGTTTATGGGAACGCTGCAGGCACGCTTATATGGGATTGTAACCATATATAGTGAGAGTGGTTATGATAGAACGATGTAAATTTCTATGTATTCAGCCACAATGGAAAGTTTAACGTCACCTCATTTTCAACAGAATAAAACACGAACTACTGTCGGAGAAAGTCGATTTTGAATGTCGTTGATAGGCACTGTATTTCAAACTATATTTTTTTGTAAAATGAGTTACATGTTTTGTCATGACGTTATTCACACGTATAGTAGAAGTTGATGTATTATTTTTTTAAATATATTATAATAAGATATTATAATTATATTTAAGAAATCCACACACGTGTTGATAAACAAATGTTGAGTGAAGACGTCCTCTCAATGTCATACATGATATAATGATGCTTTAATTGTTTTGTTAGTTCAAATACATTTGGGGTGCTGAAAACGCATTTTCAACAATGGTGTCTGGCCTGAAATTTTGGCATTTAAGTAAAAAGATAATTAAATGTAGAAATGCAATTAGTACATAATGCTGCCGACATATACCTTCTAAGACTTAAATTATTGACGCATGCAGCATTACTGAAGGACGTCATAAAATGAAGCAACAAATCCCTCATCTATCTCGTCTTGATAAGGAGATTCCAAAACAACGATTTCTTTAACTTTTTAAAAATCGTGTTTTTTCAGACAAATGAACAGATAATCTTTGTAACTTTGTATGATAGTTCATTTGGCTTCTGTAGACATGGGTAACTCTGTTTCAGTTTTATTTATCATTTGTGGATTGAAAAATCTTTTATTTTGTATGGTGACGTTTCTTTTGCGATTGAGTATATACTGATGGCCTAGCTATATCGGTGCTGTTTAATTATGGAGTCGTAAGTGTCGAGTATTGACTGCGACACGTGCAAGAAAACTCAGCAGCACTAATTAAGAAATCTTCATTCGTTAATTCATTAGCGTTTTGACATTTTATTATTTAGTAAAAGATAAGCACGGTTTACAAGCTATGATACTGATAGCATGTCACACCTGTTAGGGTATATGAAATGGGTTCACCACTGTCACGAACTTCATGGATCATAGATATATTTAAATTGCTTTACTGATGAAAGTCTGAGTCATTCGCAGTTACTATATTGTTGAAAACATATTTTATTCATTTAAGAAATGGACTGGGCTCGAGTTATAAAATTTATAGAAGCCCTATAGAATGAAACTATTCAGGAAACAGTGCTGTTTTCGAAGTGTAAACAAAATGATCATGTTTAAATGCGTTTGTTTACTTTTTGCACTGTAGGTAGGTCCGTGTTCTCTGTACTATCAATAGTTGACCTTTGCCCTTTGTCGCGATTGTTTCATCATTTTTTCTCCAACAAACGACGCAGTATCCAACAAGTGATAAGTTAAATCGTTGACTTAAATCCCCTTTGATCTCAGACGGGCGTTCCGCAACGAACACTGGATTAACTTGGACACAGAAGATCACACATGCTCAACATATAAACATAGGTTAAATGAATAATAAAATCTTGTTTAACATAACTATAGATAATTAACATCGGAACTATAACGTCTCCATTGAATCTCCACGAGCCATTGATATTACCCACCGGTTTTGTATCTAGAGTGTCAGAATTCCAGCCTATTTATTTGAGCCATTCTTTGCCAAAGTGACTAATTACCATAATGGCCACATTAATTGCATCATTATGTCCTAGCTTGTAACTACAAGCCCTCATATGGCGACTTGCCAACACCCAACTTAGCTCACACTTTGTCTCTGAAACTTTATGTTTTTTATAGACATTATTCAAATGAAATATGCTCATTTTGTTAAATATTGGAAAGGTGCCTCTAGTACACTGTTATATATATATATTAATTAGCTTGCTCTAATAGTCACATGTGTTTACTGACGGCCTATTCGTATTTGATAATGGACCACCATCATCACTTATAGGTCACAGCATGATGGTAATTAATCTTTGTTGATATTTGCTATGTGGTTTAATATTTATATGTTTATGTTCATGTTTGGATCTAGTGACAAGTTACTTTAAGTGACGCATGTTAACAACTTTTCTTCGTTATTTCTAGACAGTGAGAACAGTGTTAATTGGCAACATGCAGGGTAGAAACTAAACTATGTGGTTAGACAGTAAATTGCGTAGTCATATAGCAGTTAGTACAATGTAATATACAATACATGTATGGTATTTTATCGTGTCCACATAATAAAAAAATAATGTAAGATGGGAAATGACGCATATAAACAGAACAGATGATGATGCTGTGACTGTAGTGCTTTATTTAATCACAGGTGAAGTTTAGCGCAAATATGCTGCGCAACAGAGATAGTTCGCACATATAGGGAAAACTGGTCGTTCGTCTCTGTTGAACTTCACGGACACCTGTGATTTAATATAGGCCTACACATAAAACGTTTATGAATATACAGAATTTCGTACTTGTGCAGTTGCATTGTTTGTATTGAACAAGAAGAAACCATGGGCATTAGTTTATGATATGTGTTTCAATTCAAACAAACTGTTTCTTCAATTGCAGACTTTGCTCCATGAGGGTATTTGAAAACTCTACTAGTATATATCGATGAACCATGCGGATACAAATACCCGACTGGATTAGGATTATGTATACAACTTCTAAATGCCCTTCAAAGACCTGGATTAGGAATGCTTATTGCAAGTTTGTCGCCGGTGCTGTTAACCAATCCGACACTAAATTTGTTATGTACATGAGTATATAATGAAATCTTACTGATGACCTCCGTTATTAACAGCTCTTTGAGCGCCAATAAATATTGTTACTGTAAACGAATAAATGTTTTCATCACGTGGCTGATATGTAAGTTACTATTTTAATCACAACTTATATAATTCTAATCCCTCGGTGTTGACATGTCGCCAAACATGTATCTAGTCATGCCTCAGGCAAAAAAGAAATGATGAAATGTTTGTTGTAGCTATCACAATTAATCACGTGATCCCTGCTCCATGAAGCATATGAAAGCTAACTTAGAATATTTACCCTTGAAGATATATGAATTATTATGCTCACGGCACGAGTGCCCGAATAGTGATATTTCACGAGCGATAGCGAGGCAGATGTCGATATCAACAGGGACATTATATACATATATCTATATAAGGTCCCTGATATCAAGGAGCGAGTATCGTAAATATATCATGGCACTTTATATATATGTGCTATTTTTACCGAAGTCTGACCTCTCTAGAATAGTACAGCATTATTTCGTAAGCTGACATTTCGTAAAGAGAATTCGCAACCTTACACAGCCATAAAATATGTTATAAATATTCAAATATTGAAATGAAATAACTATAACAGGTGCTCAATGTGTTTAGAATGATGGAAATCTAGACACGATGAATTGAATAGATTTGTGACAAATGCGTATATTGTGGATTATAAGGGTCTAAAGCACATGTAGCCGTCACTTTACACATCTTGGATGCTGATTTGTATATATCTAAATAGAGAAGTTATGGTTCCCTTAGCTGTAATGGCAATGATTGATTTGTAAACTGATTTATGGTAGAAACGGATGCATGACCTCATGCAAGCTGCAGGACTTCCACATAAGGTCTATACAATGTGTAGCTCATCACGACCACTGAAATTTGTTGGAGTAGCACCTTGCACCTCCCATGTATTAACTTATTGAACGTGTTGACGATCATGTTTACTATCGCTACCTGTACCAATCTAATCTTGCACGTGTACTACTTCAAAATGCCTAGCATGTATACAACTCGACGTGTTGACTTACCTGTCAAGTGGTGACGCAATAGCTAGGTCTACGTGACGTCTTACACTCAACAAAACTATCCAAAAGCCTGCGTTGCTAAGTTAACACATTATTAACGATTGAATGTGTACATTCACGACGTGCACCCGACCACTGCAAATTCTCCCGAACAGTCACCGACCTCTGCAGAACAGGACGTTCCAGGGGGGTGATGTTTATTCTATTCAAAGGCCACAGATCCAAAGGACATACATTTACAATAGCAACACATTATGTTTATCATGAGCACATACATGAATATAATATGTATAGTTTTAAAACATACATTTTCTTAAATTTAATACTGTTTGAGGACATGTGGGATTAATTAAAGTAAGAAATGTTTCAACAGTATGTTTATAGCAAATAGGTTAGTTATATGAATCTCGTAGTTGGGAAAAGGCTTTCCAAACAAGCAGAAAGTGATATTCGTTTTCAATTACATCTATTCCATAGCGGTAGCAGTACGGAAGATATATACATATCTGTATATATATGTAATCTCATTTCTTAATCTATTCCATTCGCCCAAGTTCAACCATTAGGTTGTGGCAGCCACATCTAAATCGTGATAGAGCTTGTCTGTATATTCTTAAGTTGACACTGGTAATATATTTTTCGACATTTAAAACAGATTTGGATGTAGAATATGAATATAACTCAGAGTTGCTTTTTACATCAGATTGCTATTGTTGAATATCTACGTCGTTGATCTAAAATCTAATCTTTGGTAAGTATAGGTGTATAGGCTAGCTAATGTCAGAGGAAGTATCCATTCATTAAACGACAATTCCCAATTCCCTCGTAAGTCATAACTAGCGCCAATCTCCGCTCTCAACCACTTTTTTGCTGTATTTCGTAAATTTTTCTGTCCTATCAGCAGCGTGTTGCACCTGAAATCCACAGTTCGCCAACAGGTTATGGAAACTGGCGCGAGGTATGACTTTCGTGGCGTGTTGACTCAATACCTGTTTTTCTTTAAACAACAGTTATTATAAGTCTATTAAAACATTTAAAAATTAAAAATTATATTTTAAAAACATCATCTGATGTGAAACGGGTGCTTCATGTTAAAACAATTCAACCATTGATTGATTGTCACCGATCATCAGAAGGTAAGTCTAACTCCGTCTACAGTGACACACACATTCCAGCGTCGTGTGAACACGCTGTCATGTTATATTTAGAACTTGTGTAAAGAATAAAATTCGCGGAAGGCGAATAAAAGGTGTCTTGTCATCCGTGAAATCATGTGACGTACGTTCGAGTTCAATGTGACAATGTAACCCACCTGTACAGCAATGTAAATACAACAACATAAACAGGAATAAAATTAGAGTAACAACCACTTGTAAAAGTCCAAATAATTCAGTTTTGTTGCTGCTTTTAAAATACAAGACATCAGAATCTTTTATCTGGTTATTTGTCGTTACTTACATCATTTTTAATAAACCCATTCAAACCAATAACAGTGGATAAGACATTATATGTTGACAAGGTTAAGAAAAAATGTTTTTAAAATAATATACTTCTTTTGATATAATTCTATATAAATTGGTTTTTCACTTTTTATAATGATAAATATTATCTATATCATAGAAATATATATTTATAATAAATTATTTTCCGAGTTTCACCTCAGTGACAAATAACTGGTACTTATTTATAATTGAACCATATTTCCTTATTTGAAGTGACTCATGTAGACTTCTACGTATCCGTATGTATGGTTAAACTGATTGAATGAAGTGAAGAATGACATCATTCTCACAAGGCGGAGTATCAAATTGTATTTTGCAATTTATATCTAAATTTCAATAGAAGGTATAATATGTTGAGTAATTGAAAATGTTACCTAGAGCTTTGTCTTAGATATGTATATATTTGATCTCTTTGTTCTAAGATATTATTAACTATAAATCAACCAATTTAGTATTAATTTCACCAAATAGTATATGATATAAAATGAAAGTTCAGGTAAAGTATAGAAAATTCTTTGACCTTTTCCCTTTATCTATTTATCTATAAATAGAAATCATGTTTAGTAGAAATATTTTTAGATCATGATTATATACTGAAACGTTAGAAAACTTTAGGTCATAAATACATGTTACTTATCCAAGTTTTTAATTCGTGAAAGTAAATTTATATCACACGGAAAGTCCGCTTAATCAAAAATATTCTCTGAACACCGGTCTGATGCAATTTTGCAAACGACCTCGACCTTCATGAATCCGGAAGTAAATATATATCATTGCGCGCACAAACTATATTTTTATATCAGCTACAATATATTTAATTAAAATAATGTTAATCAATATTGATTAATAAACAAGTATTTGATATAAATATAAATCAACCAATTTACGACATTTAAAGGACAGTTGAGAAGTGACAGTGGGACTATTTTATTCCGCGCATTTAACAATGACGTCACAAAGTGATTATTCTCTACTACTCCTCTATCTAAAATCATGTGTTTACTTCGTCGCTCATTCAGAACCATAAGAAACGCCTTTTACAAATCATAAAACTATGGATCTACGTTCAAAATCAAGAGAAGAAGAGTTTGAAGCATCATCTACGGGATCAAGTGAGAATTATTCACAAAATATCAATATACACTCGAGTGAATCGAAAGTACGAAATCTGAACCACCGGTTTCGTGTTTGGGCTGAACTAATGTGTTGTCAAGACTGTTGGCTTGGCGGACAGCAGTATTACGAAACAATTTATGACTTTATGTTTTTGCCTCTTGACACTTCAGCGATTCGAAAGAATACAGGATGGCTCGCTAGATCCTGAACCAAGGGAATAGACCCTTTTGTTATGCCGACATATGGTGAGAAATGGCGGGCTGAAAGTTCCGCGTGTGAAACGGGGCACGTCCCACGGTCATGTCAGACAACCTTTCTACGACTGGACAGTACAGGAGAAATTTCATCAGTCGAAAATAGTTGCCAACCAACTAAGACGAGGGTTAGTTGTACACCACCTAGAGAAGTAAACGGCAACATGATCACAATGAAGAACTGGGTCACAAGCAGTGTGATGGGTGTGAATGGATTGAGAAATACCAACAATTTTACGAACAGTGGCAAAGTTGATTTGAACGCTAATATTCTTGATAGAATAGCTGAATCTATGCCTGTGACTGCTGCCAACATGAACCCAAATATGCCAAAGTGCCCAAATAATTTTCCATATCCACAAGGCGCTACTCCTGGATGGAACTATCCTAGACCAAATTTTGGTGTATTGAATGGGAGAGTGCCAATGTTTCCTTGTCACCGGTTCAACAACCCCTTTGGGTCACCATTTGGTGTAGTGCCGCATCAGGGTAATATGGAAATGTTTGCTTGTCCAGAATATTTAACATCCATGGGAAAATGGACACAACCTCAAATGATGGATGATCATCATTGGCATCAGAGACATCGGAAGTTTGACCGCTCGTATCGTGGTCATGCTCCAAAACATCATAAACATGATCATGCCAAACATGATAAAAAGACATTCCCATCAGAGCAAGTGCCATCTAAATGCCATGGAAAGGGAAAACAGGATGGAGAAGTCTCTCAGGATAAATCTAAAACTCCTATTGATGCTTTTGTGGATTGTAACAAACTGTTCGGTGAACAATGTTCAAAATCTAGTTCGGAATCTGCTCCAGAAGCTGCTGTTAACTTGAAATGTAATATTCAGGTTAAACCTGACTTAGTGAAGTCTTCTAATAAAAGAAAAGAATATAAGATATCTGAAAGTGTCTCTGGAAAAACAGAACCTTGTGCACAAGTTACTAATAAAGATAATACAATCAGAGGCAATGATAAACAATTAAAGTGCAAGGAAAACCAGGAACTAGACACAGAAGTTACTGCCAAACCTTGTGAATCACTTACAGATGGTAATGAGAAAAGGTCTGATCCTAGTGACAGGCTAGAATCTAATTTACAACTTCTTTTTGTCCGCAAGAACTGGAAAAAGGGTAGACCCTCTTCAAGCAAACAGCGCAGGAGAAAGCTCCAAAAAGCGAAGACATCTGAAAGTGGTAATAGTGCTGGTGATAGTACGGACAGTGAAAACATGAATGACACAAAAGCAAAAACTATTTCAAACAGTGATAGAAATGGAAGATGCCATGGAACGATGGCATTTATTCTTGGACTTTCTCAGAGTCCTACATCTGAAAGTATGCCCAACTCTTCACCTACCAACTCAAGCTTTGTGTTTTCCATTAGTGAAGATGAAGATGATGATGGAAGTGATTTTGATAATCATGCTGAATGGGAAGCAGAATGTTCCAAGTTTGGACCATGTGATCTTTTTAATTTTATTCCTCAAAACAATTCTGTGTCAAGTTCTCCAATCAATTTTCACGTTCAAATCTCGCCTGTACTGAGTGAATGTAACACCCAAGAGAAAACCATAAACGATATTAATTCAACTTGGAATATCCAAATATCCCTTTTGGATGATAGAGACAAGTGTAAATCTAAAACGAAGACTTCAAAGAAGGTACAATTATTTCCTTTCCATAAAAAATATTGTTTTACAAAACATACAAAGTGGACATTTAATTTGTAATTTAGTTATTAGATATAAAATATCTCGTTCATCAACTGTTACTTGTTCTCAAATATGCAGTTTTAAATAATTTGGATTTAGATCTTTTGTACTGAATCACTTTAAAAAGATGAAATAAAACTTACAGGAGTATAATTATGTTTTTCAGGTTCATTTTCCTGAAGACAAGAAGTTGTCAGTCGTTCATCCTATGGTCACTTGGGCCTTTGCGTACCAAGAAGCTCGCAGAGGACATTGGGAGAAGTATGGGCGCGACAGTGACCGCTTTAAACGAAGAGTTGCCGACCTTGAGACCGTCCTAAATCCAGTCCTATCTCCAAAGCACAGAGACGCTATCTTTGCGGAACGCTTCCAAAGGGAGATAAACCAATAAGTTACTTTTCAGGAATATTTTGAAAGCGGTCCGCCTCTGTGATATTATTGGCAGCTCAATTTTAACTGACTTTATGCAATAGACACAGGTGCTACTTGTAGAGCATTTTTAGATTAGGTTGTGTTAACCAAGTAAGCCTTCCTTGTGAGGAGAGAAAGATGGACATTTTAAGTTATAAATACATTCTAGATTGTGATGTTCACATTGATCAGACTTATCTTTCATAGATATACAGGCACTGATAGAAAGCACTTTATGAAACTATTATATTATTTTTGAAAGTTTTAAATTTACGAACTGTGTTATTTCTGAAAGTAGTAAAGTCCAGTGACTGATAGAAAACTTTTGTTACCAGAATGATTTATTTGGCAACTCACTATATTTTCCAAATAATATGACCCATAGGCAAAGTTAAGTCCTATCAGTAAAATGCACTCTGATTTTTCTCAAATTTAATTACACAAAATTATGTTTGTTTTAATTATGTTTTTCTCGATAACAATATTATTGTTCAGTTTGAGTTAACTTTATCCTAAAGTAATATCCTACAACCGATGTGATATTTATATAACAAGAAAGACATTGATCCTGTCTCAAGATGTTTTTGAGAATAGACAATATATTTAAATAGATTTTTCTGCCCAGCCTGTTTTACAGTGAGTATATTAAGCTGCCACCAGTGGTTACTGTTACATTTTCACATTTGGTTTTGGGTCTTCTTCTAATAGTCAAAACAAAATGTGAAGTCAATCTTTTAATCAGAAGGGTTGTTCTTTTATGGAACTCTTTGATTGAGACGTTTTATGTTGATTTACTTGTTGTGAAAATTCATGAAGGTTTTGTTGGGTATGGAAACATCATTTCATGGAAACTATTTCATGTATTACCAAGCACATTAACAGTGTTGTTCCTAGGTGATCTGCGGTGGGGGTCATTTTGGCCATTTCTGAACAAGTGGGACCCTTTGCAATGGCAAACGTATCCTACTTCTCCAAATTTTAAGGGACACCAAGCCAAAAAGATGGGCAAATGTTCCCAGGACCCCCTCTAGGAACAACACTGCATTAATCCATTCCCTGTTAAATATGGTTCAAAGGCAGCCTGACTGCCTTGTATCTGTGACCTTTCATCAAGATTAAAATCACATATTTTCACTGGCTTCTCTTTTTAGGTTCTGTTTTAAGGTGCCTAAAAGTTATTTTACTTCAGTGAAGTAATTCAGACTTGATGATTTATGTCAAATACTTGACACATGAAAGCAACGTTGAAAATATATTGATAGCAGTGTCCTGATTGCAAAATACAAGTAATTGTTTTTAAAAATAATTATGAAGTTGTTATTGTTTTGGAGGCTTATGATATTACCAAACGTATGTCAAATAAGTAAGTATTTAGTTTACCTATTATTGTCATGTGATCGTTAAAGGCTGTGAGCCGAAGCATACATGTAAAGGGTACAGACGTGACACCCTGCCATTCCAATGCCAGTTTTAACTGAAATTATTTTTGTATCTTAATTGAAATTCATGGTTGACGATGCATAATGTATATTATGATTTTATGTTGAAAAATTACTTCCTAAATGTGAAATAAATTGGATGAATTATAAAATATTTGTTCTATCCTTGTTTGATCCAAACAGAGCCTGGAGAAACATTGTGAGCCGTGGCTTTCCTGCTTTAGTCTAATTGAAACGACTCCATTTCAAGGAATAAAATAGTGCATCTATCATGAGAACCCATACTCAAGTATTGACCCAAGTTAAAGATAATATCATCTGTTTTTTTCGATGTTAATTCGTTTATTCGTATAGACAATACTTTCAAGTAAGCAAAACACAAACGATTATTTCGAAGCGTCACCTACTCATCAAGATATAGCCCTTCAAAGTTAGTAAATTTAGCCTGCTCATTATCTCATTCTTGAAACAGTTTGCCGCTGCCCCTCAGTGTAGCATAACCTTCGTTAGCGATGTGACGTCATACACAGGAGTTGCTTAATGAAATCCTTAGGCAATTTGT
This sequence comes from Gibbula magus, assembly GCA_936450465.1. Classification (NCBI taxonomy): domain Eukaryota; kingdom Metazoa; phylum Mollusca; class Gastropoda; order Trochida; family Trochidae; genus Gibbula; species Gibbula magus. The sequence continues at coordinate 22,821,552 of OW388304.1, forward strand.
CGATTTTCGTCGATAATTCGTTTAAAACATGATAAGAACGTTTTGACATTACAGGTTTCCGATAGAATGGGTATTTGTGCGTCCGTAGGGAGTAATTTTGGAGTTTTAGGAGCATGTTTCGATATTCAACCGCTGATTTTAGATTTGTTCTTTTCCCAATCGAGTGTTATGTTATCTGATAAGATACAATATGTTTTGAAATGAATAACTGACAATTCAAAAATAAAAAAGATCATGCACTTTTTTTTTTATTACATATTGTGTTTGAAGAGTGTCTATAGCTTGAAATCTACTGCGTCAATATTTCTCATGGTGCTAATAGAATAGTTTCATTACAACTAAGAAAATCCTATAATTTTCATCAATGTTACTTGTTTACACTTTTTAGAAGAACATATTCGGGCTATCTTTAAATCTATAGTCGTGTACATTTACAATTACTTAGATTCAGTGTAATACCACTGCCATTTTCCTAGCATGTTATATAAAAGGCCTTGCATTTTATATTACATGTAGTTTGTGATGGTCAATTCATATGTTTGTGGAAATAAAATAATGTTTAAATCACTTCGGATAAAAATATGGAAAACGTATCTTTCCCAATTTCAAATGAAAGTATTGGAACTATAGAACTTTGATCAACTCACCATGGCCGTGTGTAAATGTGTTGTTTGGTTCTCAATTTAAAAAATATTACCCCTGCTATAGTTCAGTCGTGTAGATTTCCCCTCTTATTTAATATTTATCAAAGTTAGAGTTAATAACGCAATTACATCACTTATTACATATCGCTACATTGATAAACAAAAATACTGAAATATATTTTGTTATTTTGCATAAGGACGAATATGAAACCAAAAATTATTCAACATGAATGAGGCGTGTTAACACCGTTCTAATCCGTATGAAATGTGAAATAGATCTCTGTGAAGTTTGAACATCTTCATCATCTGACATGCGTGCCACCGCCATATTGGGCAACGATAAGAATTGTTCCAAAACACATTGCAGAATTACGGGTCCCGCAATGGTCACATCCAGTACTAAACAGTGTTGACATCTGCTGCCAGTTGTAGTACGTTTTACGGGGCGTGTATATATGTAATTTTGTTGGATAAGGACACAGGTAAATATGTTATTTAGACAGTTATGTAAGGCTAAATCTAGTGGATTCTGTCATTAGACGCCAAGCGACTCCTGTGTATTACGTCACAAGGCCAAGCACGCGGAATTCGCTCTCGGCTAAAGTTTTATTAGGCGTAATTAAGGCGTTCTAAAAAGGCGTTCTAAAAGGTGTTTATTGGTTGAATTGACAAATATCAAGTGGAATCCTCGTCATCTTGGAATATGCTTGAATAAAAACCGAAAAGTGATATGGTCGGGGTTTGTGGATCTTTAAGTTAGTCTTCAAAAAGTGGTGTGAAAAGCTAGGGGAAGTAATTCTAGGCTTAGTATTGAAAAAAAAAAGGTATTGGGAATATGCGGTGACCTGTCACTGCCAATATTGTTTGTTTTAAAGTAATTTTATTGACTGGCTATAGCATGTTACAAGGCACAAACTTCAAACACAATTGCATCTTTTTATTCACTCACACAGACCAAAACTGGGTAGCTTATCCCAAAATCAATAATCCCATCTTTAAAAACGATGTAGAAATCACACAAGAAGAAAATATCAACACCCCTCAAAAGAAATGTGAATCTGTCGCACAGAAGTTAAGCACCTTGCAGCCACAGTACAAGCTCTCGCCATTGGCGGATCCAGGAATTCTGAAAGGGAGGGGTCCATTACGGGTTCATTAATTTATAAGCAAAATTTGTCATAGTGGCAGTCTCATTAAAATCAGTCAGTAATTAGTCCGTCGGATTAACCTTTGACTCCAGTTCGACCTTCTCAAAGTGAAATCCAACCAATCAAAATGCGCCTCTCTTACTGAAACACAGCTGGGTTTAATAAAATAAACTTCACCAGCAGACCATCTTCAATCCTCTGTTACCTATGGTTTTATATATAATCCGTTTCTCTCCACTATATCACCCATGGGAAACCTTATCGGGGGAATCTGTTCTCAAATTACCCGCCATTGGCCAGTGTGATGAAGTCAGTAACCAAAGAAAATGCTCAATGGGATAAGACGGAAATGGTCAAGGGAGATAACCGGTGACGGATGGCTAACACAATGACCTCGCTTGCTTTGAAATAGAGTAATATGAATTGTCATTGGCTCGCAGGTCCAAGCTGTGTAGCAGTTTGAATGGCTCACGCCGGCCAGGGGCTGGTAATTTGAGTACATATTTCTCTAGTAAGATTTCCCATGGGTGATATAGTGGAGAGTAAAGGAGCATATATAAAACCATGGGTAACTGAGGATGACCATCTTCTAGCAGTTTAGATTGCTCAACAAAGTATATATTGCACATACAAAGCAAGTTTTCTGCATTCAATACACTTGTCTTTGAATCCTTTAATAAGATTAAGAAAACTCAGTTTTTGATTTTAAAGAAATGGCTAATATAACGGATCTCGTTTTTTAAGGCATCAAATCTTAGCTCTAAGGCAAAATCTTAAAGGATAGATGCAATGACATGGTCCAAATCGGATTCATTAAAATGGGATGTCAATTTAACAATTGCTCGATTTTAAATTTCTGAAATTGATCCATAACTATTATAATATAGGGCTTTTTTGAAAACCGCCAAATTTAGCCCCGGCGACCAGAATTAAAGTCTACGGGGGTGTGACTTCTGTAACGTATCTGGAGGAATCTGATTTTCGGCGATAGTCATAATTCAACGTACTTTCGCAACATTTTGATTGTTAATTTCACAAAGAAATCTTCATTAAACCAACTTGAATTTCCCATATATCGAATGTTTAGATATCATACTAGGTAATTCTGCAGATGATAATTACACAATTACATAAACATGTCTTTTTGCAATGTAATACACCTCATAAATTCATTTAGCGGCGGTGATAATCATCATTAATTAATTAACGAGACTCGGCGGAGTAGCTGTCTAGCCAGCCCTGTCCGTCGCTTATCACAGTCACGCCTCAGTGAGCATTTTCAAAATGAATCGCCTAACTAATTGCAGTAGTGTAAAAATGGGTGAATTATGATCGTCTTAATTATCAATTGCAATGTGTATATCGTCTCGATTTTATGCTCAATTGATTCCGATATACAATATACGTAGAGGTAATCATCTGTCATTCTTGAGAAAAATGCATTTCATCAGATCTTTAAACGTGACTGGGACCATTCTAGAATGTCATTGCCATTTTTATGGTGATTTTTAGTCCAAGCGTGAATTTAAGCTAAATACAAAACGTCAATTAGCAGGATACATTATCAATCAATAAAGGCAAAGTTTGCAAACAAGTCAAGAATAACACTGGATTACACTGAAGATCAGTCATGTCAAAGCAAATTTGAGGTCAGCTGCAACCAAAGTATACAGGGCGAAATTGCTGATTGATTGGTATGAATTGAGGGTCAAGGACGACCTGACAGCCAGTATCGTTGGGAGTTGTCAAATGGTATATGTGTAACTTAATTACTATCTGATTTTAATGAGATTGTCAAAGTTGTGGTGTGGGGGTTTGACCCCCTTGGATCAACCACTGGTTATTGTGCTTACCTCTCCTCCAATGACAAGAAGAGAGTAAAACAAGCAGACAGAGTCGGCCATATCCCCCGCCTTTGGGAAAATTTATTGAAGAATAGTTGTTGAATAACAGTGACTATGAACCTTCTCCTTATAGCCTGATGTAGCAGGATGGATGATGATTTGTTGGCTCAGCAGGGCAGGGATGCCACTCCCTGTAAGGTTTATAACATATCAAAACAACCTTAGCCCACCCAATATAAGGTTCATTGCAACTGATGGTTATCGTTTGCTGATGATCAAGATGAAAATAGGTTTTTTAGGTTGTGAGCAAAGCCAAGGAGTTTGCACACAAAATTTCAGCTCCTCAGACCAAGTCGTTCTGGAGAAGAAGACAAAATGCGAAAAGTTTACGGACGGATGGATGGACGGACGGACGCCGGCCATGCCATAAGCTAAAAATACATCCATGGCAGTTTTTTAGTTCTGCTCTAGAAATTAATTATTAAGTTATGTATCCATGGAAATGATATAAATCAAACAAATTAAATTAGAAAATTGTAAAGAAGTTGAAAACCCCAAAAGGCACATCTACACATAATGATTGTTTCACACACCAAGTTTCGTTGAGATATGTCTTATAGTTTTGAAGTTTGAGGCCGGAATGGAAAAGCCCAGACGGACGGACGGATGGACGGACGGACGGACGGAGCTCATTTCTATATCCCCCGCCAACTTCGTTGTGGCGGGGGATAATTACCAGCCTTGAAAAGTCAGTGGAGAAGTGTGGGTGAGTTGCATATAAGGAATGGACCAATATGTATATACCGGTAAAAGAAATGTTTCAATGGACTGTTCATGTTTAGGAGAATTTGGGTGTGGGTGATTGAGTGAGATATTATTTTAAGTTTCAATCATCGTATAGTGGGGCGAGGAATCTATGGAACCAGTTCATATCTTGGGAGATGAACTATTTTCCAGATTTTTAGCTCATCAGGCTTATGGCATGGCATGGCATGGTGTCCGGCGTCCGTCCATCCGTAAACTTTTTCGACTTCTTCTCCAGAACCAATGACTCCACAGAACTGAAAAGTTGTGTGCAGACTGCTTGGCCAATGGAGATTTTAAATTGTAGATTTCGTGACCCTGTGACCCCAAATTGGGTCACAGGGGTCACATCCTTAAAAACCTATTTTCATCATCTTCTCCAGTTTCAAAAGGTCTAGAGAGCTGAAAAGATGTTTGCAGACTCCTTGGCCAATGGGGATTCTAAATTGTAGATTTCTTGACCCCGTGACCCCAAATGGGGTCACAGGGGTCACATGCTTAAAAACCTATATTCATCTTCTTCTCCAGTTCCAAAAGGTCTAGAGAGCTGAAAAGTTGTGTGCAAACACCTTGGCCAATGGGGATTCTAAATTGTAGATTTCATGACCCTATGACCCCAAATGGGGTCACAGGGGTCACATCCGTAAAAACCTATTTTCATCTTCTTTTCAAGTTTCAAAAGGTCTAGAGAGCTGAAAAGTTGTGTGCAGACTCCTTGGGTAATGGGGATTCTAAATTGTAGATTTCATGACCCTATGACCCCAAATGGGGTCACAGGGGTCACATCCGTAAAAACCTATTTTCATCTTCTTTTCAAGTTTCAAAAGGTCTTGAGAGTTGAAAAGTTGTGTGCAGACTCCTTGGCCAATGGGGATTCTAAATTGTAGATTTCGTGACCCTGTGACCCCAATCTCGGTCACGGGCACAACCCAAAAACCTATTTTCATCTTTATCTCAAGTATGTAAAGCTCTAGAAAGGTGTAGAAACTTTTGGGTCAAAGGCGATTCTTAATTGTAGGATTGATGACTCTGTTACTCCAAATGTGGGTCACAGGGGTCATGATCTTAAAACCTATTTTTTGCTTGTTAACAATGTATTACTTGAGATAACTTAGATATTCAACCTTAGATAATAAATCAATGAAAGCCTGATGAGCTACAGAGCCCATGGCTCTATTTTATTCCTTCAAAAAGGGTCATTTTAACCAGAATGTACATCCCCAACATTCTTCAGAATTCAAGGCTTATAATTGGAACATCTGTATAATATAAATAATAAAAAAAGACAAGTGATAAATTGTACATTTTATTTTCATGATTATTGCTATTGCGAATCTCATTATATTTTCCTGTTTTCACATTTATTTGGTAATGATAATGGATTGTGATTGATGATGGAGTGCATTGATAATAAAATGGCAACCAGCATAAAATTGACTCCAAAATTTAAAACTGAAAAAGATTCAATGTCATTCATATATACATAAAGTTAGCTAAAATTAATTTTCATATAAAAATGAAGTATATTACACTTTCTATTTTCAAGATGTACCTTAAACATCTAACTTGCTGTTTATTTACAATTGGCATACTGATAACATGCAAGAATCACCATCAATATCTTCACGAAATAGCAAAGGGAAGTAACTGACTAACTGTAATTTAATTCTGTTGCACAACTGCAGATAGTTATGTAACTTTTGGAAATGTTTACACTTTGAAGTTGTCCAGATAGAAAATTTATTATTTAAAACAAAAACGCTTGGTGTATATGTTTTGAAGAATGACTATTGGTATATTTATAAGGCCTTTTAAGCCAAACTCATAATTTAAAATCTATTAAGGTCGTACATAAAATACTACATAGAAGACATTTTCAAGTTTGTCTGAAACTATTCAAAATCAACACAGACATTATATTGTGAGGCAATCATCATTTGATTTAAATACCAAAGTACATCACAAATGTTTAACGTTTTGTTTCATATAGCTTTTCAAACATATATACATAATGCATATAAATCCTAAAAACTTCAGACCCATTAGTTCAGTTAGGGGTTAACATTTACATTAAATTAATGTAATTTACCTTTTGTTAACAAAAGCAATATTAATCTTAAAGGCGCTGTAGAACGTTTTTTCGCTCAAATAAGTCGATGGAATGTATTTGAAAAATAATGTCAATAAGTAAAACACCCTTCTCTCTTCGGAAAATAAAGTTACAAATGAGTGTACATGGTTCCGTAAAGCCATGGGAATCGTTTTTGTCATTCGAAATGGCCGCCACGCAATTTTGGCTTTATACGCAACACCGTTATTACCACTATGGAGAATTGGTTTGTGTAATAAGATATTTTAACTTCTAAAGTAAATATAAATGACATAAACTATCATTATAAATGAGAAATGTGAAAAAATAAAATTTGCAAAAAACGTGCTACAGCGCCTTTAAACTAAGGAAAGACATTCTTATTATTGATTTTGTACACATTCAGACTTTAAATACATATTTCAAAGTTGATGGATATGATTGTGTGTGTCAATGTACAAATAGTTTAATAATTTATTTTGCTGATGGGGCTGTATATTCCGCCAGTTCCTCGAAGTGCCGTTTTGTAGTTACTAGTTCCAATGCCATCTTATCCATACCTTCATGTAGAATTCCCTTACAACTTATCTTCACATTGCCCACATTCGCCTGAAATATGAATTGAATGAAAAACTAATACTTGTACCGGTAGATTTATGAGGAGACAAGCATATAATTTCATTTTTACAAATCTTTTCATCAGATGAAAGCTTGATTATACATTATCTGTTCTCCATTATTAGTTTGGTGTAAAAACATTCCATAAAATGAAACAATGTTCTTGTGAAAATTATTGAATTTAAAAAAAAAAAATATAACAAAAGTAATGTATTGAGTTTTTACTTTACTTTGTTAATACTATCAAAAGTTTGCAATGCATCTACCAAACTGAGATACGAATAAGTTTAAGAATACTGTCAATGGTAGGACGCTTTCTACTTTGTCTTAAAAAACATAATTTTCAAGAAAGGTTCTGAAATATTTTAGATTTGTGCATTTAAAGGTTTGTTTTAGCAATGAGATTTATAAGTTTTAAGTCAATTGGACAGCGTATTAGATTCCTTGTCCAAAGTAATTCCTTCATTCAAAACAACATAAAACAAGTAAGTAGATATCAGGAAGTGAGTTTCATTACATGGTATCATAAATAACTCTACTCACCAACTGTAACGTTGCAAGGAAAAGTCGACATATCTCAAACTCAGGTTTGCCTGCGGCTACTCGTTTGAACAAGATTGTCTGCCCTTTGCCGATATTTTCAATAACCGATGTCCCGTATTTGTGAATATCGAATGGTTCATGTTGTTCTTCCTCTCGTAACCGGGGAACTATTTTGTCTTCCCATTCTGCCACTCTCTTAGATAGTTCTGTGATTTGAGCATATTCCTGTGCACTTGCCATAAATGCTTCCTGTAAATATGCACATGAAAAAAAACACTTTACTTACATAAGTGATGCTATTTTATTTTAAGTAAAATTGAATTAATACCGTGATCATTGTAACTAGCACACTTCCATTAAAGGGTCAGTTTGAGGTCGCTTGTTTATTGAGATAAAATTACATGATTGAAACACATTCCAGTAGAAACACATATTACTACCCTTTTATAATAGATAAATTTGTTGCATTCTGACTGGTCATTAGCCAATAAGTCAATGCATACTAAGTAGCCGAATTTGTCGGGATCTACCCATGCAACCCTTGTCCTTTGACAAATTGACGATCCTCTCAAACAGGCAATTAAATAAAGGCAAGCGCCCTCTACTGAAATTTGAAGATGGTAGAGAATATACCCACTCCCCAAAAATCAAAAGTTACAGTCACTAGTCAATACAGTTAACCGGAAACATTCATTGAGCAACAAGTATACACTAAATACTGTAAATAATCATACACACCAAACAAACACTCCCTGATATAAATATACTCAGTCAGTATGAATGTCAAAAACACTTCCCTATTTAAACCTACAAAACAGGTATCCTAAACAGAACCCCTATCCCTTTTAATTATTTCTAGGCTTATTATGATGGTTACATGAATACTGTATTCACTTTAAAATGTGACTAAATCCACATTTTATATGATAAACAATAAATGTCACATGAGTCACTTACCACATGATTCCGAACCAAGATCTCGTAACTATTCACCATTGCATCATTACCAAACATACTGTCATCTGCAAAGTAAGAAATTTAGATACAATACTAACTCAACAAACTTTTTATATTTATTCAAATATAAAGATTGAGATATAATGGAGTCATTTTTCCAAACGTTCAGCTTGATGTCACTTTGACATGTTATTGTTGAAGAATGGTCACATCTATATATCTGCTCAATTAGTGAGATGATTTGGGGTTTAATGTACTTTCAAGAGTATTTAACTGGTATGACAACTAATATCTAACTTATAGTTTCATTGCAGGGAGAAAGTCTGAAACACCATTGTGACTATGCATTAAAGTGAAACCTGCGAGCATTGGCTGGAACTAGAGAACCATGAGTAGTACTGCGCTAATATAAGAATAATCAACGTGTTGCGAGGAATTACGGATTATCTGTCCCGAGTAAATTATTGTGATAAACTCCAAGCTTTAGCTTTAACTGTAATTCCCATGACCATTATGAAAACTTTAATACCCGGCATATCTGTGCCCGCTTGGGTAAGAAAATTCAGTGTAGCAATGCACCTAAACTTTGATGCATGTTGATCAGTTCTCTACAGCAGAGAAAGTTGATTCAAACCCTTGAACATCTTGATCCTAAGCCAAATACACTAACCACTGCGTCCATCCGTCAATTCAAAGCATCTACAAATCATAATCATGCTCCCACTCACTAAGATCAGCTGAGTTTCTCCTCTGAAATCTCTGTCCGTCTGCATCGATGGGGAAAGCCAACTCGTCGTCAATTTGTAGAGGTTCAATAACGTCATCATCCATTCCGTCTGCTTCTGGCAAATCTGAAGATACGTTTCCATAATGACAGAATTTAATAACTTTGAGTTTTTGTGGCAATATTGTTGTGAATTGTACTATACAAATTTTTCATATAATATTTGTTGTCTAAAATTTATTGCAAAGAATTTGTTCTTGTGCACACTTGTGACGGTGCAGAGCCAGTTTATGCAACATTCAATTCAATCTTGTAACTTCTTTTGGTATGACAGAGATGGGAATGCAAGTCCATAATGACAAGTAGATACACAATAGTTATTTATGATGAAATCAAATATGAATGTTAATACATATACACAAATTGGATCCAGTGCACTAGAAATTGACTTCTTTATTTCATAATCGAAGGACCTGCTTAGCTTTTTAACGCCGCTTTCAAGCGTATTTCACTTATATCATGGCTGCTAGTATTATGGCAGGGAGAAGCCCGCAACGCCATGTGGCTATGCATTGCAGTGAAATCTGCAAGCATCGGCTGGAACTAGCGAACCATGGGTAATACTACTGCGCTTTCCGGCCCCTTTAAATGAAAAGCATTGTGTAGCATTGCACCCAAACCTTACTGCGTGTAGAACAGTTCACTGCAGACAGAACTGAAAACTCACCTCTACCAGATTGAACTGAAGTTTGAGCTGTGTTATGTAGCGCTTTGAACATACTTCAGTATCTATATATTGGCTTTAGAAATGTCCTTTTATTATCAAGTCTTTATCTTATGTGGAATAAAGTGGAGACAGAGAGCATACAAACCTTGAACGATTTCCGGAGCTTCTTCTTCCTCCTCCTCCACATTGTATCCAGCTTGAACCTAGGATTTCAATATTTCATAATATATTTTTGTAGAGATTGCTGTTTTGAGTTTTGTATTTAAAGATTATTTTTACTATGGAGGTTATATATAATAATCAAAAGCTGCAACAGATGTAAAAGTTATGTCGATAAAAATCACCAGGGCAGATAATCCAAAGAATGTGAAAACATTTCTAATAACTGTAACATCAAAATTGAGAAAGTTTTGAACACAGAATTTAGAAAGACCCAAACAATTCCGTAATGATCTCAGGAATCAAAGCAATGAGCCAATAATGGACAATCTCTTCAATTATTACATTCATCAGCAGGCAAAGGGTTTAAATACAACTAAAAAGAGCAAATGAATGTTTCTTGCTGACCAAAGTTACACGAAAAATCAGTTGTGGTCAAAGGGGAGATAACTTTGCTGACCATGAGTTTCTTCTCTTCACGTTCGCTGGCTTTCCTCTTCTGAAACTCTTCCCAGTACAAACTCTCAAACTCACTTAATTGTGACCTGATCTTCCGTTGACTTGTCTCTGTATAAACAAAAACTATCTAAGTACCTTGCCAAAAACTTTAAAATATTACAAATCAAAGGTTACAATTAACCTGATGAGACAATTCCCGTAACTTGGGAAGAGAAATTTAAACCCAGTCGGACAAATATATCTACATGATCTTGTGACCTGCTCTGCCTGAACTGACACACAGGATGTTTAAAAGCACTACAAGAATTTGTTACCGTACACAAGTCAGATCTTTTCAGTCATTTCGTGTAAAGGGGAGATAACTTGTGTCAAAACAATAGTTTCATACTTTTCTCACGATTTATATTTTTTTTTATCTTTTAGGTTTCCAGTAAGACTTAAGTTCTAATGAGAATCTAAATATATATATCTAAATAAAACTTAATTTTATTAAAGACTGGAAAATACACTAGAGCTTCTGTTCAGTATGTTTTGCGAAACAGAACTCTCGGTTTGATATAGAAAACAACAAACTAAAGTCACAATATAACAGTTTTTCCTAAGCCTAATAAACATGAAAGTGTACTGAATGGAAAGCCAAATACTGTGATCAACTTACGTAGTTGTGAACCATTTCAACCCGAGAAAGAAACTTAACTCAGTTGATAGATAATAATCTTTGCAAAGAAAAGATCTTCAATAGATTTCTCACCTCTAAAATGTTCCCGACATATAAGTGGTTCCAGAGCTGCTTCTTTCACTGGTTGTTTCCGTTTTCTCTTCTGTGTTCCTTCTGTCTTTATAGGGACTCTCACAGACTTCTTGGCTGATCATGGAATATCAATAAAAAATACTTCAAATATCCAACAATAGATAAATAAAAACTTTGCTCTAGTTTGCCTTTTAGGTAATCTTAAATTTGCTTGCATACTTTAAAGTTTAGAAATATGTCAGAATACAATAAAATACAATACAACACAATTAAATAGTTTGTCAATAATGATTGAAAATCACCAACTTTTTGAGAGAGCCTTTATTTTCTTCAAATCCTCAGCATAAGGATCCTTTGAAAGCCATGGGTCCACAACCTGTGTTGGGAAGACGTTCCATTGAAAATTAATTTATTTCATTTCTTAAATTGTATTATTTTTGCAAAAAATATAAGCTCAAATCCTTCCATCCGCATCAGGGGTTGAAATCAAAGTCATCAGAGTACAAGTTATTCGGACTCGTGCATTTCTGAAAAGACTAGCCCTCATTCATGCAGGCCAAATACATTTACTTGATCATATCTTCTTTAATTTGAAAGTCATTAATTTTACTAGCCAAGCATCTTTTCTACTGACCAGTGCACATGGTGGTATTTTCATGATTGATTTTTTAATTATCCTAATTAATCTTTTATACAATCACAGGTAAAGTTATTAAACTTACAAGCTATGATGATAATTTATATGAGTGTGCTACTCTGTCCACTCACTTGTTTAGGACAATCTACAGGAATGTGATAAACTGAATGAATTAAAATTAATTAATAACACTTTTTCCACTCACTTGTTTTGGAGGTGCTACGGGAACGACAGTTTTAACTTTCTGTCTCTCGGACCTTCTCAAACCTTCCTCTTCCTGTTCAGATAAATAAACACTTTAACATCTGAATATTTCTCATCTGATACATAGAGGATACTAAACGACCTTCTATTTAATACCATTTTTATTAAACGAGTTAATGATTTTGTATAAAACGAGCGAAAGCGAGTTTGATACCAATCATTCACGAGTTTAATAAAAATGGTATTAAATAGAAGGAAGTTTAGTATTCTGTTTATTACTCGCCCACCAATAATCCAGCAAAATAGCCGACATGGCTCTCAAAACTATGATTCCCGCAAGCCCCATGCCATTGTGACGACGTTACTCTCATTGTGACGTCATAACCGCAAACTATTGTGACGTCATATGTGCGGCGGTATTACACTAGTTTAATATTGCCGTATAAATATTACACTGCAGTATCTTACACGGGCGAGTAATAATTCCAGATATTCATTCAAATGTCAATGGTGAATTCTGTTTGTGTCACATGATGAGGTAAAAGAGATCCAGGTATAATGGATACATCATTTGAAAGTGTTCCATTACTTATTTGTTATTTTGTGAATAAGTACAGGAGTTAGTAAGAACAACTCCTTGACTCGCATTTATTGTCTCAAGTTCTTGTTACGTTCAATGTTCTAGAATTATGGTAAGACCTAATCTTATTATCTAGAAGTAAGATGAAATATTTACCTCAGGAGGGGGAAGGGGATCAGCATTAAACGAAGCTCCCAAATCATCTCCGCCGTCATTGTTGTCTTCAAAGGAAACTAAGATAAAGGGAGACAAATCAAAGACTGTATTAGGCTCTTCTCTTAAAATGTATAATATCTTAATTTTCATCCATCAAAAGGTGAAAATAACAATTAAAAGCTTTTAGATATATTGAAGGGATTTGTTGTTTAAAAGGGATACAAATAAAATGTTCAAGGTTTGCTAATAATTTCAGGCGAGTGACCGCTCAAAGTCAAACATTTTTACGGTACCTAATAAGGTATTCAAAACTTAATACTTGAAACCCCTGATAAAAATTGTTTATCTAAATGTAACAATGAAGAAGTTAAATTCCTAAAAAAACATCACTCTAAATGAATCACATGATAGGACATAGCCCACAATTCCATGCGCTAACTTTTACCTCAACCCGGAAGCAATTCAGAGCCAATGTAGTCCCTAGTGTAGGGGCTGTTTCTCGTACTTGTAAAGATTATTTTGTGACATGTGATGGTTCAAATGAAAGGTCTGATACTGTAGTATGTGTGTGATTTTTTCTGGGTCTTAGATTTACTGCTATAGTGTTGGTGTGAGCAGGCAAAGTGACCCCAAATTGAAGGTCAAGGGTCACGGACCAACCTTGAAGACAGGGTCACATTTGTTTACCCTGGCTACCGGCCAAAAATGCCACGAAACCTATGCTCAATTTTTGACTGAAAAGTGGTCTATGGCAGGTAAGTCAGTGTGCATAAGCTGAATGCCCAACGAGATATAGGGAATTGGCTGTATTAGAAAGACAATGATGATAGAACTACTTGAAATTAATTGTGGGCTGTGGCCATAACATACTCGACATGGGCATCTCCTCTCCAGCAGGGTCGGCCATTCTGGCTTCTTCTGACGGCACATCCATATTGTTGTTTTGCAAGTCATCTGGTTGTCTTGCTTCACCTGCGAAAGTACATGATATAAGCTTGAAAGTTTAATATAGTCAAATTATCAATTTTAACGAAAACATTTAAAAACAAACTCAAATAAATACCAGCTCAGAAAAGGAGTTCCCAAGCAACACACTGTTGGCCGGACCTTATTTCGCACACAGTCTACAGAAGGAGAGCAACATCTTACACAGTCTACAGCAATTCAAAGCAGGAAAACTCATGGGAAGCTGTGCTCTTCACTAAACAAAAATGGTTTGAGACTTGCTTTCTAGTGCTTCATTTAGTCCTCGCTAAGGGCGAGCTACTTCTTGCTACCCCTCCCGATCAGGCAGGAGATATTTCCCACCTTGTTTAGTCGGGTATGGTGTTGAGGACGCCAGTAACCGTAGCGACATCTCCAAGAAGTTGAGGTGAGTCATGTCCAATAACATAGATCCGCACGGATGTACATAACTTGTGTTCATCTTGAAGTCGTTACGACTCGCCAACACCTCTCCTGTTTTACTGTTGAGGCAAGAACATCAACAAGTTAGCCGTTGAATACATTTGTAACAAACAGTTCTGAGAGGAAAATTTTAAAAGTGGGGTACTACTTTTGAGGGGGTGTTAATTACCGGTAAGCATGTGGATATCAAACAGTGGGAAAGTTTGTTTAAAAGAATAGGTGATCTGAGGTGATCTGGTGTTTCAAGAGCATGTCACTTATATCGTGGCTGCAGGTAGTATTGTGAACCTGTGTGCATCAGTGGGAACTAGCAAACCATGGTTGGTCCTCCACAGAAATTCATTGTACCCAAACCTTACTGCATATTCTCTACAGTAGACAAAGTTGTTGAGCCCCTGGCGGAATTCGTACCCTAGACCTCTTGATCCGAAGCAGAATGTGCTATCCCCCCACCCCCCCTTAAATGATGTCACTTGTTATAAGACTGGCTTTAGAGTCAAGGAAGAGAGAAAAGATATGATTTACTGTAGGGATGAAGAATGGGCACTGTACATGTTTGAGTGAGAGTGAGTTATTCTTTGAAGCCGCTTGGGCAATATCACAGCCATTCACGGCGGCACATGTTGAAGGTTCGACACGCTTACTTAAACAAGAGTCATCAGAAGATGACATATCCCACCGGTTCCACAAAATTTGAAAAACACATCTTTTACAGATACTTGTGTATCTACTACCGTACTTCAGTTAGTGGGTATTACAGAGTTTCAGGAATGTTAAGGGTTTTAGACTTCTGCTCCAGAAGTAGTCAAAATCAACAACAACCAACATCCCTCTCACCACTTCAGTTGGTGGGTAATACACATGCAAAGTTTCAGAAAGATATCATGAATGGTTTTCGAGTTCTGCTCCGGAAACGAAATGATTACGGACGGACGGACGGACGGACGGACGGGGCGATGACTATATCCCACGGTATTACATACCGGTGGGATAATAGGTAATTTACGTTAATGTTTATTTCGCTACCTGAGCAAAGGGTTTTGCCCCTTCTCTCCATCTTCAAGAGGAATGAGAGCTAGCGGTGTTTTGGGGATTGGAGCGATAGATTTATCCAAACCATTATCCATTTCTTTCATGTCAATGTTTTTGTGTTCCTTGAGATCATCTAAGGAGAGAAACTGAAACAATAAACAAGATGGCCAGTCATAGAAAAAACTTAATATGGAACACATTAATAACATAATATCAAATTATATATCATTTTCACTTTAGATTTTATTTTTATTTTTCTTAAAGAGTTATTTGATATAAACAGACTGAGTTTGAGAATTTTTAGAAACATTTATTACTATTTCTTGTCCTATTATTGAAATTTAACCAACCTCTTCATCAACATCTTTCGGGAAATTTGCATCGTTATCATTTCCTTCTTTGTCGACTGATGATTGCTGTTGGTGTCGTCTGAAAAGAGAATTAAAACTTGAAATTTAATCTAAGCATATTGAAAGTAAATGACAATATCTAACTCCTTTACAATCGTTCACCGGGATAAATAGGGTGCATATATATAATTGAACAAAATATACTCAATAGTTTTTTTTAAATTCAAAGGTTATAGGCAGAAATGTGAGATCAAAGTCATTTAAGTTAGTTTACAATAATAAACTTGTGTAGCTTTGAAAATTATACTAACTTTTTACTGGCAAGAAGGTCCAATACTTGATAAACGAGAGTATAAAGATATTCAACCTGAAAAAAAAAGGAAACATTTCAATTGGGTGAAATTCAATCCATGAAAACAATTTGATTCTCATAAAAAGATAGAGTCATTATGTTTTTTTTAAGTTACCGATCAATTTATGGAAAGACCTGATATTTTGTGATGTCAAAATGTTTTTTCATGCTTTGTTTGTATTTTAAAACTATAATATTTATGATGCATATGTTTTAATAAAGTGGTATTTTCAAGAAATGTATTATTTATTATTTAAAAAAAAATAATTTCAAAAGTACAAATATTGGCAATTATGAAAGAGAAAAGACATGGAAACAGTACATCAGGAAATTGATATCCAAGATGTATAATAGTTAATTTATAACCAACAACCACTTAAAAAAATGAATAGAGGCTGAGTAAAATATAGGTTCCCTCTTTATATGAGACCAATGTAAAACTGGTAACCTTCTTGCTGTAAACACAGGCTGATCCTTGGATGAGGAGGGCAGCTTCTGCGAAGTTCATCGTAGTGTGACCATCATCAAAGGTCACCTGTACCTTGTCAAGCTGTGAAGAAAGAAAAAATGGTAATAGTCTAGCATTCTAGACGTCTTCCTACGTCAATTGGGTGTGTAGTTAATAGTTATCTCACATAAAGTGACCTTTAGATTACCTGAACTAAAGTGGTAGGAAAGTCATAAGTACCATTAGATAACACTGGCCTAGGACTATCTTAGCACTAAGTATAAGCTTTGAAATTTTAGGTCCAGTCCAGCATATCTAGACGTCGTCTTTATACCGCAACTCGAGTTGGTCTACTACTACTAATTATCAACAAAGGATCCACAATTTTGATAAATAAAGTGATCCAGTGTCACTTATTTTAATGTCTTTGAAACAGAAATGAATTTGTGATAGATCTTATTATAATGTTTATATCATCAAACTGACATTTTTTAATTCATGCCCACAATATAAAATCACAATGATCAACAATATTTACGATTTTTTCTTCAAAATTTAATATCACGTCAATAGATCCAAATCATCTAATGATCGACTTGCCTCATCGAGATAGTCTTCAAGATAACTGCAAATGTTGATGTCCCAGTTTTTGGTCAGATCTCTTATTGGTTGTAGCAGATGGGAAAATCGCTGCTCCAGCTCGCTTTGCGACCCTGACAGCGCCATGGTTTGCCGCTGAAATTATCAATGGAGATACTAAATGTTGAATCAATAAACGTTCGTATCGAACATTAGTCCAACATCTCAGATCTGTCATGTCGATCAGCTGATTGTTTAAACTCAAAAATTACAACAATGAATACACACAAAAAACATGTAAAGTATGTATTTGAGACCAATCCACTTCGTATTACCTTTTATTAAATAATAATATGAATCAAGAGTCCATCAGAAATTGAAAACAACCATTTGATTACAATTTGGTTAATGTTTACAAAATTTTGGAAGACACCATTCGTAAAATCCCGCGCACTTGTTTCAAAAATGGCCTATGAAACGCAGCAACTCATTGGTTGAAAATGTAAGATTTCCCCAAGTAAGCTCGATTTTAGCCAATAAAAAGCTTCATAAGCGTTCCATCGGAACAGAAATATTAGTTATATATTACTGCGCTGGAATTCCCAATATGGAAGCAGTCGTATTTTGGGGAAAGTTTTATTTTTAATTTATGAATTTAATATATGTTAGCACATTGAATATATTTAATAGTTAAAGTAAAAAATATATCACTGAACATAATAACAACTATTTAATGAAATAAAAAAACCGAGAACTATTTGATGCGTCGTAAGCATATCCTGATAACGTAAATGAGTCATAGTTATTCCGGTTTATGGATAACAAGTGCACGTTTTCGGATTGGAGTAAAAATAACAAAGTTAGCCTCGCCGATCGCGATGATGGGGGATATGAAATTTACTCGAGATGCATTCTTATGGTTTATGTCGGTCATTTATCTCTTTGCATTTTCGTCACTTTATGTACAAATCCCAGGTAATCAAGTTTCTATATCACTCACTGGAATTTTGATCGTTTGCAGACTTGGCATATTTTCTCTGATGATGTGCATTGGCATCAGGCCTTGGCACCATCACGGTGTCATGCAGTACGAAACAGAGTGCATTCTCAGATGATGGCTGTGTGTGCAACTAGTTGGCATGTAGTTTGCACATCATGATACCACCAAACCTAAAATTAAGCAGTATTTAATCAGAATGTTTACATTGGAACTAGCTAAAATGTACCAACACGACTTCAAACATGCTTTGTTAGTCCAGTATCAATATAGTGCCTGTGATCATGTTCATTTCAAACATTGGATAAAATGCAATCAAGATGTGGTGCTAGGGAGTCACCACCTTTATATATAAAGGAATAGCTGTTCTGCATTCAGACATTTATTTTATGTATCCCATATATTACTAGATTTTACAGCTGATTAATTATTTTCAATATATATATTTCATTATAGAATAGACAGATACTGTCTGATATATGTTTATTGTCATGCAATGTGTCACATATGCTAACATTGTATTAAACATTCAAAGCGTTAAATATTCATGACAATTACTAATGGATAACCGTAACCTGGGGGCAACATTTAATCATGTTGACAAGACTCTGAGTCACAGACCTCATTTTTCCACATGCATCATAGACTTATTTGTCAGATTGATTCAGAATGAATACCATCCTATTTAATGATGTGATTTTTTTCATTGTTATGGATAATAATTTAAAAAATCATGTCATAAACAAATAAAATTCACACTATGAATTTTATCGCCATACATGTTAGTTATGAATAAAATTCTTTGATCTAGCTGCAGCCTAGCTATTTGCTGTTATTTTGACTACCTTATTAATATTTTTATGGTCAAATATTCCTTAAATTGATTTAGCATTGGTTTCCACATTTTCGTTTTTCTTGTTCTACTAAAATTATGTAGACAATTTAAAAAAAAATATTCATCAGATTACAATATTGTTTTAAACATTGGTTATCATAAATTATAATTTAATTATGTGCCATCTGTATAAGTCTTTTTCTTATAGTTGTTGCACCTGTTTTGATAGCAATATAAAATTTCAAAAGCAATTTGTTCAAAACATTTCTACAAAATTACTAATTATTTTTTGAATGATTGATGTATTTTTTTTTAAAATACATTTTGTCAAAAATATAAATAAACTATGTCCATGAAAATGTTCAATTGTTGACCAACAGCTGCAGCAAATTATAAGTCTCTGCCAATAATTAAATTATTTTGTTTTTTTTCTCTGCAAATATATTATATTAATGGTTTGTTTTGATTACAGGTCTGTATGGTGATAATGGAATACTTCCAGCTTATCTGGTGCTTAATAAAGGTAATTTGATTGTTTTATTGTTATTGTTTAGAGATGTTGACAAGAAAATCATAATCAATTAATATGAAGTAAGATGCAACTGACACTAAACATTACTCGTGACATACAATTTGATGTATTTCAGTGGCATATCTCCAGAGGGGTTCAAATTCCTTCTCCCCCCCCCCCCCCCCCCCCCCCCCCCCCCCCCCCCCCCCCCCGAACAATTTTTGGCTCTTTATTTGATGAACCCTGAAAGTGAACCACCTCTTCTCCCTCCCACGATTTACCGTGCTTGAAATGAATAGGATCAGGTTATGTATAATATACAGGTAGAATTGTTCCAGATATCTTTTTATTCAGAAAACAGTTTAATACAACACCAAAGATGAAGAAATATAGAATATAGAAAAATCATAACTATCATTTAAAGTTTTCAAGGAATATCAACATATCAACATGCAACCAATCAGTTAGCAAATTGCAGACACTTTCATTAGAGATGTATTACATTCAAACTACATCAGATAACAACAGTTTAAAGAACCATTTAAAGAATAGTTACTTTTATTAGTAAGATATTAAATTTTTCTGACAAATATCATTCTGAAAAAGGTATTTTTTTCTAATGATAAAAACCCCGGTTTTCTCAAATGTACCACCGTCCACGGTACGTACCACTTGATTGAAAAACCACGGTTTTCCGGTATAATGGTAAAACCACCTATCTCTTAACTATATCCTTTTCATTAACTCCATTTCTTCTACAGAAGCCAACTCATGGCAAGAACTACTTGCCGATGGTCAACCGACCTTGCTCAAGCTGACCCCAAAACTTGGCCTTGACATTCAGGGCGGGATGGACCTACTGTGCCTGGGAGGGATAGTTCTTTCGCTGTTCTGCATGATCTCCCGTGGGGCACGTGATATTGTCTCCTTCACTCTTCTGTGGATGTTCTACCTCTCGCTGTATCAGGTGAAGTGTTTTATTAAGGTTTAATTGAACCTCTATAAAATTTATAAGAATGTCATTGGTAGGGGTGCAACGATACAGAAGAGCCACGATACGATACATATCTCGATACTTTGGCTACGATACGTATCTCGATACAGCCTTAACAACTACTGAACTAGTAATTGTGGACATATAAGCAACTAAAGCAAATAAAACTAACATCTATGCCCAATGTTCTTCTGAATAAATATAAACAAAGCTTTTCTTAATGTCTTTATTTCTTCAAAGACTCAACAAATAGAAATCTCAATTCCAAGTCACTAAGTGAATCAAAAGTGATCCTTTACTAGGAATAATTTCATTGGTTGGAAAAATCAAAACTAGTGCAACGGCGATTCTGATTGGCCGAAGTTACTAAACATGCTGTGCTGTAATTTCTTTTGATAATTTTGACTTAATAAATTCAACGTTTAATTGATGTTATTTAGAAACTTTGAATGTAGCCATTTGTCAATTGTTGTTAGTGTGTATTAATTTTCTAACATAATTCCCAAACACGATGTTGAGATTGTTGACATTTCCATCCGAAACGGTGTTAGCATTTCAAAGCCGCCTGTGAAAATCGATCTAATATTTCTTTATTTTTCGGGGTTTGTTTTCAAGAGTTTGTATTTTTTATGAATATTGCTTTAATATCTACGATCTATGTATATTTGAAATACTGTTGTGTTAACTTTTTATTGCAAATAACCTTTGAATTTCTAAATCAACCTCCACTAAACTGATCCTAAATTCATCAGTAACTACTTCATTAAACACCGGTACAATAAACAACGTGGTCGACAGAATGCACTACTAAGCTTTCGCTGTAATCAATTCTGATATGTGAATAGGTTGAACAGGGGAAATCTTGCTAAAATCAGGTAATAAGATTTCTTTTTGATTGATATGTGACTATGTGTGATGAAACGAATCGTTACGAATCGATTTTCAACTTTTTTGTATCGTGTATCGTATCGTTTTGGAAGTACCGATATGCATCGAAACATCGGTGAATCGTCACATGATATTTCACCTGACTGTTTGTTGTTCAAGATGGCGTCAGCTGATCGGTTCGCTGATTTAACAAATAAGGAAATACATATCATAGTTTGATATAGTTTCGGTATAATAAAACACTTAATTGCTCATGGTGAGGTCATTATGTGAAATACAATGACTCTCACACCTGACTCCCTTGGCGATCAGACCTGACCTCGATGGGCGGCCTCGGTCAGGTCAGATCACCTTGGTAGTCAGGTCACAAGTCTTTATATTTCACATCACTTCACCAAAAGTCTACAAAGTCTCAATGTCCTTATCAAGTGAAATGTACAAGATTTTCTTTTTGGTCTTAAGACTATTTGCCAATTTTGTACCAAATTGAATCAGACATTTTCTGAGGCGTTAATCATGAGTTATTTGTGTTTTTCCTTTATCATTTCTTATCCATAAACTTTTATGAAGTTATCATTACCGGTATGTTTCTCTTTCAGGTCGGGCAAACGTTTCTATGGTTCCAGTGGTAAGCACTCACTTCCTGTCTGTAACTTTGTGATATATGAGATGGCCAGCTTGCTGTCTTAAAGATGATCTGTTGTGTTTCATAATCTTTTAGTTGGCATTAATACATAGCAACATACATGTGCTGATTTCACTCAACTTGCATATTCATCCCCTATCGCCAAATTCATCATAACTACCAGTTTTCAATTAGAACTCAGCAACATCATCATACATGTGCAGAAACCGAAACTACATAACTCATTAATTTCTTTCAGGGATATCCTTCTGCTGGAAGCAGGATTCTTGACTGTTCTGGTAGCTCCGTTTAATCTTGGACTTCGATCCCGCCGTCCCCCATACCACCAGCATGATTCAATAACAATGTGGCTTGTCAAATGGCTACTTTTTCGGCTCATGTTTGCCTCCGGGGTCGTCAAGTTGACTAGTCAATGCCCCACCTGGTGGGGACTCACAGGTAAGGGGAAATAACTCCTGCTGACCTAATGATACAATCGTAGCTTATAGAAAATGGAAAATAAGTGGATGAGATTTCTGTCATCTGAATGTTATTGATTTATGTTATGTGAAATGAAATGTTGTCTCTTATACATTTTGAAGTCTTTATGTCAAAGAAAAATGATTATCAAGAATCATTATACTAAGATAATAAAATTATGTATGTAGGTATGTATTTACCGGTATGTGTAAATAAGTTAATTGATGAGTTATATTTTAAACTAAAAGAAGATTTTTTTCTTTCGCAGCATTGAATCATCACTTTGAATCTCAAGTAAGTAACCTTTAACCTTGACTAGCTCCTGTTTCTACGTTGCTGCAATTCCATGCCATTTACATGCTTTCATTGGTTGAACTAAAATAAAAATTGATAGTCATTTTACAAATCAACATCTAGGATCGAAAACACAATGTTATTTCATAACAATTGAAAGACTTAAAAATCGACAACTCATCGAAGTAAGAGCAAAAAAGACCAGTGTGCCTTGTGGCACTGAATTGACCATTTAAATCTTGGCTTGGAAATTCTTCCATAATGTTCAATAATGTGAAATATAAGAAGCGAAAGAAAACATCTCTCCATTGATCAATAGAATATATGAAGAAGGGAGGTGATTAAGCCCCCTCATAGCGGTGATGTAATCGAGCAGTTGCTAAAGATCACTATCTCTGTGTATTCAGGGATCAGGGATAATGTTTTACATCATGTTTATCTGTTTGTTTGATGTTTCAGTGTATACCGACCCCTCTGGCATGGTACTGGCACCAGTTCCCTACATGGTTTCTAAAACTAAGCACTGTGGCCACCTTCGTCATAGAACTAGCGGTCCCGTTCTTGTTCTTCGCCCCGGTCAGGTCCATCAGAGTTGTGGCATTCTATGCCCAGGTGAGTAGAAATCTGACTGCTTTTATAGTAAAGGATATGTTGGTGTTCAATCACAAATCTGTGCACGCTCCCTTCGAGGAGCTATGTGGTTGTCGGGCTACTGGGAGCCACGAGAGCATTGTCTTCAGGATTTCTGACAAATGAAATGACGTCAATAATAATCTTGATCCATGTGGTTATAAGCTACATATATCCATTGGTTTGAGAGTATCTTTCTGTGCTATGTGTACAAATATATTGTGATCAAATTAATGGTTTGACAGAATGAAATGTTGCATTAAAGCTATCATAAGATAATAATAACGGACATGAGGATTTTGATATAGCGTCCATATCCATGCTGAATATATGCTCAAGGTGCTTCCTTGTCTATCCGTGGCTGCTAATAACAGCGCTCTTAGGTTGTCACCTCAAACTCAACTTTCACCAGGTACACACTGTTGTACTGTTGTGTGAACAGAGGCGGCTCAGGCCCATTTGTATTTAATCTCTTGTCCATGGTCTCCCAACTTATGTCTCAGTGTGGGCCAGAAAATCACCGTTCAAACTCAATTCATCCAGTTACGTAGAGGGTCACCCACAAAGCGAGCCGTGCCCATTGTTGCAGAACTTCACTGAGTTCTGTACAGGAAATGTTGCACACAGTATGATTATAAAGAAGATAAACATGATAACTTTTCTTTATGACTTTTAATTGAGTTATTTTCTACAAATTCTTTTATGAAACATAAAGTAAATGTAGATTGTACATATCACAGAAATGCTTGTAAAATGCTGTTGTAAAACAGGGATCACAGGATGACCTATATAGTTACTATTCTAATAATTTTCTCCTGCATTTTCTTTGAAGAACTAGTAATAAACTCTTTTTCTTATCAATTGGTGATCAATCTAATTTGTTAAAACTCATCAAACTTATTGTCATATATCTAAGAATGACCAGTGTCATAAATGTTCTATAATCACTAGTGTAATATTTATTAGCTTAGCAACCATTGTCTCTGTACAAGTGATATCAACATCATTGCCTCTGTCATGAAACCAATCACAGTCAAAGAACTATCACTGAAGAAAGTCTTGATGCTCTTCACGTAGTTTAATCTAAATTTGTGAAATAAGTAATAAATGGACATTTGATCATACTTGCATGCATTTGATATTTATGGATGTTCTTATACACAATGGCGACTTAAGTTGAATATCTATAAAAGCTTGTCTTGCATATTATTACCAACTTCTGCCTTCCAAACAGTTCATATTTGAATGGATAAATATTATAACACTTCAATGTTTAAAATCTCACATTATCTTAGACTAGCTGGCTTTGTTTAGTTGTGGACACATTATTCATGTTCATGTTTTTGTTGATACGGTAGTCCTTTTTGTTGCCCTTCGCAGTGAGAGAGTTAATACTTTCCTTTATGAAAGTGGACCTCTTTCTTTGATGAGTACAAATTTAAGTCACCATGCACTATCTTAACTAAAAATCACACAGGAAAACAGATATGGAAGTCAATCATATTGGCACTGACGGAAAAATAGTCTTAGAAAAAAAGATATAGTCAATAAATGAACATAAATTTTCTCTGAAGCGTCTTCATAATAGTCTGGACTACTTGGAACTTTGTTAATAAATGTAGATTATTTCTGTCATTATTCATCTTGTTATATATATAAAATCAACTTTAGACAGAGGCAACTGCAAAGTTAGTCTTCAAAATCATCACTGAAATCCTCTTCACAAAAATTACAATCTTCGATAGTTCTAACTACAAAGTCAGTAAATAAATACAGATAGTATATGTTCCCATCATGGTCCATGTTTGTTTCATTCAGTAATGGGGTCTTAGACTACAAAGTCAATACATAAAGATAGCTTTCTGAGTCAAACACACACATATTGACAGCTCCTGGTAACTTGTGATTCGTGATTCTGTATATATTTTCAGGAGTCTTTTGTAACGTTTTTAATTTCAAGTGAAGTCTCTAAATAAACCAAAATCATTCCGGATGTGAATCAACGAACATCAGGAGTCCTGGACAATTGAAACTGCAAAGTTGGCGATGTTGCGATAAAGGAGAGGAACTTCATGTTCTTCATGGGGATGTCGAGGGTCCAGTAGAGTCCAGGGTATCGAATCAACATCCCGTTGATGACCTGTACAAACTCTTTCATAAGTTCCTCCGCTGCAATAAACTCAAGGCCCCGAACATGTATGTTCACGGCATACCCTCGACTGAGTTCACATTTCCTCATCAGCATTTGTTCATTGTGGGAGGTTGCAAAAACTGCATCCATCCAGTCAATACGGGTTAGAACCAAATCTTGTATGGCAGACGTCATTTTCTGGAAGAGTCCAACTGGGAAATGAAGGGGGAAGCGATATATAACGACAAGCTCCTTTTCATTGGACAGCGGTTCCTCACGCCAGTATTCTTGAAGATCCACCTCACTTTGATCTGAATTGTACCAAGGTAGGACCATCAATGGTCGACTAAACAGACGGCACGTCAGAATTTCTGGTTCAGGTACAGCATAACAGAGGTCCAGCAAGGGAAGTAACTCTAATAGATCTTCGATCTTCAAGATGTCCATCTTTTGATAGAACCAAAGACAGTTTAGGAAGGGACGACAGACTTGACCTGTCTTCATAAAAGTCTCTCTAGCCTTTTCAAATTCTTCCTCAACAAGTGCACCTTTACTTCCAAATATTTTGTTGGAATGAAAGTCCATGAACTGCCCAATATCATGTCTGTAGAGTGCTGCTAATATCTCCACAAGCTTCAAAGGTCGATGGAACACTATTTCCGAGAGACCAGTCACATCTTCATACCAGACCACATCTCCGACATCATTGAGATAATGGATGCAATCCACGATTTCCTTCTCTTTCAGCTGGTAGATCTCTGCCATCTCCTCAACCTCGTCCCAGAGAAGATACAGGGACTTCTTCTTCTTCAGGGTTGCACAGAATCGGTTCCAGTGGCCGGGAATGCACCTCTGTGCATGTGGAAACAGGTCCCGGTCGATGGCAAGATGTTCCAGCTCATCCACGAGTTCGGCGATTCCTTCCAAGCTGTCTGATGAACTGACGACAGAAACATCTGGTAGGATTCTTACAGGACAACCCAGTATCTCCTCAAGCTTGTTCTTCCTGACCGAAAGAAGTTTGAGAGCAGCTTCACCCACACTGCTGCTGGGGTCAGAGGAACCAGCAGTCACCGACTTGTCAATTTTGGCCATTTCAACTTTGACTCGCTCTAGTTCATCCCTTGCATTCTTCATGTAACTTGTCAGTTGATTCTGTGCCATGCTCAGTACAATCCTTGCACAGCTGTTCTCAGCGGGGGTTATGGTCGTTGGTCGACTTGGGAGCGGTGTTTTTGTTTTTTCAAATTCAGGCGTTTTTTGGGCTTCCTCTGATTTTGTTGTATCATCATTCTCATTTTCAGGTTTTGATTTCTCTTTTGATTCTTCACTTTCAACTTTTGTCTCACTTTTATCCTCTGTTTCTTGTTTTGAACTTTCATCTTCTTTCTCATTTTCTGGTTCTTCCTTGATTGTTTGTGTTTGTGGAGGTTCAATAGGAGGAGTTACCACAGGTTCTTCATGTTCCAGAAGGTCGCACTGAGTTGCAATAATCTTGACCACAACCCCTGGAGCCTGGGTACACAACATGTCGAGCCACTGCCCAATGGTCCTGTAGTAGTCCTCCTCCTTGAAGGTTGAACAGTTGTACACCAGGAGGACCAGAGCCTTGGAGTCCAAGAACAGAGGAGTTGTCATCAGGTAGGCATCAGCCCCTCCGAAGTCATTCAGCATGAACTCAACGTTGTTCTCAGTCTTCCAGAGCATTTGCTGGAGCACTCTTGTCTTGTCCTTCACTGCATCAGTCAAACAGGACTTCCTGAACGCAAGCACATTTGCCAGACTTGTCTTCCCAGATTGGGATGCGCCGAGGAGAAGGATCTTCTGTCTTTGCAGATTCTCAGTTTTGATAATGGCAAGCTTTTTGAGGTAGTCGTAGATGTTTTCTGGTTTTTCTGTCCTCCAGACTTGTGGAGGTGGTTGATCAAGTGGGTTCTTGTACAACCAGAGTCCATGCCGAAGATACTTCTTGTAAGAGTGGGCAACCTTCAGCTTGTTAAGCTGATATAGCTTCATGGGTAGCTGCCTGATCGAGTTGTCTGTAAGGTCAAGAGTTTCAAGTTCCATCAGCTCACAGATCTCATTGGGCAGTGACTGGAGGTCATTCTTGGCCATGATGAAGGTCTTTAGTTTGGTGAGACCTCGGATTTCAGGAGGCAGACGTCTGACTCTGTTTCCAGACATGTTGAGTTCCTCAAGGTTTGTGAGGAGTCCAATGGTGGCAGGGACCTTCTCAAACATGTTGTTGCTGACTCTCAGTATCTCCAGACTTCTCAGTCGACCGATGTCCTCCGGGAGGTTCAGCATCAGGTTGTTGGAAAGATCAAGGATTGAGAGATATTTGAGGTTGTAGATAGAGGTCGGTATGGTTTGCAGAAAGTTTTTACACAAGTAAAACTCTCTCAGTGCTAAATTGTACACGTCTGGTAAATTGTTCAATTTTGTGCTCTCAAGGTCAAGGCACTCAAGGGAAGGCAACTCAAACACAACAACAGGAATATGCTCAGATTTGATCTGTCCTTTTTTGAGAAGATTTTCCATGTAGTCATCTACAACACCACAGAAACTTCTGTAATTAATAGCAAGAGTTCTAAGTTTCGGCATCTCTGGCAATGTTTCTGGAAGACTTTCAATGGAGTTACCCCAGAGAAGGATCTCTTCAAGCTCTTGACAAAAGGCAATTTCAGGAGGCAGAGACGAAATATTTGTCTGCTGTAGGTTGACTCTCTGGAGATGGATCAGGTTTCCAATATCTGGAAGGAGGACATTGATTTTGTTCCGACTGATGTCCAGATATTTGAGGCTGGTCAATCTCCAGATTGCTGGAGGTATGAAGGGCAGGTTGCACTCCGAGATCCGCATATCTTCTAGATTTGTCAGTTGTTCCATCTCCGACGGGAGACCTCCGAAATCTTGAGGGCTGGTACATCTGATCCCGTTGCGACTCAGATCCAGCTTGCTCAGATGGCTGAGTTTACGGATTTCCAACGGAAGGGACCTCAGGTTGTTGGAAGCGAGACACAGCTCACCAATGTCCTTAGCTGCAAAAGAAAAAAAATGTTTTAGATTCACAAATATTCTGTATTTAGCAGCTTCATTAGCATTTTTATTTTCAATATCTTTGTACTCTGTGAATGACTTACATCAGTATGGGAATTACATAAAAGGTTTGTGCGTGTTTTATGGTTTGATATCAAAACAATGAACAGGGATCCACAATCTCTGGTAAGTCCTGGAAATCGTGGTTTCTCCATTACATATCAAAACACTGAAATATCATTTATGAAGTTTCAAGTTAAAGGATAGATGCAATGACATATGGTCCAAATCGGATTCATTAAATGGGATGTCAATTTGACAATTGCTCGATTTTAAATTTCTGAAATCGGTCCATTAATTACTTATATACAGCTTTTTAAAAACATTCCTGATTTAGTCCCGCCGATCAGAATGAAAGTCTGCGGGGGTGTGGCCCGTGAAGGGATGACATCTGTGACGTATCTGGAGGAATCTGATTTTCGGCGATAGTCATAATTCAACGTAATTTCGCAACATTTTGATTGTAAATTTCTCAAAGAAATCTTCAATAAACCGACTAAAATTTCCCATATATCGAATGTTTAGATATCCACTAGGTAATTCTGCAGATGACAATTACACAATTATTACATAAACATGTCTTTTTGGCGATGTAATACACCTCATAAATTCATTTATCGGCAGTGATAATCATCATTAATTAATTAACGAGACTCGGCGGAGTAGCTGTCTAGCCGTCCCCGTCTGTCGTTTATCTCAGTCACGACTCAGTGAGCATTTTCAAAATGATTGCTAAAACTAATTGCGGTAGTGTTAAAATGGGTGAATTAAAATCGTCTTAATTATCAATGCAAGTGTATATTGTCTCAATTTTATGCTTAATTGATTCCGATATACAATATATGTAGAGGTAATCATCTGTCATTCTTGAGAAAAATGCGTTTCATCAGATCTTTAAGTTATAATCTGAGAGGTTGTCCTCCATGGTAATCTGATATGATTCATGTTCACTTATCAAACTGGGAAACAATCCTAGTACAAATATCATGTTTATTCATCTACTATTGTGATATTGGCAGACACAAATTTCCATTTCCTCATCTCCTATACCATCATCCTGTCAATAGCTGTCTGTGTTGTTGGATTTGTTTGCAACACCTACACATTGGAGGGCATTTTGACTAGTGTTACTTTTCATATTTATCCCATTAGCCCCATTTGTGGTGAAGATTTATACGCGTTACACTGCTTATGTATAAGTTTCTGCCTACCAGTGAGAAGTGAGCCAGGTACAGAGGTCATGCCCTGTCCAGACAAATCCACAATCCTGTATCCTTTCTCTGTCACTTCTGGTGTCGTCTTCTGAGATGTTGACCTTTGACTTTTCCTAGAAGACGTTTTTCTGCTTGGAGGAGTTTTCGGACGAGTTTCTTTAACAGGAGATTTTCTTCCCTTTGGGGATTGCTTCCGGTTTTTCTCTGCACTTTTAATGTTACGCTTCTCAACATTTTTAGCGTTTGGGGAAGCTCTGGATTTCTGTGAAGGAGAGGATTTTCGTTTTGGAGATGGACTTTTCTTGCTTGGCGATGGAGTCCGCTTGCCTCTTGGTGGCGATGCAGGTTGTGGACTTGATTTGATGGTTGGTGTTTTGTTTCTCTGGGGTGACCGTCCACGGTCGGCCATCTTTGATTCTGAAATTCAGAAGTTACTTTTGAGCATTTTTCAACTTTCAAGAAACTTTCAATTTGTGTTGTACATGAGGTTAAACATGATCATCAGTGTTGACTAATTGTTCTTATTCAAATATTAAAATGTCATTTTCATAGTTTCTTCAAATCCAGCAAGGGACTTATCTAAAAAAAAGTCTTAAGAATTTGCACTATTGCAGATAGTGTGATCCCAAATATGGCAAATATTCTTCACTATCTATTGAAGTGGCATAAATTTCATATATATAACCTATCGAAATGTAAGGAAGCTATTATGTAGAGAAAATTTCATTTTGAAATACAAATTCATAATACCTATAAAAATATCACAGTGTAACACATTGTTTGTAAAGCATTACAATTGAGCCAGTGGCCCTTCTATTGAAGACAATGATTGGTTGATTGTGTCTCCTAATAGCACCTTCTCAATGTGAGTTGTTGAGTAGGGAGGTGTTTCTAGTGCCACTCCTCGGACTGATAATCCCGCTGTGATATAATTGAGAGTATTATCCTGATTATCACTGGGTTGTGGATTATTGCAGGTTCTGATTATCCTTGGATAATCTCTTCTAGGACATTGACATTCGTTGCTTGTTATTTGCCTTGAAAGGTCAAGCGGTAGACAAAACTTTAGTCTATAAAATTTAATAATTACTCTACGTTCATCCATGTGATTTTATTACTTTAATCTTTTTGTTCCATATTATTTATTTAGTTTATTTAGATTTGATGAAAAAGTACCTAGACTGTATTAAGGGTCTTACTTTTGTACACAGGCATGGGGTAGGGCTAGTCAAGGGTTACTTTTATCGTCTATAATTACCCAATATTTGTAGGAATGATGTGTATATCAGTCTTTCTACATTAGTTAAGTTAAAGAGTTTTATTCATTAAATTACATGTTCAACAGTGCTGCTGAAGCAGAACGGATGTTCTTGTTATTCAAGATAAGAAGATTTGATATGAATTTTGATATGGGCTGATGTAAATAGTGATCAGTCTTTAATAATTTTATTGGCTCACTTGTCTATTTTTAGAACTCTAGAATGTAAAATGTTGTTTACTAGAATTTATTCATATATATTGATTTACTAGAAATAAGAATAAGTGACTCTGTTTATGTTATTCAAGGGAATAAAATAATTACCAAATAAATTATTACATTTGAAGGTCATCTTTACAAAACTATTTAAATTTATTATATATTATTCATTGTTTTAGTAAATACTTTAATTTAAATAAGAAATACATATTTTTTTTTAAATCACAAATTTCATTCACACATATGAACATTACATATCAAATATACTGATTTCAAATTTCTAAACAACTAAACTGTTTAAATCATATTTTCTATTATTATTTCAATCAATGAATATTAACAATGTTTCCAAGGAAACGTATAAATACACCTATGTACACCAAAAGCTATGTTAGTTGTTTAAGATAGTTATCGGATTGAAAGCAAATAAACAGTTGGAATCATATTTTTTTATTATTATTTCGATCACTGAATACTTATTATAAATCGATGAATATTAACAATGTTTCCAAGGAAACGTGTAAATACACCTACGTACACCAAGAGCTATGTTAGTTGTTTAAGATAGTTATCGGATTGAAAGCAAATAAACAGTTGGAATCATATTTTCTATTATTATTTCGATCACTGAATACTTATTATAAATCGATGAATATTAACAATGTTTCCAAGGAAACGTGTAAATACACCTACGTACACCAAGAGCTATGTTAGTTGTTTAAGATAGTTATCGGATTGAAAGCAAATAAACAGTTGGAATCATATTTTCTATTATTATTTCGATCACTGAATACTTATTATAAATCGATGAATATTAACAATGTTTCCAAGGAAACGTGTAAATACACCTACGTACACCAAAAGCTATGTTAGTTGTTTAAGATAGTTATCGGATTGAAAGCAAATAATCAGTTGACCCTGTGACTACTCAATACAGCATATAAATGCTGTATAAATCGACCTCTATTGATTTCAGCCAGAATGGAAATAATCAACAGAAGCCGGCTATGTATTACTTTACTTGGGCCAATGTTGACTTGGGTATTGATATGTTTCCGAACACTTAAGTGTTTTGTGTGCTCTCCGGATTTCCACCGGACCCCTCGGTGTGATTTATTTGCCAGGCTGTTGGTTGTACGTGTACTGATAACGTACCTCGTGGAGTGACTTTAGAAAGTTAAGGGTGTCCAGGGTTGTTTGACGTTCTCATAGAGAGTGACATTTACCCTATGAAAACCTTTTGCTTTATATGATAAATTTAAGAAATAACCTGTTTCACATTACTCAATTTTGGTGATGCTGAAATTAATGAACGTCTGTCAGATTATATAACCTAGCTTTTGACTCTTTGTGATCTGTTGTAGTAACTTGTATAGTTGTTATTGAAAGTTAGGAGTGAAGTTAGTCTGTAATGGTTTGACATTCACTTCTGAAAAAAAATAATCAGAAATTTTATATATTTTAAAATATAAGAAATTTTGCTGATTTTGTGTTTAGTCAGTTTGTTTATCAGCTATTTGCCTCTGACACCTATGTATCCTATTTTCACTACCTCAATAATGTTTTTCAAATATTTCTGATTATTGAGCCAATTTGGCTAATTTCCAATGAAAATAAAGTTTGCCTATACAGAGAGTAAATCACCAATATTGTCAAAACTAAAATGTGTAAACTGTGACGTATCTTTAATATATAACGTCCAAATTAATTGTATCTGTAGTACGACATGTCTCCAAGATAGTCAAAAATGACAATGATGTTACCTTGTGAAGTGTCTTGTGTCTATCCAATCCTCTGCTTCATGAGGCCTGAGTTTATCCGTATTCTGGTGACGACAGAAAATAAAGGATATCCTATAAACAATCCAATGTCATATCCGTAATTTCTATAGTAGACCGCTTCCTTTGTGAAATTCACACAAAGTCATAAAAGTTTTCAGCAAATGTTTTCACTTTCCGCGTTAATGGATTTTCAATGTTGAACAACACAAAGCTTGTCAAATGCCGGTGAACACTTCACATAACCAACTGACATTCTCCACACAGGTCGCAGATCAGCCTTGCTGTCGTGATAAGTTAGTTGTTGCTGCCGATCTAATGATTAACATACTTGTGCCGATACTCCTGCTAAGTCCCCATAGAATAAGTTAATCCAATAACACCCTCCGGTAGAATACGACCCTATTGTCTGCTTCTGCAGGATTTAACATGTCCCTAGTTCCGCCATAGAGTTGCTTATAATGCTACCTCTGATTTCTATCTATAATGAAGTCTCCTGCTACATTGGCCGTGAATTAATTTATCCTCGTTATAAGACCATATTTACACAATCTCTCAAAACACTGATATTTCATAATATCTTAACCAGTTTGTTGTTTGGAAGAAATTGCGAAATACAAATTTCAGAATTTCTTTTGTATTTTTCAAAACGTTGATTCCCAAAATGAGTGTTATAGTGAGGGAGGGACTGAAATCTT
The DNA here is from genome assembly GCA_936450465.1 of Gibbula magus. Classification (NCBI taxonomy): domain Eukaryota; kingdom Metazoa; phylum Mollusca; class Gastropoda; order Trochida; family Trochidae; genus Gibbula; species Gibbula magus. The sequence continues at coordinate 22,855,415 of OW388304.1, forward strand.
TATCATTTGTTCCCCGGTGCCCCTGTTTCTAAGGTAAACAAATGGGTGTTAAACCGTTCTGGCAATATTTACTGGTCTTGTCACTGTGTAGCTGATACAGTGATACGTTCTGATAAAGAAGCAATTACGTGTCATGTTATATACATTGTCGCAATATTCAAGTTGTCACTGTATGAATAGCTGTATGACCTGGTGCTCAATTATGGCCCTCTTTAAAACCAAAAACTAAAATTCTCCAGATGGTTTCTTGAAAACTCCATTGTAACCGTGTGGGACACTCGTTACTTATTAAAGACTCGCAATTTTGGGAGACCTGATGCTTCTTTCTTGATCAGAGGCCACCTGTATAACTGTGTCAGTCTGTATCCCCGGCGTTAAATCACAACTCACCTCACCTATGGAAGCCTTGCTTCATTTTGTCTCCTTTGCCCGTGATTTCTGATTGCACTACTAAGTCCACTGCTACACTGGTACAGAAAAGCAGACAAAATGCAGCAAGTCTCAAATTAGCCAATGATAGAGAGTGGCATGTTTGTGCAGTAGAAGTTAGTCAGACGCAAGTGCTTATAAGATACTCAGTGCTTTTTTGAGGAAATATGGTAAATTGGTTCCGCATGCCAGTCCTATACAGATTTTTCTACTCACTATTATATATAAAAAAGTTAGCAGCAAGTTTATTGATCCAAGTAAGATGATTGATGAGATCAAAGTGTATTTGTTGTCACATTTGACTGATATAGTATTGATAGCAATAAACCAATCAATATAATCTTTGAGTTGTCAAGGACTTCGACCCCCACTCTGTAAGCTCAGTTACATTTGCTTGTAATATCTGAAAGACTTTTAAGTGAAACATTTATCTTGGCTGATGAGGTTTTGACACCATGTTGGTTTGATTTCATTTACCTGTAAAAATTTTCAGAGGAACTTATCAATTTTGGAAATAAACAATTATAAAGGTTGCTATGGACTTTTATCAAATACTTGCATATTACTACAGTTATTTGGGTGCAATAAACATTTCCTTATGGTCCCTGTATCAACCTGCCAGCTGTATCACCAATGGTAAAGGATCAAGGGTAAAAAATCTTGCTAAACCATTTCAAATGTTGAATTTTTTGAAAGCCTAGGTTACAATATATTATAAACATAGTATGTAGGGGTGTAACAATACATCGAACTATCGATGCATCGCAATAGTTGGCTTGGCAATAGTACTATATCGATAGTATATACAAAAGCACTAGTTAGTAAGGTTAACTATAGCAATAGTAAGGTTAACTATCGATACTATCGAAACTATTAAATTTCCCTTAATTATGAATTATTTACACACGCCTCACTGCATTTAATTCTAAATTTTCATTTTAGAATGTCAAAAGAGAAGAACTAGAGATAGGAAATAGCAAAATGACAACAAATCTTTTCATTTATGATTTCTCTACTGATTTTGGTTCGATTGTCCTTACATCAATTAAATATTTTTACTAAAACCTATGAAAAATCTAGCTGATTATTGCATATTTGTGCAAAAAAAACTATCGCAATAGTTATTGCAATAGTGAGTTACAATAGTCTATCGGTATCGCAATAGTAAGTGGCAATAGACTATCGCTATCGCAATAGTCTCTTTGGGTCAATATTCACCCCTAATAGTATGATATGGTTATTGTCATATTTTCATTTAAACTGAGGACATTGACGTATCAAAAGTCTGTCACCTGGTGGAGCACCCATGATATCCTCCATATATTAGGCCTAAAAAAAAAATGTTTCTGGTCTTTACATGCTGACAAAAATGATGGGATGCGACATATTTTTTTATAATGAAGAGTTAAACAAACAAAATGTATACAATTATTTATATAAATAAAGCACAAACCCTCTTAAATATGTGTTACTTTTCCAAATAGTCAGTAATCTCACCCCTACACTCTATCTCAAAAATAACGAGTGACATTTTCTATGTCCAATGTTTTCTGAGGCTAAAAAATCTGCCCCTTACTTTTGAAAACCTAGAAAAAAAAGACCTGAGGCGTGGGTTTGAAACTGATGTGGGAGGAAACCAGAAACAAATTCTTTTTTTTGGGCCTTAGTTACAGTATTAATGTATTATGTTTTCCATGTTTCAGCTGATTCTGCAGGTACTGATTATACTGACCGGTAACTACAACTTCTTTAACCTGCTGACCATCGCACTCTGTATCTCACTCCTCGACGACCAGTTCTTCCGTGGCAAGAGAGGTGAGTCTTGAGATGTTGAGATTAAATATATGATATAGTGAGAGAGGTGAGTTGTCATGATAAGATTTTTTAAAAAGCATTATGCCTGAAAAAAAGGTCGTGTAAATGATTCTTTACTCATCCTATTTCGTGAATAGTGCTTCTTGATATATTTTAACCAGGCACTGAAAATAAGCTACAGTCAGGCCTCGATAATCCGAACGGTTCCGTTTTTCATCAAAATTGTTCGGATAGTGAAATGTTCGGACTACTGAATACTGAGGACTACTAAAGAGATTAGTTTGGTTACATCTTCCTACCGTTCGGAAACTGCGAGATTCGGATTATCGGAGGCCGGATTATCGCGGCTTGACTGTATTTGGGGACTATAATCTTTAAAAAAAAACTTATAATAGAGCCTTTTCTATTTAAAAGCTTCCGGTATGGCTGGTTTATTATTTTGGTTTAACATTTCAACATATTCCAAGATAAGAGACCATACAACCAGACTGCCTCTTATATCTCTTTGTGCTTTATTCCAAGTTTTCTGCTTGCAATAACAATCCTAAATGTTTGTATATTTTCAGCCTTGAAGCGCAAACAGCCTATGGTTACGAGCACTTTGGGTTTCGTAGCTGACTACATTGTTCCCGTGTTGGTGTATGGATACATCGGATACCAAACCTATATACTCTTTGACCTCAAGGTGCAGCCTGATTGGACGATTCTCTCCAAAACAAGTGAGTCAATGTTATCATCAATCCTGCATTCCTTTCTTAGACTAAATGATTGGTTAAGATTTGACATCATTGAGTTTCAGTAACTTTTGTTATTTTGTTTAAACATGGGTTGTTTATATAAATGTGATAATTGAGAAAGCTGAAGTAGGGATGGGATAGTGGTAAGTGGGTTTTTTGTATTTGGATCAAGAGATCTGGAGTTTCCAGGGGCTTTAAATTTTGCCTGCTGTTTAGAACTGTTCGATGTGCTTTAAGGTTTAGGTGCAATGCTACACTGATTTTCAGCAGAGTACCACCCAATGTTTCAAGTCATAGCCACAATAATGTCAAAGCTTTCTCCCAGCAGTCATAGTGGCTGCCGTGATATAAGTGAAATACTCTTAAAAGCTGTGTTAAACCCCGAATCACCTCAATTCTATATGCATCAAGGCATCGTTTCTAATTTAAATCACCAAAATCACATCACCCTCACCTCACAAATATTCAACGAATTTTAGATGTGAAGGTATTAACATATTCAGCGATAAATTAGTGATCATACTGAAGTTTTACCATTGAGCAAAAGTTAGAAAGATATACCAATATTTAGGTGTCATAACCACAGTATAACATGGGCATCACATAATATTCTTATTATTGATTAAATCGTGAAATTGGGGAAATTATGGGTATGCTTAAATCTGCTTTCAAACTTTGCCTACCTGCCATCGATGCATTTTAAACATCTCCATGTACATCATCTAAACACCCATTGATTTGTGATGCAGAAAATGTTGATGCGTCACTCATGTTTGTCGTATGTATGTCAAATGGTCACAGACTAATTCAATATATCGAAAACAAGTTGACTCATCTTCAGCAAGGAGAAGTTTACGGAAAATATGAATTCGACATTTTAAGTCCCTTGGGTAAATCACTTTATATCGACAGAGTTCTATCTGCAACAGGTAGAAGTTTAAGGAAAATCTGAATCCGACATTTTAAGTCTCATGGGTAAATCACTTTATATCGACAGTTCTATCTGCAACAGGTAGAAGTTTAAGGAAAATGTGAATCCAAAATTTTAAGTCTCATGGGTAAATCGTTTTATATCGACAGAGTTCACACCTGGACAGTTCAACCAATGGCTGGAGTGGGTGATGCCCTACACTCTCTACCTTGGGGCCGTATCTCTCGCCTTCGAGATATTCCTCGCTTTGCTCAGGTTAGAAATATGAATAGTTCTTGATGCTGCATAATTGTAATGTAGATAACATGTTTTCTCTCTTCAAGTGACATTACAATCTAAATTTTTGTAGATGTGTGCGTGTCTGTTATATGTCCAACTTTTGAAATCTGTGAAGAGATATATTGTTGAACATTTAAAAAAAAATATCAAAATTCAGAAATCTAAGTTTGTTGCTTTAATAATGAATATCATATTATTTATTGTAAATTATTTTAGTTATTGCACATTACGTTATGAATCATATTTGCATATGTGTATCGCTATGTAAAGCTGAAACGTAGCCAGATCCTATGGTCTCCACTACAAAGGAAAGAATGATTGAATAATAACTGTATATTTCTATGTAGATGTGCACTGCAGGAGAAAGGTCTGTTCAGGAAGAACTGGGCTGGCTTCCAAGTGCTGCTGTTCGGTGCTATCGCTGGAGGAATGTTTGCAATTAGTCTGGTAAGGGGAGATAACTTCTACTTACACACCACTTTGTTGAATTGAAGTTTTTATTCTCAATGTGTTTGAGTTTATTGATTTCCAGAATGAGCTGAAATGAGCAGAGAAGGAGATTTTCTTTACCATTTTGACAGATTTTGATTTTCTTCAGGTTTGGTATTTAATGTAACAAATGGACGAGTTTGTCATGATAATCAATAATCATAACGACTTACATCAACAGGTTCACTGGAGCGCATCTAAATCAATTAAATTAAAGGTCAAACAAGACAAATCGTACAGAGGAGTTCTACACTTTGGGTTACGATTTAATATCAGTTTAATTTTTAAAAAACTGTTACATTTGAGGCACGTATGTCTGTTTTCTGAATTTAGGTCCTCGTTTTAGCAAGATACACCCATCAACCAAGTAGTAAATAGTTTCCAATATTCGGGAGACTCGCTCTGCAGTAGAAGAGTTACAATTAAAAGCATGTTTTTTTAAAATTCATTTGTAAATAAATAAAAAGCTAAGTGGATTTCCAGTTTGCACAGCATTTTATACTAAATTTCTTAAGATCTTAAAGATCCTTTCTTGTAAAAAATGATACTAGTTTATACTTGCATCTACCGGTAGGTTCCATTTACCAAGATACACAAGCCCACCCAGAAGCTGATTGTCCCTACAGTGTGGGCAGCTCACGCTCAAGTTAAGGACTTTCATGTTACGAGCTCCTATGGACTGTTTAGAAGGTATATCTCCTGTCCTGGAGTATGATAACGCATTATGATGGGGAAGCATATACATTGTTTGATGATGTCATGTGTTTGTTTACAAGTGAATATAGATCAGCTGAGTAGTATTCAAAACTGGTTCACTCTCCTCAGCTAAATGCTGACTCTCACACTGCATATATAAAACGGCATGACATTTGTTTTGTAACTTTGTAAATATTTCATCAAAATACATGAATGAATATTTGAAATTAAAAAAATTGTCTTTTGCAGTGATTTAATTTTAGTTTGCTTTCATAGCTTTCATGTTTGGTTTTATTCATATTTTTATATTGATTTTTTTGTGTGCAAGTTCTAATTTGCTCCCTGTGTTTATCTAGTATCCAGTAGCCTCCTCTATGTGTTTTGTTCCCTGCCCGCTGTCACAAAGATTGTGAAAGATTATTCATCCAACAGAAAACAGCTGCAATCTTACAGACTGAGATAACAATTTGTCTCAATCCCAAAAATGTGTTTAAAAAAAAAAGATAAAAAGAACAGTTGCCAAAACAGAAGAACTACCAAATTCTCACAACTTCAACAAATTTGTCCGCCTATGATTGAGACAAACTAGTTTGTTTTTTTATGAACATTGATAGTGTAAGGGACTATCCCATCAAATTTTGAAAGTGATGGAGACTCGCGCAAGTTACGACTTTGGGAGTAAGTTGCATTTCTCTAAGCTCACGGCAAGTCGAACCGAACACTCACATTCTTTACAGGAGATGTGATTTACACTAGACAACATCAAGGCTTTTCGTTTGTTTACCCAGCTAGTACAATACAGCGTATTTGAATAACTGTTCCTGATATTACTGTAAAATGATAATTGATTGATTGATTGATTCATGGGTGTAAACATACTTGCCCCATGCTATGAGAAACACTCAACTCAAAGAATTGTTTTTCAAAGGAGATGATTTTAAACTGTCTTTACAAGTATAAAATTAGCCGCTAATGGCCGCAATACTGCCGAAGTGGCGTTAAACAATAACTCACTCACTCACTACAAGTATAAAGAAGATGTGATATTAGATCAGGAGAAGCTTGGTGGTTATGTTGCTGTTGTCCCATATTATGGGAAGACTTAGACAAAGAATTGTTTAAAAAAGATTTTAAAATGGCATTGCAAGTATAAAGTCTGTAAGGGTGAAGAAGATTTGATATTGGGTCAGTAGAAGGTTGGTGATTATGTTGCAGGTGCCCCATATTATGGGAAGACTTAGACAAAGAATTGTTTAAAAAAGATTTTGAAAATGGCATTGCAAGTGTAAAGTCTGTATGCCTTTGAAGAAGGTTTGATATTGGGTCAGTAGAAGGTTGGTGATTATGTTGCAGGTGCCCCACACTATGGTAGAAGGGAAGGCCAGTAAGTCTATATGGCCGAATGTAAGAACGTGGCATGATAAAGTGGAACCCTTCCAGATCACCAGTTCCTATGGGTTGTTTAGAAGGTAAATTCCAGATGTATCATGCATGCTAAACTCGCCATCCCCATCCATAACTCTCTGTGTCTCAACTTCCATCAACCTGGAAACCTTGGTCTGCTTCAATTATATACAGTGCTCTAGAAACATACAATCTCTTTCCATTAAAATGGGGGTCGCGATAGGACATTAGTTAGCAAGTTAGGCTTCCGATCAAGAGGTTCAGGGTGTGAATCCTGCCAGGGGCTTGGCAACTTGGTATTCTGTAGAGAAATGTTCTGCAGGCATTAAGGTTTTGGTGAATTTCATATCACCATTGAGATGCTAAATAATGAACAATAACAGAAAACACTTTCTGCAAGGGTTACAAATATGATTGCCTGGCGTCCACATACAATAAACATGTAAATGAGTAGAGTAGTCTTGTAAACTCATCCTCTGGCAACTAACCGTTGCTACATGGTGATTTAGATATAAGTCAAATTTGACATACAATTGACGTTATATCCTGGCCAATACCTCTGGTTCTTTATGGGCAAGTTCACAAAAATGAGGGGGAGCTGATATGATGTAAGTGAAGATCAAAACTTTTTTAGCCCTGGCCTGTCTAGAGAAGTGTTTCGGTGTGGCTGTATCCTCTCATGGCTACTGAAAATATTGCACGTCATGTGTTTGCTATATTTAGCTGACGGAGCAAACTCACTTTTGCATGTAGAAGAAAAACATTGTATGCTTCAAGGGCACTGTTTGTAAGAAAGCAATGACCTTGTCATAACTCTGACATCACCATTTTCATCTTTTCATAATCATTCTCATTATTACGCAAAACTTTTCATTTACCATCCTTTTGATTTGTTCCTTGTTCCTGCATGTTGAATTATTCATTGTTAATTCATTTGTATCCTTTCCAATTCTTTATGTTGTATTTAAGTTGATATCATTGCAATGCTGATGTGACAATATTTAATGATGAATGACATTTAAAGGGGCAGTAGCACGTTTTTTGAAAATTTTATTTTTTCAAATTTCCCATATATAATGATAGTTTATGTCATTTATATTTACTTTAGAGGGTAAAATATCTTATTACACAAACCAATTATCCGTAGTGGTAATAATGGTGTTGCGTATAAAGCAAAAATTGGTTGGCGGCCATTTTATTGTGAACACATTTTATTATTCTGAATGACAAAAACGATTCCCATGGCTTGACGGAACCATGAATAATCATTTTATAACCTCAATTTCTGAAGAGAGAAGGGTGTTTTACTATTAGTGACATTATTTTTCAAAAACATTTCATCAACTGATCTGAGCCAAAAAATGTGCTACTGCCCCTTTAAGGTGAATTTTCTATTGCGGTTTAATTTAAATATTAGGGATCAGATTCAAAATATGAACAAAATTGAAATGCATTCCAAATCATATTGTATTATTATACTCCAGGACTTCATCTTGAAATAATTGTTAATCACTATTTTCCAATCAATTTTATACAGGATTAATTAAATAATTCTCTTTCTTATTAAAGTATAATGTGAAAATGATATATTGACGTTTTTAAATTTGTTAGTTTATGATATATTTTGAGTGTGCAAAGGTAACTGCACTATTGAAACCAATGTTTGTTGATTTTATCCAACATCAACTATTTGCTCGAAAATTTTTAATTTGTCAAAAACAATATAATACAGAGAGTTGCTTATAAAAGAATGAAATAGGTTACTTTCTGTCATAAAGTGACTTCAGAAGTAAAGAACAACATTAAGTTTAAAATTTACATAATGTTGTATGCTTTCTTAATCTTTAATTGTCACTTCTTTTTGCTTTTGAAACTTGCAGATAACTTAGCCTATATTTCATGAAAGTTCATGTTGCTAAACGCTCATTCTCTTCATCATCTCCAAATAAATTTTAAAAAGCTTCAAGGTAGATGTAATATTTTTCATAATTTTGTATCAACTGCGAGTTATCTCCGACTTTAGAATGACTGGGGTCGAAGGTCGTCCGGAGGTAGTTATGGAAGGAAGTCAGCAGAAAGACGGAGGATGGAAGGAGTACGAGTTCCTCTACAAACCCGGTGACCTCTCTGTCCGACCTCCCGTCGTTGGTACGTAGAAACTACAGTCGGTTGCTAGGTAGTATCCCCCGCCACTGGGGACAAGGGGGAAATTGGTTTGAGCTCTGTCAGTCTGTCCAAAATAATGGGGACAGCTTTTCTCAGAAACTGTTTCAGATTGGATAACCAAATTTGGTGTGAGATTTGAGGGTATCAAAACCTTGATGGAGTTTGAAAATGAGAATCATACGATTATTTATTATTAAACAATTCATATTTCCTAGTAGAACAAGGAATTTAACTTGATACTGTCACCATTACATCCATTATAATTGTGATTATGTTGAAGCTACATCTTTGACAATTAATATTTAACAATGATCCTGCTCATGAAACAAGCAATGTTTTCATTGATAGATTTTTCACATGCTCAACATCAGTTAGTAAACAATTTCTATTCATGTGATGTCAACAGTACAGGGGTTAAGATTTGGACAATAACAATTGATTTCTTAGAGGATATCATCCTCTTTCAAACACTGTCACATTACACATCTTCACCGCATTGAGCATACATTACAGAAGAAACTTTACATCATAGCATTGTTCATGACATCACATCACCATGACGAAGAAATATTTTGCTGGAGGACACCATATGCAAATGTTGAATCCAATCCCTTTGTAGGTAATAAAAATAATCATGACACGGTCAAGATTCGACCCTTGGCCTCAAAATGCTTTTCCCTCTCATTGAAGTCCAACGTTTCTCTCCAGCTCCCCACCAGCCCCGGCTCGACTGGCAGATGTGGTTTGCCGCCCTCGGCAGTTTCCAGCACAACCCCTGGTTCCTGAACCTCGTCCACAGACTTCTCCACAACCAGAAGGAGGTCCTTCAGCTCATCAAACACAACCCGTTTCCAGGGAAACCACCCAAATATATCCGTGCTACTCTCTACCACTACCACTTCACCTGGAGCGACCAGGCTAACAACAGGTATGTTATGTAATCATCATCCCTTCACCTGATCAAGTCAAGGGGCTGTGTATTGCAATTGCATAATAAGTGAGCGAGTTATTGTTCAACGTCACTTAGCATTTAGCGGTGATAACTGCATAATAAATCATAATACATACCACAATACGATACATTATTTCAAAACATATTGAAATAACTATCACAATTCTATTGTCTTACAAAGTTCATATCATCAATGAGTACATATCATTAACAGTTTATCATCATTTTAAAACTATGGAGCAAAGAAAAAGATTGTTATTTTCCTATTGAAAAATATGAACGTTTGAACTAAACTTGTATTCATGACCTAAATAAAACTTTTTCATGAAATAGCTTGTGAAATTGAGGATCAGATACCCATAGTTATTTTCAAACTAAATGGTAAAGATATCACAATTATGTGTTTTCTGTCTGTTACAGATACTCCAAGAAGAACTGGTGGTTGAGGAAGAAGAAAGCAGAATATCTTCCTGTTATGCACAAAGAGGAGAAGTCATTCGTACATTACCTTAAAACTTACAGAATAAACGAGGTAAGCTTTAGCAATGATGTAGCGTGTTCAATCTTTGTTCAATTTTACTTTGGGTTTCACAACAGCCAGACAAATTTTGCCATTTTGCAAATATTTAATCCTTCATCCTTTGTACCTAACTGAAGCTCATGTGTACCTTTTACCCCTTATTGTTGACAAAGGTAACATAATAATAACACTTTATTGTCCGCAATACAAAGTACATAGGAAATTTGGTTTGTGCATTTTGCACCCGGCAGCCACAATGCAGCGCCAGTTCAAGCGTTGTTCTATCGATCCTTATAATGCTGAGCGCCAAGCAAGGACGCAACAACTCTTTTAACGTCTTTTGGTATGACGCGGCCGGGAATCGAACCCCGACCTACTGGGTGATGAGCAGACGCTCTACCAACTGAGCTACATCCCCGGTTCTTGGATTAGTATATCTGAAATTAAATGAATCAACAGATAAATGGTTGACCTGTATCATTTTTCTATCAAGGTCACCGAGGCTTTAATCATGCATATCGCCTATGGAATATTTCATCAGGAAAACATGTACACAAATTACCTGCCCTTGTTCCTAACGTCTGTTACATGTGCGAAGTGAAAGGAGTGTCTCTTGTGCAGATGCAAGCCCCACAGCAGTGGAACATGTTCTGCACACTCAGAGCAGTGTTCGGAGACGCTCCTTTCACTGCGCAAATGCACCGGACGTTAGGAACAAACTTTTGGTAAATCGAAAGGAGCTCACCTATAACAAGACTCTGATGATTTGAGAAGATGTTTTCCTGTTGAAAAGTATCAGATTTGTGTTGAGATATTTATCATGTAGTCCAGAGTAACTGAGGATTAATATAATACAACTAATGAAATGTACATTTTCTTTCCAGCCGGCACCCAAGGTGAAAGGCAACAGTTATGTGAGGACCGCCGTCACATGGGTTCGCAAACAGCTCGGACAGCCGGAAGGATTTAAATTTGTCATGTCCATATTTGGATCTGGTGTTGTCATTAACTTGCTCAATTTCTATCTGTTTTAAGGTGAATGATTTGATTTTAGATAAGAATTGATAACCGGTTTCGGCACAATGGTTTAGATTTACATAGATTGTTTACAGAAGATTTTATGTTCTTTTGTTTATCTTCCTATGTAAAAATTTTGAAAATAATTAATGCTTTGGTCGATCGTTACGTATTGAAACAAGAAACATTTATTAACAGACACTTCAGCTTTGATCTCAAACAGAAGATTCGTGCCTGATTTCATGTTTATCTGTGTTAAAATAAATATTATATGTCCTTTATTTGAAGTTTTAAGGAGTCCATCGGTACATTTATATGATACATGATACATTTAAAAGTAGTTATACATCAAGAAAATTGCAAACGAACAAGCCTAGCAAATTTTAAAAAAAAAAATTCAGTGCCTGATTTTCATTGTATCAAGTTGGTTAAATCCTTTTTAGCCCCAATACAAAACTTTAAAACAATATTTGTCAATTCCAAGGCCAAAAATCTGAACATTTGTTATCATTACAAGTATACACACTGAATCCAAATTCTGTTTCATTTGGCTGATTTCAATTTGGCATATTGTCCATCAATTTATAAGGCAGTTATATGTTTTATGAATGACAAATTTGAAATGAGGAAGAAGACTTAATGTTTATGCAAATGAACTATTTTTCTACACCATGGTGAGATTATTTTACTACCCACAGCCATGCATTTATCTGTAGTTGGTATAGTTGATTGGTAGATGCTACTTAGTAATATTTTAACAATATTGAAACAAAACCTGAGTTGAATTATAAAATGAAATTTCATAATTTGAATTTTGTGATAGTAAACTAATTGCATTTCTGGATTTGACAGCTTAAGATTTGTTCTCACGTTACAATTTGTAGTAACCAACTTTAGTTGCACAGTGAGAACATTCAAGTTGTATCGTCTTGCCATCTGATGTACATACACATTGTGTTGATACTACAATACAAGTTTTTACTACAAATTGCACAGATTGAAGGACCTGTAAGCATTCCAGTCATTTCTTCCCACATTACACTGATATCCCTGGTTTAAAAAAACAAACACCAAATGGTGAAAGTTTACAATTTACAATATAGGTTATCACCCTTATTCTATACAATTAAGAGTCCTCCTTGGTTTTTTTTTATTACATGACTGATTTTTAAATTGTCTTTAAAGTGATATGTGTGCATCGCTTGTTTTGAAACATCACTGATTGCACAACAATAATTGCTTGTAGCCAATCAGATTCACCAGTTTTCAGTGTTACAAGAGTTCAGCTTTATTGTAACAGAGGTAATGTGGGAAGATATGTTGTGTAACCTCTGTGAGAGATATTGTGGTAGATGCAAATTTTGCAATATTTTAACGATGGAATATAATCTTAATTGAATTATAAAATGTAATCAATTAAAATTTTGAATTTTTGTAATGGTTGATACATTAAGAATTGAATTTCTTTATTGGTATCCCTGTTTATATTCTTGAATTTATGCAAATTAATTGTACACGTTGTTTAGAAGTTGGTAGTTAGGTCATGTTATTCATTTGAAAATGCTTGTTGTGTTAAGCTTGTAAGTCTAGTTGCTTGAATTTGAGAACTTTACTCATTTCTTGCAGAGAATATCTTTCTAAGTCAAATATATTTACATGTTTATCATAAATATTTATCAAGCCTGGTGCTCTTTTTTTTAATTACAATTTTGCCACAATAAACACCATATCATTTTAAGAAATATAGTCAATGTATTGGCGTTAGGAACCAGTTTCATTATAATGATTCTCAAAATATGAACCAAAATATTTTCGGCTTTATTTAGTTCATAAATGATAGTATTTCTTTGTTTAGATTTTGTAGATCTTTTTAGAAAATTCTGTAGCAGTTGAATTGGGTCATCATTGGGCTGGTTAGAGTGGTCAGTCAACCTGAGTCTCGATCAGTCCAGACCGGGTTCGAATCCGACCAATTGGTCAGAGTCTGCTGTGGAATACTGTTCTATATGCATCGGGGGTGGGTTAGTGCAGTGGTTAGGGGATTAGGCTTCAGATAAAGAGGTCTGTGGTTCCATTAAATACCACCAGGGGCTCGGCAACTTTGTCTGCCGTAGAGAACTGTATGGTTTTGGTGCAATGCTACACATAATTTCAGCACTGTACCACCCATTGTTTGCTCGTTCCAGTTAATATTTTCACCGCAATGCACAACTACAATGGCGGAATAATAATCCCTGCCATAATACTAGCAGCCATGACATAGGTGAAATACTCTGGCGTTAAACCCAATATTAACTCCCCTCTCTATTCATTAAGGTGTTATTTCATGATGCATTGTAATTCCTTACACAACCACCTTGGGTTAGCTAGTTACAGCTGATGATTGTAGGTTTCACTGCAATTCATCGCCATATTGGTGTCGTGGGCTTTCTCCCTTGCTTCAATGGTTTGTTCTCAATCCTTGCTGCGATGAGAGTACATGTAGTTCTCTTTCCAGAGTTGCTGAGCTTGTAGGATTTGAATCTAATCTCAGGTCTGAGTCTATATTCAGCCAGTGCACACCAACATGTGACCACATCAAATTTGTGATTCCTAGATTTAAACCCAACTTTTTACATGAACCATGGCTAGATGTGGAGTGTCTCCTCATATTTAAAAGAAAATCGACAATACAGTCAGGCCTTTTTAAACCAGACCTCGTTACGACTTATATCCGGAAAACCGCCCATCCACATGGTAGTATTTTAAAACCTCTATGCATTTCTATGCAAATGATGATTCGTTAACAGCACACCTTGCTATCTGGACGATTTTCAACTGTAGCCAACAGGTTCTGACTGTATATATATAACTATATTTAACAAGGTTATGGTGAATTGATATACTACTATAGTTCTATTAGGTTTCATAATGGTATTGGTTTCATTCATTGTTTAAAAATAACTTTCTCTATAATGTTCAAGTAATAGTGGTAGGTAATTATCCTGGGAAAAGATAAACCATTGCATTATATATGTTCAAATTCTGAAATATTTGTTTGCTTGAGTGTTTTTTGCCTGATTTGCTCACTGTGAATGTGAACTTCTTGTATTTTATGTCCTGAATATTTTGTGAACTATCATCATTAGGCCTCTGAATGTGTATTGTTTTAGGGTTACTTGTGATTTTGAATGATGAAATTTCTTTGCTCGAAATCATGTTTGAAAGAATATTATTGAGGGATAATTGATCTTGAAGTCCTGAATGTTTCAGTGATACAGTTTCACATCAGTATACAAAATCTGTTTTCAGAGGGCAACATCATGAAATGTTTAAACTCTTTTGAGATTGTTGTTTTATCTTATGTGTATTAAGTGTTTACTAACGATGAAATGATATGTACTGACATTTTGTTTGCATATTAATACAATTCAGAGTTCTCAAAAAATAACATAACCTTCACACTAAAGTGTCTAGAAATTGAATTTTCATCATTATAAATCCATGATATTGTAATCCACCTGTAATACAGGCGCACATGATGTAATAATAAAAGGGTGAACTAATTGAGGATTGCTGATGCATGCTAGAATTTATTACCGGTAGGTGAAATACGGTACTGATTTACTAATTAATTAAACTTTGTGCCAATGTTCTCAAGCGAGAACTTGTCTAAAGATCTCAGATTTGTTTAAAAACTCAATTGATGTAGTGATACAAGTGGTACATTTTAAAAATGTCCAAAATATAGATCTGTTTCCTTCCCACTTCTAAATGAACTTTAAATGATTTAAGATTATATCTGCAACCAACTTCCAAACGCAAGGCATAACTCTTGCCAGTCTGCATTACTGGCTGATTTAACCCTTGCGGTATTTCCCTCGCTTTCTTGTGTCGAGGCAGTGAATCGCTGCACTGGAAATGCATAGCGGGCCTGGATTTCTAAACACAGATTTCTTAAGGAAATACTGCAAGGCCTAAATCAGCCAGTAATGGAGACTGGCAAGAGTTATGCCTTGCATTGGGAAGTTGATCTGCAACTTTCTGCCTGCAATATATCTGCATATGCTAACTGCCTCACCCACCTGATACAAAGGAGCCTTCACATTGAAGCTCTCAATAAAAGAAATACATCTCAAAATGGACAATGTTCTTTGAAATGTGTAGGTTCGCAATAAAGAAATATTTTTCCATCTTAAACGTATTTCACTTTTATATGGCCTTCAAAAACATTTCTCATACATAATCCACTTGTCCTTTTCTTCATTTTATCCCCGGTTGGTTTGTTAATTGTTATCCAAAATTGTCCTTTTTTTCGTCCACCGATAATCTCTTGTTTCGTCTCCGGGACCACAATGTCTTATATCTCTTATTATTATACACCTATTGTTTTTCTTCATGTTTTGTTTTCGAGTGCCAATACAGCTGCCAGCCCTTTAATTATTTTCCTCTCTAAATCCTAATCTTAACCTACATAATGTGTTTTTGTTTCTTATTGTTGCTGTAGTCAATGTTTTATTATCTGAACATAATGTTTTAAATAAGCTTCAAAGTGTTTCTTTGTCAATTTGAAAGTTTAACTTTAACAAACAGTCACAAAGTGTTACCAGCCCAAATCACAGCTTGATGCTTGTGGGATGGGCCCATTTGATTCACTGATTTAACAGGCAATTGTTTGCACACAGGAGAAAATAATGGCCATTATTATGGGCATCCTGTTATCCTGCCTTTCCACCATGGAAAGTCATATAACACATGAATCTCCAAAATTAAGTACTTGTGGGAATAAGATTGAAATGATTTTTAGAAGTGATGAGAAGCAAGATATATATTTGCGTTACGGAGGAGTAAGTGAAAACTACATGATTTTACTATGTCCTGTTAAATACAAATTTACTTTGAGGGTTTGATTTCTGAAGATGCTTCATTCTATCTATGGTCAATTTTAACAGAAACACAATTTGTAGAAACTGATCATTTGATAAAAGAAATGGATTCCATTGCCAAATATACCAGAAAAGCTTTGAGCAATTAATAATGCATGGATAGATGCCAAACATACATATGTAATTATTTTAGTTTAAGATTAACTTTTCATTTCCTTTCAGTCATTCTGTTTATCATGGTAGAAATTTATTTCAAGGTGCTGGGGGAAATCTTTAACTTGAGTAATGTTTAGCTATATCTTGCATGTTATGTTTCCTTTTGCATAATATTTAGCAACTGCATACAAAATAAACAATGTCTACAGTAAATCAAGCTTTGTCTTTTGTATAATGCAGGGGGCTGTTCCAGTCACTTAGCCCTAAGATCAACCGTAATTATAACTTTGATCATTGATCTTTGGCCTGATATAAGTTATTGGAATGGTCTATTGGAAATGAACGTGACTCTTTGGTCGGAGGAAGATGTGATTATTTTGTCGTACAGAGGCTATGGGTGATTCCTGCAAAGAACTTTGACATCTTTAAGATACATTTAAGAAGTTGTAGAGATGAAAAGGAAAACTAAGATCTATGGAAAGTCAACTTTTTTTATCCATATATAATGTTTCGGTGTAGACACTGTTAATAAATTTAAAAGTTAATAAATAAATGAAAGTGTTTGTATCTTCACCTAAAGTAACTGTAATAAAGAAGTTGACTGTCCAGAGATATTGGTTTCCTTCTTGTAGCTTATACCCACTCAAGACAAATCAACTGTATACAGGATGGCGTCAGAATCTCTCATTTATATAATACAAGTTTGATTATCCCCCATCGCGCGTTTAGCGGGGGATATAGCTGTTCGGGAAGACAAAGGGCTGATTTTGGTGACCTTGACATTATTCTCAAGGTCACAGCGAAACTTTTTTCGACATGTTAATGTACATGTAAAGCTTGTCAGCGAGATATTTCAAGAACCATTCACTGGAATTTTATCATATCTTACACAAAGCACCTGCTGTGACATTGAGAATAATCCCTTGAGATTTACTCTCAAGGTCACAGCAGAACTTTGAGCTTGTCAGGGGGAATTGATATCACAAGAACTGTTCATTGGATTCTCATTATTATTATTATTATACCAGTGGCTCTTTTAAAATTCAGGGCTCAGTTGATTTTGCTGATCTTGACATTATTTTTCAATTTTGAAGGTTTAATTTGCGGCGGGGGATCATGTCACCTTAGTGACAACTACTTGTTTAATTATCATTCAATTAAGTAAGTTTCATATCCATTATGTAGTCGAAGTCATGCCTACCATATTGCAACGCCTTCGCTGGTCATTTTAAACTAAGCTTCAATCTACACCTGAAGTGTATGCACCAGTTCAGAGCAACATCTTTGTTATATGGAAAAGCAACTTTGTAGATTTGGTCTTGACCCTTTCAAATATGGTCATGGCAAAGTGACTCCTCTCCAGAAACAAGTAATGCTAGGATGCTAAAATTATGAGAATATCATCTTTCTCTGACGGAAGAATTGCAAATGTTACTGTCCTATTCCAAAAAAAAAATTGTGGCAGAGGTGCAATTAAAAGTACTGCACCCTTTTAAAGGGACACTGCGTCGAGGATAAAATGAGTCTCACTTTTATCTACCTATGCTGATTAACAAGTCAGCTAACGAGTTACCCTTCGCTTCACTGTTAACATTTTATTTTATTACTAATTGCTTCAATGTCTGAAATTGGGGATCTGTGACTTGTTACCAGACACATTAAACAGCAAAAGTAGATAAGTCTGATCTCATATTTATCCTCGATGTGGTGTCCCTTTAACTAATATGACAAAATTGAACGATATTTGTGTGGTAATCAGCTTTCACTGAAGCTGTCTACATGCAGTAAGGTTTAGGTACACTGAATTTGAGCGTAGTACAACCCATGGTTCAATTGTTCCAGCCAATGCTCGCAGGTTTCACCGCAATGCATAGCCCCATGGCTAGCAGCCGTGATACAATTAAAATGCCATAAATGGACACATCATAAAAACAAATTGGTGACATTACTTTAACTCAAACAAGCATTGACTTGAAATAAGAACCCAACAATGCAAAATGATATATGAATATTTTATTCATTTTAGTTAACATTAGTAAAATCATTTATCCCTGTAGCATATATTTGTGACAAACATTGGAAATCATATTAATTTATATCAAAATTAATTTATTCAAAAAATTACAAAAATATGCTAAAACACTATCCAAATACAAAAATAAAAATTTATCCTGTTAGAAAACAATTGTAAACGTACAGTACTTCTGTATTCTACCCTATGTAACTGATACAAACATTAACTTCAAAGCTGATAAAAAAATACAATTCTAAATATTTGGTTTACACCTTTATGATGGGAATGGCACAGTGAAACAACAGCAACTTTCATCTTGAGAAAACAATACAAATTGCAATATACCTTTACAGAGCGAATGAATTAAATCGTGAACCTAAGGCTGACGAATTTAGTCTAAGTTTGAAAATCAAAATTAAGCTTATAACCTGAATGCACTGTGCAGTTTTCCTGGTAGTAAAAATCTTTATTAACAGAGCAGTTTAATCTCCACCGATGTCTTTCACAATAAATCAAGTATTGCCCTGAACTATTACAGAAGCATGATGCTAAAGGCCTGAGTTGTTTGACGTGTATTATAGAACAAAACTAGTTTATTGAATACACCGTTTTTAATTCATTTCATCAAAGGTAACATAATAGTGATAAAATAAATTTAGCCACAAATTGAGAATCCTACTTCCAGTGACATTGAGACATGATTGTTATTGACGTCATGGACCATTGTTCATTCAAAAACAATACTTTGTTGCAGAATATAGGATGGGAAGAACCCTTTATTTGATATTTGATTGGTCCGAAAAATGCTAGATTATCTTGCTTCTAATTTTACAGTGAATATGCTTAATAAATTTGCATGTTGTTAATGCTGGAATGTGCAAGTTTTGGTATAACACACAATCAAGTGTTTTGGTAAAGAGACAGGTGCTTCTCGCAAACTCAACTCGGTGCTTCAACTCTCGTGCAACATCTTTTATATTTGATCTACAAAGGTCTACCGTAGACTAATACCATTGGCGTTCAATCTCAGATGGTTATATTGGCAAGGTATTCTCCATCAATCCGGGCTCAAGAGTCGCCTGCTTTATATTGTTTATATTTGATATCGATTGTATACCATTGAGTCAGTGGGACATGAAACAGCCTGAACATCACCACTTGGTCCGATTGTAGTCAAACTATGCGTCGTATTGTTGGATGACGTCATGACTATTTTTCTCCTGTTACGTTACTCATTTGTAATAAGGGAGCGCAACAGTGATTGTCAAACCGTGGTTTACCGTATTGCTGATGTTTACAACAACAATTTCTGATATCTAAATTAATTCCTTGATCAGGCGACCTGGGCTCAGCTTTGAATGGGAATCTCGTGAGGATGAGCAATAAGACCTTCTTGGTACAGGACATATTTCACACAAATGTTGTCATACAGAATTAAGATGATACTTGCTGTTACATGAAGACACACTGACACAGAAACAAACAAGGGACATGGTTGGATTTCACGTTTCAATAAGACTTGGAAAATTAGGAGCATGTTTAGAACCAGTGCTGCTGTACGTGGCATGCTCTTGGACAACTAGAGACTTGTTCAGGAATGTAAATTGTTACAAGCTACAGGATTAAAACTGCAGTCATAATATATTCATCAAACCTCTTACAATCAACATAAAGTACATGGATTACTGAACAGGGCGGGCAGCTCTACAAAACTCCCATAACTGACATCATCTTTACGTAATATGTTAGCTGCTTAATTATTAAATTAATTTATTAGTGTCAAACCATTCTGAATTGACAATTTACAGGAATAACAGAAAAACAAAGGTAAGATCCTGGATTGGATAAAGATTTATCACCCTTTTATATACCGACACAACCAAGTAATGGGTCAGTACAGACAACATTGAGCATTATGGTCTCAGTAGAAGGGATCACACTCATCAACAATATTATAAAAGTATAAGAGTCTATAAGCAGGTAACTTCCCCCATGCCAGTCTCCATCGCTCGCTAATTAAAACCTTGCAGCATGTCCTCAACTTTCATGTGCTACATTGGAAACCTATTGTACATAGTGACTACACTATGAAATGATGTATGGCCATGTACTCTTGGGAAAAATAAAAACAAGAGTCATCAGAAGATGACATATCCCAACGGTCCCACATCTTTGACAGATTATTGTACATCTACTACTTCAGTTAGTAGGTAATGGACATGCTGAGTTTCAGGTATGATGAAGGGTTTTGGAATTCCGCTCCAGAAGCAGACCTATCCCTGAACAACGTCCGAATCCAACCCATTTCAAATCTTTTAAGAAATCAGAAAATATCAAAATGCACTACTTCAGTTGGTAGGTAATACACTTGCAAAGGTAGATATGAAGGAAGATATGATGAAGGGTTTTGGAGCTGGGCTCAAGAAACGAAATCATCTCTGAACAAAGTCCAAATCCAATATGTTTCTATGGAGAGAAAAAATACCCTGGTACCAATATTTATATTTTAAGAAATCTGAAAATATCAAAAGGCACCACTTCAGTTGGTGGGTAATACACATTTAAAGTTTCAGGGTCCCGTTGCACGAAACACTAAGGTGACCTTAAGTCACTAAGGTAGCCTTAGTGCAATGTTAAAAGATGGCACTAAGGTCAACCTTAGTGTTAATGTTGTTTTGTGCAACGGCCCCCAGAAAGATATCATATATGGTTTTTGGAGTTCTGCTCCCGAAACTAAATGATTACAGACGGGCGGATGGGCGACGACTATATCCCACGGTATTACATACCAGTGGGATAACAATTTAATTGAAGAAAAAAAACATACTTCATAAAAAAAACTTCATATAGTGCTCTACTTTGCTAGCACAGAAAACTTATGGAAATGCGGCACGGCTTAAATTAATCAGTGATGGAGACAGGCACGATATATCTTGCACAGGAAAGTTGTGTATTAGAGTTCTGTTAACTTATTTGTTCAAAAGGAAGATAACTTGTTCATCAATTCACTAGATGTAGTAGTACATTTTAGTTTGTGATTATACTAGTAACAATATAATTAGGTAGAATAGAAGTAATGAAAATAAATCAAAATATTTAGTTAAAATACGTAAAAATTTCACACTCTGCATCATCACACTTATTTCAATTCAACAAGTTTACCCTTAGATAAAACAATAATGTTACTATATTTGTGGCGGATTTGTCGTTATATATATTTTCTATCCAAGAACCTACTGTTCTAGAGAATTAACATGTGAGCAGACTAAATATTAGAGAAAATAATCTTTATCAAAAGAAGCATATATTTTAAAACATTATTTAGCACAAGATATGTAAGTTTATAATAATCAATTTTTTTATAATAAACTTTGTAAACCAGGACTCTCGTAAGTTATAAAATTGCATAAAATCCATAAAACATTGAAAAACTACAAATTAATTGTTTAAATCAAATCAAGCATAAAAACATATTTATTCTGCATTCTATGAATATACAAAGAAAAACAAAACTCAATTTTATAAAACTTTTAAAATGGGAATACTAAACGTAACCCTGACAAAGAATATGGTGAAGTCGATCTCGAGCTGGTTTAAAATCAGATTGTAATGCCAACGTTGACTTGTAAAACACTACAGCCTTTTTCCAATCCTCCTGCAAATAATTGAATAATCATATTAAAGGCTATGAAAGACAGATTATAAAAACAAACTCAAAACAACATGATAATCAATATCTAAACATAATGCACTTCAAACCATTCAACAATAACAAATGTACTAATGGCAAAATTGGCCAAAAAAGTTGTCAACAAAAACATAACTGCATTAATTATGGTGTGTCTACAGTATGACTTCAGTATTCTTGTGCATTTCTTAAGAAGAAATTAAAAATGTCTTTTAGGGAGTGATCACTATGCCCATATTATATCAGAAACTTACAACTCAAGGAATTTGTATTTTTTCTGGCTAAAGAAAAAACATTCTCTCCCCACATAACGGTTACATAAGGCCATAATTGATCCTGATGTTCCTGAGAAATGAGGTTACGTTGGAAGAAATGACTTGAGTTACCTCTGGGGAAATGAGGTTATGTGGGAAGATACAACTAGTGTAACCTCTGTGTGAATGAGCTGGACCCGTATTGAGGCACCTCGGAATCGCTTATAGTCCACCCGGATAATTCCGGGACCCGCATGTTAAGGGTTAATGAGCTGGCAACTCTTTCACTGACTGCCTGGATGACAGGGGTGAGAACGTACCTTAGCAGCGTAGAGGTTAGCCATGGTGAAGTGGGACACTGCAAGGTTTGAGGATGTTTCCAGTACTAGAGATGTGACCACGATAGCATCATTCAGGATTTCAGAGTATTGCAACACATTTGCAAGGCTGATCAGGGAGACATCCTGGAAACAGACAAGCATTCATATCAATGCTTACTTAATCAACACTCCTTTAGTGGTCCCAGAAAGATAAGTTTGAATGAAACATGATATTCTTTACTATTTGGTTGTACACAGAAGGGAAGGTATATCATTGATATCATGGAAGATGGGATTCTAAGTGCAGGAGGGTAAAATAAGGTCTACATTTCTATGAGAACTTAACATTCAATTTAAATTTACTCAAAGGTGCTAAGAATAAGAGATCTTATGACAATCACATAATAAAATTATTTTCCATAAAGTATTAGGTGTTTTTATGACATGAAAAGTGCAGTAGAACTAAACTATAAAGAAAACAAAAACTCTTTAAAACTCTCATGTGGTGGAATAAAATCCCGTAAGGGTCATTCACAAAAGCAGCTAAAATGCTGATGTGCTGTAAAATTCCCATCACTGTTTATCAGTAATATCACAGAGACTGTATTCTTCAAGGGCATTGCAAGATGAGTTGAGGTGATTTGGGGTCTAACGCCGCTTCAAGAGAATTTCACTTATATCACAGCTGCCAGTATCATTGCAGGGAGAAAGCCTGCAACACCATGTGGCTATGTTTTGCGGTGAAACCTGCGAGCAGCGGCTGGAACTAGCGAACCATGGGTGGTACTGTACTGAAATTCAGCGTAGCATTGCACCAAAACAGTTCTCTACAGCAGACAAAGTTGCCGGGCTCCTGGCAGGATTCGAACCCCGGACCTCTTGATCTGAAGCACGACATTTTGACAATCAATTGTAAACTAACGCTGTTTATATAGTACCTATGACATACACCTAAGCCGTTATATAGTGACTGTGTAAACTTACCCTGTATTCAGTGGGGGTGACGGAGAGAGCCAGCTTGAGACAAGTGATGGCTTTGGACGCATCCCCTTCCACTCTCCAGTACAGGGCTGCTAGATTAGCCAGCACCCATGAGGTCGAGTTCTGTAACAATAGTACATATTCAAGAATTTACAAACATGGGAGAGTTCAAGATTTTAATTGGAGGTGATGGGAATGATGTACAGACGATATACAGAATGAAGAAGTTGTATTACTATAAAGTAGTTCCTCCTTCTCCTACTGCTTCACTTACCTCTTTAAGACTCTTGGCTATCCTGGCACCGATAACATGGACGGGGGCTTCCTCTCCTCCTAGTCTCTGTAAAACCTGCAATAAAAAACAGTTATCCATCATAACTACTTTCAATTAAATCATAATGTTATTTACACGAAATATTACATTTATCCAATGTTGTCCAAATACTTAACTTATTAGAATCTGTTAATGACTGAAATATTGATAGAAATTTTAAAAACGATTGAAAAATTGATTGTAGACACACACAACTTGTCATGCAAGGCATATCCCGTGCCAGTCTGTCTCACTGGCTAATTTAAGCCTCACTGCATTTTGTTACCTTTGCTGCGCCCAGGATTTTTGATTGCAGGTCCAGGTGCAGCGCGCTGACAAATTGGCACAGAATAGGTGACGAAATGCAGGAAGGCTTAAATTAACAGTTATACACTGTTACAAATTATGCCTTACTGGGGAAGTTGGATCACACAAAAATGCTGATTTCAAATTTTTTAAGCCATTCATATCTTCAAAGTAATTAACTTCTTGGCATCAGTTCATAGACTATATTAAAGTGTGAATTAAAACCTCAGTTTTAAAGTCATATCTGAAAAGGTACGAACATCTTTGAGCCCAATTTCTGGTGAGTAAAATAGTTCCTCGTGACACCGAACGCCGGGTAGGTTGACGATATGGGACAGTGAAGGGGCCATCTTCTCACTGGTGTCCATACACTCTGGCTCGTCCACTGTATTCTTTATCACTGTCTCGAAGTCGATGTGCTTCGATATGCTGAAGAAGTAAAGTTCATTTCAGATATAGAAACAAGGGTTAAAAACAGTTAAAAACCAAAGAAATGAACACACCTAACTTATGAATTAATACCATGGTGTAACGTTGTTTCTCTATTAAAGGAAACTATAAACTAGAACTTTATCACATAGACCATAAATTTAAATATCCACACTTCCCACTTTGATCAGAAGAAATTATCAGTAAATCTATAGAAAGCGATAAACATAAAGCCATAATTTCATCAAAAATGTATTTCATCATTATGCCTCTTAGTTATGTCCAGTATGTTTGGACAGTGGACAATCCTTATACAGAATAAAACGGTCAAAAAGTTGCCAAAACAGGGTACTGTTTCAAAATGCAAAGATTCAACTTCATCAGAACCTCAGAGTCTCTGTGCTTTGATACACTGGAACATTTAATAACAGACCATAGTATACAATGAATTTAGAAAGAAAGGATACTTGTAACATTGGAACCACACTATTTGCAAAAGTACAATTACATATTTTTTGGATGAATCCCCTGCGAGATTCGAACCCGTACACCCTCAGAGCCAGTCATGGATCATAAGCATTGTCCCAATGTCCAAATATTTCAGTAGGAAAAGACTAAGTGACGAATTGCTGACAGGGCATTGCTAGCTCAACCTTAATAGATATTTCAGTAGAACATGACTGAGCTCTAAAAAGGCTGACGTTGATCCAAAAGATAAATGTAAACAAATAATCAGTTCCTCAACTTACTCTACTCCCTTAGCAGTGAGAGACAGCCATGTTGAAGCAAAAGCCTGGAAATCTACCTTCCCTGCTGAAGAGCAAATCACAGGGTCAAAGTCAAGGTCATATCCTTCCTTTGCATGCATTGATGTATCTGAAAAGTTAAATCAAGATCATATTAACATCATGAGACACAGAGAGTTGTAAAGCGGGGGACAGTTTTCAACTTACCAGGTCTAATGAGGACTTGGCAGGTTGCTTTTAAAGGGACAACGCGTCAAGGATAAATATGAGATCAGATTTATCTACCTATGCTGATAAACGTGTCTGGTAATGAGTCACAGACCCCCAATTTAAGACAATTGAAGTACCGGTAATCAGTAATAAAACTACTGCATGTAGACAGTGAAGCGAAGCATTTCCACTAAACCGATCTAACCAAAGATCAATCGTAAGCCCGTATCATCAGCTAAGATGGATCAGGGCTAAGATAGGTTAGTGAAACATTACCTAGGAAACTAATTACAGTTATTAATATCTTTGTATACCGGTACACACATTGTGGTGTTTTGAGGGCTTGTCCCAGGATACATACATACATGAGAATATAAGAGGAGTGGTACCATCCAACAGAACAGCGTTACTCTGGCATCCTGAATGTAGGTTTCATTTGTTATATTTCTAAAGACTTTCTTTTCCCTTTATAAGACCTGGTCTGAGAATTACCAGAGAACTACTAAGACAGAAACTCATCAAAGAGTTCACTGAAGAATTAAGACCAAAAAGAATTCAGCATACCTGGAAGTTCATCATCAGGAAGAGGATTACAGTCGTCACTATCCTCGGGTACCCACATGGCAGGGGGTTCAAGGGGTTCGGACGGGGGCGGGGCAATTTCAGGTTCCTCCTGGGCCTTTACTAAAGCCTCCTCGAGAGTCTGACAGGCCTTCAGATGCTTGTTGACCAGGGACTCTAGAGCTTCCACGTCCTTCTCTAGTCTCATCGTGTCCACCTCGATAATCTGGGGAGGAGAGGAGGAAAAATGGCTTAACAGTATTATATATTCTTCAGAACCCTGTCATAAAACTCAATGTATTTTGTAATGTATATATATATATATATATATATATATATACATGGTTTAAAAAAACAACCAATATTTTAGTTATTTTTGATGAACAAAAACAGTGTATGAAATACGCCTGAAATTTTATGAGCCCAAAACCATGAATTTGTCAATATATATGGTGAAATTAAGCAAAACACGCAAACAGTTAACAGTCAAAGATAACAACCTTATTTTTATACACTGATCAAAGGTAAATTCTTTGCCTTCACGATTACAGACAAAACAGAATTTTTACAGCGGAGAGTGCAAGGCCAAGATTGAAATTCTACAAAAGAAAAGAACCAATTTAATTAAAATCAAGAAAATACTGGATCCAAGGATAATTTCAGTCTGTACATAAATATAAAATTATAATGTTAAGATGACCTCAATACTTTAATTCATTTGTTCAATCTTGGTGTTCAAGAATTCACTATGAACCTCCTGGTTTTCAAGGTTTGGGATCAATGCTACAAGAATGTTATCTATCAATCAATCAAAATATGAAGCAGTTTTCTCACAAATAAACATGAAAAAAAGAAATAATTTTCTCACATACATCTAAAACATTTGAACAATAAAAGAAAAATTTGACAAAAAAAACATGCAAGTACTGTCAAAATCAGTGAAAAGACAGTTTAACAAAAATAAAACATATATAATCATATAAGCACTGTGCAAAAAATGAGAAAAGCATAAAGCCATACACGAATTAAACAAAAACTGATCCATGCACAGGCATATGAAAGCAAAGGTCAAAGTTTGTTAAGTGAATACATATTTAGACAGGTAAACTGGTACTACGGGAACTTGCATAACTTCTACCTGCTCATGAAACCAATCAACTGACAAAAACCTACAAAATATACGTTAGGTACATTTGTCAAAATGAAAAATCTTAGGAAGGAACTTCTAATGTAACAAAACTAACCAGTGTCCTGAAAGCTTACTTTATACATAAACAAAGGGGAGGTGTGTGTGTGAGGGAACAGGTAAAGAGGGCTGAAAATGGAAAAGTCGAAAGGGCCGCAAGAAAGTCAAAAGGGCCTCAGACCCCAGATTTGTACTCATGGCTTATGATTTCCTGTAATCAGCAAATTTGAGGAGGGAAATCAGATATCTATAAGCTTGAATTAAAAAGGCTGTATTAAATGGGGAAAAAAGGTAAAAAAGAATGTTTTTAAATGCGGTGATGAAGTATGGTATGATAAGCTTGATGAAAACTCAAAGATTTTTATAACACATCAACAATACTATCTTGCAATATATCAAATCAGCAATTATAAGATCAAACAAGTATGTTTCAAAACAAAATTTCAAGCAGTGCAAAATCAATAATCATACCTTTGGTTATTTTATGAAAATGTGTAAAATAAACATCTGAACACTGCTAACTCTATATACAAAAACAGCTTGTAAAATATTCAAAAGCAAAGGTGTTGCTAACAACGATTGATTAAAAGGACACCAAAAATCGAGTTAAAAGGAGATGCTTTTTCACATAACTTATTCTTTGTTTTATCATAGTTTTCAAAATAACAGAAAACAAATGTTAAAGCTGTGTGCAAAAGCAATAGTTTTTTCTTCTCAAATAACATTATCATTGAAATGTCCATTATATCTCAATCTAGTTCAGCTTAAAACAGCACAAAAGGGATGTATATGAAATCAAGCAAGAAAACATATAAATCTTTACAATAACTTACATTGATTACAAATAATTAACATGTTAATGGCATGCTTGAAAGTAAGATGTGTGCTAAGATCATAAAATGGCATGCAACATGAAACACATTCATCTCCAACTTACTCATAGATGTCTGTACCTTTCATTTGATTGTTGAGTTCTTCAGGCTTCAGCTAATTGCATTGATGACCTCATACCAAACAAATTTACTAAGGGACATAACTCACATCTTCAGGGGAGATAATTCACATCTTCACGGGAGATTACTCACATATTCAGGAAAGACAACTTACATAGTCAGTGAAGATAACTCACAATTTGAAAAAGCAGAATCTTTTTAAGATGGATTAACTTCAATATTCACAAATAACTTTTACGTTAAGGTAGCGTTTGAATCACAACACACATCAAGTCGACTCTTAGGCGTTGATATTTCTAATTACACACCTCAAACACGACTCCAGTCAAATCTGCTTCAGCTATCAACGCGTGCAATTAAATTTTTGTAGAAATAAAGCAATATACATAAAGAACATACCTAATTATGAAATTTAATCTTTAATTCTTAATGTGAATGCAAAACTTGTTTGGAGAGAATCTGCAAAACTTACAATTCCTGTGATTTCACTTCCTATTCTGGAAATATATCTCTTCATTGCAAACAGGAATAACTCCCAATTTCAAATAAAAACCAAACACACTTAATGAAGTGAGTTGAGGTGATTTGGGTTTAACACAACTTTCTAGGGTATTAGTACTATTGCAGAGAAACACATTGTGGCTATGTTGACACACTTCATGAAGTCATAAGAAAGTAAATTATTCAATAAATAAATTAACAAATTCTTGATGGATTCCTTTTTCTGTTCTCATTATTGTCTTCAGAAACATATACATACAGATCGGGTCCAGCCATTGCGTTATCCACGCTTACATGTCCGAACTGGAAAGCGTTAGGATAAATAACTCAGGGGCTTTTATAGAGCCTAAACACATACCAGGGGGTTCTTTGCAGTGACCAGAAAGAAAACAATCTCTTATTCACTCACACAATTTGTAAAATTAGATCATCAGTGGATGACATTTAGCATCTTCCGCTTTGAGGGCATGGTCAACATTCTTTTGTGTAACAAACAAAATAGATGCTAAAAATACTCATACTTTCCAATACAGCGTGATGAAGACAGGATTGACTGCAACCCATAAAGAATAACAAATCGAAACTAGAATTCAATCATCTTTATTTTGCACCTTTTCTAACAGCTGACTTGATATAAAATCATCGTAAAATAAATAACTTTTTGAACAACATGTATCACATAAGAAACTAATTAACACGCCTAGTATATAACTGTCTTTGTTTCTACAATCTATCAACTAGATTAATTAAACTGACACATTTCAAAAGTACTCAAGATACGTTTGTGTATGTGCATATAAACAACACTAAAGCGGAATAAAAAATAATTACTTGTTTTAAAGATCATCCAGAAAATTTGGAAGAAATAAATGCTACTAAGAATCCTGCTCTACTACAAAAGTTGCCAAACTTATCAATGTACAAATTATTTATGGTTTTATTTTTCAAGTTCATGTCTGTTTTTTGGGTGCTTTTTTTATAATTCTCAATTTCAGACAAATTTCATTCACACTGGACCAAAGTTCAGTGGATTTTATTAAGTAATTTTTCTCCTTTAATTCTAATCCATAAAACAAGTAATTAATTTTGTTATGGTCCATAATATTTTGTTTGTACCTTGCTCTCCCATTCCACAGGCTTTTAACAGTTGCAAAGTAACTCATTAACACAACTTCAGATATTCAACTGGCCATGAAATGAGGTGATTAAAACAACCAATACATGTATGGAAACAAATAATCCTTTCAAAAGCTTTGATTATTTGAAATTAGTTCTTACCCTTACATGAAAAAAGCCTTTCTTATGATGACAATAGAATTTCAGTGCATCAGGGGGGTTAACACTATCATAAACCTAACAGAGTCAATGTTAATTCTGTATGTTTTAGAATAAACTATTCTTTAATAAGTGCAGAGAATCGAATTGCCATGAACAAAAATAATTTTCTTCAGTCTTAACAAAATGCTGGTTTATGATTTTCATAAAACTACCAAAACATTTAGCAGGGCTAGTGTTTAGTTAGTGGCTAGTAATAGTCATTCAATTCTTTGGCTAGTACAAATTACTGGTACCTTTGGCTAGTTGGATACTGCTAGCCTTTAGGGCCTGTAATATACCTGAATAACTAGATAAGTATACCTGCTTCCGTTTCTACCTATAATGTTCCAAAGTGTGAAAAGTGGAGGAAAAATAATTTTGTCTGCAGTTCACTGTTAACATTTATATTTACTATTACCCAGAAGAAATAGGTTGTGTGTCTTCTTTGGGGGCATGCAATATAACCAGCAAGCTACCTATCCTATCAGAATTGATTTGTATCCCTTGTCAGCGATAGTTGGTGACCATCAGGCGAAGCCTCAAAGCAACGATACATCTACAGTCTGTTAACCCTGTATGTGCTAAGGCAGTAATAATCTGCATATGCTTATCAGCCCTGATTCCTGCATTTCAGTCTCTGTGTATTGATGACAGGTCAGGGGTTAAATCAACTGACGCATTTTCTTGTCTCAGACTGTGAAATGTGTAATCAAATATAGAAAGGTAACCTCAGGAAATTTGTGTTTTAGGCTAAAATCTTAACTTGTTTTGAAGATAGGATGTTCAGGTTTTTGGGAATATGTAAATCAAAGTTGAAATAATGCTTCAACATTAGTTGAACCAAAACATTTTGCTTTTGGTTCAATGCACTGTGTATCAAAGTGTATTTTCAGTAATACCGCCAACAGTATTTACAGTTTAATTTTGTCTTTTGCAGTCTATCTTGTATACCTCATAAAATCAAATTTTATAATTTCAAGTTTATAATCTAAGAAGTTTATAAACTTTCATCATGGTGATTTTAGTTAGGACACATTTTTTTATTCTGTACCAAATGGAAGCTCACATGTACGGCCGTTTTACCTTTACAGATCAAGAGATTAGGAATCAGGGAAGTGATTGTAGCACTGTAACTGTTTTGATGAACACCCGCCAGAAATGTCTCCACATTGGCTAGGATTGATTCAAGTGTTAGTATGGAGGTTAAGGTAAAAATAAGCTACAAAGAATTTAACAAATAAATTCCTTCAGTAAGGAAAGGCATACAGCAACTATATCATACATACGCATTTGAGATTCTATAACTTGAACACTAACATTTTTTAAAAGTTTGTTTGTAAAGCATAATGAACAAATTAAAACAAAATAAAATTTACTTTACAAAAACAAATTGATGAATTGTAATAATGAACGATAATAAGGATGACATGGAAATGGGATGACAATAAATAAACTGCTGAATTTAGCTTCTTCAGAATAAACAAGTTCGGGAATATTTCGTGCATAGACTATCAGTTATTTGCATAGATGAAAGCATGTGACATACAAAGCATTATACAAGAGAATGAAAAAGTATTTAATTTTATTATCATCATGTTTGCAGACAACAGTGTTTGAAAAGTTGAATTAATATGGTCTAAGATGGATATTTTCCTTTTTTGCAATTCAAAACTAAAATGTTTTCGTATTGGTCAGTATAACCAAATGTATCGGATATATCTGATGTATTCTTAAATGAATATGAAATATTTAACTATGCGCTAAGGTATTTTATGATTATAAAATTTATAAAAAATTAAATAATATTTTATCCATATAAAACTATGAATATATAAACATTAAATTATTTGTTGATAAAATAAAATAATAATTTATGACTTAT
This sequence comes from Gibbula magus, assembly GCA_936450465.1. Lineage (NCBI taxonomy): Eukaryota > Metazoa > Mollusca > Gastropoda > Trochida > Trochidae > Gibbula > Gibbula magus. The sequence continues at coordinate 22,887,532 of OW388304.1, forward strand.
CTTAACAAAATGTGCAAGGGAAGAAATAAAATGTAATGATAATGAAATCTCTTTTTAATGATTAAAACTTATCAAATGAAAAAATGACTTATTTCTATAAAATAAATAAATAAAAGGAGTGGTTATAATGAGGGCAAATGACTCGGAGATGAGCATGGAGCAAATGTTAGAAAATGAAGCAACATTAAATGCAAGGTGATATGTGATATATGAACAGATATGAATTGAAAACTTTGTAGACAAATCGTGAATGATTAAGTCATACAATGACAACATTAAGAGGTACAAAAGCGGTTACATAAACGCTGATTCGGCATCTGTGCTACTTTTTTTTTTATTGATACCCAAGTCCTTAGTTTTGTGGCCTCTGTTTAAAGAAACAAATTAATTTCAGTTTTAGAAAATAACTTGAAAAAAATATTATTCGAATTTCTGGATGAAAGCTTCTTTATTGTAAGGAAGATGATGTTTAGGAAAATATGTAAGTCTATACGACATAGTATAATAGTGTTGTTTCTAGAGGGGATCCAGGGGAAACTTGCCCATCCTATGTATTTGATGTCCCTTAAAATGTTGAGAAGTATAAGATACTTCTACCAAAGGGGTCATTCAGTTTAGAATTCACCAAAATAACTCCCTCAGCCCTCGGAACAATTCTGTCAGTATTTCTTTATTGATAATCTTATTAACCCGGCTGAATATGAAAATATTCAAAACTAAAGCAAAGAAAATCACACAGGGATTAGTTTATTACAAAAGTTCTGCAACGTTGAGGAGAAGACAGAGGGTTTATGGCAGCTTCCATCTGCAGATACATTAGTAAAGCCTGGAAGACCATTCACACCACACATCTCGCCTCAATGATTGAAGATGAATATTCCAAAACACTGTCTTCAAATAAGGAAGCTGACATATCAATTCTTTAAGTAGATATAAATGTAGCAGTAGATATTATTATAAATTATTGATATCCTGATAATGAAAAAAGATATTTTTAAAAATAAGAAAGTTTCAAATAAATTGTATATATTTACATATACATTTGCATATTTTCTATATGACCCTTCAAATCGTTTCAAGTGAGAGATTTTACAGTATGCTATTTTAAAAACTGATGACCATATTTCTAATGTAATGGAAATGATTTTTGCATGATAAAAACAAAACAAAGCAAATATTAAAACTAACGAGCATCAAGAACAATGATATAAAAAATCAGCACTCTACATGGTTCTTATTTCAAGTCAGTTGTTATCAATGGACTACCTTTTCTTACAGATAGATCTAAGTGTGTGTATTTCAAACATCTTTGCATATCAGTGCAAATATTTGCACAAAAATAAACACCATTTTCTCTCCAACACCCATGAACATGAGAATCCGAACCCATATAAGGAAGATATCCATTAAAGTATGTGAATTAGCTCCATATAAGGAAGTGTTCCGTTTGACCTTGCTTAAAATATGACAATTTATGCTAGAAAAGGGTTTCAAAAGGGCGATAGTCAATAATGCTTGTTTTTAGCTAGAAAAATATATCTGATGTCAAAATATTGACAATCATATTAAAACACTTTAGTAGTAACTTCAAAATCAAGTCAGTTACTATGATAAAATATTCTCTTTATTTGATGCTGCTATTTTCAAATCATAAACAGTTTTCATCTGGCCCCATTTTCTCAATCATTGTCATATTACAAGAAAGAGTTCCCTATAAGGAAGTGACCTTGCTCCATAAAAGGAAGTGTTCCATTTAAGGAAGTGAACTGATTCCATATTTGGAAGAGATTCAAGTTGGTACACTTACATATGCTCGATACTCTGGTTGATTGCAACCGCTGGATTTCGATCCGTCGTTAAATATGACACATTCGTTTGCTTCCACGTGAAGATCTCCCGGAGCCTGAACGAAGATTAGTTTCTGATGAAGCACGCCATCGACAAATTCTAGTTTTATGTGCGGCTTTTGTCCTCCTTGCTGAAAATAAGAAAGAGTGGTCCATAAATATGAAATCTATGATTGTTCTTCATCCTTTTTTCATGCTTTTGTCTCGTTAATGATAACAAGACAGGAAATTGAAAGTGTTTGAATTTCTTAATTAGTCATATCGAAAAACTGTTGATCAAATATGCAAAATTTATACTGTGAGGAAATCCGAAATTAATAGTGATAAGAGTTGTGTCATTCCTTAAGGTATGTATATAACAAAATATATATACTTATACATGATTACTTTCGGTGTATGAAGGTATGCAACACAAGAAAATGTTATCAAAATCTGGCTAAAATATCACGATAGAAAGCTCTATTCTCTCTATCCTATAGAACTGTTATAAATATTTATCAAAATCTGGAGATTGGCACTTCTCATTGTCTTTACAAAGTACATGCGAATATCACTGGAAACTAGATGTTGGCAAACATTATTAACTTTTAACAAAACTAGTGAAATGGTATTAATAAATCGATCTATTGAAAGACCTCAAGTTTGTTTTATGTTCAATTACATGCTGATTTCATTAGTTTGCTTCATAAGTGTTTCTCTTCATTTCAGGTACAAATGTCATCTATGCAAAGATGTTTTCCAAAAAGATTCACCAACATATTTTAACATCAATAAAAGTTTTGCCACAAATTATGAAGCTATGTCAAAATGGCCATTTAAAAGAAGCATTGAAGAAACCTATCTTGGTAAAAGGTGAAAATAAGTAAAAGATTAAAAACTGCTACCAATTACAACTCTGAAGCAGTTAAAAAAAACGTTAGTTTAAAACTATATTTGAAATAAAATTTCATGACAAACAAGCCCATCTGACACAACGCACAGGTATTTAACAACTTTGTAAAATGTTTCAATTTAGTTCCCAAGTTGGCAATATTTCGGCTTTATAACTTTGACAAATAAATGAAAATTATTTAAGTCAATCCTCAATTTTTACAAAAACTATTAACTTTTAAATTTTGAAGCCCAACAGCCTCACAATAATTTGTCAAAATCAAAAATGTTTAATATGGCTCCTGAAGAGGCCATATTACAAATCAGGACATTTGAATGAATTATCTTGTTAAATTTGTATTGAAGAATATTGATGCAAATTATTTAAAAACTCAGTTATTTATCATGAGTTTAAACAGTTCACGCAATTCATCCATAATCATGTCTTCAAATACAGATATATGAATAATGACAGAAGGGCTATAATTGTCAAATTATCTAAAGATATAATACTAAGAATCAAAATGAAATAAAATCACCAATAACAAATATAACAATGAATTGAGAAACGTTTTTATGCAAATGCAGCAACTTTAAACTCCTCCAAAAACAAACTATTTTCGGACATTACCAAAGGAATCCATCTCTAGAAGAAGAAAATAACTCTCAGTGGAAAACATACCTGGGTATGCTAAAAGGCAAACAGTTAAAAGGAAATTGTAATTCATCTTTTGAGAGAATGTTTAGCTGACTTTTTTTACTTGTACTTTTAATTTGGAACTCTACAAGCGAGATCAGGTGACAGCGAATTTTCACTCTAAAAAGGCCATATATTCATGTCATCCAAAAATTAAAGAAGTAATCTTGTCAACTGATTGAAAACACAAAATTCCTCAAATTTTAATATTATCACTGTCATACTGAGAATGTTGTACCCTTTGAGTTTGGTCTCAAACAGATGTGTGTGATATTGCCATTACTAAGAGTCCCTAAGTTGAAAACCGGTGGAAGTATCCACCAAAAATACTACTTATATTAAGTTATCATGTTGAGAATGCATCCTGCTCAGCCAGGGTATTTGTTTCCACAAGGCTACTTCAATCACCTGATCCCCATAGCAGCTTTTGCCTTGTATCACTATAGACTGGTGGCACATCGCTATATATAGCATGTATTTTGTAAGCCAATGAAATATCACGATTTGAAATTTGACGGTCACTAATCTGTCTTCTCATCCAGGTATTGAACATTTTGCTCCATTTAAAATCATTTTCTTGGTTGGTTATATTCATAAGGATATACGAAGCAAAGCTGCAAAGACATTAAGGGGATTAAAGTAGCCTTGTACATACAGACACACTGATGAAGCACCATGTACAGTATGGTAAGTGATGAGATGTCTATTTCCTAATTTACATTTGATTTAATTAACTCTTTTAACATTTTGCTTCATGCAACAAACTTTAGTACTACATTTTCATTAGTTTCATTTCACTATATAGCTTGCATGCATTTTCTCTATAAGAACATAACATAATAAAACGCTAACTATAAAACCATTCAAAAAATATGAACATGCGAACACTTAAGAATTGCAAAAATCTAAATGGAATGAGTTGGAATCACAACAAAATACAAATTAGATAAACTACAAAGGCATGATGAATCGAACATCAAAATCAATCAAACACTTCATTGTACATGAGCTACGACTGCAGGAGCTTCTGGTACGTTAGACTTCTTTCCCATCAAACCTCTTTCTTGACTTCTTTACTGAAGAGGTTCGAGGTAATGTGAGATGATTTAGATTATAACCCCGCTTTCAAGAGTATTTTTAGTTATATCACAGCTAGTGTCATAATTGCCGGGAGAAAGCCTGCAACACCATTGTGACTATGCATCCGGGTGAAACCTGTGAGCACTGGCTGGAACTAGAGAACCATGGGTGGTACTGTACTGTAATTCAGTGTAGCATTGCACCCAAACCTTACTGCGTGTAGAACAATTCTCTACATCAGACAAAGTTGCCGAAACCATGGCTGGATTCGAACCCTGGACCTTTTGATCCGAAGCTGAACACACTAGCCACTGTGCTATCCCGGCCCCGAAGAGGATCAAGAGGCAGAGATTGGGAAAGACGCCTTTGACAATGGGCCATTTTAAGGGCTTTTAGTCATTTTCAGAAATTTGAATGGGCCATTCCCCCTTTGTAGCAATAGTAAAATTTAAAATTTTAATGAGCCATTTTTTCATCCTATGCGCAAAAAGGCCCGTGGCCCCTACCTTTCCCAATCCCTGAAGAGGTGATTAAAAAGGTTTGTCAAAGAGAGAGTTCAGTTCCTTGAGGGGTCATCATGACATTTACTCAACATTCATTATCTTATAGTTGGATACTTTTACCATTGCAAAGAGTCCCACATTGCTTTGTGACTAATTGATAAATCCTAGTGATATACATTTTGTTGACAATCAAGGAAGACGGACCTCATCGCAAATTCAGGCAATAATTACTCGGCAATCATCGTTACCAACAGCAATGTACACTTTCGCCATTTCTTACCCTAAAGCCAGTCTTATGATGAATAATTATTACCTACAGGAGGCAATCATATGGGGGTTCATATTTTTCATACGATGCCCTAAGGCTTGACATAAGCAATGTTATGACATCACAATTCGTCTATGATGTTGCATTCTAAATGTGGCAATGAAGGAGCAGCCTATAATTGAAAGTAAATTTGAGTGCATTTTCTTCAATTTCAGGACTTTGGTAATACATAGAACGTATTATTTGTGTTTATGTCACACTATGTTTACAACACTCATGCCTGAGTATCTTCATATCCCTTGCTCTCGCCTCAGAAACAAAAATCATCAGAAGATGACATATCCCACCGGTCCCACATAATTTGTACAACACATCTTTGACAGATAATTGTATATCTACTACTTCAGTATGCTGAGATCCAGATATGATGAAGAGTTTTGGAGTTCTGCTCCTGAGCAGACCTATCTTAGTCCAAATCGAACAAGTTTCTATGAAAACGGAAAAAAACAACCCATTTCAGAAATCTGACAGCACTACAGTTACTGGTTAATACACATGCAAAGTTTCATGAAGATATGATGAAGAGTTTTGAAGCTGTCCTCCGGAAACGAACCTGTCTCTGAACAAAGTCCAATTTCATCCCGTTTCCATAGAAACGAAAAAACTTAAAATTTTCAGAAATCTGAATATATCAAAAGGCACCTTTTCAGTAGGTGGGTAATACACATGGGAAGTTTCAGAAAGATATCTAAACGGTTTTCGCGTTCTGCTCCAGAAACGAAATGATTACAGACGGACAGGGCGACAACTATATACCACGATATTAAATGCGGGTGGGATAATAATGATATTCAACCCCTCATGTCATAAACATTGAATGATATAGAAACTCATATACCGTAACAACATATAGAGGATAATATTTGAGTGTCTATGTTTACGACATGAGCGCATGAATATTAGTATTTCCTGAGCGAGAGCAAGGACATACCGATATATAGGCACGAATGTCGTAAATAAAGTATGATACAGAAATGAATATAATATTCTGTTTATTACCGGAGTCATGAAATTAATGAAAATAGGATAAATTCCACTTTAAACCATAGACTGGTGACCCGCCATCGCAGCATTTAGAACGTAACGTCATAGACAAAACTTGACTTCATAGCATCGTGTATGACATCACATCACCATGACAAAGTGATATTTTGCCCTCGGGTATCGTATGAAAATATGAACCTCCATATGATTGCCCTCGTAGGTAATAAATGCTGTTATGTTGTAGCAAACATGCTAACTAGTATACACATGCTCTATAATCATGAATGAAATACACAATTACATCATTCATTTTTAGGACAACATCCAATTAGGGATCCTAATTAGTGACCAGAGTGCATACTGCATCACATACTATGAAGATTCTATGTGATGTATGGTATAAGCATCCATAGTGTCCGGTCTCATAGCAACAAAGTAGTTACAGAACCCAATCTGATCAAATACAGAACTTATGTTCTTTCACTACACTTGGCATTAGAATGTTTCAAGTTCTCCATTACTGAATAAGTATGTTAGTGTAGCAATTAAAACATTGCCAACTTGATATTCATACATCATACACACATGCTTGAGCGTTGAAACCGTTCAGTATCAAGCTGTTTTGGGAGTTTGCTGAGTGTAGCAAGTTAATAAAGTACTACAACTTCTGAATTTTCAAATTCTTTATTCATTGACTGCATAATTTTGGCATAGATTTTTATTGGTCGTAACGTACAGATCACATTTGTTATTTCGGTGTCAGAACGGGTTTCAAGGGGTTCAATTCCCTGTTCAATTTTGTTACAGAAGTTGAATATCCATAAATTCAAGTACTTTATTACAACTACAAGTTCTAGATTTCCAAGTCTGTAGTGAGAGAACATTAGATATTCATATCAATTCACTTTTAACGAAATTGGAATCATACTCAGATCAGCAAAAAGAGGAAACTAAGCTTAAACTTGGGAACAAGGGTCAATTCAATAAGGCCCACATGACAACATCACAAAAGGAAGTTAGAGAGCAACAGTGCATGCTGGGAATGGAGTCTACGACTGATCGTACCATACACTGCGTGGTGTGCAGGGACACTGGCCGCACAAACAGTTTAGGCGGTGTAATCACGTGAGCCAGGAGGCCTGAGTGGGTCTTCATGGGAATTAGACACTGTAATGTAGGTCAAAGTTCATAGATTTCTTTTTTTTATTATCTATTTAAATGCATGGAGAATCTTTTCCCCCAATATTATTATCACAGGATATAGGCATATACAGAAGGTATTTAAACTTCCTTTATACATTTCAATAGAGTGACACAGACAGGTTGCGTTCCTGTCTGTCTCTAACCTCCAGAATGAGATACTAGAATCTTCTTAGCTCAACTGACAACATTTTATCAACCGTCTACACAATACCAGAGATTAGTGGACACTGATTACTTGGTAGTTGAGTCGATTGACTTTTTCAGGGAACCAGTTTTCAAAATGGCTGCCTGACAGTCTGCTTACCAATGGACAGAGGGCAGATAACAATTAGTTGAAACCTGCCTGGTTTGGTATACTGTTTATAATATCTTTATTGAAGGAAAAGTAACATTTTCTAACCACTAATCCCATCGGTCAATTATTTCTTGCACAGCAAGTGAACATGTCAATCCTCTCTTTTAGCTCTAGGACGTCCTAACGTCAAACAAAACTCAAGTGTTTGCCACTAACATGGCAATGTCCCCCGCCGTCAACATTGAGTTTAGTAGGACACATAATTTGGTCAAGTGTAATAGTCACCTTGAAAATAAGGTCAAGGTCACCAAAATCGACTGGTGTCTGTGTCATCCCCCAATGTAGACTGACACCAAATTTGACAACTTTGGGTGCTTGGGTTCATGAGATATTGCGTTAACAAGAGTTCGAAAAGTGGTCAAAGCATTGTGGTGACCTTGAAAATAAGGTAAAGGTAATCAAAATCGACGCCTTGCGACGGGGGACAATAAGTTATCCTAGTTCATAGTATCATAGTTTGGAGATGTTATAACAGTGAGTGTATGACGGGTGGCATAATCATACTTAAGTTATCCTAGTTTCTGTCGATATCATAGTTGGGGGATGTTGCTAATCTTGATAATTGAGACACCATTATGAGAGTGATTGTATGTGATGTGACCCACCTGGACTCGGAGCTGGTTGCATTCTTCGCCCTGACACAGTCCCTTCTTCTCATAGTACTCGCTCACCTCATCCAGCTTGCCCGTGAAGTCACCGCTGACTGCAAACAAGCGACAATTATGAAGATTGCATTCAAACTTCACTGACTGGAGAACAGTTCCCTACAGCAGACAAAGTTGGCCAGACTGGACCTCTTGATCCAAATTTGAAAGTGCACACAAAGTTAAAAACATAAATATCCATGGTTTTATTAAGTCATTATTGTAATGTTTGTCTAAGTTGATAGACAAATTCTATAACAGAAAAGTAAAAAGGCTCAACAAGCTACCAACTATTAGCATTATACAGGTTAAAATGGTGAGTAAAAGAAGCTTACATAAAATATCTTCATTTTCTCCAGAACACTGAGAGTTACCTCCCTTTTGAGAGCACTGATTTCCTCCTGTAAATGTACACATACATAAAGGTTATTTTGACTGTGTCAAAGAGACACACATTCATACTTTCAGAAAAATAATGTTTGATGTTTTTGCAACTAAATGAAGCTTAAAACGTAGTAAGAAATTTGCAAGAATTTGTGAGATTTGGTTTTTGCTAACCAAGTGAATTAGTTTTGAAAACTATATGAAGAATCAATAATGATGATAAAGCTGAAAACAAGTAATCAAGCAATAATAATTTGCTTCCTTTTGTTAAAGCATGCAGACATTGGGACAAATTTAAAAGAGACAATTTGCTTTATAACTGAGAGATTTTTTATTTTTCTCTATTATTTCATTATAAAATAAGCAACATCACACATTAATTATATTGGTAGATTATGTCTCTTGTACCATAAACAAACAAAATCAATCAAGAAGGAAATGTCAACATTGAATGTTAACTCTTCTTAGTTGTTTCATTCAAAACCTTTCCAAAATCTAACCAATAAGTACCGGTGTAGCAGGCCATTTCTTCCCCAGTCTAAACTTTCCCCGGGGAGTAAATGGCCTAGGCTGAAGTTTCCCCGGGGAAGGTTTGTCCTAGGATACTTTTACCCCGGGGGAGGTTTGGCCCAGGCCAAAGTTTCCCCCCCTAGGCCAAAGTTTCCCCCCTGCTAAAACAGGGTTGATATTTCCTTCCCACCCTTTTTTTTCCATGAACAGGGGGGATATTTTGGCCTAGCTAGGCTATTTCTTCCCCACCTTTGTTTTTAATGTAAAGGGGGGAGATTCTGGCCTAGCTAGGCTACTTATTCCCCACCCTTGTTTTTATTTACAAGGGGGGAGATTCTGGCCTAGCTAGGCTACTTCTATCCCACCTTTGTTTTTAATGTAAAGGGGGGAGATTCTGGCCTAGCTAGGCTACTTCTTCACCACCCTTGTTTTTATTTACAAGGGGGGAGATTCTGGCCTAGCTAGGCTACTTCTTCCCCACCCTTGTTTTTATTTACAAGGGGGGAGATTCTGGCCTAGCTAGGCTACTTCTTCCCCACCCTTGTTTTTATTTACAAGGGGGGAGATTCTGGCCTAGCTAGGCTATTTCTTCCCCACCTTTGTTTTTAATGTAAAGGGGGGAGATTCTGGCCTAGCTAGGCTACTTCTTCCCCACCCTTGTTTTTATTTACAAGGGGGGAGATTCTGGCCTAGCTAGGCTACTTCTATCCCACCTTTGTTTTTAATGTAAAGGGGGGAGATTCTGGCCTAGCTATAGGCTACTTCTTCCCCACCCTTGTTTTTATTTACAAGGGGGGAGATTCTGGCCTAGCTAGGCTACTTCTTCCCCATCCTTGAAGAAAAACCACTGTCAATGTAACTTTGCAGAACCAAAATCTTTCAATTCCAAGACATTTATATATATATATTCTGCATTAAATATTGATAAACAAGTTTCACAAACACTTTTCTGCATCAACTTTTGCAAAAAAATATTAAAATCCTATAATCATAATAAAAACAATGAGCATCTAAAATGTCAGTCAGTGATGTAACGAATTATAATATTTTGATATTAATTTTTTTCTACGTTTGAAATAAATTAGGAATACCAACTGCCCCCTTTGCTGATGGCTTCTTCATGGAAGTAGTTTTAATCGAGGCCAGATTTAAATTGCTGTTAAAGTTTGATGCAATTTTGTGATCCTACTATGAAGCATAACTTTTGATCGAGTCAGTGGTGTAACACTGATTACTTCCAAGTATGTACTTGTTCAATATGTACTGTTTTAAGTGAATTAATATTAATGAAACATCACCATTTATGTTTTGCGTTTAGTGGTTAGGGAGCTCTATCGATCTGTTCATAAAAGTTGAATGGGTCAGTGGTGTAACTGTCAGTGGTGTCACATGGCAAAAGTATTGATGGTTTTAGTATTTTTGTAAAAACTTTTAATTTATAATTGCTATTGAACCTTTCAAGTTAACAATTAAAGACACTAAAAATGTCTTAACAGGCCTCAAAGTAAACATATTTTTCAAGGAGCGGATACGCTCCTAAAATATTTTTCTAAGAAACAAAAGAAAAGTGCAAGGAGCACATATGAAATGAGATTTGAAAAAATCAACTGTAAATCAATGAATAGAAGTAGAAAATTGTAAGCTAGCTAATATTCAATACCATTTTGAAGCAATTGTAATGGATGATGGTTAAATTAGGTGAAGTAACAGAATTTATTAACCAGGTCCCAAATCTTGCCAAGGAGCATGTGTGCTCCTAACTCAAAATTACAGGGAGCAAATTAAAAAAATAGAGCCATGGGCTCTGTAGCTCATCAGAGTTTATTTTGTTTGATGATGAAGACAGAAATATGTTGTCTCAATATAATGTACAATCCCTAACCCTGACAAATCTTATTCTTGAAATTGAGAGAGAGCACTCAGCAAGGTCAACACACAGGAGATTATGCAATATTCTGACCCCTTGGCTCTGGTTACAAGCCAGCTGTGTTTTTTGTGTTTTACCGCCACATTATGTAATAGACTCTTGCTTGCACTAAACACTGGCAGCACTGATCTAACTGTATAAGGCTTAAAGAGAACAGGCAATGTGATGAATCTCATGGTACATAGTACAATTTAGAATCACCTTGGCTAAACAATCTCGGTTCTAAGCCTTGTCATCCAAACATCTAAACATTCTGAACAAAATATTCCTTCTAGTTTGTTCTGGATGAAAACAGGATTTTAGGTAATGGCCTGTGAGGCCCTTATTTGGGGCCACTGGGTCACCAAATCTACAATTTAGAATCTCCATTGGCTAAAGACTCTTTACACAACCTTCTAGGTCTTTTCATTCTGGAGAAGAAGATGAAAATAATCTTATCTTATCATTTCATCACCAGTCATATGCAGTTCACATATCTCATGTAAAATAAAAGAATTCTTAACTCCTCTTCAATTTAGTCCTTTATGCCTTGTCACAATTTTCAGTTCATAGGCTATTCAATAGTTCTCATTTCACATTGATTACATCAATTTGACAAACATGTCCACAATGTAGATTGTTATCTCAAGTCGACATATATTTCAAATCATTGTGATTGAAGTGTCATAAAATATCAGTTCAAAATTCATTTTCAAAGGTTTTTTTAGGCTGTGGCCCATATTTGGGGTCACAGGGTCACCAAATTCACAAGTTTGAATCCCCATTGGCTAAAGAGTTTGCATACACTATTACAGCCTTCTAGATCTTTTTGTTCCGGAGAAAAAGATGAAAACAGGATTTTAGGTAATGGCCTGTGAGGCCCTTATTTGGGGTCACAGGGTCACCAAATCTACAATTTAGAATCCCCATTGGCCAAGGAGAAGAAGTCAAAAAAGTGTAAAGTTTACGGACGGACGGATGGACGGACGCCATCCCATGCCATAAGCCCATCGGGCCTTTCAGGCCTGATGAGCTAAAAATTGGTTGCTATTTCGAGGACAGCTAAATGTTTGAGTTAGGTCAAGGAAAGTCAGTGGAGTAACCAAAAAATGTCTGTGGTGTAACAGTTTTCTTTGAATTGGTACATTTTATCAATGTTAATGTGTTTCTGTTGTAAACTTTTAAAATCTTGAGTGTTTTTTACTTCCTGTTGAAACATTAAAATCTATTAAAGGTGCATCCATTGTGTTTCATGAAATTTTATTTGGCTTTAATACGCTCCAACTCACCACATGTGCTGTCTACAATACAAATAAATTTACTCAGCTTGCATTTTTATCCCCAATCACCAAATATATCATAATTACTAGTTTCCAATTAAAATTGAGTAACATCATTATTCATGTGTAGAAACCGAAACTGCACGTCCCATTGACATGCACAGTAGTTATATGATCCATTAAACATTAACTCACCAAATTTGTCATTCTGTCTGTTATAAATAAGATTCCAAAATTATGTTTGACTCATTGATGCTCGCCACACGCTGTACAATGTCCGGTTTTCGATCCAAAATCACTACTTTTACCTTCATATCGTCAATATGCTAAGTCAACTATCATTAAATGATTGTTTTTGGTAACAATCGGTACTTCTCGATAAAGTAACACCATTTATAATGTTTGCAATATGTGACCCCCAACAACACAATGGATGTACCTTAAATTAGCAATTTAAGGCAACTAACTTGGGTTTATCTCCGGAATAAAAATCAAGGGAAATCAGTGGTGTAACAAACAATATCACTGGTATGACAATAAAAAATGTCATTGGTGTCAGGACATATTACAATAATTATGTTCATTTTATTGATTCTAATATATTTTAAATAACTTTTTATATCTAAATGTTCAGAATTTACCATTGAACCTTTAATGTGTTAAGTGGCAAATAAAAGCAATTAGGTCAATCAGTGGTGTAACATGCATAAGATTTAATTATTTATTTTAAATAACAAATTTTACAGTAGGACTGTCATATTCTATGCTATTCTATTCTAATCTTTAAAATCAATGTGTGAAACATGTACATTCTTAACATATTCAAGAGCTTTGTGAAAAATATCAATTGTTACCATTTCATTTTTCTCACATATAAGTTGGACAAGGAGACAAGTTAAATCAAGTTTAAAAAAAGAAATAATTCATATTTAATGACAAAAGAAGAAACTAACTTACCGAACATCAAAATGTGAAAAAAAAACTTATTTGTGTAACACCAATGCATTGTATTAAAGAACTTGACATGTTTTTTAAAGGTGCTCTAGCATGATTTTCTTAAGAAAATAAAGTGCTCTCACCAAAATATTGATAAGTGTTATGAATGGCTAAATAATAATCTTTAGTCAATAAAAAAGAGATCTAAATCATGAGACCTACAAATCTACCGGTGAAGAGTTCCACACAATTGTCGCTTTGTACATGCACCATTTTCTTACAATACAGGTAAACTTTTACTTTTGGCTCATGTAATGAGATGTTTTATCCATCAACATACCCATATATTGTATAGATTTTAATAATAAATGACAAATTTGAGAGAACACATTATGCCAAACAAATACTACAGCACCTTTAAGTCAAAGGAAAAGATACTTTGCAAATAAGTTTACAATATAATCATTATCACTTTTGCATAGTGAGATACCTTTCTGTGAAGATGGTGATGTACAATAATAATATGAACAAGTACATTTTCTTAGATCTGCATAAAATGGACACTGTAATAAAAACAAGGGTGGGGAAGAAGTAGCCTAGCTAGGCCAGAATCTCCCCCCTTTACTTTAAAAACAAGGGTGGGGAAGAAGTAGCCTAGCTAGGCCAGAATCTCCCCCCTTTACTTTAAAAACAAGGGTGGGGAAGAAATAGCCTAGCTAGGCCAGAATCTCCCCCCTTTACTTTAAAAACAAGGGTGGGGAAGAAGTAGCCTAGCTAGGCCAGAATCTCCCCCCTTGTAAATAAAAACAAGGGTGGGGAAGAAATAGCCTAGCTAGGCCAGAATCTCCCCCCTTTACTTTAAAAACAAGGGTGGGGAAGAAGTAGCCTAGCTAGGCCAGAATCTCCCCCCTTTACTTTAAAAAACAAGGGTGGGGAAGAAGTAGCCTAGCTAGGCCAGAATCTCCCCCCTTGTAAATAAAAACAAGGGTGGGGAAGAAGTAGCCTAGCTAGGCCAGAATCTCCCCCCTTGTAAATAAAAACAAGGGTGGGGAAGAAGTAGCCTAGCTAGGCCAGAATCTCCCCCCTTTACTTTAAAAACAAGGGTGGGGAAGAAGTAGCCTAGCTAGGCCAGAATCTCCCCCCTTTACTTTAAAAAACAAGGGTGGGGAAGAAGTAGCCTAGCTAGGCCAGAATCTCCCCCCTTTACTTTAAAGACAAGGGTGGGGAAGAAGTAGCCTTGCTAGGCCAGAATCTCCCCCCTTGTAAATAAAAACAAGGGTGGGGAAGAAGTAGCCTAGCTAGGCCAGAATCTCCCCCCTTTACTTTAAAAACAAGGGTGGGGAAGAAGTAGCCTAGCTAGGCCAGAATCTCCCCCCTTGTAAATAAAAACAAGGGTGGGGAAGAAATAGCCTAGCTAGGCCACAATCTCCCCCCTTTACTTTAAAAACAAGGGTGGGGAAGAAATAGCCTAGCTAGGCCAGAATCTCCCCCCTTTACTTTAAAAACAAGGGTGGGGAAGAAGTAGCCTAGCTAGGCCAGAATCTCCCCCCTTGTAAATAAAAACAAGGGTGGGGAAGAAATAGCCTAGCTAGGCCAGAATCTCCCCCTTTACTTTAAAAACAAGGGTGGTGAAGAAATAACCATAATCTCATCCATTATATATAAGAAAAAAAGTAAAGAAGTAGGGAGGTTATGAAATGTTAGCCAGGCCAAAGTTGCTACCCCTGTAATCATAGGTGAGAAAGTATCAAGGGTGGGGAAAGTTTGGCCTAGGACAACCCTTCCCCGGGGAAGATTGAGCCTAGGGGGGGAAAGTTTGGCCTAGGCTAAAGTTTCCTCGGGGAAGGTCTGTCCTAGGCAAAACTTTCCCCGGGGAAAGTTTGGCCAGGGGGAAACTTTGGCCTGTTACACCGGTAATAAAAGTGTTATTTACATGGTTACCCAATCTGCATTATGCAAGGGGGGATATAAATGTTAATATTTCCCAGCACCTGAATAAATGTCAGCACCCTGTAAATGTCTACGCTAAAATAGTTATAGCGTTCACTTCACATGAAGACTTGTCAAAAGCAATATTAAAAGTTATCAGTATATGTTTTTGTTTTTATTAATACTGTTATCGAAATGATAATCAGCAGTTTTTTAAAATAAGATACTGGTCATTAAGAACATTGTAAATAAGGTTTGTAAATAGGTTTGTCTACCATGTTGTTAAAACTTTTAACTATCAGGGGTCTATTTGTTACAATGCATAGCATTCCAATGTGTAAACAATGGCCTTAGGAAAAACAATAACCCCAGACTCACGATATTGTGTCTATAGCTTTATGATTTACTATTTGTCTGTTATTACTCATCTGTGGAAGATACCACTAATATCTATATGGCAATATTAAACTAGTGTAATACCACTGCAAGTATGATGTTACAATATTGCACAGTTGTGACATTACAATGGCCGTACCGTCAACACAATGGTACATGACTCAATGAAATCTCAGTTTGAGCACACTGTCTGTAATTTACTTCGACTAATCTATTCAACACTACTCTTCATCCAAACAATACCATTTTTTATTAAACTAATGAATAATTGATATCAAACTCGCTTCGCTAGTTTAATAACAAATTATTAATTTGTATAATAAAAATGATTTTAAATCGAAGATCATTAAGTCTCCTTTATTTATAGCTTGGTGCTTAAAATATGTTAATTTTGGTAGATTCATCAAAAAGGAGTCTTTTCTTCACTGTCAACATTAAAAAACCTTATAATAGTAAGTGTGGTTGATTCACATACTAAAAGAAAAACAAAGATCAGAGTACTGTAAGACCCATGGCCAATGACTCCCTTACTGAAAAACATCACTAAATCCACATATATTTCTGATTGATATCAATTCATGTTCAGACATGGGTCACAACCACCTCACAAAATTTACATATGAAGTAAACGCTGACATATACCGAAAACTCTGGATCTGATTTGAAGTAAAACCTCACTTCTCGAAATAAGGCACAATTTGTTGTATTATTGTGGTCAATAAAAGTGAAGGTTGACATATTTCAGGGTAATTCCATTTGTAACATCGAGTATTTTCGATATTATCATTTTAAGATAGGATTTTATTTTAAACTTATTTATTTCCAGAGAAACAGAGGTGAAACTTATCAAATATCCAGAGCTTTCTAAAAGATGATGATATAGATGAAGCGGGATTAATGATGGCGTGATTGGGCAGGAGAAAATAAATTAGAAATAAGATAATTGAATTGCAAAGTTAACCATAGTTAAAATTCATCATAGATTATATCATATTAATTCTATCACCATTTGTGAAGTACTATATTAGCGTAGATTCTCAATTGGATGATCATCAAAGGTGCTTAAATTCACGAATTTAATGCATCAGAGATTGGCTAATACATGTGTCCTGAAATTACAAGGTAATTTCTATTGAAGAGAGAACCACCTTGCAGTTTATACGAGCAATATATATATAAAAGTATGAGGGAATTCAATTTTTCAAAATTTCAAATGGATTCCTCCAATGTGAAATTTGCAGAAAAAACCTAAACAAGTATTTGATCTATTTAAGATGCAGAATTTGTTAAACTTTCAAAGATCATCCAATTAAAATCCATATTAATCAGTCAATAAAAAAAGAAAGTACCACTCTTTTTATTTTTGACCAGTCGACACTGTATATGAAGTCTTTTTTTCTTTTTAGATCCTGAAATGAAAACCAACCATGACCATACCACAAGAGAGTGAGACTCTCTGGTTCGAAGGCTGAGAGGGATAGAAAGGACAGTTCTAATGTAGGCAGAGCAATGATGTGACTGAGTGAATGATTTGACTGATTGCAGACAATTTAAGATCTACATAAATAATAGGATTAAAGGAAACTTAATGTTAAAATGGACTAAACTCTACTATTTCACTACCATACCACACTTCATCAAAAATGTCCCTCTATGTTATTGTATTTAAAAAATAGAGGTTTCCCTCACCAATTTCCTAAAGATGAGGACTACCCTCTCCATGACACGCCAATCAGGCTCATTGAGGTTCCCTAACAAATGAAGTCCTTCTGCCTATAAATCCATACTTTCGTCCAATCCCTTAAACCTAACACTGCTGTTTATGATGTCACCACCCCCTAGCTCCAGACAGTGAGTAACCGCTCCGTGACGTCACTAATATACTCGCTGCCCTCAGAAGGTGTTCAGGTGAGAAAGCTTCATCATAGCGCGTGCAGCCAGTGATTACTGTCACGTTCCAAAATGCAAACTTCTAACTCACAGGATTCGCAAAATAACTCTATACAGCGACACAAGAAAAGAGGCCGTCAAGTGAATATTGTTGTGATTGTATTACGTTTTCCAAATAAATTTTGTGTTCAATTGCCGAGATCATTAAACATGATATATTTAATCAAAAACGGCAACAATACTTATATTCCTACACCTAACGCATAGAAACACTCTTAAACTGACTGCTTGGTATGTTGACTAAGCCTTTAGTTCTTGGCTATCCGTGACGTCATATTCAATTGTTGTCAACTGGATTGACAACAATGTTCCCGTGAAAGATGGCAGGGTCACTACTGTAGAGCTACTCGGAGGGAGAGACTTGGAGGTTCACTGTACTTCTTTGATCCACGGTGACGTCCCAACCCCAGAGCAGGTATTCAATCACCCTGTCATCACAACCATTCCCCCCACTGCCTCCCAAAACTGTATCTGTCTTCACTGTACCTGTTTGAGCCAAGGTGATGTCCCCACCCCCAGAGCAGGTATTCCAACCACCATCACCACAACCATTCCCCCCACTCCCTCCCCAAACTGTAGTTGTCTTCACTGTACCTGTTTGATCCACGGTGATGTCCCCACCCCCAGAGCAGGTATTCAATCACCCCCTCACCACAATCATTCCCCCCATCCCCTCCCCAAACTGTATCTGTCTTCACTGTACCTGTTTGATCCACGTTGATGTCCCCACCCCCAGAGCAGGTATCCATCTTGACTGGGCTGATGGTACACGTCTGGGTGCAGTGGCCGTTGCAATCGTTAGATTTGTGTCGCGTTCTTGTCTCAATGATACATTTCTCCTCACCATTTTCCTAAAGTACAAAATACAGGGTAAATTCTCGTAATGTGTGAATGATTATTTGAAGGTGAACTATAGATCTGTTTTCATGAAAAAGGTTTAAAAACAACCATTATCTGAAAAAGGTTATTTACGTTCCTGAATGAAGATTCTTCATGAATATAAAACTGTCACCATTTTAAACAATCTTCTTTTAATATGAATGGATCTTACTTCAATTGCAAGCAACAAAGACATTCCAGAATTTAGATCAAACAAAAGATTTTCTCAAAAGCAACACAAAATCCTTGTTTCATCCATCACCAGGTTCTATCCAACATTTAGCAATGAAAATAAAAGTCTAAGGACAAAGATAACATGGACACGATCTAATAACATACACAGCATGCATACCATTTTGGCAAAGGGAAAATGAAAAGCAGCATGTCCGCAGAAAAAAGGTTTTTGTCCTGAAAATTGTTTTGAAGTTCTTAGGATTGTTTAAAGCTTGTATTATTGTTTTAAGTCCTCACGATTGTTTTACATTCTTCTGCTTATTGAGTCTATATATAATAGTTTGAGGCTGACAATAATTATGCATTTCATATCTGAATAAACAGTATTATGTTGAAGATGTTCAAGCATAAAATCATATATAGAATGTTTGGTATACATTAGCGTGTAAAGTGTCAAGAAAAAAACCTGTGAATATGACCGTATCAGCATTGATTATTCAAAGACAGAAAAAAACATCTTCATGACAAAAAATAAATTGAAGCTTTAAATGGGATGGGCAAAAAATAATGTATTTGGAGAAAACATCTATAATAAGACATACATACCGAACTCGTGCAGATAGAGAGAAACATAATGGGTGGGCCAGGAACAAATGCAGCAGCCACGCAAAGGTTGAAACATTGACCCAGCTAGTCATTATCCAATCAAAACACAGATCTCTAAACACTAAATTCTCCCCCCCCCCCCCCCTAAGAGATTAATCAACAGATATTTTCTGACATATTCTCTGTTCTAATATGAGAGTATTCTTGTGTGAGCAATAAGAATCATGATTGGTTGCAATTAAATCTAGTTTTGCAGTCAAACTTAGATTGAACAATCGGTCTGTTCCTGTAACCAGTGGAAAAAGTCCTTTCACCTGTCCAGTGTTCACATATCTCTAACAAGAAGGTGTCTCCCCCTTCCCCCAATTCAACTTCGTTATTACCCTTCTAAAAGACAAAGACCAAATCGGCACATCTACATGATATAGGGAGGCTGTATACCAAATTTGGTGAAGATTGGTTAAGTAGTTTTAGATGTATGCTCCGGACACAACTGAAACCCCAAAGCAAACGTAACGGGAACTCAACCAAAAACAATATGTCATGAACATCAACAGTCGACCCAGCTGTTTAAATATGGGTACAATAACCAGGAAGTATGGACCTACACAGTCAAAATTAAATGAAAAATCGGTATGTTCTTGTAACCAGTGGAAAGGTCCCTTCACCTGTGCAATATTCACATATTTTTATAAATTAGTCATGTTATTACAATTTATAAGACAAATTTTGTTTTAATAAACATAAATGTTTTCTGTACTAACTGTGCTTACTGTACTAACACTAACACTATCATTGGTGTTTTTAATTAATAAGTAATTATCCAGTTTGGTCAGAGAATTCAATCAACATTGGAAACTGAAATTATTTTTGATAATTTAAATCACACTGTTAAAGCAATGCATGCACAAACCAATTTTTTTCTGTTCCCTGATGATAAGACAAAAGGTAAATTTGACACCGCTTAATTCCCACCCCTTTCCTATGCACACACACTGATGCCGTCGTGCAAGATCCACATTTTAACCAGACAGTGCCGCCAGGATGTCTATGCTAGCGAGAGACAGGGCCGCATGCTGAGATGTCAAACATCGTTACCAGTTTACATATGACCCTGCTTTCAGCTTGCTGGTTATGAGTAAACACCTTCGGATGGCAGTTGGAGCCCACGGGCTGTGCAGGAAGTTCCTGTGGAGCTGCACTCTGGGTAGCCTGGTGGTATTTCTGGTGACACCGAATCGCACGCAATGTGTTGAAAGCCTCAGCATGGTCAGGCTGACTCGCAAGGGCCTTGCGGTAGTGCCACACTGCACCGGTGTAGTTGTTGGTCACCCACAAGACATTTCCAAAGAAGAAATGCGTTGACGGCTGAAATATGAAAGGATGACAATAGTTTTGATTTTGTTGGCATTGCATTTAAATGTTTAAAAGGGACAATCATTCGTGGATGAAAACTTCTGTTCAATAATTAATACTTATCACTACAGCTTCTAGTTCCATTTTCAAGAAATTTACAATGAAAGGCTCACAATAAACTCACCTCCAAATCATTGACACTGAGGGCGTCTCGAAGCACAGTTACAGCCTCCTCGTAACGGCCGTACCTGTAGAAGATGTTGGCCAAGTTAACCAGTGGTATGTCCTTGTACTCATCAGGTATGAGGTGGAGGGAGCGACGGATACACTCGATACCGTGGTAGTTGTTGCCGATGATTCTCCAGTAGAGGCCGGCCAGGTTGTACAGAACCCACGCAGGTCCGATATTCTGTAATGTTTGAAGAGATATATAGAGGAGAAATATTTTAAGGAGAGGGGAGGAGAAGCTTCTGGGTTTAATGACGTAGAAAGTGAGTAATTTGTACCTCTTTGAGAGCGGTCAGTATCCTTTGTCCGACCTCTTCTTCTGTGACTGTCCCGTTGTTGACATGGGCCAACAGAGTCTATGAAACATGAAGTGTAATAGATAACAGGTTGAGCTGTGCCTATTGCCTAATATGCTTACATATCCATTAACAGAAACAGCATGATGTCAAACTATCAGCCAGGTAAGAACATGTGTACCAATAGCAATTGTAAAATATATGGTAATTACGGTACCATCAGTACTTTGGTCTCACAAATACAGTTGCTATAGTAACTTGAAATCCTTCATGTATATAATGTTTTCTTATTCCAAAGTTACAAAGTTCTGACAAGATTTACTGTATAAATCATTGGACTCACCGGTCGGATTGAAGGATCATTGTATTTCAAAGGAATCTTGCTTTTCTCTGAATATGCCATGGTTTTCAGATGATCATAGGTACGCTGGTCAAATTCGGGAATCTTCAACAACGGAACGCAAACAGGTGGGTACCATGGCAACGGATGTTCGTCACCAGATTTCAAATTTTGGGCTTCTGTCAACAAAGCTTTGACTCTGAAATCAATCAAAATATTATCATAAAGTTAAATTGTTCTAAGTTTCAGATGATCCTAATGCTTTAGCCCTGAAAGTTGTATGGAGATTTTGGAGTATTCTTCTTCTTGCAGGTTGAAGCAGCATCAGTTGTATGTTTCTCAAGACGTTGAGATTGTGAGAAATTTGTCATGAAGATTAGCAGTCAATAGTTGAGGAGGAAAACAATTGTGATAAACAATTATGAAACAAGGCCCTGGTTACCTTTGTTGTAGACTTGAAACTTTTATCATTTTCTATAATTTCACTTTTAAAATTGCGACTTTTGGGCAGGCAAATTTTCAAACTTATTTGATACCTTGAAGAAATTCACAACCTATATATTCAACTTATGTGTATAGACGATTGAACGAGTGAGTGAGTTATTGTTTAACAACACTTCAGCAGTATCGCAGCCATTAGCGGCAAGGTATAGACGATTGAAATGATTGCAGAAAAGAAACTTTGACTTACTCAAAGCCCTTGTTTTCAGGTGAGAGATATATGGTGGTGAGGTTACGAGGATCCGGCACCTTCTGCACGAAGGTATCACATTCCTCCTTCTGGGGCCACTCCTCGATCATGTGATCCATCGTACCCTGCAATATATCAACAAAATGCAGGAAGTGACACAATTTTGTCGGCATTATCTAATATGTTACACACGTCTCACTGTATGTATTCTCAGTGATGAGGTCACATACATTTTCAGAAATATGTTGACTAACACAGACAATATCGGACAAAATAACATAGAGATATTTTATTATCAACGATTGATATTTTTTTTTATCAGTATGTCAATGAATAAATAAAAGAATATTCGTAATTTCAAAATCTACATATATCCCTAACTATTTTTGTTCAGTATAAATACAAATATTTCAACATAATTTCTTCAGAATCACAGGTGCTATTTTCATGGAAGATTACAACAGATGCATCATGATCAGTTTCACCAACAGAATAACTCATTTATATTATATTTTGCCGAATGTACTGATGCTTACGTTAATTCAATATTAAACTTTTCCTGCACAAGGCAAAGTTGGGATGCATAAGTGCAGATTTTTCTTTTTAAATCTTAACCTAAATCATTCCAAAGGATATAAGTAGATATATAGAGATTATTACCCGAGGAAGTGTGTCATATGACTTTTACGAGACGAGTGTGAATTTTTTAATTGCCTGAGCGAGAGCGAGAGCTGTACATAAACTTGCACGAGTTTCGTAAAAGTCATATGGCACACTTTTGAGTGTAATAATTTCTTTATTATCCATTCTATTCCATTTGATTCGCGTAAAATTAGCCAGGAAATGGCCAACTTCCTTTGCGACGGCAAGCTACATTGACGTCACGAATAATCGTTTTATGACGTCACAGACGACAAAATACTGGAAGCCGCGATAAAACAATCGTTGTTTGGCAAACCTGATATGTGCACATGTGCTCATATCAATAATATTAACTCGGTTATTTTCAACCATATGGGTAATAAATAGATATATGCCCTTGAAGACATAACATAAGGCACTGCTCTATATCAACATCAGAAAGACAAGGTAACAACAGTATCTCCTTGCAATAAGTTGACAGATCATCTATCAAATGATATGGATAGGATCTAAAAGACCACTTAATTTCAATGATGTTCATGCATAGATTCTCAAAAGAAAATGCACACCATTATGTTTGACTCCCTTACAAATTCAGGATCTACCAATGGCTTCTATTTTCAGTTAATTACAAACCTTTGAAGTTGGTATCTTGTTCTTTGTATAGACAGGCAGTTTCACTGGTTTGGAATAATCAACAAACTTCCTGGACTTCTTGTGGGACTCTTCTGATGCCTTGTCACCCTGGGTAAGGATCAAGTTAGATATGAGACCAAACACAAGTTGAACAGTCACTTTCAGAGAGGATCAATGACTGAAACTGGGCCAAGCATCCTCCACAAATTAGAGGTAACTGAGGAATCACACTTCAAGAAAGGGAGTTAGGTTTAAGCACATCTGTATATAGTAAGGTGTTGCTTTGTGAGAAGATTCTCTTGATAATATTTGTCCAAGTTTGGTTTAAACATGTTATTCACTGAGAAAGGGAAAGGTTGTGTTGTCGTTCACAGGATTTGAACCCCACCTTTTACTATGTGACCACCTCCCCCTCCCCTGCTGCATCCACCTATGTTACAGACTTCTTGTTAGGGCTACATACTCCATTAAATGTATTGCGACATTACCTCCTTGTTCCTGCTGCTGGCCGAGTCTGTGTCAGGACCTCCCTTCTTTTTGCTCCAGGAACACACAAGCACCTGTTTGCCGTCTCGTCCCTCCATTCGGCAAAACTCTCCTGGATCAGAGAAAGGTTGGGGGACATGACTAAAACAATTATCACACTGTCATAATCATGGTCCTGTTTTGATCTATTCCATAGTCTCAACCAGGACCTCAGAGATATATTAAATCATACTAGGTTAGCTTCTCACACACGAAAGCCCTTATTAATCATAAAGACCAATAGATATCAAACCACATACATACCTATCTCCGATGGCATATCCTTTATTTTCTGAGTTTCGTACGAGATGATTTGAGCTTGCCGGACCTCAGATGAGACCTGCTCCAACTGGAGCTTGTCCTGTTGGGACTGCCAGAAGTCATGTTTACTCTGGTACTCTTTCAGCTCCTTCAGAGTCTTCTGCAGTGACCTGCCGCAGGGAGAGGGTTAATGTCAGTGACAGTGAACAAGGATTAATGTCTGGTGAAAGGGAGGGTTCTGTCTTACATTACGATCTCTCCTGGATACATCTATGGCTCTGCCTGACTTAATTAACTAAAAGCAAACATGGTAACAGCAATTTCTTCTTTTGCAGATAACTAACACAGATAATCTATAATCTGTAACATACATGGGAATAGTGACCATGTACTACTAACAGTAGTAACATTTAAACACATGGAGAATCATCCTGATACCTTGCATCAAACCAGAAATAATCAGCCAAAAAATGTATTTATATCAAGCAAACAATTGCAGTGCCCGAATGAGACGATCAGTGAACTAATATCAAATTTCAACTAACACATTTCATAGGCTGACAAAATATAAGCTATTTATTGCAATGAGTAACTAACCTTTAGCAATACGAGGTAAAGCTATTTAGACAATCAGGGAACACTGTCAATACATATACCCTGATGGAGTAGGATGGGAGAAATTGTTCAAACTAAATTTGAGCTGACTCATCAATTTGTTCCCACCTGTGCTGAGCCTCCAGCGCTGCCTCCAGTTTGGAATGACACAAAACGGCATGCTTCCTCTTTGCTGCGGCCTCAAAGTCGGGTTGTATCTTCAGAGTATTCTCAAAACAGATCACAGACTTGTTGTACTCCCCAAGAACCTACAATAACACAACAAAATAATCATAAATGTTATTTTTTTATGTTCAATAATCACATTTCATTTGAAGTTGAAAACATAATTGTCAATCCATATTGATTTTGATTTATATCTACACTACAATGGTAAAACTACAAAATTATAACAACATTTTTTTTAATCAGAGGTGAATATAATGTTTTCCAAAAGAAAATACAAAGATTTAAAACCTTTGAATAGAGTCAATTTCTTCAACCTTTTACCAGATTGCAGAACATTCAAGGATAGATTCAGAGGACAATCCTGGATTAATCATTTTGTTAACCAATTTATGATTCTGTTATAAAATGGTTTAGCCCTTATTAATTCATAAATAAGGTTTTGATATTTCTGTTTATTATAGAGAAAACAATTGCATTAAAATTATTGTAAACATCTTCAATGTTCATATTCTGATGATCAAAAGAATTTTTTTTAAATATTGAAAAAAATAAAACAAATAAATATATTTGTCCAAATTGTATATACCTTATAAGTATTCCATACTATTTAAATTTATGTTCTTGAAAAGATTGAAATTCTGAACAAAAATATTTTTATAATTAAATACAAATATATTTGAGTGTGGGAACATGGCTGAATCTATATCAAATCTAAATCTATATATTCAGTTTGCAACATCCTCATTGGATATTTTATCTACATGTACACATTTAGGAAGTATGTGTCATATTTAAGTGGAGAACAATTGCTCACAATTGACTTGATAAACTAAAAATGATTTTACTTCCTTGTTGTATTACAAATTTTTATTTGTTACTAATTGAAAGAAAAAATTGGTAAAATTTATTTAGAGAAATGTTGCAATTAATAAGTCTAAGGGGGTGAGGAGTTAGGAAACATTTAATGAATGCATTATGTCATTTCACACAAAAATACCAACTTTCAATTTTTTTCGGAAAATTTACAATTATAAAGCACTTTCCTTTCATTGCAAGTCTGAGAATATTCCAGGAATGCCTATCTTTAACCTTTAGCCTGCTGGATTGTTTTCAGGTTTTTACAGAGAGCGTCATATTTGTAAAATTGTAACAATTACCTCGCACGGGTACCCTTCATTTAAAGCTTTTCTCTCCTTAGAAATTAACTTCTTTTTTTTTTTTTTTTAAATAAATAAATATCTGAGTCACATTTTTTTCTAACTTACTATTGTCATGAAAAATTCTTAATTAATGTAATATTTTTCAAATATAAATTATTTTTACACTTGTCTTTGGAAAAAATGAAATAATACAGCAGTTCTAAAATTGTACTACATTTTCAAACTCAAATTATTTTGTCAATAATTATTTATGCAGCCCTATTTTTACACCATTTTGATCAGAATTAAACTGTCTTTAACAAGCTGCTGATACCGAGTTATTTCCTTTCTGATTCCTGTACATTGGAAACTCAGACTGGTTTTGTAACTCATTGATTCAGTAGTCATACAGTTAATGTCCAACCATAACCTACCGCATACACATTGCCGAGAGTGAAATGGTTGACATTCAACTCCTGAGAGACATCAAGGGCTGCATGTACGACAATGGCCGCTTCATTAGAATAACGAGCTCTATGTAATACATTCGCCAGACTAATCAACGCCACATCTTTTTGTGATCTGAAAATGAATACAATATACAATCACATCAACTTCCATGGATGTAGTTTAAGTGACAGTTAAAATTGTCCTGTTTTGTATTTACCATCAATAACATCATTACATTTCAGTCTAAACTCTCAAATTCAAATATCCTTCTTTTTAGTCCAATACTGCTCTCAAAATCAGGTCATCACGTGACAAGTATAATTGTAGGTTAAAGCCTGAAACATTATTGTGACATGTTTTGCAGTGAAACCTGAAAGTGTCAGCTAAAATCTTTTGACTCATAGACAGTACTCCATTGAGATATTGCAACATCAGCATTACGATAAGCATTTCCGAATGTAGAACAGTTCTGAACAGCATCTAAACTTGACAAGACCGACACCAAAATTACTGACATGCTAACCACTGCACTATCCCTCCCAAAATTAAAGTAAATTGTTTTTTCATAACTTTATTACCTTGGAGAAAAGTGCAGCGCACGGCGGACACACTCTATTGAGTGATAAGGGTCTCCCTTGATCCGCCAGTAGAAGGCAGCCATATTGTATAAAACCCATGACGTTTTGTTCTGAAGAAAAGTGATCACGGCATTTTATGTATGAAGGAGTTTGATAGAAATCATAACACGTTTTGAAGTAGTAGATATGATGGACAACACTGGTTAAAGTTTGTGTTCAGTGTGAAGTATGACATATTTCGCAGTCTCCCCTTTCAAACATTAATTTAAAAGTATTTGTTCCTTCATATTCGCTTAACAACTAAAACATGAATGGAGCGCATGTTTTTTGGCGAGACCAATACTGAAACATCAGAAATTAAAGATCATCATCCATGAAATTATTGTCATCAATAGTCACTTCCAACTTGCTAGAATTGCTGAAAACCAATTGAAGGTTTAGAGGTTGAAGGTACAGTGTGTATTCCTATAGAAATCAGTCAACTGTTAGGTAGAAATTCAAGAAGTTAGTATTATAGAGACAACATGAATTTGATGGAAAATCTTTGGCGAAACGTTGCCACTTTTACATCTTGTATTCTCTAAACACCATTGTATGAAATAAGGCTCTCCGAGATCCTGTTACCTGGTTACTTTTGCATCAGACTGGTAACGATTTGAAGTTTTTCTTCAATTTTGCCATTTATATTGACAACATACACTTTCAGGCTTGCTAGTTTTCAGGCTTATTTCATACAACTTACCGGGAGGAGATCTTCTGATTCACTGAAATTCTTGATCTATTGTATCCTAGGTTGAATGAATAATCAAATGTTGCTCAATTGAAAGTTTACCTTTTGTAAAGCTTCATACACCAGGTGACCGTAATCGTCCACATTCTCTCTGTGAGTTATGGCATTTTTAAGTCCCAACTCTGGAGTGCCAGATAAATTCTGCCTCTCTTTTAAACCCTGAAATCAAGTTATATCATACATATTTTCAGATGATTAATTTATTGTGTACAACCAGGATATTATGAAGTTGAGTGAGGTGACGTAGGGTTTACACAACTTTCCACCGTCTTACAACATCAGCGCTATAACTACTGCAGGGGGAAGTATACAATTGTAACTATGCATTGTGGTGGAACCTAAGGTTAAACAGTAGTAGTTGTTTATTTGGTAATGGGGCCACGAACAGTGGCATGATAACACAAATCAAATAAGACACAAACGAAGCACCTGTAAAATCAATGACTTACTAAGAAACAACTTCCCGACGCAAGACAAAACTTGTGCCAGTACCCATCACTTGCTAATAAGCCTTGCCACAATTTCTTTACTTTCTAACATAGTGGCACGCTGCACCAGAACTGCATAGTGGGTTCTGATTTGCAAGCACAGGAAAGTAAAGGAAATGCGGCAAAGCTTGAATTAGTCAGTTATGGAAACTGGCAGAGTTATGCAATGTGGAGGGACGTTGACTAAGAAATGCTTGTAAGTAATCATATATATGATCATGGTGATAGAAACTTATTTTGCAATTTAATGTAAGAAATGTGTATTTTCCAAGATTTATTCTTACAGTATCATCAGATATCAGAAACTGCTTGAATTTCTCACAGGCTTAGTGAATAAGCAAATTGTAAACACACTAGTAAACATTACTGCATGTGGATTAGTTCAGGTACAGATGGGAGTTCTTTTGAGAGTATTCAATAGAATATAGCATCAACATACCTCAAGATGTTCAAAGGCATGGATACTGTAGTTGAGGTCTGTGACGTCCATACAGTCAGGAGCCATGGGGTTCTCAGGTAGGTTGGCATTGACTTCAATATGCTCATCTGGCCTGTAACAAGAAAGAAGTCATCAGGAATTAGGATGACAAACCTCATGATCCCAACAAACATTGTCCCATTTGTATTAATCAACAAGAGTGTTCATTATCATTTATGACATATTTCCCAGGACAACAAAAGGCAATTGATGTAGGCACCTACGGCTGGGGAAAAAACCTTAGGTTATTCACTATACAAATAGCATCCAAAGCTGCATGTAACAGTTGGGTGAGTAGATAAAGCTGCTGAATTGAAGGAGTTCTCAAAGAAAAACAGCATTGCCGACATGATCATGTCAAAATGAACACATTCTGAGTGGCTAATATACCGGAATCACAATTCATGACAAAGGTAATGAATAATCCGGCCACTGTCTAATGAAGAGAATTTGCAGGGACTTGCAGATAAAGGGTAGAATATTCTCTGTTCGCAAATTCTTGTATTTTTATAAAGCTGTCAGGCACTCCTCAAGGTTTTCCCTCCAATTAGGCTTTCCATATACACAGATGACATCGGAGCCATGTTTTGTCCTTTACACAGTGTGTAGAAGAGAAGACGCTCCTACCTGATGCCCTTATTCTCGAGGGGAAGCACAGTGGAGATATAGAGGTCAAACTCTGGCAGTGGTTTCCCGGCCTCCAGGCAATCCCGGTCCGTCTTGTAGAACCTCTGCTCCAGACCTGGAAATCAGAACGTTGTAAGATTAATCAAAATGTAAAATACAAGAAGTGAACAGAAACATAGTGTGACACAAATATAATATTATAATTCATTACCGAAGTCATGAAATTGAGAAAAATATGTTCAAATGTACTTTCAAGCATTGGCTGAAAATTTTTGCATGTAAATTTGATTGATCCTCCAAGTGAAACCAACCCCCACCCTCGAATCTCTCAATGATAATCATTGTTTAGGAATTTAAAATGATGAAAACGGGACTGATTTTATTTTTTTATGGCACATTGTTTCATGTAGCCTTTTTTTTTAAATGCTGTTCCCATGCTATGATATCGACCATTTTGACATCACAATATTAGCGTCACTGTCGCAATGGCATAGAGCAAGTGTGTCATTGTTTATATGTTTATATCCTTTTAAAAGGAAACAAGTATTCATGATACCACTGTTCGGCATTGTGTTGTATATCCTACATTTCACTATTGTGTTGTTGCTTAATGTATATCCTACATTTCACTATTGTGTTGTTGTGATGTCAACATCTGACATCAAGTTGCAAGGTCCTCCCCACTCAGATTTAGGTACACAAGAAGAGAGCTCGCACGAATACGAATGGTGAAACATGAGTGTCATATTACTTATATGTACACATGTGAACATATCATTTCAGCCTAGAAATGTGTGTAAATGCTCATGTCCGGTAAGGTATATGGCATCATTAACAAGTGTCACTTTGGGTCAAAATGACAGAATGCTCATGTCCGTTTAGGTATACAGGGATCACTTTGGGACGCGATTTTGCGATATTATCGCATTAAAATTCTAAATATCCCATTCAAAAATTTGCAGTGCGATAAATTTCGCATTATCAAAATTAAACTGCGATCTACCTTTCTTTAACATTCTTTAAATTATCAGGAAACTTTTGGTTTTTGCTTGTAAGTATGTTCGAATGTGTTGCTGTCAATATTGCCATCAAAGATCGTATCTATTTATAGAAATTGAGTTTCGACACTCGGGTCATGTCGGGTTTCATCGACTTTAGTCGGCAGCCTGTAGAATAGTATCAGTATTTCGAGGTTCATTTGACATTTACAGTTCTTCCGAATGATAAACGGCCTTGACATTCACAGTGTTTTTGAATGAATGGTAGTCGACAAGCATGCGAGAAGAAACATTTATAATTTAAAATGCCACTCAAGAAAAGTTCTTTGAAATTGAGAGGGGGTCAAGATATTCAGAAAATCTTCCAATTTATTTCAGAAGTAGAGAAAGTGACTGACAATTTGTGATTAAGAGACCGCGTATCACTGATGAACAGATAGATTTACGACTAGACAACTGTAAATACAGTTTTGAGAGTAAAGTTGTATTTCTATATATTTACATAATAATCTTGTGTTTCAGTTAATCTTAATTAGGTCTTTAAATCGATTTCATAATAGCATGACAGATCTTTGCAAGTAAAGAAATTTAGAATTTAATATACCCCGGTATATAAACAAATATTTCTTTTAGTTGGGAAATAAATTGTAAAGTTCTGATTGAAAAAGAATGTTCCTAGGTACTGCAGTACTGCATTGTTTTTTTCCCCAAATATATAATCATGATTATTTTTAAAAATTACAAAACATGTTAGGATATATATATTTTTTTGGGTCAAGAAAAACTGATAACAAATTTTAAATTGCAGTTTGTGTGTCATTAGCATTTGAAATTGATTTAGCTAGTATCAAAACCTGTTACTATTTATAATAAAATAATGAATTTAAAATTATTATAATTGCGATATGTAATTAATCTTTATATTATAGAACATCAAATGATTCTGTGAACATGTTAGGATATATATATTTTTTTGGGTCAAGAAAAACTGATAACAAATTTTAAATTGCAGTTTGTGCATGTTTATCATTAGCATTTGAAATTAATTTAGCTAGTATCAAAACCTGTTACTATTTATAATAAAATAATTAATTTAAAATTATTATAATTGCGATATGTAATTAATCTTTATATTATAGAACATCAAATGATTCTGTGAATAAAGTCAAAGTCTTTCAATTTTCAAATGAAGTCCATCATGATCATTACAAGATTATCATGTTGTTATGTTACAAAGAAAGATAGTGTAATTTTATTTCATTATTTTATTGTATTATAGTACTTTTTAAAATTGATTCTTTAACATTACATTCCTAAAAATCCCATTGCTTTTGTCATGGGGGGGATTTTTTCCCATACACCCATTTTCCCAGGGTGATCCCTGGGTATAGTTTCTTTTCGGTTACAAACAAACAGTCTTGTCAATACAATTTTTTCATTTATAACTGACTATAGACTAATATCAATTTCAGCAGATGATGTGCCACATAGCTTCCTTTGTATTAAAATGCTACCAACTCCCGTTACCGGAAACTTGCAGGACAAGTGATACCATTGTTACATGACCAGCTTCCTGTTTGAACATGTGAAATCGGATATATAGTATAGTTTATAATATCGGATATATACACCTTGTCAAATATCACACCAAAAACTTTTTTTCAATAAATAAAACTGGATCTTCAAACTCATACACATGGTGCGTAGAAAAGCACATAAATCAGTTTACATGGCCAAAGACCCCAAAATGTCCCAAACTGCTCTACTTTCAAATGGGTGTTGCGATACTTTTAATGAGGTGTTTAATCAGAAAAACTACCAAACTGCATCAGTGTCTGATGTATAAAATTAAGTACAATATATAGGATTTTACAGGAAAGAAAAACTTAGGTTTGTGAACATGAAACGGTGAATAGGAGCATTCATGAATAAAAAATAAATTTGTATTTTCACATGAAATAGCATGTTATTCTAAACACTGAAATAAGTGCCAAATACATGCACATTTTTATCCACTACATTAGCTTATTTTCTTACATTATTTAGAGATTTGAGTACAACAACTGCGTCAGCATTTTTCTGAAAGTAATCAAATTGATGAAAGGACATTACTCAATGTTAAAGTAAACGCATGAGGAACGTCCTAATCACATTCACCCTTATATGGGAAAAATTAAGAAAGATGAAATCGGCCTTAGTTATTTTTAAATATATTTATATGCTGACGGTACACTTGAAGAAACACCAACATAACCCCAAAATGATTTCGGAGTGACTCAACAGTGGTAACTTGTATGATAACACAGAAGAACACTATAAGACACACATAATTGTAATGCAACACTGCATACTGTGTGTCCCTGTTTATTGCAAAGTAGAGCATAGTATTATTAAAGCATACACAAAGCTCTACTGTGCTTGCAGAGAGTTTAGCTGATAACATTCTCTTATCTGGAGTGGTATGAGCAATAATAAGCTTGTACATGTTGATATGAGATATTTCACCTGATATATATATATATATATATATATATATATATATATATATATCATCATTCACCTGATGAGACCCGTAATGGTGGAAAGCATGCTTGTGAATCTGATTAAATCATCGTAATTTCTTCGAACATTTTATTTTTTCTATATATATATATTATATACACACATGTATATATATATCTTTATATAATACTAAACGATGTCTCGTTTGATAACACGTTTATGAAACGAGTAAATGGTTTGCTATTTTAACAAGCAAAAACATTTGAAGAGTTTTTACAAGTATACAGTCACAAATTTTAAAAAGTCGAAAATATATACTATATACTATACAAAACTATTTGTCCTTATAAACAAGCATAAAATAATCCATGAACCTGGTTTGTACATGTTAATACTAAAACTATTTTGACATAAAATAAGCCATGAGACCTAACTCATCAGGCCTTGTATGGTTTTCAGTTTTGCAGTTCAAGACTTTATTTTAACAAAATCAATCACATCTTTTTTTTTAAGATATTACAAAACCTGTGACCTTGAAAGTAACTTCTAGTTCGCTGAAAATGAGTACCTATTAGGCGCTGCATCTAACCATGTATTGTGTTATTCATCATCTCTTTAATTTTAAAATAACATGTCAAATAATATATGTGGTTTCTATTTTGGTTGAGACCATTGCCAAAATTAAAATTCATAAAATGTGTTTATTCATGAAGTTTAAAGGCCCAAAGAACATATCATTTACAGTATACAGAAACATACATAGTTCACCTGATGAATATATCAAACAGATGTACGTGACATTCTGTACTTTAAAGCAAAAAATATGAACTTTGATAATTGACATAATGTAGATTTACTTTGTGTTGATTCATAATTCACAATGGTAAAGTTTTTTTTTTTTTACACGAAATCTACCGGTAATTATTTTAGGCCTTTGCCTTCTAAGGAAGATGTAACAAGTAGATTTTAAAGGCGCTGTAGCACATTGTAGCTGAAGCACGAATAGGTAAATAAGTGTTACCAATAGTTCTAAAACGAATGTACATGGTTCGGTTAAGTCATGAGAGTCCAATTCCCTTTGAGTGGCCATTTTAATGTGTTCACATTAAAATGGCCGCTCAAAGGTAGCTCAAGTATTCTGACTGATGAAGTGATGCCTAAACACTCATAGAAGCGTTTTAATTATGGAACCATGATAGAATGATCAACAATCTTGCTGTCTTAACTCTCAAAATAGCATAAGACCTACAAATCTAGATGTCACCCCAATTTTCTTCCAATACAAAAACAGTTTTCTATGGATATGGCTTATCAGGTTGTGTAATAAGATGTTTCACCCTTTAACGTAGCAATATATTGCATTAACTTTAATAATAAATGGCAGATTTAAGAAAACATAACATGCAAAAAACATGCTACAGCGGCTTTAAAGGTGTGTTAGAGACTTTCACAAGTTGACTAAAGGGACCACCTGTGCTCTCAGTCCTGAAATAGCATTAGAAACAGCTTGAAATACGCAGGATATATCTAACATTAACTGCTTGTATCGTCAGCAATTCCACCTCCCTCACTTTAGATCCCCCAACCTCTTTTCAATATGTAGCCCACCCCTCCCCTTTGAAAATTCCTAGATATGCCTATGGAATAAGCATACATCTGTTCATGGCCAACTCAATTGTCAACATGAAAAAAAATCTCATAACTATATGATTGCCTGGGACACATCAATATTTCCTTTTGTTAAGTACAATGTCTGTACAATCAACTGTGGATGTGAATGGACGACATTAACTCGAGACCATAAGAATGTAAAGTCATTTGTAACATATCAACACATTAATGGAGGAGTGGGGTAAGTGCATCGTTGTTGTGCAATGAGAGCCAAACAATGCTGGAGATGAAATGAATGGTAACGAGCAGACAACCTGCAGTTTAGATCAATGTGTCAGTTTGAACTTTGTTTCAGGCTCAAAGTAAATATTAATTTAAAGGGACCGTTCTGTCGGCAAAATCAGCCATCTTGGATTTTGTACATTTCGTAAAATGAAAACACTATATATTGTACCTTTTTAATAACAAAAGATATGCACTGATAGAATGTTCACATAATAACACATAACATCATGTCATAAAACTAATAAACTATTTGCTGTTATGCCGTAGCAAACTTTCCCCCATATGCAATGCCAATGAATAGCTCCAGTTCTCATTGTTTTTATTTTTCAACAAATTTGCACTTGTCTTTATCATTTATTGGAATACAAATTCATTAAAAAACTACCTATACTAATATCTTTTAATTTGACTGTGTTTTAAGTGAGTGAGTGAGTTATTGCTTAACGCCGCTTCAGCAATATCGCAGCCATTAGCGGCTATACTGTGTTTTAATCATGTATCCGTATTATATTTGTGTAAATGGGGATATCCTCTCGAATTTCGTTTCCATAAAATATACCTTGATAGAACCCTCCTTTTAATGGAAATAAAGAAAATAGAGCCATGGGCTCTGTAGCTCATTGTGACTTCATTGATTTATCATCTAAGGTTGAATATTTAAGTTATCTCAAGTAGGTAATACATTTACCAAATCTACAATTTAGCATCTCCTTTGGCAAAGGAGTCTGTACACAACATTTCAGCTTGCTAGAGTCATTGGTTCTGAAGAAGAAGTCAAAATAGTGTAAAGTTTATGGATGGACGACGGATGGATACCATGCCATAAGCCCTTTCAGGCCTGATGAGCTAAAAAGTTAATCAGCTGGTAGTCAACAGATAATGGTCAGAACAATTCACATTCAATTATACTTAAATAATGTATATATACTTAATTTTAAATGGAACATATCATAGGATGTACATCACAAACTTAAAAGTTTACACAAATCAAACTTTGTGTCAATTATACCGGTACATGATTACAACTGCATTTCTCCTTATCTAAAAGGGACTAAGGATGTTCGCTCCTCAAATTTATAGAATTAAACTTTTTTCTAACTTATATTTTTTAAAAGATCAAAGTATATGATTGAAAAATCAGCATTAAAAAATAGGGGGTAGTGTGGTTTTTTTTCGAGATATGACGCCTGAAAGATAGTGGGGTGAAGTACAATTTTAACATGGGAGTCTATGGGAAACTGAGAAAAAAACTGCTAAAAACTTTAAAATACTACATTTCTATTATTAAACTTTTTTTCCTTTTTTGATATGTTACAAAGTTCATTTGAGGTTTTTTTAAAGCTTGACACAAAATGTACCTGAAAACCCCCATTTTTAGTCAAATTTAGGCCATTTATGCTGTTTAAGCACTTTTTAGAGGTTCTAAAGTCACATTTTCTTTATCTCATATGTTTTTTAAAAGTATGTAGATGATGTAGAAATTATGTAAATAGAGATGAGAAAAAGTCTTTACTTAATCATATTTCATTTTTGAAGTTCAACCGGAAGGAGCGGACATCATTAATTACAAGTAAAGTGACATATACTGCAGGAAGTTTGAATAGCCAAGGCTTTTTAGGCAAATAAGGTAGGAAAATGCCTAATTCATAATAAATATCACAGGGAAATAAATATTAATGATTCATTAGCATTAGTACCACAGCAGTTGTGATGACTGTAACGTGTACAGGCATGTCGAGATAAGTTTGACAGTTAATAATGAATGATTTCTTCTGATCAGACAGAAAACAATGATCAATCAATACCCGCTATAGTCAGTCACGGATACAGAACACACAGTCACACATACACAGGAACAATGGCTCGTGTCGACAGTTAGTTCGTTATCAGCTCATAAGCTCATAAATTTAATCAATGAAAACAACAAATTATGCATCAGGTATTACAAATGTTTAGTTACAAAAGCTGGGATAAAATGGATAAAGGCGGCTGGATACAGTGGCTGTACCCTTTATTTTGTTTATGCTATTTTAAACTTGTCACAATCATATCATGGTTATTTAACAATTCTTTTATTCAAAATATCCTATAGTCTTTATGTGCTGGTATGGGGTCTCTGTTCAACACTCTCTCTTTAAAAATTTGTTTACTTAGCAAGTTAAATTATAAGACTTAAAATGCAATATTTGCACTTTTTACAAGCAGAAAGCGTGAACAAATGTAAATGACGGAATTTCAATATTCAAAAAATTCAGGCTCGCAATACAATACATTCATCCCAGCAAGCATCAGTGTTTTAAAAGAAGTCATTTAATATCTATTTCTAACTTTATATTGAGTGTATTTGGTAGCTGTTTTAGTAACCTTTTACATGAATATGGGTGCTCTTTACACGTTTGTCGTTGTTGTTTTGTGTATTTTATATAATTTATTAAGCCTTGATCAGCAAATTTCCTCTGGGATAATAAAACACCATCTGTCTGTCTATCTGTCTACATGGGATACAGAATTGAAGCATGAGAAGTGTGTTGCCCTCTGAAGTTACAAGGCAAAATTAAAGAGGGTTCAATCATTGTATCTGCCATTTCATAATTTAAAAACAAATTGTGCATTAAGTAAAATGGAAAAAACACTGTATTCTTTCAAATTCTTTTTTATTATCATTAGGCTGATCAATGATGTATCGTTAAATTGTAGCTAAGCTTTCCACACTCATAGCCCCAATTGAGGACTCCATTTCCCATTATTTATATTTTGTAACTAGATTAGCGTTTGCAGGACACAACAAAAGCAGAGCAACCCAGAAACTTAGGTCTTGACTTTCCCTGTTCCCCCTTCTCCACAGAAACAATAAAATGGGAAATTTTTTTTACAAAAGTTTGTTCATCATTTGAGTTATTACCAACAAGTTGAATTCTCACTGGGGTTACTTTATACAAGTTTGTTGTAAAAATCTATTTCTGATTGGATCAATTAGATTGTTGAGTTAACATGGTCAATACCTTGACATTTGACCTTAGGTCACACAATCAATGATCAATTTTCATTGTGTATAACAATCATATAATGATTCAAAGTGTTAATAGTTGAAATAAGGCATTTTCGCAAAAGCATGCTTAAGTCGTGACCTCGCTGTGACCTTGACCTTGAACCTGATATACACCAAATAAGTAAGAAGTTATGTATATGAGTTCTGAAAACCTTTTGAAAAAAAATTGGTCAATACAAAATGCGGCGGAAACTGTACAAAAACTGATAGCAGCCCCGATTTCAGTTCGTTTATCTATGGAAGTCGCCATTTTACGGAAGTGTGATAGCCAACTGCATTTTGAAAAGTAATAGACTAAAATTTAATCGCAAACCATGACGAGAAAAGTATTTGATTGGCAGGACCATACGTCACCTCACGAAGGTATGAGCTGGCTCGTCACCCAGGGTATGAAAGGGGCGGGAACGTATACGTTACCCCCTTGAGGCAGGATGGGGCTGCTAATGAATGTGTACTAGTCTTTATCATATTGTCAAATATCATTCTGATTCAAGTCATCAAAATATTACCCTCAGTAATATCTTTCATTTAGTATGTGATGTAATAACGTATTAATTTAATAACAGACGTGTGTAAACAAGAATGTAACCCTCTCTTCTAGCCTACTTCATACATTGAAAATTAACATGTAGGACACCTGCACTTTAGTTCATCTTTCAAATGGCAGAGGATAATACAATCCATGTAGATTATCCAATGATTAGAACATAACCAATACCTCATAATTTCCACATTAGATATTTCAGAAACACAGTTTTTAGAACCCATACACAAAAAGAAGACTATGAATATGAGAAACAACATACCCGTGTCTCGGTCTTCATTTTTATCAATTTCCTGTTTTCTTATCTGGAGTTCTTTCCTCAATATGCTAATGGTAGTTGCCCTCTCTTCTTGTTTCATAAACTCTACAAGGTCGTAAGGGCGGCGCAGATTGAACACAGAATCAGCCTGCAAAGGGAAAGAAAGGGTTACAACATGCCATCGCTTTCATCACATAACATATTCAACCGTCAAGCTATCGATAGAGTTCGATTGTTAGCTTTGCAGTATTACCTTACCAACACGCCATCACGATATAACATACCCCATCGTTGGCTTGTAATGATGCAATAATGAAAATCTATAGACACTATTGTTAGTTCTGCAATAGTACCTCATCAATAGGGAACATGAAAACACAATCAGTGTATCAACATTATATCGATTGTTTTGATAGTGAAATGATTTCATGATAAAGAATTATTTAGAATGATAAATGAATATATTTCTGCAAGTACCTTAAATCCTTTGACTACTGAATGATGCAAGACAAGAAGTGTGATTTATTAATGACAAAAGGTTTAAAGGTGTTTTGTCTATGTTTAATTGTAGGCGACAGTTTACTTTCAACAAATTGGTATGAATAGTTAATTTAACAACTAAAATCTTTATATTATTTTCATTGATTAACAAGTGCTGATGGTTACCCGGTATTGATATTTTCAAAAATAAAATGTTCCAATTCTTCTGTCTCCACGAACATCAATTGCTCATTACTTATTAATCTAGGTAGAAATTCATTCAATCAAATACTGTGTGAAAAAGAGTTGTATTGTTATATCATTGTAGAAATGGTGACATGTTTCCATTTATGACAACAATGCATCACTATCAACTTCAATTAAAGAAGAGGGAAAACTTCAATTTAATAATATTAACACTATCACTGTCCATATTACTGTCAGAGGTGAGGTGATTTGTGGTTTAATGTTGCTGTCAAGATTATTTCAACAGTATATATATACAGGACATGTTGACAATAAAAGTAAGGGATATTTGAATTCTTATGATTGATATCTTATCAGTTGAGTATGCCAATGAAATCATAGATCATTATTCATAATTTCTATATATCCCTAACTATTTTTTTCCAGTTTTTATAAAGGCAGCAAGTAGTTTTGCAGACCGGTAATACAATTACAACTCTGCATTGCAGTGAAACCTGCAAGCACTGTCTGTCTGGGATTAGAGAACCATCGGTGGTATTGTACTGAATGTTAATGTTGTATTGCACTAAACCTTACTGCATGTAGAACAGTACATTATGACAGACAAGATTAATTACTCCAGGATTCAAACTCTGTATATCTTGATCCAAAGTCTAACGCATTATCCACTGTACCCCTAACTTAGAAGCCAGAATTTACTCCCATCATGGGCCTAATGTAGAGCTTGTTCAGCATACATGGAGAGTACATTTGATTTGGAGTTCTTCAAATTGAATCATAAATTAAATTTACCCCGTTTTAGAATTATCTCATATTGAACCGAAGTTGTCATTGATTTTTTCAGTAATTGATGTTTTAGGTCAAAGAACAATAAAACGAGGGTCTATATGGCAATAATTGACTTCACTGTTAATTATTCATCCTTTCTATTGTCCACCCATCCCGGCTGTTTCATGTATATTTTAAACAAAATCTTCATGCCTCATATATCAATCATAGTGTCTTTCATTTTCATGTTCTATAGTGTAGGTGCTTGTTCAAACCTATTACTTAGTTCTCTCAAAAAAATAAATTATCATTTCCAGTAGTTGAACTTTGAAAGAGACACATTATGCAAATCATTATCAGGCTTTTTGTTGTTGTAAATTTGTACAAACTACGGTAGGAAATCTTAAGTGTAAATCAAGAGTTGATTAAAATTTTCCATGAAAGCACCACTAGCAAAGAATTAAACAGAAGATAATAATTTTTCACTTTTATTTAGTTCCTTACTTCTAGTGGGCAAATTTGGCCAAAAAATTAATTAATGAAGAAGGATTCTTCAGAAAACCTGAAACAATTGTTATCTACTTTTGAATTCTTCATCTTTGGTATACTATTATTCTGACATCTGGAACAATTCTACCTGTATAATATACATAACCTGAACCTATTCATTTCAAGCATGGTATATTGTGGTATATACTGTAGGACCTGGACAATGAAATAGGTATACTACAGTACTGAATTTGTTTGTGGTACCTAACCCTACAAGTTTCTGTCCATCCTGTCTCAGGGTATAACATACGCTAATGCAACTTTCATGATGGATGCAAGGGCAGCTCATACCTTCGCGAGGTGACATATGATCGAGGAAAAATCTAAATATAGACAACCAATGGCATCACTTGAAAGGTGAGTCGGCTTCCACCTGTGTTCTTTATGGTTTATCACTGCGGAAATCATAACGATCTTTCAAAATCAAGTCATCAAAAATGTTCCCCACCTTCCTCGATGAACTGCGTGTCCCATTCCATGGTCTGCGTCTGACACAATTTGACGGGAAAAAACTCTTAGATTTCAAGCTTGCTAATCAAAGGAAGTTGCCATTTTGCGGAAGTGCGAAAGCCAACTGCATTTTAAAAAACTCTCTGTGATTGGCTAAATTTTATCACCAACAGGCCGAGAAAACTATTTGATGGATGAAGTATACGTCACCTCGTGAAATGAGCTGCCTTTGCACCAAGGATATGAAAGTTGCATTTGCATACATTATACCCTGTGACAGAATGGTTACTGTTAAAAGTCTATACAATAATGATTTTGGGCAGTAAACAGTCTGATCCTTTTCAAAGCATTAAAATTTACAAAATATTTGATTAACTATTTCAAAGATATGTATGGATATGTCTGCTGATGACTACCGGTAGGTTTTAACGGCACTTATATTGCATCAAACATATATATGACTATGAAGCATTGTCAACTTGTCAGTCTGTTGGCAGAGGAACCCCATAACAAGTTGTTTTCAGGTGGAGGCAATGTCTTGTAAATTCTATTCCTTACAACAGGGTTGATTAAATCAGACTGGATACAAATAGTGAAAATTAACCATTACAATTTTCAACAATAACTCCTACCAAAAAGGCATCAGCAAACAGTTTGTCTCCTCGTATTCCATTTTATGTCAAAAGTAATCCAAAAATGTTATTCCAACTTCTAGCCCTTCCTTTATTTTCTGAAAACATTTTTAAAATCTATGAAAAGCAGAATATTAGGTGCCTTCAATTACTGTCTGTTGAAGTGTAAGCATGCTGATCTAGATATGACAATATAGGGGTCGGCAGTGTCATCTTGGATATTCACTATCAGTGATTCAATGGTTTTTACTTGAATTTTTTACATTTCTTATCAGTGAAAGATTAATCTTTCATCTAAAAAAGTCAAAAGGTTGACTTTAAAATATGTACTTATGTTAATCTGCAAATCAAGCATCATTCCACAAGTATGTTCTGGGCCTCCTTTCACCAAACAACCATTACTCAGATTAACTCCCATTCTTTAACATTGCACTAAGGTTACCTTAGTGACTTACGATCACCTTAGTGCTTTGTGAAAGGACAACCTGGGGGATAGCCCTAAGATATAATGACCATTAATTATAGCAGTTAATTATTACATATGTATAATACCTAACTATTTATGAAAGATGTATTTAAGACTCAACTTGACAAAATAATTGCAAAAAATCCTAGAAAAAGTGCTTGTGTTAGTGACAATGAAAGAAAGATAACTACCCACGTATTTCATAGGTCAGAAAGTGTATGCAGAAAGATATATAACATCTAACATTTCAAATATTATTGAAAAAACATTTTCAGAAGATAATGCAAGGATTAGTATATATACATACATGTACTACAATATTTTATATAACACAGAAAAAACTTTAGTGTTAGAAATATATGCCATTTAGATAGTAAACAAATGTTACATTTAATATAGCCTACAATATTTCGGATCTATGTATACAAATTATCGTATTTTTTTAGAGACCGTACAAATGGGTAAGCTATTGGTTCAGTCAGTGCGGGTAGTTGGTCCCCCAACTTCTTTGGGTGTGGGTTGTGGGATTCGTTCAAAAAAGATACAAGAATTTGTACTATATTGCAGATAGTGTGATCCCAAAAATGTAATAATGGTAACATAAAATTATAGTAGTGTTATGTGGGAAGATTCATTTCGAAATGTTTTCAAAAACTGAGATAATCTATCATTTAGGCTATAGGCCTAGCACATCTACAGGAAATCATATACCCATATCTAACAATCATCGTAAGTTGACTTGCCCTAGTACTCTTGCACGATAGATCTACTGTCATATCTTCATTCTACCCCTTTGAACTTGGATTTGTCCTAATCCACCCGCTTATTAGGTTTGGAGTGTATTGAAGATATTTCGTTTAATTCAAAGTCGTTTTTCAGAAAAAAAAGAAAATATGTGGTTGCTGACTGTTATTGAAAGGGATCCAATTCACTATAACGCTGTTAGGAATCTAATTATGTCACATCAAGCGACCTTATTGTAAACTTGTCACTGATCCTACGCTCGAATGTCTTCACTCGAAGCGACGAGTCCGTTTCACCCGACGTAAACAATATGTGTCAGCGACGCTCATAGCTAAAAACTGGCAAAGACAGACAACAGAACTGTACCTCAGACTGTATTCTTCCATCTTCAGTGACAACCCAGTGCGTAAACCCGCTGGTCAAAAGACTTTGCTCGAGTAA
Organism: Gibbula magus; assembly: GCA_936450465.1. Classification (NCBI taxonomy): domain Eukaryota; kingdom Metazoa; phylum Mollusca; class Gastropoda; order Trochida; family Trochidae; genus Gibbula; species Gibbula magus. The sequence goes on from OW388304.1 coordinate 22,931,286, forward strand.
CAAGTTCAGAGCGACCAACACAACCATGGACGGCGCCATGTTTGTGTGTTTATGAATATTCATGAGCAGTCAATATCCGGGCCAAGTCTATTTATGGAACACATGCACGTGGCAATCGAACATTCGTGCAAAGCATTGATCAGCGTGCAGATATATCGATTAGTGGTTATGGGTATTGCAACTGATCTTACACATTAGATTGTATAAATGGGTCCCCTTGTGTGGATAATTCAATTCAAGTTCATTGATATTCAAGCTAGAATTTGGACTACATATATATATGGTCTCTCATCGATATAAATAATAGGATTCCGTTGAATTAGGCCCTATACTACATATGTTACATTTATTTGTAGGTCTATCGAATCTGTTCAATTTCGAACGTACTTTTTATGCTGAGTGGTTAGCAAATATAGAATCAGAGAATCGGTATTCAACAAATTTTCTAGAGCTGTGACGACCAGATCTCGAATCGACCGGCCGGAATAAAACTGATATAAAGATTTTACAAGGTAAAATTTGATAGAAAAAGTGCAACGCGAAAATAACTACAAATAGGCTACCTAATGTTAAATAGGTATTAGCCTGATAAGTTCTAGTCATATTGGAATGGAGCCTCAAAGAGTTATGTGTTTCAGATCCAAATCTAGACTTACTTTTCAAAGTTACTATTATTTGTTTCAACTTGAGTGAAGTGCGTCAGACTTTGTTAATTAGTATTCAAGAACAATCCATGGGTGGATAATAATCAATTCGTATTTTTTTTAAATTAAAAAATTAAATATAATTTTTGTCACATTTAACCTGGTTTCTGTCCAAAGAATGATACCATGAGGACATGGATGAAATTCTATCTCAACCCATATGGCTTTTATATATTAATCTGACTTTAAAAAAAATTGTATAACAAAAAAGAACTTTTGAGAATGAAATTAGTTGATAAAGCAGAGAGCTGGTAGAGATGTGAATGACAATATGTGTCAAGTGTATATTGAGAATCTGAAGAAACTAAACATTTTGGAACCAACTACAGCTAGGATTGGATTGATATAGATGTAGTGATGATTTCACATTGATCATATATATCATCATATGTCTACCATAAGACATAAACATTCCAGATTTGAACAGATTATAAAAGACTTTAAAAGACATATTCACTGTAGAAAGATTTATTTAAAAAATAAATAATTATTATGAACAATTTGCAAACAAAAACTCTTTTATTTCCTGTTTTTGATTGAGTGACACTAGCTGTTTCTTATGTTTCTAATGTATACCAACAACACAATTATATACTTGTATGTATGAATTGGGGACAATAAAAACAAAGCAAAAACATTGTATGCAAAAAAACACAGCAAAAAGACAACAAACACAACTTCAGTGATCTTTGGCAAAGTATGAGGAGAACAAATTGATAATTCCATTTTGATCACCATTTCTGTCATTTTGGATATGTCTAACATGTGACACATTTTCACATGCAATGGCTCGCTGACGATGTTGCTCTAGTCATATTAGAATTGAAACCGGTCGGCATAATAAGGAGCCCAGAAATGAGCGAGTATGTATGTAAATTTATTTATATAGAAGATTGAGAAAATGATTTAAGAAATGAATTTATTCCAAAAATATTTTCAATTTCCAAGCAGACATAAGTTCTTAGCGAATTGCACGTAGTACTTTATATTTCATTCTTTTAAAAGTTATCAAGGAATGAAGAATGGAAGTCCTTGAGATATTTTATGGACGCTTTAAACACAATATAAAAGTATGTTTTGTGATCACTTAATCCTATGTTCACAACAATTGTTTATCCAATATTTAGTTAAAACTATACGTTTACGTCACAGACGAACTTTATTACGGGACGTATAACATCACAGTTAGTTTTAATTAGACTATTTGTTATCCAGATTTTCTTTAATAATTCATTTACAGCTGTGATAGATGATGCCTCTCAAAGATGCTGTGATAGACGGTAATGAACGAACTTCCATTTGACGCCATTTTTTAAAACGAGATAATGATTTCGTATAAACGAGCGAAAGAGAGAGTTCACTCATCTGTTTATAACTTGCCCAAATTAATCGAGCGAAATTGCCAACAGTGTGCTTAATCCCTGAAACTAGAATGTATCATACAAAACTGTGTTCCACGGGATATATCGCCTGGGAGATATATTTTGATAGTAGATTTTGTACACTGCCCGGTCAACCATATGGCAACAGAATGATTTTACATTATCAAGTAATGACTCACAATGCTATGACGTTAGAAAACCTGATGACATAATAATTTCATGACTTCATAAGCATGATGAAGTCAAAATGCTTCAACTTCACCAAATCGCAACACTGCATAGTGGTTGAATGGCAGTGCCATGTTAAAAAAATAAGCATTTTGTCATTGAAAGTAATGAAGAAAGATTTTCGATGTTAAATAGAAGCACACCCTCGTGTCTTCTGATACCACATATATCTCAATCCTCGGATATTTGTTACTTTTATCAACCTGTGTTGATGTTTGATATGGGAAAGCTCTCTGCGGCGAGATTCTCTATTGTGACGTCAAAATTGTATGTTAATGTGACGTCATAGCGGCATTACACTAGCTTGATATGAAATGCTGTATAAACATTACACAGAGGATCTTCGTCATTTCTCGTCGAATACCATGTATATATCTAATGAAGTTTAAATGTATAGTTTCCACTCGTGAAAATATAAACTTTCTACCTCACTCGATAAGATAAACATGGTATTAGTCAAGAAAAGACAGCTATCCTCGATATTTTCTTCGCGGCCTCCTACGAGAAATTAAATTTTAATGTTCTATTTATCAGATTTAAGAAATTATGCATAGTTCGTTAATTAATTTTATGAATGCAGAAGCCATGGTCGCTTTGTCATATTATATCGTTAGAATGAAAGCGTTATTTCATTGAGAAAAATCTCAGTGAAAATAAGGCTTTTATTTAAGCCGATAAATGCCACATTTCATCAGTGCAAATATAATAAATAGGTCATATCCTGGATATGTCTTTTTATGATATGCTAAGCGATGTGAGAAATGGGGGATATCTGTCTTTTCTTGACTAATAGGCCTACCATGTTTATCTCACGAGATCATCTCGTGATGCAGAAAAGTAGATATTTCATGAGAGGTGCAGGAAAAATAGATACTGATTTACTATTTATTATCTTTATTTCTGTGTTGTATGTTGAAATGACGTGATTAAAACAGTAAACTTACAGCTTTCGCAAGCTATGACGTCATGATATTGTTCTATTGTAACATGACTTCAGTGTATCATTGATTCTGATTGGTTGATTTCCGTATGTTGAATGGCAATGAATACCCGCAAATCACCGTTTACGACGAATCATCGCTAACTGATCTATCATGTTCAACACCCGCAAATTTCAGCGTTTAAAACCTCCGGCTAACCCCTAAATTTGCAGGTGTTGAAAAAAAATTAATCTCGGATATTTTATAAACGCAACTAATTATAAATGATGCCATTCTGATGATGATATAATGGATATTTTGTGTTGTCGATCCCTAAAATTATAAACACTGTAGCTTGATAAAGGATTTATTTCAGTGATAGATCCAAGTAAACCTACGGGCAAAAGAAAGTATACGGCTCAGTCATATTTATCATATGTATAATTTTCATAGTCAAATATCTCGAGTTTTCGACGTCGTATTAAAAAACGGGCTAGTTTGGGAAATTAGTCCAAAACATTAAATCAGTCAAAGAATACCTCTACGCGGTTTGAATTTAAAAAAATTAAAATTTAAAATTTAAATTTGGAAATTCCCCCAAATTAATTTTGATAAAACACAACTGTTCATCGACATATACCTTATACTCTGTGTGAAAATTAATAAATGTGCTTCATCCTGCACACATTTACAACATTTTGAACGTGGTAAGGGTCATGTTGGTGTAAATTTCATTTCTTACCCCTGTCTACTTTAAATAATGATATTTTAGTTAAAAAATTAAATAGTCACCAATTAAGTCATTCAAACTATTGCCGAGAGGCGCTATTGTATCATGCCATAATCAAATGCATCTCATTTCTTTAAAATATTGAATTAATGAGTGCTATACTTTCTTTTGCCCGTTGGTTTATCTTATATAATTAACTGTATCATCTACCACCGTTAATTATAAAACGGTATTCATTTATTGACAGACACACCATGGGTATGGTCAAATTAATATGCATTATATGTGTAGTGTATGCCATACATTAGTCTTACACTCAGACTCTGAACAAAATATTTATTCTGAACATATCACCATTGTATTAAATTTTGAAAAGGAGACTATATGAGAAATTGGATTTTCAGAGTTTGATAATATCAGTCAGTAAACAGAGGCTCCTTTTCAATACATTTTGTCAGTGTATTAGTGTTAGCATTGTGGAAAGAAGACCGCTATACAAATACAAAGTATATCTATACCACAGTTGGCAGAATATCAGGTATAACACCAGAAAATGAAAAGGATGAAAATAATGAAACGTCGTTTGATTTACTTTTAATGATATTTAGCGATTTATACCGTCTTTAAAGAACATATAGAAGTGGGAAGTTCGATAAAAACAATAACAGCCTGATTAAAATACATCGTTTTCCGACGAATAAAAATTGCAAAATAGTACATTTATCGGATACGAACTCATATCGTTCGGAGGTTGTGGCGAGGAATCTATAGAAACAGTTCGTATCCCGATTCCCGACATGAACAATTTTGCAGATTCAATTCCTCGGGACAGAGTCGAATTTAACCAGACTGAAAGCAAAGACGGATAACAACTTCTTTATTGTGACCAGAAACGACGTTTCGGGTTTGTGATTCCTCCCTCATCAGGCGATTGATCCATCCACCCGTTGAAGGGATAAGTCCGGAAACTGGGAAACGTCTGTTCACAAGTTAGCCAGAAATATTTATTTTCTCGACACTGATATAGATATATCAATTAATCAATTGGTATGGTCATATCACACTTCCAACTCTTCAAATAACAATCCGGGTTGGCAACGTATCAACTAGTAACTACTGTATGTTACATCCTTCCTTCCTGTTAATAACTCCAAGCCTCGATACTTGGTCCACAAGATCGCCGGGATCCAATTTTACACCTTTTTCTTTTCGACACCACCCCCTTCCCGCCATTACAGCCTCAAGTACTGTGAAACATGGAGTTATCGCCCCTTGTTTCTTCCAATGACGTGACCTTTTCCATTCTTTCCACCAACTTCTCACTAGATATTCGTCTAGCTCGTGCTCATTCACAGGATAGCTTGTGTCAGGTTTGCGACCTTCGAAATTTGAATCATCTTCGAAGGTCGAGGGGCCTATTTCTTCTTCTTCACTGTCATTTGTGAACATACTCTTCCTCCAACTGATGTATGTTCCGTCGGAGAGTTCCAAACTTCCATGGCCGGCGAGTTGCCCGTCGCATGTCCTGCCCTTCCAGATGTGAACATGAGCACTCATGCTGTCTCTCTGTTGATTAAAGAAAGGTTATAGATTTTAGTAATGATCAATAAACGTCATGCCAAATAACTAAACTGATGAGTCTTGCTGGCAGCAGGAAGAGGACCAAAGAATGAACGGAAGGTAACAGCCTAACTGATGGAAACGAATTTTCAAAGTAACTCTCGGACCAACAGCATGAACAGCTATTAGAGTAATCTTTTAAGTTTACACCCCTTGGGCAGTTATTTCTTGTGTTAAGGTAAAGGTTTTATGTCATCTGCACTGGTTGGTTATCACATAACCACCATGGTCAGTTATGAGGTTTTCAACCGACCGAGACAACTTGTAAAATTTAATAAAAATTTAGAAATGAAAGTTTTATAAACAACTAAACTGGGATTAGAACCCTGCACCTCTATGTTGTCAAGCAGCGCCTTTACCACGTTATCCATGCCGGTTGGTGTACATTCTATCGTGCCATGTCTGTATTGTTAATATCTCCTTTATATATACATTTATTTATTTATTTCTCCGTTCAAATTTGTGTCCACTTTATGTACGGAATGACGAATTTAGTTTTAAGCCTTCCTGGCGAATAAATCGTGAATGTACTGTAAATCTCTCATTGATCTCGTTCAGTCATGTCACTTGTATAAACCAGCAAATCAACCCTATAAAAGGCATATATCAAACTATTTGAGAAATAGATTGTTCCGAGGGAGTGTAATGACGAGACTGCCTCGCGTTATCGCAATAAACTCTGCTCGAGCTAACATCCTCGCAAGTTTATATGCCAAAATCGCTCGGCACCCGCTCATTAGTTTTTGCTACAAAAATACATTAATTTCATTAGCTAGTAGCGAAATCGCGTAGGCCTAGCTAAGAAAATCAAAGTGGTCCAATATCGGATGACTAGAATGGAGTAGGGCTAACAGACAATTGTGTTAAAGACATAAATCAGTTTCAGTTAAAAGCTTTCTAGTAAACAATCAGTTTTTCTTTCGCTTACCTTCTCATATGGACAATAACATCACATGGTCGTCTCATCTACACAAAGCAAGTGTTGAACCCCCGCCGGTTAATGTCTGCATGTATGTAGTCGACTGTGACAAGTGTCTTCAGTATTAGTCATGTACAGGTTATGAAACTAGAAGAAAAACATATAGATTCAGGTTAAACTGTTGGAATGACTGGTATGAATGGTATATACTTATTTATCTCGATTTTGTCGGTGATTATCAAATTATACGACGAGTCTTCAGGCGTAGACATCAAAGAGTTAACGAATCTCGGAGAATAAAGAGTCTGTATTAGTTGATTTTCAAGGTTGAATTCAACAAAGTGATTCCTGATATATATCCTCGAGTCGGTGTCGATGACAATGAAAAAAGAACACAATGTGTATTTATTCTATAAATATAAGATCACATCTTTTACAATAAACGTTTTTGTTTTTTTCTCATATAAAGTATTAACCATCCACTTGTATATAAATATATATAGTAAATATATTCTAAAATCATATTCGACAACTTCGTCTGCCTTCAGCATGGAGTAAGTTAACTCTAGGAATAGAGGATCACATTCAAGTTCCTTCTTTTATCAAATATTTCAAAACGAACTGATTAAAGTATCAAATATTCAAGGCTTGAGAAGGTGTTTATATATTTTGATATCAGAAGACAGAGGGTCATGTTTTAATTAAAATTCGTTATTGTTCAATTGTAAGAAATGAAAATTCCTGAACACAAAACTGCCATGTATATATTTGGAGTCCGTTTTGGATGCCGAATATCCATCCAGGCACAGTTTACAAAGTCAATTAGATGTCAATTAGATGTATAATAAAAGCAATATCCATACCGAATATTACTTATCTTGTTTAAATGTAAAGAAATACAGAATTAGTCTAGCACGATTCCGATGCTCGTCTCATGAACTTTGTATTGAAACGGGTAGATATAAGAATATAAGTAGAGAACAAAGATTTTGTCAAATATCTAAGTCTAATATTATAGAAGATGAATACCATTTTTTACTGATTTGTCCTTTGTACAGTAACATCCGTAAGAAATGTATCAAAGAAAAATACTATGTAAATCCAAATAAGCTAAAATTGTCTCTACTTTTAAACAGTGTAAACAAAAAAGAAATTGAAAACCTGTCCATGTTTATCTTTTATGCGTTTATACATAGAAATCGCATTATTTCATGAAATGTCATGAGGCCTTTTAAGTACTGAAATAAAGATTGAGATTGAGATTGAGATAGATGTATGGATCTGCAACACAGGAACTCGATATCGTAAGTAAAATGAAGGTAAAACATAGGTAAAACAAACCCACCCCCTATATAACATAGGGTAAAGTTACTCTATGATATATAGGGGGTAGGTTTGTTGTACCTACGTTTTACCTACATTTTACTTACGATATCGAGTTCCTTTGTTGCAGATAACTCGCTTTACATTGGCTGTTATATGACTTATATTATTATTTACCCTGAATCGTAGTACAGAAGCTACTAACGAGATATCAATTGCTTACTATTAGCAACTTTCGCGTTCTTACCATATAAAGATCAACTCACCTCCAACTGCAGTCTCACGTTATCATTGGAAGGTGACAGGGCCCGGCGTTCTGACGTGATTACGCTCTGTATACCTGATCGTTTTTACCTATAATGTGTATCAGTTCGCCCGGACAGGTGTAATTACCTGTTTCTACTTACCTGTAGCGTTCTGCCACAGTTAAAACTAATCCTACCCCTTGAAGAAGCTCCCGGATTTTCAGTGACGCGTGACCAAAATATTTTTACCTGTGGTCTACTGACCTTGGAGCGTGGGAATACAGATAAAAAAAACGAATATGAGTTATCCTGTGTTACCAGTGTCACAATAAAGAAAAGAAAAAGGAGGATAAAATTTATGTTATGTCATGTCAATAGAAAAGACGGGATTCTATAGTTAATGTTTATAGAACGCCTAACTCATGAAGCATGAGAAGAGCAAAGACACGAAATAACCTCTTTTGTTGCATTGATATCACCTCGACCCAACATAACCATCCAGACGCTTTAGGCGGATAGAGAAATACTATTAACTTGTATTAGTTATTATTATAATAATACATTACATTCTTTTTCATGTTGGTAAACATGCTATTCATAGTGATATTGCTTTTCGTGTATAGTAATATTACATTTTATTACATAATTTGGAGTGAGATACTCGGTTCTATCAGTGAAATAAACCTTCTATCAAGCTACAGTGGCGATAACCTTTACTCGTCACTCTACTGGGTGGTGATAAACTTTATCGCCACTCGCGTGACGTCATCGGGACAATGTTATAACGACATATTGTCAGCTTGCAAAGGCTGTACGTTTGCCGTTGAAATCACTCCAACTCAACGTAAAACACAGAAATAATGATATAATAAATAGAATTTCTGTTTTTAATTGACAAGTATCCTCTATTTATTATATAATTCTGAATGAGATACTAGGTTCTATCAGTGAGATAAACCCTCTTTCAAGCTACAGTGGCGATAACTTTATCGTCACTCAACTGAGTAGCTCTGCGTTCAGTAACACATTGTTCGTTCGCATGGTTCGCGATCCGGGAAATTTCGAATAACCAATCGCGTGACGTCATTAGGACAATGTTATGACGTCATAGTGTCAGCTTGCAAAGGTTGTACGTTTACTTTTGAAACAACTCCATTTTAACATAAAACACAGAAGAAAATGATCAAATAAATTTATCGTCCAAAACTCCAAGGAGATATCATTTTGATAGTAGATTTTGGACAAAGCCCAGTCACCGTCAACTACATGACATCACAATTCTATGACGTCAAAAACATTATGACGTCACAATGCTATGATATCACCGCATTGAAAGTCAAATGATAGTCATGTGCTCAGAGATGTACAAGTCTCATTGAAACGCAATGAATAATGATTGTGGATGAAAAAAAAGAATCTCCCCCTCGTGTCTTCTGATATCAAATATATCAACTCTAAGGCTTGTTGATAAAAGTAAAAATAGTTGCAACTTTTATCAACTCGTGTTAACATATTTGATATCAGAAGACATTTGCCCAGTATCGATGACATCTACTTGGTGTTTGTCAAGGAAAGACAAAAAATATCCTCTATGCATGTTCAGTCTGCCCCGTAGATACTTGAGTCATATGCTTATAATAGTATAAGAGAACAATTAATAACATAACGGCGTGTAGCAGACCACTTGTTTATATAAACGTGATACAGTCAGTGATCGATTTAGATGACAGGAGATTTAAGATGAAACTTTTTTTTATGACGTTTCGGTATCGTTACGTGATGCCATTGACAGCGCGTGTATTGAAAACGTGACAAATAATATCAGATTCTTCAGTTTTATGAGTCACGAAAGTCATACGTAAAGTTTTGGGAAATATTGTCACAATAGGTAAAAAGGATTTTATCATCCAAAACTGGCTCCCACAGTAGATATCGCTTGTGTGAGATCAAGCGATATCAACAAGCGATATCTACATTGTAGATATCGCTACAGTCAAATCGTCATAATCCTATTACATCATCAGTTAATTAATGACATCACAAAGATGTGGCATCACTGAGAACACTGCTGACAATGCTATGACATCACAATGGTGATAATGTAATAATGTTATGATGCCATAATGCGTATGACGTCACACTGCTATGACCTCACTGAAATCACTGCTGAAGAAGCAAAATGACAGTTTTGTGTTTCAGGTATGTCAGTTTTTGGCTTATAATTGTTAAAGAATGATTTTGAATGATAAATAAAAACTCATCCTCGTGTCTTCTGATATCAAATATATCAACACTCGGTGATCGGCAAGCCTTGGATATGTGTAACTTTAATCAACTCGTGTTGATATATTTGATATCAGAAGACACTTGGTGAGATTCTCTAATTATTCAGACTACAGCATCAACTATCAAACTGTTCTTTGTGCGTGTGTACTATCCCCTTATTTTTCGGGAAATGCAAGTCATTGAAGCGCTCGTAAAATACATTTCGTTCGCCTGTTTTATATTCTCGACCTTCGGTGTAGCCACATGGGCTTGTATTGTCACAAAACTAGCCGGTTGGATCGTCGACCTAAATATGCTTTCTAATCACTAGTTTTTCAACAATACAAGCCCCTGTTGTAACTGTTGGTGTAGCAACATCGAAACAAAATGTAAGGTGAAAGTTCATTCAAATTCACAGCACTATCAATCCGAATAGAAAAACAGCAAAATGAGAAAATGATAAAATTGTCTAATCCAATATTAAAACTCTAGAATTTAAATTATTTACCTCTTACCAGAGATCATATGGTCACTGCTCATACGTCACCTTTGACAATATCCTAAATTGTATCTAGATCAACTTTCACAGCAAGTCATAATTCGCCCAAGACTCTATCCTTGCCTAATGGAAGTAATTTTTGTCACCATTTCTGTGCGAAAGATTTCTGATTGCACTACAAACTCCAGGTGCAATACGCTGATCCCCAGGTACTTGCATACAGACAGACGATGTATGCCTTGCCGGGGAATTGTCTCTAGATATACATGCATCCAAATCACAAAACCAAAATCACAAAGTATGAATTTACGATAAAGGAAAGTTTGAGGCACTGTAAATGGATTTGACCATAAAATAATTAATCGGACGTGTATCTATATAGCTTATGGATTGACCGACTGGTATAAACCGTAAAACCAGCGTTATTGGAGTTAGTATTGATTAAATCTTCACGTTCATTTCGTCTATTGGAAAACTTCTATTCATTTATGTTGTACTGAAGAGTGTTTACAGAATATGGATGATTATTAATTTAACCGTATGCTACTCGTCATCAGCTGTATGCACACGCGGGACAAATGTAATTAAAAAGGTAAAACTAGATAATATAGATAATATATACCAGGGATTCTCTAATTAGAGTCTATATATAGAGTCCCTGGGGATACTTACCTATATTTGTGCTTTATTATATTGCGTTGACTCGATGCAGGCTCGTGGTTTTCCCCTTTTAATTCGACGTATACCAGCGTAAAAGCAGGCCTACACTATAGCGTAACGGATTTATCTACTAGTCTTCAACTGCAGGGTCCTATTTCATTCTATCCAAACTTTGGAACTATGCAGCATACACAAACCCGTTTTCATCCATCAATGTACACATGATCGCATACATTAACTAGTTACGACTTGCATCAAATATGTCTATAACATATATAGCATCGTGCAGTATGTGGAATACATGTTAGGAACTTGGCTTTCATAGAGAATCTCACCAATGTGCTACCAATGTGCTAACTTATTACCTTCATACCGGATTTTCATACGATGCCCTGGAGCAAAACATCACTTTGTCATGGTCATGTGATGCCATAACAATGCTATGACGTCCCGTTTCGTCTATGACGTTCCGTTCTAAATGGTGCAACGACGAGTCGCCAGCTTAGGTGGAGTCTACTAACGCCAGCTTATGGTTGAACATAGATTTTAACGTATTTACATAAATTGCATGACTTCGGTAATAAACAGAATAGTCTATGAGTGTCTATGTCATACTTTATTACATAATTTGGAGTGAGATACTCGGTTCTATCAGTGAAATATACCCTCTGTTAAGCTACAGTGATGATAACCTTTATCACCACTCTACTGAGTGACGATAAACTTTATCACCACTCGCGTGACGTCATCGGGACAATGTTATGACGTCATATTGTCAGCTTGCGAAGGCCGTACGTTTGCCGTTGAAATCACTTCAACTCAACGTAAAACACAGAAATAATAATATAATAAATAGAATATCTGTTTTTCCTTGACTGCGCCATTCGTGAAATATCTACTTTTCTACCTCATTCAGTGAGATAAACATGGTATTAGTCAAGGAAAGACAGATATCCTCTAATATTTATGACATACTCGCTCTCGCACGGGAAATACTAATATTGAGGCACTCGTGTCGTAAATATAGTATGACATAGACACTCGTATGATTAAATCATCTGCATAGGACTAGGCTCAACCATGTGGTTTTGGAGGTTAGGCTTAATATAGTCAAGGATCTATTCACTATGTTAGAGAATCGAGAGAATTAATTTGTTTAAGCAAACGTTAATTTTTCATGATTTACATAATAAAATATAATATGACACTCAAATGAAAGATGGAATGTCTTGATGTTTTCAATGTGTATCATATTCACAAAACCGATAAATGTCCCGTTTTATAGACATGTTCAGGTTGATAGTTATCCCTGGTCTATTTTTGAACTTATAATCAATACTGACACGTAAATAACGATCCATGATCTTTCAAAGGTGAAGGTCACAATAAACAACAAGTATATTATGTATATTGTATTCGTCTAATATGCAACCGATATCTTCTACTCGGAATAACATATTCACGTAACAATATTTTGAATGTGAAGGTCATCAGATTCAGAAATCGCTCCCAGCTGCTTTTCTGCCAAACATAGGAGTTGATCTAGCCCTTAAAAGGAAAGACAAAACGACAGTGGGTCCACACATTGTAAAGGGTGTGGGTTCACTCAACAAATATTTTTTTTTTTTTTTTTTTTTGGGGGGGGGGGGGGGGGGTCACTTTGGGGTCCTTCAAATTTATGCATAACAGATATATGTCATTTAAAAAAATATAGCTTTTAGTAAAAGCAGAGAAAACAAGTTCTATGCAATGTTACATCTTTATTTATTGATTGTTTCTTCTTGCCTATTTCTCAATGTAATACATTATTGTCATAGTATCTAAATGAGTGATAAAAAGACAACAATAACCTCATGTCTACATAATGGGTGAATGTGTGAGCGAGTGTGATGTGCTTTGTTTTGTGAAAAAATCAACACAGCAATCCATCTCATTTATTTCTTTTAATCAATAGGACTCCTGCTTCCCTGGTCAGGAGTCATTTCATGTAACATGGTTCTCTGAAATAAAAAGTTAATTGCAGAAAAATAAAAAATAAATGTACACCTTCTTCATCAAGGTGACACTGGAATGACTTTATTTGTTGAAATATGTTACTCATGCGTTAATGCTGCAGGATGTATCGTAGGTCTAATATTTTACTTTCCGTTTGGGATATAGAGAATATTGCATGAGCGCCTTCACGATTGGTTAAAGATTGGTATTTCTTGAGCGAGAGCGAGGGTTATATCGCTATTTAGGCACGAGTGTACCACTTAAGTGTGACAAGGACAGGGAAATAATGTTCTATTTGTTATAGAAGACATGAAATTAAAGAGAATACGCAAACGTCTGTTTTTTTAGCATAAACTGGCTACCCTCGCCTTCCTCGTATTTAGAATGTATTTGTTTATGACGCCACGTACATACGTCACTATAAAATATGCCATTGTTTTGCCTAGGACGTTAATTCATCGCAAGAAAAATATTATTCTACATTATCTAGGAACATACATCACGACGGACGTCGTGACTTTGTACTATGATTAAGTTTCATACCATGTTTCTATATAACTGATCTGATCGAGTGTTTAAAGGTAAATCCATTGTGTTGTAAGGGGTCACATATTCCAAACGTTATAAATCGTGTTACTTTATCGAGAAGTGCCGACTGTTACCAGAAACTACCATATTGATGATAGTGGACTGAGTATATTGACTACATGAAGGTAAAAGTAGTGATTTCTGATCGAAAACCGGACAATGCGTCGCAATTGACGCGCGCCAATGAGTCAAACGTAATTTTCGAATCTTATTCATAACAGACAAAATGCCAAATTTGAGTTGACAATCGTTTATGACGTCACAGACAACAAAATACAGGAGGTCGCGGTGAAACAATGGTTGCTAGGCAAACGTGATATGTGCACATGTGCTCATATCAATAATATTAACTCGGTTATTTTCAACCATATGGGTAATAATATTTGATAGGATACATGTATATAACTGCTGTGCATGTAAAAGGGACGTGCACTTTCAGTTTCTACATATGCATAATGATGTCACTCGATTTTAATTGGAAACTAGTAATTATATAAATGATATATTTGGCGATTGGGAATGAATATGCAAGCTGAGTTAATTTATTTGTACTGTAAACAGCACATGTGGTGTGTTGGAACATATTAAAGCCGAATAAAATTTTGTGAAACAAAATGGATGCACCTTTAATTGGAAAAAGTTATCTACAAAAAATAATATTCTGAAATTTTTTTTTTTTAAAGTTTAAATGCATAAATTAGATAATCTAAGCACATTTACATTCGTTAGATGTCGCATTTCACGCGATCGGTTTTGATCTAACCACGCTAATGTTATTTATGTTATGTTTGGGAAAAAAGGCCTAAAATACACATAAAAAAATCCTAAACATTAGAATTATTTTTAATATTTCAAACAACTTATATTTTTCAAAGTGTTTTAGTCATAAGAGTCAATTAATCTATGAAAACATAAGTCTATGTAAAATCAAAATAATCATAGTTTAATAAAGATTAAAATTACTTTATAATAGTTAAATTAAACAGAGGCCGGTCTGGCTAGCTCTGACTATAACAAGTTTAAAAAGGTTTATTGAACTTAAGCAGTCGAAGACAATTGATTCTGTTCTTTGTATGAGGAGTAAAACACTGATGAAACACGATTGGTATGTTCTTTGTTTCATTTGAGAGACTAAAAAATCGATATATCATTTTCCATCAGAGCAATGTTTACAAATTCTCACCCGAGTCCGAAATATCCGTTATATAAACGCGCACCTGTTGAGAGCTTTTAATGAATTTACGTAAAGGTAAAACTAAAAATTCGCTTTTAGTGAAGATTTTATTGTTATACTATCATCGTTTATGTAGTTTACATACATAATGACAGAACCTTTATGGTTAATAGCTTGTTTTGTTGAAAATGTAAATGATCTTTTGTGCCGTATCTCAAGGACTGAGGTAAGTGAACAGCCGCCATCTTGACCTGCATTTGGTCGTTCTGGTAAAGAGCACGAAATTTACGTGCCGGATCACCCCTTTGGTTGTTTATTACATGTGTATTTTCATGAACAACACGTGCATGTTTAACCGAACAATGGACAAATAACATCAAAGGTAGTTATGCAATTTTGGATTGTACGATAATCGCCATGTATCATCTCTCAAGCATTGAGTGCAGATAGGCTACGGCTTTCTTTGTTCTTCTGCGGTTAGAATGGAGTAATATTTCGCTTTTTCGCGTTTGTGTTTTTTTCAGGACCATATGTCATACGGTAATTGGAATGGATACGTCGGAGGATAAGGGGACTTGTTTGGACGAAGCATTGGAACTTGCTGACAGTGTTTTGAACAATTCAGCGTTGACAACAATAACATTGGGAGGTAGCGGTGCCGTCAGTTGTCGAATCAACACAGCTGATTTTGTGGCCAGCTCGTCATCAGCAGCTTCGGGGATTGCAGGAAGAGTGGAAGTCGCTTCCACTACATCCCCAAGAGTCACCCTGGAAGGTTCGTACTTAAATGTCATTATATTTATTATAAAACGTTTTTTAAATGTTTAATGTAAAATGTAATTTGTTTATAAAAACACATTTGTTATATTTATATTATCTTTTCATTTGAATAAACATGTTAAAATAATCATAAAGAGTTTGCACATAAGGCTGCTTACATTTGTTTAGATAAAATGTAAATTATTTTAAAAATTCAAAATGTTGCCATCTCTTGATCATAATCATAGCTGTCAGTTTCATCAACTCTCTTGAGGACATGATAATTATTTTACTCCAGGGAACCAAAAAAAAAAAAATGGAGCACAGTGATTTACAGTACATTATACTGTAGTGGTTAGAGTGCTGGCCTTTCATGCCAAATTAAAGGCCTGTGTTTGAAAACCGGTGCTGGGTAAGGCACTTCTTCCAAATTGCACTCAGTCCACCTATTTCATCTAATATAAACTTGTATACGGCCATGGCCTTTATCAAGTTTATTAATCGAACAAATTTTCTTTGACGCCACTTCCGCAAGAATTTCATGTAGGACGGCTTGCAGGCAAAAAGTAGAATGAAGTCTGTTTAGATGGATACAAGTTCACGGATTGATAAAACAAATATTCATCTTTAAAACGAGACACTTATCTCCACCAAAATCAACTCTATTTATTATTTACAGGCCTTACAGTCCCCTCTTATTTTGTCAGCCATGTTGATACACTAATGAAGGGTGTGTATAAAATGGATCGTGTTTAAATAACGCTCTGTGAACGAGGGGTGGAAAATGTTTTTGTTGCTTTCGTAAATTGTTAGTTAACATTTCAACAAGAGATATTTTCAATTACAAGCTACCATCAGACGATAATTAAACTGTTTCTGTTGTGTGGGTTGTTGTGTTTGTTTAATTTCATGATGGTTTATGTTTGTTCAATTATTTCATTTCAGTCAAAGGGACATTCGGTACGATAGTTAAAAAAACGCCCTTGAAATTATTTATTATGATTATTTGGAAATTTTTCAATTACGTGCGCAACATTTATTTGATATAGATATCAAAGAGTTGGGGGGGGGGGGGGGGGGGGGGGGGGGGGTTGGGCAGCTCCCCTTTCAAAAGTCCTGGATCCGCAACTGGAAGTTTGTATATATTTGCTTTTTAAAATAATGTAAGAAAATTCGGAATTCTGAAATATTCGCAAGCAATAGACAAGTACGTTAACTTTGAGGCTAAATAGAAAGAGACAAATTTGTGCCTTCACATGTTTTGAATCAATATGTAGTTCATTAATAATCATATTGTTTTTAACTTATGACATTGTTAGCTGACTTATGATAAATATGTATATTACCGGTAATTCACATTTCATCAAACTTGTATCTGGTGACTAAACGTATATCTTCAATAAGTTTTATGATTATGCTAGCTAAAAATGATATGGCCTCTCACACGGCCCGGGTTCGAATCCCGATGGAGGCACCTACAATTTGTAACCTGGGTCTCTCTGTGTTGTGTCCATCCAGCTGTACAATTGGGTACCTGAATTACGGGTGGTTTCATGTAGCACTTATGGCTGCTCTGAAAGTACAATTCTGCCAGGGTAATAATGTCAGTGCATTGAGAAACTGCTGAGTAGTTTGATACGTGGGCTATACAAGATGACATATTATTATTAAAAAAATGTTTTATATGTTGTTTCAATAAGTATAAGATAACTTCTCCTGAAATAATAGGTCATCCAAAGAAATGTATCACAAACAATACAATAAAACAGTTCAAATATTGTTTTATGACACCTTTTTTAACAAAAAACATTTAATATTGTGTTTACAGACAACTTATGACTGTAAAAAGATTTTTTCCCTTCACGATCCGTTTTAATCTGAGTTTTATACAACCGGTCAAATGACAGATACTGAAAATGTGCGGGGTGTCAAGGTTTTAAAAAGTTTAAGAAATAAACCGAGTTTATATAAGTCGAGGTAACTGTTCTGATTTGAAGATTAATATTTGTTGTGGCAATCCATTTCCATATTTTAATTTTTTTACATTAATTCGGTTTGACAGCAGTGTACATCAACAAATTACATATGTGCAACACACAGGTTACAGTGTCCTAAATACATACCGACAATAAGAAAGGTACATGCTAAGTTTCAGCAATTTGGCAACAGTGCACAAAACAAAATACACATATGTGACATACAGGTTCCAGTGACCTAAAGCCAAACAGACAAAAGATACATACATGTTAATTCACATTTAAACAGTATATAGGAATAAAGTGAAACATAAATCAATTGTTCAATATGACATGTAAGGATGACCAGAATTTAATAATTGCATCATTTTCATCAGAAACTAAATAAATGTATTTTGTTATATCGTAGTACTGCTTAATTTGACTTAATACATACTAAAAATTCGGAATATTCCTTTTTTGACTGTTATTTAATATTATGTCTTTAACAATCAAAATACAAGTGTTAAAAGGGTTGTTATTTCTTCCTTTGATTCCAAGCATTATCTTTGAAATTGTAAATTTTAAAGAGATTTGAGCGGCTTCTAGCCATTTTTCTAAACTTTTCCAAATATTTAATATCGGATCACAATACCAAAACATGTGTTCTAAAGTTTCTAAATCTTTGTTACAAAACCTGCACATTGGTGATTCCGATATCTTTATCCTGAATAGGTAGCAATTAGTAGGAAGAATGTGATGAATAATCCATGCACTTATTCCCATCGAAAGATTTGATTTTTGTTCTCAGTTATCCTAAAACCGTTTCGCCTCTCAGTCTTTAAGTAAGTGCTTCAACGAAAATTCACTCGGTGGCTAGACAATATATGTAGCACTTGTGTGAAATATAAATAGTTTAGTTATATGCTTGACTGTCAGTCCACCCAGCTCTTGAATGGACCTTAAAAGGAGGGTTCTATCGGGGTATGTTTTGTGGAAACAAAATTCGGGAGGATATTCCTGTTTACACATATATGATATTAATACATGATTAAAACACAGTGAAATTGAAAGATACTAATGAAGGTAACATTTTGATGACTTTAACAACTTGATAAACACAAGCGCACATTTGTTGAAAAATAAAACAATGAGAACTGAAGCCATTCATCGGGGGAAACTTTGCCACAGCATAACAGCAACTTGTTAATTATCCCCCGCCAACATAGTTGGGGGGGGGGGATATTGAAATGGGCTCCGTCCGTCCGTCCGTCCGTCCCGATTTTGTTTCCGGAGCAGAACTCGAAAACTATAAGACATATCTCAAGGAAACTTGGTGTGTGGAACAATCATCATGTCTAGATGTGCCTTTTGGGGTTTTCAACTTCTTCAATTATTTTTTTGGACCATTTTCATGGAAATGTAACTTAGAATTTCGTTTCCGGAACAGAACTTGAAAACTATAAGACATATCTCAACGAAACTTGGTGTGTGGAACAATCATCATGTGTAGATGTGCCTTTTGGGGTTTTCAACTTCTTCGAGTTATTTTTTTTTACCGTTTCCATGGAAATGTAACTTAGAATTTCGTTTCCGGAGCAGAACTCGAAAACCGTAAGACATATCTCAACGAAACTTGGTGTGTGGAACAATCATCATGTGTAGATGTGCCTTTTGGGGTTTTCAACTTCTTCGAGTTATTTTTTTTTACCATTTCCATGGAAATGTAACTTAGAATTTCATTTCCGGAACAGAACTTGAAAACTATAAGACATATCTCAACAAAACTTGGTGTGTGGAACAATCATCATGTGTAGATGTGCCTTTTGGGGTTTTCAACTTCTTCGAGTTATTTTTTTTTACCGTTTCCATGGAAATGTAACTTAGAATTTCGTTTCCGGAGCAGAACTCGAAAACCATAAGACATATCTCAACGAAACGTGGTGTGTGGAACAATCATCATGTGTAGATGTGCCTTTTGGGGTTTTCAACTTCTTCGAGTTATTTTTTTTTTACCGTTTCCATGGAAATGTAACTTAGAATTTCGTTTCCGGAACAGAACTCGAAAACTATAAGACATATCTCAACGAAACTTGGTGTGTGGAACAATCATCATGTGTAGATGTGCCTTTTGGGGTTTTCAACTTCTTCAAGTTATTATTTTTTACCGTTTCCATGGAAATGTAACTTAGAATTTCGTTTCCGGAGCAGAACTCGAAAACCATAAGACATATCTCAACGAAACGTGGTGTGTGGAACAATCATCATGTGTAGATGTGCCTTTTGGGGTTTTCAACTTCTTCGAGTTATTTTTTTTTTACCGTTTCCATGGAAATGTAACTTAGAATTTCGTTTCCGGAACAGAACTCGAAAACTATAAGACATATCTCAACGAAACTTGGTGTGTGGAACAATCATCATGTGTAGATGTGCCTTTTGGGGTTTTCAACTTCTTCAAGTTATTATTTTTTACCGTTTCCATGGAAATGTAACTTAGAATTTCGTTTCCGGAGCAGAACTCGAAAACCATAAGACATATCTCAACGAAACTTGGTGTGTGGAACAATCATCATGTGTAGATGTGCCTTTTGGGGTTTTCAACTTCTTCGAGTTATTTTTTTTTTACCGTTTACATGGAAATGTAACTTAGAATTTCGTTTCCGGGACAGAACTCGAAAACTATAAGACATATCTCAACGAAACTTGGTGTGTGGAACAATCATCATGTCTAGATGTGCCTTTTGGTGTTTTCAACTTCTTACAAATATTTTTTTTACCGTTTCCATAGAAATGTAACCTAGAATTTCGTTTCCGGAACAGAACTCGAAAACTATAAGACATATCTCAACGAAACTTGGTGTGTGGAACAATCATCATGTGTAAATGTGCCTTTTGGGGTTTTCAACTTCTTCGAGTTATATTTTTGGACCGTTTCCATGGAAATGTAACTTAGACAATCATCATGTGTAGATGTGCCTGAAAGGCCCGATGGGCTTATGGCATTGCACAGTATCCAGCCGTCTGTAAACTTTTCGCATTTTGTCTTCTTCTCCAGAACCACTTTGTCTAAGGAGCTGAAATTTTGTGTGTTGTGTTTAGTTGAAAAAAGGTTCATAGTCACTGTTATTCAACAACTATTCTTCAATAAATTTTCCCAAAGGCGGGGGATATGGCCGACTCTGTCTGCTTGTTAGATTTATTACCGTACATGTTATGGGTTAGTATGTGGATACTCTATCGTTGTATGTCTTTAGTTATCAAAAAGTTACAAAATTGGGTACAATATAGAATGTTTTCATTTTAAGTAATGCAAAATATCCATGATGGCAACAGAACCCTACCTTTAACTCAGGAAGTTTGGATCTTTACGGTCGCGCGGGTTGCTTTAATAGTAGCGGCACTGAAACTACAATTCCTTCAACCTATGGTAATACTAGAAATTGTGCGCTTTGAGTATGGTCCTGCATGGAAATAGTGCTATATAAATGGACTATAATATTTTTGTTATGACATTGGACAAGAACAGCCAAATTTCCAGACTCGGTTCCAGAGCATTAATCTAACTGACTTGAGAACTGGTATGAAAGTTACCAATGTGCGGGTGATGTGGTAAATACTCCAGATTATCCATTAAAAGTTATTGACTTGATTGTACCTACAAATGTTTTAAAATTAATTCATGTTCAGTAAAATGTAAAAGCGGTTAAACTATAGACATATGGACGAGGATATGACTATGAGGTGTGCTCACTTATACTGGCATTAACTGTTGTTTTGGATAATCAGCACTCCAACATCACAGTGCAGTGTCAGTAAAAGCATTGTTTTATATATGTAATATAATGCTGAGACAGTGAGTGCCAAGCAAGGTAGCAACAACTTCTACCTTTCAGTTTTAACATTTTTTGACATTGCACAATTGGGAATAGAACCTGGCCTGAGCTATATCCCCGATCTTACATTCTTTCCATTCTAACTTATTAAATACTTATTTGTGAAATATAATAAATATTTTGGATAAGAAACTGAAAGACACTAAATTATTATCAAATTCTTCCCTTTACTACCTCTACTAATTGGCCAATGCCATTACGGCTCCGGTAAAAAGCCAAACTCTTATTGCTTTAATTGCTACATTCAAAGAGTATGTTTATTGTGTGTTTGAACTTGAACTTCGAAACAACAGTGTATTATGTAATGAGTGTACCTGCTTAAAAGAAATAAAAATTAAAAAAAAGAAATTCTACCCTGAGTATTGAAGCCTGATTGCTTAAATATAACATGGGAAACTAAAGAACTTGAAGATTCCAAAAAGGCAGCATGATGCATTTTATCAAAATAAATATTCTCAGTAATCAGAATCATTTTCAAAATTAAGTTAACAAAATGTGTTTATTTTCTTTGAAAAGAAGTAAAAATGTAAAAGGAACTCCACTTCGATTATAGATATAACATAATGTTAGTCATGATCCATAGTTTTGAATATAAATATTGTTTCCAATTGTTAAAAACAATTAAATTAATGTCAGGTGTTAGCTTTCATGGAAATAATACACCCTGTTTCAATTTAATGTAATCTAATCTAATCCATTTCCAAGCATGATGTTATTAAATATCAATATTAAAATTTTCTATTAAGTGTTGTATGATTGTTATGGGAACATTTGATTAATTTCCATCAATTACTATTTAGTCCCCTATTCATTGTACTGTTAGCATGAAATTTTGTAAATCATATGATATTGCCAAAAAATTAACAAAATCATTTAGCATGGTTTTCATTCTGATACTCAGAATTCAAGTAAAGTTAAGTTCACCTTTTCTCAACCAGGCTTGCCATGGTTAATTTGACATGAAACAGTGAAACATCCATTTATTCTATACCCATGTAAACTTAAGATAGTAATACAGGGGTGCAATACGGTTCCCGTGGTCGATTTCCGTATTGCACGGTGAATTCCGTATTGCACGGCTGACGGTTCTACTTTCTCTAAACTTCGGCACTTCTCGGAATTTTCCGTACTTTTCAATGTTTATCCAATTAAATCTCCGGAATTTATGTTTTAATAATACTGCTAGTATTTGTTCGGTTGATTAAAGTATCAGCATGGATTTGGCCTAATATTAACAGCACCATCTGGGAAAATGTTGCTCAAATTATCATTAACAAGGCAGAAAAGCGCAAAGTAGAAGGGGAATCGAAAGCATTGCCGAAAGATTCGCTAGCGATGCTGCGTCAACCGTTTACTATTGTGACGTCATAACCATGGTTACGTCATTCGAAAGAAGCACGACGCACGAACGTCTGAATGTTGTTTCTTATTTTCAGTTCTTTGTTAGTAAATGATAATAAAGCAAATTTGATGGTTTAATTATGTTACCACACTGAAGAAAATTTCACTTACAGCTCTTTTGGGCTGACAAATGAGAAAATAAAGATATTATTAAGATATCAAATCGTGAGTCGTGCTAGTCAAGCAACCGCCCGTGTATCAATACGCAGCACGCCGTCCCAGTAAATTTATGCAACTTTATTTGTTTACCAATTTGCTAATAAAAAGGGGTATATAATAAATATAGAACATCATACTTGTGCATTTGGATCGTTTGTATTGAACGAGAAGATGTCATGGAAGCGGAGGAACAACGAGTTCGATTTATGCACATGTATGATGTTCTATATATGTATACTACGTTGTATGGACAAACAACGTCATATACCATGTTTTGAGGAACTAAGGGACTGTTAAGTAATTGACATACCGATAATTTCATGATTACATTTGCATAGTATTGGAGACTCTCATTTCCCGTTGCATAAAACACAAAGGTAAACTTTAAAGGGACAGAAGCACATTTTTCCTCTCAAATAAGTTGATAGTTGTAAATATTGTCACTAATAGTAACACCCTTCTCTCTTCGGAAAATGGGGTGGGATAGCGCAGTGGTTAGCGCGTTCGGCTTCGGATCAAGAGGTCCGTGGTTCGAATCCCGCCAAGGGCACGGCAACTTTGTCTGCAGTAGAGAACTGTTCTACACGCAGTAAGGTTTGGGTGCAATGCTACACTGAATTTCAGTGCAGTACCACCCATGGTTTCACCGCAATGCATAACCACATGGCGTTGCGGGCTTTCTAATACTAGCAGCCGCGATATAAGTGAAATACTCTTGAAAGCGGCGTTAAACCACACCTCACCTCACCTCACCTCTTGGGAAAAACAAGTTAAAAAATGAGTGTACATGGTTTGGTAAAGTCATTGGAATTGTTTCTGTAATTTGAAATAATAAAATGTGTTCACATTAAAATGTCCGCCATGCAATTTTTGCTTTATAATGAGTTTATACCAACACTGTTATTACCACTACAGATAATTGGTTTGTGTAATAAGATGTTTTACCCAGTTAAAGGAATGGCTATGTTAAAGGATTGCACTAAGGCTAACCTACGGTAAGTGTTAAGGTTGTTTTGTGTAGCAACCCCCTGAGACATCTATCAGAGACACAATGTCTATTGTGCAGCATTTATTGGATACCAGTATTTATTATTCCAAATATGGTAGCTATATTAAATCGTTTGAATTCATCATAATTATTTAGTATTCATTTTAACTGTTGAGTTTATTAGTGCTTTAACCCTTAACTTGCGCATCACGGAATAGTCTGGGAGGGCTATAAGCAATTCCTTCGTGTCTCAATCCGGATCCCGGATACGAGACTTAGAATTATTCACAGCCGTCTCTCAGTTTGCTAGCCGTGGCCGCGGTCTGCGAGTCGAGCTGCCTCCGTGAGTCGCTCAATAAAAACATTTGTATTATGTCTCGCAGTTAGCCACGATAACAAGACTTTGTCAATGTCCGGTCAAAATGTCCAGCAAAAATCACACCAAATTGCGTGTGCATTGTCGACTCGTAACGCATCGATAATTAGCTTTACAAAAGGCCAATTTTATCGGGCTTCGCCCTGAAGCCTAATATCCTTGTGGGCTAATTACCACCCACGTGATGCATTGCCTCAGGTTTGCCCCGCCCGTACATGCTATCTGCCTCGTATCTAGCGGGACGGGGGAAAAAATTGGCAACTCGCCTTACTCCTGCACTTCATATCATGTGAACGAATTGTTTGTTTTAAAAAAATAATACGGCAAAATAAAAGGGAAAGAATAGACTACAATCCCATATAAAATTCGCAAATGTCAAAAAAATAATAAAGACACAGCAAGCGCCGTGAAAAAGGTCATGTTTACACTTCATAAATTTTGAAACAATCGGCAAACTTCTTACACATTTATCTAGGGTTGGGTACCACGAACATTTCAGTACCGCGGTATACCTATTTTTTTGTCCAAGTACCACGGTATTTACCACGATATACCGTGCTTGAAATGAATAGGATCAGGTTATGTATATTATACAGGTAGAATTGTTCCCGATGTCTTTTTATTCAGAACTCAGTATAATTGAACACCAAAGATGAAAAATTCAAAAGTAGATAAAATCATAACTATCATTTCAAGTTTTTATCAGCATATTAACATGCGACCAATCAGTTAGCAAATTGCAGACACTTTCATTAGAGATGTATTACATTCAAACTACAGATAACAACAGTTTAAAGAACCATTTAAAGAGTAGTTACTTTTAATAGTAAGATATTAAATTTTTCTGACGATAATCATTCAGAAAAAGGTAATTTTTTCTTATGATAAAAACCCCGGTTTTCTCCAACGTACCGTGGTACGTACCACTTGATTGAAAAACCACGGTTTTCCGGTATACCGGTAAAACCACCCATCTCTACATTTATCACTGCTAAACTACTGAATGCATTTTCATAATTTTTATATCACAATAAACCAAAAAGAATAATCTTTTATTCTATATAAAATGCGCATATTTATTCACAGAAATAAAGATACAATTTAACCTTTCTGAGAGGCATGTGAAACCAAACGACACACAAAGTAATCAACATATTTTCATCAGTTATGGTTCGAGGTTAGCATTTATTTGAAAGGTCAAACAACATAACCATATTTGGGTTGACATGTGCTTATTTGTCAACTGGTTCGAGATTATGATTTCTTGGAAAAGTGCGATGAACGACCGTTTGCAATGCCGCATACATGTTGTAAGTATTTACGATTTTATAGGTGGAGATAAAGACAAACTTCACATAGCTATAGAATTATAACCAAAGGTCGCATTCTAATAATTTTATATCATTGTGAAACTAGACATCTTGTCTTCAATTCCGTATATAAATAGATTTTCATTCATTTCGTATTTATGATGTTACGAGGCCCGAATTAAAGACAATCTTTCGAAAGTAATAGAATAAAAACGAAAAATCATAGAAAATTCATTCAAAGTTTCGGTTGTGAATTAGCCATTTGTGTACGGGTGCTGCGACTTGAATTTGTATTGAACGCCCGTATATAGTCCGTATTCGCCATGTAGATACGGTAGGTTTCGTAAAAACGGTACCGGAATCGCCGCCAGCAGAGCTAATTAGTGCCTTAGACAGAACTACTGCTGCGAGCCTGTAAATTCCACAGGGGCTAAAATTGGTAAAATAGAAATACGCAACATAAGGGTTAACATTATGAGTGGCCAAGTTACAGCTCATTTAGTCCAGTACTGGCCCCTGGGTAAAGATCAACCTCCCCCCAAAAGGCATTACTAAAACAAGTTTCTGACATTAGCCAGTGAAATAAAAGAGGCTGATGTGAGTAAGGCCTTGCGGGGGAAGTTGGGTGAGGGTAAAGATCAGCCTGTTCCAGAATGTTCAAGGACTCCCAAGAAAAGGGTTAGTTTCAAGAGTTGGGTGGCAGCCTTCTTCTTTCATTACACTTGATTTTCATCAAATTGACTTTAACAAAAAAAAGGCATAGAGTTTTTAAGATATTGCTATTTTCAATCTGTTATGTTATGAAACATGCGTCATGTTTGTTGATCAAGTTGTTTTCAATTCCAAATATAGAGTTATAACATTATAATCCTCTGTTTTCTAAGTCACTTTTAATGGGCAGATACTCCATCAAATCGATGATGTTATTTAGCGCTCTGCGCTGTTTTTGTGTTCCTCAATTCAAAACAACTCTTTGGGGAGCTTTGTTGATCTCAAACATCTCATTTAGTATGTTACCTCACATACTGACAAAATGCCTTCAAGCGGGTGACAGCCAACAAATTCCATCGCTGGAAAATGTCTACGTCTTCATCAAGAAATCAATAAATGTTCGGATTCTCAATAAAGTCATAATTATGCCCCTGTCCTTCCCCGTTGAAGGCTGATGTACACACAATAGAACCAGAGCTTCTCAAAGAAATCTGTTTGATGAGGTATCTTACGACTTCTCTGCAATCAAGCTGTTAAATACTCTTGAGATTCAGATGGTATTGAAATAATGCTATCAATTAGGATCTGGAATCATTTGATCTGGATGTTTATAATATGTTTTTCAAAATTTGTTTGAGGAATGGAAATTTGTTAAAAATGTTTGTAAAAATATTTTCTCCAGAAAAAACTAATTGAAATAAAAAGAATCAATATGTTGAATATGCTAGATAAGTATATTAATTCAGGAAAATAAAGTAACATTTTCCCTGCGAAACTAGGAATTTTGCCTCTTATTTTGCGAGTGGACAACCCTGATTTATTCCCTTTGTTAACTGGATGTGTTTTTTGTTAAATTGACCACTAAGAATGGTTTGGCATTCATTTATTCGTTAGTTTAAGTCCTATGAATGTTTCAAAACAAACATATAAAACAGAAAATGACATATAAAGGTCAAAGGAAATAATAATAATAACACTTTATTGTCCGCATACAAAGTACATAGGAAATTTGGTTTGTGCATTTTGCACCCGGCAGCCACAGTGCAGTGCCAGTTCAAGCGTTGTTCTATCCTTATAATGCTGAGTGCCATGCAAGGAAGCAACAACTCTCATCTTTTAACGTCTTTTGGTATGACACGGCCGGGAATCGAACCCCGACCTATCGGATGATGAGCAGACGCTCTACCAACTGAGTTACATACAAACTCCTCTAGATTACCCGGTGGTCGGGTAGATATTTTACTCTCAAACAACATATTTTTCACAATAACAGGCAGGGTAAAATGACTGTTGCGCACAACATGATTGATTCCATTCCAACAATATTAGGCCTGCTCCTTTCAAAATATCGAACATTGCACCGAATGTCCGGTATATGCACGAAGTGAAAGGAGTGACTCGGAACACTGTTCTGGGTGTGCGGAACATGTTCTATCGCCCATAACAATGTACAGAGCTACTCCTTTCACTTTGCACATGTACCGGACATTCAGAACAAGAACAAGGCAGCGAAAAGAGCAGCCTTAGTATATGTAACATCTAAACAGCTATTTCTAAACTCCATGCACATAACCCTAACTACCGGTCTGTTTGTCGGTGATGAACTTATTTCTAGGGCCAAATGAGTTTGTTTTTCTCTGCTGTATTTATTGAATTCAACAGCTAAAGGTTTATTTTGCAGAAGATAAGTCGACAAAAGAAAATGGTGACGTATGGTTATCTGTCTACCAACAGTTTCTGACTGTTACATCATATCGTCATATAAAGCTAAAATTGTTCTAACCTATTGCTCATCAAACATTTCCTTTATTTCAGCGGACAGTAACCTTGTGAGCTCGGACCTGGGCAGTCCGAAACAGTCGTTTGTACCGTGTAAAGTGTGCGGAGATAGGGCTTCCGGCTACCACTATGGAGTCACGTCGTGTGAGGGCTGTAAGGTTGGTGCACTGGCTCCAAAATTTGCAGCATTATTAAACAATTATTGACAATTATTGAGGTTGATCCAATGAGTGATCGACCTTGAACACATGATATTTACTGAGCTGAGCATTCAATCTCAAAGCTCAATAATAATTCCTGTATTTAAAATTTTTAATTGATCTTTATTCACAGTGATCTCCAAGCCACATTGAATATTGATTTTCATGGTAGAAAATGACCTTAACTATGTGTCATCTTTTAGCATTGTACTAAGGTTTTCCTCAAAGAGTTTATGACAATTGGATCTTGGATGGGTTTGTTAAAGATTCCCTCGATAAAGAATGACTGGTTTGTTTATCATTTGCTGAATTATTCTGATAATTGCAGGGTTTCTTCCGACGAAGTATACAAAAACAAATAGAATATCGCTGTCTACGAGACGGGAAGTGTATGGTTATACGCCTCAACCGAAACCGCTGTCAGTATTGCCGCTTTAAGAAATGTCTGGCTGTTGGAATGTCCAGAGACTGTAAGAATGACATTTGACATGTTTTCTTAAATGTTAACCCTATTTATCATATACTTGTTTATAAATACGAAGATTTTGCTAAAGCTCTCGGGCTGACATTAGGATCTCGGGCTCATACAGAGTATGATATGAAAACACCAATACGATACTATCTATGTTTATTACTAGTTGAAAATATCACTGATTTATAAATCTGTAGTTTTATTACACATGAGTAAATGTTAAGTTGATTTTAAGGGAGTTAAAATAGCTGTGAGTGAGTTTAACGCCGCTTTGGCAGTATCATGGACATTGTGTATCCATGTGTAGATTTCTCTTTTAATTTTAAATAAGATACTAGGATAACAGATTTGATATGAATGTCTTGCTTTCCTCTGCAGCGGTCAGGTACGGCCGGGTCCCCAAACGGTCAAAGAGTCAAGATGACCAGCGAGTAAGTTCCACGGACTCGAGTCAGGATCAGACGGCCATAGAGAGCAAACAGCTTGCTATTTATGATGTTATCCTCAGTATCTCTCAGGCACACCACACACACTGCGGTCTCACAGAGGACAAGGTCAAGGTCATTCAGCGGAAGGTTGCCTCCCTGGTGAGTTATTCATGAATCAGATCGATAGTATATTGTAATATTCCGAGGAGGAGGATGTTAGGTTTGATAAATCTTGATGTCACCCTTATCATTAAGTTTGAAAGCATTTATCTTCATCACTATATACACTGATTTTGTAGTCATTTGATTGTTATTCTAGTGCTTTTTTATAACCTTTTCCACCTTTTCATTCTATGTCTTAATGGCATGCTATGGCTCTGTCACTCCAATTGTTTTACCATATTAATGATACAAAATGTTATTGTATCTCATGGTAGAAATTAGTGTTTTTTATTCTATTTATTCAGATATAAACAATATTAGCCATGAAAATCTATCTTTTTTTTCCCTCTGAGAGATCAATCAATCATCTTTATTCAAGTATGTAGGCCCCTGGGCCCTAATACAGGGATACACAATTCATATACAATACAGAATGCAACAATTTTACAAATTTACAAATGGTAGATAACATGAAAACACACAATTAAACACATACTGATTCATTAAGCTTTTTACAATGTTTGTCGTATGGGTAAAAAATAAAATGACTAAATTTTTTCATAATAGATTGACCATTAGTAGTAAGAATATTTTTAAACATATGAATATTTGCGTTTACATTTTTCGGTAGGTAAATTTTTCTTAAATCAAGATTCTTAAATGAGAAAGTGAAATATGTCTTCTATTCCATTATTACAAACCGGGCAAATCCTCAATAATCCATCTATTTTCTGCCATCTACCTTCATTAATCTTTAATCTTAGCAGCCCCGATCGAAATTTGACAAGAATTTTTCGAAATCTGAAATTTACAATCTCAAACAAATATTTTTCTGGTGTTAGCAAACTTTTAAATTCTCTATATAAATCGTATCTTGTACTATTATTTAGTGTTGAATGCCAATTTTGGTAGAACATATCTCTAGCCCTAGTTTTAAAAGTGTTTACAAACAAAACTCTGTTCCCTATACATTGTGATAGCCAGACAAAACCCAATTCATGGGAGAATAGAAGGTTTCTTATTTCAGAAGCCCAAGTATTATGACCCATATCATCCATATTAAGGGACGTATTATAAGCTTTCTTAGGTAAACGATCTTCATGCATTGATAATATTTTTATCCAATACTTAATAGCGCGAACAGCAGCGTTAATATACAATGGATATCGGCCACATTCACCATACACAATCGCATTTGGTGTTTGTGGACCAACATTTTAAAATAATTTACAAGCCGAAAGGTGAATCTTTTCGATATTCTCATATCTTTTAAAACCCCAAATCTCTGATGCATACATGAGTATTGGTTGTATTTGGCTATCGAATATTTTA
This sequence comes from Gibbula magus, assembly GCA_936450465.1. Taxonomy (NCBI): domain Eukaryota; kingdom Metazoa; phylum Mollusca; class Gastropoda; order Trochida; family Trochidae; genus Gibbula; species Gibbula magus. The sequence continues at coordinate 22,962,463 of OW388304.1, forward strand.
AAGTATACAAAAGACAAAAGAATTCCGAGTTTTCTAAGGTTAACACATATTTCTGTAAGAACTTTCTTGGCCCTAAGGGAAAGATCAGCAAGTGCTTTCGTCATACTAAAATAACAAGTAAATAGAAATCCCAAATATTTATAACTATTCACAATTTTCGCCATTGAAAAACCATCAATCAGTAGTACCCCAACTTTATAAGTCAAAGGTCATTACTAAACCCAGACTGAAGGACTAGTGTTAACTTCCCTCATGACTATCCTGTGTTCCCTGGCAGATGCACCAGATCAAGATCCCGGAGCACCCCGTGCAGTACACGGAGGAGGAGTTGGAAGCTCAGCGGCTGCTCATGTGGCAGCAACTGTCGACCCTCATCACTCCCTCCATACAGAGTGTTGTCGAGTTCGCCAAGAGGGTTCCTGGTAAGTTTTCTACAACTTTGTTTAGATCCAGCTGTACCTACATTGAATTGTAAGTGGACCTCATGCTTTCTTTTTATACAGAGAATTGTGAAATTTGCCAGGTTGTTTTGTTCGGATGACTATTTTCAGTGTTTTTCCTGATTTCAGTGTTTTTGGAGGCTTGGTGATCTTTCTTAGATCAGAGATTGCTTTTCAGAAGTTTGAGGGGACTAGTGTCTTATATAATTACTTTGTATCTGCTTTTTTCTAGTCCAATAATTACTGTGTACATTTAAGGTTTGATTTTTAAAAACAACGAGACCTCTGTAACACTTCAAAGTTTTCATAACTTTGCAACATCATCCCTGATCCTTGCCCTCTTTGTTTATAACTATTTCCTATTTCTTTGCAGCTTTTTCAGAGCTATCTCAAGATGATCAGCTCATACTAATAAAGACAGGATTCTTCGAGATATGGTTGACTCGAATGGCAAGAATGTTTAACAAGGGGGAGAACTCTATCACATTTGAAGATGGAAGCGTTATTCCCAAAGATGAATTGGATGTTGTGTATTCAGTAGGTTTTACTTAATTTTGTATGAAACTTGAAGTGATAAAATGTCTAAAGAGAGCAAAGTCATTTAGAAGATGGAGTTAACATTGTAACTTTCATTTTACCAAAAACATGGACATCTCTGTACGTTTAATTTATTTATCTAAAATCGTTATTTTCTGAATGCTTGAATTCTCAAGTTTTCCATGAAAGTCTCATTGAAAATTTTGTACTAATTTAAACAAATCAAATGCCAGATGATAAATTTTGTATGGAAGCAGTGATATTTTAATGCATCCATTTGACCCTTTCAGCCCGAGTTTGTGTGTTCTATGTTTGACGTCGCCGCTAGCTTTAACAACCTGAACCTCAATGATACAGAAGTGGGTCTCTTCACCGGCATCGTCTTGTGTTCTGCAGGTGAGTGATGCTTCACTATAATAAGGAAATTTAATAATTTATAGGGACATACAGCGTTTATCAGTTAACCCTTAACATGCGGGCGACGGAATAATCCGGGCGGGCTATAAGCGATTCGTAGGTACTCCAGTACGGATCCCGGATCGCTTACTTAGAAGAATTCACGCCTGTCTATGTACTGGGCTAGCCTCCATACCGGGTCCCGAGTCGATTGTTTCCGCGACTCGCTGCATGAGAATGGCTGTATTTATGCCTCGCAGCCCGCAATGAGAATAAAACTTTCTTCAGTGTCTGGTCAGAACGTCCAGCAAAATTCACACCAATTTGCGTGTGCATTGTTGACCCGTAACGCATCGATAATTAGCTTTACAAAAGGCCAATTTTGTCCTGCTTCGCTCCGATGGCTACACTGCCCGGCGGCTAATTAGCACCTAAGTGTCTGCACTGCCCCGGGGTGAGATAGGCCCGTACAGGCTTATCTGTCTCGCATCCCGCCACATGGGCAGATAGCCTATGCTTATCTGTCTCGCATCTCGCCACATGGGCAGATAGCTTCTAATTACGGGAAGATATTGCGATAAGCTACCTTTCTCTCGCACTTCGTATCATATGAACCAATTGGTTGTTTTCATTTTTTTTTATACCAAAATAAAGAGGAAAGAATGGCCTTTATTCCCATATAAAAATCGCAATTGCGCTAACATAACTGAAAATACAGCAATCGCACAGAGATAGCCGACTTTCGCACTTTTGAATTTTGATACATGTGGCGCATTTACCCCAACATGCCTCGGCGCTCTATTTCTAAGAAACTACTTGGGATATTTTCATAATTTTTTTATCAGTATATAGATAAAAGAATTGTCTTCAATTCCATATAAAATACGTGTATTTTCGGCAATAACTTTTGATGCGCCAGGTGTCGCGCAGAAGGTGATATTCGGCTTTGAATAAGTGGCGCTCTTAGCATATACCATCATTACGGGCTTTATAACTTGTGAACCGCAAGTCCGATTTTTATAATTTTTACATCATTGTAAAGAGAAAAACATTGTCTTCAATTCCATGTATAATGCGCATGTTTTCGGGAAGAACTCTGCATGCGCAAAGCGCCGCGCCAAAAGGTATAATTTTCGCACTTCATAACTTTTGAACCGCAAGTCCGATTTTTATAATTTTTACATCATTGTAAAGAGAAAAACATTGTCTTTAATTCCAGATATAATGCGCATGTTTTTGGGAAGAACTATGCATGCGCGAAGAGCCGCAATATTGATGTACGCATAAGTGAAGAAGTATGATAATATATAACTAAAATACTGTTCTTTTGATACGCAAATATAGAGCTTTATAAACGATGAACAACTGTCATGACGGAATTTTGTTTCCAGTATTGGAAAAAAAATTATAACATAAAAGTGAAAATATATTTGAGTACGGGACCCGCCGCTCGGGGAAAAGCCTTTTCGTGGGAATATTTTCTCAGGAAAATATTTCACTTTTCGGAGTTTCTAAAAATGCGTGAACATTTTTGTTACTGATGCCATTTGCGAAAGGTTTTTATTTCTAAAATTCAAATGCGAGGGCGCACCTTTCCAAACCATTTGAATTGAATTTATTATTTTATCTTTTACATTATTGAATAAAAGACGTTTCATTCAATAAGATTTGAAGAATTATTTATATGTGTAGCGGACTGAACTGAGCAGATGGAGAATTTGATTCCTCACCACTTTTATTACCAAAGTTCTTTTGTATCACAATTACTTTTTTAGGTATTAGTTTTTTCGTGAGCAGGGGAATTTCCGACGGGATTCGCCATGACATAATGAGAAAAAATTCCCATGAACATGGGCGTGGTCCGTCATCTTCGGGACCGACCCACAAGTATAAATATCTACCGGGGGGTGCGCGGACCCCCCCGCTTTTGGTCGCCACCCCCCAAACTTTTTGTGCAAATTATTTTTTTGTTTCTACTTTGAAATAAAGGTTCGTGTCATTCCGAGGTATGAAGGTTTCTGCTATATATGTCGAGAGGGCATGGGAACCCATTCCCAATAGAATCCGGGGTTCGTCCCATAGGATTGTTCCTCGGAGTCTCTCGTTCTCAAAAGAGAACATGGGAAACCTGTCCCGCGATTGAATCCGGGGTCCGCCGCGGAAGACGGGGACGGGAATTCCCGGAGAGCATGGGAGTATGCTCCCATGGGTCCGGGCTCCGCCTCGAGAGACCGCTCCTTGGATGCTCTGCTTCTCGAAAAGAGAAGTCATTCGGCAACTGACAACCCGAGCTTCCCTGACATAGTAGTTTATTTTCCGGGCCTCGCGCCCGGTGCTACACGTCGCCGAGGAAATCAGAAAATGGTCCGTTTGACATATGCGTCGGAAAAATCGGCGCGATGTCAGAAGCCGTCGGCGCCGTCGGCGCTTGCGGCGCAGTCGTCCTAGATGCGCCGGGAGGTTCTGAAACTGGCAAATGAACGTCCATGAAGCTCACATTCATTATCTCTGTATGTTTATTGTCTCTAATCACATGTTATATGTTGCATACATCTAACGCATTTTCAATCATTTACAGGTTGAAGCAGAATGCTGCGCGGACGTGGACGCAAGGCCCTGCGACGGCCTAGGACGTTGCATACTAGGACACGCAGCTTTGAAGCCGTTACAAGCGACGACGACTTCATCAACGAGATCCATGCTGATGAAGCCTCTGATATGGAGTCAACTGACAGTGATGGTAGCAGTGGTTTAGACAGTGATGATGCATATGATCGGGACACTGTAATAGATAGTGAACATGGTGACACAGATGCTCTGAGTGATATAGAGACAGAGATTGCCAGAAAGATTCTAGCCGCCGGTAATTCCACCGAAGAAGACTTTAGTGGTTTTGAGGAGGAGTTTGCCGAAATACCACAATATAATCATGATAATTCACAGACGTTTGATGAGTGGGTGGATGGTCCGCGGCCACGTGTAAACTTGCCTTTCACTGGTCAAACTGGGTTGCGCCAGTTCATAGAACTTCCTGAGAACCCTGAACCTATTGACTTTTTCAATTTGTTTATACATAATGATGACTATGAGGATATGGCAACGGAAACCAATAGATATTTCAAACAAGCAATGGAGGACAAAATTCTAAGACCCCGTTCAAGAATGCAACAGTGGCAAGACACTAATGCAGAAGAGATGAAGGTATTTGTAGCCATGACAATTGCCATGTCATTGGTTGTGCAGAGAAACTTTGCTGATTACTGGTCAACAAGTGATGTTACCTCAACGCCTTTCTTCGCCAAGTGCATGCCCCGAGACAGGTTTTGGCTTCTTATAACCTACCTACACTTGGCTGACAACAGGAGGATGCCGGGCCGTAACACCCCGTGCTTTTCACCAATAAATAAACTGGGACACTTGTATAACCGGATAGTTCACCGTTTTTCAAGAGTGTATAAACCGCATCAAAACATTTCAGTCGACGAGGGCATGGTGCCCTGGAAAGGTAACTTATCTTTCAAAGTTTATCTTCCCGACAAGCCTAAGAAGTATGGGATAAAGGCTTTCATGTTGTGTGACTCGCACAACGGATACGTTTGCAAGTTCAAACTCTACACTGGAAAAACGAATGAACCGGTTTCTGAAGGTGGCAAAACTTATGATGTAGTCATGGACTTGGTGAACGACTACGTTGGACAGGGGCATCACATCTTTATGGACAACTACTATTCGTCCACAAATCTGTACATAAATTTGTGGGAGCGGGGAATAGGTGCCACGGGGACGTTGAGAGCCAATCGAAAGGGACTTCCTGATTCAGTCAAGAAACCTAAAAAGAAAGCCAAGCAAGGGGACATGACAGTTTCTCACAACCATGGCCTACTCGTTCTTCGCTACGAAGATAGAAAATCAGTGCTTCTCATGTCTACTGTTGAAGATACACAACTTGAACAAACAGGGAAGAAGAACCGGGCAACAGGGGAACCAGTTCTCAAGCCGCGCATTGTAACAACGTACAACAAGTACATGGGAGGTGTTGATCGGGCCGACCAGATGTTGTCGTACACGGCGTTCCGAGTGAAGACCCTGAAGTGGTGGAAACGGGTTTGGTTTCACGTTCTCAACGTTGCCATGTTGAACTCTTACATCGTTTATAAAGAATACAGCAAAGATAAACCTCTAAAAACAAGTCGGGAATACAGGAAGGCTTTGGCGCAACATATAGTAACATTTGCGGACAAGGAACAAGTTCCATCACTTTGCAGACGTCCCCGTGGTCGGCCGAGCACGAGCGACGAGAGTGTCACTCGTCTTCATGGACGTCACTTTCCGACGAAGATTGAGCCTGTCGGAAGGAAGAAAAACGTCACAAGGATGTGTGTGGTATGCTCTAAGGCAAAACGCGCCGTCCTCGCAAAACAGATTGAAGAAGGCAATGGGCCAGCAAGGAAGAAAAAACGAGTAGGCAGAGAGTCTTCTTATGAATGTACAGATTGTAATGTTTCTCTGTGCGCCGCACCATGCTTCAAACTGTACCACACCGCCACTGACTATTCCAGGGCTTACATCACTGCCACGGAAAAAGAAAGAAATGAAGAAGGGAATGAAGAAGAAGAAAATTGAAAGTAAAGAGAGCCGAAGTGTGGACTAGTATATACACATTATATACATACCTTGTTAGGTCCCTAAAGCTGTTCTGCGCACAACCGCAGGTAAATATTGTGTATATTTGTACATAAATGCATTGTAATTTCATTGTAATACATGTCATTGCAAATAAAATATTCTTTATTTTATCAAAGAGACAGAGAAAGTGAATGCGAGCTTTCATTGGAAGTTCAGCCAGAACCGCATCATAAAAAACACCCATAAATGCTGAACCGGGTGGCCGATTTTCATAAAACATACATGGGATAAAGAGGAAAGATTCGGCTTTGATTCAATATAAAATTTATACATGCGCACGAAAAACTAAAGTTGCGGCACGTGCCCCGATATGCGCGATAGTCAAAAAGTTGCCTCAAAGTACCGAGGGTACCTTCATTTGGCACGCTATAGCTTCCGAACGAAGTTGCGCATTTTTTTTCTTTTTACATCATCGTAAAGAGCAATAAATTGTCTTCAATTCCATGTATCACATGTATATGCGCAGCGAAAAATAAACATGCGGCAAATGATGCGCCAGATGTCGCAAAAAGTTAGTTTTTCAAAAATGAATTTTCTAAGTACTGGGGGTGCCTTCCTTACGCTCTTCATATATTGCGAACCATTTGACGTATTCCAATAATTTTTATATCATTGTAAAGAGGAATAAATTGTCTTCAAGTACATACGTGTTTCGCATGCGCGCGAAATAATTTACGATTTTATAAAGCTGGAAATAAAGACAAACTTTACACCGCGCAACATGTATTGCGTTCGCCGCGGTGATTAGTGTATGCTGTGCTCATTAGTACCCATTAGTTCCACGCGCGCTCGGCTCTGGCACCCTCGAGGAGGTCTCGAGGAGGTCTCGAGGAGGTAACGGTACTGTAATTAGCACAGTCCCGGGGGGACCAAGCAGTGCCAGTAACTTGGTGCGCGTCGGGACCATTCACGTGGTACTGTCGGGGTAGCGTCACTCTCCTTTGGTTGGTTATATTTTCTGAACCATAAGTCGTATTCTAATAATTTTTATGTCATTGTAAAGAGGAATAAACTATCTACAAGCACATATAAATTTCGCAATATGCGCGCTCAGGAGTTTTGATTTCATGAAGCTGGAAATAAAGACAAACTTTAGATGACAATAGAATTATAACCATAGGTCGCATTCTAATATTTTTTATATCATTGTAAAGACAAACATCTGGTCTTCAAGTCCATATAAAAATTTCAGTAGCGCGCTCCAAATTCATGATGTTATAAGGCCCGAATTAAAGACAATCTTTACAAAGTAATAGAAAAGTAAAGAAAAATCGTAAAAAAATAATTCAAAGATGCGGGTATAAAGCAACCATTTGTGTACGGGTGCCGCGACTTGAATTTGTATTCAACGCCCGTATATAGCCCGTATTCGCCATGTAGATGCGGTATATTTCGTAAAAACGGTACCGGAATCGCCGCCTGGAAATTCCGCCAGCAGAGCTCGTTAGTGCCTAAGCTCAAACTACTGCTGCGAGCTGCGAGCCTGTAAATTCCGCCACAGGGGCTAAAAAGGGTAAAATATATATACGCAACGTAAGGGTTAAAATTAAATCCATATTGTCAGAAATGGAGTATTATGTAAACAAATGTTGCAAAAATGTTTAAAACTGTCCTTGTTTGCGTTCCATTTTCATCAATGAACATTTAAACTGTTTATGCAGCAATATCTTTTTTTTCTTTTTTTTCTTCTTTTTTTTTAATTAAATTTTTATTTCAGAAGTGCCTGTTACAAAAAGGAGAACATGCCCAGGGTAGCATGAACCCATCTACCCTTTGAAATAAAGACATTTCTAAGTTTTTTTTGTTTTTCTACACAAGACAAAAGTAGCAATATCTTGGCTATAGCTATCTTTTGCTCGTGTCGCAGATTACGTTATTTGTTAATGTCAGAGATGTATTTCTTCTTATAAAAGATGAGCACTAAGTAGTTAAGCAGTGTTATTATTGTGGTAGAAAATATGTAGGTGACTGGTAGATCTCAGTATGTCACACTAACAATACAAGACTTGAAATCTCTCGTCACTTCAAGCATTATGATTGAAGTTATTACAAAGATCATCACCTTTAAAAGTGAAATTAATCATCATATCAATCTCTCTTTCCTCTCTTTTCAGATCGCCAGGGACTCTCAGATTCTAAATCCGTTGAAAAAATTCAAGACAATTTGATTGAAGCTTTAAAACTACAGGTTAGCCGGAATCATTCCACTGAGGAGAGCCTGTTTGCGACCATCATAATGAAACTGCCGGAACTACGTACTCTGGGCAGCCAGCACCAGGAAACCCTAAAGTGGTACCGCGGACATTGGGAACATGTGGCACTGCCGCCTCTATTCGCTGAAATATATGATATACCAAAGGCTGAGGAGGAGATAGCCCAGTGATATGCTAGTCCTTGTAACCAACAGTCAAATAGTGTTCAGTGACAAACCATAAACAGTGTTTCATTTCCATGGCACCTTAGTGTTTGGTGAGGGACTACATTGTCTCGTTTCCATGGCAACTCAGTGCTGGGCAAGGGACTACATTGTCTCGTTTCCATGGCAACTCAATGTTGGGTGTTGAGTTGATCTGGTCAGCTTTACTGTTCTACACTGATTTTATGGTATGGTGTCAGTGATGGATGATTCAGCTATTCATATTGCCTTGGTGATGAACTTTAAAATGATGTTTCCATGGCAACGGTTTTCACCTCCACCCTGTCAAGTAGCAGTAACAAACTGATGTGAGTCTCATGACCAATACGGTTTCCATGACAACAGATCATCTCAGTGCTATGTGAAGCAGTGTGCGGTTTCCATAGCAACAGTTATCTCCGCGCTATGTGAAGCAGTGTACATTTTCATGGCATGAGGTCATCTCAGTGCCATGTGAAGCAATCTGCTGTTTCCATTGCAACAGGTTGTGTCGGTTCTCCATGAAGCTGTGTACGATTTCCATGGCAGAAGCTGTCATCTCAGTGCCATGTGGAGCAGAGCTGTACTGGCGATTGTGCCATTTTCAACAGGGGAGATAATTCATGTAGAATTTTCAGTCCTAAGATTTAAGTATGGTTTTGAAATTATACTGGTTGTTTGATAGTGCTTGTGATTCTCTCTGGGGCTGATACAGTTTACGGTGGCAATGACAAATAATATTCAGGGATTTTGGTATTAACATAACCTCGATCGAGAGGCATGGGTTGTAATCTCATAAAACATGTTTAGCAGTATAACAATTATGCAAGGATAACTCTGAGCAGTCAAAAACAACGAAAGTTGTCTCAAATTATTCAGAATTTTTTTAGAGCTATGATTTGTACCTAGTCATGTCCAAAGCATTTTCCAGTGTGGCCACAAGAGAAGAAAGATGAGTAGAAAGTGATAATGTTGTGAAACTGATGCTGTCATGTTTGTTCAAGAAGGTTATAGTTTTATTTGCAAAGTAATGCTATGCTATGTTTAAAGAGGATAAGGTGATGGTAACGAGGCTACTGCTAGTAAGTCACTGGACGAACTATAATAGCTTGTCTATTGCAATAGAATTATGGCATTTATGTTATGAAACACAAAACACAAAAAAAAAGAATATTTCATACACTTAAACAGTATACACATATGTTAAAAACAAGAATGTTTATTTTATTTCAGATACATTACAAATTATTTAGATTTATCAACATCAGTTGTTAGTTCTCATGAGAAGCAGTAAAACCTGACATGTTGTTTTCTTTTCTTTACTGATGTGCCTCAAGTAATATAAACACCGAGTTTATTCTCCAATTTTGGACAGATATGATATCTCGAAGCTTTAGGATTGTATTAGTTGATAATTGGTGCTGCTTGAGAATAATTAAAACAAGAAATGTATGACGGAAAGTCAGCAACTTCAGCATAATTCAATTGTGCCAACAACTAGATATTTCTCAGGATACAGATCTTCGTTAACAGATGACAAGGAGTCAATTAAAAGGCCATGGACTTGAGTTTATGTCGAAATATATATGAATCATGTTTAGGCACATTCACATTGTGTGATTTGTAGTTACAACTTGTTGTATCATCCTGTAGTATCGACAGAAAGTGTATGTACATCAGTTGGTAAATTGATACAACTAGAATGTTCTCACAGTGCAAAGTTGCAAAGTTGGGCACTACAAGTATTAACTACAAGTTGTATCGCAAGAGAGGGCCTTTACTTGTAAATGTATCAGATCATGAGTGGCACTTGGTTATACATTCCTCAAAAGTTAATTTTAACAATAATGAAATATTTTGGGAATAAATTTTAGACATTAACTTGCATGCTCTCAGGTCCCTGATTTCAAATTTGTCTGAGGACTGACATGGTATTTATCAATAAAGCTAGGAGTCCCCAAATATTACCGGACAGCTGTCTTTCTTTCAAAATCTCCTCAAAGTTTAATGCATGTGTATGAAATTATGATAAAATGGCATCAGTTAAATCAACTCCATTTTGAGTCTGCCTGCTCCTTTATCGAACCAAGAATTTCTAGGCTACGCTGTCCTTATTCCTGAACCTGCTTTAACATAATATCTTTACCTTTCATGAAATAGTATTTATAGAAATTTATTTTATCACAAAATAACGCAAGTATTATGGGTAATTTTGCATGACACAACTCTTTCAATTAAGCCTTGAATCAAATGTCCGCCATCTTAGCTTACGTTGAAGGTGTTGTATTTGTGATGACATGTTATAGCTGCAGCCAATGTCAATGATACTGTACATGTAACAAAATAATTATTTCTCAATTGTATAGTAAATTGTGTGTATTAATCTTTTAAGTGCTAAAGTGTAAACAATATTGTTTGTATTTTAAATGCCCAAAAAGATGTTTAAAAAAGTATTAATTTGATGTTTATAATAACAAATTCATATGTAATGGTAATATGTGCATAATGTTTTTAACGTGATAAACCTACCTGACATATTTCCTTCAGTGCAAAGAATAAGAGAGAAATAAGAATATTTTTTTAAAAACTTAGGTCTACTGCTGACCTAAAGTCAATAGAAATGATTGATTACCAAAGGAGCAAGATATTTATCTATCATTCTTCTTTACATAAATCCTGAGACTTTGGACAGATGATTGAAGGATCCTGTGTCATTCATGTGAAAATTTAATAAATTGCGTGTTTCAAAAATTTTCTCATTATGAACGGTTCTGCTTGAAGATTGTAGTTCCATTTCAATGTTAACTTCAATGCCAAATCTGCAGCTTGTAACTTGCAATGATGGCTTTTTGATTTTTCGATAAACAAGTGTTTGTCAATCATAATAGAAATTTCTGAACTTTTTAGTTAACAGGAATAAACTACCAACTCAGGGAACACAGCAGCATTTTATGAACAGGTGTTTGTCAGAATTTGAAAGACCCTGGATATTGACCAATAGAGATGTCACGATACATTTATTATCTCGAGCACGATTCATCCTTACCTGCTGATGCAGCCATATCTGGGTACCGCTCCACAAATCGATCTTAGTCCTAAGATCAATCTTAGCCAAGATGGGCTTACGATTGATCTTAGGGCTAAGATTTGTGGAACGGCCCCCTGGAGAATTGACCAATCCTGGACTATTCAGTTTATAGAGTCACGACTCTTGAAGATCAAATGCTTAAGAACTATCATACTTTTTCACGTTGAGGGATGGCAATTTTATATCTGGACTACCAATCCTGATCCACTAAAATACACTTTTTCACGTTGAGGGATGGCAATGTTATGTCTGGACTTCCGATCCTGATCCACTACAACATAGTGGGTGGTACCATTAATGATAATACGACCTAACGAAAAAATAGACGCAGGGTAGTATTTCAGAGTTTGCCTATCACTGAGGACGGCTTTATTACCAGTCTTTTTCGGTTGGGTAGTATATCACTCACTTATTTCTCACCACTTAGGAACTGTGTGGCATTAATGAATACGGTAGGTGAAAGGGTTAATGAGGACAGTTTTCCAGTAATCTTAGTTATTTTTAAAACTATGTTCGTTTAGCTGTGACTGAAAGATTGTGAATGTTTTTACACTTGTTTATGTTTTTACAGTTGTTTATTCACAAGTAAAGTTGATGTTTGTAAGACATGTGACATGGGTATAGTGACACTAGATTACCAACATTCAGCACAAAACATGTAACGAATCCGACTTGAAATATGAAATTGGGATTTTGTCAATTTGATAGAGAAAAAAATATGTTGTTTACTGGAAGTAAAAATAACCAGATTGTGGACGATCTGAGAAGCATTACTTCATACACTAGCGACGCTGATGTATCGTGACATCTTTTTTTACCAATCGGGCGGGAGCTTTGTTATCAGTGAATGATTATAAGTTATATTGCATGTGGGAACACTGACAAATGTAACATCCAATCAGGTATAAGCTTTATCATCACTGTGTGGTGGTTATAAGGCTACATATTCCAACAAACAGTGTTTTGTCAACACAATCAGGTCCAATCTCATTAAAATCAGATCATTGATTCGTTCCCTAGGCTTATTTCTAATTTGAGTTGTCCACATGAAATTATAATCTTACCAACCACAGTCATGCTTTCAAATTTCCGAAAGTAATTGAGAAGTTCAAACATGGCTTTTCTGAACAACGTTGCGAAGAGAATTCCTTAAGGGAAATTAGCAAAGTGTTCCGAATGTTTGCAATATGTCGGTGCACGTGCAGCTCTCGAAAGGTTATCTCCATGAGCAGAAACTCTGATTTATCATGGCTGCAAGCGAATCTGACATATCGAACTGTCGCACAAATATTATGTGTGCTTTGCAGATTAATAAGCCGAAGTGGCCGAGAAAGTTGGTATCTGATTGGTCGGAAAATGGTCCGCGCTAACAACTGATTTGTTGTCGATTTATGGGTCATTTCCTGTATTTACTTCCTGTGGACACGGATCTCTACGGATCATAGATGAGTGACAACTCAAATTAGCAAATAAGCTTAGGGAACAAATCAATGATCTGATTTTAATGAGATTGGTCTTCGTCATTCTTGCATTGTGTATACCATTAATATTCAAATAATACATTTTTGCATTATCCTGGAAAATTAATTTGATTGAAGTCTGACCTGAATATTATCGTTTAAATCTAATATTTTATGTAATGTAACACATGGGCCAGGCTGTCCTTGTTGATATTATCTTGATCGAAAATATAAACATTGATGAACTAATTACAAGTAACTGTGGCATCTCTAAAGTTACCTTTTGTTATTTGCTTATCGGGTCTTTAGATCAGATTGGCCTATAGCATGGACTGTCGTCTGACATCCTTCTATTCTTGCTCATATTTGACCCTCTCCAGGTATGACCGGGGATGTAGCTCAGTTGTCCGCTCATCACCCGGAAGGCCGGGGTTCGATCCCCGGTCGTGTCATACCAAAAGTCGTTAAAAGATGGGAGTTGTTGCTGCCTTGCTTGACACTCAGCATTATAAGGACAGAACAACGCTTTAACTGGCGCTGCACTGTGGCTGCCGGGTGCTATTTGCACACAACAAATTTCCATTGTACATTGTATTACGGACAATATAGAGTTATTATAATACTTTAACCCAAAAGCCGAAATTCTGTGGACAGGGTCAAATAGGATTGTTGCAGGCATCATTACTCACAACTTATAACAACTTTCCGAAACAATAAATATAAGCTAACGTTAACAGAATAATACTTTCATTACATGTAGACTAATGTTTGTTCATTTGGACGTGATACTCCCTGAGATATGATGTGGCAGGCATTATCCTGAAACCTTTGAATTAGAACTTTTAGGATTATGGATTATTAATTGTAAATTTGTCCATACCGTAATAGAGATAGCATTGTCAATACTGTCTTAACCTTATTATTTGATATGTTAATCTTCAACCTCAGAGATAATAATTCATGCAATGCCTGATGAGCTACAGAACAAATGGTTCTATATTTAGAGAGATGCCTTGCTATATTTTAGATATATTTTCTTACTCTTTGAAACTTTTCAACTCATATACTATCAGGATTTTATCATGTTTAGACGCAGAAATATTGGATTTGCTATGTTTTTAATTTAGATGTTTTCCCGTCTCCTATTGGATTGTTAATTAATTGTTAATGCTTACTCTCGTGTAAAGCCCTCCTTGATTGGATGAAAATAGTCTTGGTTTTATGGGAACTATTAACTTGATTTCAACAAACCTGTTCCATCACATCAAAGAGGGTGTTAGTGTTTTCTTTCAGGTTGGCATTTTACATTTATATGAACATGGTATTGTATGTTATCATGATTGAGTCTTGAACTTGACAGGATCCATCTTATTGTTACGCATCAATCATATGAACACATGTGTAATTAGTTAATGACAAGGGCAATATTGGTGCACATTCGGAACTTGTACGTATGAAGCAGATTTGTGTCTATTATTTGTTCAGTTTTTGGTATGCAGGGGACTCTGTTTATTATCAAGATGCTTTTGCATATTTCTGAATTATCATATGATAACAGGTAGTTATGATGAACTGTGACTTTGAATTTGATATCACATAATATAATCTTTGAAATAATTATTTAAAGATAAGGTCAACTTGGAATAAATCGGCCACTTCTTAATCTACCTCAGTATCTACAAAGGAAAGTCATGAAAACGTTTGTGTGAATATTAACATATTATTTTTAGAGGAGACTCAAATTTATTATTAAAGTTTAACAATTTTGCGATGTTGTTTTTAAACTTTATTGTTGATTTTGTAGACATTGCTTTGCGAATTAGCTCTTATTTTATTATCTTATTGTTATCTCCCAAATTATGGGTGAGACCAAATCTTCTTACAGGTATCCCACCTTGTCCTACCTCATAATGAACATTCAGGTTTTGTCTAATTCATTCTTATTCTTTGATAGAGTTTATAAACCGTTTACCTCCTTTTATCAACAAGCAACGTATTGACCACTTTCACTTTTGACGTTATTGCTTCTAAATTTCATTAAAGCCAGCAAATTAATATTTGTCTTTCAATGATGCTTGTAATATAAACATTCTATTAATGTCCATAGGATTTAAATATAAGCAAAATATTCATTAGAAAATATTTAAATTTTATTGATGATTGTTAAAGATGAAAAACTTGATGCATATAATAAATCCAACGCTAAAATATAGGAGTTAATTCTCTTGACTATGATTCTATAAGTGATTATTTAGTCAATTGCTCAATGCATAATCTGAATTTTTTTTTAAAGAAAAAGCTTTTAATAAGAGTATATGAAAGTAACGGGTGTATTGCTAAACAAACGTTAGATATATTGCTTTTGCACAAACTAGAATAGAAATTGTTATGCATAATCTAGAATTAACTTAAAGGAAAAAATGTTTATATAAAGTAACAGGTGTAATGCTAAACAACATTAGATTATTGCTTTTGCACAAAGCTAGAATAGAAATTGTTATTCCAGATTTCCCCTGCATACCTATGACATATGTTAGATATACATTTGAATACAGACTTTGTTGTATAGATTATGACATCACAATGCATCCCCTGTCTTTAGGGTTTGTTCAAGTTCTCTCCATACCACCCTCGACTAGTAAAACCTTAGTTTGTTTTTATACTCACTGATTTTAATAAAGCTACATTGCAATAAAATTGCTGATCTTACTCTCACATTGTTGCAACAACTGCAATGACATTGTGATGTCATATATGAACCATTATGACATCACATCAATTGGTAGTACACAATGTTATTACACAAAGTGTAATAACACTGTAGATTGATTAAACATAAAAATCTGCAACAGGCGAGTAATAGAAATGGTTTCATACTTATAATAGCATCATATCAAATGAAAGAGATGGAGAATTTGAACATTCGATAGATGTTTTATTTTCTTGGCTTTATTTTGATATACAGGTTTAGTGTGGCAATGTTTTCAAGAATTGTTCAATTATTATCAATTGGTTTTTTTTTTGGATGTGAACTTATTTTTCCTGAAACATTTTATTGCCCTATCAAGCAACAAAATTGATTAATAATTAGTGAAATTGTTCCCTCTGGTATGCAGTGCTCATTTCCTCAACAACAGGAATGTTTAAAAAAGGAAAAAGTACAAATATTTTCCTGAATTACTTTTATTGCCCCCCATCAAACAACAAAACAATTCCAGTAATCCAGAAAAGCTACTTAGATACACAAATTAACTGGTTCTGGTTAAAGTTAAACTGGTTCAGGTTAAAGTTGAACTGGTTCTGGTTAAAGTGAACTGGTTCAGGGGTGGTATGGAGAAGATGTATTGACATTCCTGGAGAAACCAAGGAGTGTCTCATTGGTGTATAGACCGTCACATTGCCTAGATCATCTCGTTATTGTGTTTATGTAACGTCGTCTCTCGTCATGTCGACTCTGTGGTTTGTGTTGTGACCGTGTTCTACAAAGAACTGCTGTTGCGTGAAGTTCAAATGGCATTTATTTTCCTGGAAAATTAATATTTGTGATCTCTTGATTGTTTATGAAATTACATGAATAAGGAACTGAATTGTTGCTTCACACATAAAGTAGTAAAAGTAGGTATTTTATAATTGAAAGGTATGTTGAAATGTTATTTCACAAATAGAATTTAATTGATGAAGGAGAGCAAATATTCCTAAACATTGTGTATCTACACAATAAAAAAGTTGTTTCCCAGAAAATCTTGTTTTCTTAGAATTTTTAATGGCAAAATTATGGAAAACCTCAAAAGCCAAATGTTACTGGTTGTTGAACAGCCTTATTTCATTAACATCATGAGTTCTACATTATCACTGTGGTGCATGGATATTAAAAATTATATTAATCTTTATGGGTATTAAATTGATTAACCCTTTCACCACTAAGAAACCTGAACGGTAATACATTTGCGTGCCTAATTTTAGGCGTGTAGCGATTTGTTTGAATCATGGAAAAGTTAAGAAATGAGTTTTTCTGTGAACAGCGATAGAATCTGTTCAGTAAAACATAAAGATGAAACACAACTCTACGGCATAAGACTGAATATTATCATAATTGTAGGAGAATATATTTTATTGTTACAATAATTATATGCTCTTAGAACACTCAATGTTTCTATTTTATGTTTTTACATGACATATTTATGATGATGATGACTTTGATATTACATAATTCATTTCATAAAGATTTACCAAAATAACATTTTGTATTATTCGATTACCTATTAAATCTTTAAAAATGTATAAAAGTACAATGTTGCTGGTCAAATTCACTTGCAATATTTATTCTTTGATTGTGTTCTTTAATTACTGATTACATGTTCTTCATGTCAGATTGTATGTCCATAAAAAAAGAAGTAAGCATTTTATATGTATGTCATAATTGTTCATGCCCTCTTAATAATCATCATTGTTGACATAATGAGGAAATTAATTGCATTTTTGAGATGATGTTGAATTGTAAAATGGATATATATTGTCGACATATCTGTTGACATGCTTAAAGCATATTGGTTCATGAAATTTGTTATTGTATCACATAATATGGTGTTGTACACACTAGTATTTCACGAAATCAGTTATGTTTCATTCATGTTTTTTAGCATTTTACTGAAAAATTTATATGAATATTATATATATTCAGCACATGAACTACTGTTGCATATATTTGCCACCAGAAGGCTGACTGACAGTCTGTGTGTGCTAGTTTTGTGAAATCTGTAGAAGTTGTAGTAGGTATGCTAATCATCATACGGTGCTATCTTGAACTACAAAATGTTTCTTTGTAATGTGGGCATTTAAACATGTTCTATGACAATAAATGTAGATTTATCACCATCGCTTTTATTGTTGTTTTTTTATCCAAGATTGAAGGGATATTGCAAGAAGGTTGCTGCTCCACTTGTGAAATATCAACTTTACTCATTACAATCCATGAAATAGATCAGGTAATTGACAAACTCTTAGGGGATCAAAGTTTGTTCATTTGGTCTTGACCTCCCGATAAATATGGGCATGGCAGGCATCATCCTTATAACCTTTACAAGACTTCTCCAAACCTGGTTGGTATAGAAGCTGAAATTTTCAGAACAACAACTTTGTTTCATTGAGACTAAAGTTTGTTTATTTGATCTATTTGGTACCCCTCAAATATAGGCATGGCAGGGTGTCCACCCTCAAACCTACTTTCGACTTCTTACCAGAACCTACTAATGCTACAAAACTCAATATGTCATCTTCGTTGGATGGAGATTTCATTGTCTTTCTCCTAAAATTAAACGGAATGACAGGGTGCAATTTAATGGGTAGCTCCCCTTTGATGACTAAGTTATCTCTCTTTGATAAAATGGTCAATGTAAGTAGAGGAATTTAATTATAATTGACTGGAAAATCTACACGTGACAGCCAACCATTGTGTATTCACTATAACTAATAACTATTAGCTCAGTAATTGGTCTTGCAGCTGCAAAGCTCTGAATATTGTATGTGGAATAGGATGAATATTTGAGAAAGGGTGATTGACAAGATATTGCAGGTTTTCTCCTTTAAAACTAGCTACCAATATGAAAATAAAATCCTTTTCAAACTGGTATAGAGACAAAATGTGCTTCACCTTACCTTGTTGATCTAATAAGACTCAATGGGAACTGTAGTTCCCTAACATGTTTAATTATCTTTCAGTGGCAAATCAGTGATCGTCTCTACGTCAGTATGGAATATTAGTAATCAATGGCTGTGCCTATTAAAGTATGAAATGAAATTTCAATTTCCGCATTCATCCTGAATTGCATTGTTTGGGTACTGAAATAACTTCTGAAAAAATTAAATTGGATTACTCGGCAACAAGTGCATAATATGTCATGTTTATCAACTGTATAAAAGTGGAAATAGTGAGTTGTTAGTCCACATTTTGGACTTGAGGTGCCATGACTTAATAAACAATTATGCATACTGGCTGGCGACCAATTATCGCCAACACATAGCTACAGCGCTTGCACAGACAACTTTATCCTATGGTTCCCTATTATAATTTTCACACATTAAGATATCACCAAACTGATAACCAACAAAAGTTCAGTTCAACTTAAGTATTTAGCTATGTAGCTATGTGTTGGCGATAATTGGTATGCAGCGATAATTGGTCGCCAGCCAGTACAGTCTGGAAAGAACAATTTACAAGCCAAGAATTAAAGGTGCATCCATTGTGTTTCAAAAAATTGTATTTGGCTTTAATACGTTCCAACACACCATATGTGTTGTTTACAATAACAAAAATTTTCTCAGCTTACATATTCATCCCCAATCGCCAAATATATCATAATTACTAGTTTCCAATACACGATGTTACAAATTTGCTATTTATAGTAACATTCACTAGTTCGGACATGAGTTACGTCCCTTGGCATTTCGACAAAGGCGACTTCCGGTTGTGTGTAAACAGTTGTAATCATGTAGAAAACAAGTCAGCTTTCAACGCCTCAACAAACGACATTAATTGACTTTAGAGGTGGCTAATAATATCAACGTGTTCTTTAATCCATGAAGAATGCATTTCATTCACAGATTTGTTATGACAAAGCGTAACTGCTCAAAAGATTAGTAAAAGAGAGAATGGTGCAGTCGCCTTTACACACGTATTGAGTTGGTTTCGGTAGTAATTTATACCAAGGTTCTAAGCCCTTTTTAGCTGGTAAGCTGTCAGTATACATTCTGTAATTAATATGTTTGCATACTTTGAACATGTTTGCACTATGGTTCTGACTTGTTGTGCAGTGACATGTAGGAACAACTCTGATAAAGTTAAGAAATGGAGACAAGAATACTGCTTTGGATGAGAGGCTTCTAGGCTGTCAGATAGGTGTAACTGTGCATCTCCTTTATTTATTTATTTATTTATTTATTTATTTATTTATTTATTTATTTATTTATTTATTTATTTATTTATTTATTTATTTATTTATTTATTTATTTATTTATTTTTATTTTTTTATTTTTTTAAATTTTTTAAAATTTTATTTTATTTTATTTTCAAAGACAGATTTGTAATAAATTACTGTGTATATAGATCTACATAATGATAATTACAAGTTTTCCCCAATTTGTGAAAATAAAGTGTGTGGAAATTAAAACATTTTTTAATTGATGTTTTCGCTTCACCTTATTTATTAAATAACACATATGTAGTTCCATGGTTTGTTAGAACATTTATGAAGGTGGATCTTGTCATTTTACATGCAAATTCAAATGAAATTTTTTTAGAATCCTATTATTATTATCCATTATCTGGACAATACCTTTTAATATTCTACTGCATGGACACCCAATGTTCTGGGTTTGTTCCTTACTTTGAGAGTTAGTTGCAGTTAGCACAATAAAACCACAGATGCCCCTTTTATAATTACTTTAATCTCTTATACATTTTCTGATTGATTGATATCATGTAATCTAACTATTCACAAACAAATGTCAAAGCCCGAAGGATGAAGCTTAGAAATATCATAAACTTTTTTTTCATTGAGTAACTTCTATAGTGGTAATTTTCACAGACTTCAAATCTTAAATTAAGTAAGAAAATATAATTTTATAATTTATAAGTTTTACTTTTTTAGATGCTGCTGAAAATTTGTTTATTCATTTCTTAAGTGTTTTGCAAAGATATGTATTCATACAGCACTGGGGACAGAAATGATTTTGCACGAAAATAGAGTCAGCTTATAAACATACGTCTCTTATGAAATCAGAATTTTGTCTTCAGCTTGCTTGCACTTTGTGAATGGTCGACCGTCACCAGAAAACCCAACTTAAAGACTGCAACGCTTAGGCAGCTCCCATACTTTCCTTTTGTATCAATTCTTTTGTGACAGCCCAACTTCTGAATTTTATATTCTTTATTGCAAACATACATGTTACACGCAAATAGAACAGACATGCAAATTACACCATGTTACATCCATCACTTAATCAATAGATTTAAATGATGTAACAATAGTTCTTCCTCTTCAGGTGGATTACATTCCTCGACTCAGCACTTGCTTACACTGGGAAAAGCAGGAAGTTCTGGGATTGTGGACATCTGTATTTTGTAGAATTGTTCAATTTGTCAGAATAAAACAAACATCTATGGAAATCATAATCAGCAAATTCTCCAAGGCGACTCTAAATGACAAATTTACTACATGACATTTGCCTAATTTCAAACTCAACTTTCTGGATTGTATGTCACAACGCCAAACATACAAATAAACTGTACCTGTTGAAGTTGGAGTATCATGTAGGAATATACGATTACAAAGTTGTCAGGGGTATACATATTACAGCGACCAGCATATCTTTTCGTGTTACAAGCAAGTGTCTCTGTGAGGACATGCTGGTTTCACCAAACTTGTCAAAGATGGCAACCACGATCCCAAGATCCCATTTAAATGAATTTGTTTGTGGTTTCCATGGCCTGAACAGCGAGTCTATGAGGAAGTACACATTTCCTACACATTTCAACCATACTACCATATTACCAATATCTTAATTATGTTCTTGTGGTTATCAAATTATGACAAAATATGATATTTGTAAAATTGTCATATTGTCCTTTTGAAGCGTATCTCTGAAACTGATTTCACTCTTTTGAAGCTATTTTCTTTTACCAATGTTGAAAGTAAGGGTATATGAGTGAATTTAATTATTTGGTTTAAAAAATGATATTTCTTACAGTCACATTTATCATTCATTGCTTCCTTGTGTTAGTGTTACTTTTATTATCCAATCAGTATTGTGAATATCCAATGAGGGTGCAATATGCACACTGTCTGTGAAGCTTGCCACATCAGCATGTTCATACTTATATAGGGTATATATAGAGGCTTATAATAATCATTTTGGACATTGGAGGAAAATAAAAATATTCAGAGTATTTCATTTTGGAATCTTAAATCTTACAATAAATTATGTGTATTGTCATTGACAAAATATTGTTACAACAAAGACAAGTACTCATTGAAGAGTTGGCATGCTTTGTCTTATCATGGTTTTGTAAACAATGAAGTGGGCGTGGCAGACACGTTTAGTGTTGGAAACATTAATAAAAAAAAGTAAATATTATTTTTGTGAAACTTTGTGACAAGTCACAATACTGCAACAGACTTAAAGTACACAATAGAATGACAATTTTGATTTTATGATGTAGGAAGAGTGGTCCAATATTCTTTTTTAAATTCACGATTTGATTCCTGGGAGTAGTGTTATTGTAAGTGTCATTACTCAGTAACGAAGCATTGCAAATAGGTACAAACACTTTTTACCTTTAGTTTTAACCTTCCTAATGACAAATAACAAAACTATTTTGAAAAAAATATTTAGAAATGTTTGCGCTACGTTCTATAATACATGGCCACGAATTCACCATCAGTCCTTTCAGTGGTTTTCAGTGTTTTTTTACGAAGCAAAAGGAAAGTCTTCAATGCTGTGGCACTCACAAATCTAAACTTATATAGTTTCATATCATTTAAATCTGCCTTCCTGCAATAAAATTTCACATAATAACTTGATAAAAACGATGTTAACAGCTGTAAATCGAGCGCAAATGATACGATATTACTGAAGGAAACTACGACAACAGAAACTTCCTGTCGAAATGTGCGCACGCATCTGCGGTTCGCGGTTCTATTTTTAGTAACAACTAAGATGGCTGAAATTTGTAACATCGTGTATTAAAATCGAGTAACGTCATTATGCATGTGCAGAAATCAAAAGTGCACATCCTATTTATATGCACAGAAGTTATATGACCTATTGAACATTATTAACCCTAATTTGTTATTTTGTCTGGTTTAAATAAGATTCCAAAATTACGTTTGACTCATTGGCGCGCGCCACACGCGGTGCATTGTCCGGTTTTCGATCAGAAATCGACACTTTTACGGTCGTCGCTACTTCTCAGTTGCTGAGCAGTTTTCTCGCGGGGCAAGTGTTATCGGCCAGTACGCGCTTGCGTGGAGAGCTCACACAGTATAGTAAGCGCGCTTGTGAGTGCGATGCACTGTGCAAAATGATCTAAAGTAAAGTCGGAAACGCTTTTTGGGAAATATATTAGATTGTTTACAAAAAGAACATTATCTTGTGGAAATGTTTATTCAAAACGTGACTAACTATCTGCAAACGTGTAGGTATGAGTGTCAGATCTTTCTAAAGAATGTTTTACAGGAGGAAAATAGCAATAAAGCACTAACAATAATGCTGCCAGTAATATTCCCAGTCGAACAATAGAAAACAGAAACCGTCTTTAAATGTATGTGCAAATAAGATCATAGAAGAAGAATATAAAACTACAAAAGACACATGTAACAGGTCTAAATGTATCGTTTATTCTATTTAGATAAATTCTGAAATGCTAAACGAGTTAGATAATAAAAGAATATCCTAATTTTACTCGACACCAACGACAATTAATTCACTGCACTGCTGTCAATAAGAGGATCATCTCAAGTCGAAGTTGGAGACAAATTTAAAATATTCGAATAATGACTCGACATACACAGATAGGCTATTCTAAATTTAGTGACAGGGTGTCCAGCTACAATGTTAATCTCGAACTGAATATAATAAACAATTCACTTATTAGATTTTCAACAAGGTCAGGATTATGTAATCAAATACGTTATTGTTTCTATTTAACTACTTAATATTTAACCTGTAGTTATATACAGACTCCTGGGGGTATTACAGTTAAATTAATGACAGGCTAGAATAGGTAGATCTTTGGTAAGTCGACATTTGTAATTTATTTATTTTGATAAAAATTATTTTGGGTTTGGGGTCGAAAACCATTTTTCTAGCATTTCCGACAATTCCATTATTAACGTCATCGTCAAGATTGATATACATTTTCAAAATTAAATAGGACCTTCAGAGATAACTTGAATCAATTCACTCCCATATACAGAATTCCCAAAAGACAGAAACAATTATCAAACATGCATGTCAACTAAACAAAATTAACTTAAATTATACGTTATTAGAGACAGTTTCATATTATACAGACAGCTAAGAACGTAATAATGAAATTAGCAGGGAAATTACTTGAAGTACAAGTATATATGTTTACATTCCGATGCTTGTAAATATTTCTACATCAGATTTTAGATGCACTAGAACCGAAACATTATCCTTAGGCTGTGGATTTTCCTTTGCCATGTTCCTATAAAAATAGCGCCCATCTACAACAAAATAGATGCAATGAATAAGAATAGTAGACGAATATATATTGATTGAAGACATATTTTATTCATTGAAGAAACGGATTGGGCAAAAGTTATACAACTTATAGAAGCTCTCTCCACATAATCGACATATCATTTGAATATGTATATGAATTAAAAACGTGGTAGGATCTATTCACTGGCGCATACATATATTATGGAAGGTGATATAAATATGAATCTGGTATCTATGTAAAATTTACATATATATGCATGTTATTAAATGTGATACCTTATTTATTTAACAAGTATTCGTTTCCGAAAGGCGATCACACAAGAATCTCACAGAACGGATGTTAATTAGACACAGGGAAGAAACGATATATCTGCACTAGCGCATATCTTCAATATGGAAAGTGCTGTGAACATTTATTTATCTGCGTAAATTACACGTAATCGCCTTCAATTTGATACCATTTATGCTTTTATTTAAAAATTATTCTTTTCCTGACGGCGATCTGAAAAGCTTCTACTAAACTGATGTTGACTATGAAGAACACTCTCTATATATAAGGAAAGACTTAGCTTGTACTTACAATAAGGCATGTCTATTCACCAGCGCGTACCTAATAGGAAGGTGCTATGAATATTTAACCTATATCTTCTTAAAGTACACAAAATCACATTCGATGTGTTACCAAATATGCATTTATTTAACAATCATCCATTTCCTGACGTGAATAAATACTGATAAACGGCTGTACATCTCTTATATATAAGGAAAGAGACTATTGGGGCGGGCTTATGCACTAGCGCGTACCTACACTAAGGAAGATGCAATACAAATTAAACTTATATACTTTCTTTAAGAAGACATAATCACTTTCAATGTGATACCCAATATGCATTTATTTAACAATTACCCGTTTCCTGACGGCAATCTGAAAAACTACTGCTAAACGACTGTTCATCTCTATATAAGGAAATAGACTATTCGGGCGGGCTTATGCACTAGCGCGTACCTACAATAAGGAAGGTGCTATGAATATTAAACGTAAACCTTCTTCAAGTAGACATAATCACCTTCAATGTGATACCAAATATGCATTTATTTAAATATTATCCTTTTTCGGACGACGATGTGAAAAACTACTGCTAAACAACTGTTCATCTCTATATAAGGAAATGTACTATTGATTAGGCCTATGCACTAGCGCGTACTTACAATATGGTCGTCGCTATGATTATTAAATCTATATATTCTTAAAGTACACATAATCACCTTTAATGTGATACCAAATATGCATTTATTTAAATATTATCCTTTTTCGGACGACGATGTGAAAAACTACTGCTAAACAACTGTTCATATATCTGTATAAGGAAATGTACTATTGTTTAGGCCTATGCACTAGCGCGTACTTATAATATGGTCGTCGCTATGATTATTAAATCTATATATTCTTAAAGTACACATAATCACTTTCAATGTGATACCAAATATGCATTTATTTAAATATTATCCCTTTTCTAACGACGATGTTAAAAAACTACGGCTAAACAACTGTTCATCTCTATATAAGGAAAGAGACCATATTGTTTGGGCCTATATGCATCAGCGGGTACCTACAATAAGGAAGGTGCTATGAATATTAAACTTATACCTTCTTCAAGTACATATAATCACCTTCAATATGATACCAAATATACATTTATTTAACAAATATCCCTTTTCTGACGGCAATCTGAAAAACTACTACTAAACGACTGTTCATCTCTATATAAGGAAGTAGACTATTGGGGCAGGTCTATGCATTAGCGCATACCTACAATAAGGAAGGTGCTATAAATATTAAACTTATACCTTATTCAAGTACACATAATCACCTTCAATGTGATACCAAATATGCATTTATTTAACAATTATCCGTTTCCTGACGGCAATCTGAAAAACTACTGCTTAACAACTGTTCATCTCTATACAAGGAAGTAGACTATTGTTTGGGCCTATGCACTAGAGCGTACCTACAATAAGGAAGTAGCTATACATATTAAACTTATTTCTTCTTTAAGCATACATAATCACCTTCAATGTGATACCAAATATGCATTTATTTAACAAATATCCGTTTCCTGACGGCAATCTGAAAAACTACTGCTAAACGACTGTTCATCTCTATATAAGGAAATAGACTGTTGGGGCGGTCTTATGCACTAGCGCGTACCTACAATATGGTCGTCGTTATGATTATTAAATCTATATATTCTTAAAGTACACATAATCACCTTCAATGTGATACCAAATATGCATTTATTTGAATATTATCCTTTTTCTGACGACGATGTGAAAAACTACTGCTAAACGACTGTTCTTCTCTTTATAAGGAAATAGACTGTTGGGGCGGGCTTATGCATCAGCGCGTACCTGCAATAATGAAGGTGCTATGAATATTAAACTTATACCTTCTTCAAGTACACATATTCACCTTCAATGTGATACCAAACATGCATTTATTTAACAAATATCCGTTTTCTGACGGCAATCTGAAAAAGCACTGTTCAACAACTGTTCATCTCTACATATAAGGACATAGACTATTGGGGCGGGCTTATGCACCAGCGCGTACCTGCAATAAGGAAGGTGCTATGAATATTAAACTTATACCTTCTTCAAGTACACATATTCACCTTCAACGTGATACCAAATATGCATTTATTTAACAAATATCCGTTTCCTGACGGCAATCTGAAAAAGCACTGCTCAACAACTGTTCATCTCTACATCAGGACATAGACTATTGGGGCGGGCTTATGCACCAGCGCGTACCTGCCATAAGGAAGGTGCTATGAATATTAAACTTATACCTTCATCAAGTACACATATTCACCTTCAATGTGATACCAAATATGCATTTATGTAATAATTATCCGTTTTCTGACGGCAATCTGAAAAACTACTGCTAAACTGATGTTGACTATGAAGAACACTCTCTATATATAAGGAAAGACTTAGCTTGTACTTACAATAAGGCATGTCTATTCACCAGCGCGTACCTAATAGGAAGGTGCTATGAATATTTAACCTATATCTTCTTAAAGTACACAAAATCACATTCGATGTGATACCAAATATGCATTTATTTAACAATCATCCATTTCCTGACGTGAATAAATACTGATAAACGGCTGTACATCTCTTATATATAAGGAAAGAGACTATTGGGGCGGGCTTATGCACTAGCGCGTACCTACACTAAGGAAGATGCAATACAAATTAAACTTATATACTTTCTTTAAGAAGACATAATCACTTTCAATGTGATACCCAATATGCATTTATTTAACAATTACCCGTTTCCTGACGGCAATCTGAAAAACTACTGCTAAACGACTGTTCATCTCTATATAAGGAAATAGACTATTCGGGCGGGCTTATGCACTAGCGCGTACCTACAATAAGGAAGGTGCTATGAATATTAAACGTAAACCTTCTTCAACTAGACATAATCACCTTCAATGTGATACCAAATATGCATTTATTTAAATATTATCCTTTTTCGGACGACGATGTGAAAAACTACTGCTAAACAACTGTTTATTAAATCTAAGTACACATAATCACCTTCAATGTGATACAAAATATACATTTATTTAACAATTATCCGTTTTCTGACGGCAATCTGAAAAAGCACTGCTAAACAACTGTTCATCTCTATATAAGGAAATAGACTATATTGTTTGGGCCTATATGCATCAGCGGGTACCTACAATAAGGAAGGTGCTATGAATATTAAACTTTTACCTTCTTCAAGTACATATAATCACCTTCAATGTGATACCAAATATAAATTTATTTAACAAATATCCCTTTTCTGACGGCAATCTGAAAAACTACTACTAAACGACTGTTCATCTCTATATAAGCAAATGTACTATTGATTAGGCCTATGCACTAGCGCGTACTTACAATATGGTCGTCGCTATGATTATTAAATCTATATATTCTTAAAGTACACATAATCACCTTTAATGTGATACCAAATATGCATTTATTTAAATATTATACTTTTTCGGACGACGATGTGAAAAACTACTGCTAAACAACTGTTCATATATCTGTATAAGGAAATGTACTATTGTTTAGGCCTATGCACTAGCGCGTACTTATAATATGGTCGTCGCTATGATTATTAAATCTAAGTACACATAATCACCTTCAATGTGATACAAAATATACATTTATTTAACAATTATCCGTTTTCTGACGGCAATCTGAAAAAGCACTGCTAAACAACTGTTCATCTCTATATAAGGAAATAGACTATATTGTTTGGGCCTATATGCATCAGCGGGTACCTACAATAAGGAAGGTGCTATGAATATTAAACTTTTACCTTCTTCAAGTACATATAATCACCTTCAATGTGATACCAAATATAAATTTATTTAACAAATATCCCTTTTCTGACGGCAATCTGAAAAACTACTACTAAACGACTGTTCATCTCTATATAAGGAAGTAGACTATTGGGGCAGGTCTATGCATTAGCGCATACCTACAATAAGGAAGGTGCTATAAATATTAAACTTATACCTTATTCAAGTACACATAATCACCTTCAATGTGATACCAAATATGCATTTATTTAACAATTATCCGTTTCCTGACGGCAATCTGAAAAACTGCTAAACAACTGTTCATCTCTATACAAGGAAGTAGACTATTGTTTGGGCCTATGCACTAGAGCGTACCTACAATAAGGAAGTAGTAAATTTATATATTCTTAAAGTACACATAATCACCTTTAATGTGATACCAAATATGCATTTATTTAAATATTATCCCTTTTCTGACGACGATGTTAAAAACTACTGCTAAACGACTGTTCTTCTCTATATAAGGACAGATACTATATTGGTTGGGCCTATATGCATCAGCGCGTACCTACAATAAGGAAGGTGCTATGAATATTAAACTTATACCTTCTTCAAGTACATATAATCACCTTCAATGTGATACCAAATATGCATTTATTTAACAAATATCCGTTTCCTGACGGCAATCTGAAAAACTACTGCTAACCGACTGTTCATCTCTATATAAGGAAATAGACTGTTGGGGCGGTCTTATGCACTAGCGCGTACCTACAATATGGTCGTCGTTGTGATTATTAAATCTATATATTCTTAAAGTACACATAATCACTTTCAATGTGATACCAAATATACATTTATTTAAATATTATCCCTTTTCTAACGACGATGTTAAAAACTACGGCTAAACAACTGTTCATCTCTATATAAGGAAAGAGACCATATTGTTTGGGCCTATATGCATCAGCGGGTACCTACAATAAGGAAGGTGCTATGAATATTAAACTTATACCTTCTTCAAGTACATATAATCACCTTCAATATGATACCAAATATACATTTATTTAACAAATATCCCTTTTCTGACGGCAATCTGAAAAACTACTGCTAAACGACTGTTCATCGCTATATAAGGAAATAGACTGTTGGGGCAGGCCTATGCATTAGCGCATACCTACAATAAGGAAGGTGCTATGAATAATAAACTTATACCTTCTTCAAGTACACATAATCACCTTCAATGTGATACCAAATATGCATTTATGTAACAATTATCCGTTTTCTGACGGCAATCTGAAAAACTACTGCTAAACGACTGTTCATCTCTGTATAAGGAAAGAGACTATTGTTTGGGCCTATGCACTAGAGCGTACTTACAATATGGTCGTCGCTATGATTATTAAATCTATATATTCTTAAAGTACACATAATCACCTTCAATGTGATACCGAATATGCATTTATTTAAATATTATCCTTTTTCTGATGACGATGTGAAAAACTACTGCTAAACGACTGTTCATCTCTATACAAGGAAATAGACTATTTGGGCGGTCTTATGCACTAGTGCGTACCTACAATAAGGAAGTCGCTATACATATTAAACTTATATCTTCTTTAAGCATACATAATCACCTTCAATGTGATACCAAATATGCATTTATTTAACAAATATCCGTTTCCTGACGGCATTCTGAAAAACTACTGCTAAACGACTGTTCATCTCTATATAAGGAAAGAGACTATTGTTTGGGCCTATGCACTAGAGCGTACTTACAATATGGTTGTCGCTATGATTATTAAAACTATATATTCTTAAAGTACACATAATCACCTTCAATGTGATACCAAATATGCATTTATTTGAATATTATCCGTTTCCTGACGGCAATCTAAAAAACTACTGCTAAACGACTGTTCATCTCTTATATATAAGGAAAGAGACTATTGTTTGGGCCTATGCACTAGAGCGTACTTACAATATATTCGTCGCTATGATTATTAAATTTATATATTCTTAAAGTACACATAATCACCTTTAATGTGATACCAAATATGCATTTATTTAAATATTATCCCTTTTCTGACGACGATGTTAAAAACTACTGCTAAACGACTGTTCTTCTCTATATAAGGACAGATACTATATTGGTTGGGCCTATATGCATCAGCGCGTACCTACAATAAGGAAGGTGCTATGAATATTAAACTTATACCTTCTTCAAGTACATATAATCACCTTCATTGCGATACCAAATATGCATTTATTTAACAATTATCCATTTTCTGACGGCAATCTGAAAAACTACTGCTAAACGACTGTTCATCTCTATAGAATGGAAATAGACTATTGGGGCGGTCTTATGCACTAGGGCGTACCTACAATAAGGAAGGTGCTATGAATATTAAACTTATACCTTCTTTAGCAACACCTTCAATGTGATACCAAATATGCATGTATTCAACAATTATACGTAATAAATATTTATACCTTCTTAGACTATAGACCAGGATAATTTGGTCGCCAACATTCAACCATGCCACTGAGAGTTCACCTTCCACTATAGACCAGGATTATATGGTCACCAACACACCACCATGCCACTGAGAGATCATCTTCCACTATAGATCCTGATAATATGGTCACCAACACTCCACCATGCCACTGAGAGATCATCTTCAACTATAGACCAGGATAATATGGTCACCAACACTCCACCATGCCACTGAGAGATCATCTTCCACTGTAGACCAGAATAATATGGTCACCAACCCACCACCATGCCACTGAGAGATCATCTTCCACTGTAGACCAGAATAATATGGTCACCAACCCACCACCATGCCACTGAGAGATCATCTTCCACTATAGACCACAATAATATGGCCACCAACACACCACCATGCCACTGAGAGTTCACCTTCAACTATAGACCAGGATAATATGGTCACCAACATTCCACCATGCCACTGAGAGTTCACCAGCCACTGTACACAGGATTATATGGTCACCAACCCTCCACCATGCCGCTGAGTGTTCACCTTCCACTATAGACCAGGATTATATGGTCACCAACCCTCCACCATGCCACTGAGAGATCATCTTCAACTATAGACCAGGATAATATGGTCACCAACACTCCACCATGCCACTGAGAGATCATCTTCCACTATAGACCAGGATAATATGGTCACCAACACTCCACCATGCCACTGAGAGATCACCTTCAACTATAGACCAGGATAATATGGTCACCAACACACCACCATGCCACTGAGAGATCATCTTCAACTATAGACCAGGATAATATCGTCACCAACACTCCACCATGCCACTGAGAGATCATCTTCCACTGTAGACCAGAATAATATGGTCACCAACCCACCACCATGCCACTGAGAGATCATCTTCCACTGTAGACCAGAATAATATGGTCACCAACCCACCACCATGCCACTGAGAGATCATCTTCCACTATAGACCACAATAATATGGCCACCAACACACCACCATGCCACTGAGAGTTCACCTTCAACTATAGACCAGGATTATATGGTTACCAACACACCACCATGCCACTGAGAGTTCACCTTCAAATATAGACCAGGATAATATGGTCACCAACATTCCACCATGCCACTGAGAGTTCACCAGCCACTGTACACAGGATTATATGGTCACCAACCCTCCACCATGCCGCTGAGTGTTCACCTTCCACTATAGACCAGGATTATATGGTCACCAACCCTCCACCATGCCACTGAGAGATCATCTTCAACTATAGACCAGGATAATATGGTCACCAACACTCCACCATGCCACTGAGAGATCATCTTCCACTATAGACCAGGATAATATGGTCACCAACACTCCACCATGCCACTGAGAGATCACCTTCAACTATAGACCAGGATAATATGGTCACCAACACACCACCATGCCACTGAGAGATCATCTTCAACTATAGACCAGGATAATATCGTCACCAACACTCCACCATGCCACTGAGAGATCATCTTCCACTGTAGACCAGAATAATATGGTCACCAACCCACCACCATGCCACTGAGAGATCATCTTCCACTGTAGACCAGAATAATATGGTCACCAACCCACCACCATGCCACTGAGAGATCATCTTCCACTATAGACCACAATAATACGGCCACCAACACACCACCATGCCACTGAGAGTTCACCTTCAACTATAGACCAGGATTATATGGTTACCAACACACCACCATGCCACTGAGAGTTACCTTCCACTATAGACCAGGATAATATGGTCACCAACACACCACCATGCCACTGAGAGATTATGTGTACTTGAAGAAGGTATAAGTTTAATATTCATAGCACCTTCCTTATTGTAGGTACGCATTGGTGCATAAGCCCGCCCCAATAGTCTATGTCCATATGTAGAGATTAACAGTTGTTTAGCAGTACTTTTTCAGATTGCCGTCAGTAAACGGATAATTGTTACATAAATGCATATTTGGTATCACATTGAAGGGGATTATGTGTGCTTAAAGAAGGTATAAGTTTAATATTCATAGCACCTTCCTTATTGTAGGTACGCGCTTGTGCATAAGCCCGCTCAAATAGTCTATTTCCTTATATAGAGATGAACAGTTGTTTAGCAGTAGTTTTTCAGATTGCCGTCAAGAAACGGATAATTGTTCAATAAATGCATATTTGGTATCACATTGAAGGTGATTATGTGTACTTGAATAAGGTATAAGTTTAATATTTATAGCACCTTCCTTACTGTAGGTATGCGCTAATGCATAGACCTGCCCCAATAGTCTACTTCCTTATATAGAGATGAACAGTTGTTTAGCAGTAGTTTTTCAGATTGCCGTCAGGAAACGGATAATTGTTTAATAAATGCATATTTGGTATCACATTGAAGGTGATTATGTGTGCTTAAAGAAGGTATGAGTTTAATATTCATAGCACCTTCCTTATTGTAGGTACGCGCTGGTGCATAAGCCCGCCCCAATAGTCTATGTCCATATGTAGAGATTAACAGTTGTTTAGCAGTACTTTTTCAGATTGCCGTCAGTAAACGGATAATTGTTACATAAATGCATATTTGGTATCACATTGAAGGGGATTATGTGTGCTTAAAGAAGGTATAAGGTTAATATTCATAGCACCTTCCTTAATGTAGGTACGCGCTTGTGCATAAGCCCGCTCAAATAGTCTATTTCCTTATATAGAGATGAACAGTTGTTTAGCAGTAGTTTTTCAGATTGCCGTCAAGAAACGGATAATTGTTAAATAAATGCATATTTGGTATCACATTGAAGGTGATTATGTGTACTTGAATAAGGTATAAGTTTAATATTTATAGCACCTTCCTTACTGTAGGTATGCGCTAATGCATAGACCTGCCCCAATAGTCTACTTCCTTATATAGAGATGAACAGTTGTTTAGCAGTAGTTTTTCAGATTGCCGTCAGTAAACGTATAAATGTTGAATAAATGCATATTTGGTATCACATTGAAGGTGAATATGTGTACTTGAAGAAGGTATAAGTTTAATATTCATAGCACCTTCCTTATTATAGGTATGCTGTAATGCATAGGCCCGCCCCAACAGTCTATTTCCTTATCTTGAGATGAACAGTTGTTTAGCAGTAGTTTTTCAGATTGCCGTCAGAAAACGGATAATTATTACATAAATGCATATTTGTTATCACATTGAAGGTGATTATGTGTACTTGAAGAAGGTATAAGTTTAATATTCATAGCACCTTCCTTATTGCAGGTACGCGCTGGTGCATAAGCCCGCCCCAATAGTCTATGTCCTTATATGTAGAGATGAACAGTTGTTTAGCAGTGCTTTTTCAGATTGCCGTCAGGAAACGGATAATTGTTTAATAAATGCATATTTGGTATCACATTGAAGGTGATTATGTGTGCTTAAAGAAGGTATGAGTTTAATATTCATAGCACCTTCCTTATTGTAGGTACGCACTGGTGCATAAGCCCGCCCCAATAGTCTATGTCCTTATGTAGAGATTAACAGTTGTTTAGCAGTACTTTTTCAGATTGCCGTCAGGAAACGGATAATTGTTAAATAAATGCATATTTGGTATCACATTGAAGGGGATTATGTGAACTTGAAGAAGGTATAAGTTTAATATCCATAGCACCTTCCTTATTGCAGGTACGCGCTGGTGCATAAGCCCGCCCCAATAGTCTATGTCCATATGTAGAGATGAACAGTTGTTTAGCAGTACTTTTTCAGATTGCCGTCAGTAAACGGATAATTGTTACATAAATGCATATTTGGTATCACATTGAAGGGGATTATGTGTGCTTAAAGAAGGTATAAGTTTAATATTCATAGCACCTTCCTTATTATAGGTATGCTGTAATGCATAGGCCCGCCCCAACAGTTTATTTCCTTATCTTGAGATGAACAGTTGTTTAGCAGTAGTTTTTCAGATTGCCGTCAGAAAACGGATGATTATTACATAAATGCATATTTGGTATCACATTGAAGGTGATTATGTGTACTTGAAGAAGCTATAAGTTTAATATTCATAGCACCTTCCTTATTGCAGGTACGCGCTGGTGCATAAGCCCGCCCCAATAGTCTATGTCCTTATATGTAGAGATGAACAGTTGTTTAGCAGTGCTTTTTCAGATTGCCGTCAGGAAACGGATATTTGTTACATAAAAGCATGTTTGGTCTCACATTGAAGGGGATTATGTGAACTTAAAGAAGATACAAGTTTAATATTCATAGCGACTTCCATATTGTAGTTACGCGCTGATGCATAAGCCCGCCCCAATAGCCTATTTCCTTATATAGAGATGAACAGTTGTTTAGCAGTAGTTTTTCAGATTGCCGTCAGTAAACGGATATTTGTTAAATAAATGCATATTTGGTATCACATTGAAGGTGATTATGTGTACTTGAAGAAGGTATAAGTTTAATATTTATAGCACCTTCCTTATTGTAGGTATGCGCTAATGCATAGACCTGCCCCAACAGTCTATTTCCTTATATAGCGATGAACAGTTGTTGAGCAGTAGTTTTTCAGATTGCCGTCAGTAAACGTATAATTGTTGAATAAATGCATATTTGGTATCACATTGAAGGTGATTATGTGTGCTTAAAGAAGGTATAAGTTTAATATTTATAGCACCTTCATTATTGTAGGTTTGCGCTAATGCATAGACCTGCCCCAATAGTCTATTTCCTTATATAGAGATGAACAGTTGTTTAGCAGTACTTTTTTCAGATTGCCGTCAGGAAACGGATAATTGTTAAATAAATGCATATTTGGTATCACATTGAAGGGGATTATGTGTACTTAAAGAAAATATAAGTTTAATATGTATAGCGACTTCCTTATTGTAGGTACGCGCTAGTGCATAAGACCGCCCCAATAGTCTATTTCCTTGTATAGAGATGAACAGTTGTTTAGCAGTAGTTTTTCAGATTGCCGTCAGGAAACGGATAATTGTTAAATAAATGCATATTTGGTATCACATTGAAGGTGATTATGTGTACTTGAATAAGGTATAAGTTTAATATTTATAGCACCTTCCTTATTGTAGGTATGCGCTAATGCATAGACCTGCCCCAATAGTCTACTTCCTTATATAGAGATGAACAGTTGTTTAGCAGTAGTTTTTCAGATTGCCGTCAGGAAACGGATAATTGTTTAATAAATTCATATTTGGTATCACATTGAAGGTGATTATGTGTGCTTAAAGAAGGTATGAGTTTAATATTCATAGCACCTTCCTTATTGTAGGTATGCGCTAATGCATAGACCTGCCCCAATAGTCTATGTCCATATGTAGAGATTAACAGTTGTTTAGCAGTACTTTTTCAGATTGCCGTCAGGAAACGGATAATTGTTAAATAAATGCATATTTGGTATCACATTGAAGGGGATTATGTGAACTTGAAGAAGGTATAAGTTTAATATTCATAGCACCTTCCATATTGTAGGTATGCGCTAGTTCATAAGCCCGCCCCAATAGTCTATGTCCTTATGTAGAGATGAACAGTTGTTTAGCAGTAGTTTTTCAGATTGCCGTCAGTAAACGGATAATTGTTACATAAATGCATATTTGGTATCACATTGAAGGTGATTATGTGAACTTGAAGAAGGTATAAGTTTAATATTCATAGCACCTTCCTTATTGCAGGTACGCGCTGGTGCATAAGCCCGCCCCAATAGTCTATGTCCTTATATGTAGAGATGAACAGTTGTTTAGCAGTGCTTTTTCAGATTGCCGTCAGGGAACGGATAATTGTTAAATAAATGCATGTTAGGTCTCACATTGAAGGGGATTATGTGAACTTAAAAAAGATACAAGTTTAATATTCATAGCGACTTCCTTATTGTAGTTACGCGCTGATGCATAAGCCCGCCCCAATAGTCTATTTCCTAAAATAGAGATGAACAGTTGTTTAGCAGTAGTTTTTCAGATTGCCGTCAGTAAACGGATATTTGTTAAATAAATGCATATTTGGTATCACATTGAAGGTGATTATGTGTGCTTAAAGAAGGTATAAGTTTAATATTTATAGTACCTTCATTATTGTAGGTTTGCGCTAATGCATAGACCTGCCCCAACAGTCTATTTCCTTATATAGAGATGAACAGTTGTTTAGCAGTACTTTTTTCAGATTGCCGTCAGGAAACGGATAATTGTTAAATAAATGCATATTTGGTATCACATTGAAGGTGATTATGTGTACTTGAAGAAGGTATAAGTTTAATATTTATAGCACCTTCCTTATTGTAGGTTTGCGCTAATGCATAGACCTGCCCCAATAGTCTATTTCCTTATATAGAGATGAACAGTTGTTTAGCAGTAGTTTTTCATATTGCCGTCAGGAAACGGATAATTGTTAAATAAATGCATATTTGGTATCACATTGAAGGTGATTATGTGTGCTTAAAGAAGGTATAAGTTTAATATTTATAGTACCTTCATTATTGTAGGTTTGCGCTAATGCATAGACCTGCCCCAATAGTCTATTTCCTTATATAGAGATGAACAGTTGTTTAGCAGTACTTTTTTCAGATTGCCGTCAGGAAACGGATAATTGTTAAATAAATGCATATTTGGTATCACATTGAAGGGGATTATGTGTACTTAAAGAAGATATAAGTTTAATATGTATAGCGACTTCCTTATTGTAGGTACGCGCTAGTGCATAAGACCGCCCCAACAGTCTATTTCCTTATATAGAGATGAACAGTCGTTTAGCAGTAGTTTTTCAGATTGCCGTCAGGAAACGGATATTTGTTAAATAAATGCATATTTGGTATCACATTGAAGGTGATTATGTATGCTTAAAGAAGAAATAAGTTTAATATGTATAGCTACTTCCTTATTGTAGGTACGCTCTAGTGCATAGGCCCAAACAATAGTCTACTTCCTTGTATAGAGATGAACAGTTGTTTAGCAGTAGTTTTTCAGATTGCCGTCAGGAAACGGATAATTGTTAAATAAATGCATATTTGGTATCACATTGAAGGTGATTATGTGTGCTTAAAGAAGGTATAAGTTTAATATTTATAGCACCTTCCTTACTGTAGGTATGCGCTAATGCATAGACCTGCCCCAATAGTCTACTTCCTTATATAGAGATGAACAGTTGTTTAGCAGTAGTTTTTCAGATTGCCGTCAGGAAACGGATAATTGTTTAATAAATGCATATTTGGTATCACATTGAAGGTGATTATGTGTACTTGAAGAAGGTATAAGTTAATATTTATAGCACCTTCCTTATTGTAGGTACGTGCTAGTGCATAATGTGGCAGGGTCACGTGTTGATCAAGAGAACAAGCACTCTGCCGGAGTGTGGGAACGTTTATTCCGTCGGATGATTTGTATGGTGACAAATACAGGTTGTAGTAGATAGGTAAAGACACCCTGTAACTCATTACATCGATATGATGACGTCACATACAATAGATATGATATAGGCGAATATAATATCCAATCATCTTGAGCAACAATACAAAATGATACATTATTATATATGATATGAAACATCATCACGCATTACACGATGATACTATTTATAATGTTATAGAATATATATACAATATAAGAGACCATTACACATGAAGCATAGTGATATATACACATGGTACACATACCCTGTGGGTGGTACAAGGGTGTATGACAATCCCACAGCACCTGTCCAATGGACTGGCTTCACTGTAGTAAATAATATTGAATAATAAGTAAATATAATTATAATGTGGAATATATATTAGCAAAGCATTTCTTCCACATTCTTAGTACTTACACCTAACTTAGCAACTATTAAAACACATTCTCTCATCTCACACAATCATAGGTGAGTTGAGGTGAGGTGAGTTGGGGTTTAACGCCGCTTTCAAGAGTATTTCACTTATATCGCGGCTGCTAGTATTATGGCAGGGAGAAAGCCCGCAACGCCATGTGGCTATGCATTGCGATGAACCTGCGAGCATCGGCTGGAACTAGCGAACCATGGGTGGTACTACGCTGAAATTCAGTGAAGCATTGCACCCAAACCTTACTGCGTGTAGAACTCACACAATAGTAAAAATATAGAGGTTATCTGTCTTTTCTTGACTAATACCATGTTTATCTCATCGAGTGAGGTAGAAAGGTTATAAATGGCGCACTGTAGCTTGATAGACAGTTTATTTCACTGATAAATCCCAGTATTTCACTGCTCGTCATATAATAAAAGAATATATTAGTAATAGTTAAATAATGTTTATAGCATTAGATTGGGAAAAAAACAAACCTATGCATAGCACACTTACATGCTATACTTTGCTGGGCAGTTATATAATACAATGCTATGCTATGGCTAAACTCTAAAGGCTTAACCCTTAATGTGCCTAATAATAATATAGTTAACAAGAGAGAGAATAGGATACGCATAAAATACTTTATTTACATTAAAATACATCTGCCACAATAGGCTTGCCCCAATAGTCTCTTTCCTTATATAGAGATATGCAGTGGTTTAATTAGCAGTAGTTTTTTCAGATTGCCTTCAGGAAACAGATAATTGTTTAATAAATGCATATTTGTTATCTAAATGGTAAAGGGGATTATGTGTACTTTTGGAAGATGTAAGTTTGATATTTATAGTACCTTCCTTATTGTAGAAATGCGCTAGTGCGTATACCCAACCACGTTGTTTCCCTTTATTTATAAGCAGTGTAGGAAACTTGTTCATTTTGTTGCGGGCTTGCAAAAATTAAACCTCATCAACACGATGGTCGGGCTCATATTTAATGTGTAATCATGACCTCTGATCTGTGCTGAAATTCATTTCTGATTTTGGAACAAGGAAAGCTGAAATTTAAAAAATGACATTGCTCATGAGAAGTTTCTATCCGAATTTTAGATTGATCCTATGAATTGATTAAAGGAAGCATACAGATTAAATAACAATTAAAACAAACAGAAGAATCAAAGAATGAATAATGTTTGATATTCAAATACATATCAGAATAAATATAATGAGTGGATTTATTAATGCTGATCAGTAATGTGAAAATTTAGTTGGACTTGCAATGTTTGAGGAGGGCTGGTAAGTTTTGTAAGTTTCCTACACGTTAAGTGTTTATTTCTCTATCTCTATATATAGATTAATACATGAACAAAATACTTCATTCGTTAGTTATAATCATAATTTTAATGATAAATACTTTTCCTTTATGGTGATTTTATTCATTAAATAGCTTGAACAGTTAAAATAAAATTACCCCGCTAAAAAGGAAGTATATGTTGAAATATATCGTGAAACAATAATTTGTAATTGTAATTGTAAATATTTTCCACATATATGGTTTTAATATAACACATTTGAGGATAAGTATGTGTCCAGATTCTATACGCGCAAAAAATAGAGTGGCCTACACAGCGCACTGTACGCTGACAAGCGCGCTCATGACTACTAACGCAAGGGTATACCAGTCGATAAACCTAGCCCTGCAAGAAAGCTGTAGAACGTCTGCGAAATAGCGACGACCCACTTTTACCTTCATATCGTCAATATACTTAGTCGAGTATCATCAAAATGGTAGTTTTCGGTAACAGTTGGTACTTCTCGATAAAATAAGACCATTTATAACGTTTGGCATATTTGACCCCCATAAACACAATGGAGTTTAAGAAGTCTGTACAGTACACTCTCTAAACAGATCTCAATTTAAATAGTAAATTGATTATCTTTGATAGTAGTTATTTTGTGAAGTCAGACTCTTAGATATTCACTTTACACTTGCATAATGATTCACTAACACTTTGGAAATCATATCTCTTAAAAAAAAAAACAGGATGTAAAAAATGTTGAATAACAACAATAAATCAATAAAATACAAAAGGATAATTTTAAATATTGTGAAATAGATCATTTTGCAATAATTTTGTGTGTATTCCTGACGTCAAAATACAGCAAATATATATATATATGAATAAAGAATTCATAACAGAATAGTCCTGACATGTATTCTGTAAGCCCCCTATCTAGTATCGTATTCACTTATGAGCACTCTACCACTGAACCACTTTGAAGGTTCAAAGGGCGGTAACTCTGAACCGGAAGTGAGACTAAAGCGCCATCTTCAGTAAATCGTTTTGCGTCTACAGCGAAATATTCGGTAAGATCTACACGTTTCAACATTAAAATTATGAACCGACATATCAGCATTGCGATAATAAAAGAAATACCCCCGATGCCAAGTAATTCGCGTAATATGTTTGCTTAATATAATGGTAAACTTACGTAATAGAGTGTTCCAGATGAATGTAAACAATGTGAAAACGAAAACAGCATGCTGACTTTGTTGAAATAACAGTTATTAATTGTTGGTCGTACTCGTAGATATGATTGATAATAACTGAATAAAACCTCATACGTCATGTGCCAAAACTTGCTTTAGTATCTTAACGAAAAGAAATGACTTCTTATATTCTTAATTCCTGTTTACACGTTATGGTTTTATATTTTATGTAAATTTTAATTGTATTTAAGCATAAGTTTATTTTAGTTTTTAAAGTCTCTCATAGAATATTAGAATGTATATATATTTTATAGTTATGTATGAATCCATTTTAATGTAGTGAGACGATAATAAAATATCTGCCTGTAATAAAGATATAGACCCAACACATAAAATGCGATCAACCATGAATCACGATTACTGATTAATTTAATTAATTAACACGGCCAATTGCTAATACCTCGTTAGTAGCTAATTAATGTAAACAATAACCGGATTAATTGATAATTGCTTGTGTAAACATTGGTCGCAACTACCCGCATGTTGATTTCTCCTTACCTTCGATTTCTCCTTACCTTCAATCAATCAATCTTTATTTCATAACAACCACTCACTGTGGTACATGAAAATTACATTATACATTTAAGGCATAACATTTTGGCTGTGCTTTATATACATAATACATAGGATTAACTCTTGAAAAGAGTACATATAGATGAAATGAATTTTAATAATATGATTTTATGATAAACCGCATTCGTCTAATATATGTTTAGTGTTTACAAGCCATGGTGAAACATATCTATCAGTTTGAAACATTTCTAATAGAACATTATAAATAGTAACTGACATTTTATTTTGGTTAGCATTTGTGGCGAGGTTAAACCAATATGAAATAATTCCCTTTTTAATATGTATATATGTATAGATGTAGGTAGGGTCCACTCTCTCCATATAGTATGTAGGATCTTAGACACCGTACAAGGGAAAGGAAGGTTGGGAATAATATCTTTCCTTGCTAAGTTTCCTAATTTTAAAAGGGTGATTATGTTTAATAATAACTGTGACATTGAGTATATAAAAATGTAATATAAATGTAATATATATATATATATATATATATATATATATATATTTCACCAAACACGCACACATCTTTCCAAGAAATCGATGTCACAATATTACCTCTCTTATGCATCATAAATATGTATATGTTTAAAATAATATAAATATAATTATAATACCCGGTATATAAATTTATCATATTTATCAGTAGAGTGACCTGTGACAAAGAACTGTGAAATGTGACAAATGAGAGATTCACATACATCACGGTCTCATTGACTAATAATATGAATCTAAAGATAAAACATAAGAGACTAATACATTTGTTTGTTTTTGGTTACCGTATACGAGTGCATAAACGGTGGAACAATTACAGTCAATAGTCTTAAATATAATACTTTTGGAATTGATTGGGATCATTAGGCTATAAGTAAAGATATTACAACTATCAACTGTAGGTTTAATGCAATGAATATATAATAATTTATATTTTCGGCCCTTTTTCCTCGGCCCTTATGACTATTTACTTCGGCCCTTTTGACTTTTTCACTCGGCCCTTTTGACTTTTTTTATCGGCCTTTTCATCCTTCGGCCCATTTGACCAGATCCCATCCCAACATAGGGAAGAGCTATAACCTCGAGTGATTGGTTTTCGGACACTTAAGACACAAATCAATGTTGACAATAAAAATGTTTGGAAATTAATAAATAAGTATCATCTATTTTTCCATATGAGCTTTATCTAAAATAAATCGGAGACAATTCATCGGGGAAAATGTTTTGATGACTACCGGTATCTTGTCTCATTTAGTGAGTACATCCGGAATGTTGACGGCCAGCGAGTGTATGCCGTTTTCGGACATCTTATTGGTCGATACCCAAAAGGGATATCAAAAACTATTTATGTAAGTTCCGTTGACCCAGAATATTACCAAAACAAGGACAACGTAGAAATTTTGTTGGTAGCCGGTATGACTTGTTCAAATTATCAAATTGTCGACTTTTTCATAACATGCAAAAAGTAGTTCAGGATAGAGATAGATTTTAAGCTTAAGAGTGAAGTTTGTATGATATTACAAATCTTAGGAAGTTTCACACGAAACATGTTGTTCTGACCGCTAGCGGAGACCTCTCCTTTGTATTGATGATGTCACATGGCTACAAATATCATGAAAAACTACCCGAATGTGAGCCGTCCGAAAACCAAGTGCGTCCGAAAACCAAGTACTCGACGATACAGTCTGTAAAGCCGTGCAAGGTCTAAGAGAGGCGAAACTGTATTATAGCTGATTTGCCTGTGTTTCACACTGTAGCTAAACATTTTGGTTTTGTATTCTTCCTGACAACTCAACTTTGTACAAATGTATAACACAGTTGTGTACTAAAACATTTCAAAGTAATTTAGAATGACATTTTCTATTTTTCTGGTTCGTTTTTAGATGAATATCGTTGTTATGAGAATGTGGGACCACCTGGTCATAGCTGCAGTT
Source organism: Gibbula magus (assembly GCA_936450465.1). NCBI lineage: Eukaryota > Metazoa > Mollusca > Gastropoda > Trochida > Trochidae > Gibbula > Gibbula magus. The sequence continues at coordinate 23,006,404 of OW388304.1, forward strand.
GCTTCGCCAAAATAGGCTTTTTGACACCCTGACGTCGCCTTTTTTTATAAACACGATGATACTGGGGGAAGAGGTTATATAGTTACAGTTCTGCAGCTAACCTTGTAGCTACCTATTATACGGCTGTGACAAGTGGTCCCACATTTCCTGGTTTGTTGTGAAAGGTACATTTACATAATAGTGAATAGTTAAAAGGGACTGGTATTGTGTGGTTTTCATATAAAAGACAATGTGAAGTAAATTTCACATATCAGTATTCCAAATGCACAAGATGGAAATGATTATTTAAACTACTACATCGTAACACAGGGATTGGGAAGGCAGGGGCCATGGGCCATTTTGCACATTGGATGAAAAATGGCCCATTAAAATTTTTAAAGTTTACTATTGCTACAAAGGGGAATGGCCCATTTACAATTTTGGAAATGACTAAAAGCCTAAAAATGGCCCGTTCATTGTCAAAGGTGGCTTTCCCAATCCCTGGTAACATGTCAACAGAAGTCTGTTTATAAACCCCATGAAATCTCATGAATATTAATGAGCACTTCTCTTTGGCTGTAATTAAACATATTTTCCAGTTTTATATTATAAGTGAGGGTTTCCATGAGATTCCTGAATAGTTTCCATCTTTGATTTGATAAAGAGGATGGAATGTTGACCCTGTGAGTGTGACTGTTATCAGCATTTGGAAATTGATGAAAAAGATTAACCATATGAAATAGCTATATTTTTCCATCTAAAATGATGTTGTTTGTGACATATTTGAGTGTTTTCTAATTATTCTTGAAATGTTTCCATCTTTTGTTTCATGAATTATATGGAAGTAGAAAATGTTTTGATACTTCCAATATTTTAAAATTATTACACTTGCATTTCATTCATCTGTTATTCGTCATCCGCAGCCACCTGGTGCATAGGTGCCAAGCCCAGTTAGTTTCAACTAACAAGATGCTAAAGGGTTAGAAGATGGCAATAATTCTTCTTCAAACTTTGTTTAGCTTTGGGAAGTGGGTCATACAGTGGGAAGGGGAATAACTGTATGGGCTTGGGAAAGGGGAAAATATTTATTATTACATATGAGTCACATTCTTAGCTATTTTTATGACATTTTGTCATCAATTTTGACAATGAACTACTTGATAAAATAATTTAAAGATCTTCAGCCTTAGATTAATATATCAATCAAATGCTGATGAGCTTCAAAGCCAATAGATCTATTTCCATTTGTTTTTCATTAGACATTTTAAACATTTGACATTTGAACATGATTGTTTGCAGGGTGGGTTGACTAAATATCATCATGTCTGACAGCGAGGACAGTGATATTTCTGACCCTGAAAGTGAGGTAAGTGACCTTTCTATGTCATACAAATAAAAACAAAAGAAATCTTATTTTTGATTTAGAAGAAAGAATTTGACTCGTTGTGAAAAAGAAGAAAGGATTTGGCTCATTGATGCTAAGTCCAATTAATCCATCATGCATGTAAACATCCCTGACCTCATTGGAAAATTGTATGACTATCAGATTTGACAATGAGTTGTTTCTCTGCTTGATATCAGTGACCTGTCCACAAGGCTTTGTGTGTCACTTATCATGGATGCCATTATCTGTTTTGTTTTGGTGTGAGTAAAAGAGAATCCTGAACGCTCACAGTTGTGAAACCACCCTCCTTATTTCTATCCGATAAGAACACAATGTACATTGTGCATGACACCTGGTAGAGAAACTAGCTGATATCACAACTGGAAATTGATTGGGATTAATCAGGATTCTCTTTGGCTCACAAAAAGTCGTATTAGAACAGAGGTCACATGGGAAGGGAAGGGAATTGTGCTTTGCTACCCAATAAATTTTGATCTTTCAACTTTATAATTAGATAAAATTAAATGGTACTCAAAAATAAAGATAAAGGAAGATTTTCAGTATTTGTAAAATTTTACCAATTTTCAACATACTGTTTATTTGCTAATACAACAAAATTCTTAGTTAGCTAATCCCAAGCCAGTAATAAATTATAAGATAAATAGTTGCGTTTGTAAAATTTCCGGGATTCATTGCTATTCAACACCTGCAAATTTAGTTTAAAATCGACGGCGTTAGCCGGAGGTTTTAAACGCTGAAATTTGCGGGTGTTGAATAGCAATGAATCCCGGAAATTTTACAAACGCAACTATTTATCGATATTGTAACATGACCGTTAGTTATCAGGCGTTTTGAAACGAACTCTCTTTTTGCGTACCTATCTCTGAGTGGAAAGGACTTTGCGACTGTTCCATTTTTGTTAGAGGTGTGGTCAGGTCAAAACAAATGTAAATACTCGGCGTAATATGTACATTAGCAACAATTTACACATAAGCTCAAACAGTGTCACTCAACTATGTTCACTTCATAATATTCACGTATCCTTTTAGATGGCGATAAATATTTATCTATGACATCAACGCAGTAAAATACCTAGGAACAAAAATCTTAAACCTGCCCTAACCCATTGTGACAATGACGCTAGCATTGTGACGTCAAAACGGTTGATCACTATGACGTCATGCCCTGGCAACGGCATTCGGTAAACACAGCCGCATGGAAGAAGGCTTCAAACTTGGACAAATCTTACTTGTTAAAAACATTTTAGTTACTTGAAACTAATTAATTTTGAGAGTTATTTGTGACCTATACTGCTATACACAAGTAAGAAAATGACAATGCCACCTGTCAAATTTGAGAAAGGAGCAAATATTAAGAGAAATAGAAAAAATAAATTTTGAGTCGGGCCGAATCTTGTGAACACGATGTATATGTTCGCGGTGATTCGCCCCAAGTAATTTGCGGGTATTCATTGTAATTCAACATAGGCAAATCAACCAATCAGAATCAAGGATACACTGAAATCATGTTACAATTTTTCTTTTAGTTAAAGTTTTTATATTGTCTCCTGAATGTCATGGTATGATACACATTAACATAGAAGTTCAAAGTAATGATTGTTTCACAGGGCGGTCAGCTGGACCAGAGTCGAGGCAGTGACGCTGGAAGTGGTGGGAGTCCGGCAGGGAGTCCGGCAGGGAGTCCGGCAGGGAGTGAAGCTGGGGGGAGTCGCAGAGGGGGAGGAAGGGGTGGGGCCAGTGACAGTGGAGGAAGTGATGGAGAGGGGAGTGATGATGGGAGCGGTGGGGGCAGTGAAGAAGAGGAGGAGGAAGAGGTGAGAATACGTGTTTGGAACAGAATCCTTTTTCAGGAGATGTCATCCTTTGGGACCTAATTGCAATTTCACATTCGAATGAAAATAACTTGTTGTTAAGTTGTTACTAGTATTTCACTTAGTATATCGTAAGAAACGAAAAGTTTATCTTACATGACCTCATCAGATAACTTGCCGGTATGTCTCTCTATATTGGAAAGCAGCGCAAGGGGAGTAACTCCATTTGGGTAACCTAACTGCTCACTTTCATAGGAATTGTGATTCAGAAGAGAATCATCATGTAAAGCATAACTTTAAGTATTTTCTGTAATTCCTGTTCATATGTAAAAATTGCCTAGATGCAACATACTTCCCTAATTCATTTCAAGTGTGACTGTCTTGTTTGTTAGAGTTATTATTCAGACTGATTATTTTTTATCCAGGTATATGATGAAGACGAGGATGAAAGACAAAGGAAGAAGAAAAGAGCCAGAGTCAGTAAATTCATCATTGAAGAGGCCGGTACGTACCAGTCTCTGTTAATCATTGATGCCCATTTAGAGTCTAAATGCTATTATTTTATGTCAATGTAGATCAGTTTAGCAGTGGCTAAAAACTATGTTAAATCTGTGCCAACTGACTTACCAGTTTTTACTTTTGACCAACTGTAAAAATCACAAAAAAGTCAGTTGACTTTCATCTTTACTTAAATGATTTACTACAAAAAAATGCTAGTCATGGGTTAATAGCGGTCAGTGTGTCCCCCAGTAAGTGAGTGGGCAATTTTTCAAATGTTTAGTGTTGCAAAACTGTTACCAAAATGTTTTCTTGTAATACAAGAGCAGTCTTAAAATCTTACAAGTCACTCTATGATATGAGGATATGCTAGTTTCACCACACAGTTCACATAGGTCAACAATATTGATCCCCAGATGTGTCTTTAGTGGTTTTGACCTATGTATGAATTTATTTTATTACTCAACCGTGGTGAGATCACTCATTAGATAACAATGAGTTGGTTACACACATGTGTGATACCACCGCGTGCTGCCGTAACGTCATAATGGGAGCGTGATGTCATAATCGTTTTTGGTTGACGTCATAATGTAAGCCGAGTGACTGCAATAGCGAGTGACCTTTTTGCAAGTGAGCGTCGCTAAAACCGATTTTCTTGCAATTCAGCGCTATTTACATCATTGAGTAATAAATAGAAAACTAAACTCGGTCCCGTTTGATAACATGTTTATGAAACTCGTGGATGGCATCGGTATTTAACTCGCTTTCGCTCGTTAAAATACCAAACCATTCACTCGTTTAATAAACATGTTATCAAACGGGACATCATTTAGTATTCTATATGTTGTCAGTTTCCATGGATACATGACCTGAACAGTGTCTCTTTAAAGAAGTCTTTTTGTGTGAAGCATATGCCCCGAAATAAAGTTGGTAGCATCATGAGTTCTAGACATGCCATGTATGTTTCAGATGTTGATGACGAGGGAGATGAGGAGGATGATGTTGAGTGGGAGGAGGGAGCGGAGGACATCATTGACAAGAAGACGATGCTGGATGGAAACAGCGCCCGCGAGATGGAGAACCATCAACGTCTCCGCCATCTCTTTGAGTACGTCCCAGCTTTCTTATGTGTCCTAAATATATACGCTCCTTTTCTTGACGATGGCTTTGCCACTGTCCCGAGATAAAAAGTAATCAATTTATAGAAAGATTTTGTCATGAACCCTTTCAACTTTCATCCATGAACTGTCCCCAGTTAGTCAGTGACATGAACATTAAACTTTTATCAACATCGAACCATTGCTTGATCAACATAGCAAAAGAGTCAGATGGGTACAAATACAGTACAAAACCAGTCGCAACACCTTTATCAACCATCGACTCCTTAGTAAGTAAAGTCCCGACTCTATCTTCATAACAACAGTATATGTCAATCTAAATGCTAGCTTTTACAAGGCATGTCCTGTTAGTCTTTGAGTGAATTATCCACAACCAAATATTGCATTTAATTCGTCTTGTTCTCTACTTGAGCAGCAGCCAGAGAGAAGATGAGATTGAGGAGTACTACAGACAGAAGTACGGCGAGACTCCGGCCGCAGAGAGATACGGCGAAGGAGAGGAGATGTCAGACGAGATCACACAGCAAGGTCTTCTGCCTGGTGTCAAGTGAGTTCATTTAATCATCTTCGTGAAACTTGTCTTTGAAAGCTCATAAGTGGGTTTCTGTAACCAACTAGGAAGAGTTATCTCTTTCCTTATACATATAGTTATAGTCATCTTTCCTGAAGCAAATCTTTTAAAACAAGCAAATTCAATCCCCTAGATGATAATTCTCAACCAATGTCTGTTCCTTGTCTTCATCAAACTATCTGTCAGAACTACAGCCTACACTCCTTTGCTGCCCTCGAACATCACTTCCTGAAAGAGGCTATCCTGTGCATTGTTATCAAGATGTCTTTTTCTGGTGTCTTAAGAAGTTTTATTCTAAAATGTTTACTTACAATGATTACATGAGAAGATGTTAGAAAAAAAGAATTTTGGTTGGTCGTGAATCTATACTTAATACTATTCCAGAGCTTATTTAAGGTACAATATACAGAATCGCACAGAGTTGTTTTACATTTAAACAAGACAGGTTGGTTCTGTTGGACTGAGCACTCTTGTTTCAACAGTTAATACATTAATATCATTCTTTACAAAAGGCAATGTATTTGTTACCATGTTAATTCAGGGACCCCAATCTGTGGGTAGTCAAATGTAGAATGGGAGAGGAGAAGGCCACCGTCATACATCTGATGAGGAAGTTTGTTGCCTACCAATTCACTGATGAGGTCAGTATGGTTCATTTATTTTGTCAAATCTTAATCTGAATGAATTCTTAACATAGAAAACCTCGCTCATATCAATATGTTACTGTATGACTGCCTCTGCAAGTTCAATCTTTCATTTGCAAGTTGCGTATTATGTCACTACGTAAATAAGATTGGTTATCTCTAGAGAAAAGAATTCCCGAACTTGTTCATGTCAGTGTTTATTATGTTAATTGTAATGAAGATAAAATCAGATTGATAACTGCTTCAGATAAAAGCTCACAAACGTGCTCATGTCAATGTGTTGCCATACTTCAGCCACTGCAAATTAAGTCTGTGATCTGCAAGGAAGGTCTGAAGGGCTATATATACGTCGAGGCGTACAAACAGACCCACGTGAAGCAGGCCATCGAGGGCGTCGGCAACCTTAGGATGGGTCTCTGGCAACAACAGGTAACTGGCAATACTCACCTGCATCATTGAACTATTTGGAAGTTAACGGAAACAATTCTTTGTACACTTTATCCCCCGCCCTTTTCTCCATTATTGGCCTTTGCAAGGCTATTCTTATTGAAAGGATTATTAATTATCAGTAATCTTTGTGTAGAAGGAACCATTGATTATATGTTTGTGTGTAGCTGGTACCATTGATTATTTTCTTGTGTACCACTGATTTTTACCGGTGTGTAGCTGGTACCATTGATTATTTACCGGTGTGTAGCTGGTACCATTGATTATTTACCTGTGTGTAGCTGGTACCATTGATTATTTACCTATGTGTAGCTGTACCATTGATTATTTACCTGTGTGTAGCTCGTACCATTGATTATTTACCCGTGTGTAGCTGGTACCATTGATTATTTACCCGTGTGTAGCTGGTGCCATTGATTATTTACCCGTGTTTAGCTGGTACCATTGATTATTTACCCGTGTGTAGCTGGTACCATTGATTATTTTCCTGGTTGTAGATGGTGCCGATCAAAGAGATGACAGATGTGATGAAAGTGGTCAAGGAGACGACAAATCTCAAATCAAAGTCGTGGGTGCGTCTCAAGAGAGGCGTTTTTAAAGATGATCTCGCCCAGGTATGTCAGGAATCTTCTATAGTTTCGTTGTCTCACATTATCTTGTAGAAAATGGAATGTATGAATTGAGATCTTTGGTTTAAACATATTAAAGAGGATACAGAACAAGTTATCCAACTTAAGATACCCTCTCCTCTCCCTTGGATCTGAAACCATCAACAGATTTCCTGGTTATGGAACTTCAGTAGTTCAGTCAATACACAATTTATTTCAGCAATTGTACCAACAACTGGAGTACAAAAGGAATTTCTGCTAAAAAAACATGATTGATATGATCTAACATAACATTCCTACCGGGTAATATTTATGAGCTTTAGATGGACTCTTGGTTCCTGCCACTAATGGCTGCAATACTGCCCAAGCAGTGTTAAACAATAACTCACTCACTGTGGATTCCTTATAGATCATGCCTGCTTATGACTGCTTTATCTTCATGAACACAGCTATAGAATTCAAGTTTCCTTCCCTTGTATACAGGTAGACTACGTGGAGCCCTCCCAGAACGTCGTCCACCTCAAACTGATCCCTCGAATTGACTACTCCAAACCGAGGGGCGTGTTCCGTCAGTCCCAGGCCAATCAGGAAGCAGAGAAGAACAAGAAGAGGAAGAGACGTCCCGCACAAAAACTGTTTGATGTGGACGGTGTCAGGTAGGTCATGGGGCTACAGGATGACCTTATTGGGTTTATATCAAAAGTTGCCTTCTTAACCATTTACTTGCAAGTTTTAAAATATATAGGCATAGTACATGTGCGCTTGGTTAGAACATCAGGTGCATGGAAAAAACTGTGAAGAAACAATTTCCTTTTCCTTGACATGTGTCTTTATTCAATGTACCAGTTGTTTAGAAATTTCATATTGTATGTTGCATAAATGTAAATATGTTTTTGTATATCCTTTGCTGCAATTTTTCAGCCTGAGTAAAATAAGATGAGTTTGGGAAGTAGTGACAATGCTAGATGACTTTACCTGAGATAACTGTTATTCCAAGATAGGTCTCTCATGAGAAGTATTTCAAATTGTCTCTCTGATTTCTAGAGCCGTTGGCGGGGAGGTGGCCCAAGATGGTGACTTCCTCATATTTGAAGGCAACCGATTCAATCGAAAAGGATTTCTCTTCAAGAACTTTGTCATGTCTGCCATTGTGAGTTATAACAGATCACAATTTAAAATATTTGATTTTCATTCATTTATCGAGTTTATCTGCATATATTGACATAGTAAATTCTAGTCTAAAATGGGATTAATGTGGTGTCAGTGTTTTATGTGATCAGCATTTTTAGCCGACAATATATCTAAATTCCCAATCATTTCATATCACTTCAATCCTGTAAGTTTAGTTTTGTCTTTCCTGTTCATTTGAGTTTTATGATATTATGTTTAGATCGCAGATGGAGTAAAGCCGACACTTACAGAGTTGGAGAAATTTGATGACACCCCAGAAGGCTTGGACGTTGACTGTATCCTTTCAACACCAGGATAGGGACCTTCTTTGCAGAACTCATTTTAATCGTTAATGTAAACTTAACCATTATATATATGTTCAAAGTTGTCCTCGGATCAATTGTCAGGTAACTTGATTAACGTGATACCAAATACCAAATCACACCTATCGGCCAATTCTTGGTAAAACAGATAAATCCTCTACTTGGGAGTCTTAGATAATCCAGATTTCAAAGTGCCTCCTCTTAAAATCCCACTTGCTCAAGATATTGTTTCCAGAATATAAGCCACTTTGCAATTTAACAAATAGAATACCAAACCCTAGAGTTGTCTCCCTTAACTGACATCAGTGATCCCTCAAAAGAAGTCCGGCTCGGAGGTGACCCACAACCTTGCCCCAGGAGACATGGTGGAGGTGTGTGAGGGCGAGTTGGTTCATCTCCAGGGTAAAGTCATCCGCGCAGAAGGAAACAAGATCACCATCATGCCAAAGCATGAGGATCTCAAGGTAGGATATATTATAAGTTTGTCTCTGGTTTGTTCTTTTGAAAGAGTAAAATTGGTATTGTTTATTTAAAGCTGTCTGGTTTTGTTGTAATTGCTCCTGGATGTATGGAGTTTTGTTGAGATCATCGAATAAATGCATAAGGGTAACAGAATTACATCAAGATCTCAATGTTGAGTGTATTGTCAATACAGAGTATGAAATCAAAATGTCATGAGCTATGTAAGAAATAGACATATAGAAGTGCTTTTAATAATGTCCTCAATGCATTTGTAGTTATGAGAAATACTCACACATCCCCTGCAGCTGATAGGAGAGGTCTAGAAGAAGAAATTAAATCTCTGGTTTCGTTCAACTTACATGACACCAGGATTTTTTTTTAAATATGTGTAGAATTCTTGATTTCAGCTTGTGTGTTTTAAAAGTTAGTTGCTTTATAAGTTTGAAGAGCTCCCAATGTTTTAAGGGAACCTAGTTCATGATCATGAAGATTTTAGTATGTTATCATTGAAGTTAATTACGGCAAATATACTCCTTAGGGTGAATATTGTTTATTGAGCATGATCTCATTCCCTCATGAGTATTTGCAATTGCTTCTCTATCTGTCTGTTGGTTTCAAGTTAGGAGTCTAGCGGTGGATCCAGAAATTATGAAAGTTGGGGTTCATCTATGGCGTTCATCAAATTTATATGCAAAAATTATGAAAGGGCTGGGTTCATCAATGGCGTCCATCAAATTTATACCGTGTAATAAAAAAATTATGAAAGGGGGAACGTGGTCGAACCCTGCCACTGGAGTCTGAATCAAAGTCAACGCATTTGGTGGAAGTAAAGTTTTATATGTGATCTGTTTAATTCCAGGACCCATTAGAGTTCCCTGCTCACGAGTTGCGGAAGTATTTCAAGATGGGAGACCACGTGAAAGTGATTGGTGGTCGTTATGAGGGAGACACAGGATTGATCGTGAGAGTGGAGGACAACATGGTCGTCTTGTTCTCCGATCTTACCATGCACGAGGTGAGTGGTGCTTCGCTCAGATTTTCATTCTTACATGAATGATTAAAGAATTCTGTCTACTTTCTCTCCATGTAAAGTAGAATTTGCTCTGAAATTTCAAATACGTTGAGGCTTTATGATAGATGCAACAAAAATGATATAATATAATCAAAGATTAATTTTTCCAGCTGAAAGTATTACCCAAAGATCTGCAGCTGTGTATGGATATGGCGACTGGCGTTGATTCCCTTGGACAGTACCAGTTTGGAGACCTTGTCATGATAGAGTATGTTGTTGTGTCGTTTTCTCTCATTTAAAGTTATTGCAGTGATATGTCTCACAATCCACCATTAGTTATCTTACAAATACTGAGTGTAACATTCCAGTAACCAATCTTAGGCAATTGATTTTAGGTTAGTGGAACAACTGTCAAGGTAAGGCTTCAAATTTGCCATTGGTGGAGACTCGCAAAGTTGTTCCTTGCAGGAGAAAAATTGAACGACTGCATGCCTTATGACATTTTGTCTGTTCAGGATTTGAATCCAAGTTTCAACATACAAAAAGACGTAATGAGTTGTAAATGATAATGCAGTGAATTTGGGAAAATTCACATAAATATAAATGAAAAAGCTCTCCGAAGTTACATGTCATACATGATGAAACTTTGTGTTTTTCTAGCGCTCAAACTGTCGGCTGTATTGTTCGACTGGAGAAAGAAAACTTCCAAGTGCTGAGCATGCACAATAAGGTAGGTAGTGGGTATATTCCTCTGATCCTGGGAGCAGTTATGTTAACCATTATTAGTGCCAAAGTACGACGAAGCAATGAGGAATCCCTGTGTTTTGGAGAGTTTTCTTACTCTTTTGAACACATTTATACTCTAATGCATATTTGGAAACGTACATATTGATCTGAACTGTTTGAGAGGCATTCTAGTTGCAAGTGAGCGTCACTAACACCGATTTTCTAGCAATTCAGCGCTATTTACACCATTGAGTAATAAATAAAATATTAAACTTGGTCCCATTTGATAACATGTTTATGAAACTCATGAATGGCTTTGGTATTTAACTCACTTTCGCTCGTTAAAGTACCAAACCATTCACTCATTTCATAAACATGTTATCAAACTGGACATCGTTTAGTATTCTTTATATATTTTAGTTCCTTTCAAATTTTCAATCATGCAAGTACACTTAGGGTACAACATATTACATAAAAGATATGCATGATTATAAGATTAACAATAACATAAAAAGGCGTGAACAATTATTTTGAAGAACAATAATACATGTGAAGCTGAGATAACATAGATCTGGCTTTGACTCTGAGAATCAGAGTAAACTAATGACTGTAGACAAAGTTGAAACAAACACTCCACTTACAGGTATTGAGTCTGAAGCCCCAAGCTTTAACCAGAAAGAAGGATACGAGGAACGCTGTGGCGCTGGACTCGGAGAACAACAACATTCAAGTCCGAGATATCATCAAAGTTATTGACGGACCTCAGTCTGTGAGTAGCAACATGTCCTCTACCCTATATCATATTTTGGCCAGCCTGTTACCCTATAACATATCCAATACCCTATATTTGCTGATGCAGACATATGTCGTCCAGCCAAAACATCCAGAGAAGCCAATTGAATTTACATTAATCATAACTTGTTAACAAAGAGAAAAATCTGGCATTGGCCTCTGGTTAGACCTAGACAAGATATTTTCCCTTTGTTAACAATTTATCATTCCTGTGATTAAAACTATCTGAACATTTTGGTCATTCATGTTCACATATTTCCACCATATTAACCAGATTTCTTGATAATTGAACAATTGATTCTTCTTTGTCGATCAATCCTTGAACGCCACTCATGGCTGAAATATGCCCAAGTGGTATTAAATAATAACTTACACTCGAGCTATGCTTGATGACTTTTAACCATAGCTTATTACAAAAACGCACACTATAAGTTGATGATGATGTGTTACAGGGAAGATCTGGGGAGATAAAGCACTTGTATCGCAGTTACGCATTCCTCATGTCGAGAATGGTCACCGAGAACGGTGGCTACTTTGTGTGTAGAACTCGACATCTTGTTCTGGCTGGTGGTTCTCGGGTAAGTCTGTCATTTGCAGCTCCGACTAAGTCGGAGCTGCTATCAGTTTTTGTGCAGTTTCCATCGCTGCCGCCGCCGCATTTTGTATTGGCTATAACTTTTTTCCTATTAGGTTTTGAGAACTCATATACATAACTTCTTACTTATACCCCTGGGGAATTTTTTTGACATGTTCACATTCAAGGTCAAAGGTCAAGGTCACGAGTTCTGAAATCGCTAAAAAAATCCTTGTAAACACGATAACTTGAAAAATATTTGTGCTATAAGGGTCTTCTTTGGTGTATATCAACTATGGAGAAAGGCCAAAATTTGAAAAGGTTTTCGCTAACATCCGTCAAAGGTCAAGGTCATAGTGAGGTCACATCTTAAGCATGCTTTTGCAAAAATGTCTTATTTCAACTATTAACACTTTGAATCATTACATGATTGAGATACACAATGAAAAGTGATCACTGATTGTGTGACCTTGAGTTTTAAAGGTCAAGGTCACGAGATAGGGTCATGGTCACCAGTTCTGAAATCACTAAATAACTTCTTTCCAAGGAGGTATCAACACCTCATATACATAACTTCGTACTTATGCCCCTGGGGAATTATTTTGACATGTTCATATTCAAGGTTAAAGGTCAAGGTCACAAGTTCTGAAATTGCTAAAACAATCCTTGTAAACCCGATAACTTGAAAAATATTTGTGCTATCAGGCTCTTCTTTGGTGTATATCAACTATGGAGAAAGGCCAAGATTTGAAAAGGTTTTCGCTAACATCCGTCAAAGGTCAAGGTCATAGTGAGGTCACAGTTTAAGCATGCTTTTGCAAAAATGTCTTATTTCAACTATTAACACTTTAAATCATTACATGATTGAGATACACAATGAAAAGGTGATCACTGATTGTGTGACCTTGAGTTTTAAAGGTCAAGGTCACGAGATAGGGTCATGGTCACCAGTTCTGAAATCACTAAATAACTTCTTTCCAAGGAGGTATCAACACCTCATATACATAACTTCGTACTTATGCCCCTGGGGAATTATTTTGACATGTTCATATTCAAGGTTAAAGGTCAAGGTCACAAGTTCTGAAATTGCTAAAACAATCCTTGTAAACCCGATAACTTGAAAAATATTTGTGCTATCAGGCTCTTCTTTGGTGTATATCAACTATGGAGAAAGGCCAAGATTTGAAAAGGTTTTCGCTAACATCCGTCAAAGGTCAAGGTCATAGTGAGGTCACAACTTAAGCATGCTTTTGCAAAAATGTCTTATTTCAACTATTAACACTTTGAATCATTACATGATTGTGATACACAATGGAAAGTGATCACTGAATGTGTGACCTTGAATTTTGAAGGTCAAGGTCACGAGATAGGGTCATGGTCACCAGTTCTGAAATCACTATGTTACTTTTTTCCATGAAGGTATCAAAACCTCATATATATAGCTTCTTTCTTGTACACCTGGGGAATTATTTTGACATGCTCACATTCAAGGTCAAAGGTCAAGGTCATGAGTTCTGAAATCACTACAAAAATCCTTGTAAACACGATAACTTCAACAACTTCTGTGCTATCAGGCCCTTACTTTGTATATATCAACTATGGAGAAAGACTAAGATTTGAAAAGGTTTTCGCTAAAATCTGTCCAAGGTCAAGATCACAGCGAGGTCACAACTTAAGCATGCAGTTGCGAACATGCCTTATTTTAACTATAAACACATTGAATCATTACATGATTGTTATACACAATTAAAAATTTATCATTGACTGTGTGACCTTGAAGATCAAAGTTCAAGGTCATGAGATATGGTCATGGTGACCAGTTCTGAAATCTGTAAATAACTTTTTATGCCCCCGAATCGAAGATTCCGGGGGTATATTGTTTTTCACCTGTCCGTCTGTCTGTCTGTCTGTTTGTCCACAAAAACTTTAACCTTGGCCATAACTTTGGATTGCTAAGAGCTAGGGCTTTCATACTTTGCATGTGGATACCTTGTGATGAGACCTTTCAGATGAGGTCATCATATTTGACCTTGTGACCTTGACCTTGCCGCAATTGACATTTTCAGTAAACTTTAACCTTGGCCATAACTTAAGATTGCTCAGAGCTAGAGCTTACATAGTTGGCATATGCATACCTTGTGATGAGACCTTTCAGATGAGGTCATCATATTTGACCTTGTGACCTTGACCTTGCCGCAATGAAAATTTTCAAAAAACTTTAACCTTGGCCATAACTTTTGATTGTTTAGAGTTAAGGCTTTCGTACTTGGCATGTGCATACCTTGTGATGAGACCTTCAGATGAGGTCATCATTTTTGACCTTGTGACCTTGACCTTGACGCAGTCGACATCTTCAGTAAACTTTAACCTTAGCCATAACTTTAGATTGCTCAAAGCTACGGCTTTCATACTTGGCATGTGCATACCTAATGATGAGACCTTTCAGATGAGGTCATCATATTTGACCTTGTGACCTTGACCTTGCCGCAGTGGACAATATTTAGAAAACGTTAACCTTGGCCATAACTTTGGATTGCTCGGAGCTACAGCTTTCATACTTGGCATGTGCATACCTTGTGATGAGACCTTTCAGATGAGGTCATCATATTTGACCTTGTGACCTTGACCTTGCCGCAGTGGACAATATTCAGAAAACTTTAACCTTTTGGCCATAACTTTGGTATATCCGGGGGCATCCGTGTTTAACAAACACATCTTGTTTCCAAGAAGGTATTAACATCTCATATACATAGCTTCTTTCTTATAAATCTGGTGAATGATTTTGACATGTTCACATTCAAGGTCAAAGGTCAAGGTCATGACTTCTTAAATCACTACAATAATCCTTGTAGACATGATAACTTCAAACATTTTTGTGCTGTCAGGCTCTTATTTGGTATATATCAACTATGGAGAAAGACCAAGATCTGAAAACGTTTTCGCTAAAATCTGTCAAAGGTGAAGGTCACAGCAAGGTCACAACTTAAGCATGCTATTGTGAATATGCGTTATGTTAACAATGAACACTTTGAGTCATTGCATGATTGTTATACACAATGAAAAGTAATCATTGATGGTGTGACCTTGAAGGTCAAAGGTCAAGGTCATGAGATATTGGTTAAGGCCATGTTAATCCTTTGATCCAATTTTGAAATCAGAAATAGGTTTTAAGAACAAGTTTGTGAAAAGTGACCCCGGTGATGATTCAACTTGTTAGAATAACTTGAATAATAAACAAATTTTTGTCCAAAAAAATTCCCATTTTATTTATGCTGAGGAGAAGGCGGAACAGGGATAGGCGAGACCCAAAGTTTCGGAGCTGCTCTGCTTTTGCGGTGTCCCGCAAACGCTCATCTAGTGTTCATCTCAGTATTTCTGCATCTGTGTTTATTGTTCCCTGCACCCACGGGATAGGGGGACTATGTATATAGCGGCGTCCGCACTTACTTCCACATGTCATTTCATTGTTTAAGCAATATCTAATGGACCATAGCACCCAATGTCTTCAACTTTGGTAACAGCCTATAGTGACTTGATTGAGCAGAAACCAATCCACTTTTGTGACCTTGACCTTATTTTCATGCTCTCCACAACACTTAGACCACTTTTCAAACTATTGTTAATGTGATATATCATGATCTGTTGTATCCCTTGTCTTCAAAATTGGCAACAGCCCATATTGGCCGATTACACAAGCACCAGTTCAGTTGATGTCCTTATATTGAAGTCTTACATTGTAGATCTTGGTTAAAAGCTTCATGTCAATCTCAGCATTTCTTTGTTTTGTAATGTTCTTGAAATTTACACTCATTTATTTTCAGAAATGTTATATAAATAAATGTTACTATTTAAGTAAATGCTCTTAGGATGCTTTTCAATAATATTTCTCCTCTTCAGAGGACACTAACTTCCCTTCCTTGCAGAAACATAACATAAATCAGTATTTTGAATCATAAATTATATGTTTAAAACCATTGTTTTGATGTTTTTGTGTCACCTTTTATCTTCACAGCAAAGCAACACAAGCCTGGGTGGAGGAGGGTTTGTGCCTATGTCACCCCGGCTAGCAAGTCCCGCCCACCCGAGCAGTGGTGGAGGAGCAGGAGGGGGCGGGGCCGGGAGAGGGCGTGGCGGGATCAGCAAGAAGGACCGCGAGCTCATTGGTCAGACTGTCAGGGTCCGGCAGGGACCTTTCAAAGGTCGGTTGATTTATTTATTGTTTGTACTTAACAGTTTGAGGAAATTTTCTTTTAAAGTTTCTTTTTAAAGTGAAATAGAGAAGTATTGATGTCTGAAGATGTTTAGGTTAGCATGCACCCTCTCCTCTTACTCTGCAGTAATTATAAACAATAAGCTATGTGTACTGTTGTGCTGCATGTTCTTAACCCTCAAAACCAGACTTAAAATAATTAAGTGGAGGACATTTATGGACTGTTATTGAGGCTTATCCAAAGTTTTTATAGGTCGTTCTTTGATTTGAAGAATTCTTCATAAATTAATATTATCACAATACTTACATTATGTTCCGTTCCACAAAGTAATCACAGAGTTACAATCAATTTTAACCCATTCTTTTAACATAGGTTACAATTGATTGTTATGCTATCATCAATTGAAAGTGTTTTGAGGAACGGCATCAAGGACGTGCTTGTATATTTGAACTACACTTGCTTCTCTTCCAGGCTACATCGGTATTGTCAAGGATGCTACCGAGTCCACTGCCAGAGTCGAACTCCATTCCAGCTGCAAAACCATCTCCGTCGACAGATCAAGATTGGCTTCCCTCTCGTTAGTTTCTTCTTTGACAATGACTATGTCTTTTATTCCTTTCATGTATGAAATATTTATAAAGAAGTTCACGAGTGATGTTTTGTACTATTTAATTAAAAATTGTGTGTGTTTAACAAACAAGAAAATAAAATAAAGTAAAATAATAATAAAAAAAGCTCATCTCTAGAATTGCCTTTATGAATGGATTAGCCTAAACTTGATAGACATGGATCCTTATAAAGAAGAAAAAAACTCAACTATTAGTTGAAAGTCAAATATCCTCACATTATACTGATCAGAAAACATTTAGATTGAAACTGTTGTACATTTTTATAAACCTTTATTTTCAATTAAGTCATTGCCTCCATTTTTGCTTCCTGTCCACTTGCAGAGGTCCAAAGGCTGGTGGATTCACCTCTACCTACCAGAAGACACCAATGTACGGAGGTCAGACCCCGATGTATGGGTCCCGCACCCCGATGTACGGCTCGCAGACACCGCTGCATGATGGGAGTAGAACGCCTCACTACGGAAGTCAGACACCGTCACACGAGCCTGGCAGTAGGACACCGAGCGGAGCAGGGGCCTGGGATCCCTCCAGTGCTAACACTCCTTCTAGGTGAGTAAACTTGATTACAGTAATTTTGACCAAATCGTGGGTGGGGGATCCATTGTATACAACCTTTCCTTCATGGTGATCACATTTATATATTTACCTGGGTGTCTTGTGATATAGCCTATCTTTAGTCTGTGGGCAATCCCAGATTATTCCCACTGTTAACGAGTTGTGATTCCTGTTAATTGACCACTCAGAATTGTTGGCACTGACTGATTGAAAGGCTCAGTGTTATCGGAATTAAAAAGTAATGCTCCCAGGACTCTGGCTGTTTGTAGTGTTCTTATTACATTAATTATGTTTATTCAATTCTTTACAATTAACAACGTTTACTTCCAGAACTAACGAGTATGATTACAACTTTGACGAGTCTCCATCGCCTGCTGACTATGCCACCACTCCGAACCCCGGTACCCCTGGCTACCAGACAGACACCCCGAGCCCAATGGGTCCCTACACCCCCCAGACTCCTGGCAGTGCCTACTCGCCCTACCACCAGGCCACGCCATCACCGGCTAGCTACCAGGGTAAGTCTGCTTTGAGGCTTGTGTTGATGTTAAACATTAACTTTTACTGGTGGTCCTGGAATATGCCTTTCTTTACTCAGTTGTCAATTCCTGTTTATATTGTTAACTTTGATTCCTGTAAAGTGGTCACTCAGAATTGTTCATCAACAAAATGTATCATCTATGCATATGTTAAATTAATTCCAGTCATAAGTATGAAATTGGATTACAAGACAATTTATCTTATTTTGTGAATAATTAATGAATCTACTTTCAAGTTCAAAGACATGTGATGTTGTAACTAGAGACTGTTCTCTGTCAACAGCTCCGAGTCCAGGCTATGTAGGAACCCCGAGCCCTGCAGGGTACCAAGGCAGCCCGTCCCCAGGAGGATATGCCGGCACCCCCTCACCCATGGGCTACAGTCCGATGACCCCTGGGGCTCCCTTCACTCCACAAACACCAGGAACAGGTAATTGAGGGCAAAGAACCAAAAAATAATAGAAACGGAGTAGATTATGTAACATTAGTACATTATGTGCATATTTACAAATTATGAGACAATCTATGTGGAAATATGACACATCAGATATATATTTAAGGACCATTTCGAGAGAACAGTTCAGTAATTTCTACTACTGCTACATTGACATCTTCATATGCAAGATGTGAAGACTTGAATGCAGCAAACCGATAAGCTCAAGTTGAACCATATAACTTTCTGAGGTACATTTCTTCTCGTACACAGCTATGGACCACAGTATGGCTGACTGGCACACCCAGGACATCATGGTGAAGATCAAGGAGACGCACGATGATCCCAACCTTATCTATCAGACCGGCGTCATTAGAAGTGTCACGGTGGGTACTCAGTTCTCTCTCACACCAGTCGTTTGAGGAATGAGGAAAAATTTTGTTTATAACAACTTCTTTATTCTATGTCGTTAAGCAAGACTCAAATAATTTCCGAAATATTGGCGAAAATGGTAATATTTTTCGACTTTGTTTTTGTTTCTTCAAATTTGTATGGGTAAGTAAGCATGGTAGTGTTGTGCCTTTTAAAGTTTGTTGAATTCATTCATTGATAAGAGACTATATATTTTCAAATTGATTAATGCTATATATATAGGCAGTCAAACTACAGATAGGGGTATGTAAGCTTTGCTCCCTTTTGCCTTGTTTGATAGATGCATGTTCATTGTGTTCAATGTCCGCAGGGTGGAATGTGTTCTGTGTACATACCAGACGAAGATAAAGTTGTCAACGTGTCCTGCGAACATCTTGAATCAATCCAGCCGGAGAAGCAAGATAAGGTCAGTTTCCACACAATATTCGAAAGACAGTACAAAATGATGTGCTTTCCATACAACATATGAAAAATCTCTCTTAAAGCTGAATGGAAAAGGTTGAATATTGTGTTAATATGGATATAAAGCAAACAAGATCAGAAAAAATATTTTGATTTGGCCTTCCTCGGAGGTAGGGTGTCCGCTTCTCCCTCGAAAGACCGAGGTTTGATTCCTTGTCCATTTTAACATTCTTGTGACAGTCATTTGTTATTTCTTGTAAATTAAAGCGTTTTTATTCATGTTTACAATGATATTTGATCTCTTTATTCCAGGCTAAGGTTATTCTGGGAGATGAGCGTGAGCTGACTGGAACTTTGCTAAGCATTGACGGAATTGAAGGTGTGATAAAAACGGACGGAGGGGAGATCAAAATGTTGCCCATCAAGTATCTCTGCAAGATGCCAGCTTCCTAATGACATCTCAATTTACATTTCATAAACATTTCATAAACATTTTGGACATGAAAAGTCACCCGTGTGTCCTCTCATTGCATTGACTTTTATCAGATTTTGGGTTGGCATTGTGTAAAGGCCTTTTGTGCATGCTTCACGTATTGTGTAAGGGTTGTAGAAATAAAAGGATACTTGTATAAATTCATGGTCTTTGTGCTCTTCCTCCGTTTAATTACGATAAAAGAGAAACAACTTTTAGATCAAAGGGGGACAACTCTTGTAAAATTACAAATGAAGGAAACCCCATTTCAGGTTATGATATTGTTTGCCCATTTTGCTATTCATTCTAGCCACGATTCAGAGTAGAGCTGAAAATTTGATGGTTCATATATTGCTCAAATTTCTGAACAAAAATGATACCATTTTCCGTTTAATTAGCATAAGAGGTATTCAGTACATAGTAGACTCTTTGCTTTCTCAAATGAGTCCGTAAGATGAAAGATTGATAATTTTGTAAATGTTTAGTATTCCCATTAATGCTCTTTGTTCTTTTGTATAACTAACCACTTGATTTTTCTTTTGGTTTAACAATTATATCCTCTAAGAAAAACGGTTATCATTAGGTTAATAACGAGCCATTTTTTGTTTGTCTGTAATGCTTTGATAAGTAAATGCAAAATCATATGCTTCTTTTTTCTCTTTTGTTTATGTCTGTATTATTAAGATAAAAGTCGATATTTAACAATGCTTTATTATAATTTAAAGAAAACAGAACTGTACTTATGTGTTTGAATGCCGAGTCGTGTAATAAAAAATTTTCATCACTTTACTGTCTGTTATTCATTCATACCCTGCGTGTCTGCATGGTCTGAAGAAGCCACCCTCACGGGTGGCGAAACGTTACAATTAACCCTTGAATTTGTTGACTGCCTGGATTTCTATGTGTTTGGTAGCCGCACCCCCCTTCTTTTCTTCTTATACCTGCGTGTAGTATGGAAAACATTTGTTTAGGTAGCCAGCTGGTACTCACTATTTATACATTTATATTGTCAGCCAATGAAATGTCATGATTAGTGTTTGCGGGACAAAAGCAGAGCAGCCCTGAAACTGACATCTTCTCCAGAGCCATAATAAAAAAAATAGAGCCACTGGCTCTGAAGCTCATCAGGAATCATGTTATTAATTATCCCTAAGGAAAACATTAAGATATCACATAATAAGTCATTGCCCAGTCATCAAATTTATTATCAAAATTGGTTACACATTAATCCATATTCATTATAAATAATTTAGACCTTTGCAGTTTATTGTTTTACTTCTTATTTTTATTCTGGAATTATCAACATTTATTACATAATGAAAAAGAGCCCCTATTTGTTTCTAAAAATCCTGTTTCTCATAGGCTCATAGTTTCATAGGCTCCTTTTCAATATTTAATTAATAAATTCTATTGAGCATCTGAGTGTAAGACTAAATCAGTAACACAGCAGAGAAGTAACCCGAAACCTCCGTGTATTAGCTGCTGTTTGCATCTCTGCCAGGGAGTGGTCACTCCCCAGGTCAACACCTGCAATTACATAACGTGCAGACCCTGGACTCACAGCCAGTAAATTATATATTTTAAATTTTGTTTTCCCCATCTTTATTTATTTTTCTTTATTGGAAAAGAAGATGTGGTATCACAAACTCATGTAGCTAGTTTTAATAGTCTTATCTTACTTCATCACCAGTCATATTTAGTTCACGTATCTAATGTTAAATAAAACATTTATTAACCCTTTTACAAAATTTTCCTATGCATCCTGTCACAATATTAAGTTCTTAGTTCTTTGATTACATTAAACATGTCCATAATGTAGTATTACTCTTAAGCTGACATATGAAGTGCACATAAAATCTCATTATCTTCACAGCTCATTAAAACCGCTGTTTTAAGTGGTTACCCCTGTGATCCATATTTGGGGTCACAAGATCACCAAATCTTCAATTTAGAATCCCCATTGGCCAAAGAGTTTGTACATAACATTTCAGCTTTCTAAAGCTTTTGGGACTGGAGAAAAAGATGAAAAATGCTTTTTAGGTTGTGACCCCTGTGGCCCTTATTTGGGGTCACAGGGTTACCAAACTACAATTCAGAATCCCCGTCAGTCAAGGAGTCTGTTCATAAAATTTCAGCTCTCTATGTTCATTGGTTCTGGAGAAGAAGACTCCTTGGCCAATGGGGATTCTTAATTGTAGATTTCGTGACCCCTTGACCCCAAATGGGGTCACAGGGGTCACATCCTTAAAAACCTATTTTCATCTTCTTTTCCAGTTCCAAAAGGTCTAGAGAGCTGAAAAATTGTGTGCAGACTCCTTGACCAATGGGGATTCTTAATTGTTGATTTCGTGACCCCTTGACCCCAAATGGGGTCACAGGGGTCACATCCTTAAAAACCTATTTTCATCTTCTTCTATAGTTCCAAAAGGTCTAGAGAGCTGAAAAGTTGTGTGCAGACTCCTTGGCCAATGGGGATTCTAAATTGTAGATTTCGTGACCCCTTGGCCCCAAATGGGGTCACAGGGGTCACATCCTTAAAAACCTATTTTCATCTTCTTTTCCAGTTCCAAAAGGTCTAGAGAGCTGAAAAGTTGTGTGCAGACTCCTTGGATAATGGGGATTCTAAATTGCAGATTTGGTGACCCTGTGACCTCAATTGGGGTCACAGAGGTCATAACCGCAAAAGCTACTTTCATCTTGAGATTTTATGTGCTCTTCAAAGGGAGATAATTAAACAACAGTGATGAATTAAATGTTCAAGTGTGTCTTTATTTGAAGGAGATTTTATATCAGGCCTCAGAGATAGGTCAGAGGGGTAAGGACCTATTTCATCTCCTCCATTTAAAATGCTTCCTTTTTGTTGTACCTCTCACCTTGAAGTTCACATTTTGAATTAGTTAATGTATAAAGCCTGAAGCTACAGAGCCACTGGCTCTATTTTTTCTAAAATAAATTGACAGCAGAAATAAAATAGATGATTCTCCGCCGCAAATTAATACTTCAAAATTGAAAAATAATGTCAAGATCAGCAAAATCGACTGGGCCCTGAATTTTCCCTAAAAGAACCACTGGTGTAAGATAATGATGAGAATCCAATAAACAGTTCTTTTGATATCGATTCCCCTGACAAGCTTAATATGTCGACAAACTCAAAATTTCTGCTGTGACCTTGAATAGTGTCAAGGTCACAAATATCTGATCAGCCCTTTGTCTTAACTTGGAGGTGCTTTGTGTAAGATATGTTGAAATTCCAGTAAATGAGTTCTCCCGCTGACAAGCTTTACATGTACATTAACCTATCGAAAAATTCAAAGTTCCGCTGTGACCTTGAGAATAATGTAAAGGTCACCAAAATCTAATCGCCATTTGTCTTTCCTAGGAAGTGCTTTGTGTAAGATATGATGAAATTCTGGTGAATGGCTTTTGAGATATGTTGCTGACAAGCTTTATGAGTACATTAACATGTACAAAATTCAGCCCTTTGTTTTCCTTAGAAGAAGCTATGTGTAAGATATGAAGAGAATCCAACAAACGTTTTTTGGGACAAGCTTAACATGAAAGTTTACATGCAGAAAATTCTGCTTTGACCTTGAGAATAATGTCAAGGTCACCAAAATCAAATGAGCCCTGTCTTCCCTTGGAGAAGCTAAGTGTAAGATATGAAGAGAGGTGAGGTGAATTTGGGTTTAATGCCACTTTCAGGAGTAATTCACTTATATCACGGATGCTAGTCATATGGCAAGGAGAAAGCCCGGAACGTCATGTGACTATGCATTGCGGTGAAATCTGCAAGCAACTGCTGGAACTTGTGAACCATGGGTGGTACTATGTAACGACCAGAACAGGTCTAAGACCAGAACAGAGAAATCAGAATAAACAAATACCATTTGTGCACTAAACATCACTATATAGTAGTATTAGACGGATAAAAGGATTTCCTCGTCCGAAAATTAAATACTTATATTTAATTGCCCGGATAAGGTTTCAACCACTTAAAAATAGTAGCGCGCTTTGCTCCGATACTTCAAAAGTGGGATTAGGTTGCGGAAACGAATAATGGACTATTAATGGTAACGACGGTTCCAAGGGAAGTAACTCTGCACGAACAACCTCAAACAGTCTTACAGTGCCTGGCCATTTCGATATCTATCATTTGCAATATTATAAACGTACAAAATAAAATATTTAGTTATTATTAGATTACTTTGATAAACTATTCACAACTGAATTATTGACATTCGTAAGAAAATATTAGTAAAATAGAATAAACTGTTAGAAAAAACAAGTATAAACTACATTTAACTGTTTTTGTTGTACATCTGCTTTAGTGATATTTAGTACAGCTATTTCTTTTTCATTATGACATTATCAATTTTCATACATTTCATATTGAAAGAAATAAAATTAACACGGGACATTTAGCCTCAGAAATTAGTGTTTCATTTATCGACAGCATTTTTTACAAACAATTCGAATAGTTATACAAAATGGAACCCTAGAGATGCTTTGACTTCTGATTTCTTTTATTTTCTAGACTAAGCTAGGTACAATGCCGACAATGAGGATAAATACCGCATTTCCTCCAATTAGTTATTTTTCAGTACCCCTTGACCCCTTTACCCCCCCCCCCCAAACAAAACACCTGGCATTTGGCATTTCCATACTTTCACCGAAGTTGCAGAGTGTCAATCTTTAAAAAGAGTAGGCATTCAGACCAGAATGTTTTGAACTTCGAATAATTGCAATCTGAGTAACAGATGCGTTTATCAATTTCATAGACATTGTTTAAATCTTGTTTTATAATGTTAAATTGCGGTAGAGTTTCCTTTAACTTTGATATGTATGTATTATATTTGACTGTTGTTATAATAAGATTTAGAATCATATTTCGTCTTTCCGGATTATTAACAGGAGGACGGACGGACATGGTGACCTTTAAATAGTCCCGACTACTTCGTGGCGGGGGATATGATATTTGTTTTATAGCTATATCTATACAGTAGAAGTAGAAATAATATATTTACACTCGTGGCTGCGCCTCGAGGAAATATGCATTTCTACTTCACTCGATGGGAAATACGTGGAGTTCGATGAAAAATGTCAAATATCCTCTTAGACGATTTATTATAAGACGAGCAATGAAATACTGGGATCTTTCAGTGATATAATCCCAGTATTTCATGGCACATTTTGTTTCAAATTATTTCATCACATACATTGTAACTATACACTTGGAAATAAATTAAACAACACCCAAATTTTTTAACAGCAAAATCGTTCCGATTTGAAAGAAGACACTATGTCAAGAAAACTGTTGAAACGAAAGGTCAGTCACGGTTCACTGTCTTTTGGATAATGGCTGTTACAATAATTTGGTATTTTGGAATTTGTCATTGTCAATAAAATACTTCATTGGTGTCATATATATATTTTGGTTTCGTGGATACATTAACGTTCCGTCTCGCTGTACAGGGACAGTTAGAAATGTATGATTACATGTATATCGGTATATAGTGGCTGGTCAATCATATCTTTTTGATGTTAGTGTTGGTAGGTATTTCTGTAAGGACATTCCGAGAATATGTGAAACAAATGTTTAACTGAAATATATCGCAATATGAGCTCTAAGTCTTCAACATAAATCGATTTTTTAAATCAAAATTTTCATTTCGTCTCGGGCCAATACAACCGACCTCGGACCTGTAACTGGGCCAATACAGAAATGCTTAATCAATGACATTATAATATAACATCTGTATGGCTGAAGACTAACAAATAAAATAATAATGCGTTGTCCATGCGGTCATTATGGTTCAGAATGTGCCGGCATTGAATATTAATTTAACATATTGCTAAAGGTAATTAAAAAGCCCATACAACAATTAATCATTTTAGACTTTAGCATTCTCAGGATACATATCAGACATACAAGTGGATTATTCGGCTTATCAGATTCGGTTACTATCACCCGCCAAATGAGAAAGGTACCCATGGAATCAAACAAATAAAATAAAATCATGGATCAAAGACATGATGACTGTTCCACATACCAGTTTTCGTTATTTTTTTGGAATAGCTTATAATCTATGTACAATTGTGTTAACGGGTTATGTTACGTTACATGAGCATCTCGATTCCACGAATTTACTATTAAAGCCACATCAAAGTGTACATAATTCGACTCTTCTAAAAAGACTACGCAAGATCGTCTGACAGTCACGGGTCCAAATGGTAACTAATACGGACTTATACAGAATGCAACTTCTTGCACACTATTGATAGGGCCATATTTTTTTTTATAATTTGCCAAAAATCAAATCACCAAATATCTGAAAGTTAGTGGCGGGCCATCGGTAGAGCCATGTAAATTTCAGGATCATATGACCATTTCTGGTCAAACATGTCGGAGATAATAAAATAGAGCCATTGGCTCCGTAGAAAATCAGGAATTACGATATTAATTATATCTAAAGAAAGATGAACATATCAAATAATAAGCCAGTGCCCAGTCACCAAATCTATAATCCAAAATAATTAACCATTAACCCACAGGTCAACAACATGCAGTTACATAATATACAGACCCACTCTCCAATTACAGGCAAGTAAATTATACATTTAAAATGTTGTTTTTCCAACACTTATAATAGGCTCAATGCATGGAAATTGACTGGATGAAAGCTGATATGATTAAGATGAATAGTATTACATTTACATTTCATTATAGCCATTAAAGAGGTTCACCATTTGCACACCTGCCATGAACTTATATCAGGAGTTTAAGATTGAGAAACTTGCCGGTATATTAAAAATTTGCCAAAATTAAAATTGCATGATTAATGTGTATTATGAAGCTGAACTCTCTGAAACTTAGTGGCCTGCAATTGGTCGAGCGACATAAATTTCAGGGCCATTTGACCACTTCTGGTCAAAGATATCGGAATATAAAATACATTAAAAATTTGCCAAAATTCAAATATTCCACCAACTATAAAAAAATGTGCATGATTAATGTGTATTATGAAGCTGAACACTCAGAAACTTAGTGGCGTGCAATTGGTCGAGCGACATAAATTTCAGGGCCATATGACCAGTTCTGGTCAAAGATGTCGGAAATAAAATAAATTAAAAATTTGCGCAAATTCAAATATTCCACCAACTGCAACAATATTTGCATGAATAATGTGTATTATGAAGCCGTACCCTCAGAAACTTAGTGGCGTGCAATTGGTCGAGCGACATAAATTTCAGGACCATATGACCACTTCTGGTCAAAGATATCGGAATATAAAATACATTAAAAATTTGCCAAAATTCAAATATTCCAGCAACTATAACAAAATTTGCATGATTAATGTGTATTATGAAGCCGTACCCTCAGAAACTTAGTGGCGTGCAATCGGTCGAGCGACATAAATTTCAGGGCCATATGACCAGTTCTGGTCAAAGATGTCGGAATATAAAATACATTAAAAATTTGCCAAAATTCAAATATTCCACCAACTGTAACAATATTTGCATGAATAATGTGTATTATGAAGCCGTACCCTCAGAAACTTAGTGGCGTGCAATTGGTCGAGCGACATAAATTTCAGGGCCATATGACCAGTTCTGGTCAAAGATGTCGGAAATAAAATACATTAAAAATTTGCGCAAATTCAAATATTCCACCAACTGCAACAATATTTGCATGAATAATGTGTATTATGAAGCCGTACCCTCAGAAACTTAGTGGCGTGCAATTGGTCGAGCGACATAAATTTCAGGACCATATGACCACTTCTGGTCAAAGATATCGGAATATAAAATACATTAAAAATTTGCCAAAATTCAAATATTCCAGCAACTATAACAAAATTTGCATGATTAATGTGTATTATGAAGCCGTACCCTCAGAAACTTAGTGGCGTGCAATCGGTCAAGCGACATCAATTTCAGGGCCATATGACCAGTTCTGGTCAAAGATGTCGGAAATAAAATACATTAAAAATTTGTCAAAATTCAAATATTCCACCAACTGTAACAATATTTGCATGAATAATGTGTATTATGAAGCCGTACCCTCAGAAACGTAGTGGCGTGCAATCGGTCGAGCGATATAAATTTCAGGGCCATATGACCAGTTCTGGTCAAAGATGTCGGAAATATAATACATTAAAAATTTGCCAAAATTTGAATATTCCACCAACTATAACAATATTTGCATGAATAATGTATATTATGAAGCCGAACACTCAGAAACTTAGTGGCGTGCAATCGGTCGAGCGACATAATTTTAGGGCCATTTGACCACTTCTGGTCAAAGATGTCGGAAATAAAATACATTAAAAATTTGCGCAAATTCAAATATTCCACCAACTGCAACAATATTTGCATGAATAATGTGTATTATGAAGCCGTACCCTCAGAAACTTAGTGGCGTGCAATTGGTCGAGCGACATAAATTTCAGGACCATATGACCACTTCTGGTCAAAGATATCGGAATATAAAATACATTAAAAATTTGCCAAAATTCAAATATTCCAGCAACTATAACAAAATTTGCATGATTAATGTGTATTATGAAGCCGTACCCTCAGAAACTTAGTGGCGTGCAATCGGTCGAGCGACATAAATTTCAGGGCCATATGACCAGTTCTGGTCAAAGATGTCGGAATATAAAATACATTAAAAATTTGTCAAAATTCAAATATTCCACCAACTGTAACAATATTTGCATGAATAATGTGTATTATGAAGCCGTACCCTCAGAAACGTAGTGGCGTGCAATTGGTCGAGCGACATAAATTTCAGGGCCATATGACCAGTTCTTGTCAAAGATGTCGGAAATAAAATACATTAAAAATTTGCGCAAATTCAAATATTCCACCAACTGCAACAATATTTGCATGAATAATGTGTATTATGAAGCCGTACCCTCAGAAACTTAGTGGCGTGCATTTGGTCGAGCGACATAAATTTCAGGACCATATGACCACTTCTGGTCAAAGATATCGGAATATAAAATACATTAAAAATTTGCCAAAATTCAAATATTCCAGCAACTATAACAAAATTTGCATGATTAATGTGTATTATGAAGCCGTACCCTCAGAAACTTAGTGGCGTGCAATCGGTCAAGCGACATAAATTTCAGGGCCATATGACCAGTTCTGGTCAAAGATGTCGGAAATAAAATACATTAAAAATTTGTCAAAATTCAAATATTCCACCAACTGTAACAATATTTGCATGAATAATGTGTATTATGAAGCCGTACCCTCAGAAACGTAGTGGCGTGCAATCGGTCGAGCGATATAAATTTCAGGGCCATATGACCAGTTCTGGTCAAAGATGTCGGAAATATAATACATTAAAAATTTGCCAAAATTTGAATATTCCACCAACTATAACAATATTTGCATGAATAATGTATATTATGAAGCCAAACACTCAGAAACTTAGTGGCGTGCAATCGGTCGAGCGACATAATTTTAGGTCCATTTGACCACTTCTGGTCAAAGATGTCGGAAAATAAAATACATTAAAAATTTGCCAAAATTTGAATATTCCACCAACTATAACCATATTTGCATGATTAATGTGTATTATGAAGTAGAACACTCAGAAACGTAGTGGCGTGCAATCGGTCGAGCGATATAAATTTCAGGGCCATATGACCAGTTCTGGTCAAAGATGTCGGAAATATAATACATTAAAAATTTGCCAAAATTTGAATATTCCACCAACTATAACAATATTTGCATGAATAATGTATATTATGAAGCCGAACACTCAGAAACTTAGTGGCGTGCAATCGGTCGAGCGACATAATTTTAGGGCCATTTGACCACTTCTTGTCAAAGATGTCGGAAAAAAATACATTAAAAATTTGCCAAAATTCAAATATTCCACCAACTATAACAAAATTTGCATTATTAACGTGTATTATGAAGCCGAACACTCAGAAACTTAGTGGCGTGCAATTGGTCGAGCGACATAAATTTCAGGACCATATGACCACTTCTGGTCAATCATGTCGAAAATAAAATACATTAAAAATATGCTAAAATTTGAATATTCCACCAACTATAACAATATTTGTATGATTAATGTGTATTATGAAGCCGAACACTCAGAAACATAGTGGCGTGAAATCGGTCGAGTGACATAAATTTCAGGACCATATGACCACTTCTGGTCAATCATGTCGAAAATAAAATACATTAAAAATTTGCCAAAATTTGAATATTCCACCAACTATAACAATATTTGCATGATTTATGAGTATTATGAAGCCGAACACTCAGAAATGTAGTGGCATGCAATCGGTCGAGCGACATAAGTTTCAGGGCCATATGACCACTTCTGGTCAAAGATGTCGGAAAATAAAATACATAAAAAATTTGCCAAAATTTGAATATTCCACCAACTATAACAATATTTGCATGATTAATGTGTATTATGAAGCTGAACACTCAGAAACGTAGTGGCATGCAATCGGTCGAGCGACATAAATTTCAGGGCCATTTGACCAGTTCTGGTCAAAGATATTGGAATATAAAATACATTAAAAATTTGCCAAAATTCAAATATTCCACCACCTATAACAAAATTTGCATGATTAATGTGTATTATGAAGCTGAACATTCAGAAACTTAGTGGCGTGCAATTGGTCGAGCGACATAAATTTCAGGACCATATGACCACTTCTGGTCAATCATGTCGAAAATAAAATACATTAAAAATTTGCTAAAATTTGAATATTCCACCAACTATAACAATATTTGTATGATTAATGTGTATTATGAAGCCGAACACTCAGAAACTTAGTGGCGTGAAATCGGTCGAGTGACATAAATTTCAGGACCATATGACCACTTCTGGTCAATCATGTCGAAAATAAAATACATTAAAAATTTGCTAAAATTTGAATATTGGACCAACTATTACAAAACTTGCATGATGAATGTGTATTATGAAGCCGTACCCTCAGAAACTTCGTAGCGTGCCATCGGTCGAGCGACATAAATCACCGGGTCATATCACCACTTCTGGTCAAATAAGTTGAAAAATAAAATACATTAAAAATTGTCAAAAAAATTAAATATTCAACACATAATAACCAAATTTGCACAATAAATGTACATTATGAAATTGAAAATTCAGAAATATAGTGGCGTACCTTTGGTTGAGTCATATAAATTACAGATCCATAATACCAATTCTGGTCAAATGTTTTTTTTTATTATTTTTTTTATCAAACATCAAATATTACACCAACCATATAAACAAAATTTGAATGATAAATGTGTATTATGAAGGTGAAAACTCTGAAACTAAGTGACGCGCAATCAGTCTAGCGACATGTATTTCAATTTCATTTGACCACTTTTGCTCAAACATGTCATAAAATAATATATTTATAAAATTGGTTCAAAATCAAATATTTCACCAATGATAACAAAACTTGCATGCTTATGTACATTATGAAGCTGAACATTCAGAAAGGTCAAATAATCACTGCTGGTCAAGTAAAGATTGATCACATGTTATTCAGAATCTATCTCACGAAGAACACCACGTCCTGGAATGCCCTTGGCCAAAATTTCTGTGTCTGTACAGAGCTTGTTCACCGTCCCATAATCCCATTGTGGATGTAACTTCATCAGCATGAAAATGATTACCTCTTTCACAAGAACATGTTCAATGTAGGCATTGGCTGCACTGAAATTAAAGAAAGTAGAATGACATCACTGACTGTCAATATCAAATAATCCATATTATCTGAAATATCAAGCAACTTAATCCCTACATGAAAATATATTTGAATGGAAGTCATTGTTGGAGTTGTTATCGGTATATGTTCCTTGACTTTATTTATTTATTATGAGAAGATGGTGGATATGATTAATTACTGTAGTTCTAATGGATGAAAGGAATTAACCTTTCTTCATGCAACTGTTGTAATGATTTTTGAAATTTGAAACCAAATCAAAACCAATTTAATCTGCAAAATCTAAAATGTTGATCAGAGCATTTTAAGTGACAGAATCATATACAATGATAAATACATATTATATAAGCAGTAAATCACCTCATGAACCTGTTTGTTAGGTCTTCCAATTTCTTCTCGACTTTAATGGTAATCCGACAAACTAGACCGGAGTACGCTATTCTGAAATATAGGAGATTACTTCTATGTATTCTAAAGTAAATAAAAAGCAATGTAAATGTTTCTAAAAGTTATTTCTAAACGATATTGATCAAGGCATAAAGAAGGGTCCAATGTCCAATGTCCCTTCATTTAGAATGCTAAAAAATATTACACTGAACATTTTAAGAAAAAGTTCGTAATTTATCACATTGTATCTCTGCTACGTTTATTGATGTTTACCTTGTCCTCTCACGTACAAGAGTAAGACTTTCTTGGAGCGACTGAATCCACTTCCAGAACATCTGTTTAAGAAAGCATACGATATTTTTTGAGACATCATGTCATGTGAGAATAACATGTGCAGAATGTTTTTATGTGGTTTATGGTTTTTTTTTATGATAATGATAGTGCATGTCTAAAATTGCACATATTATTGCATTATCAGCTAAAGGGGCTACACATCTATTACCCGAAATTCAACGTGAACTACAATACTCCTTCACAACTATTACAATGTCTCTCGTCATAATCTCTTCCATAAAAAAAGAACCCCATTTATCTGTGCATCCCCATAACACATTCTCTCAATTTTGATCATACGATTTGACGATGGATTGTCCCGATTGGTGTGTTATTTTAAGAGATTATCAAAGGTTATCACCAGGAATGCAGAAATCGGTCTATTTGCTGGACATGTCCGATTGTGAATCCAGTTTGTCCAGTTTAACTTATCAGTGAATCAAAAATAAAATAAGCGCCGGGTCTCAAATAAGAGCCGGGCCTCCAATAAATGCCGGGGGTAAGAGCCCTTACATGTTAATAAGGGCCCGGGCACCTATTAGAGGAAATACGGCAAATATAGTATAATAGCAGTGCCAATCTTTTAAAGATTGGATTGCTCCCCCTTCTCAAAAACTGAATCCGCCCCAGATCCCCTTTTACACCTGTATTACATTAGAAATTTCGGTTGTTTTAGCCACAATCTTCCCAGCAATCACTTTTCTTTTCTCGTTAGATCCAATGACAGGGTTGTGAACTTCCATCAACTTCAGATTGAACTTACTAATTTTTCTATAAGCCTTGGCATTTATGACAGTCCTTTCTTTAACTGGCACATGTAAGGAACCATCTAATATAGCTTCTATTTGCTCATAAACTCGTGGGGTTATAGCTGCAGGCATGATTCCTGAAAGTTTAAAAAAGGTGGCGGTTAAGGACATGCATGAGTTATGTATGTGTATATAATATTAACAAATAAGGAGAAAAGTGAACACTGTTCGCCTACCTCAACGCTAGTTTGTGGATAGAAATTGCAGACACTATTTTTATTATTTTACTTCTGCAACTGTACATCTATGGTACAATTATCTGACCTAGCCTGTAGCTATACGCCATGGTGCCCTTTCTAAAAACACTTACAACTGATGGTACAATCAAGGGTAGCCTATATTCTCAAAGAAAGGGTTACAATTGATGCGAATCGGTGAATTTGTTATTCCATTTCGAATCCTCATCAGTTCGTGAAGTGCTTTATTTCGTAAACTCACGGGCAAAAGAAACGTCACCACATTTTGAAAACAGTATAAAATGAAATATTGATGTCGGAGAAAATAGATTTTGTATGTATTTGGTAGCCACATGTTTTCTTAAGAAATATTCACAATTTCATACATCAGAGTATGCGATTTTTATTTTTACATCTGTTCAAATTGACATGGGGTGCTAAAATCGTTTTTTAAAGATGTTTTTGGCCCACAATATTTAGAATTTAAGTTTAAAACATTGAAAAAGTAGAAATTTAATTAACTTAAGATATCCTCGACATAAATAACCTTCTTTGATTTAAATTTGTTGACGCGTCTTTACTGTAGGACGTCTCAAAACAAGCCAAAACTAGCTTTTTGAGGCTTCTATCTCGTCTAGTTAAGGAGATTCCAAAACGACCATTTCTTAAAACTTGTGTTTCTCAGAGTTATGAATAGATAATGTTTTGAAAATTCATATTTAGTATTGTTGGGTACTGACATGGTGTAACGCTGTTTCAGTCGCATTTATCGCCCGATGATTGAAATATCTTGTATTTTGTGTGGGGACGTTTCTTTTGCCCGTGAGTTTATACACATTGTGGCCCGTTCTTGCCATTATTCAGCATTCGAGAATGTGTGGGTAATGTTTTCAATTTGCTGACGACACATTGTCGATTAAATTGTCCTATATATAGTTATTTCGTATTGCATAGTTGATTCGTAGATATTCGTTAAACCGTGCTATGAATCTGTAACTAATCCTACGAACACAAACCGAAGCAAGAACAAAAGCATTACAAAATATATAAACTAGAAGGTGTTTTTACTCGAAAAAAACCCATATGACTCCCACTTCCCCCAGTTCAATTCAAGTTATTACCCCTCTAAAAGAAACAGTCCAAATTGATGCCTTGGGAAGAGATTTTTTTTATTTCTACATGATATGTGCAGTCGGTATACCGGATTTGATGAAGATTGGTCATATAGTTTTAGAAATCTGCTCCGGAAACAAGACCTAACCTTCAAATAGACAAAGTGCAAATCGTTAACAAGGAAACGCAAAACATTTTTGTGAAAAAAGCTGAAACTCCAAGAAGTATCTACATGGTATGGGTTGGCTGTATATAAAATGTGTAGTAGATTGATCACTTTGTTTTGGAGTAATGCCCCGGAAACAATGGGAACTGCGACAACAACGCCGGCTGAAACTCCCATCAACATCAATATGCCTAGTAATATATAGAGATTATTACCCGAGGAAGTGTGTCATATGACTTTTACGAAACGAGTGTGAAATTTTGTATTCCCCGAGCGAGAGCGAGGGTTATACATAAATTTGCACGAGATTCGTAAAAGCTATATGGCACACTTTCGAGTTTAATAATTTCTTTATTACCCATTCTATTCCATTTCATTCGCGTAAAAATAGTCCGGAAACGGCGTAGGAATTAGCTACTTATACTGTCTGTGATTTTCGAGAGAGGTATTTTTTTGGTCAACGAAATAAGTATGTTAAAAAGTGCCACACATATCTTTGTCATCGATGTACGCTATTTACATAGTGAAGACAGTGTCAACATAAAAACAATGATTTATCATAGTTGCAGATTGCATTGAAAGAGACCTATATCACACGAATTGTTCAATCACTTGCATTTTGTTTGTCTCAACTCATCCAGAGGAAATATTGTATTAAAATAATACTGTTATCTTGTATTTTTTCTTTATGTTCATGTATTTTTTCATTGATATAACTTTAATACACATCACCCCTAGAGGAAATTAGATAGAGTTAACGGATATGATAGAAGTGCAAGCTGTTCAAGAGGCAAGTACAGTCACTCCTAGTGATGTATGTTATTATCTGATTGATGACAGGAATTTATATTTATCGGAGAGAAACTAACAGCTAAAGTATGATTAAACTGAATGAAGTTGGCAATGGAAAAATTCTGCCTATCTATATCATGTTTATGTAAGTTCAATTCACCATTGAATCTTGAATCAGTGAAGATGAAAATAAGTTTAGTATACACATAACTCATTTATATAATTTCAAATATATAAATAGCAAGATGCTTTAGTTTCAAAGTGTTATTGTGCTAATATAAAATGTGTTCATGATCCGGGTCATGATCGAATAACCACGAGTTTATTTGTAGTTTATTTGTACTATAGTATTTCAGATTATCTTTAACTGACTC
The DNA here is from genome assembly GCA_936450465.1 of Gibbula magus. Classification (NCBI taxonomy): domain Eukaryota; kingdom Metazoa; phylum Mollusca; class Gastropoda; order Trochida; family Trochidae; genus Gibbula; species Gibbula magus. The sequence goes on from OW388304.1 coordinate 23,042,083, forward strand.
GAAGAAAACCGATACTCCAATCCTTCCAATAGCTGTTCAGGACATAGTTTGGGGTTCTTGTGAATCATAGCAAATTGTTAAATATTCACGAGATTCCAGTATTACTTTCATGGTTCATTGACAATTTGTGGGATCTGAGGACCTAAAGAAAATGTTATTGTTCAAAATTGCCAGGAAAATTCATTGTGCTAGTATGTCTTGAAAGTAGTGACTAACCAGGAACATTAACGACTCTACAATACTGAGTAAAAAAAGATCACACATTAAGAGTAAAGTTTATCTATATACATCCAACTAATCTAAAAGGCAAAAACGTTGTGATAATGTACGAAACAAAGCAAAAAATTGAATATTTTCTAGCTTATGAATAACTAGATCACATTATAATTCAATAGGGTTATATAGCTAAGTAATTATGTTATAGGTTTACGTTAAAATAGCCTAGAACAAGGAGAAAGTTCAGCTTACCTTCACGTGTGCCCAGGCAGTGGTCATCCGTGAGAAGTGAACGATCTTGTGCGAGCTCAATGGTATGTCCCTAGTTAAAAACTAACGGTTCCAGAATCCGGCCACCAACATTTGACTAGATAAGGATCGGACCCCGTCTGACACATCGTTTGCAGTTTGTCAGTTAATCATTTAACTAAAGAGGCAGAAAGACATTCCGCGATACCATCTAAATAATGTACAAGGGGATACAAAAGAAAACGCTAATTGTTTAAGATACATTGTTTATAATGATATATATGGTTATACGAAATATAATACATCGATTCCCGAGACACAAAATTAAAAAATAATTGGCATTCTTTGTGCAAGTTTACTATGATCAGACATGATTCATTTCTTCAAAGGGCCATTATGGTGCATGAACTTAAGAAATATTAATTGTCCTAAAGCAATTGTGGGAGATATTCAATGCAGGCAAACGATGCATATATCAATACCTAAAGTGACTAGAATATGCAATGCACTGGAATTTCTGACGGACAGACTGGGAGCTAAAACGATAACGGTCAAAAGGGATCTTGTAAGAAAGGTTCAGGATATCCTTGTTCATTATATATGGATAAAATTTACCCTTGGAATATATGTATGTATATGTATGTAATGAGAAGGACGTTCAAAGTTATACTGTTGATTTATGGCAATGCTGCCATTTTAACTGCTAATACGCAGAAAAAAACCGATTTGTGATATATTATTCAATCCAAGAGAATAAAGTATATATATTTTCAAATCAATTTGTCTTCGGGAAGCTTCTTCTTATTAGCCGTCTTCCATAGTGATGGATCGAAAGGATAGATAAGAGGTAAAAAGAGAGCTGAGCTGAGCGTACCTTCATTCTTCATTGAATAATCGCTTCGTCATCCTCAAACGTCACGAAAGTCTTGCTGATTGATGACATTTACAGTACTTAGCTAGTTGTAATGACGAACACCGCTTCTCAGAACATGTGTCCAATTACAACAACATAGTGAAATTCTGTATACTAGAACCTGAAAAATGATTAATGTATGCTCAAACTGTTCTAAAATTCAAGTTATTTGGATTCCGTGAATGATTATCAATGAATAGTCTACTAATTAGTCCAAGGCTTTCAGTGTACTATGTGATTATGTTGAAAACGTGGTTGGAATACCCCGTTCAGATAATGAAAACATGACGTCATATAGGGAATCCAAATGCTATTTTGAATGCGATGCGAATAAAATAGAACAGGTTCTATTTTCTTCGCATCGCATCGCAACGCATGAACAAAACGGACGTAGTGTATGACGTTGTTTTAAATGAAGTGAAAATTTGGGATTACTGTTTGAAAGGGTACACGGGTATGTTAAGTATGATAAGATTGCTGAAAAGAAAAAAGAGTCTGAGACTCTATGGTCGAGAAACCTGTATCATGGTAGTATCATCATTTATGTCTCCAGCGTTTATCTATACAATGTGTTTGTATAATGATGATAATAAATGAATTTGTACAAGTCAAAGGGTTATTATTATTATTATTCTGTGTCCCCGTGGCTGGTATGAAATCTGTCACCATTAACATTGACAAGGATACACAAGATTTCATCTTTCTTGGGATTTTCTATATTGGAAGAAAAACATGTTTGTCGAGAGAACAATGCGGTCCTTAATTGGTAACACTGATTTGTGATCCTCATTAGCAAACGGGTCTTTCGGCTCGTCAACAAGATCCGGCATTTATACCAGTTTAACTTGCACTTTTCAAACAGTTGATATGTCATTGAACAAACACATTATGAAATATATTTCTTAAATATTTTAGTGGTATATGAACTGGAATAAGATATAACTTAAATGTCATCTATTAATAGCTTATAATTACACCCCCGTCACAGCATAGCTTAAGTAGAAAACTATATGACATGACAACTTCAAACATTTAGTTTGGACGTTACCTAGCTATGTGGTTAATTGCGCATGGTGTTGTGCCTGTTTTGGTTTCTGGAACATAACTTCAAAATTGTATAGAGGATTTGCAAATAGGTTGAAGTTGTGACTCGAGTATGTTCATTCAATCATATGATTGATAACTACAAGCACACACATGTGCGTATATTATTTTGGATTTCAGTTCAGCACCATTCAGCGCCATCTATGATGGGTAACATTGCTTTTGCGCACATCAATATAACATTTGCCCCGGACATCATACGAATGTAAATAATTTCCAATTTTGTCGACCTCGGGATGTCCGTGTGACCGTCGTGTGTCATCGTATGACCATCTTGGCGGTTTCTGGGGGTCCGGAAACAACTTCGTGTGTAAAAATATTTTTTGGCATGTCCAAAAATTGGCCGATGGTCACACTGACACATGCCTTCGTGTACCGCAGTGCAATTTTCAACTTTCGTGAATGATGTGCTGACAATTTCCTTGAGTTGAATAGGTTACAAATAAAAATTTAAGAAATTATTATTGACTTTCGAGTTAAAATGAATTAAAGCGCCAAGGTGATGGAGTGGAAACTTGACTGAAATATCTATATAGAAAGTCCCTGAATATAATAATTAACACAGATATATAGTCTATACCCTAAATTCCAGTGAAGATTAGTTTTCCTATGACGTCTTAGATCATTTAATGTTTGATAATTTATTCAATCCAGGCATAGTTCGGGGCTCTCTCGGTCCAATTTTGTGTGTGTGTTTAAATATAGCCATGCAGACGTTACTCTTAAAGATATTACGTATTTGGGTAAGCGGCATATAAATTTTTAACAAGACCTCAATGAAACAAATATTTCTAATCAAGAACATTTCCTTAATAAATTCAACGTTGAAAAAGTACCCGTCGGGTGTGTTTTCAATGCGGGTACGTTTCAATCTTACACCGGCAATAGTTTATTTCGGCGTTTGTTGGATTGTAATCAAATGTGCAGTTTGGGAAGCAAACAATGCCAAATATTCTCATTATGATTTTCATTTTGTTTTGCATTATGGTGTATTTATGTTTGTATTCGAACATAACAACCTTTCTGGATATATTCTAAAATAAATTGAACTTTATTCACAAGAATATTGAATCTTGATGTTCATTGGAATTAACGAGGCCGATAAACATGTTCGTCTTAGCACGGACTTAAATTGCTTTATTTCCGTGGTCTTAGCGCTATTGTCAAATAACTATAGTCATGATCAGTATGGGTTGAGTAGGCGGGTGAAATACTATTAAAAAGACTTAGAACATTCTCGGTAAATATATATTAAATAGACTTAAAAGCTGTCTATCTTAAAGACCTCACACCTGACGACATCACATTAACAGCAAATAAATCAACAAAATACTAATCACACCATCCGTGGAGTTATCTCCCTTGGAAAGCAGTCGGCTTGACTTGCTGCATTATGTATGAATGACTCTATGACTTTAATATGAACAGCATTGACATAATAAATCATTGCTAAATGTCGCATTCCTGATTCCGTTTCAAACTACCAACATGATTGATAAAATACATTATTGATTAGTAAATCATTTACCACTTAACTTCTGTTCCTTATTTTCTATTGCTTCGGTCACGTGACCTAAAACGCTCCGCAGCAAATTATGGTAATGAGTTGATTCGAAAACTTGGATCGATTTTACCCGTTCTGGTCTTAGACCTGTTCTGGTCGCTACAGTACTATGCTGAAATTCACAAACTCCTCACAGTGCTGCTACGCCTTTTCTGCGTTAAGCCTTTATCAACACTGCATTCGGAGCCGTGACCTCGAACCAGCTTAAGTTGACCCGTTACCAATGACGCTTTCGCATTATTTTTACAGAAAATCATAACTCTACTTCTCTTATGTACGTAAACATATCATTTTCAAAGTTTAATTATTGAAGTTTTATATGCAAATGATAAATTAAGACGTTTGAACAATCTCGTTTCACTCAGCAGTTATGATCGCGCAATGATTTGCTTGTTTACTTCCGTCTACTCAGCGTTGTTACAGTGAAACATAGTTCCGGAACATTTTGGCTATTTTTATGAATGTTAACCAGTTTTTCTATAAACTTAATATCAGAATTCTTTACATTACCGGTAAGTGACAAGAGCATTTTCATTACATTAATTACATGTTACAACTTCTTGAAAGTGGTAAATTTGATGATAGTTGATCAGCCCTGGGGACTAGGTTGTGAAATTCAGTGTAGCATTGCACCCAAACCTGTGTGTAGAACAGTTCGCTACTGCAGACAAAGTTGCCGTGCCCCTGGCGAGATTCGAACCCCAAAGATAAGAAGATAATCCAGTAAATGGTTCTCGAGATATCTGCTGACATGGTTATATGACAAAGTCTCGTTGTAAGTCCGTTGCTCTCCCTATGATGAACCCAAAAATATGAAAAGAATCCAGTGAATAGTATGTGAGTTATTCCGTATTGTACGGACATACGGACAGCCGAATGCTATTCCCCGCTTCGCGCTAAATGTGTGGCGGGGGGTAATTATAAATGAATTAAAATTTCTCTAATAATGTTTCTCACTATAAATATTGTTTCTGAAAGTTGAACAGCAGCTGTTTTTGAATTCCATCCAAGTTCAATGTTATCTGTAAAACATGTTTAACTTATGACATCACCAATCTTGATTCTGTGACTGGAAACTGTTGGGTTTTAATGCTGAATAAAAACAAAGCATACTTGATCATTATATACAAATTTATTCCATCGCAAAGTGAATCAATTCAAGTAACAGTAAGGGTTAGTTCACTCTAAGGCATCTATGAAATATTAATTCTCAAAATTTAACAATTGAATAATTTTAACACAAGTTTTACGACAATGAGTTACAGAAATATTCTTCAATTAACAAGTCTTTGAAAATATATATTGCAGCTATAGATTTACTTCTTTTGTTATATATGGGTAATAACAAATTTGATTGATTGAAATGACTTCTTTAGTAAAGATGTGCCTCAGTTTCACCTGTTTGAAATTGTATGGGTGTTCTTAGCATTTGAGCATGTTGGGTTACAACAGAGCAAATGTGACCATTAGTAAAACAGTCACTTGGCAACCACTACCAATATTTTGAGACGTACCAATTTTATTTCTTCGTTAAAGACAAAATAAACAGAATATTGAATACATACAATGAGTACTTTACTTTGGTGGAAAGCATTATTTCTATTTTTAATAAGGACATACCTTTAAATTGTTTTGTGAAATAATTAATAATTATAGAATAAACAGGGAAAGAAATGTAGAAATCCTTGTAAACGCTCTTAGTAGAAATGTACAGCATTATCAATATCACTAACTTTAGTATCCTGATCTATTTAACTGTAGTCATTATGCCAGCAAAAATACTCAAAAGGAACCAACAAACAATGTATTCACAAACATGTTTATAATCTAAGCAATTTTATTTCTATCAATGTTTGATGATCAACACAGCCTGGTATATCAACAAGAACCTGTAAACGTTGTGTCTTATACCAGTGTTAATATCAACAACATGCGACAGAAGAGCTTAGGTGTGGAACATCAACTTGTATTATCTTCTTCTTTTTTTTGCACTTCTGTAAATCTGAGACCGGGACAATTAATGATAAAACTTTGATTGTTCAGTGAAGGAAGTAAAGCTTTAATGTTGTCTGTGCGTAGCAAAGCTTTAACTTCTTGAATAAACAATCCATTGTTGCTTAGCACTGATTCAGCTTCAACTCAAACAAAACTTGACAACTGGAACTTCTAGCACTGTTCTATCCAAGTCCATTTTATTCCCCCAACATAACGTCACACAAGCACTTTAAATGCAAAACAGAAATATAAAGCCCATGGTTTGACAGAATCTGTGTACGGAGTGAATAGTGTTCCATGTTTAGTGTCCATATATGGTATTCATTTTCCTTAAATCTTGAATGCTCTCAAACTTGGTTCTTGTTCAATATGCATATTCTTTGAATGTCCAGCGGTTTCAATATTCAGTTTGTATATATGGTTTGTCTTCTGTTCTTTGTTCACACATTTATTTTTTAAGTTTCAGGATCAACATATAATGTCAAAGTCAGAAGGAAGAGTTTGTCAAGGTGATTTCAGATTTACGAATGAGCAGAGAACACATCAGAAGTCAAGTGTATCTGCATTTTCATGTCGTAAAAGATTTGACGTCCTAATATATACATTCCAGAGTCCAGAGTTATGTCTTGTTGTTTAACCACTTCTATTCATGGATGCTCAATTTGATGTCTCTCAGAATTTGCTTGATGTATAGTTCACACAAAAACACATATTTCTTGTCAACTCCCCAGTATTCTGTTCATTGGTTATAGCATACCAAGTCTTGAAAGTGTTACGGTAATGCCTTGGAAATTTAATATGAATATTTTTGGACGTTCAATGTTGTCGTATAATTCACAAACACACACGTATGGTAGTAATCGCCCATTCACTGTCTAAAGTCTGTCAAGATGTAGCTTGATGTTCAGTGATTAAGTATCATTATTCAGTGTTTTGTTGTTATTCCCACACTACTGTTCAGTGTCAGTGTATACGTGTGAGCTCCTCAATCATCTTCACCAGATCTTCTACAGTTGCATCTCTCTTCATGTTGTCATCTTCCATCTGAAATAACGAATATTCATGAATCAAAGTTATCATCTATCATCTGAAATAACAATTATGAGATAAAGCTTCTGTTAAAATCAGATTGATTGATTGATAGCAAGTAAATTTAAAATTGAAACCAAATGCATAGCATTTGAATTTTCTGGAAAACCATTCAGAATCGAGTATCCAGTAATGGCATTGTAGATTCATGAATTAACGAACCAACCGTCCTGGAGGAAATGAATGTAAGATTTTAATTATTTAAAATTCCTAGAGAAATTAGGTTTCAGGCAATGACTAGGTCTGATGAAGAGGGCGTAGTGCTCAAAACATGTAACAACAACATTCTGGCATTTTGGCAGATAACTCCATGTGTTGTTAATTTTAGTTCTATGTGAAGATGATAAGATGAGGACATACAGTTCTATGAATTTGTATTGGTTTTAGTATATACAACGATTACGTTGCATCTCATTGCAATAAGGAAGTTGTAAATCCATAGAAGTTATATATGTCCTTAGATTTTCTTTACTGAAGTGATTGAAATAGACTATGAATTGTCTACCAGAAAATCAAAACAACTATTATGTGAGATTACAGTGAAGTCACAAAGTTATTCCTTGCTAAGGGAATGAAATGAATTTGTCTTGGAATTGTCTAGTATACATCAAATGATCTCCTTTAAATGAGAATTCAACTTAATGTAGTAATATCTCTACCATATCACACTTTCTTTTTGTCCTAACCAACAAGATATATGGTACAGATATTTACTCAGGAATCATAAACCGTTTCCATTCATGCCATTTCAACTTAGCTTTGCTTTCAATATTTAATTGTTGCACGAGTTCAAAACTGTTCCCACCTTCAAGTCACTAACAACCTCCTGCTGTTTTTCTCGACTCAGATCAAGGAAAGCTTCGATTAGATCACCGTCAATGTAGCCCTGTGATGTTTCTGTCTTCCGCTCAGTGTGGAATGAGCGCCATCTATACTCGTTAAGGATTAAACACTTATTCATGCTGAAATCGTGAATAATATGAAATTAATAAAGATGTTGTAAGCTATAACTATCTTCTTCCACAATCTCACCTGAACTTGGATCATCCAATACATGCTGCCACAACGTGTAACAAATTAAAGCTTCAAACTAAAATAATAATGTTTGAAAAAATATTGATTTGACAATTTACATTTTTACATTTCACAGTAGAAAGAACCCTGTCATTTTTGTCACAATTTCCAACAATAAAATCAAAGATTTTCATACAACTTTTTAGTAAAACATGTTGATAATGACAACAGGAAGCAAGAACCTTGGTGATAATCTCAAAGTTGATGCTATGACTGCGAGAAAGGATACTTTGAATGTTCGATCTTGCCGACACTCTTGATGACTTTAGCTAGTTTCTCTTGTACCTCCTGCAGGAAGTTGAAGAAGGCTTGTGGGAGCTGGGCCACTAGACCTGAAACATCACAACCAACAGGTGTCACTCATCTCTACCACCTCAAGTTATTGTCTACTTAGAGTGAAGGTTGTGGGTAACATCCCCACATAAGGAGTATCATATTTGTTAGGATTATTCGAAGAGGAAAGCCACAACATCAAACCACATCGGTTTAAATTAGATTTCAATGGATTCAATATACCATTACGCACATGATTTACTGTCAAGTTAAAAGACAAGATTCAACCCGACCTCTTAATCCAAAGATGAAGTCTCATCATGAGAAAAGAAATGGTTACACATTGTGAACTCTAGCCTCACCATTTAGTTACTGACAGTTTGAAGCTCATTTGATCGTATAGGCCTGATTGGCCACAAATGTCTTGTGTGATAAGATGTGGTTCCAAACAAATTCCAGTAAATCTCACACACCTACTGCCCCGTTGACTGTACCGAAGAGGACAGATCCCTGGACTGGAGTAGCGTTGTCTCCTGCGTGCTGCATCACTAAAGAACCTGCAATAAAATAATCATACGTTTAAACAATAAACAAACAAGCAAATTCAATTGGTACCTTACATGCTCACTGAACTACATGACTTATAACTTAAACTAATATTGCAATCAGATCATTAAGAAATTGATTTTATTATCATAATGTGTTTGTTCACTGGCTTATGAATGGTTTGAAAAGTGCATGTTGAACTGGTATAAATGATGGAACTTGTCGATAAGCTCTGGCATTTATACCATTTATATCACTAGAGAACCTTCAATACCGACATATATTAAATCAACAAGGAAATTCAAATGGTACCTTTCTTGCTTAATGACTTACCTAAGTAACTAATAATGCAAACAGATCATCAGACATTGTTAGCCAGTAAATTATATGAGCCTCTAGAATATCAAAAGGTGGTAAATATCGGAAAAGGTAGAGGTGAAGTGAGGTGATTTGGGATTTAATGCAAATTTCAAGAGTATTTTAGTTGTATCACAGCTGCTAGTATTTTGGCAGGGAGAAAGCCTGCAATGCCATATGGCTATGTACTGTGGTGAAACCTGCGAGCTCCAACTGGAACTAGCGAACCATGGGTGGTATTACGCTGAAACCATCGCACCAAAAAATGACTGCGTGTAGAACAGTTCTCTACAACAAAGTTGTCCGGTATTACTATTGGTAGCTTGTTGAATGTCTGAAGCCCACTTACCGTGCCTGAAGACGTTGATGAACTCCCCAAGATGGAACAGTCCCACTTCCTGTAGCTGCTGTCTGTCTTCATCCGTCGTCGCAGCACTGGGAGAGAGACAAGATAAACATTCATAACATTCTTTCGCTATGTTAAATGTTACTTACGGTTAAGGGTATCATGACTCTTGGAACAGCAAGAGTGCACTATAACAGTAAATTTAAATAAATAAATAACCAAGAAACCAATGAAAATGACCATATGTTCATTAAACAGATAGTTAACAGGTCATGACTAATATAAGGACACTCAAGAAACATACGATATACACCTCTATGGAATAAAACATTCCAAGGACTACCGAGACGTGACACTGACCTATCTTTCTGACAGGTGAACAGGTTAAATGAGTTCTCGGCTCCCAGGAAGTTGTCATCGTCAAGGATTTCTACTGCCGTCATCCAACTTGGGTTGCAGTCTCGCGCGATCTAAGGGATGAAGTACCTTCATTATACAATTTTTCTGACATAATTGTACATTTTAAGGTAAGATGAGTTAGGGTTTCAAGATTATTTCACTTATGTCATGGCTGCTAGTATTATTGCATTGCAGTGAAACCTACAAGCATCGACTGGCACTAGCAAACCATGGGTGGTACTGCACTGAAATTCAGTAAAGCATTGCACCCAAACCTTACTGCATGAAGAACAGTTCTCCAAAGCAGAGTTGCCGAGCCCCTGGCAGGATTAGAACTGTGGGTCTCATTATTTGAAGATGCACGCACTAACCACTGCGCTATCCCGTCCCCTGTACATTTTGAAGTATGTTTTTTAATCTTAATATTTGTCAAGGATTGAATGAAATTCAGTCATAAACAGTGTTTCAAAATGAGTGTAAGCCTTTGCTGCTAGGCTCCAGAGACTTGTTTGTAAAGTACAGTAAGTAAAACATATGATCTGGGTCTCCCATCACAACGCAACATTTACTATGGTAAACCAGAAGTTTGGTTTCATCACATACATACCTCCTCAAAGGTTCCCTCCAGAGGCTTGTAGGCCAGTAATGTAACCGACCTCATCAGATCTCCCACCAGAACAAAGTCTCCTTTCGTCTTCAGATAGAGAGCAATGATGTTGTTGAAGTGGCTGCATTCTAACCTCAGCTCCTTTTCTGCTGTCCATTCAAATAAGCGGACCTGAAATACAAAACAAGTTGTACATTTACGGACAATGCATGAAATGGAATTGGAATTGATACCTCCAGAGGATTTTAACATTCATTTACCTTCTCAAAGCAGTATGTTTGATGCATGCAAAAATGTAAAGATATACTGCAGTAGATATATAAACACATACAGGTATGCAAACTTAACTGGCATAATTAATTATTGACAAACCATTCATAGTGGCCAATTAACAGAAATAAAAACATTATTTTACCAACCACAAACCTTTAAATAATAGAACACTGCAATATATCTCCATTGTAAAAGCTGTATAAAACGTCAGTGGTACGATTGTGAAAAATACAGATAAGGCGATATGGAACTCAAATAAATGGCAAGAAAAAGGAGGGGTGAGAAAATAGAAGCCTGGCTGTGCTCTCTTCAACTGACCGTACTGTTGATGCTTGCGAGAAGTTTGTTGTTGAACTCGACCAGAGTGTACGCTGCTCCTTTCACTTCCTTCTCTCCCACCTGGGTCAGCTTCCCGTCGTGGAAGTGGAATAGGATTATCCTCCCTTGTTTTGGTTCTGCCTCATCTGGGTGTACGAGCGCTGTCCCCACAATGTAGTATGTGTTCCCGTCTTCCCCAAGTTTTGCAGATATCAGACTGGTGGCACACTCGTTGGACATAAGTTGGTGGGCGTGCAGAACTGCAAATAATTAATAAGTGATACTTAATAACTGCAAACTTTTAATTCATATACTGAAGAACTGCAAATAATGAACATTTAATAATACTGGAGGTAAAAATTCAAGCTTTCTGATTTATTGAATGACAAGTGATCTTGACAACATGAAATATAACGTTTAAAAGTGTGAGAATGGAAATTGAAAATTTATAATCCTACAATACTGGTCTCAGTAAATGAAAATAAGACCTACCTTCAAAGGTGTGTTGATCTATGATAAGAAGGGAGTGGATCTCCACCTCATCCCCATAAGAGTGTTCAGACGATGATGAAGACGAACCGGTCATCATCTTGGTGTTGGAGCTACTACTTGTCGTGTTGGCGTGTGTACTGGCGCTCTGCCGTGTCGGCCGCGTTCCCTGGTTGTCCTGGATGTCTGTACGGAACGAGATCACGCCGAACGTCTGGGAGGACTCTTGATATGCAATACGTCTGCAGTTCAGAAAGCACATTTCAAAATCTTGAGCAATATACAGTATGTGATGTAAAATCTATGTCAATGACTTGACATGCATTTCAGAAAGCACATAGGCTACTACTTGGTAATCGTAACCAGGATATTTCAAGAAAAGGATATATTCAAAGTTCAATAAGTCGAGCCATAGAAGGATATACTTATTTCTCTATTCAGCTACTATTGAAATGTCTTTCTCGGGGTGTAAAATCTATGTCAATGACTTTGTCTTGCATCTAAGAAAGCACATGAGCTTTTATTTGTCAATTTTACAAGAATATACTCAAGGTTCTACAAGTCGAGCCATGGAATGATCTACTCATTGCTCTATCCAGCAACTATTGAAATGTCTTTCTCCGTGTTACAGTTACATACCTGGGCGATTCTGCAAGCGGTATTGGTCTGATATGAAGCTTCTGGATTTCATCAATTGTTCCGATTATCAGGGTGTTGTCATTAGCAAGAGCCAAGCTGTAAATAAAGTTTTCATTCATCAATATGAAAAGAAACACAAATGTTTTATTCAAAATAAAAAGAAGGTGGAAAATAACAAGTTATCCATAACAATTTCTTCTATCAAATAAAACAACTTTTGGATGTCAAAATATCTTTTCCTAATATTCGTAGACTTTTTGATGTAACAAATCTTTTAGTTCATTGTTAGTTTTCTAGAAATGAATTAAAACTGCCAAAACAGATATGTACCTTTATACAACAGCACATTTTAGGACCCTATCTATTAAGATTCTCAGGTATGATAACATTACCATGAGTTTGAACCCTGGATAAAGATAGGCAAAACATGCTCACAGTATCAACTGTTACGGGCAACGCAGACTGAAAACTAGTCAAATCGTTCCTGTTGTCTGAACAACTAGCAAAGATAACTTCATTAAGCCAAAATATATTTTTCAGATTATTCAACAAAATAATTCACATTAAATGCTAATACTGACCTGTCTGGGTAACCATTGGAGTTGAGTGGGCACATGTGATTGACCTCTCGTAGATTGACGTTGGAGAACACTAGTTTGTGATTGGATGAGTAGATTACCGTGGGTCGATCCGAACAAGCAAAGATGTTGGTGGTTGACTTTGATTTGAATATTCTCAGCACTGTCGGTTGTGTGCCTAGAGTTACCTTCTTCTTCTCAGTCAACACACCTTGAAAATAATACCAATACAAAAGCTAATTAAATGCAAGATTATTTTTGCATCATTTTTGCCGATCTATCTATCTTGTCTGCATCAGGGAAGTGTTACAAGCTGATGTGAATTAATATTCATTCAATCACATCAAAATTTGAATTAATATTCTTTTTTGTTAATCCAAAATTATTTATCACTTTGAGTTCTGTACTCTATTGACGCTGCTAAAATGTCATTTTTTAAATATTTTTTTTTTACATGCTAAATTGTCTTTTTAATCGATTGATTAAGTCTTTGTTTACCATCTTCTATTTTCATCAAGCTGTATCAACCCTATTTTGAAGGAAAGGACAAGACATATAAAGTTTACAATAAAAGAATACTTTGAGAAATCCAATCTTGCTAAAAACTCACCAGTCGTTGCGCTAAGATTGAAGTAGAAGAGAGAACCGTCTCCCAGCGCACACAACAGATAGTGTGTGCCTTCAAATGTTGTCAGTAAGATGGATCTCGGGATTATTTCTACAACATGAGTGAAAGAAGACTTAGTATTGCAGAAACAATCAAATATTGTGATTCACGTGTACATGTTTCTCAGGTTATAATTTTTTTCCTTTAATAAATACCTTACAATACAGGGTAATCCGTTGTGGCGATATAAATTTCCCCAATCTAATTTATAATGTATGCAAGCCATCGTCCCTATGAAATCATTCTAACTTACCTGACGGCGGTGAACAACCCTTACCACTTATCCAGCCCGTGTATTGTGAAAGCAAGGTTTCTATGGAAGTGTAGGATATATGTGCTATAATGATGAAAGGTAAGTAAAACAATTACCTGTAATAAATCAAAATTAGTGATAGTGAGTTAATTTTGTGAATTACAGTGGTAAAGAAAGTTAAACTGTCACTAACTAACCTCCTCCCAGCATCTCCACATGTAAGCTATCGAAGTTGGGAAGTTTGAGTACTCGGGCCGAGATATCTGTCCACAAGCCCACAGCACAGAGAGTAGCTTTGTCCGAGCCGGCCGAGAGGCTGATATCTACACAGGCAACCTCGTGCTCCATTGTTGTGTGGCTGTAGGGAGACATACATAACGTCAGAAATATAAAATAGCAAATTATCAATTGTCAAAGTGGCGGTATAATAAATCAAATATTGATGCAATTCAGGGTTCGTAACCAGTTCACATTGTCTTCAGGAGAAGGAACACAGTGATAGATATAAGGAGTTTTGGACAATATTAAGGATAAATCCGCCACCAACACATGGCGTAATCCAAGAGAAGACCAGTGTAATGATCATTATAATAATCCCTTCTGCTCACCTGATTTCTTTTATCTGCCCCGGCAAGATCTCGAGATAGTAGAGTTCACTACCGATAGCAGTGACAGCCTGAGAAGAGGTGCAACTGGCCAGACTGATATTTTTGCCAGCCGAATGTTTCCACTCCGCAACCAGACCCTTGCTTTCACAGCTGATTAATCTCACTGAGCTCGGAGTGATCTGAAACAAGACAAGAGACATTGAAAGATGACAAATACACCAATTCATAAAAAGTATATAAATCAACGTCATTGTTGCTGAATCACTTTTTCCCTTTTCACCAATTAAAAAAAAGTTGCAGAGCTCCTGGTTATAGAATCAAACAATGGTCCTAGTTTGAACTAAATGGTCCAACAATTGCTCTTCTGTACTACAGGGACAGATGAATATAGGAAGTCATTAGTCAAGAGTTATTCCAATCAAAAGTGTGTCCACTAAACAAAATGGTTGTCAGGAACTGCATTCAGTACCTGAATAAGCTGATTGCCGACCACATTGCCACAGAAGAAGGTTTGTTGATCTCCGTCGAACCCGGCCATTTCTGTTTCCTCCACTTCCTCTCCATTCAGTATCAGAACTCTGCAAAAACACAACAATAGTTGATGCGACAGTACTGGGGTTAAAAAAAAGTGCACATCTGAGGTCACTGGCTTACCAGATTTTACATTCGACTCGTCCAAAATGTTATTGAAAAGACAATAACATGTTCAATTTTTAAAACATTAAACCTCAAACAGGTTTTTGTCAATGCCATTTGACTTAGTACAAACATATTTTTGTAAGTTCATGACCTATTGCCACGTAAAAGACTGCAGACCACTGCAGTAAAAAAAATCCTTCAAAGTACACTTGACAATGGTTGTAATAGAAGAACCTTAAAACTTAGGAAAATAAAATTTACAACTCACCGACTTTGTCCAACGAAGGACATCACCAGCATGTTGTCAAATGTATCGGAGTTAACCTTTAGAGGCCATATTCCTGGTAGAAACATATTTACAATGTAGTTTTAACCATGTGATTTAATAAATGACTCTTATTACTCGCCCGTGTAAGATACTGCAGTGTAATATTTATACGGCAATATTAAACTAGTGTAATACCGCTGCACGTATGACGTCACAATAGTTTGCGGTTATGACGTCACAATGGGAGTAACGTCGCCACAATGGTATCCGACTTGCGGGAATCATGGTTTCAGAGCCATGTCGGCTTTTTCGCTGGATAATAGGTGGGCGAGTAATAAACAGAATACTAAACTTCCTTCTATTTAATAACATTTTTATTAAACTTGTGAATGATTTGGTATAAAACTCGCTTTCGCTCATTTTATACAAAATCATTAATTCGTTTAATAAAAATGGTATTAAATAGAAGGTCGTTTAGTATCCTCTATTTATTAGATTTTCAGTGGTGAAATATGGCATTTATAAGTTAAAACAAAATCTGTATTTTCACTCTGTTATTCTACTCAGTGAAATATCACTTTCAATCATATGACATCATCGTAAAAATAGGATGACTTCATAAGAAAAACGTGATAAAGCAAGGCGACCATGGATGCTCCATTCATAAAATAAACCTCATTTACAAAATATACATGTATAATTTCTTAAATCTAATAAATAGAGCATTTGACAATTGAAGAAGGAAACCAACACATCTGGTCAAAACAAACATTTAACTGCATTAATCCAAGGAAATTTTTCTGGACCCACAGAATGTATCCTTAATTGCTTGAAGATGTACCTTTTATTCCTGGCAGATCAATACTAGCGTGTTCGTGTATGCCGATTCCATTTCTGATGATTCTCAGTGAACCCTCCTTATAAGCTCCAGAACATGTCACAAGCTGAATAACAAGAATAAACATTACATTTTGAAATAATCATTCCTCTCATGAAACAAACTTCCTCATAATATAATATCACAGGTTTATTTGAATAAATTGTGTGAATAAATTATTATAGCGTTCAAAAGAAACATCACAAGTTACGTAAAGAGTCACTGATATCAAGATTTAGAACAAATTAATTCTCAATTCATAGCAAATAGCAGCCTCTCTTTGGATCACTGACCTGTCCTTGACCTTGTCGCTCCAGGTCAACAACGCACATGTCTACGATGGGTCCGAGATTGGTAAACATTTCCATCATTTGAACATAAGAACCAGTCTCATCTGAATCAACATTTAGCTGGAAAATAAAGAGTGAGTATGTGAGTAAACAATTGTTTAACACAGCTTGGCATTATTGCAACCATTGGCAGTGGGTAAAACAAAGATAAAATGTTCATTTTAGTGAAACGAGAGTTTTTTGCTTTACATACATACATACATACAAAACAGAACATCTTATGAAATAATACATCAGAATGAGTGATATTGCATACCTTTACTAGATGCGAGTCACCAAGACGAGATCCAACAAAGACGACTCCGTTGTCCAGGTAAGTGATACATTCAGCTATTGTAGTCTGCAACAAATCATTGAACATGAAATGATACGACCTACAGCTCTACAAAAGTTGGACCATAGCGTTAGTAGTGTGAATGTGTCTTAAATCATTGGAACCCTTTTACTATGGCAAACAATGCCTACTAGTATTCATGTGCTCTCAGCCTGATTGACAAACCCGATTGACATCCTTCTTAATTGTACCAATTCCAAATAACAATTCCTTATTAGCGTCCCCTTACATTATTTTTTTAGCTGAGTGCTTGTGATAAACAAGAAAAAAGTGAGCATGGCTCACATACCCCCGCCATCCACTATCCGTCCATTGAGAATTATAGATGTGAAGGTTACTATGTTTAAAAAACAGCTTCAAGCATCATATTATTGTCCAAAATAATTTTAGGAACTGACTGTTATTACAAATTTCATTCACCCAGATGTAATATTTTTCAGGTAACTTAATTTTTCCCATTAGGGCATCACACCAGTAATTTGTACCAAGTTCAATTACAGATTCAAGGGCTTCATAACTCCGTAAAAAATAATATTTTGGAACTGGACTGTGAACTCGATGAAGAGTATCATCTGGACTACCTACATGTAAAATTTCATTCACCTAGATGTAATAGTTTCCGAGAAAACTTGTCCCAATTGGAGCATCACAGTTCTTTTGGTACTAAGTTCAATTTCGGATTCAAGGACCATAACTCCGTAAAAAATAATATTTCGGAACTGGTTTTCGAACTCGATGAAGAGTATCATCTGGACTACCTACATGAGTACTCACAACCAAAATTTCATTCACCTAGGTTGAACAGTATCCGAGAAAACTTGTCCCCATTGAACACAATAAAACTAAGTCCAAAAAGTGACGTTTCCATGGAAACGACAAAAAATATCAATCTCAGAAAATTGAAAATTGTCTGTGCCCGATCGGAAGAACATGGTTAACATCTGTACAAAGTTTGGTTGATGTACCTTTGACGGTTTTTGAGCAAATTGACCGGACGGAAGGACGGAATGAACGCTATATACCCCCGCTTACTTCGTAACAGGGGTATAATAAGGCAAGACACTGTCACTGATGATTTATCAAACGTGCTGTTACCCGAAAGACGAGATAGATAAAGATTCTCAAAATAGTAATCAGCAAACCTAATGACCATTATACTTCAAAGATATATTTTTGTACAATTTACAATTTCAACTTCCTCTCACCTCTCCAAGAAGTTCTACTTTGAGATCCTTAACTGCGACAGTTCCATCCATCTTTTCTTCTTTCTCCAACAACAACATAAAGAGGCGGCCCGCCATATCACCCAGGAGGTAGCGGGAGCCATTCTTGTCTACCCGTCCATAGCATGTCAGCGCATTTTGCTAGGAATGAAATTCGGTATTGAGTGGAGAGTACAGATGACCAGGTGACTTAAAAGGGTCATTTTGACCTATTCTTAACATGTTGGACCCTTTGCATTGGTAAGCCAACCAACTTCTCATATATGTTAGGGACACCAAGCCAACAGGCTTTTTTTTACAGGTAAATTTGTCCCTTTATCCACTCAGGAATATCACTGATGAGATCATTCAAACAGTTTTTAACTCAAAAGATAAAACATTGGAGATAAGGTTAAATAATTACATACCATTCACTCATGTTATATCTATAAAATGATTTAGAAGACTGATGTCCGAGTGGCATGGCTCAATTATATATATATAAAGACAACAGTTTTATTCCACAAGAAAACTTCCAGAATCAGTTACGATAAAAAACGTCATGTTGCCAATACATACTTTGATGGCTGGTGGGGCAACAGGGATGTAGTTGTCTCCCTTGTGATAAGTGATTGACTCTTGGCCGACAATCAGAGCTCCACCGAATGGGTCAGGAACTGGTAACATAAATTTGAGTGAGTGAGTGAGTTATTGTTTAATGCCGCTTCGGCAGTATCACAGCCATTTGCGGCGAGCATAAATTTGAAACATGAGCATAAGAAGTCTTTCTCCTCAGATAATCTTTAAGATTTTCTACATTCTTTTGCAATGGCATATCAAAATTGTCAAGATGATTTTAGATG
This sequence comes from Gibbula magus, assembly GCA_936450465.1. Classification (NCBI taxonomy): domain Eukaryota; kingdom Metazoa; phylum Mollusca; class Gastropoda; order Trochida; family Trochidae; genus Gibbula; species Gibbula magus. The sequence continues at coordinate 23,061,173 of OW388304.1, forward strand.
TTATGCAGCAACATTTTACTTATTTAAGTTAATAATTTAACTTCTGAACAAAGTGACAACCAATCTCAGTAGCAAATTTATAGGATTCACACCTTGTTAACAAGGGGAATAAACCGTGATTGGCCACTGACTAGAAACACTATCCGTGAATATTCTGGGGCCTGCAACAAAGGGTTCATGTCCAGATGCTCACCTGCAATCACCATGCATGCTTCAGTTTCCACGTTGTCTTGTTTCCAGGGCCCTTTCTGGAACTCTTTGTCACGCAGAGAAATTTCGTAGGTCTTCACATGACGGCCATGTTGATCCTACAGATTTAGTTAAGATGTTAATGAAAGAAGGTAAGGCGACGATGTTAAGCCAATGTGGTTATAAATGAAAGACCTTCACAGCACTTTATAAATATCAAATATATAGAACATGCACAAGGTGTGAAATGTAAAAACATTAGTTGAACTGCAGTATTTAGCTTTTGGTTGAATGCATTTTTGTTTACGTCGTATATTTTAAATAATCTATTTCATAAAATATATGTTCAGTCTTATTTTAACATTGATTAGATGTTAGCTTTAAACTGTATCTTGTTGTGATTTTTGTTGCATTATTGGTTCTATACCAAACCAAGTTTTGTACTATATTAAACAAAGCTCAAGTGTACAGTTTCACTCCTAAAGAACGATAACATTCATAGCCTTACATAAAAAAAGTTGCTTTACCTGATGGACAAGGATGATGGTTGGAGACGAACATCCGTGTAAAAACTGCATGTCAATCACAGTAAGCTCCTCAAGTCTGAAATGGATAACAGTCATGTTATTCCTTAAACTTTCAACTTTTAACACGACGTTATGATGGATTGCTGGTGTTTGAAATCAGCACTGTCCACATGAAAAACATAATTTGAATACCTGATGTTGAAAGCTTTAAGCTCCTTGTTGTCTCTATCAAGGGGGATAACTTTAAAGAGCCCATCATACAAGCGGAGTCCAATAACTCGGCACTGTGGGTCTATGATTCCAATAATCCCTGTCTCAGAGGGGCGGCCAATACGATCCTGTAACACAACACAGATTGAAACTTATATATCATGTACAGTCAACCCGCGATAATCCGGCCACAAATAATCCGAATCTCGCAGTTTCCGAATGGTAGGAAGATGTAACCAAACTAATCTCTATAGTAGTCCTCAGTACTCAGTAGTCCGAACATTTCACTATCCGAACGTTTTTATAAAAAACGGAAGGGTTCGGATTATCGAGGCCTGACTGTATATAAAATATCACAATCTTATGCTTCATCAGGCTTAAATGTTTTTTAGAGAGGTGAAATGTTTTCTTTATTCTTAAGAACAATCAATTTTAGATTTGTGAATCCTGACATGAAAATAGAATGATCTTTGTAAACTAAATATCATCTAGCTTACATGTTGTTAGCATCTTCATTTAAAAGAATGTTGCTGTCCAAAGAATTAACTTTCATATTTTTAGGACATCCAAGTCTTATATATTTAGTGAAGATCTGAAATTCAGAAGAGAAATCTTATAAAGAGACTGAATCCAAATACCTGAACATTTCCATGAGCCCTGGTAATAATTTCCAAAGAGCCATCTTCCTGTTGACATTCAAGAATCATGGCGTGGTACCGAGCCGTCAATACAAACAGCAGCTCCTTGGTTTCTCCCTGTAAAAGTACATGCAAAACCGACATGATAGATATTCCATATGTGCACAAGTGACTGTGAGACACTTGCTTGGGTCATGATATATATTTATGTTATTACCTTGGATTTCAAAAACAAAGCCATTGGCTCTAGCTCAGTCTTTGCATGATTTATTATCCACAGTTGAAGATTTAACAATTTAAGAATAGGTTTATAATATGTAATGAATCATCACCAAACATACAATTATAATCGACTGGGCAAGGTTTGTCTACACAAAATTTCAGCGTTCTAGTTTTTTTCATTTTCATGGAAAATAGAGCCATGAACTCTGTACCTTATCAGGCTTTGTATTATTTGACAGCGAAACTGAAATAATTAGTTTTCCAGACAATTCACAATCTCTTGCCAAACTCTAAAATCCCTAGCTCATCAAAACTGTCCAATGTCAGTGCGTAACAAAAACATGATTTGAGAGTTGAGTTGGAGAAAATTAGTTTTCACAATTTCAGCAATGTTGTAAACATATTCACAAAATCATGATACAAAATGTGAAACTTAGGTTTACATAACAAAGATGTTATTCTGAAATTTGAGTTTCCTATACCAACTGGTTTCTGATAAGAAGTAGCTTAAAGGTTTTACAGATATTGTCTGCAACTCCCCTATTTGAGGTCAGGATTAAAGTACAAACATAAAATGCTATGAACCAATTTGGCCTTATATGCCTGATGTGCGAAGAATGAAGGATTTCATACTGGAGGTCGAAATAATTCCATGACTGCAATCTTTCCATAGATTCCAACTTCCTTCACAGGTCGAAGGCCTTCTGGAGTCACCACATAGATTTCCATACGGGTGTTTTTTGCAATGATGAGATTGAGGTCATCAGGAGAAGTGAAATTTCCTACAAATAAAAAGATTTAACATATTCATTTTGAATTAAGGAATGATAAATTATAGGTAAAATTTGTACCGTAGTATCCAGACTCAAATCTGTATCAATCAAATGGGCACTTTCTTTAGATCTGAAGAGGGGAGCGGATGACATTCCATCTACATTATAATTACGTAACAAATGATCAAATGATTTTCTTGTAGGCCTAAATCTTTTTAGGGCGAAAACGTATCATATCCTACTGCTAACTAGATCATATTGCTGGTGTTTGGTTGGTATAATTTATCAGTTACATAAATCTTGTCACAGATATTCAATTAATTCAAAATGTTCCACAATAATGAGAAATGATGACAGCTTAATATTGATAAAGAAATAAAAGATTTACAAATGCAATGGATCTACATGTGCTTTCATTAAATAAAGTTGTCACCTTTCAATCTTTTGAATCAAAGATTCCTTCAAAGTCTATAGAATAAACAGAAATTTTGTTGAAAGTGAATTGTAATCGGAATAAAATAAAACATGTTATTTGTGAAAAACAATCATTTGATTTCAATCAGTCACTTCAGAAATGCCTTCTGCCTCATGAAATGATCGCAATAACCGTTAAAACATTCATTAATTTTCTTATAACTGCCATAACATATATGACCTGTGACACACGCATTGACAGATGTAGGCTTGTGAGCTGTTACGACGTAATTGTACGCCATCTTTGCAGAAATGTTGCAGCGATCAAATTCCCCCCTGCATGAGCTGCAAAATCAAGAAGACGGAAGTGAACAATGATTTGCAGTAGGCATGCGCGGTGGCGCGAAACAGTTTATTTCCGGTATCGGAGTGACAACTTTAGACGAAAGGTTTGATACTTTTCGCGTTTTAGATGCGTATCAGTTCCACTTCAAGAATTATTTGGGCTGAGATTAGTTTATAAACATACAAATATTACATTTTCATGGTTGTCATGCTGCGTAATCACGTAAGGAAGAAAAAAAAGGCGATTTATTTTATGATCAGACAAATGTGTAGGCTAAAGATGGCTGTAGGAAAACTCGTACCCAAAACGAACTCGTACCCACAAAAATCAGAGAACTCGTACCCAAATCCGCCGGAGAACTCGTACCCATTTTTTATTTTTGGTATTAGATGTATTAATAATATAAATACAACTAATGTATTATATTATTATCAATCAAGAATAATGTATATATCGTCGAGGACTTGGTTTTCGGACGGACTTAGTTTTCGGACGGCTGACATTCACTCGATATCCCACGCTTTAATTAGCAATGTTGCACCATCTATGCTTGTAAAAGCAGTGACCGACTTCCTGCTAAAATATTCATGTTGTTCAAAATGTCCAAGGCCAGAAAGTTGATTTCAAGCTCAAAATCATGTATTTTCCTGGCTAGTGTTTGGCATATAAGTAAACAATAAAAACGATCGACTGCTAAACCAACAGAATGAAGTTTTTACCCGACAGTTGGACATCGGGGATATGCTAATCTGTGAAGGAAACCCAAAACGTCACTTGGGATATCCCTAAGCCTATCAACCAATCAGTTGTCCGAAAACCAATTCCACTCATTTTGAGAGGGAATTCCGGGACCTGTCACTCAACAAACCAATATGGCATTATCGCAACTCGGTTGCGAGTGATTTCTTGTCAATTTATTATGATGAAAAGCGAATATACAAGTATGTGGTGTTTACTTTTATTATTCTCAAAGTGTTTGATAAGAATAGAAGTTCATGCCTTAACCGTCCGAAAACCAATCACTCGAGGTTATGTATATGTATAAAAATATTGTCAAAACAGCGATTCGAACCCCTGTAAATTGGAGGCCATGTATGGGGTGACAGTATTGACTCTATTAGAGAATATCCACTTAACTAAAACAACATCGTTAGGATAAGTTACCAGTATTTTCTACTAGAAATTACACTTGACAACTGTGTAGTATGCAACACAGAAGTTAGAAAGAGACAACACATGTTTCATCAAATGTTTTAAATAAAGGATGACGATGCATGTACAATACGAAATACGAAAGTAATTTATATTACGAAAGTATGTATCTATCTGTAGTATGAAACTATGGTTTTATATTGTGTTATTATGTTATGTTACGAAACTATGAAATAAACATCATACAAAAACAATATTATTGTCTTGCCTCTCCTATTTATCTATAAAAAATAAGTGGGTACGAGTTCTCCGATTTTTTAGGGTACGAGTTATCCGTGGGTACGAATTCCCGGTGGGGACGAGTTCGTTTTGGGTACGAGTTTTCTGCATCCCCTAAAGATACGCAGGAAGATTTTGGATACAATAAATATCCCCATATATTATTTATTTAGCTATTTGAGAAGCCGAGTCATGGACTAGTAGTTGATGGTAACAAATTACTTTAGAACTTGTAAGACATGTTTGATGATGTCTTGTTTGTTTATAAGAGTTTTGTCTGTTATGATCTAATCTGTGCATCAAATCATCATTCTTGAAATGTTTACTTTACCTTCCGTAAATTAGTAGTTTCTAGGCAAGTAATGATAGATCGAACTATCGCCTTATCGCGAAAGTTGCTGTGATAGTAAATTTACATTGAAAGTATCAATAGCATTATCAGTAGGTAAGTCAGTTCAGTAACAGTGCAGGAGGGTATTCTGGGTCACTCGGACATCTATTTAAATCTAGGGAGTGAAAACCTGGATAGATTTCTTCACTCAATGTCTTATTTTAAACCTGTGTCCAATGTTCTGCAAGATGAGATAATTGTTTCACTTCATGGGAGCAGGGAGTTTACTTGCGCACCCTGTAACAATCATACCTATCATTATTTGAATGTCAGAAATAGGTCACTCATTCAAGACCGCCAATTTTAAAGGGACACCGCATCGAGGATAAATATGAAATCAGATTTACCTACCTATGCTGATTAACGTGTCTGGTAAAGAGTCACAGACCAAAAATTTCAGACAATTGAAGTAATTAGTAATAAAAACTACTGCATGGTGACAGTGAAGCGAAGTGTAACTTGTTAGCAGACACGTTAATCAGCATAGGTAGATCAAAGTGATCTCATTTTTATCCTCGACGCAGTGTCACTTCGAGAAACAATAAAATCTTCTTGTTAAATGTTAGCATTCTTCACCTGTTAATTACAATGCAAATGATTTTAATATCTGCAATTTATTTTCAGTAATAAACAATTTGTCCGACAACATAGGTAGTTCCGGATCACCATAATTTAGGGGCCGTTATTAAAATTTCCAACGGCCCAAAAAAATAATAACTGTTGAATTGACGAAATGTATTAACAATGATGCGTAATTTTAAAATTTTACAAACAATAATGTATTTGTCCAAGAATATACTGTTTTGAATTGCAATGCTTGTTATTCGTAATATATATACATCATAATTATTATTTATCATGCATATGTGCAGTTAAACTAATGTTTCTGTTTGACAATTCCCCCTTTTTATCCTAAAAGGCATTATAGCCGGATGCCACCTCATTTTGTTATGTGATCCGGAATACCCTGAAATGACCCGGAATTGTCGTAACGGCGAAGGATTTTATTTGTCAGTTTTCACTAATAAATCATGATCGCCTGGTTCTTATTTTGATATGAGTTAGATGAAAGGTAGCTTATACAGAAATTGTCTTTATATTTTCTTAAAGGGTCTTTGTACTCTCTTTCGTTGGTGATCCGGAATACCCTGACATACTGTGTTCAAAGTGAAATTCCAAACCTTCCAAACAGATCACTGAAAACTTGAAATCTAAGTAGTTCTGTCATTGAAAAGTTAGTACTTCTGTTTATTCTGGAATCCATTTCGTTTATTGATAAAATATCGCAATAACTATTGTAAGAGTAGGTCACAATGGACTATTGCTATTAGGGTTGGATATTGCACTAAATTTTGTATTGCGATAATATTGCAATATATTGAAAGAACTTTGTTTTAAAGTTTTACACTTATAAATGCTGTTTAACATTATATTTTAGATGAAATACCTTACAGAACTTTCAAATGACAGGATATTTCTCAAAAAGATCAAAAGCAAATTTGGTACAGTAGATTCCAAAATGGAAACGTTCACTTGTAACACAGCCCAACACATGTTCTTGCACATCAAGAGCATTTATTTGCATTTAAAACCTGTAAGTTTACATTAGAACAAGATATTATTTTGATATATGCATATATTTCACTTAAAATTATAATGTGCGATATATTGCCAAATGGAAAACATATTGCAATAATTGTATTGCACAATCTAAAACCGGTATATACCGATATACCCGTTATATTGCACACCCCTAATTTCTATCACAATAGTTAGTCACAATAGACTATCGCAATAGTTCCTTGTGGGCCAATAGTCACCCCTAGTAATATCTCCCAAAACTCTAAAAAAATATGCTAAAGAATAGCTTGATTATGCTTATTTAAATTTTGTGAAAGTAATATTTCTACCCTCATCATATCTTTATGTTATTTCATAATCCTCAGGAGAAAATTATTTTGGCTAGACTGCATTCAACAGGGTTCACCTCAATCTTGTTACGGTGTTGTGTTTCCTATCTTGATGATCAAGAATCATTGTTTACAATGTCCCAGGATTCTCCATCAATAGAGTAATGGCTGACTTCGGATATGCTCGTTTTGGGGAAGATGATGACAATGACGATGAAGAAGAGTTTGATCCGCAAGTAAGTTTTTCTGATATAATTTAAATGATTTATTTCGTCAAGATTGAAATGGTTTTACTTTTTTTCCTTGTCACAGCGTTTCGGTAAGAGGGCAGATGCCATTTTTTTAAGACACTTGTCCCCTTAGCATGTCTAGCATATCAACTATAAATATATTTTAAAGATTTTATATATTTTCACAAAAAAATGTATATAATTTTCTACTCAGATGCGGTTTGGAAGTAAAGACGGACTCATTTTCTTGATCGACTGTTCTAAAGACATGTTTGACATTGACGATGAAGAAGATGAATCACATTTTCAACTGTGTATGAGGGTAAGTCCAAACATTCATATTTCTCAGTCTGGTATTATTATGGATTTATGGTGGGCATATCCTATAGGGCTGCAACGATTTACTACGATGTATCGAAAATCTATACAAACTAAAGACATCGAAAATGATTCAAAATTTTGATTCGATTCACATTAAATTTTTTTCAAACTAAAATCATAAAATGTCACCTGATTTTATTACAGTTAGATCATGAAATTGCATTCGCGAGCAATGACAGGTCACATGTGAACGGGAGACCAACTTCAGTGTCTACAATATGTAACATAGTCAATGATTGGTTTAATTTTCACCTTTTGATATTCTCGGCCAATCAGCGTGGCTAATACATTTCTCTTAGCAATGCCGCATAGCAACGATCAAAATGGCAGATTTTTGTTTTTCTGTAGTGTTAAAAACGCGAATCGAACTGTTAAAATAAAGAAATAAAATCGAACTTGTCTAGGTGAATCGTTGCAGCCCTAATAGCCAATCCTATAAATCAATGGAGTAAAAGCAGAGATGATATTATGACAACTTTTGTCAACCCTGATTACATGGATTTCCACTTTTAACCGCCAGACCTTAAATAGTACAACAGAGCATCAGCATCTATAGCATTAGCAAACAAATAGCATAACATTCAAACAAAGACATATTTAAATTTTGAGGCCTTGAGTCTGAATGATCTTCTCTTTCAAGAACTAGATGGTCTACTACATGTCAAGTATTCTGTAGCTGCTGAGCATTTTGTAGGAATGTGTGTGCCTGGTTTCTTGGATCCATCTAAGCATGTTCTGCTGGACTAACCACAGGGTTTGTTAATCGGTAGAAATTGGGATAAAAACACCTATCAGAATAGATGCAGCAGAGACCATAAAATAAAGGGACTGGACTCGGCTGCAGGTTTGAATATTTGCGTTCCTCGCTAGAACAAGATGGCGTCCGTGAAAAATTCAAAAGTGCCGATTCTGTTTCTCTTATAACTCATTTAATATAAAAATATTTCCTTGGTTACCAGTATGTATGAAATAAAGATATGATAATGATAATGTTTCATTTGGTGTATTGTAAATATTATATGATGTTTCCAGTGTTGACTTTTGCAATCACAGACAGGGCTTGAAGTCGGGTCGATTACTCATCTGGCCGAGACACAGATAGTTGATGATAATCTACTGTCGAGTCTAGTCCCTTTATTATCCCACCGATATGTAATACCGTGGGATATAGTCATCACCCTGTCTGTCTGTCCGTCCGTCCGTAATCATTTCGTTTCCGGAGCAGAACTCGAAAACCATTCATGATATCTTTCTGAAACTTCCTATGTGTATTACCCACCTACTGAAGTGGTGCCTTTTGACATTTTGAGATTTCTGAAATTTTGTTTTTCTTTCCGTTTCCATCGAAACAAATTATGTGGGACCGGTGGGATATGTCATCTTCTGAAGACTCTTGTTTTATTAGCAGTCGGAGCTGCTATCAGTTTTTGTGCAGTTTCCATCGCTGCCGCCGCCGCGTTTTGTATTGGTTATAACTTTTTTCCTATAAGGTTTTGAGAACTCATATACATAACTTCTTACTTATACCTCTGGGGAATTTTTTTGACATGTTCACATTCAAGGTCAAAGGTCAAGGTCACGAGTTCTGAAATCGCTAAAAATATCCTTGTAAACACGATAACTTGAAAAATATTTGTGCTATCAGGCTCTTATTTGGTGTATATCAACTATGGAAAAAGGCCAAGATTTGAAAAGGTTTTCACTAACATCCGTCTAAGGTCAAGGTCATAGCGAGGTCACAACTTAAGCATGCTTTTGCGAAAATGTCTTATTTCAACTATTAACACTTTGAATCATTGCATGATTGTGATACACAATGAAGAGTGATCACTGATTGTGTGACCTTGAATTTTAAAGGTCAAGGTCACGAGATAGGGTCATGGTCATCAGTTCTGAAATCACTAGATAACTTCTTTCCAATGAGGTATCAACACCTCATATACATAACTTCTTACTTATGCCCCTGGGGAATTATTTTGACATGTTCATATTCAAGGTCAAAGGTCAAGGTCACGAGTTCTGAAATCGCTAAAAAAATACTTGTAAACGATAACTTGAAAAATATTTGTGCTATCAGGCTGTTATTGGTGTATATCAACTATGGAGAAAGGCCAAGATTTGAAAAGGTTTTCGCTAACATGCGTCAAAGGTCAAGGTCATAGCGAGGTCACAACTTAAGCATGCTTTTGCGAAAATGTCTTATTTCAACTATTAACACTTTGAATCATTACATGATTGTGATACACAATGAAAAGTGATCACTGATTGTGTGACCTTGAGTTTTAAAGGTCAAGGTCACGAGATAGGGTCATGGTAATCAGTTCTGAAATCACTAAATAACTTCTTTCCAAGGAGGTATCAACACCTCATATACATAACTTCTTACTTATATTCCTGGGGAATTATTTTGACATGTTCATATTCAAGGTCAAGGTCACAAGTTCTGAAATTGCCAAAAAAATCCTTGTAAACACGATAACTTGAAAAATATTTGTGCTATCAGGCTCTTATTTGGTGTATATCAACTATGGAGAAAGGCTAAGATTTGAACAGGTTTTCGCTAACATTTGTCAAAGGTCAAGGTCATAGCGAGGTCACAACCTAAGCATGCTTTTGCAAAAATGTCTTATTTCAACTATTAACACTTTGAATCATTACATGATTGGTATACACAATAAAAAGTGATCACTGATTGTGTGACCTTGAATTTTAAAGGTCAAGGTCATGAGATATGGTCATGCTGTCCAGTTCTGAAATCACTAAGTAACTTTTTCCCTTGAAGATATTAACACCTCATATAGATAGCTTAATTTCTTTCTTATACACCTGGTGAATGATTTTGACATGTTCACATTCAAGGTCAAAGGTCAAGGTCATGAGTTCGGAAATCACTACAACAGTCCTTGTAAACATGATAACTTCAAAAAAATTTTGTGCTATTAGGCTCTTATTTGGTATATATGAACTATGGAGAAAGACCAAGATTTGGAAACTTTTTCGCTAAAATCTGTCGAAGGTCAAGGTCATAGCGAGGTCACAACCTAAGCATGCTTTTGTGAATATGCCATATTTTAACTATGAACACTTTGAGTCATTCCATGATTGTTATACGCGATGAAAAGTGATCATTGATGGTGTGACCTTGAAGGTCAAAGGTCAAGGTCATGAGATATTGTTTAAGGCCACGTTAATCCTTTGATCAAATTTTGAAAGAAGAAATAGGTTTTAAGAACAAACTTGTGAAAAGTGACCCCAGTGATGATTAGTAATAACTCGATGATGAACATATTTTTGTTAAAAAGAATTCCCATTTTATTGATGCTGACGAGAAGGCGGAACAGGGAAAGGCGAGACCCTAAGTTTCGGAGCTGCTCTACCGCAAACGCTAATCTAGTTGTCTCTGTCTCTGGATGTAGCAACAAATGAATTATATTTTTGCAGTGTGTACAGACGTGTATGCAGAACAAGATCATCAGTAGTGACAAGGACCACATAGGAGTTGTATTCTATGGAACGGTGAGAGGATGGTGTTGTCTAGTAAATGAATATATTCAATCTCATATGTCTGCTCTCTGTCCAGAATTGGATGTAAAATTCTGGCTTTTTCTGCCAAAATATGTCGTTTCCCCTAAAAGTCTATTTAGAATCTTGAATGTATATGTCTTGAAACTTTTCTGAACATGCAACCATGGGCAGAATTTTGATTTGCTATCAATAATCAGCTTTATATTATAAGATAGGCGTTAATTGGTAAAACTTGACGATGTTTATCCCTCCTCTCAAATTAGGTATGCTTATAAAAAGCTCATTGCTGTCATTGCTGATCATAGGAATTTTCAAAAGTGAGCGGGGAGGAGGGGATGGGGGCACATGTTAAAGGGGAGGGGAGGTTTATCCAAGGGGTCTATCATATTTACATGCAAAAATTTCAAAAGGGAACTGGGTTTCATCTCCCTTATATCTAATTCTGTAATTGACCGATCAATTTATTCTTTTCAAGGAAAAATCTGAGAATCCAAGTGATTTCAAGCATATCTACATTTATCAGGTGAGTTTAAATGGAATATTAGATGAAAAAACATCCCAAAAACATACAGTATGCCACACCTAAAAGAACATTGATTCTCAGTTCTATATCGTTTTTGTTGTACCCAATACGCCTGTGTGTGTAATCTCTGTGACTAATTCTATGCAATCCAATAAATCCATTTGTTGATGGTTATATATATATATATATATATATATATATATATATATATACAGTCAGACCTCGATAATCCGAACACTTCCGTTTTTCATCAAAAACGTTCGGATAGTGAAATGTTCGGACTGCTGAAATGAACCAAACAAGATGGAGTTACTCACCTTATAATCTACATACAGAAGACAACGTATTTAGAATATCAAATGAGTTTTATTTTATATACACATAACAACTGGGATACATATATTAATAAAACAATCATTGCACAAAATCATTTCTAGACATAAATGCACAAAACATTGAACTAACTCACTCAGGTTTGATGGATTTGCCGATTACAGATTGCGTTCTCAATGGCTTGAATGACCCACGCATAGTGATCAAAGTTTCTAAGTTCTTTTCGTCACTAACACACTCAAAGTACGTGATCATTTGAGATATTTCAATTTATTACAATCACAAACTCCCGACACACAAAGTGAGACATCTCAATTTATTACAATCACAAACTACTGACACGTTCAACTCCCTTGTCAATCCACTGTCATTGATGTTTACCGATTCAATCAGTATGGTGCTGCTTGTCTAGGGGATTAGCCGAACGCTTTGATGAACCGTCGGATTAATGAAACAGAAATAGCTGTAATTAACTAATCCGTTACAGCTAATTAGCGTTCGGATTCGGAAACGGAAACAACGGATTAATGAATCCACATTTAATGAGTTTATATAGAGATTAGTTTGGTTACAGCTTACTACCGTTCGGACACTGCGAGATTCGGATTATCGGAGGCCGGACTATCGCGTGTAGACTGTATATATATATATATATGTATATCATTTATGATTTTCCTTTGTCATGTTTATTTCAGACCTTGGACCAGCCTGGTGCCCCACGTATTCTTGAACTGGAAAGCATGCAGGAAAGTAAGTCAAAATGTCTGTTTAATATAAAATACTAAACACAATTGTTGCAAGTTTTTATTGGTGTTTCTTCTCGTTCGACTTATTGACTTGCCTGAAGTTTCTTTTGGACTCGAGAAGCATTTTTTCTCAACCCTGTAATGTCATCCTTAATATCCGTACTAGTTGAAAGACTGGAAGGCTAACATTTATATTCTCCCTTACACAGAGGGGTACAAGAAGTTTGGAGCGAAGTACGGACACAGTGAAGCGTATTCACTAAGTGAAGCTCTCTGGACTTGCGCAAACATGTTCTCTAACAGGTCAGACTTTTATACTGTTTAAAGAAGGTTACTGTCTGAAGATAGATCTTTATGCTCATGTTTTGTATGCATGTCAATACGGTTGTAGACCTAATAAGGGCCTCTACCCAAATAAGCACCCCTACCCTAGTAAGCACCCCTAGACTAATAATACGAATTCTGCAATATCAGTAAATCTTAAATAACGAATTATGTCCTTTGCCCGTAAAAGTGATGATGATTATGTTTGAGGATATATCCCTTGATCAAGTTAACAAAGTAACAATTTTGACTGGCTACCATTCATAAAATTCATTTTGTACCCTGTTTCAGTGCTCAGAAACTTAACTACAAGCGAGTGATGCTATTCACCAACAACGATGACCCACACAGTGGAAATGCACAGTTGCAGGTTTGATTTATTTATCTTCAACATTCTGAAAATGATTAATTAGAGCCAAACTGACTTAATGAATGCTATATTCAATTTAATAAATTTGAGGCAATGAGATATTAAGTGGTTACAGTTACAATCAATGTCTAGAGTTTATCTAGATAGCGTAATTGTACAACTAATCTTCAGCGCCAGGCCCGTACGAAAGCTAGTGACCTCAATGAGACCGGCATTGACCTGGAACTGATGCACCTTCAGAACCCAGGAGAGAAGTTTGATGTCAGCAAGTTCTACAAGGTTTGTGGCTCAAGAAGAAGTTTTTCAATCTGTATTCATTCAGGTTTTCTCCGCACGTTGAACAAGCTCATATTAATTCTTTACCTGCAGATCCCAGAAAATATCTGGTATCATCTTGTATATCTTGGTCAGTAGCCGATACCAGAAAAGAGTTACGATTCCTGTAAATAGGCTATTCAGAGCTGTTTTTCACCATTTCAGCAGCAAATATGTTAAGTAATGACAGTCTTGCCTCTCTTGTTACAGGACCTGTTGTACACAGATGATGATGAACTTACAGAGTTAGCTGACCCTGCAGAGCGTTTGGAGGAACTGCTCACCAGGTGGAGCTACTGTTAAATGTTGGAAAATAACATAATCATTGATATTCATTTATCTCTTAAGGGGAACATTTGAAAGTTCAAAGTCATGCTTTTCAAGTGACTTCATTTCCAAGCTTATCCAGCTTATTAATTTAGTGCCATTTTAACAACAAAAACTCATTTAAAATCATCTTCGTGCATGCAAGTATTTGGAGAATTAAGTCATTCGCTATCGTTGCTTGGCAACATGTGTATTCTTGCGCAAAAGAAGTAAACAGAGCACTGTATAACCAAATTATACCATCTCTGCTTTTTAGCTCATCAGGACTGAAAGGCCCGATGGGCTTATGGCATGGCATGGCGTCCGGCGTCCGTCCGTCCATCCGTCCGTAAACTTTTCGCTTTTTCGACTTCTTCTCAAGAACCAATAACTCCACAGAGCTGAAATTTTATATGCAGACTCCTTGGCCAATGGGGATTCTAAATTGTAGATTTCGTGACCCTGTGACCCCAAATGGGGTCACAGGGGTCACATCCTTAAAAACCTATTTTCATCTTCTTCTCCAGTTCCAACAGGTCTAGAGAGCTGAAAAGTTGTGTGCAGACTCCCTGGCCAATGGGGATTTTAAATTGTAGATTTCGTGACCCCATGACCCCAAATGGGGTCACAGGGGTCACATGTTTAAAAACCTATTTTCATCTTCTTCTCCAGTTCCAAAAGGTCTAGAGAGCTGAAAAGTTGTGTGCAGACTGCTTGGCCAATGGGGATTCTAAATTGCAGATTTGGTGACCCCGTGACCTCAAATAGGGTCACAGGGGTCACATGTTTAAAAACCTATTTTCATCTTCTTCTCCAGTTCCAAAAGGTCTAGAGAGCTGAAAAGTTGTGTGCAGACTCCTTGGCCAATGGGGATTCTAAATTGTAGATTTCATGACCCCATGACCCAAAATGGGGTCACAAAGGTCACATCCTTAAAAACATATTTTCATCTTCTTCTCCAGTTCCAAAAGGTCTAGAGAGCTGAAAAGTTGTGTGCAGACTCCTTGGCCAATGGGGATTCTAAATTATAGATTTCATGACCCCATGACCCAAAATGGGGTCACAAAGGTCACATCCTTAAAAACCTATTTTCATCTTCTTCTCCAGTTCCAAAAGGTCTAGAGAGCTGAAAAAGTTGTGTGCAGACTCCTTGGCCAATGGGGATTCTAAATTGTAGATTTCGTGACCCCGTGACCCCAAATGGGGTCACCGGGGTCACATCCTTAAAAACCTATTTTCATCTTCTTCTCCAGTTCCAAAAGGTCTAGAGAGCTGAAAAGTTGTGTGCAGACTCCCTGGCCAATGGGGATTCTAAATTGTAGATTTGGTGACCCCATGACCCCAAATGGGGTCACAGGGGTCACATGTTTATAAACCTATTTTCATCTTCTACTCCAGTTCCAAAAGGTCTAGAGAGCTGAAAAGTTGTGTGCAGACTCCTTGGCCAATGGGGATTCTAAATTGTAGATTTCATGACCCCATGACCCAAAATGGGGTCACAAAGGTCACATCCTTAAAAACCTATTTTCATCTTCTTCTCCAGTTCCAAAAGGTCTAGAGAGCTGAAAAAGTTGTGTGCAGACTCCTTGGCCAATGGGGATTCTAAATTGTAGATTTCGTGACCCCGTGACCCCAAATGGGGTCACCGGGGTCACATCCTTACAAACCTATTTTCATCTTCTTCTCCAGTTCCAAAAAGGTCTAGAGAGCTGAAAAGTTGTGTGGAGACTCCTTGGCCAATGGGGATTTTAAATTGTAGATTTCGTGACCCCATGACCCCAAATGGGGTCACAGGGGTCACATGTTTAAAAACCTATTTTCATCTTCTTCTCCAGTTCCAAAAGGTCTAGAGAGCTGAAAAGTTGTGTGCAGACTCCCTGGCCAATGGGGATTCTAAATTGAAGATTTGGTGACCCCATGACCCCAAATGGGGTCACAGGGGTCACATGTTTATAAACCTATTTTCATCTTCTACTCCAGTTCCAAAAGGTCTAGAGAGCTGAAAAGTTGTGTGCAGACTCCTTGGCCAATGGGGATTCTAAATTGTAGATTTTGTGACCGTGTGACCCCAAATGGGGTCACAGGGGTCACATGTTTAAAAACCTATTTTCATCTTCGACTCCAGTTCCAAAAGGTCTAGAGAGCTGAAAAGTTGTGTGCAGACTGCTTGGCCAATGGGGATTCTAAATTGCAGATTTTGTGACCCCGTGACCTCAAATAGGGTCACAGGGGTCACATGTTTAAAAACCTATTTTCATCTTCTTCTCCAGTTCCAAAAGGTCTAGAGAGCTAAAATTGTGTGTAGACTCCGTGCCCAATGGGGATTCTAAATTATAGATTTCGTGACCCCATGACCCCAAATGGGGTCACAGGGGTCACATGTTTTAAAACCTATTTTCATCTTCTTCTCCAGTTCCAAAAGGTCTAGAGAGCTGAAAAGTTGTGTGCAGACTCCTTGGCCAATGGGGATTCTAAACTGTAGATATCATGACCCCATGACCCAAAATGGGGTCACAAAGGTCACATCCTTAAAAACCTATTTTCATCTTCTTCTCCAGTTCCAAAAGATCTAGAGAGCTGAAAAAGTTGTGTGCAGACTCCTTGGCCAATGGGGATTCTAAATTGTAGATTTCGTGACCCCGTGACCCCAAATGGGGTCACCGGGGTCACATCCTTAAAAACCTATTTTCATCTTCTTCTCCAGTTCCAAAAGGTCTAGAGAGCTGAAAAGTTGTGTGGAGACTCCTTGGCCAATGGGGATTTTAAATTGTAGATTTCGTGACCCCATGACCCCAAATGGGGTCACAGGGGTCACATGTTTAAAAACCTATTTTCATCTTCTTCTCCAGTTCCAAAAGGTCTAGAGAGCTGAAAAGTTGTGTGCAGACTCCCTGGCCAATGGGGATTCTAAATTGAAGATTTGGTGACCCCATGACCCCAAATGGGGTCACAGGGGTCACATGTTTATAAACCTATTTTCATCTTCTACTCCAGTTCCAAAAGGTCTAGAGAGCTGAAAAGTTGTGTGCAGACTCCTTGGCCAATGGGGATTCTAAATTGTAGATTTTGTGACCTTGTGACCCCAAATGGGGTCACAGGGGTCACATGTTTAAAAACCTATTTTCATCTTCGACTCCAGTTCCAAAAGGTCTAGAGAGCTGAAAAGTTGTGTGCAGACTGCTTGGCCAATGGGGATTCTAAATTGCAGATTTGGTGACCCCATGACCCCAAATGGGGTCACAGGGGTCACATGTTTATAAACCTATTTTCATCTTCTACTCCAGTTCCAAAAGGTCTAGAGAGCTGAAAAGTTGTGTGCAGACTCCTTGGCCAATGGGGATTCTAAATTGTAGATTTCATGACCCCATGACCCAAAATGGGGTCACAAAGGTCACATCCTTAAAAACCTATTTTCATCTTCTTCTCCAGTTCCAAAAGGTCTAGAGAGCTGAAAAAGTTGTGTGCAGACTCCTTGGCCGATGGGGATTCTAAATTGTAGATTTCGTGACCCCGTGACCCCAAATGGGGTCACCGGGGTCACATCCTTAAAAACCTATTTTCATCTTCTTCTCCAGTTCCAAAAGGTCTAGAGAGCTGAAAAGTTGTGTGGAGACTCCTTGGCCAATGGGGATTTTAAATTGTAGATTTCGTGACCCCATGACCCCAAATGGGGTCACAGGGGTCACATGTTTAAAAACCTATTTTCATCTTCTTCTCCAGTTCCAAAAGGTCTAGAGAGCTGAAAAGTTGTGTGCAGACTCCTTGGCCAATGGGGATTCTAATTTGTAGATTTCGTGACCCCATGACCCCAAATGGGGTCACAGGGGTCACATCAATAAAAACTTATTTTCATCTTCTTCTCTAGTTCCAAAAGGTCTAGAGGGCTGAAAGGTTGTGTGCAGACTCCTTGGCCAATGGGGATTCTAAATTATAGGTTTCGTGACCCCATGACCCCAAATGGGGTCACCGGGGTCACATCCTTAAAAACTTATTTTCATCTTCTTCTCTAGTTCCAAAAGGTCTAGAGAGCTGAAAAGTTGTGTGCAGACTCCCTGGCCAATGGGGATTCTAAATTGAAGATTTGGTGACCCCATGACCCCAAATGGGGTCACAGGGGTCACATGTTTATAAACCTATTTTCATCTTCTACTCCAGTTCCAAAAGGTCTAGAGAGCTGAAAAGTTGTGTGCAGACTCCTTGGCCAATGGTCACATCCTTAAAAACCTATTTTCATCTTCTTCTCCAGTTCCAAAAGGTCTAGAGAGCTGAAAAGTTGTGTGGAGACTCCTTGGCCAATGGGGATTTTAAATTGTAGATTTCGTGACCCCATGACCCCAAATGGGGTCACAGGGGTCACATGTTTAAAAACCTATTTTCATCTTCTTCTCCAGTTCCAAAAGGTCTAGAGAGCTGAAAAGTTGTGTGCAGACTCCCTGACCAATGGGGATTCTAAATTGAAGATTTGGTGACCCCATGACCCCAAATGGGGTCACAGGGGTCACAGGGGTCACATGTTTATAAACCTATTTTCATCTTCTACTCCAGTTCCAAAAGGTCTAGAGAGCTGAAAAAGTTGTGTGCAGACTCCTTGGCCAATGGGGATTCTAAATTGTAGATTTCGTGACCCCGTGACCCCAAATGGGGTCACCGGGGTCACATCCTTAAAAACCTATTTTCATCTTCTTCTCCAGTTCCAAAAGGTCTAGAGAGCTGAAAAGTTGTGTGGAGACTCCTTGGCCAATGGGGATTTTAAATTGTAGATTTCGTGACCCCATGACCCCAAATGGGGTCACAGGGGTCACATGTTTAAAAACTTATTTTCATCTTCTTCTCTAGTTCCAAAAGGTCTAGAGAGCTGAAAAGTTGTGTGCAGACTCCTTGGCCAATGGGGATTCTCAATTGTAGATAATGTGACCCCGTGACCCCAAATGGGGTCACAGGGGTCACATCCTTAAAAACCTATTTTCATCTCCTTTCCAGTTCCAAAAGGTCTAGAGAGCTGAAAAGTTGTGTGCAGACTCCTTGGCCAATGGGGATTCTAATTTGTAGATTTCGTGACCCCATGACCCCAAATGGGGTCACCGGGGTCACATCAATAAAAACTTATTTTCATCTTCTTCTCTAGTTCCAAAAGGTCTAGAGGGCTGAAAGGTTGTGTGCAGACTCCTTGGCCAATGGGGATTCTAAATTATAGGTTTCGTGACCCCATGACCCCAAATGGGGTCACCGGGGTCACATCCTTAAAAACTTATTTTCATCTTCTTCTCTAGTTCCAAAAGGTCTAGAGAGCTGAAAAGTTGTGTGCAGACTCCCTGGCCAATGGGGATTCTAAATTGAAGATTTGGTGACCCCATGACCCCAAATGGGGTCACAGGGGTCACATGTTTATAAACCTATTTTCATCTTCTACTCCAGTTCCAAAAGGTCTAGAGAGCTGAAAAGTTGTGTGCAGACTCCTTGGCCAATGGTCACATCCTTAAAAACCTATTTTCATCTTCTTCTCCAGTTCCAAAAGGTCTAGAGAGCTGAAAAGTTGTGTGGAGACTCCTTTGCCAATGGGGATTTTAAATTGTAGATTTCGTGACCCCATGACCCCAAATGGGGTCACAGGGGTCACATGTTTAAAAACCTATTTTCATCTTCTTCTCCAGTTCCAAAAGGTCTAGAGAGCTGAAAAGTTGTGTGCAGACTCCCTGACCAATGGGGATTCTAAATTGAAGATTTGGTGACCCCATGACCCCAAATGGGGTCACAGGGGTCACAGGGGTCACATGTTTATAAACCTATTTTCATCTTCTACTCCAGTTCCAAAAGGTCTAGAGAGCTGAAAAAGTTGTGTGCAGACTCCTTGGCCAATGGGGATTCTAAATTGTAGATTTCGTGACCCCGTGACCCCAAATGGGGTCACCGGGGTCACATCCTTAAAAACCTATTTTCATCTTCTTCTCCAGTTCCAAAAGGTCTAGAGAGCTGAAAAGTTGTGTGGAGACTCCTTGGCCAATGGGGATTTTAAATTGTAGATTTCGTGACCCCATGACCCCAAATGGGGTCACAGGGGTCACATGTTTAAAAACTTATTTTCATCTTCTTCTCTAGTTCCAAAAGGTCTAGAGAGCTGAAAAGTTGTGTGCAGACTCCTTGGCCAATGGGGATTCTCAATTGTAGATAATGTGACCCCGTGACCCCAAATGGGGTCACAGGGGTCACATCCTTAAAAACCTATTTTCATCTCCTTTCCAGTTCCAAAAGGTCTAGAGAGCTGAAAAGTTGTGTGCAGACTCCTTGGCCAATGGGGATTCTAATTTGTAGATTTCGTGACCCCATGACCCCAAATGGGGTCACCGGGGTCACATCAATAAAAACTTATTTTCATCTTCTTCTCTAGTTCCAAAAGGTCTAGAGGGCTGAAAGGTTGTGTGCAGACTCCTTGGCCAATGGGGATTCTAAATTATAGGTTTCGTGACCCCATGACCCCAAATGGGGTCACCGGGGTCACATCCTTAAAAACTTATTTTCATCTTCTTCTCTATTTCCAAAAGGTCTAGAGAGCTGAAAAGTTGTGTGCAGACTCCTTGGCCAATGGGGATTCTCAATTGTAGATAATGTGACCCCGTGACCCCAAATGGGGTCACAGGGGTCACATCCTTAAAAACCTATTTTCATCTCCTTTCCAGTTCCAAAAGGTCTAGAGAGCTGAAAAGTTGTGTGCAGACTCCTTGGCCAATGGGGATTCTAATTTGTAGATTTCGTGACCCCATGACCCTAAATGGGGTCACCGGGGTCACTTCCTTAAAAACTTATTTTCATCTTCTTCTCTAGTTCCAAAAGGTCTAGAGGGCTGAAAGGTTGTGTGCAGACTCCTTGGCCAATGGGGATTCTAAATTGTAGATTTCGTGACCCCATGACCCCAAATGGGGTCACCCGGGTCACATCCTTAAAAACTTATTTTCATCTTCTTCTCCAGTTCCAAAAGGTCTAGAGAGCTGAAAAGTTGTGTGGAGACTCCTTGGCCAATGGGGATTTTAAATTGTAGATTTCGTGACCCCATGACCCCAAATGGGGTCACAGGGGTCACATGTTTAAAAACTTATTTTCATCTTCTTCTCTAGTTCCAAAAGGTCTAGAGAGCTGAAAAGTTGTGTGCAGACTCCTTGGCCAATGGGGATTCTCAATTGTAGATAATGTGACCCCGTGACCCCAAATGGGGTCACAGGGGTCACATCCTTAAAAACCTATTTTCATCTCCTTTCCAGTTCCAAAAGGTCTAGAGAGCTGAAAAGTTGTGTGCAGACTCCTTGGCCAATGGGGATTCTAATTTGTAGATTTCGTGACCCCATGACCCCAAATGGGGTCACCGGGGTCACATCAATAAAAACTTATTTTCATCTTCTTCTCTAGTTCCAAAAGGTCTAGAGGGCTGAAAGGTTGTGTGCAGACTCCTTGGCCAATGGGGATTCTAAATTATAGGTTTCGTGACCCCATGACCCCAAATGGGGTCACCGGGGTCACATCCTTAAAAACTTATTTTCATCTTCTTCTCTATTTCCAAAAGGTCTAGAGAGCTGAAAAGTTGTGTGCAGACTCCTTGGCCAATGGGGATTCTCAATTGTAGATAATGTGACCCCGTGACCCCAAATGGGGTCACAGGGGTCACATCCTTAAAAACCTATTTTCATCTCCTTTCCAGTTCCAAAAGGTCTAGAGAGCTGAAAAGTTGTGTGCAGACTCCTTGGCCAATGGGGATTCTAATTTGTAGATTTCGTGACCCCATGACCCTAAATGGGGTCACCGGGGTCACTTCCTTAAAAACTTATTTTCATCTTCTTCTCTAGTTCCAAAAGGTCTAGAGGGCTGAAAGGTTGTGTGCAGACTCCTTGGCCAATGGGGATTCTAAATTGTAGATTTCGTGACCCCATGACCCCAAATGGGGTCACCCGGGTCACATCCTTAAAAACTTATTTTCATCTTCTTCTCCAGTTCCAAAAGGTCTAGAGAGCTGAAAAGTTGTGTGGAGACTCCTTGGCCAATGGGGATTTTAAATTGTAGATTTCGTGACCCCATGACCCCAAATGGGGTCACAGGGGTCACATGTTTAAAAACTTATTTTCATCTTCTTCTCTAGTTCCAAAAGGTCTAGAGAGCTGAAAAGTTGTGTGCAGACTCCTTGGCCAATGGGGATTCTCAATTGTAGATAATGTGACCCCGTGACCCCAAATGGGGTCACAGGGGTCACATCCTTAAAAACCTATTTTCATCTCCTTTCCAGTTCCAAAAGGTCTAGAGAGCTGAAAAGTTGTGTGCAGACTCCTTGGCCAATGGGGATTCTAATTTGTAGATTTCGTGACCCCATGACCCCAAATGGGGTCACCGGGGTCACATCAATAAAAACTTATTTTCATCTTCTTCTCTAGTTCCAAAAGGTCTAGAGGGCTGAAAGGTTGTGTGCAGACTCCTTGGCCAATGGGGATTCTAAATTATAGGTTTCGTGACCCCATGACCCCAAATGGGGTCACCGGGGTCACATCCTTAAAAACTTATTTTCATCTTCTTCTCTATTTCCAAAAGGTCTAGAGAGCTGAAAAGTTGTGTGCAGACTCCTTGGCCAATGGGGATTCTCAATTGTAGATAATGTGACCCCGTGACCCCATTTGGGGTCACAGGGGTCACATCCTTAAAAACCTATTTTCATCTCCTTTCCAGTTCCAAAAGGTCTAGAGAGCTGAAAAGTTGTGTGCAGACTCCTTGGCCAATGGGGATTCTAATTTGTAGATTTCGTGACCCCATGACCCTAAATGGGGTCACCGGGGTCACTTCCTTAAAAACTTATTTTCATCTTCTTCTCTAGTTCCAAAAGGTCTAGAGGGCTGAAAGGTTGTGTGCAGACTCCTTGGCCAATGGGGATTCTAAATTGTAGATTTCGTGACCCCATGACCCCAAATGGGGTCACCCGGGTCACATCCTTAAAAACTTATTTTCATCTTCTTCTCCAGTTCCAAAAGGTCTAGAGAGCTGAAAAGTTGTGTGCAGACTCCTTGGCCAATGGGGATTCTCAATTGTAGATTATGTCACGAAATCTACAATTTAGAATCCCCATTGGCCAAGGAGTCTGCACACAACTTTTTCAGCTCTCTAGACCTTTTGGAACTGGAGAAGAAGATGAAAATAGGTTTTTAAGGATGTGACCTTGTGACCCCAAATGGGGTCACAGGGGTCACATGTTTAAAAACCTATTTTCATCTTCGACTCCAGTTCAAAATCGTCTAGAGAGCTGAAAAGTTGTGTGCAGACTCCTTGGCCAATGGGGATTCTAATTTGTAGATTTCGTGACTCCGTGACCCCAAATGGGGTCACAGTGGTCACATCCTTAAAAACCTATTTTCATCTTCTTCTCCAGTTCAAAAAGGTCTAGAGAGCTGAAAAGTTGTGTGCAGACTCCTTGGCCAATGGGGATTCTAAATTGTAAAGTATGTGACCCTGTGACCCCAAATGGGGTCACCGGGGTCACATCCTTAAAAACTTATTTTCATCTTCTTCTCTAGTTCCAAAAGGTCTAGAGGGCTGAAAGGTTGTGTGCAGAATCCTTGGCCAATGGGGATTCTAAATTGTAGATTTCGTGACCCCATGACCCCAAATGGGGTCACCCGGGTCACATCCTTAAAAACTTATTTTCATCTTCTTCTCCAGTTCTAAAAGGTCTAGAGAGCTGAAAAGTTTTGTGCAGACTCCTTGGCCAATGGGGATTCTAAATTGTAGATTTCGTGACCCCGTGACCCCAAATGGGGTCACCGGGGTCACATCCATAAAAACCTATTTTCATCTCCTTTTCCAGTTCCAAAAGGTCTAGAGAGCTGAAAAGTTGTGTGCAGACTCCTTGGCCAATGGGGATTCTAAATTGTAGATTTCGTGACTCCATGACCCCAAATGGGGTCACCAGGGTCACATTCTTAAAAACTTATTTTCATCTTCTTCTCCATTTCCAAAAGGTCTAGAGAGCTGAAAAGTTGTGTGCAGACTCCTTGGCCAATGGGGATTCTAAATTGTAGATTTCGTGACCCCATGACCCCAAATGGGGTCACCCGGGTCACATCCTTAAAAACTTATTTTCATCTTCTTCTCCAGTTCCAAAAGGTCTAAGGCTGAAAAGTTGTGTGCAGACTCCTTGGCCAATGGGGATTCTCAATTGTAGATTATGTGACCCCGTGACCCCAAATGGGGTCACAGGGGTCACATCCTTAAAAACCTATTTTCATCTCCTTTTCCAGTTCAAAAAGGTCTAGAGAGCTGAAAAGTTGTGTGCAGACTCCTTGGCCAATGGGGATTCTAAATTGTAGATTTCGTGACTCCGTGACCCCAAATGGGGTCACAGGGGTCACATCCTTAAAAACCTATTTTCATCTTCTTCTCCAGTTCAAAAAGGTCTAGAGAGCTGAAAAGTTGTGTGCAGACTCCTTGGCCAATGGGGATTCTAAATTGTAAATTATGTGACCCTGTGACCCCAAATGGGGTCACAGGGGTCACATCCTTAAAAACCTATTTTCATCTTCTACTCCAGTTCAAAAAGGTCTAGAGAGCTGAAAAGTTGTGTGCAGACTCCTTGGCCAATGGGGATTCTAATTTGTAGATTTCGTGACTCCGTGACCCCAAATGGGGTCACAGTGGTCACATCCTTAAAAACCTATTTTCATCTTCTTCTCCAGTTCAAAAAGGTCTAGAGAGCTGAAAAGTTGTGTGCAGACTCCTTGGCCAATGGGGATTCTAAATTGTAAAGTATGTGACCCTGTGACCCCAAATGGGGTCACCGGAGTCACATCAATAAAAACTTATTTTCATCTTCTTCTCTAGTTCCAAAAGGTCTAGAGGGCTGAAAGGTTGTGTGCAGACTCCTTGGCCAATGGGGATTCTAAATTGTAGATTTCGTAACCCCATGACCCCAAATGGGGTCACCCGGGTCACATCCTTAAAAACTTATTTTCATCTTCTTCTCCAGTTCCAAAAGGTCTAGAGAGCTGAAAAGTTTTGTGCAGACTCCTTGGCCAATGGGGATTCTAAATTGTAGATTTCGTGACCCCGTGACCCCAAATGGGGTCACCGGGGTCACATCCATAAAAACCCATTTTCATCTCCTTTTCCAGTTCCAAAAGGTCTGGAGAGCTGAAAAGTTGTGTGCAGACTCCTTGGCCAATGGGGATTCTAAATTGTAGATTTCGTGACTCCATGACCCCAAATGGGGTCACCAGGGTCACATTCTTAAAAACTTATTTTCATCTTCTTCTCCATTTCCAAAAGGTCTAGAGAGCTGAAAAGTTGTGTGCAGACTCCTTGGCCAATGGGGATTCTCAATTGTAGATTATGTGACCCCGTGACCCCAAAGGGGTCACAGGGGTCACATCCTTAAAAACCTATTTTCATCTCCTTTCCAGTTCCAAAAGGTCTAGAGAGCTGAAAAGTTGTGTGCAGACTCCTTGGCCAATGGGGATTCTTAATTGTAGATTTTCGTGACTCTGTGACCCCAAATGGGGTCACCAGGGTCACATCCTTAAAAACCTATTTTCATCTTCTTCTCCAGTTCAAAAAGGTCTAGAGAGCTGAAAAGTTGTGTGCAGACTCCTTGGCCAATGGGGATTCTAAATTGTAGATTATGTGACCCCGTGACCCCAAATGGGGTCACTGGGGTCACATCAATAAAAACTTATTTTCATCTTCTTCTCTAGTTCCAAAAGGTCTAGAGGGCTGAAAGGTTGTGTGCAGACTCCTTGGCCAATGGGGATTCTAAATTATAGTTTTCGTGACCCCATGACCCCAAATGGGGTCACCCGGGTCACATCCTTAGAAACTTATTTTCATCTTCTTCTCCAGTTCCAAAAGGTCTAGAGAGCTGAAAAGTTGTGTGCAGACTCCTTGGCCAATGGGGATTCTAAATTGTAAAGTATGTGACCCTGTGACCCCAAATGGGGTCACCGGGGTCACATCAATAAAAACTTATTTTCATCTTCTTCTCTAGTTCCAAAAGGTCTAGAGGGCTGAAAGGTTGTGTGCAGACTCCTTGGCCAATGGGGATTCTAAATTGTAGATTTCGTGACCCCATGACCCCAAATGGGGTCACCCGGGTCACATCCTTAAAAACTTATTTTCATCTTCTTCTCCAGTTCCAAAAGGTCTAGAGAGCTGAAAAAGTTTTGTGCAGACTCCTTGGCCAATGGGGATTCTAAATTGTAGATTTCGTGACCCCGTGACCCCAAATGGGGTCACCGGGGTCACATCCATAAAAACCCATTTTCATCTCCTTTTCCAGTTCCAAAAGGTCTGGAGAGCTGAAAAGTTGTGTGCAGACTCCTTGGCCAATGGGGATTCTAAATTGTAGATTTCGTGACTCCATGACCCCAAATGGGGTCACCAGGGTCACATTCTTAAAAACTTATTTTCATCTTCTTCTCCATTTCCAAAAGGTCTAGAGAGCTGAAAAGTTGTGTGCAGACTCCTTGGCCAATGGGGATTCTCAATTGTAGATTATGTGACCCCGTGACCCCAAAGGGGTCACAGGGGTCACATCCTTAAAAACCTATTTTCATCTCCTTTCCAGTTCCAAAAGGTCTAGAGAGCTGAAAAGTTGTGTGCAGACTCCTTGGCCAATGGGGATTCTTAATTGTAGATTTTTGTGACTCTGTGACCCCAAATGGGGTCACCAGGGTCACATCCTTAAAAACCTATTTTCATCTTCTTCTCCAGTTCAAAAAGGTCTAGAGAGCTGAAAAGTTGTGTGCAGACTCCTTGGCCAATGGGGATTCTCAATTGTAGATTATGTGACCCCGTGACCCCAAATGGGGTCACAGGGGTCACATCCTTAAAAACCTATTTTCATCTCCTTTTCCAGTTCAAAAAGGTCTAGAGAGCTGAAAAGTTGTGTGCAGACTCCTTGGCCAATGGGGATTCTAAATTGTAGATTTCGTGACTCCGTGACCCCAAATGGGGTCACAGGGGTCACATCCTTAAAAACCTATTTTCATCTTCTTCTCCAGTTCAAAAAGGTCTAGAGAGCTGAAAAGTTGTGTGCAGTCTCCTTGGCCAATGGGGATTCTAAATTGTAAATTATGTGACCCTGTGACCCCAAATGGGGTCACAGGGGTCACATCCTTAAAAACCTATTTTCATCTTCTACTCCAGTTCAAAAAGGTCTAGAGAGCTGAAAAGTTGTGTGCAGACTCCTTGGCCAATGGGGATTCTAATTTGTAGATTTCGTGACTCCGTGACCCCAAATGGGGTCACAGTGGTCACATCCTTAAAAACCTATTTTCATCTTCTTCTCCAGTTCAAAAAGGTCTAGAGAGCTGAAAAGTTGTGTGCAGACTCCTTGGCCAATGGGGATTCTAAATTGTAAAGTATGTGACCCTGTGACCCCAAATGGGGTCACCGGGGTCACATCAATAAAAACTTATTTTCATCTTCTTCTCTAGTTCCAAAAGGTCTAGAGGGCTGAAAGGTTGTGTGCAGACTCCTTGGCCAATGGGGATTCTAAATTGTAGATTTCGTGACCCCATGACCCCAAATGGGGTCACCCGGGTCACATCCTTAAAAACTTATTTTCATCTTCTTCTCCAGTTCCAAAAGGTCTAGAGAGCTGAAAAGTTTTGTGCAGACTCCTTGGCCAATGGGGATTCTAAATTGTAGATTTCGTGACCCCGTGACCCCAAATGGGGTCACCGGGGTCACATCCATAAAAACCCATTTTCATCTCCTTTTCCAGTTCCAAAAGGTCTGGAGAGCTGAAAAGTTGTGTGCAGACTCCTTGGCCAATGGGGATTCTAAATTGTAGATTTCGTGACTCCATGACCCCAAATGGGGTCACCAGGGTCACATTCTTAAAAACTTATTTTCATCTTCTTCTCCATTTCCAAAAGGTCTAGAGAGCTGAAAAGTTGTGTGCAGACTCCTTGGCCAATGGGGATTCTAAATTGTAGATTATGTGACCCCGTGACCCCAAATGGGGTCACCGGGGTCACATCAATAAAAACTTATTTTCATCTTCTTCTCTAGTTCCAAAAGGTCTAGAGGGCTGAAAGGTTGTGTGCAGACTCCTTGGCCAATGGGGATTCTAAATTATAGTTTTCGTGACCCCATGACCCCAAATGGGGTCACCCGGGTCACATCCTTAGAAACTTATTTTCATCTTCTTCTCCAGTTCCAAAAGGTCTAGAGAGCTGAAAAGTTGTGTGCAGACTCCTTGGCCAATGGGGATTCTAAATTGTAAAGTATGTGACCCTGTGACCCCAAATGGGGTCACCGGGGTCACATCAATAAAAACTTATTTTCATCTTCTTCTCTAGTTCCAAAAGGTCTAGAGGGCTGAAAGGTTGTGTGCAGACTCCTTGGCCAATGGGGATTCTAAATTGTAGATTTCGTGACCCCATGACCCCAAATGGGGTCACCCGGGTCACATCCTTAAAAACTTATGTTCATCTTCTTCTCCAGTTCCAAAAGGTCTAGAGAGCTGAAAAAGTTTTGTGCAGACTCCTTGGCCAATGGGGATTCTAAATTGTAGATTTCGTGACCCCGTGACCCCAAATGGGGTCACCGGGGTCACATCCATAAAAACCCATTTTCATCTCCTTTTCCAGTTCCAAAAGGTCTGGAGAGCTGAAAAGTTGTGTGCAGACTCCTTGGCCAATGGGGATTCTAAATTGTAGATTTCGTGACTCCATGACCCCAAATGGGGTCACCAGGGTCACATCCTTAAAAACCTATTTTCATCTTCTTCTCCAGTTCAAAAAGGTCTAGAGAGCTGAAAAGTTGTGTGCAGACTCCTTGGCCAATGGGGATTCTAAATTGTAGATTATGTGACCCCGTGACCCCAAATGGGGTCACCGGGGTCACATCAATAAAAACTTATTTTCATCTTCTTCTCTAGTTCCAAAAGGTCTAGAGGGCTGAAAGGTTGTGTGCAGACTCCTTGGCCAATGGGGATTCTAAATTATAGTTTTCGTGACCCCATGACCCCAAATGGGGTCACCCGGGTCACATCCTTAGAAACTTATTTTCATCTTCTTCTCCAGTTCCAAAAGGTCTAGAGAGCTGAAAAGTTGTGTGCAGACTCCTTGGCCAATGGGGATTCTCAATTGTAGATTATGTGACCCCGTGACCCCAAATGGGGTCACCGGGGTCACATCCATAAAAACCCATTTTCATCTCCTTTTCCAGTTCCAAAAGGTCTGGAGAGCTGAAAAGTTGTGTGCAGACTCCTTGGCCAATGGGGATTCTAAATTGTAGATTTCGTGACTCCATGACCCCAAATGGGGTCACCAGGGTCACATTCTTAAAAACTTATTTTCATCTTCTTCTCCATTTCCAAAAGGTCTAGAGAGCTGAAAAGTTGTGTGCAGACTCCTTGGCCAATGGGGATTCTCAATTGTAGATTATGTGACCCCGTGACCCCAAAGGGGTCACAGGGGTCACATCCTTAAAAACCTATTTTCATCTCCTTTCCAGTTCCAAAAGGTCTAGAGAGCTGAAAAGTTGTGTGCAGACTCCTTGGCCAATGGGGATTCTTAATTGTAGATTTTTGTGACTCTGTGACCCCAAATGGGGTCACCAGGGTCACATCCTTAAAAACCTATTTTCATCTTCTTCTCCAGTTCAAAAAGGTCTAGAGAGCTGAAAAGTTGTGTGCAGACTCCTTGGCCAATGGGGATTCTAAATTGTAGATTATGTGACCCCGTGACCCCAAATGGGGTCACCGGGGTCACATCAATAAAAACTTATTTTCATCTTCTTCTCTAGTTCCAAAAGGTCTAGAGGGCTGAAAGGTTGTGTGCAGACTCCTTGGCCAATGGGGATTCTAAATTATAGTTTTCGTGACCCCATGACCCCAAATGGGGTCACCCGGGTCACATCCTTAGAAACTTATTTTCATCTTCTTCTCCAGTTCCAAAAGGTCTAGAGAGCTGAAAAGTTGTGTGCAGACTCCTTGGCCAATGGGGATTCTCAATTGTAGATTATGTGACCCCGTGACCCCAAATGGGGTCACAGGGGTCACATCCTTAAAAACCTATTTTCATCTTCTTCTCCAGTTCCAAAAGGTCTAGAGAGCTGAAAAGTTGTGTGCAGACTCCTTGGCCAATGGGGATTCTAAATTATAGATTTCGTGACCCCATGACCCCAAATGGGGTCACTCGGGTCACATCCTTAGAAACTTATTTTCATCTTCTTCTCCAGTTCCAAAAGGTCTAGAGAGCTGAAAAGTTGTGTGCAGACTCCTTGGCCAATGGGGATTCTCAATTGTAGATTATGTGACCCCGTGACCCCAAATGGGGTCACAGTTGTCATGATCTAAGAACCTATCGTTTGCTTGTAAACAATAACTTAAATAACTTAAATATTCAACTTTAGATAGTAAATCAATGAAATCCTGATGAGCTACAGAGCCCATGGCTCTATTTTTCACAGGAACCATTCGGATACAACTATTTCGCAAAGTTATGGTAGAATAAACATTTAAACCCTGTATTTGTTTTTTATCTTGATCTTTACCTTACATAGATAATATTTATGATTTCTTATCCGCAGGGTTCGTTCAAAGGACCACAAGAAGCGAGCTCTACGGAGAGTACCCCTGACCCTGGGTGGTGGAGTTGAGTTGTCTGTCGGAGTGTGAGTTGACTTTTGACCTCTTACTATGATTACATTAGTAGATTCATAAAAGATATTTCAGGAGATATTTCTTGGATATGTAACAATCCACTTTTAGATTCCATCTTCTGTATATTTTTCGTAGTTTCCTGTTCTGGCCTGCATCTCCCTTATGATTAAACCTGAACAGACTTTAAAATGTTTGAAAACAATGAAGAAGGTGAAATCCAAATATGTATTGGGAGGCTCACTTGTCTTATTATCCCCTGTCACAATACAGAAGTAGATTGTGTATTTAGTGGTGTTCGTCCTTTATTTTCAAGTTCATTACAATAATTACACCACTTTTCAAACTCTTGTAATGTGATGAAACATTGCTACCACTATCTTGAATATGGTGACTTCCTATATGGGGTCCATGACAATTTAGTTAACCCTTACTTGCAGATGACAGAATATTTTGAGACAACATTAGCTTGTAACATATCTCGGAAGATTATTATGTGTAACAAGCAGTGACCAGTAGTCACTAGTTGATTCAACATCAATGTTTGACTGTGGAAATGTACTCATATAAAAAACTTTTGTGTTTTCTTCAGATACAACCTTGTGAGGAGCTGCTACAAGCCGTCTGCTGTGAAACTTTCTCGAAACACCAACGAGGAATTGAAGACTCATAGCAAAACCTTCCTTGAGGTCAGACGATTAATTGGGATAAATCACCTCAATTGATTACAGTTCATCACCATAGATCTTAGACACATACCGGTAACATTAAAAAAGTAAGAATGGTCAACTCCAAGATAGCAATTCTGGTCTGATGATAGACAAAATTAGCTTATTTTAACATGGGTGGACTGTCTTTTATGTTAAAAACAGTTCAGTTTGAGTTGAAAGTTTGCAAGGGGTTAATTTTGGATATCAGACAATGGAAACAACGTTTAAACTAGTAGGTTACACCAGCAAGTTTCCCCTATTTTCCAGGACACGGGCGAAGTGTTGATGCCTCAGGATTTGAAGAAAGCTCAAACATACGGCGGACGTCGAATCTGCTTTGAAAATGATGAAGTAAAGGAGATGAGAATGTTCGGAAAATCAGGTAAGTCTTCCTTGTAAAAATTTTGGAAATTTGTAATGATCAGCTTAGGCGATGAGAATGATTTGAATAATGTGACACTTTGGGGCTGTATTAATATACTTGAAAATGGTCAACCATGTCAATTCAACTCTTCAGCTGTTGAAATTTATTTGTGACAAATAAAACCATTCTGAGTTGTCAAGTCACATGAGTTCGCTACTCGTTATCAAACTTGATATTAAAGTTAACTATATCTGAATGTTAAATGGAAATAATAAGCAAAAACCTCAGAAGGTTGCTAGCTTGAAACAAAATTATTTCAATCTCTGGTTATGGAGTTATCTCCCCTGAATTGTGACTAGCAGGAACCGCCGTTTCTCATTTGTGTTAAATATTTTACATGTGAAGTCATCAAGTTGAAAGTTCAGAAATTTGAACCATCACATATATATCAAATTGTAAAGACTCTGCTCACTTAGTTTTGCTGTAGAAGTTGATATATGTGAATACTCCTTTGCAGGACTTCAGTTGATGGGTTTCAAGCCTCGAAGCTCAATAAAAAAACACCACCATGTCAAACCATCATCATTTATTTACCCCGATGAGTCGGTAAGAATTACACTTCTTAATATATTTTGAAAAACAACATAATCTGTCAATATTATATGGTACAACTTATTATTATACCCCCGCTACGAAGTAAGCGGGGGTATATAGCGGTCATTCCGTCCGTCCGTCCGTCCTTCCGTCCGGTCAATTTTCTCAAAACTGTCAAAGGTACATGAACCAAACTTTGTACAGTTCTTAACCATGTTCTTCCGATCGCGCACAGACAATTTTAAATTTTCTGAGATTTAAATCTTTTGTAGTTTCCATGGAAACGTCACATTTTGGATTTAGTTTTATTGTGTTCAATGGGGACAAGTTTTCTCGGATACTGTTTAACCTAGGTGAATGAAATTTTGGTTGTTAGTACTCATGACCATACTCTTTATCGAGTTCGTAAAAACAGTTCCGAAATATTGTTTTTTTACGGAGTTATGGCTCTTGAATCCGAAATTGAACTTAGTACCAAAAGAACTGTGATGCTCCAATGGGGACAAGTTTTCTCGGAAACTATTACATCTAGGTGAATGAAATTTAATATGGAGGTAGTCCAGATGATACTCTTCATCGAGTTCGAAAAGATGGGCTTATGGCATGGCATGGTGTCCGCCGCCGACCGTCTGATGTCTGCATTTCCGTCTTCTTCTCCAGAACCACTTGGTATAGAGAGCTGAAACTTTGCGTGCAGACTCCTTGGCTAATGGGGATTCTAAATTGTAGATTTCATGACCCCTTGATCTCAAATGGGTTCAAAGGGGTCACTACCCCAAAAACCTATTTTCATCTTCTTCTCCAGTTCCAAAGGGTATAGAGAGCTGAAAGTTGTGTGCAGACTCCTTGGCCAATGGGGATTCTAAATTGTAGATTTCGTGACCCCATGACCCCAAATGGGGTCACAGGGGTCACAACCTTAAAAACCTATTTTCATCTTCTTTCTCCAGTTCCAAAAGGTATAGAGAGCTGAAAAGTTGTGTGCAGACTCCTTGGGTAATGGGGATTCTAAATTGTAGATTTCGTAACCCCGACCCCAAATATGGATCACTGGGTCCCAACCTATAAAAAATACCATTATAGCAAGCTTTGAACAGTTCTCTTGAGATTTCATGTGCTCTTCACTCCAGACTAAGGGAGGTAATCCCAAATGTGTGAGTTCTAACTTTGAGAAATGGTTCTTGAGAAAGAAGTTGAGACTTGAAAATTAAGAATAGAGAATCTAACAAATATTGTTTGTAATATTTATTTTGTTAGCCCATTACTTATATCATATTTCATATGTAAATATTAATATTTTATCATATAATATTGAATGCCTGATGAGCTACAGAGCTAATGGCTCTATTTTTAGCTCATCAGGCCTGAAAGGCCCGATGGGCTTATGGCATGGGATGGCGTCTGTCCGTCCGTAAACTTTTCGCTTTTTCGACTTCTTCTCCAGAACCACTGGGTCTAGGTAGCTGAAATTTTGTATACAGACACCTTGGGCAATGGGGATTCTAAATTGTAGATTTAGTGATCCAGTGACCCCAAATAAGGGCCTCACAGGCCATAACCTAAAAACCTATTTTCATCTTCTTCTCCAGAACGAAAAGACCTAGAAGACTGAAATGTTGTGTACAGACTCTTTAGCCAATGGAGATTCTAAATTGTAGATTTGGTGACCCTGTGACCCCAAATAAGGGCCTCGCAGGCCATGACCTAAAATTCTATTTTCTTCTTCTTCTCCAGAACGAAAAGACTTAGGAGGCTGTCATGTTGTGTAAAGAGTCTTTAACCAATGGAGATTCTCAATTGTAGATTTGGTGACGCTGTGGCCCCAAATAAGGGCCTCACAGGCCATTACCTAAAATCCTGTTTTCATCAGTTTCTCCGGAACAAAAAGACCTAGAAGGCTGTAATATTGTGTGCAAACTCTTTAGCCAATGGGGATTCTAACTTGTAAATTTGGTGACCCTGTGACCCCAAATATGGGCCACAGCCTAAAAAAAACTTTGAAATTGAATTTTGAACTGATATTTTATGTGCACGTCAATCAAATTTTCCCTTATAAAATACCTGAGAGAGAATCATCTCATCTTTTAGATATGTGAGTCCTAACTTGGGTTTGAGAAATGCAGAATTGAGAAAAAAAGTAACTTTGCAGTTAATCTTATTTAGTAGGAATGTGAAATATATGTCGACTTAAGATTACAATCTACATTGTGGACATGTTTCTCAAATTGATGTAATCAATGTGAAATGAGAACTATTGAATAGCCTATGAACTGAATATTGTGACAAGCCACAAAGGAATAAATTGAAGAGGAGTTAAGAATTCTTTTATTTTACATGAGATATGTGAACTGCATATGACTGGTGATGAAATGATAAGATAAGACTATTTTTATTTTTTTCTCCAGAACAAAAAGACCTTGAAGGCTGTCATGTTGTGTAAAGAGTCTTTAGCCAATGGAGATTCTAAATTGTAGATTTGGTGACCCTGTGGTCCCAAATAAGGGCCTCACAGGCCATTACCTAAAATCCTGTTTTCATCAGTTTCTCTGAAACAAAAAGACCTAGAAGGCTGTAATATTGTGTGCAAACTCTTTAGCCAATGGGGATTCTAACTTGTAAATTTGGTGATCCTGTGACCCCAAATATGGGCCACAGCCTAAAAAAACCCTTTGAAATTGAATTTGAACTGATATTTTATGGCGCTTCAATCAAATTTTCGCTAATAAACAAAACATAAAAATCTATTTTCATCTTCTTCTCCAGAACAAACTAGAAGGAATATTGCGTTCAGAATGTTTAGATGTTTGGATGAAAAGGCTAAGAACCGATAAAATTGTGCAAAGATTATTTAGCCAAGGTGATTCTTAATTGTACTATGTACCATGAGATTCATCACATTGCCTGTTCTCTCTAAGCCTTATACAGTTAGATCAGTGATGCCAGTGTTTTGTGCAAGGCAGAGGCTATTACATAATTTGGCTGTAAAAGCACAGCTGGCTTGTAACCAGAGCCAAGGGGTCAGCATATTGCATAATCTCCTGTGTGTCGACCTTGCTGAGTGCTCTCTCTCACTTTCAAGACGAAGATTTGTCAGGGCTAGGGATTATGCATTATATTGAGACAATATGTTTCTGTCTCCATCATCAAACAATATAAACCTTGATGAGCTACAGAGCCCATGGCTCTATTTTTTATCATCTGTACATCTGTGATGTCATCCTTGGTTACCCATGTTTTTATATATGCTCCGTTACTCTCCACTATATCACCCATGGGAAACCTTCTCAGAAAAATCTGTACTCAAATTACCCGCCCTTGGCCGGCGTGAGCCAATCAAACTGCTACGCAGCTTGGACCTGCGAACCAAT
This sequence comes from Gibbula magus, assembly GCA_936450465.1. Taxonomy (NCBI): domain Eukaryota; kingdom Metazoa; phylum Mollusca; class Gastropoda; order Trochida; family Trochidae; genus Gibbula; species Gibbula magus. The sequence goes on from OW388304.1 coordinate 23,096,940, forward strand.
GACAATTCATATCACTTCGATAGGTCATTTTGTTAGCCATCCGTCACCGGTTATCTCCCTTGACCATTTCCGTCTTATCCTATTGAGCATTTTCTTTGGTGACTGACTTCGTCACGCCGGCCAAGGGCGGGTAATTTGAGTAAAGATTTTTAGCTCATCTGGCCTGAAAGGCCCGATGGGCTTATGGCATGGGATGGCGTCTGTCCGTCCGTAAACTTTTCGCTTTTTCGACTTCTTCTCCAGAACCACTGGGTCTAGGTAGCTGAAATTTTGTATACAGACACCTTGGGCAATGGGGATTCTAAATTGTAGATTTAGTGATCCAGTGACCCCAAATAAGGGCCTCACAGGCCATAACCTAAAAACCTATTTTCATCTTCTTCTCCAGAACGAAAAGACCTAGAAGACTGAAATGTTGTGTACAGACTCTTTAGCCAATGGAGATTCTAAATTGTAGATTTGGTGACCCTGTGACCCCAAATAAGGGCCTCACAGGCCATGACCTAAAATTCTATTTTCTTCTTCTTCTCCAGAACGAAAAGACTTAGGAGGCTGTCATGTTGTGTAAAGAGTCTTTAACCAATGGAGATTCTCAATTGTAGATTTGGTGACGCTGTGGCCCCAAATAAGGGCCTCACAGGCCATTACCTAAAATCCTGTTTTCATCAGTTTCTCCGGAACAAAAAGACCTAGAAGGCTGTAATATTGTGTGCAAACTCTTTAGCCAATGGGGATTCTAACTTGTAAATTTGGTGACCCTGTGACCCCAAATATGGGCCACAGCCTAAAAAAAACTTTGTAATTGAATTTTGAACTGATATTTTATGTGCACGTCAATCAAATTTTCCCTTATAAAATACCTGAGAGAGAATCATCTCATCTTTTAGATATGTGAGTCCTAACTTGGGTTTGAGAAATGCAGAATTGAGAAAAAAAGTAACTTTGCAGTTAATCTTATTTAGTAGGAATGTGAAATATATGTCGACTTAAGATTACAATCTACATTGTGGACATGTTTCTCAAATTGATGTAATCAATGTGAAATGAGAACTATTGAATAGCCTATGAACTGAATATTGTGACAAGCCACAAAGGAATAAATTGAAGAGGAGTTAAGAATTCTTTTATTTTACATGAGATATGTGAACTGCATATGACTGGTGATGAAATGATAAGATAAGACTATTTTCATTTTTTTCTCCAGAACAAAAAGACCTTGAAGGCTGTCATGTTGTGTAAAGAGTCTTTAGCCAATGGAGATTCTAAATTGTAGATTTGGTGACCCTGTGGTCCCAAATAAGGGCCTCACAGGCCATTACCTAAAATCCTGTTTTCATCAGTTTCTCTGAAACAAAAAGACCTAGAAGGCTATTGTGTGCAAACTCTTTAGCCAATGGGGATTCTAACTTGTAAATTTGGTGATCCTGTGACCCCAAATATGGGCCACAGCCTAAAAAAAACCTTTGAAATTGAATTTGAACTGATGTTTTATGGCACTTCAATCAAATTTTCGCTAATAAACAAAACATAAAAATCTATTTTCATCTTCTTCTCCAGAACAAACTAGAAGGAATATTGCGTTCAGAATGTTTAGATGTTTGGATGAAAAGGCTAAGAACCGATAAAATTGTGCAAAGATTATTTAGCCAAGGTGATTCTTAATTGTACTATGTACCATGAGATTCATCACATTGCCTGTTCTCTCTAAGCCTTATACAGTTAGATCAGTGATGCCAGTGTTTTGTGCAAGGCAGAGGCTATTACATAATTTGGCTGTAAAAGCACAGCTGGCTTGTAACCAGAGCCAAGGGGTCAGCATATTGCATAATCTCCTGTGTGTCGACCTTGCTGAGTGCTCTCTCTCACTTTCAAGACGAAGATTTGTCAGGGCTAGGGATTATGCATTATATTGAGACAATATGTTTCTGTCTCCATCATCAAACAATATAAACCTTGATGAGCTACAGAGCCCATGGCTCTATTTTTTATCATCTGTACATCTGTGATGTCATCCTTGGTTACCCATGTTTTTATATATGCTCCGTTACTCTCCACTATATCACCCATGGGAAACCTTCTCAGAAAAATCTGTACTCAAATTACCCGCCCTTGGCCGGCGTGAGCCAATCAAACTGCTACGCAGCTTGGACCTGCGAACCAATGACAATTCATATCACTTCGATAGGTCATTTTGTTAGCCATCCGTCACCGGTTATCTCCCTTGACCATTTCCGTCTTATCCTATTGAGCATTTTCTTTGGTGACTGACTTCGTCACGCCGGCCAAGGGCGGGTAATTTGAGTAAAGATTTTTAGCTCATCTGGCCTGAAAGGCCCGATGGGCTTATGGCATGGGATGGCGTCCGTCCATCCGTCCGTCCGTCCGTCCGTCCGTAAACTTTTCGCTTTTTCGACTTCTTCTCCAGAACCAATGACTCCAGAGAGCTGAAATTTAATGTACAGACTCCTTGGCTGAAGGGGATACTAAATTGTAAATTTGGTGACTCTGTGACCCCAAATGTGGGTCACAGGGGTCATAACCTTAAAAGCTATTTTCATCTTCTTCTCCAGAACCAATGACTCCAGAGAGCTGAAATTTTATGTACAGACTCCTTGGCTGAAAGGGATTCTAAATTGTAGATTTGGTGACCCTGTGACCCCAAGTGTGGCTCACAGGGGTCATTACCTAAAAAAACTATTTTCATCTTCTTCTCCAGTCCCAATGAACATAGAGAGCTGAAATTTTATGTACATACTCCTTGACTGAAGGGGATTCTAAATTGTAAATTTGGTGACAGTGAGACCCCAAATATTGGGTCACAGAGGCAATGACCTAAAATGCTATTTTCATCTTCATCTCCAGTCCCAATGGCTCTAGCGAGCTGAAATTTTATGTACAGACTCCTTGGCTGTAAGGGATTCTAAATTGTAAATTTGGTGAGTCTGTGACCCCAAATATGGGTCACAGGGATCATAACCTAAAAGCCTATTTCAGTTTACAGCATCTTTCTGAGATTATATGTGCACTTCAATCAGTAAGTAGGTAAGGGAGGTAATTTTAAAGAAAACAGCTGAGTTAAAGGCATTTCATCTTTCTGATGTGAGAGTTCTAACATGTGCTTTGAGAATATAATATGTCTGATGAAAAAGAGATATTTAGAATTAAAAACTTAGAATTGGAGGTCTAACAAAAATTATAAGTCATATTTTATCTTTGTCTCACATTTCACATATGAGGAATTATTTGTATTTTGCAAGTGAATTTGCTGATAAAGGTACACAAGTCTAAAAGTATTCTAAAGACTTAATACAGAATCTTTTATTAAATCTAATATTATGTTCTTTGTAATTTAAGAGTAAATAATGGAGTTTTTTAATATCTCATGATATAGTGTAATTATTTGGAGAATTAATTAATTAATTAATGAGAATTTCCAGTACGAGTCAATTTGGTATAACTTATTTATATCATATTTTATACTTTATAACTGATTTAGTTTTCTATTAACTTTGCAGTTAATTTTATTCAATAGGAACAAGAAATGAGATAGATGTCTACATCATGGACATGTTTAATGTGAATCTATTTGAAATGAGAACTATTGAATACCCTTTGAAGGAATAACTTGAAGAGGAATTAAATTTTTTCATTTTACATGAGATATGTGAACTGAATATGACTAGTGATGACTGGTGATAACATAGGACTATAAAAGAAGTAGCTATATGAGATTGTGACATCACACCTATTTTCATCATCTTCTCCAGTACAGAAAAATAATTAATTGTAGGAAAAACTGCATCTAACATATAAATTTTACTGGCTGTGAGTCCAGTGTCTGCATGTTATGTAATTGCATTGTGTTGACCTCTTCCTGGCAGAAGAATGAAAACTGATAGTTACACAGAGGTTTCAGGTTACTTCAAACTTCTGTGCAGCACTGTGTTATCATAGACTGTGCGTGAGACTGCTTTTCACTGACTCTAAAAAAGAATTTATTCATAGAATATCACCATTTTATCAAATATTGAAAAGGAGCCTATAAGAAATGGTGAAAAAGAATTTACTAAAAAAAATTCACCAATTTATTAAGTATTGAAATGGAGCCTATGAGAAATGGGATTTTCAAAAACTGAGGCTCCTATTCATTATGTAATAAATGTTGGTATTGCCATAATGCAATTAAGAATTAAAACAATATAATGCAAAGGTGTATGATATTCATAACGAATGTTGATTTATGTGTAACCAATTTTGATAATAATTAGCAGGGGTCATGACCTAAAAAGGTTTTTTTCATTTTCTTCTACAGCCCCAGGCCATTATTGCAATAGCTGACAGTGGTGAATTGTATGCAAAGAATTGTACCCGGTATATTCATTATTATATGATGTGTGTACAATCTTAAAAAATAGTATGATCTCTCCACCACATTATTATATGTTTGATACCAGCAATTTATTTCAAAGCTTTGTGTTGCTCTTTCAACACATATATAAAGCAGATTGGCAAAGTTATGGTAACAAAATATTTTTAAACTGCTTTAATCGTTTCACTACCTAGATTCTTATTACTACATTCCATTATCTGACCATTGCTATAAAGTCCACTCCATAACATACCCCACTTATTATCTCCTGATGAGCTACAGAGGCCATGGCTCTATTTTTCCGATAAGGTTTCCCATGGGTGATATAGTGGAGAGTAACGGAGCATATATAAAAACATGGGTAACCGAGGATGCTGTGATGTTTAACCAGTGTACTTCAAGTCACAGAAGAGGGTCGTCACAGTAACTTTGTGCATGGATAAAAATTGGTATTAAAAAAATAAAAGATTGTGATGCCCTGCTTTATTGAAATCGTAATCTCTATTGTCAACAGTTTTGAAATTATAAATTTTTGCCAACTTTGATAATTTGTATTAGTTTATAGTTGTACTTTGTATGAGAAATGATTAATGAAACATTGTAATTTATTTCCAGAGTGTTGTGGGAAGCACTGTTGCATTTACAGCCCTGCTTCGCAAGTGTCTTGACAGAGATGTCGCACCTATCTGTAGATATAACCCTGGAAAAAGTAATCCGCCCAAATTTGTAGCCCTTATGCCGCAGGTAAACAAGATGAGCTCTTGCCTTGATAGTTCTGGATTTTGTTGTATATTGTATCTTTGTGACCTGAATAATTTTCAGAATCAAATAGTTTATATCAAATAAATTATGGATCCCAGTAATATGCTGTAAGATAATACTGTACAAAATTAACCATCCTCTATATAAATTCTGAATCATTGTCATTCTGTTCCATTAACTGCTATAAAATGACAAAATTGCCCTTTTAAATATTTATAAATGTTGACTTAACTTCCTGTTTTCAAAGAGATGTCTGTAGTAGGCCCACATTTTAAGAAGTATTTGATGATGAGTGACTGTTTTTTTTTATTCCTAGGTAAACATTAATACGGAGAAATTCCAGTAGTGTTAGGTAGCTCTCAACGTAGAGCGTGTCACGTGTGTGTTTGGATGTATTCTTAGGGATCCATTAATAATAGCTGAGAACCATAACCTTCTTTATCTCTCAGGAAGAAATGTTGGATGAACATAAAGTGCAGACAACTCCGCCCGGTTTCCATGTCATCTTTCTCCCCTTCGCCGACGACTTCCGCAAAGTTCTCATTGAAGACACTCCAAAAGGTTAGCACTTGGTGCTGAAGATAGCATGTGTTGATGATGTGCAATAATGACTGTAAAATAAGGTGCATTCTGATATGGAATGAACGACATTGAATATTGAATGCTAAAACGTCTCAGTACAACTATTGTTTTTGTTGCTCATTTAAGCCCAATCTCAAAATTTCTTTATGTGCAGTAGATTGAATAGCATATTCTCAAAAGATATTCTACGATAGACATGAAAGTTAAGAATTGCATAGCCAAATTAAACATTTATTTTCTCCTGAACAGCTACCACGGAGCAGATAGACAAGGCAAAGGACTTGATAAAGAAGCTCCAGTTCAAATTCAACAGCGAGGCCTTCGAGAATCCTGTCCTTCAGAACCATTGGCGCAACATAGAAGCTCTCGCACTGGATCGGGATGCTCCGGAAGAACTGGTCGACTACACAAGTAAGTGCTCATTCACGCTCCATTTGTATTTATCTTTAGTTAAAATTGGTCCAAACTTTCTTGATCACAGTGTTGGTATCTTCATCCACATACATTGAAATGTAATCAGTGTCAGTCATGAGTGTGTATCAGCAATTGTAGGAATGTTTCAGCACTAATCAAATCACGGAACAATCTCATTAAAATCAGATTTATAATCAGAATTATTGTAAGACTTTCCTCGTTCTTGATGGGTGTACTGTTCTGTAGGGGTCATTTATTATCACCTCTCACTCCAACCAATCAGCTGCGAGGCTAGAAAGTCTTTGGACCAATTTGATATCTAAGCAGCGGTGTGATTGGTTGAGGTTAAGTACTAGACATGACCCCTGTCGCGCAGTACTCAGATCAAGAACACAGTAAGGTACATTTGATTTTAATGAGATTGATGATGGAGTTCAGTGTAAGTCTATGATGAGAAATATGTGTAATTTAAAAACTTTTTAAATCAAGATGCTGGTAATAAGTAAATATACGAGGGGCGTTCAATAAGTGTTGTAACTTCAATATAAAATCAACTCGCGTAGTCAGTTTTTAGCTCATCTGGCCTGAAAGGCCCGATGGGCTTATGGCATGGGATGGCGTCCGTCCGTCCGTCCGTCCGTCGGTCCGTCCATCCGTCCGTCCATAAACTTTTCGCTTTTTCGACTTCTTCTCCAGAACCAATGACTCCAGAGAGCTGAAATTTAATGTACAGACTCCTTGGCTGAAGGGGATACTAAATTGTAAATTTGGTGACCCTGTGACCCCAAATGTGGGTCACAGGGGTCATAACCTTAAAAGCTATTTTCATCTTCTTCTCCAGAACCAATGACTCCAGAGAGCTGAAATTTTATGTACAGACTCCTTGGCTGAAAGGGATTCTAAATTGTAGATTTGGTGACCCTGTGACCCCAAGTGTGGCTCACAGGGGTCATTACCTAAAAAAAACTATTTTCATCTTCTACTCCAGTCCCAATGAACGTAGAGAGCTGAAATTTTATGTACATACTCCTTGACTGAAGGGGATTCTAAATTGTAAATTTGGTGACAGTGAGACCCCAAATATTGGGTCACAGAGGCAATGACCTAAAATGCTATTTTCATCTTCATCTCCAGTCCCAATGGCTCTAGCGAGCTGAAATTTTATGTACAGACTCCTTGGCTGTAAGGGATTCTAAATTGTAAATTTGGTGAGTCTGTGACCCCAAATATGGGTCACAGGGATCATAACCTAAAAGCCTATTTCAGTTTACAGCATCTTTCTGAGATTATATGTGCACTTCAATCAGTAAGAAGGTAAGGGAGGTAATTTTAAAGAAAACAGCTGAGTTAAAGGCATTTCATCTTTCTGATGTGAGAGTTCTAACATGTGCTTTGAGAATATAATATGTCTGATGAAAAAGAGATATTTAGAATTAAAAACTTAGAATTGGAGGTCTAACAAAAATTATAAGTCATATTTTATCTTTGTCTCACATTTCACATATGAGGAATTATTTGTATTTTGCAAGTGAATTTGCTGATAAAGGTACACAAGTCTAAAAGTATTCTAAAGACTTAAAGGTACATCCATTGTGTTGTTGGTGGTCAAATATGACAGACGTTATAAATGGTCTTATTTTATCGAGAAATACCAACTGTTACCAAAAACAATCATTTCAATGATACTCGACTTAGTATATTGACGATATGAAGGTAAAAGTAGTGATTTCTGATCGAAAACCGGACAATGCATCACGTGTGGCGCGCGCCAATGAGTCAAACGTAATTTTGGAATCTTATTTACACCAGAAAAATAACAAATTTGGATTAATAATGTTCAATAGGTCATATATCTACTGTGCATGTAAATAGGATGTTCACTTTCGGTTTCTACACATGCATAATGATGTTACTCGACTTTAATTGGAAAATAGTAATTATGATATGTCTGGCGATTGGGGATGAATATGCAAGCTAAGGGAATTTATTTGTATTGTAAACAGCACATATGGTGTGTTGGAACGTATTAAAACCAAATAAAATTTTATGAAACACAATGATGGATGCACCTTTAATACAGAATCTTTTATTAAATCTAATATTATGTTCTTTGTAATTTAAGAGTAAATAATGGAGTTTTTTAATATCTCATGATATTGTGTAATTATTTGGAGAATTAATTAATTAATTAATGAGAATTTCCAGTACGAGTCAATTTGGTATACCTTATTTATATCATATTTTATACTTTATAACTGATTTAGTTTTCTATTAACTTTGCAGTTAATTTTATTCAATAGGAACAAGAAATGAGAAAGATGTCTACATCATGGACATGTTTAATGTGAATCTATTTGAAATGAGAACTATTGAATACCCTTTGAAGGAATAACTTGAAGAGGAATTACAATTTATCATTTTACATGAGATATGTGAACTGAATATGACAAGTGATGACTGGTGATAACATAGGACTATAAAAGAAGTAGCTATATGAGATTGTGACATCACACCTATTTTCATCATCTTCTCCAGTACAGAAAAATAATTAATTGTAGGAAAAACTGCATCTAACATATAAATTTTACTGGCTGTGAGTCCAGTGTCTGCATGTTATGTAATTGCATTGTGTTGACCTCTTCCTGGCAGAAGAATGAAAACTGATAGTTACACAGAGGTTTCAGGTTACTTCAAACTTCTGTGCAGCACTGTGTTATCATAGACTGTGCGTGAGACTGCTTTAGTCTTCCACTGACTCTAAAAAAGAATTTATTCATAGAATATCACCATTTTATCAAATATTGAAAAGGAGCCTATAAGAAATGGTGAAAAAGAATTTACTAAAAAAAATTCACCAATTTATTAAGTATTGAAATGGAGCCTATGAGAAATGGGATTTTCAAAAACTGAGGCTCCTATTCATTATGTAATAAATGTTGGTATTGCCATCATGCAATTAAGAATTAAAACAATATAATGCAAAGGTGTATGATATTCATAACGAATGTTGATTTATGTGTAACCAATTTTGATAATAATTAGCAGGGGTCATGACCTAAAAAGGTTTTTTTCATTTTCTTCTACAGCCCCAGGCCATTATTGCAATAGCTGACAGTGGTGAATTGTATGCAAAGAATTGTACCCGGTATATTCATTATTATATAATGTGTGTACGATCTTAAAAAATAGTATGATCTCTCCACCACATTATTATATGTTTGATACCAGCAATTTATTTCCAAGCTTTGTGTTGCTCTTTCAACACATATATATAGCAGATTGGCAAAGTTATGGTAACAAAATATTTTTAAATTGCTTTAATCGTTTTACTACCTAGATTCTTATTACTACATTCCATTATCTGACCATTGCTATAAAGCCCACTCCATAACATACCCCACTTATTATCTCCTGATGAGCTACAGAGGCCATGGCTCTATTTTTTACTTTTATTAGCTCATCAGGCCTGAAAGGCCCGATGGGCTTATGGCATGGCATGGTGTCCGGCGTCCGTCCATCCGTCCATCCGTCCATCCGTAAACTTTTTGCTTTTTCGACTTCTTCTCCAGAACCAATGACTCCACAGAGCTGAAATTGTATGTGCAGACTCCTTGGCCAATGGGGATTCTAAATTGTAGATTTCGTGACCCCATGACCCCAAATGAGGTCACAGGGGTCACATCCCTAAAAACCTATTTTTATCTTCTTCTCCAGTTCCAAAAGGTCTAGAGAGCTGAAAAGTTGTGTGCAGACTCCTTGGCCAATGGTGATTCTAAATTGTAGATTATGTGACCCCGGGACCCCAAATGGGGTCACCGGGGTCACATCCTTAAAAACCTATTTTCATCTTCTTCTCCAGTTCCAAAAAGTCTAGAGAGCTGAAAAGTTGTGTGCAGACTCCTTGGCCAATGGGGATTCTAAATTGTAGATTTCGTGACCCCGAGACCTCAAATGGGGTCACAGGGGTCACATCCCTAAAAACCTATTTTTATCTTCTTCTCCAGTTCCAAAAGGTCTAGAGAGCTGAAAAGTTGTGTGCAGACTCCTTGGCCAATGGTGATTCTAAATTGTAGATTATGTGACCCCGGGACCCCAAATGGGGTCACCGGGGTCACATCCTTAAAAACCTATTTTCATCTTCTTCTCCAGTTCCAAAAAGTCTAGAGAGCTGAAAAGTTGTGTGCAGACTCCTTGGCCAATGGGGATTCTAAATTGTAGATTTCGTGACCCCGAGACCTCAAATGGGGTCACAGGGGTCACATCCCTAAAAACCTATTTTTATCTTCTTCTCCAGTTCCAAAAGGTCTAGAGAGCTGAAAAGTTGTGTGCAGACTCCTTGGCCAATGGTGATTCTAAATTGTAGATTATGTGACCCCGAGACCTCAAATGGGGTCACAGGGGTCACATCCTTAAAAACCTATTTTCATCTTCTTCTCCAGTTCCAATAGGTCTAGAGAGCTGAAAAGTTGTGTGCAGACTCCTTGGTCAATGGGGATTCTAAATTGTAGATTTCGTGACTCTGTGACCCCAAATGGGGTCACCGGGGTCACATCCCTAAAAACCTATTTTTATCTTCTTCTTCAGTTCCAAAAGGTCTAGAGAGCTAAAAAATTGTGTGCAGACTCCTTGGCCAATGGGGATTCTAAATTGTAGATTTTGTGACCCGTGACCCAAAATGGGGTCACCGGGGTCACATCCTTAAAAACCTATTTTCAGCTTCTTCTCCAGTTCCAAAAGGTCTAGAGAGCTGAAAAGTTGTTTGCAGACTCCTTGGCCAATGGGGATTCTAAATTGTAGATTATGTGACCCTGTGACCCCAAATGGGGTCACCGGGGTCACATCCTTAAAAACCTATTTTCAGCTTCTCCTCCAGTTCCAAAAGGTCTAGAGAGCTGAAAAGTTGTTTGCAGACTCCTTAGCCAATGGGGATTCTAAATTGTAGATTTCGTGACCCCGGTGACCCCAAATGGGGTCACCGGGGTCACATCCTTAAAAACCTATTTTCATCTTCTTCTCCAGTTCCAAAAGGTCTAGAGAGCTGAAAAGTTGTGTGCAGACTCCTTGGCCAATGGGGATTTTAAATTGTAGACCCGTGACCCCAAATGGGGTCACAGTGGTTATGATCAAAGAACCTATCTTTTGCTTGTAAACAATAACTTAAATAACTTAAATATTCAACTTTAGATAGTAAATCAATGAAACCCTGATGAGCTACAGAGCCCATGGCTCTATTTTTTTTCATTATAGTTACCCTTCACCTCAGTACACTTATTCCATTTCTCTTTAAGACTTTTGATGCCGCTTTTGTAGAAGTCTTCCGTTTGCCCCCCTAACCACGCCTCTGTGGCAGCTTTGACGTCTTCGTCATCCCGGAAGTGCCTTCCACGTAGGGCGGATTTCAAGTTTCTGAACAGGAAGTTGTCACTTGGGGCTAGGTCTGGGCTGTAGGGTGGGTGGTTAAGCTGTTCAAATCCACAATCACGTATAGCGGCCTGTGCAACTCTTGACTTGTGGACTGGAGCGTTGTCATGCAAAATCAGAACACCATGTGTCAACATTCCACGGCGTTTCTGTCGAATTGTCTTTCCCAATTCTTGCATTAGGTTGGCATAATATTGACCATTCATTGTAGTTTTGGTTGGCAAGTAATCAATTAATAATATGCCTTTTGCATCCCAAAAGATTGTCGCCATAACCTTGCCAGCTGATGGTTGAGTGCGAAACTTCAGGGGAGGCGGTGAACTCGGGTGCTTCCATTGCTTGGATTCCAGTTTAGTTTCCAGGTCCCAGTGGTGGATCCAGGTTTCGTCACCTGTCACCAGACGAGACAAAAACCTGGCTTCATCCGCATTAAACCGATCCAGGAGCTCCATGCAACTTTCGGTTCTTTTCTGGCGATCTTGTGCTGTGAGGTTTCTGGGTCCCATCTTGCAGATAACTTGGACATACCAAGATGGTCATGAATTATTTTTTCAACACTTCCAACTGATATCTGGAATTCCAAAGACAGTTCAGAAACTTTAACACGGCGGTCAGCTAAAATTCGTCTTTCGATAGCGGCAATAACTTCCGGTCGGGTGACTTCAGATGGCCTGCCTGACCGTGGGTCATCGTCTAAGGACTCCCTGCCCCGCTTGAACTGAAGAGACCAGCGACAAACTGTTGAAAAGTTAGGAGCATCCTTACCCATCACATTACACATACAATTATGTATTTCTGTAGCTTTGCATCCCTCTTTAGTAAGGAACTTGATCACAGCGCGTTGTTCATGTTTGAGAGAATCCATGATTATGGAGACCCCTAGGTCAGCGCAGCTATTATATCTAAATAATTGTTATGTCTAGAAATTGTTTTGACATGTGTCAATGTTATGTTTTGACTATAGTAACACCTGCAATAAGCTGACACTGTTTATGTAAACACCAATGCCCCGCTTGCAACACTTATTGAACGCCCCTCGTATGTGTCTGCTTGTTGCAGTGCCAAAGGACGAGAAGATGAGGAAGAGGATCGGGGGTGTGGCTGAGGAGTTCAAGGACATTGTCTTCCCCGAGGATTATGTGCCTGGACAGAAGAGGAAGGTGAGAGGATTTTAGATCAGGGTACATAATTTAGTTGTTCATTGGTCACAATATAAATTACTGATGAAGGAACATTGATTGACCTAGTAAATATTTCAGTAGGTGTAATACGAATTACTGGGTACTGCTCAGTAATTCAGTTTACAACATGTATGAACTCTTCTTGAATCTAAGTCCCTGTGTTATCAGGCCCCACCAAGTGAAGCAGCCGCCGCACGTGCAGCTAAAGCAGCAGCGTTAGTTGTAGATCTTGATATAAAGAAGGAAGCCCATGCTGGTCGGGTAAGTCCAATACCTCATTCTATGTTCATCTATTCAGTCCCAACTTTCCCTTTTGATATTTTATCATTAATTTGTCAAGTGTTAATTAATTAAGTCGATTTCATCAGATTATATTTAAGCTATCTTCACATGACCACTTCTTACATGGTTTTCATGCATTGTCATTTATAATAAAATGGTAATAATTAATTTGTATAGTCTAGTATCCATCTATACAGTTGCTTACCGCCACTCATCAACCATTGTTTTCCTACTTCACCTATCAATGCTAGCTCAGATTCCCTCTTTTATTTGCCCAAATTTATTCGTCTAAGGCCTTATACTTTTCTATATGTTAGCGGCAATAGTGGAAATCCGTCAATTGCGTAAGTTGTAACCATGTTTCATTATCTCTTTCAGCTTGGCAAGTTGACTGTAGCAGTTCTCAAAGAATTTATGAAGAAAGAAAAGATCCCGCCGACAGGAACGAGAAAGGCCGATCTCATTGACGCTATTAGTGCTCACTATGGCGTTGAATGATAACATCCAGTCACATCACATGTCTTATGGATCAAACGACATACCGAACATCGTCAACTATCATCTTTGTCACTATTGGTAGTCAATTGTTAAGATCGTCATTTCCATCAAGGAGCATATCTGATAATGATCACCTCTGTGCCTGTATCATTATAAAATCATGTTGAGACCAAGAAGCATTTGTCCAAAATCATCTTTGTATTCTTCGTAAAGCATAGAACTCTGAATGATGTCATGAATTGTTACATGTGGACATTCATCTATTGAAAATTGTAATGTCTCAAACTTTTTACAAGACTAATCTTTTGAATGTTTACAGTGTATAACATTTTTTTCATTTGAATATTATTTGTTTCTCAATAAATTCTCGTTACTTTCTTTCCAGTCTTTGGTCTGTTGTTGTTTTGAACATATGTAGTGAAAGAGCAGTACAGTTTCATTAAACAATCAAGACCTGGATTTTCGAAGCAGTTAGATGATCGCAATATGTTGATAATATTGAAAATGTACCCAAGTATCTATCTCATCATCCTCGGTTACCCATGGTTTTATATCTGCTCCGTACTCTCCACTATATCACCCATGGGAAACCTTATCGGAAAAATCTGTACTCAAATTACCCGCCCTTGGCCAGCGTGACGAAGTCAGTAACCAAAGAAAATGCTCAATGGGATAAGACGGAAATGGTCAAGGGAGATAACCTGTGACGGATGGCTAACACAATGACCTCGCTTGCTTTGAAACAAAGTGATATGAATTGTCATTGGCTCGCAGGTCCAAGCTGAGTAGCAGTTTGATTGGCTTACGCCGGCCAAGGGCGGGTAATTTGAGTACAGATTCTCCTGATAAAGTTTCCCATGGGCGATATAGTGGAGAGTAACGGAGCATATATAAAACCTTGGGTAACCGAGGATGCTATCTCATTGAAGGATAGACAAGTGATATGTAAATTTTATACCCCAATTAAACGGAGGAACCATGCTAATTAGTAAACAAGAGGAAGAAAAGTTATGCAACCTTCTTTGTGTATTGTGGTAGATTTTCTGATGTTACTACTTTCGTACACTGGAGAATCATTAGTCGGGGCTGCTATAAGTTTTTGTGCAGTTTCCACCGACGCCACATTTTGTTTTGGCTATAAAATTCTTTCCAATATGGTTTCAAGAACTCATAAACATAACTTCCTACTTATACCACTGGGGAATTTTTTTGACATGTTCAGATTCAAGGTCATGGTCACCAGTTCCAAGAAAATGTTAACACCTGGGGAATTACTTTGACATGCATGCGTTCAAGGTCAAAGTCACCAGTTCTGAAATCGCTAAAACAAATCCTTGTAAACATGATAACTTGAAAGTTTTGTGCTATATGGCTTATGTGTAGTAGAAAAAAATTTGAAAAGGTTTTTGTGATGGTCAAGGTCACGACATTTGTGAATATGCCTTATTTTAACTATGAACACTTTGAATCATTACATGATTGCTTTACAGAGAAAAATGGTCATTGATTGTGTGACCTCAAAAGTCAAGGTCACGAGTACTGAAATCACTAAAACAATCCTTGTCAACACAATAACTTAATAATGGCCAATTTGGCTTTGCAAACCTCTGTAACACCGAATCTGTTGAAAAAACCTAAGAAAGAAAAGAGGAAATGACCAGTCAATAGATCACATTGTCATGTACATCTCAACCAGGTTTGGACCGGAATATGCATTTTGATCAAGATCTCAGGCTTGCTGCAAGGTTGTATAGGTTAGGATTCTAAATTGTAAATTTGGTGACCCCAAATGTGGGTCATAGTTCATGACCTAAAAACCTATTAAAAGCTGAAATGCTGTGTACAGACTTAATTGCCAATGGGAATTGGTGACCCCGTGACGCAAATTTTCGACATACATAATCCTGTACAAAATACAAATCCTGATAAGCTACAGAGCCCATGGATCTATTTTTGATTGATCTTCAAACTAAGCCTGCTATGAGGAACAGCCCTCTTGATTAGACAAAGCAGGGTATCTGATAACTTAGCAATTTTAACTTTTTTCACACATAGTAACAGTTCAGCCAAGACCATCTCATCCTGAATACAGATCAAGCTCGGATCCTTTGTAAATTTCTAACCACTTCTTAAAAGATGTAAATAATGTTGTGCTCTCAGTACTCTTGTAGGTCATGCTTCTCAAGAAACCAGCTTTCATGCCAATAAATTATGTCTCATCAACAAGAGGTTGACCATTCGAGTCAACTGTTTCATCAGAGGTCAAAATTTGCCTCATCGAAAAATAAAAACTCATTTCAGGTATACATACATGTATTTTCTTTCATCTTTAAGTTTTAACTAGTACATCAGACTAGCTGTATTTTTGTATACATCTGCCCAGCATCTTTTTCACTTGCAGACAAGTGCTAATTCTGATCGGAGTCCAATATGAACAATACACAACCTTATTTCCAGCAGTTTTGAGTTTATTTATAAAAGTCTATACAAGTTTGTAATAATGAACACAATGAGACTGTCCTGAATGGAATGAGTCATGTATCAGATCCATGATGGCGGCCGTTGACATCTGCTATCAACTTGTCTCCATTGTGTCACCTGGAAAAATAAAAACAAATAAAATTTGGTACCCACTGATCACACCAATGAGATATATAAAAATCTCTACAAAAAAGTTAAAATTTCAGATTAACAAAATATGAAAAGAATCCAGTGAATAGTACTTGAGTTATTCCATTTCGTACAGACCTACGGACAGACGCAGCCAAATACTATATCCCCCACTTCGTGCTGAACGGATAATAAAACATAGTTACCAGGGATTTAAATAAGATTTCACCATGACTAAAACTGTTACCTTTCACTTCAATAAATTCAGCCAATCAGATATGGCATCGAATGTGGTGTTTCGTATGTCAACTCAAGTCTGTCCAATGCCTTCTAACCCCGTTGCGGATTGGCTTGAGTAAAGGTCACCTGACATGTAACGCTAGATCAGATTTAAATGAGATTGAGTAACTGAGTGAGTTATTGTTTAACGCCGTTTTGGCGATATCACAGCTATTTGCGGCGAGATTGATTGAGAGTAAACCAAGAAAACTTACCTGAGTCTGCGACCTCGTTGAACATAAACTCCTGCTGGTACTCCTTGAGGAATTGTGTGGAGCGTGACTCGTCCAGGAACAACGAGTACACCCGCTTGATGTCGTCTACATCTACCTCGGCACCCTTCAATTCAACAACATTTCATCAGTGTTAGAAATAAGGTTCGTCCAACAGTCTGGAACCTGGTAATTTTTGGTAAGTGCTGGATTTTTGAAGATTTTAAAAACTTTTAACATTTAAATTGACAAAATAACGCTTTCAGAAAGGCTTGTTTTCGAGCATATTTCATAAATATACAGTTTAGCGTCTAATATCCAATGCAAGCACTGTTCACTAGCGGTAAATTATTACCCTGACGGAATTGTACTTTCGGTGCCGCTACTAAGCGCCACCATATAGGTCTGTACTTCCCGTGTGTTCAGGTACCCATTTAAACAGCTGGAGAAAGTGCTTTGCCAAAGGGACACTACACAGTATGAGACATAGGTCAAGAGTTTTTGGTGTCTCCACCGAGATTCGAACCCAGGCCTTTGGGCTGAGAGGCCAGCATGCTTACCACTACACCACTGTGCTCCACGCAATGATTTAATACATAACATGAAGGTGACAGAATACCTGCAATAAGCTAGTGGCTAATCCCTTTCGGTAGCAAGTTAATTACTGTTAATTGGCCGCTTAAAATA
This sequence comes from Gibbula magus, assembly GCA_936450465.1. NCBI lineage: Eukaryota > Metazoa > Mollusca > Gastropoda > Trochida > Trochidae > Gibbula > Gibbula magus. The sequence goes on from OW388304.1 coordinate 23,114,237, forward strand.
ATTACACTACTTTATTGAATAACTTCCGTGTTTAATATGATGGGATTGTATGTGCCCTCTATACATGGTGCATGGTTCATGTTGAAATATTTCTGAGTGGCAGACTATTAGGGGTGTAACAATACATCGAACTATTGATGCATTGCAATATTTGGCTTGACAATAGTACTATATCGATAGTATATATATAAAAACACTATCGCTATCGCAATAGTAAGGTTAACTATCGATACTGTCGAACTATTAAATTTCCCTTAAATATGAATGATTTACACAAGCCTCACTGCATTTAATTCAAGATTTTTCATTTTAGAATGTCAAAAGGGAAGAACTAGAGACAGGAAATAGCAAAATGTCAAAAAGTCTTTTCATTCATGATTTCTTTACTGATTTTGGTTCCATAGTCCTTGCATCAATCAAACATTTCTAATAAAACCTATAAGAAATCTAGCTGATTATTGCGTATTTGTACAAAAACCCTATTGCAATAGTTATTGCAATAGTTAGTTACAATAGTCTATCGCTATCACAATAGTAAGTGGCAATAGACTATCGCTATCGCTATCTGTTTGGGTCAATAGTCACCCCTACTGACTATAGGAAATATTTCTCAACAATGTCTCTATGATTGGCCAGGGTTAGGCAAACAAGACTTTGACTGCGTAAGTAGTAACAGAGATAACCTTTGTGTGCTTCATAGCTGATTTTATTCATGCATCAGAGGCTACTGAATTACCGTATAATTAGTTACAATATAAATAACTTTATTAGATGATGACTGTTTACACCCTTCCTGAATGATGACTAGCTGAGATTTTTTGTTTGAAACCCTTACTCCTCCCAACTATCCTACGGTACTAAGGTTACCCTCTGGGTTTTCCAAGGGTTGTCCTGTGTTTTAAGATTAAAGGGGGGAGGTACCGTCAAAACATAGAATAACAACTGTTGTTGAAGGTGACACATTTAATTTAAATGTCTCCCACCACCGCAATAGCGAGGTTAGCGCCTCCCCATTGCCTAAGATTAAACTAGTGTGATAGTATAATTGGGCTGAGAATTTTACTTGCAATGATAGTATTCTTCTTGATTTTTTACTTTCTATAGATCGCATACCATGTTTACAATATAGATTCATAAGCGATACACACCTTCCTCTTATGACAGCAGAGGTAGGCTGTTGTGATGAGCTGGATGGCGTATCTGAGGGAGGTCTCCATGCCAATACGAGTGAGAACTGTCAACGCATCATCACTCATCTCCACATCTTCCTCTTCACATCTGAAATATAACATGATAGAATTAGTAAGCAATTAAAGTAGGCAAGTGTCTAACAACTAGGGCTGGGACGGGTAACCCGGATACCAGGGACGGGTGGGTATTGAGTAGGACCCGGGTACCCATCACACTCCCCGGACCCGTTTTTATCATGTGACTAATCATAAAACAGTTTAATTTGCTATTCTTTCATTTCAAGATTACAATGTATTTGAAGATTCTAACATAATATTAAAATGATCTATTGTCATACGTAATAAATTTGATTGAAATAGCCATGGGTCTCTATGCTAGGCTTCTAGCCCCATGTTCCAGCCAACCAGTTGAATAAAGTAGTACAAAATTTTAGAATTAGATGTTGGAGATCGACAAAACGGGTATCCGGATAAGGTAGGGTAAAAGATGGTCGGGTGCCCTACTAACAACACATTTCGAAATGTTGTCATGCCAGCCAGTTGACCTGACTTCTTACAGGGAGGGTTCTGTTGCCATCTTCAGGCCCTCCTAAGTAATTGAAGGAAATGCGTCAATTTTGAAGAAAATCCATCCAAATTTGAAAGAAATGCGACCATTACGGAAGAAAATGCTTCTTTTCTCGAAACAATCGCAGCAATATCGGTGAATTCACGGTAATTACAGAAACAATCACTCTGATGTCAGAAGGACCAACATCCCTATCTGAAACGACATCGGCCATTTCCGTGAATTCTCGGTCGATGCCGGAAATGCACACATCAAAAAATGGCGTCGGAAGAATGTTCTCCTGCTTCGGTGAGTAATGTTTTTACTGATTACAGTCCGTACTTTACATGAATCGAAGTTAAATTACTTTTGTTGAATTCGTCTTGGTATAGGGAATCAACAAGACTTTAGGTTACAGTCATGAAAATTAGTAGTTACGGTGCTAATGTTAAAACAGTTCGCGATTCGCCGATTGTTTACATTGAAGTCAGGTGAAGCCGTATCACTAACAGGAAGATTAAAAAGCATAGATGATCTCTGAAGCGTATAAGACGTTTCAGGGTTATTTCATAAGTAATTTAATTAGGACTTTAGGAATTTAATTTCGTCACTTATATGTGATAATGCGAATCCTAGTCAATGGGACTGTTTATTAGGTTATTTATCTGTTGAATGTATGACGGCCACTTTTCGCCAACTAGAATCCTGATCGTGGAGCTCTATGTCTCGTTTTTATTCCATTATTCGGACGATCTTGATAAGTTATTTATATTGTTTAGAATTATCATCAGACAAATTATCGCCGTATTCCATGGTGCCACAACTTCGAAATGTATGTCATACATATAGTGTAATCATATTCCCATAACATCTGGAATAACTCTAACAGCTATTTATCACATATTTATTAACGAATAAAGAAGATAATAATTTTGAGTTTAATGAAGATACAACAGTTTTGTATTTTTTGGTTAAACTTGTTGGGATAACAAAAAAAAGGTTTGGTTTGACAAGTCATTTCCGTTGCTGCTCTCGGTGAAGAAAACCCGAAATAAATAACCCACCATAAGCAATCCCATCGACATGGATTCGCATATAAAGTGACGAAATTATCAAAATGAATGTCCCTAATTACTTATGAAATAACCCTGAAACGACTTACACGCTTCAGAGATCATCTATGCTTTTTAGTCTTTCTGTAAGTGATACGGCTTCACCTGGCTTCGATGTAAACAATCGGCGAATCGCGAACTGTTTTAACATTAGCACCGTAACTACTCATTTTCATGACAGTAACCTAAAGTCGTGTTGATTCCCTGTACCTAGACGGATTCAACAAAAGTAATTTAACTTCGATTCATGTAAAGTACGGACTGTAATCAGTAAAAACATTACTCACCGAAGCAGGAGAACATTCTTCCGACGCCATTTTTTGATGTGTGCATTTCCGGCATCGACCGAGAATTCACGGAAATGGCCGATGTCGTTTCAGATAGGGATGTTGGTCCTTCCGACATCAGAGTGATTGTTTCTGTAATTACCGTGAATTCACCGATATTGCTGCGATTGTTTCGAGAAAAGAAGCATTTTCTTCCGTAATTGACGAATTTCTTTCAAATTTGGATGGATTTTCTTCAAAATTGACGCATTTCCTTCAATTACTTAGGGGGGCCTGATCTTGTTTTTTTTTGCATTACGTGAAATAAAAACATGCTATATCGTACCTTATTTTACAACTTTTTAATAATAAAAGAAACATACTAATAGATTATTCCCAAAGTGACACATAACATGTCATAAAACTAATAAACAATTTTGCTGTTAAGCTGTCGCAAAATTTTCCCACTCGCAGCGCCGATGAATGGCTTCAGTTCTCATTGCAGCGCCGATGAATGGCTTCAGTTCTCATTGTTTTTATTTTTCAACAAATTTGCGTTTATCAAGTTGTGAAATATAAAGTCATCAAAAAATTACCTTCATTAGTATCTTTCAATTTGACTGTGTTTTAATCATGTATTAATAATAATAATAATGCGAAATAGGAATATCCTGTCGAATTTCGTTTCCACAAAAAATACCCTAATAGAACCCTCCTTTTAAGCTTCTGAGCTTCAGAGAGAGGCATGTTATAAGTTGTTGGGATGAAGGACAGGTTTTGTGGATTTGCAATTCACACTCACCAGAGATTTAAAGGGGCAGTAGCACGTTTTTCGGTGAAATAAGTCAATGAAATGTATTTGAAAAATAATGTCACCAAAAGTAGAACACCCTTCCCTCTTCAGAAAATCAAGTTAAAATGAGTACGTGGTTCCAAAATGCCATGGGAATCGCTTTTGTCGTTCGAAATAATAAAATGTGTTCACAATAAAATGGCCGCCATGCATTTTTTGCTTCATACGCAGCACAGTTTTTACCACTATGGAAGATTGGTTTGTGTAATAAGATATTTTACCCTCTAAAGTAAATATAAATGACATAAACTATCATTTTATGTGGGAAACTCGAAAAAATAAAATTTGCAAAAAAACGTGCTACTGCCCCTTTAAAAAGTGCCTTTGTGTCAGCCTATTCCAATTTAGTTTCAGACAGAACAAGTTGTGAAAATGATCAGGAAGCCTGTTTGGCTTGTTTGATTTTGGAATTTATTTTGTAAAAGCTAAAATGTTACCTGATTTTCAGAATCTGTTTGATTTCCTTTTCATCGTAAGGTGATGTAGATATGATGAGCAGTCTGTCGAGCAAGTCAATAGGAATGCCGTGTGGACTGTTGTACTGTGTGCCTCGGATTCTGGAAGGAAACAATCAAATTTTTTAATCAAAATTGTTCATGTACCCTTTGCTAAAAACCCATCATTATTGATTTTTTAACGTTATTTCTAACAAATCTTTAAAGACATTCTCTTATGAAACAAACCTTGCCCTACGCTTAAGTACTCATCAATATACATTACTATTAAGTTTACGTAGCTCATTTTCAGTCAGCTTGAACTTAGTGAAGGAGATCCTGGACTTGTGTCCCTCATCTCCTAAAGAGTCACAATAGGCACCACGGTCAATGGCACTTATGAATGTCAAGGGTGAATACAGATCTCTTGTTTGTACCCCTTGAGAAACATGACTAAATTGTTACAGTTCCTTTTTAAGCACAATGCATGTATCATATTTGGAACACCACCATACAACCCCCTTTCTGGATTAATGCATAATCACAGTACGCCCTTGTCAAGGCATTTGACTTTGTACTGTCCCAGGGCTAAGAGAACTCTGTCAACAAGAGAATTAGTGAGCACAGCTCACTCATGATACCCCCGCTTTTAACATTGGTAAAAAAGAAATGTTTGAAAATAGCAAAAGGGGATCAATGTTTAAACTTTTACTTCTAAAACATGCTTACAAGTGTAATACTTACTCTGCTTTAATAATACTTATATATAATGGTCTGTTCAGAGTAAGTATTACACTTGTAAGCATGTTTTAGAAGTAAAAGTCGAACAATTTGAAAAATGTCATTAGATATGCAAATGAGGGTATGAAACATACAAATATGCAAATGAGGGTATGAAATATAAAAATGACAGATGTACACATCAGTGGTTTCGTAACATTTGAACAATTAGTGTCTGAGTTATGAGTGGAACAAAAAGTGTGAATGGCGAGGATGAAAAACGGAGAAAATTTGCATAAATTATGCAAATGAGGGTATGAAACATACAAAAGGCAGATGTACACATCATGGTGATTGTACATATCAAGTTTCTTAGCATTTGGACAACTGCTTTCAGAGTTATGAGTGGAACAAAAAGTGTGAATGGTTAAGTCGAAAACGGAGAATATTTGCATAAATTATGCAAATGAGGGTATGAAACATACAAAAGGCAGATGTACACATCGTGATGATTATATGTATCAAGTAACAAGACATTTGAACAATTAGTATTTGAGTTATGAGTGGAACAAAAACTGAATGGCAAAGTCGAAAAACGGAGAAAATTTGTAAAATTATGCAAATTAGAGTACGAAACATACAAAAGGCACATGTGGGGACCATAAAGTGTACATACATAAAGTTTCATAACAATTGAACAAGTAGTATTTGAGTTATGAGCGGAACCAAAAGTGTTCCGGACGGACGGACAGAAGGACGGACGGACGCGCTGAGCGCTATATACCCCCGACTACTTCGTAGCGGGGGTATAATAATAATAATAAAAATTTACAATGAGTAGTAGTGAATGACATATCTTTTGCAACAATAACAGTAAAGGATTCATCCTCATTTGATGTCAAATACTCATAATTATAAAGTGGACACAAAATGTTTGTGAAACACCATATGAAATCGCTGTTTTAGATGGCTGGCATCTTGGGATTTACGATATTTACAAAGAGTATATCAGGCCCTTGTAAAAGGACATGGAGAAAATAATGATGAATTGTTTTGGATTATTCATCCATCTTACTTTGTGATGCCCCTGTTGGTTGCCATGATAAGTATGGGCGCCATGTCGCTCTCCAGGGCCCGGTTCAAGTAGGAGAAGCACTCAATGTCCAACATGTGAACCTCGTCTATAAATAGCACCTGCAAATATGGCGTCCATCAGTTTCAATGTTTGATGAAAGTGTTTCAGGATCAGGCTACTGTTCTCTCAGAACTAAGATCAATGTAAAGATAAGTTGTTTATCATTATTAATCTCATCAACATAAGTACATCATAAAAACGACCGTACTTGGTCTTCACCATTCATAAGACGCGTGATAATGGTTTACAGATCGGTACCAAAGCATGACAATAATCATTCATAAAGCTTTGCTATCCTATTTAACATTGGCTAATGGCTAAGTTCAGAGCTTAGAACTGTTGTACTTTGTTAGATTTCTTCGTTGGATGCTAAACAAGAGACTTACTCCAGGTACAATTTCAGCCTTTCCCTCTTCCCTCCATTCGGCTACTTTGGCGTTGATTTGTTCTCGCACTTCTGTCTTGATTTCACCAGTGTCACCTGAAGGGAAATAGATATTGGAAACATTGTTTAAAAAGTTATAAATGTTCCGATCATTCAATCAGTGTTGCATCTAGGACACAGTTTTAACAGGAGACCACTTCTGATTTGATAGTGGGCCTCTACATCGTGACCATCAGAGATACTAAGAGCGAGAAAAGAAACAAAATTTTCTTATTGAAAATGTTTTATAAAGGAAATGTTTTTCAAGATTGCGCTGATAACTTATTTACGCACACTGTGTGACCCATATATGCAGTAACAATGCATCACTTTATCATCTGTCTGTGTAATTACGCAAATACTTATCATCCGATCATCTGTCAATCTACCGTTCCCAAAACCTCAGTCTTTCTCTCCGACCATGATCTCACCTTCATACTTTCTCCTTTACTAATGGTATGGTCAAATAAAACAATCTCCCAACAAACTGCTTGAAGATATAAATGTTTGTATAGTCCAAGTTACTTTTGCTGCTATAAAGCACAAATAAAGAAATATAGTCGCAAGCGACGACAAGCGGATTCTGCGCTTAAATGTTTTATTTAATTCAAAGATAATGAAATAGAACATCTTCCAAATGTAATTGCATATATTTTTTAATAAGTTTCAAGTCTCTAGGATGTCTCTAGGAGCTTTGAGATTTTACACGTCAAAATCGAACAACTTCAAAGAAAATCAGAGGTGGCTAAACCACGTGACTGTTGCTTTTTTGTTTGTATTAGTATTGCCAGTGACATTATATAGAGGTCCCTGGTATTGCACATCTATTTAAAAAAGTTTGAAGTCTTTATGTTATTTTTTTTTTAATCTCTTTGTCAAAAATCCTTTTTCAGCCTGCTGTACAGTCGCCATGTCAACCTGTTCTTGTTGTACTTAGTTTGGTGAAGGTTTTGTGAAACTGTCTGATACAGTTTTCCAGAAATTGAGATGGAAATTTTAACTTATTGGACAGAAATTTCATTTAAGAAGTCGAAAATCCAAAATCGGCCGAGGTCATAGATTAATTTGGATATGGGCAAACGTACCAACATGTTCCATGACAGCAGCTTATTGGTTACATGTGAAGAAATATTCAAAAATATAACATAAAAAAGTAGCCAGTACACTAATCTGGTCAGTGTTGCCAATATGAATTTTTGCATAAACAAAAGCGCTAAAACAAGTGAAAACAAGTTAACATACAAACAAAAATAAGTTTTGAATATTTAAAATTATATTTAAGTTGAAAAAGTTTTTTCTTGTGAAGACTTGAACTTTTGCGCTAAGCCTGCTTGAATAGAAGTCAGACGCTTTACCTTTCGACCAAACTAACAGCTGATAGGATTTCAGACAATTACTGATAATATTTTATACATCTTTTAGACATCGTTTTGTTTCGATAATATTGTCATTATCCTGTGTCGAGTATCTTCAAATTGGTAATTTCCGGCAACAATCAGTACTTCTACATACAATAGCACCATATATAACAGACATGACCCCAAACAACACAATGCGAGCCAAAACGAAAGTGTGAATTTCCTGTTCACACATCAAAATAAAGTCAATTTTGATGAACTTCTATTTAAAACTCATCAGTCATATAAATTATCGTGCTAATGGCACTTTTTCCAGTTAGGTATTGTATGTAGTGAGGAAGTTGTTGTCAGTGTGCATGCTAACAGCATCGTAGGGTGGTCAAGGGGAAGTAACTCTTCCACATGACGCTTCAATAAAATCCCCAACTTGTTCACAACGTCACCATACCTTAAAAGGACATTTTGAGTGATTTAATGTTACTTGTTATTCCCCAATGCTTCAGCGGCATATAAATCTAAGTTGTATCACTTAGATGCAAATATCTTCAAAGTGGTGTAACGATTTGTATAAGTACAGGCCTATATAAATGTACCATATTTTGTTATTTCCTTACATTCCAAAAGATGAATGAGTGAGTATGTACTCCGAACCGACGTGTATTTTCACATTAAAGAAGTTGTTATCCAGAAATTCTTCCTGTTCTTAAGTATAGGCCGATTAGCGAAATAATTTTGATTCTCCCATTTAAAATGAACCTTTGCCGGGAGTACAACAACCAGTACAGACAAATCCATTTGGCATACGAAATCTGACTTGGAAGACATAAACCAACATGTACATGAAGACACTACATCCTCATCCCACCTGCCATCGGGAACCACCCCCATTGACAATGTGTAGTCTACAACGCAGACAAAACATTACTGCCTGATTTAACCCTTGCAGTATTTCTCCTCGCTTTGTTTTGCCAAGATTGTGAATCGCTGTACCAAAAATGCATAGTGGGCCTGGATTTCTAAACACAGATATCTTAAGTAAATACTGCAAGGCCTAAATCATCCAATAATGAAGACTGGCAAGAGTTATGCCGTGCATTGGGAAGTTTATTTTGTATGTATTGTTGTAATTTAGGGGAAGATTTGTGAAGACACGTACCCTAAAAACTGAGAAAGTTGATTTTCTTTGAGATTTGAATTTTTAACTTATTGGACCCAAATCTCATTAAAGAAGTCGAAAATCCAAAATCGGCAAAACGACAAACGTACCAAAATATTTCATGACATCATCTCATTGGTTACATGTAAAGAACTATTAAAAAATACAACCCAAAAAAGTAGCCACTACACTAATGTTGACAGTGTTGCCAATATGAATGTTTAGATGAATAAAAGTTCAAAAACAATTCAAAACAATTTAACATACAAAATAAAATAAGTTTTGAACATTTGAAATTATATCTAAGTCAAAAAAGTTTTTTTCTGGTGGACTCGAACTCAGGCGGCTGGATTAGAAATCCTACATTTTACCACTGAGCCACCAGTACTTCTATGACAGCTTGGGTAAAATTAGTGACTATATTTTATACATCTATAAGACACTGTTTTGTTCGGATAATATTTATCGAAATTAAGGGAATTTATATAGCTTTTGTTGATATTTTGTCCAAGATCATTTCTTTGCTCTTTGGAGAATCATTATGCATTGATGCAACTACGTCAACATACACTGTACAGCAAACGTGTAGGTTATTTCAGCATGAGCGACAATTAACATCATTATAAATATTCAGAACCGAAACTACACATGCTACACGTCCCACTGACATGCACAGGCCTTTAACACAATATAAACCTACACTGACGTGTTTGTGTGTTTTAAATAGGTTTCCCATATCAAATTCGATCGTCTAATAGATTTGCGTTAATCGTGGTGCAGTGTCCGGTTTTCGATCAGAACTACTTAAACATATTGGCCTATATTGTCATTATCCTGAGTCGATTATCTTCAAATTGGTAATTTTCGGCAACAGTCAGTAATTCTCGATACAATAACACTATAATCTTTAGCAGGACTGATCCACCAGCAAAACAATGTATTTCAAAACGAAATTAGGAATTTCCTCTGTTTACACATCAAAATGAAATGGACTGCATTGTCTCCTAATTGCTTCCGGGTTGAAGTAAAAGTTCGTAGCTATGTCCGATGCCTCTACAATAGAAATTACTGAAAATCAAATTATGAGTGGTCTATTGTCTAGTGACGCTTCAATAAAATCTTCATCAAGTCAGTTCAAATCAAACTTATCAAATATTCAAAATGACCATACTTTGAAAGGTGATTGTGAAACAAGTATTAGGAGTTTACTCAAAATATAACAAACTTGTTATTCTCGAATGCTTCAGCTGCCTATACATCTAAGATTCAGCGCTTAGATGCAACTGTCTTCAAAGTGGTGTTTCCGCAAAAATGCATGATCAAAAAAGGTTAAAATTCAATATGGCGTCGAAACCACGTGACCTACGACTTCGCAATGGTAACATATTTTGCTTGTCTAGTTATTAAGCATCTTTTAAAACAAGTTGCGAGTCTATAGTATGTCACTGGGATTATTTAGACCCAAATTTAACATGTCAAAATCAGACAAATTTTAAGAAAATCAAAATGGCGGCTTAACCACGTGACTTACGATTTTGGCATGATTTACTTTTTTGTTTGTATTGTTCCTGCGCATCTTTTGAAACAAGTTTCGAGTCTCTATGTGGATTTTGAAGATTTTCCCCATGTTAAAGTTTTTCTTTATTATGACCGGAAATGACTGTTCGCGAGCGATTTTATTATTGATTCATAATGACCATAGTCCTGTCTTACTCTCCTGAAAAAATCATTCAATTCCATTCCTAGGTTTTTGAATTATGGCCCTTTGAAGTTTACGATTTTCAAAAATTGTCGGACTTTGAAAGGTCACTGTGAAAAAAGTATAAGAGGTACGCTAATGCTTTGGACATTCATTTAATCACCAACCCTTTAGCTACACATACATGCAAGTTTGAGCTCTAAGATGATAGTATCTTCAGAGGAGAAGATTGCCAAAGGTGCATGGGGTCGGAAAATTGTAAAATGTGTCTAAAATCAAAATGGCGGAAAAACCACGTGACTGACGAATTCGCCATGATTTACTTTTTTGCTCGCATGGTCATTGCGCATCTTTTGCAAAAAGTTCCAAGTCTCTAAGTCCATTTTGAAAAAAATTCCCATGTTAAAAATCGAAATTTGGAATCGAACTGGACCTTTAATGGCTGAAATGATTGGGCCCAAAAGCTTATTTTGCCGTGTCCTTAGTAAGAGCTATCAGACTGCCGAGTTTGGTTGAATTATCTGTAGCCGTTTTGGCTGAATCGCGTTCACAAGATCTGTGCAAACAATAAAAAAAAACAAAAAAAACACGCCAATAACAATAAGGATTCTGCCCCAAAGGGCAGAATCCTTAATTACCAGAGAAGAGGGCCAGGAAGCCCTGTGTGCGACTGTTGATGACATCTATCTCGTGCAGTGTGACGGTGTGGACCACCTCCTTCCTCTTCTGTAGCTCTCCCTCCGGGCATTGTACAAACTTGGTCTGGAAGGTGCAGTAATAGAGTGAAATATAGAGCCATGGGCTCTGTAGCTCATCAGGGTTTGTATAGTTTGATGCTGAAGACTGACATTCTCAAGATAAAGCACAATCACTTGACATGACCATCCTCACTATCATTTTACATTGTATGTGCATAACTTCTACACAATTTCTGCATGGATCTTCAGGGGTCGAAATTAACCTTTTCAATGCGTTAGCCATTCAGACTAGTGCATTTCTAAAAGTACTAGTCCAGACTTATTCTCGCTAGCCAAATACATTTCCATGATCATTTCACCTCAAATGTCAACTAGTTCTTTGGACTACCAGTTTTTACACTCTACTAGCCCAGCTTCTTTTTCACTAGCCATGGGCTACCAGACTAGTGCTAATTTCGAACCCTGATCTTGAAGAGAACGCAACTTTTCCAATTCAAATGGTGTAGACATAGTCCCCAAATCATGGTACAAAGTGATACAAAATTATGAGATAATTAGACCTGATTAATTTGTTAGAGTTTGGTGTAAAGGGAGGTACAACTTTTTGTTTTACTGTCTTGTTTGTTTTTGTACATGTAATTAGAACTAAACATACAAAAATAACATATCAAGCAAATTTATTTTTAGAAATTATTATATTAAATTCGTTAATGTGACCTGACTCCACTTAAAGAATTTTAATTGTGTGATGTAGAGTTTGGAGGATTTAGTTACTAATCCTACGATGATAAACCATTTTCTTACCTGGGCTCCCATGGCATCATAATCTCGTGCTCGTGTGAATGATCTGCCTAGTTTTGTGATTTTTCCTGTTGCTTTGTCAATTGTGATGATGTCCCTGAAAACGAACAGATTTTCACTCAATAAAATGTGTAATGTTGAAAATATTAATAAATTGAAATTCAGACATGGTATTTGACCATGCAATGCATTTTAAATTTGTAAAACAACAACAGTCAACATAACATGTAACACATATTATTAAAGGTGCATTTCAAGATATTATGGTCGTTATCAATGCATTGATGTCCCTGAAAGTAACTTAGCAATTTAAAGCAGGCCAGACAGTTATTTCACACAATTTCATAGTCTCAAAATCTATTGAAAGTATTTTTTTAATGGGCATACATTTTTACTGATTATGGGTTACTTTCACACTTTGACTTTTCATCTGAAATACATGAACCTAAAAATATTGATGACAAGTCCCACACTAGAGTCTGACAGTTAAGCAAAACAGGAAAGATAGGTGTACATTGGTAGCCAGAGGAGTGACCGGTTTCATTCACAGGGACTTCATAAGACTAGTGTATTCAGTTTATGATATACAGTACCGGTACCAAAGTGCTGGTTAAATTCCTACTAAACTCAAAACTAGACTATCAAAGCACTTTGTAGACACATCACACAAGAGAGAGACACCCATTTACTGGTAAAATTAATGCTCGACTCTAAACCAGACTATCTGAGCACTTCATATACACAGACATTGGACAAGTTAGTCTCCCAACATTATTACTAAAAAAAGATGGCATTTGAAAACACAGTTTAACTAAAGGTAGACCCTTTACATGAAACATGATGGTATCTTGAGCTTCACTCATTCAAAATGCAGTGTATTTTCAAGAATATTGGCCAATTGTGGTATTTGGTCATTATTACTTCCTTACAGTCTAAACCACAGTAAACACCACATTCTTATACTTTAATTCTCTGATAACAAGAATTAAAATCACAATCATATTGATGTCTTAACACACTTACCCAGCTTGAACCTTTTCCTTTGTGAGAGATTCTATCATTTTCTGTCCCAGATCGTAAATGGTTTCCATCTCTGTTGTTTTCAGTGTCAGCTTGCCAACCTTTGCTCCCTATGGAATTAAAACATCAATTTACTAACTAGCACCAGTATTCAAAATGTAGAAATATTAGCTTGCTGTCTACTTTTCTCAAATATCAAAAGACAACTTTATGGAATGATTAATTGATAAATTGATGTGTGTGAAGTTTGATTTTAGTGAACTGTGTACTGTCAAAGGCAGGCCTCAAAATAGCAACCAATTTAGGAGCATGTCCACCCTATTTATTCAGTTTGCTCCCTATAATTTTGAGCTAAGAGCACATATGCTCCTTGAAAAAATTTGGGGTCCATTTAACCAATTCTGTTTTTTTCCCATCAAATTTGACCATTATCCATCACAAAGCTTCAAAATAGTGTTGAATAATAGCTAGCTTACAGTTTTCTGCTGTATATTAATTGATGTGTAGGTAATTGTAGCGATCTCATTTTATATGTGCTCCTTGCAATTTTCTTGTGCTCCTAAAAGTATTTTGTTAGGAGCGTGTCCGCTCCTTGAGAAAAATGTTTGCTTTGAGGGTTGCAAAGGTCTTCTTACCACTGCTTCATTACTCAAATTATTATCCATTTCTTTATTGTAATTTATTTTCTATAATAGGGTTGAGTTAAGTCTTCCTAAATAAAAGTAACGCATTTAATGTGTTATAAATAATATAAAATAACTATATAACAGTTTAACTTTGTGTTAAACCATTTTGAAGAAGAGAAACAATCTGCGATCAACTCACCGTCCCCGTGGCGGGTCTGTCTATCTGTACCTCCACCACTTCTCCTTCAATAATCTCTGTTTCTTCTCTGAATTATGAAATAAACCATTAAGTAAATAAAGCGTTTTCCAGAGAAAGTTATCTATCAACCAACCAAAATAAAGCAACTTGCACGATGTCCACACTGAATATTCAGCCCCTTTGGATTCTGGTGGCCTTTTGAAAATATACCGTAAAAATAAATTTTGCATTACATTTCTGAAAACTGTAACATCTACACATTGAAAAATAACCTCAAAGTTTTGAAAAAAATCACACAAAAGTTTCAAAATATTTAAATCCTTCTGCAAAATAAAAAAAAATTGAAGGAATTTTATGTAAAAAAATGTTTCTGGACTGACGTTTTCATGCCTTCACATTGATTATTCCCACAATTTATCCTACATCAGTGAAACCGTGAAGCATTATTTGTAATCTAGTCCAAGTGGGACAAATAACTGACAAATCCAAAGATTTCCAACTCACTTGATTCTGACACCGATTGACTTTCTGAACGCCTGTGTTAAAGCTTCTGTTTTACTCATTTCTAGAGAGAAGATTTCACTGCCTGCAATACTTGTGAAAGGTGTGTCTGATCCGAGAGCTTGAGCCATTCCTGCAAAACAAACATCAGCCCGGTCATACATAGTAACATTTGATACAAAACATCATAAAATGTTTGTAGACTCTGACCGATGTGGGGAAAGAACTTATCTGTGGGCAAAAATTAAGCGTTCTGGGGTCAATACTTTCTTATTTACGAAACAATTTCTGATTATTCTAAAATTTGCTCTGAAGGTTTTATTTGATCTTTGACATTGTTTTTTTAAACCAGCTGCAAAAGAATATTTACTGTCTTTGAAGTAATAAAGTAAAAGTATATTTGCTTACCCATTGCTATAGCTGTTTTTCCAGTACCGGGTTGACCAGCTATCAATATGGCACGGCCTGCAATTTTACCTTCCTGAAGGAGAAAATCTTAAATTGACAAAACTTTGACTCCTGTTATTGTAAGTTAAACAGAATAAATAAAGAATAATGTGCGTTGACAGTAACTAAAATTCCTAGACTAAATCTAATCTAAAAATGTTAGAAATATTAAGTGACGTAATGCACTTGTATTGAATAATTCAAGACTAATATTGATAATAAAAGCATCAAATGTGCAGTGACTTTTGATCACGTAATTTATATAGAAGTGACCAAACAAGAGAATTATCTTTTTTACTTGTTCAAACTTTAATGCAAGTTTTTGATTGAATTGGATATTTGCAAAAGTTTTACCTTAATCATTTCAAGAATGATTCCAGCTGCTCTTCTGGCTTCAACCTGCCCAACCATACCCTGTGATACTTTCCTTGCTTCCAATGCATCGTCAAGACCAAGTCCTCGAATATGTGAATGTGCACCTTTGGAATATAAATATCCATTGTTGAGTGAGCGAGTTATTGTTTAACGCTGTTTTGGGCCTTTTGGCAATATCACAGCCATTAGCAGCGAGTATATCTGATGCCATGATCATCAACACTGTTACAGTGAGTATATTTTGAAATCTATGAAAATATTTAATTTCCAAACAGATTCCTATGTCTATTCATTTTCTGATAACCCTACATTTCATTCTTATAAATTACTTGTATGCAGTAAAGATCGTGAAACTGTTTTCAAAGTTGCAAAATATGTAAACATTGCCTTTCTCTCCGCATTACATAGTATTGGTCACTTTTATTATGCTCATTATGTATAATCAATGCTGTACATGGGCCAATGGCCTAAAATACCGAAAAATAAACTACTACTGTTTGGAGGTTTCTCTCTAGTATGAATTCTCATTTCAATACTTTTTGACAATATTGCTTTATGAATATTATCATAATTATGCAGAAAATATATACAATTAAGATGAACATAATGCAGCATGATAATACATTATCACCTACAGTTAAAAATAGTTAATGAACATAGTTGTAAAATAGAAAAATAGTACTGTTTTCTTACCAATACGTTCTATTCTTGTCACTTCTCGTACTTCCTGCACTTTTTCTGCTGTTGACTACAAAAATGATTTTATAACAATTAAGAAAATAGACAGGAACATTTATCATAACGATTTAATGAACAGTCAATAAAAATGTTTATTTCCAAATAACACAAGACATTAAGATTTTGTTGTTCCATCACCATGGTTACTGTTTTACTGATCACAATACTGGTCAATGTACATGAAAATTAACTTTGTCATATGTTGTATTTTAGATAACAATGACATCTAATATAATAATATAATTAGGATCAATAAACGTTTCATTAAAATCATTTGATTAATTCAATGAAGTTGTACTGTTTTGAAGTCCTTCTAAATATTCCTTTATTTTCACTCTATTATCTATAAACTATGTTGGTTTCAGATTCTAAATCTTCACATTGTCACAAAATATTCAAAACCTTACATTCCCTAAAAATTATAACATATTGCAACAAACCCATAAAATATTCACCCGCAATAATTGAAAAGAATGTTATTTTCAGAGGATGATCGAAATTAGAACAAATCGGTGAATTTCAAGAAGAGTCCTTGGCAACAGATGAGAATATTTGTAGATTGAGATATAATAAATGAATAATTATCAGACGATTTAAAATATTGAAACACTCTTCTATAATATTTTATCAAATAAAGAGAGAATCAATCGCTATAAAAGCTAAAATTGTTCAGAAAATTCTAGAAAAACAATACATACTGCCGCCATGCTTGCCGGTGTCTGAATCAGCGCCCCTTCCGTCGAGATGTCAATAAAGGGGAGTTAATCCGCTTTGGAGATTTGTTTCAACTTGCACTGAGCATGAAACGAGTTCGTACCCGTTTAGTAATTATGAATGACTTTTATAAAATGTTATCCTTGCAATCTTTTTAGAAATTGAATATTTATGTAATTGTCCCATATGGTTATATAAAATAATTGTTAATATTCATTTTCCTTTTAAGTAACATTCAATTGTTTGTGCCATCATTATATTCGCACCTTGAAAATTATTCAATTCAGCGGCGGAACCAAAGGAAGTGGTTCGAAGCCCTCCCCCAATGAAAAACCGTATTAATATATTTTGACATGTGTAAGGTATCGTCTTGGGCAACCTCATAATTGCGATTACCTTTCCATTATTTACCTTGTATTAGAAAATAGGAACACGATAAACTGAAATTTTATGTTTGCAGCTGACATGCATTCAAATCAAACCTGCAAAGTTTTCCAATGGTCCAACCAATTTCATGAACATTATATGTTACAATAAAATTAGCTAAGCATATATGACTCCATGGGAATGGCGACAAACTATGAATATAATCGACACGTTTGTCACCCGGGTTAATAGTTTTAGAACGTTTACTAGTATACCAAGAATAGTTACTTTTAGTAAGGCCTGTTTCTGGTTTCTTTTCTAATCGATGGAATATAGCCAGAGACACTTATTGAAACAAAATATCACATTTCTCCTTTTCAATAAGGTGACATTTTCAGAATAAATACTCTGTATAATGCATAAATTTGTCGTCAGAAAATTTGAAATATTGACTATTTCAAGTTTACATTATTTGAAATCTACCGCAACGTTTTACAAGTATCAACGGCTCATGTTTAGATAATACTTAATGTAAGTCCTTAAATAACCGAACTAGAATTCATTTCCTGAACATTATTTATGCTACACGATATTAACACATAAGTTTATGAAATGTATGTCAAAGTGCAATGCAACTGACGTGACTGACGCTGTGTCTTTATGGTTTTCTTTCGAGCTCAATACAATATTTTACGTACGCTTCAGTAATTGTTCGTCGCATCTCCATGGTGATAGTGTCCAACATAGTTCGGGTTAGTGGCCTTTTAAAAAACAGGCTAACAAAAACACCAAATAATTAAAAAAAGAGAAATATTGAGAAAAAAATGAATTATCTAAACACGTTTTTAAACTTGAGAGAAACAGAGCTAAATTCAGCAATAACTGAGAAACTATGAAAACATCAAACTCCGTA
Organism: Gibbula magus; assembly: GCA_936450465.1. Lineage (NCBI taxonomy): Eukaryota > Metazoa > Mollusca > Gastropoda > Trochida > Trochidae > Gibbula > Gibbula magus. The sequence goes on from OW388304.1 coordinate 23,132,529, forward strand.
TAATGTACTAGAAGAAAAACTACACTTATTGAGTTGCATAAGCAACAACTAACTAAACAAAGAAATGAAATCATATATCAAATTGTAGATATGGCAAGCCAGCAAGCCAAGCAAGACAGAAATATGTCGCATTATACCTGAAATCATCACTTATGTTTGATCGGAGTCGCATGGGATGAAACTGTACAGTGGTGTATAGACTTAATTAAAGTCCGATACCCACCCTTTTTATGTGTATTTTCTATGATTTTTAAATCAGCAGGCCTGAAAGGCCCGATGGGCTAATGGCATGGCATGGCATCCGTAAACTTTTCGCTTTTTCGACTTATTCTCCAGAACCAATGACTCTAGAGAGCTGAAATTTTATGTGCAGACTCCTTGGCTAATGGGGATTCTAAATTGTAGATTTCGTGACACCATGACCCCAAATTGGGTCACAGAGGTCACAACCTTAAAAACCTATTTTCATCTTCTTCTCCAGTTCCAATAGGTCTAGAGAGCTGAAAAGTTGTGTGCAGACTCCTTGGGTATTAAATGGGGATTCTAAATTGTAGATTTCATGACCCCGTGACACCAAATGGGGTCACATCCTTAAAAACCTATGTTAATATTCTTCTCCAATTCCAATGGGTCTAGAGGGCTGAAAAGTGGTGTGCAGACTCCATGGCCAATGGGGATTCTAAATTGTAGATTTCGTGACCCCATAGCCCCAATCTAGGTCACAGGGGTCATGATCTAAGAACCTATCATTTGTTTGTAAACAATATATTACTTGAGATAACTTAAATATGTATCCTAAGATAGTAAATCAATGACATCCTGATGAGCTACATAGCCCATGGTTCTATTTTTAATTGCATACACTAAATGATAGCAGAAACTATATGATAGCCATGGTAAAACTAACTGAATAACACACGGAACACTTGTTGTCATCAATCGGCGTCGGTATTGCTTGGCAGGATCAAATGTAGAATCCCATTCTCATTTTGTCTTCTTAGTGAAACAAAGACTTAAAGATATATACATTTCTTCCAAATTCTTCTCTCATTGTCTAACAAATGTTTCTACTACAAAATGATAAGATTCCATCCATGCAGAACATTACGTTTCGATCTTAAATTTTCATTGGCAAGATTACGCTGCTCTTAGCATGATTTATATTTTGAAACTGGGAGAAATAAGAAAATAAAAAATAAAATAGAATATGTCAAATGTGCAATTTAAATCATGTCGAATGTATGTAGCCATCTTTTTTAAAAATGACTTTGAACTCAAATTTGTAAAGTTGAAACAGGATAAAGAAACGGGGAACTTTCTCACGATCAAGACACTGACACTAGTGACCGTCTATGGGCCAAACGAAGATTCGCCAAAGTTCTATGAGCATATAATAGAAATCATAAAGGAATTCGATTCGGACCACTCATCGATCTGCGGTGATTGGAATCTTATACAAAACCTTGATATGGACTTATATAACCATAAACACATAAATAACCCAAATGGGAGAGAAATTGTACTTGACTTTAACAGGAAGAAAACCTAATTGATCCATGGCAAGAGTTTAATCAGTCCACTAAATGCTACACCAGGAGGACATCAAAACCTATTAAACAGGCTAGACTTGATTTTTGTTTTCTTTCTCTGGATTTAGAGAATTCAATTGTAAAAACAGGTATTGACCTAGCATATCGATCAGATTATTCCACAACCTGGTTAACATTAAAAATAAGTGATATTGAAAGAGGTAAAGGATTTTGGAAATTAATAATTCTTTATTGCATGACGAAATGTATGTGAAGAAAGTTAAAGATATCATTCGAACAACAATTGATTAATATAAGATAGGTCTTTCAGGCCTGATGAGCTTCCCAGTATTACTAGTTCCTGGAGTGGAATTTAAGGTTTGTGTTTAAGACCCTACCATGCCCATATTTGAGAAGGGATTTTTGCCAAATGAACATAAGTCAGATGTTATTCTGAAACTTTTAGCTTTCTGTATCAAATGATTTTGGAGAAGATGTTTAGGGTGGACCCCCTGCCACACCCATATTTGAGGAGGGGTCAGGTCCAAATCAACAAACTTGAGTCTCAATGTTGTAAGATGCTATTCTGAAAGTTAAGCTTCCTATTCCAACCAGTTTCGGAGAAGTTGTTAAAAGTTTACCTCTTTTTGGGTGCAGCGGTTCTTCTGGATAAGTTGAAAATATGAAAAGTTTACAGACGCTGGAGCGGACAACATCCCATGCCATAAGCCAATCTGGCCTTTCAAACACCATTGCCCATGCCAAAAGCCAATCTGGCCCTTCGGGCCTGATGAACTGAAACTGTGAAAACGCCATGGCCCATGTCAAAAGCCAATCTGGCCTTTCAGGTCCAATGCGCAAACAAACAATAAACACTCATAACTGCAGTAATTCCCTTTTTATTCGCAAAGTGCACTTTAAGATCAGCAATTGTGTCACCATATCAAATACAAATTTCACTCACTCTTATAACACACCAGGCAGCACACGGGTTTTATACAAGATTCTTGTTAGTTGCTTAATCCAATGGACAATCATTTCTTAACTTCAATCTATTGGATAAATCTGAAGCAAGCGGATTTCAAATAAAATGCTTTGGTTTTCATTGATACATCAGGCAGAAAATACTTGATCGACATAATGAAAGATTATTAACATGTGAAAGGCAGCCTGTTTAGCCTACAGTTTGCGGAAATATATTTATGTATAATTCTCTTTTTCAGTATCATGATACAAAGGTTAAGGTCAATAATACCTAAAGGTTATTACACATTTGAATAAACTTAACAATATTAGGAAGTTCCATATAATTAAAAATACATAATTACATCATTATATAATGAAATAAATCACTTTTCACCACATAAATAATTTGAATGAGAATAATAATTTAACTGAATATTATATATTCTTCCTCCCAAATACCCAACATGTTTAGTTTGAAAAAGACAAAAACAAGTTGTATAAAAACATTGTCAAATCATTACTTTTGTAAGAAATTTGAAATAGTGGTCACATTTTCTAGGCTTTTTGGTACAGTTGTGCATTGCTGGTAATATATACTCAATTCGTACATATGTGATTTAGTTTTATCACTATCTTATTTCAATTATAACATTAACACAAAAACGTTTTTATAATGTAATTTTGACTAACAAGATGTTAATAAATTAAATATTAAATAGTAACAATGAAATATACTAATTTAGTGTAAAGTCAACAACAACAAGACCAATAAAGTTGAATGCGATTTGATGCATGATGGTAATATATATATTGCTGAACATGGAAGTTTTAATGCCACCAGCACATACTTTTTGTATTAAATGATTTCCAACTCTTGACAATTAGAACACACACGTAGTGCTCTCAATGCCTTCAATTCATAAATAAACTTATTTTTGAGTGTAAATTTTAAAATCTATAATCACAGATTGATATTTGTTTTTCCATTCTTTTTTTTTTTTATGATCTACATCATGAAGTCATTGATCACTTAACAATAAATTATATATCTGCAATTTAAAGGCAATAAATCCATATACATGTGTATATTAATCACATAGCAAGTATATAAGATGGTGTATACAGAGACGATTCGGTCAGACAAGAGACACTCTTATGGGAGGCAAAATTATAAATGCAATTCGTCAAAACATCTCTTGAAAACAAGATAAAATGTTTACCTTACAAACCTTACAAATGTTTGTCCATGTTGACTTGTTTGTGCAAAGCAATATTCCTAAAACAGTTGTTCATAATTACAGGTTTTTTCCCCCCCAGTATCTTGATATATAACATATTAATCACACATATGTTCAGTTTCATTGAATTTCCATGCATTTTGTCAATGGCTATAACCAACTAGCATTAAACATTGATTGTTTTGGCACTTCTGTTGAAAAGAATTTTGTTTGTAACAATCAAATCAATCAAAACCTTAACAATAATGGCATTAAACAACCCACCTACAAAAACCTCTTATTTCCGACAAATGCAAGATTTCGTCATGGGATCATTGTTGAGAGATCTACTGTGTATAAATTAGTGATATGACACGCGATATTTTGACTTTTCCTTCAAACAAAGCTAGAAGCATTTCATGACATTACACCAGCACTAAAGGGAGATAACTACAGCTAGTTTCCAAAGGGAGGTACTGTAAAAGCTTGCATACCAACCCATGCCAACTTTGTCATTTATACCGAAGCTCAATCAAACTTCATATACATCACTCTCTCCAATACTATCATTTACATTACAAGTAAAAATGTCCTCATGTTTTCAATCTGACCAATAATTGATCATTAAAAGATATTTTAACTACATCTGCGGCAAAAATTATTATGGATAGTGTAATGCACCAGTAAGCCTCTCTTCCATTCCTGCAATTCATAGTTAGGGCTTAAAGGATCTAACCAAGGCAAGCATGATACATTTTAGGACAATTATCAGAAATAAAGATGTGAAGCTCCAAAGTCATTTGAAAAGATTTGAACACTAGAGTAGCGTTTGCGGGACACCGCAAAAGCAGAGCAGCTCCGAAACTTAGGGTCTCACCTTTCCCTGTTCCGCCTTCTCGTCATCATCAATAAAATGGGATTTCTTTTTAACAAAAATTTGTTCAGTATTTGAGTTATTACTAATTATCTCTCGGGTCACTTTTCACAAGTTTGTTCTTAAAACCTATTTCTTCTTTCAAAATTTTATCAAAGGATTAACGTGGCCTTAACCAATATCTCATTATCTTGACCTTTGACCTTCAAGGTCACACCATCAATGAACACTTTTCATAGCGTATAACAACATGCAATGACTCAAAGTGTTCATAGTTAAAATACGGCATATTCACAAAAGCATGCTTAAGTTTTGACCTCACTGTGACCTTGACCGTTGACAGATTTTAGCGAAAACATTTTCAAATCTTGGTCTTTCTCCATAGTTCAAATATACCAAATAAGAGCCTATTAGCACAAAAAAAGTTTGAAGTTATCATGTTTACAAGGATTTTTTTTTAGCAATTTCAGAACTTGTGACCTTGACCTATGACCTTGAATATGAACATGTCAAAATAATTCCCCAGGGGCATAAGTTAGAAGTTATGTATATGAAGTGTTGATACCTCCTTGGAAAGAAGTTATTTAGTGATTTCAGAACTTGTGACCATGACCCTATTTCGTGACCTTGACCATTAAAATTCAAGGTCACATAATCAGTGATCACTTTTCATTGTGTATCACAATCATGCAATGATTCAAAGTGTAAATAGTTGAAATGAGACATTTTTGCAAAAGCATGATTAAGTTGTGACCTCGCTATGACGGATGTTAGCGAAAACCTTTTCAAATCTTGGCCTTTCTCCATAGTTGATATACACCATAGAACAACCTGATAGCACAAATATTTTTCAAAATATCGTGTTTACAAGGACTTTTTTTGTTGTTGAGATTTCAGAACTCTTGACCTTGACCTTTGACCTTGAATATGAATATGTCAAAAAAATTCCCCAGGGGCATAAGAAAGAAGTTATGTATATGAGTTCTCAAAACCTTCTAGCCAATACAAAACGCGCGGGCGGCGGCGATGGAAACTGCGCAAAAACTGATAGCAGCTCCGACTTAGTCGGAGCTGCTAATTAGATTAGTGAGATATTATTCAAGAGTTCCTGACAGATATGAAAACATGAGTACTTTTTTCCAACACATTCTTTTTTATGATAAACAATAATAAAAATTCTAACCCTAACCACAGCAGCTCAAAGTCTTAAATATGTACAAAATAAACAAACAAAGATGAACCACTGCAATAAATAATGTTTTGCATTGAGTACGTGCACCTGGTTCCAGGTCGTTCCAAAAATAACAATGTAGTGGGTTTGTTTGAAACCTCACCCTAAAATAACATTACGGTGATTACCTAAATTGTAAACACTTTCAATTTATCAGTTTCTAGTTTATTTACAGCCTAATGTAGTTCCTCACTTTACAAGTACTTTAAACAAAGTCCAATAAACAACCAAAACTTATTTTCCTAAAATAGAATTTGTATAAATCAATGAGAACAGATGTTACAATCAAAACGTTGTTTTGCCTTCGTACGACTAAAACATTTTCATAAACTATAAAAGTAACAACTCTATCTGTAATCTTGCTGATTTTATGTTGTATTTACAAAAACTAACAAAACCACGTTAACATACAAGTTGATAATTCAACATAATCCTTGTACCCGGTGAAATGATGAATAGCTTGGCTTTCAAATGTTAATGGCTAATGTACAATTTGATGGCTGGGTTTTCTGGTTTCTTTATACAAGAATATGTACAAGCTGAAAAGGTAACAAATGTATGTAAGCATAAAAAGGAAAATTCTAAAAGCATAGCAAAATTATGCATAAAAACTTGAGATTCAAGCTAACACTGAACTGAGATTCAGACAGAACTCCAAAACACAGTTGATCTAATCAAATAAAACAAGAGAATTTCAGTAAGGAAAAACACCAGAAAAAGTTAACCAAAATGAAACAAACATCCATTAAAATTATTCTGTGGAACATAAAATTTGCAGAATTCACATCTTCCAAAAATCATAATTCATCATCATTATGCATAACAATATAAAAGAAAACTAAATGAAACTATCAACATTATTTTCAAACAAAACACTTCATATTCTTAAATTATCTTTAAACAAATTGAAATAAATTGTAAACATTAAAAATAAAAACAGAAAACTTAATTAAAAAGCACTTAAAAAGAACACTGAACAGAGGATAAAATCAAACTTATTCAAAACAACATCGAAGGCACAAAAACACATCAAACATTTACATCTTAGTGTAACATTATTACAAGATGAAAGGATCTTTGTTGCTGAATTGCAAAAATAACAGTGAACAGAATCATTGGCTCTGTAGCTTAATAGACTTTGTAGGGTTTGAGTCGTCCCAGATACTGTACAATCTCCATGACCATGAACATTACTTACTTAAATACCCCAGCAATTGTCAGTGCAATTACCAACATAACTAGGCACTAAATTTGAAGAAAATCAACCAGTTTTTCACAATTGTTGCTGTCCTTGAAAAGATCCTTAAGACCAAAGGTCAAATTTCGTGGATATTATACTTAATTGTGTCCTGCCTACAAGTAGAAAGTGATTCACATATTGGAGGGGAAGAAGACAGGATTGGAGAAAACGAAAGAAAATGTACCAATTATGTAACAAAGAATGCCACCTTGTTTCTGAGTTTAGAGATACCTGTCAAGCCAATGTTTGATCCCCTACCAAGATACCTCCCCAAAATATTTCAACTTTTGGGAGGCCAGTGGCCATTTTGCCTGGGCGGGTATGGGGAAATTTATTTTTGATATCCCATATTTGTCCAATGAGTTTATTTTACTTATATTTTGAATTCCAAAGAATAAAGAGAACCTTATTTTAACTTAATTCATGAATTACAAAACCTTGATTCAATTTTTTTCTTGACATAGGGATCATTATATTACAATACTTGTAGCCTAAAAGGGTGATGTAATCAATTACAATTTCAATTCTGTGCTATTATGGGAGTTTTATAATTGAAGTTAAAGATAGCACAAAGTCTTTTAAATAAGATGAATATTGATACTCAGTTTGTTGACCTCACCGGGTGTTCATTTAACGTCTTTCTAATTTCAGAAACATACAAAACAGCAACCAAATGCAAAAGTTTGTTCAGAAGTGAACGCAAATAAATACAAAATTCTTGTTCACAATATGAAACAACGGTTGATATTAAACCTGCAACTCATTATGATAGTAACTGAAGACATAGCACAGTAGTAGCTGCCAGAGAGGACAAGAAAGTAACTTAGAAAACTCAACAACATCCTACATAGCTATTTCATTAGATGGCGAGAATTGGCCTTGGTCCTTGCCACAAACAAAGAAGACAGGTACAAGACCCAAGATGCATTTCGGTCACAGCTTACTTTCTTTGAACTATTGACAAGACCCAAGGCCTGAGTTCAGCAAGGGATGCTAAGCTTGATAAATAGCATCATTACTAAGTTTGGCAAATATGGACTAGGAAGGCTGTGAAAATACAACGCAAGCCATGTAAGGAATATAATACTTCAAAACTGAGATTTTTCACATTTTGTGCAGTTGTCAAATACCAAGGACAAGAGATTCAAGAGAAAAAGATGCAGTTGTAATTCCAATCATTTATGACAAACGATTACCAATAATTTTGATCCCTTGCAATTAGGTAAAACTGATAATTGTTTTACCAGAGTTTCTCAATGACAGGGTAACTAAAACTGATTTCTTGCAGCAGTAAAAACCAAATAAACTTAAAAACAGGAATTGTTTTCACCGCAAATCGATTTTCTTCTTCAAATTATCTTGAAACTTATCATGGCCAAAATGTAACAGTGTATCATATTGACATGGTAGGCTATACACAGAGATCCATTGTTGACTGTCCTAAATACTAAAGCATAATTTTTGAAAATAAAGAAAGACGTAAACTATGCCGAGCATAATGAAATTGATAACATATTTCAAATTAAATTAGTGTTTCTACACTCACTCGTTGGCATAGTTTATGCAGTAAAAGGAAAGTGTATCTATTGTTGAAATAAAAGTTAAGGAGATGGAGAAAAAGCATAGTCTAACAGGAATGAAGCGACTTTTGACACCAAGAAGTAAGTAATTTGGCTAAATTCTCTTGATAAAAGTAGGCCAATCTACTCACTACATACAATAGGCATATAATTCCTTGGGATTGGAATGCTAGAGGTTCTTATGCCAGTGTTGATCTGATTCAGCAAATTTTGGAATTGTCACTCAAAGCTCATTAATCCTCCCCCTCCTTTGGCAAATAAGAATGGTTGCCTGCAGTATATACATTCCAAGGTACTCAAGGCTTCCGAGGGTTAAATAGGAGTTTCAAATCCACTACTGTTTACAGGGTTAAATCCGGGATTTGTTATCGTTTTTCCTGTCACTCCAATCTCCTTTTCCAATTCTGTGTCCTGAATGTCAAATTTGGGGATTTTATGTGCTGGTCTCCATTCTGGCGTTGGTTTCAACAAAAAGCGGATTTTCTGAAATGATAAAAGATTGATTTAACATGATTGATGGAATACAATATAATCATGACAATGACACATCAAGCTGTCTCTCATCAACTTTTGCAGTGGTGATCAGTCGACTAAAAGCACAATGATTCTCAATTGGTATTTAAAGATATCAGCTTTATCCAAATTTTTATTTGTAGGGAAGAGAGAATAGATGCTGAAGATGTGGGGCACCTATGGCCCTGTTTAGGAGTCAGATGGTCTACAAATCTATTATTTGTAATCCCCATTGCCCAAAGAATCTAAAGGCAAAGCGTTAATCACTAAACTCACCTCGATAAATGATAGATCAGAAGAGGTCCTCCTAATTTTCACCAAACTCATACTCAAAATGGCAATCACAGGAATTAGAGCAAGAACCCATCCTATACCATCGGCCCAGATTGGGTATCTCTTTTCTCCATACTTCATTGGTGTGTACTGGATCCAGTTGAAAAACAGCAAGAACTGGAAAGAAAACAGAAATGTGTGAAATTCATTTTACTAAACAAACTTTACAGTGTGCCGATTGCCTTGAATTGAAATTATGATTTGCAAATTTTTCAAAATATCCTTTCCTATAGCTTTTCTGATCATACTTTTCTTCAATACTTAAAACCTTCCATTAATCTCAAACAAATTCTTAATTTCTTTCTCAACATTTGTTAGAAATGCCGTAACACAACATATGTCGAATGAACATACCTATGCTACAAAATAAAGTTGATAATTACTGCAAGCTAAAATATATAGTCACATTTCTCTCAAAGCAGAAAGGAAAATATTCAAAGCGACTCACAAGTAGTGTTCCTGGTGTAAGATATTTCCAGAAGAGGGTGAAAAAGTTGTGCCAGATTCTACTCTTGCGTCCAATCATCTGTTCAACGTCCTGCAGATACCGTTCACTGCCTGAAATATATTCAAGCTATTTGAATGAAAAGAGTCAAGAGTTTGACAACCTAAACATGGACATAATATATTGGACAGTTTTGAAATTTTGGTTACAAAAAAAGCCTTTGTCTCTATCCAAACAATTTTTTGTTTTTAAACTTTTAATAGCAAAAGGCATGTTTATTACATGCACGTTTCAAGAAAACACACTGAACAGGATTGAGTTCTGTTCTGAAGCCTATGTCCTCTTCTTGTGTCTAAGTCCAGCTTCTTTCCATCGAAATAAATATCTGTCCAGTGTAGAACTTTCTTGTGTTGAGTTCTGATATGGAGATGAAACATCCAGAAGCAAGGACAGAGTGAAGGACCTCATTGTATACCCTGCAGATTTTATTGGTGCAGGAATTATATCTTGTGAAGGAAATTAGATAAACCCAATATCACAATGCCATACCGATATTTCAGTCAAACATTGCTCACTTTTTAGAGAAGTAAATTGTAACCTACCATAGATCCAGCCAATGATGACGCATTCAAGGATGGCCATCAGAAACACGGACCAGCTTGCTGCGTATGTATCCATCAACAGAAGGATGTACATGCCTCCCTGGAAATAGAAAATAAAATATTATTTGAAAATGTCATTAGAGATGCTAACGCTGGTATACATATGTTCTCATGCATACTCCCATAAGCAATATCCTGAAGACCGTTTCAGATGCATGACAAAAATACATTATGATAAAAATTGTTAAGTTGTTTTCTTCCCCAGTGTTATCCCACTAAGACAAGCTTAATTTTCACAAATCCATTAGGTCTTTGTTGTGACCTTTAAAACTAAAACAATAAATAAATTTTACTGGCATCAGACTCCAATACTCTACAGATTTTCCTGATTTTACAGATATTTCATGTCTTACAACATGTCTCATGTCTTGAAAATAGCACAAGTAAACTAGCTTGTGGCTTGTAAAGATGCTTGACGAGTAAGAAGTATGTTCTCTTTATACAAGGAAGTATTAGAGATTTTAAAGACGTCATGATTATATTTGGTGCTAGCTTGGAACGAGTTTTTGGTTACTTCTTTCAGAAATTGTGAGTCAAAATGAATGTTTTGATAAGGTCAATTGCAACAGTGTTTTGCTATGGCTATTAAACGATATCCCACCTCTGTACAGATGACGAGACCTCCAAGGAAACCACAAATGCTGACACCAAGCACCACCCAGGTTTTCTTCTGGCGGAGATGTGGGTATGTGTCCTGAACTGCGGTCATCAAAGTCTCCAGCAGCGCAAACTGAAACCGGGTTGATGAATGTAAGCCTTTCAGAAGAACAAGCTAAAATTGGTTGCAGAGCACCAATTCAACTTTTGAGAAGAGGAAACTTACAGTGCTTCTACAACCAGCGAAATCTTGCTTTCAGTTGAACTAACTAACTAGTCTCTCCTAACTTAACCGGTGGTTTCTGTACTTTTAAACCTTGAAATGGAATTTTATATTCGCAGACTTTCTATAGAAAGTGAGACTCAAATGAACATTATCTCTCTCTCACTTAATGGTAGGGTTAAAATGATCCACAAATACATTAGTTGAACAGTTCAGTGCATTGTGAATCAAACGGTAAATTGCATGTCATATTTTTTTTATTCGTCCTTTGTTGTAATTAGTTTAATTATCTATATCAATACACTGACAAACATAGTTTCTACAAAATCTAGCTTGAATCTCACCTCGCTACCCATGCCGAGAGTGATCAACATGAAGAAGAAGAGGAAGGACCAGAGCGGCGATATCGGAAGTCTCGTTACCACGTCCGGGAACACGATGAACGCTAGTCCTGGACCTGAACAGATACAGAGGCTTTGCCAATATTCAAAATGTCTATGTATGATGTCCATGTGTACCATATCTCATGGAGTTACTTGCACGACATTCAGAGATTTTTTTAAGAATCTATAGTCTTCAATTTGATGAAAGACCGTGTAATATTTTAAGAGAGCATCCAAAAAAATTTTTCTCACTAACTTATGTCATTTTCACTCTTAAGCTATGACATATATATTATATATATTAACATTTTACAAAGAATTACCTTGTTCAACCACTTTATCCACAGGCATATCAAGTTCATGGGCTAAATATCCAACAATTGAAAATATGACAAATCCAGCAAAAATGCTTGTGCAGATATTTCCTATAGAAACAATCAAGGTATCTCTGCAAAGAAAGACAAAAGAATTCAGAAACATAAAACACAAGAAATGAAATAATAAATATTTTTTTAAATTTTTTTTTAACAGTTTTTTTATTCACTTCATTTGGATACAGTCATCAATATTCAGTACAATATATAGGAACAATTGATATGGAACATTGTGCATAATAAAATTGGCATTTTCGTTACAAACCATAGTGGAATAAAACAGTGTGTGGAAAAGAGATGTATCGATCGTGGGTCACCTCATTGAGAAATATGACGTAATAAATATATTTTCATAAGAAAGTTTCAATGTTTTAATCTAAGATATCAATGACAATCAAGCCAGCATTCGATCAATATTAGCAAATTATCAAGGATGAAAAAATGTGGTATCAAGCATGTAATAATAAAAGTCAATGGGAAGGTTGTTTTACAAAAGAATACTCTAAGCATTGTGTTTCAGCAAAATCACTGGCATAATGAAGGGATTACAATTTTCAAATCAACAAGTATAGAGAAAGATATTAAGACGAACTTACTTGAAACAATCATTGTGAAACTTATTGTAACTGGAGAGGGTGATGAGACCTCCCCAAGCTGGACTCAAAGCGAAGAAAATCTGCACAGCAGCATCGACCCACGTCTGCAAAAACAAGACAATTGTTGATGATAATGCTGCATTGTGAAAGAATAAGCAAGAGTTTCTGAATATTCACTTAATTTTGGAGTATATACTTCTAAATCCTTCAATCCACCTGATGAAGTATTCAGACTCTGAAACATGTACCGGTATGTTCACGATAATGGAGTTATTACCAAGAATATTTTTGAGTTGTCTTTTATTTCCAAACATGACAACTCAATACAAAAACAGTTCAGTTTTAACATGAGTGCATAAATATGATCTTATAAATATGTTCACAGAGTTTGATTAACAAGTATTTATATATTCATACAGAAAGTGGACAATCTTGCTTTTCTACATTGAAATTACAACACTGATATGAGTACCGTATATTACTGTGTATAAGGCGACCCTGTGTATAAGACGACCCCCTTTCTCAGACCCCTAAAATCAGGTAAAAACCATGTATCTCATGTATAAGACGACCCCCCTTCTAGCAATCGTGGAAACAGGTCCACATGCCATGATGGGAAAACACGTTGGTAAGATTTGGTAACGGTAAGTTGATACCGGTAATTTTTTAAGTAACATGACATAAATGTTTTGTTATAATCGTTTGTTTTTTAAATAAATTGTTTTAAATTTACCAAAATAAAAATTACATACGTTTTCCTACTGTGTTTGTTCTGATTTTTTAATGATTTGTCATTTTCTTGTCAGTTCAAGCGAGATTAGCAACACTACAGTCAACAATCTATCGTAAATATTCGCCGTGTTATAACGTCTAAACAAAGCCGATACTCCATACACAGATTTAGAAGTCGCTTCAGTGTTTATATGATAAAAATGGTGCGAAGAGCTTTGATAACCAAGCTTGATTGCGCATGTCCGAAGCCAAGCAAAATTTAATGTCTAGATTTCTATCGTAGTGATGTAAATATTTGTCCTTCTTATAAACAAAGTTGAACTAGTTGTATTTAACACTGCAGAATGCTTTTGAAAGGTTGGTAATGTTTGATAGCTGAAGTCAAGCCATTATTTTACATTCCAACTCTGGTTCGCTTTACCGCTGATTCTCTATTACGCGGCTGTCAGTATGGCTCCCAACATGTGTTATAGCGAGGGGCCACTCAATGCAGTAAACTTCTCAAGCTAAAGACGTGTTTATTTAACGTTGACACTTCCAGAGAAGGATATACAGACCAATTACTGATAAGAACACAACAAAGCTAAGATAATTACCGGATACATGAATGAATAACTGCCCTGATTGGAATTAACATTACGTCAATGACACGTGATCGAGATAAGCTTGTCAAGTTTTATGAATGAATAGGTTAGTTGTAGAATTTCATTGGTCCCCGTCATGAATGAATTGATAAGTTGTAGAATTTCATTGGTCCACGTCACTGAATTTATCGATCGTTTGCTTGACTGCTGGTACGTACCACTTTTGGTCCGTCAACCTATATTTAACTCCATAAAGTAATAAAAAAAATAACATAATAATACATAATAATTATTTATAAATATTTATTTCCATTTTGTAAACATGAGTTGACTGTATTGCTGTTTCCGGTTTCAACATCGTGAGTTCGTCAATGAAGCTTCAAAATTTCTTCTTCTGAAACATAGCCCTTGTGTATAAGACGACCCCCTTCTTTGACCCCCTATTTTCTGGTATAAAAAAGTCGTCTTATACACAGTAATATACGGTATATATTCCTTTTCATGGAATTTTTGTGGACATAAAACAACAGTTGCTTGACAATAAATGATCACAGACCTAATCAAAGCAGTTATAGTTGTAACTCTCACCAACATAATAGTTTTTACCTTTGCCAACTTCAGTTTTTCAAAATCTGGAGTGAGGTAGAAAATAATTCCATCTTTGGCGCCATCTAGTGTCACACCTCGGAAGAACAGGATTGTCAACACAACGTATGGGAACAGAGCCGTAAAATATACAACCTGAAAGAGGACAAGAATCGATTCAACCTTCCTGGAGCATAATAACCCCCAACACACCGTCATCATCACATGGATTTATCAGCGAGACCTTTGAAGACCATCATTATACACATTATGTTGGAACCAAATATCCCTTACATGTCAAAGGTTATGTAAAGTCATATGTATAGGGTAATTGAAGCAAATGATGGATAGTTATGCTAAATACAATTTTATTTCTTAAAGCCACATGGCATAATTTATTATGACCCAACGAAGTTGCAGTTTGATTGGCTTACATAAATCAAGGGTGGGTATTTTGAGTTTATCAGATGAAGTATCACAGGAATACCGGAGTACCTGAGAGTGATTGACAACGCAGTGACAAAACTAGGGAATATGGTTACATGTTTTCAGGGTCAAGTCGTGGACTTTTTAGTTTTTAACCCTAAGTTACAGAGTTCAATCTGGTTCTTGTAGTTGAATAGTTGAACCATGGTTTGTTCAAATGACTGATAAGTTTACAATCGTTATAAACGAAAACAAGGTGACTTTATCCCAAATGCTTTTGTTGATTCCCAAATCAATAAATACTCCATATAGACAATTTCCAAAATCTTCATCAAGTTTTCGGGCCCATATCAGCATGTAAGAATAGAAGGACTTACCTTTCCGACAGACTTGACACCTCGGCTTAGAGCCAGGAAAGTTAGTGACCACGCCAAGAGAAGACAGAGAGCGATCTGCCATTTTACTGTGCCCAGATCATCAATACCATTTGTCATCGACAGAATGTGATTTCTGAAAGGAAACAAACAGAGAAATGAAAAGGGTTTTAAACAAGAAGACATAGTCATCAACATCCCCCGGCAGACCCAAGAAATTGGAACAAGGGCAATAATACGAGAAGAGATAATTGTCTACTTCTCATTTTCATTCCATCAAGGTATTGATACCCTCAAGCCACACAACTGATTTGATTTTAAACAGTTTCTGAGAAAAGCTGTCCCCTTTGGAGATACCATGAACAAATATACGGAAAAGGGCAGTAACTCCAGAAAAAATGATTGCACGCTTCTCATTTTCGAACTCCATCAAGGTATTTATGCCCTCAAGCCACACACCAACTTTGGTTATCCTATCTTTAACGTTTTTTGAGAAAAGCTGTCCCCTTTATTTCGGGCGGATGCACACATGCACGGACGGAGCTCAAACCTATATCACCCTTCCACTTCGTGGCGGGGGATAATAATAGCTCTGTTTGAAAGTTCAGTGCTGAATAGTTTCTTCCATACCCTCACAAACACAGTGGGTGATTATTTGGGATAAAAGTGAAGATTAAAATATGAGCATATAATCAATATTGTGTATGCTCTCTTCCCAAATGTTTGTGCCTGAGGTACTAGATCACCATGAAGAAAACTGTCAAATAGGTCAAATCCCTCTTTGCCTTTCACAATGGGGTTTTCAAATCTTCAATAGCTTCAAAAAGATTTGAGCAAAAGGATTTTCACCTTCAAATCTTCAAAAGATTTGAGCAAAAGGATTTTCACCTTTGAAGGATCAATTCAGGTAATTCAGATTCAATTGGTAAGTAACCCTGCAAGGAGTAATCCTCTTGGTAAGGATAAATGTCATTTCAGAAATCTAGGGCAAGAGATAACTCACTCAAAGAAATCTTGAGCTGGCGCATTTTTTTCTGTATGGTTGGCCTCGGTTAACCCTTCATTCTCTGCATATGTCTGGTTGTAGCAAATGTTTTGTAGGTACACAGATCCATTCAGTTTATGGCATAAATCAGCATCAGTGTAAGAATAGCATCCTGAAAAGAGATTTGATGCATTTTAACTTTTGGAATTTTCTATTCACAAGTGCAACTACATTTGTTTTACTAACGAAAAAAACCTGTACCGGTAACATTAACAAGAAACATACATTAACAATTCTTCAATACATTATTTAAGACATTGGATTGTGGCTATTAACACATCCTGCCAATATTTGTTCATAAATTTAACAATAACTATACACAGGCTAATAAATCAAAAGTAGGACTTACTGTCCGTCATCCAGGGTTGGCGACACCGCTGCCAGGGCAGCTCGGAGGTGAAGGAAGTGAACATGTAGAGGATAGCCCAGGCGATGATTACCGTGTAGTACAGAGATACCAGGGCAGACACTGCTATCATGCCATACCCAAGACCTGAACAGAAATTGTTCGGGTAAGTTTTCTGTATCCTATACCTGCTTATACAGCAATATTCCAAGGATCACTCATATTTACTTGGTCAGTGACAATCCTAGATTATTCCCTTTGTAAATGAGTTGTCGTCCCAGTTATCAGTGGTTTTGCACTTAATTATTCAGCAACTACCCTAAGAAAATTCAAGACTAGATTATAATATGACATCAAACCTGATATAGCTGAGATAATCTCAAACATATTGAGGTAAATAAACTAAATGAGCCCATAACAAGATATTTTATTATTTTTCAAGAATGTTGGGAATGTTGATTTGCCTACTATGTTTTGAATTAACTTTTTTAAAACTAAACTTTATTTCATTTCCCAAATTGAGTATTCACTTTACGGATTGCACTTGCACATTTAAATGTTTACACTGTGGTACATCAACTTCAAAATGGCAGGGCTCAAAGTAACTAATGAATTAATAGTACTTGTTCGTGATATTTGAGAAGTCCGACCAAAAAACATAAATCATAAAACATATTTGCCAGTAAATCCCGAAAAGTTTTGTTAGAAAAATAACTCTCCACCCATGAATTATTTTCTAGCTTAGTCAAGCATTTAAGAGAACTTCCTGAAAGGGCAAGACACACATTCTTGTTTCACAATTTTTTGTTTGGTCTTACCATAAAAGAGTGGACAGATACGATCAAAGATGGCAGCGGGACCGAGGGCGGCAAACTGACCGAATGAAAGTTCAAGGAACATCATTGGTAATCCAACCAACAGCAACATGATGATAAAAGGGAACAAAAATGCGCCTGGAAGAGATATAATTGATGAAATATAGAGGAGAAATTCAAGCAGACATTCCAAATTTCAAACTTGTCTCAAGATTTTAAAATGTACAATAACATATCGTCAATACTAAAGAATTCAAATCAAAGACAAACATAATTTCATAATACTGGTCAAGAAAACTTTATGTTCAAGTCATACATTGAGACAAAATCTTAGTTTTTATCATATGGACAGTGAGTCCCGAGTCCTGCATGAAATACTCATCAAATTTGGAAAGGACTCATAGAAATAAAAGTTACGAGTCCCCTGGACTCAAAGGTTTTTTTAATCTAGTATTTGCTTCCTGCTTGAGGTAGCGAGTCCCTTGACTGTATGTCATATTTGTAAATTTATCACTGAGGGAGAAATATCTCATTTAATTCAATGGTTAAGTTGACAGAGACATGGTCTCCATGTTAATCTATACAAAATATGTCACACCTCCTCCGTTCATGTATGCCAGGTATGGAAACCTCCAGACATTTCCGAGGCCGACGGAGTATCCGAGGAGAGACATGAGGAAGTCAAACCGCCCTGACCAGTTGCCGCGATCTGGCGGGTCTTCAATGTTTCCTTCCAGGTCATCATCCAACGGGGTGAGAACTGTGCGACTGGAGACATCCTGAGCGAGTGTCTCATTTGGGTTCTACATAGATAGAAATACAAGAGTTCAAATGAATTACTTTGATTTTATCATTTGGTTTGAAGTTAAATGTTAAATGATTCAAGTAACAAAAATTCTGCCTAATTTCAAGCAATACTATTCAGATGAAAACCTGTTTTATAACCATTTGATCTGTAGCTCATCAGAATTTGTAAAATATGAGTTTTCTAACATTAGTAGTTCCTGAAGAAGTTATAAAGAAGAGAATGTTTGAGTGGCACTGTGGATATCCTGTCATGCCAATATTCGACATTTGAACAAACTAAGTCTCCATGTAACAAAGATGGTATTCTGAAAACTTGAACTTAGAATGCCAACTGGTTACAGAGAAAAACTACTGATCCCTTAGGTACAACCCAAATAAAAATTGAGTAGAAAAATCAAAATGTGAAAGTTTACCGACGAAAATTTCATGCCATAAGCCCATCTGGCCTTTTTGGCCTGATGAGCTAAAAATCAAAATTTCATTTCTTAAAAACTCAATGGTATAATAAACGAAATATTTTGGATCAATAGGATTTTGGCGGTTGCAATTTTAAAGCAGAAAGACATAAGAAACAGTTTGTATATGCATACATTTACATGTACTTGTGTTACCGGTAGAAAGATGGTAATAGCCCATGCAGTTGATCCCAGTAATTAATAAAAGGAAAAAATTATATGCAGCAAAGAATCCATGACAAAAATTTCTATTTCCTGTTTTTATGTAGCTTTGAATCTTGAAAAGTTCTTGGTAGCGATTTGCTTGCAAAATCAACTTTTGAGTAAGGTAATGATTCAATAGTGAGGACAATATTTCCACTTTGATGAATGGACTAAAAAGAGAAAAAGTTTTGTGTAAGTAGTTCAGTACCAATGTGTTCTTCAGTTTAAAAGATGTCTTTGCACAATTTTCAATCATACTTTAAACTCACTTTAACTTCATTATAAATAACTCCAAATAAACATTATAATCAGTTCAATAGTTGGTGACTTTTCCCACATAGATGTTTCTGCCATAAAAAAATGTCATGAACTCTTTAATTAAGAAAATTCTTAAAATTAACATCACCTATGCATGTAAATATCCTTGATGATAAGTGATATCAACTTACATGAAAGAAAATTCACATTAAATATTATATATAATACCTTTTATGATGATAATAATAATGATAAATAAAATCTCATCATAAGGAGGTTCATAACCTTGCTCGTGACGATTATCACGATAGTCTAGAAACACTATCATTCATGTGTTGGGTATTAATTTTCCATTTGAACTGTAAAAGGCATTTGAAATGTCAAGACAGATCAGATTCAAAACAGATAATAAGCAAATCCAATGGTTTGACCTCACTGCTTCGATAACAATGCATATAGCTTAAGAATATGATAGGATACTTCAAACGTCTCAAAAGCAAGGTTATGAACACACAGATTTGATTTTGACTAATTTCTTATAAGGGATGAATTCATGTGATGAGTGATGATGTGAGAGTGATGGTCAGTGAAGAGATGGGAAATAAAGCCATGCAGAGAAAGACTACTTTGTTCTAATGAGAAAAGAACCCGGCACAAAGCATCAGTTTGCAGAGAAGTGTGTACACTAGATATTTCTCAACTTAGTGATTTCCATTCATGTGAATAAGGGGGATATAAAAAGGGAAGTCTCTTTAACTAAAAAATAAACAGGACCGGTCTGTGATAGAATACTGAGTTATTGTGTGAAGGACAGTTATTTTTTCTTGTGACAATATTGTTTAAATCAAATGTTTTCTTGCAATGCCAATGGTAGCTTCTATTACCATTACAGGTGGCAAATACCATTTCAGATATCATTAAAATAAGAAGATTATTATGGGGTGTTGTGTAAATACAAATAATTACATCTGGTTCGAGTGTATTTTCAGGAAACTCTTCTTTGTACCAAGCTACGCCCCAGCCCGCGTTCTCGCGTGGCTCCGATCCAGCTGGATACTTCTCAGTTCCACGCTGAAAACAAAAAACTCAACACATACACAACAATACCCAAAGGAACCCAAACAGAAAGGTACCAAAATCACTCACGCAAAGCTTTACACAAAGTAAGGCGCCAACACCAGTAACAGAAATCAAAGTGCAGTCTTGCTAAAGTGATGATCTATTTGGTCACTAAAGTCATAATTTCCTCAAAACTAGAAATCAAGAATGATTATATATATAAGATTCAAACTAAAATGATAAATCTATTGATTCAAGCATCAGTATTCAGTATTAAAGTTAGATCATAATAATATGAAAACTTGTAACAGTTCTTTTGGATGCAGATTATGAAATATTTAATTATTTACATATATCATGAACGAACTCAATATTTATTGCTTTTAACTATTAACCTAAAGATCATTCAATCAAATTTCAAATAGAGTTTTTTTTCGTATTATCATGTTTTCTTTAAAATTCAATTCACATCTAACAGATTACATCAAAGTAAACACATTAATTGATAAAAGAAAGAACCTAAAAATATACAGTATTTTCTCTCTCTTTCAAACACATGTGCATCAAATCAAACAAATTAAAGAAGCTATCTGAAAAAACAATCTACTGTGAAGCCACAACAATCTAATGTTGATCTCCTACATAAAAAAATATCACAATCGTAAGAAAACAATTAACTTGATTTGACCATGCAGAATCAACTCAATAGTCAAAATTGACTCTATATAAAACACTGAAGCGTCAATGCCGGAAAAGGAAAAGAACACACCGTGCCATGTTAGCAATGGAGATGAGATGACGTGAGGTAGATGACATCTTGAAAAAAACAAAATGTACACACAACTCCTTGTACACAATAATAAACAGAAATGAAATAATGCCAGAGAAGATGAAAATGACGCATAATGATGGAAATTCTACCAATGACATTAGCTAGTACTAACAACTCTGATGAATGAAATTGGATGAATGAAATTGGATAAATGAAGATGAATAAATGAAGTTGAGTCAAGACAGTTATTTTGGATTCCTTGATCAGGTAAAAAGAACAATATTACAATCAAACAACAATTAGATTTAGGGTTAACAAATCTGTCGGAGAGTCTAGCAGATATGAAAATTATTTTGAAAAAGAAGGAAGACTTGTTGAGATTTTCCAGGGATCACTTTAGGCAGGGATTTGGGGATATTTACTCATTGATGTACCAATATATCCCATAATAAATACTGAAGAGGGCAGAAAATCCCATTGCAAAAATGTGAAATGATTGTTATTATTTAGAAATATCCCATTACTTTATCTGAAAATCCCATTGTGTAAGGCAAAGGGGAGATTCTTCTCCCTTTGAAACTCTGCTCCAGGGTGATCCCTGTTTTCTAAACAGGAAGTTAAATGAAAAATTGGGCAAGTTAGTGACCTCAACACTATTGTAGATAAGCACCAAAAAAATTTAAATTGACAAAATTGTAACAGCGATGGCATGAGAGAAATTATTTCTTTCTTTGAAAAGTACTTCTGAATGAAGGTAATAAAATGACCATGTTTCTTGGAGATCACATGGCCTTGTGTCATTTTTTTTCTTTATGCTTCCATCACTACAAAGCTAGCCATTTGTTGATTTTATCACCAGGCAGTTAACCCATTTTCCCCCGATTGGTCAATAAATCTAAAAGATATTTTAAATAAGAGAAGTAGGTGGTCAAGTATTATTTGTGATGGGTCAAACTATCCCTCAACCAACAGGTAAAAGGTAAATATAGACTAATTGCTGAACTAGTCCTCCTACCAGTATATATTTTGCCGTTGGAAGATATTGGAAGGTCGTTTAGTATCCTCGATAAATAAGCTTTGCTAAATTTAGCTGCTGATTATCCATTCTTGATCAGAGCATTCCTGGGCAACCACTTTCTTGATAACATTGATTGCAACGGAAGGTAAGGGGTCAATGTCATGAAAAACATTACTAAATTTTCTTTGACATGTATTCGATGTGGTATGGCACCGCGCTCAGTAGAGGTGTGACGATACATCGATACTGACATGATCGTGATACAAACCATGACGATAAATAAATCGATACGTTTTATTGAAAAGCAATACAAGTACGATACGTAATATGGTTTTTTTTCATTAAAAAATGAAGATAAACTAACTTAAACTATGACGATTTACGACAACAAACGCGAAACGGCAAGTAAAAATAAGCCTGGGCGCCGCCATGTTTATTGTTGCTATGCAACGTCGAAGTCTCGCAGCAAACGAGATCGACAAGATGGCCGACCAGAGTCATGCGGTCGTTGAGAATAGCGAATTTATTAAGGCGCCCTCGTCTTTTAAGAGTGGTGTTTGGGGTCATTTTTTATTGTCAAAGGACAAAACAAGTGTAAAATGTAAGTTGTGTGACCAGATATCCAATTACAAAGGTAACACCACCAACATATAGATAATCATTCAACATCTAGTCATCTACATAGACATGTATCGTGATACGTATCGTATCGTATCGTATCGTACTGCAGTATCGTGATACGTATCGTATCGCAAAATTTCTGTATCGTCACACCTCTAGCGCTCAGACAGAAATACAATTACCTTCCTCGATAAGATCGTAACTGTTGCTTTATTTTAGTCTGCACCTGTCCACAATTGATTCTACATTCACTGACTCTACACAACAACTCTTACAACAAGAATGCAGAGGTTTTTGTTTTTTTTATCTTTGGTATGTACATTCGTTGAAACCTCAGGTTCACATATCCCTAACAGGATTACATTTTCAGGTGGAAACACTGAGTGACTCATTTTTTTCCTGAAAATTACTCTGAGAATATTTTGAAGATTACAAGTTCATTATTCTCAACTGCCTTGGTGAAAATGTTATGATTACCCATTTCTTTGTTTGAGAGGGGAATGCATTTGTTGTTTAAACATTGAATGTACATAACTGTAATTTTACCTTACTTTCACATTCATAAAATTAACACGTGCAGATAAAAACATATTAATCAAATACAGAAAGATAATCAAATGTTAATACAAACACGTCTGTTCATGACAGGAAAATAATTTAATGGAAATTTGTTGTAATAATATTTATGTCTCAAATTACAAGGATAACTAAAACAGCCTGAAAGCATGACTCACTAAGATAAGATGAGCGACTTATCGAGAGTTACCTCCCTTGCATTGAAAACAAAGCTGTGATTCATGAGGATAAATAAATGTCGTCATGTGATGTGTTGGTAAATAAAGTTGACTAACACCATGGCAGTCGACATAAAGAAATGATCTGATAAATAAAATAACTAGTAACTGGTCAACAAGTTGACAACAACTTAGTAACAGAGACATTGGAGAATGGCAACATAGCACTCGAGTAAGCCATTCATAAGCATTTCTGTCAAATATCAAACAAGTTAAAACTCAGTTTTCGACAAAGGATGAGGTAATTGTTGTTGTGATGACATGATGATAAGTCACATGCTGCCCTACCTCAGAGTCAAGAGTTTCAGATGTATGGAGAGCAATATCTGGAATGCGTTGATGTGGATTTGATGAGGAAATTGGTACCTCCAATAATCGTATCCCTTGGGCCAGTAGGGAGTGACTTCGATCACTCAAACCTGTCCCAAAACGTTTATCTCCCGAGTCCATAGGAAAGAACTAGCGATAGGAACAGCAAGCAAACCAGGCTGGTAATTGCGAGGCAGTCAGATATAAATATATGCTTCGGTATGCGAGGCAAGAGCTTGGTCTGGTGAAAGATCAGCCAGGTATTCAAGAAGTCACTGAACCTCCGAATCACATGATGTAAACAGAACTTGCAATACACCTGTAACCTTTAAATAAGGGTACCGTGCCAACTTCAGACATCTTACCAGATGCCCTCAGTCAGTGTTTACAACCTTGCCTTCCTGACACGCAACCTGCGCTGTTATTGCGTATATACTACAACAAATAGAATGTAGATCTGATCGATGATGCAATATACAGTAATTGACGCTGCACAAGATTAACATCACATGATTGCAAGTCTGTTGTTCCTATATGTTTTGAACTTCTTAGTTGAGTGATCAAGAATCAATTGGAGAAGGTTAATGGGTGAACCCCCCAATCCCCACATCTACACAATTGAATTTTCCTGAGAAGTAATGTGACATTGAACAATTAGTAAAGAATTATATAATTGTTACCGGTATATAGTTTTATTTACATTAATACAAATGGTTCACTTCCCAAATGTAGTATTTAAAATGGGATATCTAGATGTAACAATTGGTAAATATTCCCAAATATCTGCCTGAAGTGATTCTTGATTGATCTGCTAAAACCATTATTGCCCAACCATTCCAGCTTGGCTGAATTTGAGATATCATAACGGGCATAACCCATCATGTTTGGTAAAGGCCCAATAATATACATACCTTAAGTGGCATAGAAGTTTTTCTTATTGGCCCATATGATCATACTTAAATAATAATTCTGGTCACTTTAATCATCCAAGAAAATTGCAGACCCCCAAAAAAAATCAGTTGGTATTAATTGTCCCCTGGTAGTTTCTACCTCAGCACTGGACCATTAAATGAAGGGATTAATATGTTATCAGTCATTGTATACCACTATTCACTTAAACATACGCAGTACATAATTACAAGTGACAATTTATTAGGCTATGTACGCAATAGTGACCTTCATTTGTAATGTTCAACTGACCGAGTTATAATATTTTTCAACTCTGTAAGAGATTACATCATGAAGTCATGCAATAACACAAACAACATTCTGGATATGAGCCAAATCAAACCAAGATTGATTCTCCATTGAGATTTGTGTCAACTCTTAAGTCTTAAGAGCGCGCTATCTTTACAAATCTTTTTGAAAGATTGCCAAAGAGACCACCACTTAGCACTATCAATAGTATACATTATAATATGATCTCTAAGGAATTCTTTCGCATTTCAACTTATGTTACCTTCTTAAATCATTTAATTAGGCAACTTGATATTAGCCAGCTTACCGAATTTAGTATGCACCTATCAATACAAATGATTGTCGCAGTGTTGTTCCTAAGGGGGGGTCATGGAAAAATTTTCCCACCCTTTTGACTAGTTTCTTCTATCTTTTCAAAGGGGCATTTCACTTCAGATTTCCCCCTCCCCCTCAAAAAGCGGGTGATCTAAGAACAACACAGGATTGTTATTTTCAAATATGTAATAGCATTTAAGGATAACTCTACTTGACAGTAACAAGTTTATTCTTTCAAATTCTATCATTATCAAAAGTATTCATTAACCCTTTCACCACTTAGACAAAGCTGACCGCTAATATGTGCCCATATTAGGCATGGAGTGGACAGAGGGTTTTAAGCAAAGTTAGCAAACATAAAAAGTTGGCATCTTGTTCTGTTGTTCAATTGTAATTTGGGGGATATGCATGATATACACTGTTGCACTATTTTCAAATTAATAACGTTGTATGCTTTCATTTATTTAACACACTGAATGTTATCAACAGCCAAGGATTGGGAAAGGTAGGGGCCATGGGCCATTTTGCACATTGGATGAAAAAATGGCCCATTAAAATTTCAAATTTTACTGTTGCTAGAAAGGGGAATGACCCATTTAAAATTCAGAAAATGACTAAAAGCCTTAGAAATGGCCCATTGTCAAAGGTGTCTTTCCTAATCCCTGAACAGCAACAGGCCCCCCTAAGTAATTGAAGGAAATCTGTCAATTTGATGAAAACCCATCCAAATTAGAAAGAAAAGTGCCCATAATACAGAAAATGCTTCTTTTCTCAAAACAATCGCAGCAATATCGGTGAATCCACGGTAATTACAGAAACAGACAGGTTCATGTCAGAAGGAAACACATCGGGATCAGTCGCAACATTGGTCATTTCCATGAATTCTCGGTCGATGCCAGAAATGCACACATAAAAAAATGACGTAGATGAGTAATGTTTTTAGTAGCACCTTTTTACATTATACAGTCCGTACTTTACATGAATCAAAGTTAAAATACTTTTGTTGAATGTGTCTAGTAGGTATAAGGAATTAACGGGACTATAGGTTATGGTCATGAAAATGAGTAGTTAGGGTGATAATGTTAAAACAGTTTGCGATTTGCCGATTGTTTACATCGAAAACTTTAAAATTCAAATCTAAAATCTAATTTTTAAACACAGATGTGGATGTTTAGGAATAACAAACATATCTTTTAATGATATTGAAAACATTATGTTAAACATCCATCTATTTGAAAGCCAAAATATAAAAACATCAATTTGAAAATTCAATGTGAAGTCAAACAGCTACTTACAGATTCTAGGTCTATTTTAACAGCCGCCATCGAAAGTTGAAATAATAACATCTACAATTTACACATATGCGCTTTTATTTACTAAAAGGACAGAATGACTTGCAAAAGAAATTTAATTAAAGAATTATGAATTTTCTAGACCGACCTGACAACACTGGAACAGTGATCAATTGGATGAATGAATTTGCAACTCATGCTGAGCATGCATTATAAACATATTTCACCAACTTATGAAATACAACAGTACAAGGGGCTGGTGTGACCTTTACGATAATGTCTCCCCAATGCAGGAATCTTGATAGGAATAGACTATCAAAGGGTGATCGGCCCCAGGTCAATGACAAAGCCATTTTTATGAAATGCTCTCAATCTCAACACTGTCAATGTTAACATTCTAAAATTTGGTTTAACAACTTGGTAAATTATCATGATACTATTTAATTCAATTTGTATTAATTTTCATTAGCCTTGCCTTGAATATATCTTCTAAAGTAATTGGTTTCCCAGATACTTTTTATCAAATTTACCTGTATTGCTGATTACAAGTAACAACATAGGAAATTACTGACAGCTAAAAACAACAACCCACACTCTATTTGACTTGCTACATTCTTGGATTACTCATGATAGTCAAAACTTAACTGATAAATTAAAATTCAGTAAATGTTGATAAATTTATAGAAACAAATTCTGTTCTCTTGATATATACAATACAATAATTATAATACAATCTTGAACTTTGTTGAGGGTGAATTTATTTTAATGATTTGGGAACTTATAGGCAGTCTAGATTACATCATACAACTTTAACTCTTGCATTCTACCTTTACATTTTTATCTAGTATAATGTCAGACAAGGCTTAGACAATAACTAACGAGTGACGGGGAATGACAGATTATCTTTCCCGAGTTATATCATTTGAGTAATTCTCGAGCCTTGGCGAGAGAATTACACACAATTGATATAACGAGGGAAAGATAACCTGCCATTCCCCGTCACGAGTTGGTTATTGTTTATATTACCCATATGACAAATTAAAGTAAAAACGCGAATATTAAAAGCCAATAGCTTCTCTAAAAGGACCCAAAAGGAGATGAATCTCTATATCCATACGCGTGTGACGTGGATTCACTTCTTACGTACCTATCCTTGTTTACTCCGCACGATTAAAATGTCCCCTGCGAAAATGTCTTTAACAATAAAAGAAAGATGTGGCTTTAGTTGAAAGTTTTGTATTCCTGCCAATTACTATCAATCCATGATTATACATATAAGTTATTGCAACATCCATATCAAGAGGTGTGCGAAGCTCAAAAACAAGTCGGCTCAAACCGAAAAGCCCTGTGATGTTACAATCGACACTGTGACGTCATAACCGCTCGCGCCTATGACGTCATTACATTCGAACGATCGCCGTCGCTCTTGAAGCTTTCCGTGGTTATACAGTCAAGCAGTAATCGCTAGTTTCTTTAAATTTCGGACAATTTAACTGCTTCCTCCGACATTTGATGCGTCGGCACATGTACGAAAACGCTAATTTCAACTGCAGGAAACAAATAAAACATGTTAAAGTGCAGAAGACAGTTTCTAAAGTTACTAGTCGGGAAAAGTAAGAAAAATGAATGAAGTAGTTCCGGCAACCAATGAAATTCTTATTTTTCTGTAACAGCCAATCAAAAGCCAGAAAAAGGTGTAACTCCCATGTGACTTACAGGAAAAATACTACCCTGTGTCCGTCTTCCCATATGGGTAATATAAGAACTTTATTGCATTCAAGGCCTCCGGCCAATATACAGTTTACAGAGTTACACATAGGTATTTTTACAAGTGAAAACATTTCTACCTAATTTTTCAACAGTTTGCTTCAGGTCATGTTTATAAATGATGACAAATATTTTATATTTTGTTCATCACACATGAACAATAATGATTTAAAATCTGTATTTGGGGGTTTTGATAAATAGTTATCAGGTATATAATTATTATACTACATATATATTATATAATCTTTCTAATTCAACAATGATAAATTTACCCACTTGTCCTGCATTAAATAGTGACAAATACTCATAAAATATGGAAAAAACTCATACAAATTTAAGCTATTCGTCCCCGGGACACAAAGGGGTTTCATGTTGTATTTGTTTACTTTAATATCAAAGGCGGCGCCCCAAAATTTGTTGGCATATTTTGTTTTCTCAAATTTCCCATTTATCATTAAAGTTTATACAATATATTGTTATGTTAGAGGGTAAAACATCTCATTACACGACCTGATAAGCCGTATCCATAGAAAACGGTTATCATATTGAAAGAAAACAGTGATGTGGAACTCATCAGTGTGAGAAGTAGATCTAAGATCTGTAGGTCTCATGCGAATTTGACATTTCAGACAGCTAGATAATTGATCATTCTTACTCTATCATGGTATCATATTCAAAACTCTACTTTGAATGTTTAGGTATCGCTTCAGAAGTCAGATCACTTGAACTACCTTCAAGTGGCCATTTTAATGTGAACACATTATTAAAATGACCGCTTGAAGGGAAATGGACTCGGATGGCATAACAGAACAAGTAGTATTATTTAGCCATAGGTAACACTAAGATTTACTTTTTGTAAGATTTGTGAGATCACTTTATTTCAGTAAGAAAAACATGCTACAGCGCCTTTAAAGGCGCTGTAGCACGTTTTTTCGCTCAAATAAGTTGATGAAATGTATTTGAAAAATAATTTCACCAATAGTAAAACATCCTTTTCTCCTCGGAAAATAAAGTTTAAAACGAGTGTACATGTTTTGGTTAAGCCATGGGAATCGTTTTTGTAATACAAAATAATAAATTCTGTTCACAATAAAATGGCCGCCATGCAATTTTTGCTTTATACGCAACATAGTTTTTACCACTACAGATAATTTGTTTGTGTAATAAGATGTTTTACCCTCTAAAGTTAATTTAAATGACATAAACTATCATTATAAATGGGAAATTTGAAAAAATAAATTTTGCAAAAAACGTGCTACAGCGCCTTTAAGAGACTCACAAGAGCTTGTAGTAACAAGTTCCTGGACTATTTATAAATTTATCACTGATTTAATAATGAAACTTCTATTTCATATCCGATTCAGAGGTGAGGTGAGGTACAATCCATCCTTTTTCACAAACTTTAAACCTTAAACCCATTTCAATTCATTTCTCAACATGCAACCTTTTGTGAATAAAAGCTAACCATGAAAGATGAATTAATGAACATTCTAACATGACATTTTAATTTTTAAAATCCTGTTTTTGATTGGTTTAATTTATGGTCGAACGGAGGTTCGAACACGATCTTTGTGACAATTACTGCATTAAAATACACTATGACGTTACATTCCAGGCCAAACTATGTTATTGAAATAAACATGCGTAAATCAGTTATCAGTAATTAATACAGTTTCCATCATGTTCTCAATCAGTGTATCTGTTTTAGGAATATTTCTAAAGTTGGACCGATGTTTTTAACAGTGAAACTACAGTAGTCGATCAAGACAGGAGTAAACTTGGTCTCCAGAGACTGTGTGCCGTTCAGAAGTTGCTTCAAACAGTTACACATGACATGGGTAGATCAGCAAAACTAATGGCCTACTAGCTTCGCCATGCTTTTATTACACTCTTCTACTTATTCATGACCTGATCGAATTCATATTATATTTGTTTCCGTCAAGGAAAATATACTGATTTCAAGTGAAACGTGCTTACTGCACGACCGCGATAAGCCGAAAGCGAAATTGCCTTGGGTTCGAATACAATGACATCATCGGCTCAATCAGTTAATGGTTGCGTCAATATGACAATTCGTGGATGAAAGCTTCCAATGCAGTAAAACATTAAGATTTCCTAACCTAAGGTTTTATTTGATTAAAATCTATTTTATCACATAATCATCATAATTTAATAAGAATGTTTGAATGTTATTCAATTTCTACCGCATCGAAAACTGTGCAATGTGATGCATTATACCTGACTAAAAATGTATTCAAGCTATTACCACCTCTCTCAGTTGACCTCCACATTGTCAAAGAAACACGATGAAATATGCTAATTCCTTGTCAATTAGTGTCATGGTAGAATGGAGATAAACCTATTGCGTTTTGAACTTTTTGTGTGATACAATTTTTATAATGCAAAGCATCACACTGACGTGTTTGGTTGCGAATGATAAAAATCGGTATCAAATCTTCGTTAAGACTCAAAAAGTTAAAAACACATTAGGTTTATCTCCTAATTATATTTTTACTAAGACAAAGGCACAAAACACAAAACATATTCAAAGGAGCTATGGTTTCCATGTGAAAATATGTAAGAGCAGGGTTCGAAATTAGCACTAGTCCGGTAGCCCATGGATAGTGAAAAAGAAGCTGGGCTAGTAGAGTGTAAAAACTGGTAGTCTGAAAGACTAGTTAACATTTGAGGTGAAATGATCATGGAGATGTGTTTGACTAGCTGGAATAATGTCTGGACTAGTACTTTTAGAAATGCACTAGTCCGAATGGTTACTGCATTGAAAAGGTTAATTTCGACCCCTGAAGAGCAAAACTATCTACTGTTTAAAAACTATCTAGATCTAACTTTGGGGAAATCATGAGTTAATGAATATCGTATCAACTCCATAATTTTATAAAGATTAGACACACATTTTGCTTACAGTTATAATATGAACCACAAAAACAAATATTAATCCAATAGAATTGAATTACCCTGACCAGCAATAAGCATTTGATGTGTCGATAACACTTCCAAGAAATAAAGCATTAACCCGTATCCCCCCCCCCCCCCCCCCCACTCACACACACACACAAAAAAAGAAGAAAAAAAACATCACTGAGAAAAATTACGTCTGCTTTTGTTTTTATCCAATACCGCGATCGTCTGCTCTAGTCAGTACTCAGTAGGTCAATCAGTACAAACGAACAAAAAACATGGCACAATTTCCCCCTTTACCAAAAATCAAAGAAAATCGAGCCTGTCTACGACCGAATTCTAACGAAGAGCGTGCTTCTAAATAAGGAATGACTGCGGCTAGCACGAAGGCGATCTCATGGCAGACATGTGAAGACTGAGCGCGCGATGAATGAAAACAACCTCAATCAATAGACAAGGAATTTATTTATTTCCGTATGATATTTAAAAAGAAACTTGAGCGAAAAACTTCATATATCCGATGAAGAAAACCCAAAATTCAAAATTACACATGAAGTTACCAAGGCGAAGAGAATTCCCGGTTTGTTAGTAAACAATGTGCTACTCCATACAACTAGGCCGAGATGATGAAATCCTTGCCTACGTGAACCATGTGGTCGACAGAAGCATGTTTTTTCCCGATAACTCTCTACCCCATTAAAACCGGGGTATATTCTAGAACACTTACCAGCAAATCGATCTGAGCTTCATTTCTAGCCGCATTACTGTTGTTTATATTTTCAATATCACCGTTAGGTTGCTCTACTGTTGGATACAAGTGAGACATGTTGTGCCGTGTGCTCGCAGCCATTACTGTTGAAAGACCACCAGACGGCGCAAGCGGTCCAGGCCTATGACCCGAGTCAGTTGTAAACAATGCAGTGCAATGTGGGTTTCGATCCTTTTCGTTCTTTTAACGAAGGATTTGGATCATTAACTCGTGTCATAAACCCATTTAATAAGCAAAGTAAATTATTTCAAGGGAGTTATGAGTTCTTGTCTGATGAAATGGAATGTATTTGAGACATCTTCCCGCCAATATTATTTTGGCGTTGTGCCAATCCTTAGTTATCATTAGGTCAGTGAATCTGGGTCAATTTTCAATGGAGGGTAGATTGAATATCATTCATATTCCCTCAATTGTTAAATTCTTTTTCATAATCTCACGACTTATTTTAATATTAGTAGCTATGCAGGGTTCAGTGTTGGAATTAATTTTTTTGGCGCTCTATATAATTTATTGAGTTGATTAAATTGTAGGCCTATAGGCCTATATATGAAACTTAATTCACTTGGTAACAATTTCTTTCTATCAACAAGTATAGATATAGGCTACACGTGTTTCATTCATTATAGTAGATATATAAGGGCCTAGGCCTAAAGTTGTTGGCAAAAGCAAGAGTAGGCCTAGGCCGATTTCTGACGTTCAACAATAGGCCCTACTAACAGTGTCACAGATGGATATTTAGAAGGATGTAAATTAGAACTACTCCACAAAGCACGGAATATCTCGACTGCCTACCAGCAGAAGGGGCTAATTAATTATTTTAGCCCACATGTTCAATTTATAATTAGTAGGCCTACTACCATCATTTTGATGCAACCAATCACGACTGTATAGGCCTATTTCTAGCCCAGAAAGTGTTCCATGTGCGACAGAAGTTAGGATGGAGGAACTGATAGGAGTAAGCATATTATTTTAGTAATTACCATAACTAATGATATTCACTTATCTAGTTAAAATAGCCGTATAAGGACGCAATATGACGCTACCTATAAATATTCAATGATAATTATTCAAATATGTTTTAATTGAATGTTGTATTTGTATCAAATATCAATTCGGTAGGCCTATTAATAAATGCTATTTTAGTAACAACCACGACTTACGCTCATATATAGGCCTACAGATGGCAAACTCACATGGAAATTAGTTAATGAAAAACTCCCAAGATTGCAAATTAAACATTCGAAAAGGAAGTTTCGTGTTTTCCTGTTTCATTTCCAGATATTTTGGGTTTTAAAACATGTCCTTATTTGTGTATGATAGGCCTACAATGGTTTACGCCAGGAAATATCTCTGAGAAAGAAATGGAAAGCTACGGATATATAGCTATAGATAAACATTGCCCTTCGTGTGTATATTTGTTAAAATCCACAGTCAAAATCATGAATGTAAGCACAGACTTAATGTAATTTAAGTCCGTGATGTAAGATACCTCTGTTACCATGCACTTAAGCGTCTACCATAGGTTTGATCGAGTGGGTGGAAGGTGTGCTCAAACACAGCGTATATATATATAAACTATTCGTGTAAATTAAATTTTCTTCTGTACAGAACAGAAGCCGAACTTTTTAAACTTCAGTTGTTTTCTCTGGACAATTTAATTGGTCCGTGTCTGGACATGCATCTATGATGTTGTGTCATTGAGCCCTGACGCCCAGAAAACTTTGTTTGACAATGACATTCCTTATTATATAAAACAAATAAATAAGAAGTGTCGTCATTTCATCCATTCCCTCAAAAAAGTCAGATTTTTTGTTTTTCAGGCATTAAACTTAAACTTAATAAAAGAATAAATTAAATTAGTTTTGACTTTATTTCTAACAAAACAGATGTAAGAGAAAATTGAGATTTTAGAAATGTTCATTGAAAAACGTTTGATAAAGTACAAACACAGACGGATTTGTATAGGATCGCGGGAGTTCTCGTGTTACTAGCGGGAGTGGCGAGTGTCTCAGTCCATTCACAACATACCTCGTGTATACCTCGTGACTGGCGTGAATGGGCCCGTGACCTCGTCGAAATGTCTCGATCTCTGCTTTGCACAAAAAGCACGAGGTGTAGGCATCTTGAACATGGGGTGCATTGTGAGCCTTTCTTTCAGTCTTTTTAAATTAATAAAATGGTTGCGATTTTTTCCCCAAGAATGTCATGTTGTTTGGAGTTTTGGAGTGAAAACAAAATCCATTTGAAATATGTAGGCTATATGGGTTGGTAGGCATAAGGCCAGAGACCATAAAATAAATTTATTGTATGGTCTCTGATTAGGCGTAGGCTTGTCTTACACTCAGACTATGAAAAAAATATTTATTCTGAAAATATCACCATTTTATTAAATATTGAAAAGGAGACTGTAAGAAATGGTATTTTCATATATGTATAAAAAAAAGTCTCCTTTTCAATTTTTTTTTTTTTTACAGTCTATAAGTGTTAGACTAGGCGTAGGCCTACCAACACAAGAAGCCTGCCGGTAACCTGACACTTAGCGCACGAATAAACGCGCGCCATACACAATTAACTAACCAGTTGAACAGATGACCACCGAACTAACCAACCGCATCGCACCATTCCTTATATGGTAACCTGGTCATTCGACCAGGGGGCGGTCTTTATTGAACGACTAACTAATAACGTGCGTAGAAATATATTTATATTCAATCTAGCTCGCGGGATAATCGAATATAAACCACATGCTTATATAGGGCATATGTATATATAAACAAATATACAGTAGTCATATCATATCTATACACATGCATGTTTGCACAAAAAAAACGTACTAGCAAGCCTCGGATGTTTGTAACTTTAATCAACTCGTGTTGATATATTTGATATCAGAAGTTACTTGGGTGAGATTCTCTATATATAGACAATTGTATGAAATCACATTTATTAACCTACTAAGGCAACTGTTATCAGCTATCATTTATTAACATACTAAGTCAACTCGTTATCAGCTATCATTTATTAACCTATACTATATATGGTACCGAGACATAAATATCAAACCGATAGGCATATATATCATACCGATTGACAGACGTTAGACTGTTGACACATAAGTATTTTAAACTCCCCACAGATGGCACTCCACTCAGTTCTTCCATCTAAGGTATAAGGATCGAAGTGGAGTGGAGTAACCTCTGTGGGAAGAGAATGGGACTGAAGATAAGCGTATGGAATGGAAAGTAACTATATATATAGCCTATGTGTTTGTGTTATAACACTTAGTCTCTGAAAAATACTGAAAAGGAGTCCCTCTGAAAATCCCATTTATGATAGTCTCCTATTTAATATTTAATAAAATGGTGATATTTTCAGAAAAGTGTAAGACTATATATATAACATAACACCATACGAACAAAAGGTGCGTGTTTTAAAAGCGATGAATCAAAATACCTGTATGATGTATACTTATGCAGTTGTTTATATGTAAATGCTTATTGTGACATGTTTACGTTTATACGTGTCACTATATGAGTGTTTAATAAACCGTTCATGTCTCCATACGCACATGGTAGGGATTTTTGTATACATGTGACCAACCCAACTCCATGCAGCATATGGCGCACATCGTTTTTTGTTCTATATCTATATCAGTTTATTAGTATAGAGTTCGCATGTCATGTTAGCGCGCATGGACTAACAATATTCCTCAAACAGATACATATTTTTTAATTTTAGGATTATATGTTCAAATTGAAATGTAAGAAAATCCCTTTTCCTGAAGGATTGGGTTTGCTAAAAAAAAGTTATTTTAAATAGTGTACTTTATGATTCCGCCCATGTGATCTAAAAAAAGAATCACTGCTTTTTAGACGTAAGTCAACCGGGTGAATTTTTCTACACCAAACATTGCACTTTGTTTAGACGTTTCATCTTTGCACTATAGTTCCGACCATGCTACTCCTCTTATTGCGCGTTATATGTTATCATAATCTGACTATAATTTCGTTAAACCGATAACTATTACTTACCGTGAGACTTGGATTAAACGAATATATCATAAGCAATGTGTGTTAAGAAAATGATTGATCCTTATTAAAACCAACCGTATGGAGAGCAATATATATTTTATCCCTGATTACGTTATCGACTGGAGACATGTATGTCGCTTTAGATACGTTTATAATTAGGGGTATACATCGAAAGCATATATTTATTATAGGTATGGTTAATATAATGATATAATGTTGTCTGGAATATATGATAATGCTGTAAAACTAAGTATACCTCTGACCTTCATGGACGCACGTTCATCGTGTCATAGTTTATGGGTGTGTTTTTTTAAGATGGGGAACCTTCTGTCTCAGACGGTTTTAGTTTTATGGTTGATCTTTTGCACCGAGTAGCACTATAAACATTTCAATGACTTGGGGATTATGCGAAATGAAGCCGGTAATATTCATAGGTTGGGAGAGTTTGTGACTTTATTTGATGGGGTTGACATTGTTATGAGACCACACAAACATTATCTTTGATAATCGTCTTATTTTCTGCTGATACATTAGCATAAATTGTCTACACCATACAATATTCTATTTGTCAGTGAAAATTACCCTCGATCATTCATTTGGTGCCGATTCATGTAAGTCAGTTGGCTTTATAATCCATGCTTCTGCTAGGACCATTCTCTCCCTACAGATGTTACTCAAGGGATTTCTTCCAACGTAACCTCCGTTCTTATCCGACAATTTATTTTGATAGTTCAAGTTAAATCCTTTTTGAATGCAGTCAATTGCAGTTGTGCAATCAGTAACGTTGTTTCAAACAGAGCATGCGCTCTCTTCACCCAATAATATTTTACTTCCTTCATCTGTGCGACCCGCGTCATGTAAGAAGAGCTTTGATTGGACAGACACACCTATAGGGAAATATGTTATTAGAAAAACAGCGAGAACTGTGGGATTAGAACATAGGTTGCGTGGGAAAAAAATATTGGATCATCTTGGGGGAGAAATGGTCACCTGCAGAACCACAGTATTTTTCAAAACATTTTCCATTCCAAATTACGTGCATGACCGGGTGTTTGAAAGCACGTGTCGATTTGACCATCAATCGGTAAATTATTGACGAATTATTACAGTGCACATGCCCGGGTGTGTATTGTGTTGGTTGTATACATATAAGACTCAGTTGTCCTTTTTTGGTATGCTCAGATCCAGATGTGTTTGGACATTACCATTCTCTTCCCACAGAGGTTACTCCCGGAAATCTGACATTATAGACGCTTTGTGATTTTAAATATGACAAAGAAGTATGGATCATTGACGTCTTTATTTTCACAAAAAGGACTCTTCGCAATATATGTCCTAATATATAAATAGAGAGAGAACACGATTTTCAGGATATCAACTTCCCCATTGTGAGTGGTCCTTCAGGTGGAATTACGTCGTGTATGCTCACAGTAAAGAGGTTGTTATCCAGAAAATATTATTATATTATGTATTCCATTTCTAAATGCCCTTCAACAATTTGTCCTTACGTTGACATATTGACTTTACCTATTCTTTACAAAAGTAAAAAGATCTATAGCGAACGTTGCAACATTTGACGCAAAAGTAAGATGTCGCGATCCTCAAATAATTAAGCTGCATCATGTATGTGCAGTTCCTCGTCTGATACTCTTGCTCTGTACAGAAACACGCGTCACTCATAATAGACTTCCGGGTATATGGACGTGGATTGACACCACTGGGATATAGTAGGCTACCGTTTGCTTATTATGTCCATTAGATAGTATAGGTGTGTCTCTGTCATACTGTGTTTCGACACGAGTGCCTCAATATGTGTATACTAGTATCAAGAATAAGACGTATAACGATAGTTAGGCACGGGTGTAGTACCCTTAGTGTACCATAGAAATTTCAATTTTCAGAATATACTGAAGTCATCAAATTGACGAAAATACGCCAAATTCTACTCTCTAACAAAAGGTAGCTACTCGCCGTCACCGCATTTAGAACGCATGTCAAAGATGAAGCGTTCATGATATAGATTATGACGTCACTTCACCCTGTGCATATTTTTGCCCTCTTATGAAACATATATTAACCCCGATATGAGTGCTCTCGAAGGTAATAACACTTTGTTTCCACACCTCTGATGTTGGTAGATATATCCACTTCGGGCCTTCTAGATATCACCTCATATTAACCATTGATAAATGAATATGATTTTTTTCGATAAGTATTGTCCTATATTTCTCAAGGTTGATATACGAAACATGAAGGCCTTGGCCTAAGTCGTGTATACTCGAACTATAGATGATTTATTTCTCAATTGGTCTGTATAAAGACTTTGTTCTTCAATGGTTTACATAGGATATACTTTGACCATTTTATACGATAGTTGGGCAGTCACCATACAAAGCGGATGCGCACAGTTAATGGGGTGGCTTTTGTAGATGGATCATATTTTCCTGCGCACATTTTCTGTTCTTTTCATGTTAGGCGTTCCGATATCAGGTATCGCGGTGTCTGAGTGTGACGTGTCCCGGCTTTGTTGAAGATTTTATAGATTTGATAGAAGACATGATAGGCCTAGACAATCTGATAGAAGATTTGATAAAAGATGTGATAGAATATTTTATGTGAGATATGATAGAAGATTTGATAGAATATGTGATAACAGAAGATTCAATATATGCCAAGACAATTTGATAGAAGATATGTGAAATGCTAAAAGAACCATAAATGCGTTAATTATATAGCCTAATTATTGTATTCATAAAATACAACATTCAAAGTATCATATTACTAATTAAATATAGATGATAGTATATGGCTGTTTTGATATCAATTCCTGTATAAGTCCGAGAACCCATGAAAAGTCAGCCCGAGAGCGCGTACATGTATGCGTACATGATCATATTTTCTTCTGTAGTTATATATCATACGTCTGTCTGTGTCCCATGTCTGTATATCATACGTCTGTCTGTGTCCCATGTCTGTATATCATACGTCTGTCTGTGTCCTATGTCTGTATATCATACGTCTGTCTGTGTCCCATGTCTGTATATCATACGTCTGTCTGTGTCCCATATCTGTATATCATATGTCTGTCTGTGTCCAATGTCTGTATATCACGTCTGTCTGTGTCCCATGTCTGTATATCATGTCTGTCTGTGTCCCATGTCTGTATATCATGTCTGTCTGTGTCCCATGTCTATATCATACGTCTGTCTGTGTCCAATGTCTGTATATCATACGTCTGTCTGTGTCCCATGTCCGTATATCATACGTCTGTCTGTGTCCCATGTCTATGTCATATGTCTGTCTATATCCCATGTATTTATATCATATGTCTGTCTGTGTCCCATGTCTGTTTATCATACGTTCATCTAGTCCCATGTCTGTATATCATATGTCAGCCTGTGTCCCGTTTATCATGTATGTCTGTTACCATATTATGTCAGACAATGTCACCGTCCATGTCTGATGTCCGATCTATCTGTACAAGAAGTAGGTTCGCCTGCCACCACTCCCATCTCCAGACAGACAGACACACGGACGGGCGGATCAATGAGATCTCACTGAACAAACGTGGTGACGGAATACTCGATAAACAGCGCACCACTCAAAACGTGAAGAAGACGGCCGGAGTGTGGTGGCGAGTGTTCAATGGTCCGCATTTGAGGCATGTGTACACTGCTGTAGACCGTCCTACCGAGTCAATGGTCATGTCAGAATGGCTCTATTTACAATGTAAATATTGACAAGACGCGAATATTCTCGAACGTCTTGCTTCCCGCCACTGGAAGTCGGTCAGTCACTACGCACTTTACGTCAATTAGCCCTGTTTAGTAAACCATTTGCTACCATATTTTCCCGAATAGCCGCCGGTAAATAATAACCGTCTGTAGTGTGATGATGTAGTATCGTATCAAATTAAAAATGAGTTTTAACTCTTGTATATATCCAGCCCGATCGAGACCAAGGCCTCGATATTATAGGCACATGTAACATTACATCAATAGAGATAGACTGCGAAACATAAAGAAATTTGGTTTAAATACTTGGTTTAAAATTACGAGATAACAGTAGAACATATCTATTAGAAGACAAATTATGCCGGGGAAAGCAGTATTAATGTAGCAAAACCATAAAGATAATGACCGAAAAACGTTTTCCTTCTTGAAAGTTGTGACTTTAATTTCAGTACCTTATAATTTCATTCTTAAAACATTAACAACTTAACTACCTCAAACATACCACAACAAGAATGTGCAATTTTGAAAGAAATGGCGAACATGTCGCAATGAAAAGTTCACGTCATACGTCCTTGGTTTACTCAGGGACCTTATATACAATATATAATGTCCCTGGTTTACTATAGGATCTTAATTACAATCTGAGCACGGTAAAACGCAATCAGACCACCCTGACTGCGGTTGATTGCGTCCCAACTATGCCTTTTCAAACTGACAACCAGTAAAGTTGGTTGCAAGCTAGTAGTTTAAACATCCTGGATATTGAATGTCAGTAGAAGCTTCAGGAAATCTGGTCATTTTCTTCTGATCAAGACCCTGTTTGAAGAATCAAGTGACATAGGCCTAATTGTCATCCATGGCCAAGTGATCAATTGACGTCACATTTACGAAAGTCATCTATAAATATAAAAAAAATAACTGAACAATTAACCCTGCATGTATTTGAATCCGTTTAACTATGTGCCCCTCAAACTAAGGTCCCAAAATAGATTGTATAATGAAACTTTCTTATATGAAGTAAGACAAACTTGTGCAATTGTGTACCTCAATCCACACGCTGCCCTACGATCGCGGCACGCCGGGAGTTAAATTTGATAACGCAATATAACGTGACAACAGAGTGGATTTCACAGAGGAATTTATTTATAGCAAACATAAAGTGTAAACGTTTTTGAATAAGAACCGAGACTAATTAGCAGCTAGAAAGAGTAAATACGGTATAAGCCCCATTTGTCACTCTTTATTGTTAACCCCAATAGCGCCGCTGACGTCTTTCAGGTTCTAGCGCTTTACGTCTTGTTTGAGATAGACGAATATGGCTACCTTGGAAATGCACACAGCTTCTGGTTCAATAAGAAGACATACATTTGAAAGCAGGTTTTATGTGCGTGTCTAGAACACAACATATCTTTAGGCATGTATTGGCTTGTCGGTGACTATATATAAAGACGCCATTCAGAAAACAGAATGGACCCATTCGTAAGACAGGAAAATAAAACCAAAGATGAAACAAACGGGAGAGTGAATGGTTCAGTCTGAATGGTGTCATACAACTTCCCAATGCAAGGCATAACTCTTGCCAGTCTCCATTACTGGCTGATTTAGGCCTTGCAGTATTTCCTTAAGAAATCTGTGTTTAGAAATCCAGGCCCGCTATGCATTTCCAGTGCAGCGATTCACTGCCTCGACACAAGAAAGCGAGGGAAATACCGCAAGGTTTAAATCAGCCAGTAATGCAGACTGGCAAGAGTTATGCCTTGCGTTTGGAAGTTGGGTGTCATTCAGTAGTTAAGTAAAAACAGGCGCACTCGTACTATGTGTGTAGAATGCAAATGAATTAAAAGCAAATCCATTTTTGTGGCATGTTTTGTCACGTTGGTGAAATATATACTAAGTTATCAAACACAATGGATGTATCTTTACTGCCAAGAAATTAACACAGCAACATTACCAGGCTTATTATGCTTAACATATGTAACTTTTTGCACGAAGCCACATTACAAAGCAGCAAAGATGAACAAAACGGGACATTATTTCATACGTAATTATTTTTTTGGTTATGATTTGGTAAGTTGATGCCACGTGCTGTTCAGGAACTCTGATATATGGGTACGTGTACAAAGACGCTTATACTTTCTTACAAAACAAACATTACTATTAATTCATGTGCAAAATGTTCAACTTATCAAATCAAATGTTTGAGAG
The DNA here is from genome assembly GCA_936450465.1 of Gibbula magus. Taxonomy (NCBI): domain Eukaryota; kingdom Metazoa; phylum Mollusca; class Gastropoda; order Trochida; family Trochidae; genus Gibbula; species Gibbula magus. The sequence continues at coordinate 23,174,725 of OW388304.1, forward strand.
GCATTCTATAAGTTGGTATGAAGATGACAAGAAATTTATGGATGATAAACTTCTTCTGGTATGATAATGAGAAAACAAATTAAATATTAAAAAAATGAATTACGATAAAGAAGAATTCAAAATGAGATAAGTTTAAAAAAATAAAAATAGAGTAACGTAAAGAAATACAATTTAACATTAAAATGCGATATACTAAAATGATTAGATAATTAATAATAAGGTGAGACAACTAATTAGATAAACTACAACAAGATAAACTAAATAACAACAAAATAGTAGAAAGAAATATAAACAAAATGTCACACACTTATGTATCGTTTACTTCACACAAAATACTGCACCATGTCCTTTAGCATCCGTCATCCACACAAAATTGATCCTCAATTTATCGAATCTACATGGCCTACCCTACCGGTGTTACCCATCTTAACCCGATTTATCATTTCTTAATGGTTTGCCCTGTCGGTACAAAACACAAACTGTCACTGAGTTTAATATTTCAACATGCTGTGCCTTGAAATCGATCCAGGGAGAAATCTATACATTGTGAACTAAGTGAACTGCATGACGACAAATATGTCTTCCTTTCTCCTGATCCAAATCAATACACGAACTGCTTCTCAAGTCACAGATCGTGCTGTGAGGAGACGTCAAGATACGAGTTCAATCTCTGATGAAATATACATTACATCGTGCATTGAACCAGATGTTTTCTCACTCTTGGTAAACAGTCTTATAGTGAAATGGCTTGAATAAAGAAGGCATTCACACAGCCGACCCTGAAACGAAGTTGTGAAATACATATTTTACACGATAGTTGACGTATCTTACGATTCCTTACTAAACTTCCTTCCATATAATATGCTTTTCATTAAATTCGCTTTCGCTCGTTTGATACCAAATTGCTTATAGTGAAATGGCTTGAATAAAGGATGCATTCACACAAAGCCAACACTGAAACGAGGTTGTCTAATACATATTGTTTACGATATATTGTGTATCTACGATTCCATACCAAACTTCCTTCCATATTATACACTAGTCATTAAACTCGCTTTGGCTCGTTTGATACCAAATCGAAAATATAGTAACATTTCAAAAACGTTCGTTTTGTGATGTACTTTGCAAATACTCAATAGTATGTCAAGTTTCCGCATTTCACTTGTGAGTTTTGTCTGATTTAATGTCACACACGCACACGCAGCTTACGCAGATGTAGACATAGAACAGTATGTAGATATTGACTCTTATTGAGAGAGGTTGTCAACGATACAGAGAGTCGCCAGAATCGCACATAAGCTTGATTGATTGGGAAGTCACCAGGTAATTTGCAGGTACGTGTATATGCATATCATCATATATACTTACAATGATGATAAGACGGAGAAAACATGCCACAGTGGTCTAAGCTTATGAATTCAGTTAACAATGTATGAATTGTAAATCAGGCCAAGTAAATTTAGCGAGTATCGTTGACGCTAGATTTACTTAGACAACAATCGTAAATATAAGTACGAAAACTAAACGCTTATATATAGAGATCATTACCCGAGGAAGTGTGTCATATGTCTTTTACGAAACGAGTGTGAATTGTTGTATTGCCCGAGCGAGAGCGAGGGTTATACATAAATTTGCACGAGTTTCGTAAAAGTCATATGGCGCACTTTCGAGTGTAATAATTTCTTTATTACCCATTTTATTTCATTTGATTCGCGGTAAAAAAGTCAGGAAACGGCCCACTTCCATTGCGACAGCAAGCTAAAGTGACGTCAAGAACAATCATTTTATGACGTCACAGGCGACGTAATACGGGAAGCCGCGGTGAAACAATCGTTGCTAGGCAAACGTGATATGTGCACATGTGTTCATATAAAAAATATTAACTCGGTTATTTTCAACCATATGGGTAATAAACTTATTTATTATATGATTGCAGGTGAAATACCGGGATCTATCAATGAAAATAAACCGTGTTATCAGTCACTAGTGAAAATAACAATGGAACGTGTTATCAGTCACTAGTGACTGATATAACAATGACCTGACGTCATAAAACAATGCTCCTACGTCATGACAAGTTCATGTCGTCACATTGTTGCTGAGGCAACAGGCTCATTCTAGAGCCGACTTAACGTAAATGCAAGTCGATTTCGATGAATATGCAAAGATTTGGTCATATAATAAATAGAAAATTTGTCTTTTCTTGCCAAATACCATGTTTATCTCATCTCGTGAGGTAGAAAAGTAATATATTTTCACTCGTGGCTGCGCCACTCGTGAAAATATAATCTTTCTACCTCACTCGATGAGATAAACATGGTATTAGTCAAGAAAAGACAAATATCCTCTATATATTCATTCGTTTCCGTGTGGATAGATAAGTGACGACTGAATGGTCTCGACAACTATTTTCAACTGTGTGGGGCGTTTGCAACATGACATGACTACACCGTGCTTATATAACATTCTGACAATGATGTCGATAGCGCAATTGATACAAATAATGAAGTAGGCCTATACACGTTTTGAAGCTTCTTCATACATACAATCAAATACAGATCGTGTTATTGTATACACTTTACAAAACTATAATAAAATGTTAAATATATTTTTAAAATGTCATCTTGTGAGACAAGAAGGCACATGACTCCTCATTTTAATTTGAGCTTCAAGGTTGTCTGCTTATAGATTCTTTGTTCTCTCACTGTAACAATTACATTTTGGAAAACTTTTTGCATTAATAAAATTAAAAGAAAGGCATTAACTTTGAGCCTGATATTAATATTATGCTTCATAAAGTTTCTTACAAACCTATTTCATAAATATTAATAAGATAAGTAATAGATATGATTTCAAATTTGCCCGAACATGTAGTCAAGTATTGAAATCCGAATAAGTCAAATATACCCCTTGCATTACTCTTGGTCCTATAGAGCACAGCGATAATTTGCAAAACGCCTTCATGTCGTGACACTTAAAATGAATTAATTAAATTTCAAATTTCAAATATGTATGAAACTATGCATAATCTTCATTGCACATCTATTGATGGGCGACCCAGACACAACTCACCCATCATTCTGTCTGACGGGGCATTAAGTACATTGTTGGAGGTGAGGTGAGTTGGGTTTAACGCCGCTTTCAAGAGTATTTCAATAATATCACGGCTGTTATTATTTTTGCAGGGAGAGAGCCAGCAACGCCATAGCCAGAAACTTGTGAGCATCCGCTGGCACTAGCGAACCATGGGTGGTACGGTCTTGAAATTCAGTGTAGCATTGCACCCAAACCTTACTGCAGAACTGTTCTCAACAGCAGACAAAGTTGCCGTGCCCCTGGCGGAATTCGAACCCCGGACCTCTTGATCCGAAGAACGCTACATCAATGGAAAGATTAGATGCACAAGAGGGTTAATTGTTAATAACGTTAGCGTGGGTCATATTCATATTCTGTGTTGAAGATGAACGATAATGACATTGTGGCGTATGCGATATAAAGAACGAGTAGCACCTTCAATGTATATTTCTTTGTATGTTCTTATTTGTAAACAGCGTTAATATTGAAATATATTAACTACTTGAACGGAAAGAGCGGCATGTTATTGATGATATTATCAGAAATACGATATTTGCTTCACTGAATCTGAATTCTTTGACTTTGTTTGAAAAACACCTTTTTGTCTTCTGTTCATGCTGACGCGAATATATTAAAGGGACACCGAGTCGAGGATAAAAATCAGATAATGTGTATCTACCTATGCTAATGAGTATGTCTTCTAACAGGTCACAGACACCCAATTTCAGACAATTGACGTAATTGGTAATACAAACTTTGCATGTAGACAGTGAAGCGAAGCGTTACACGTTAGTAGACACTCTTATCAGCATAGTTAAAATAAACATGGGACTCATTTTTATCCTCGACGTTGTGTCCCTTTAACGCAAAATCTCATTCTCTTCTCGTAGCGGTTCTGATCGGAAATCTGAAGAGAGTAACCTCTGTGGGAAGAGAATGAGTACATCTATGTTATTTTCCTTTTCATTTATTCATTTGCACTTTATACTCTGTAAGCTAAACGATTTATTGAAGATTGAGAAGTCCAATACAATGCCTTTATAAATGCTTTCAATAGCTATCTGCCAAAAAACATGTTCAATCCTTTGCCTACAAGATACATCGTCAAAACATCGTCAAGAAAATTATACACGTTAAAAAATGTTTCCAATTGAATACAACAATGAACAGAGGACTGTTTCCTGGTAATATTACACCTGTAGATATGTAATATATTAAACATTAATAATTTATGTAATTTTTTGGCTTCATTTTTTTCCCAGCACATAGTCAAGGGCATACGTTCAACAAAAAGTCATTGAATTTAAAAAAATCATTTTCATTGGTGGCAATCACTGAAAAAACTAAAAGGATGACAAAATGTCACAAATTTAACCGAAGAGTAGATCACACAAGTACAAACACAGATTTCAAAGCTATCAAAGGGAACAAATCTCTGAAAATCTTGTTTTCTATCAAACGTAAGTTTGCGAATTACTACAAATTAGCTAATTAAGCAGCAATTGTGGTTGGCCAAGCTGTCACTTGCATTTTAGGTAAGTTACTGACAACTGTATTATTTATGTGCAACTCATGTATAATGGAAACGTTTAGAAAAAGAATTAATGATCGTCCAGATGTAAAGAATAACATATATTGTTTATGATATAGAAGGTGAAGCAACACTAAGACCACAAAGATACCTGTATACGATACCTCTTAAGTTTATGATGGATGGAGAACAACAAGATTCAGTCTAAGCCGTCTACAACAGCTGTTAATACTCGAACATAAGCATGATGTAATATATATGAACTCTTTGAAGAGTATTTAGAACTTAGAAGGGGAATATATAGGAGAACAAGATTCTCTGGATTCTAAGGGACTTTATCTTTATTGTGAACATACAGTATAGTGTAGAAGTTGTGTCTTAATATAATACATATATGAATTCTTATACTGAACTATAAATTGTCACTTCATTGTTTAAGTCTCATCTTATCGTGTCACTATCATCACTAACTACTACCTATCTATACATGCATTATATATACCAGCAGAGAGTTGAGAACAATTATTAACAAGAAGACAAATATTGTATGGATGATCAACTTCTTTATTAACAATAGCGACGTTTCGATATAGATCCTTATACCGTTATCAAGCATATAGATACATATGCTTGATAACGGTATAAGGATCTATACCGACACGTCGTTTGTTAATAAAGAAGTTGATCATCCATAAAATATTTGTCTTCTTCATCACACCAACTTCTAGAATGCCTCTCAAACAGTTTAATTATTAACAACAACAACAACAATTAATCCCGACGTTCTATAAACGGACTGACTTGAGAATACTTCTTGTGATATGGTATAATAGTGTGATTATAAGTTTACATGATTTAATAAACATGGTAAACACGTGCCGATATAAACAAGAAAACATGGATTCCGTCTCCTGTGAACCACCGGTCGACCTAGCCAACTTGGAAATGTCCAACATCAAGAGCAGGCAGCATTGCCCCAGGTGTACAAAGGTAAAATAGATCATGTGACCTTTGTTACCTGTCTGACATACGTCATCGGGTAATGTGAGGTGTGCTCATTATGAAATGAGTTATTCAGTGCGAGGTTCAAACTGACATTCGGGGCAATAAAAACCACCTTTGCGCATAAAACTCATTAACATATGTATACAGTGGCATATAATATATCTAATGACACGAATGTGCAATTAATGGATTTGTGAGGACATTAGGTTTCGGGGTGGGTAAGTGGAACGCTTTAATGCATGCATACTTAGTCCCTTAAATGACAAATGTGTCCGTAAACAATCTCAAAGTGATATAGAGGGCTTGCTGGATTTGCTATAATGTGATTTGATTTGACTTCTATTCAATATAAGAGTCTAGAAAATTATTTTGCGAGTTCAGAAGAGCACCACAGAGATGTCCAGGTGACATCCCGAGCCTAATGTTCTGCAACTTCCCTACGCAGGGCATAACTCTTGCCAGTCTCCATAACTGGCTGATTTAAGCCTTGCTGCATTTCCCTCAGGCTTTAGTTGCTTGGAAATCAGAGCTCATTATGTATTGTAGGCGCAGCGCTCCACTATCTTAGCACGAAAAGGTGAGGGGAATACTGAAAGGCTTAAACAACCAGTTAATTGTTGGTTGAATGTTCTGGGGGTCGTTCCACTATGTGATCTTAGCCCTAAAATCAACCGTAAGCCAATCTTTCATCATTGGCTAATTGATCTTATTGGGCTAAGTTCGGTTAGTGGAAGGGTACCCAGATCTCCATCCCACATCAACCCATGAGGAATTGTCGTGGTAAGATTGTCCGCCCCTTGAGTTTGGGCATGGAAGCAGTAACCAATGGAAAGACCTGACAGACACATACAGATTTAATAGAACATTAAAGGCGCTGAAGCACGTTTTTTTGCATATCATGTTTTCTCAAATTTGCCATTTATTATTAAAGTTTATACAATATATTGGTTCGTTAATGAGTAAAACATCTCATTGCACGACCCAAAAAGCCGTATCCATAGAAAACGGCTATCCCAATGGAAGAAAATGGTGCGACGTATAAAGCGACAGTGGTGTGGAACTCTTCGGTGTGAGAGGTAAATATGTAGGTCTCTTGAGAATTGATAGTTCAGACAGCACGATTGTTGACCATTCCATCATTGTACCATATTTAAAACTCTACTCTGAATGTTTAGGTATCGCATTAAAACCAATTAAAACCCATTAAAACACATTAAAACATATTAAAACATATTAAAATGGCTGCTCGTATAGGGAAATGGACTCGCATGGCCACACCTAACCATGTACATTCGTTTCATAACTTTTTTTCTTAATTGATTAAAGAGTATTATTTAGCCACTGATATTTTGAGAGAGCACTTTATTTCAGTAACAAAAACGTGCTACAGCGCCTTTAATATAGTAGTAATTAGAAAAGGTAAGCTAAGTTCCAGAGGTTGGTGGAGCAGAATATGACTGCACTATGTATCACACTTTCATTTGAATACTGATGCGGAAACATATGGGATCATCAAGTTTCTACCATGTGTTCTACACGTAAATCTATATAAACTTGATATTATTATCAAACATTGATGTCATATCTGCACACTTTTAGTCTACACTTTCGATAACGAGTTGATTAATACTGTTAAAAGTGTAGGAGACTGCCAAATCTTTCCAAGAGGCGACTCTGGGATTCATACCTTCCCACCTAACCTCCGCTACGGTACACCTTATTACGCTTATGATGATGATAGCCAAATAATATTACTTGAATTGCTCACTCACACAAACAAACATATATCCTTGAGATAATTCGATTCTATTTACTTACAATACCTGAGGGTAACTGTCTGATTGGTACATCGGTGTCTCTAGATAGATTGTAATTCTAATAAATAGTTAATAATTAAAAAGTCATTTAACTATGGCAAGGGTTTAAGCACTTACTTTGATAAATTACGCTATTAATGGTGATGATGATGATAGTCAAATAATATGACGTGACTTGCTCACCCACTCACTCATTTATTCTCAGGATATTTCCATTCTATATACTTACATTATCAGAGAGTGACTAATTGGAGTATTCATGTTTCTATACACATTATAGTTTATCATTTGAAAGAGCCATTTAAGCAATACAATGAGTTAACACTTATTTTGATGTATTTCAATGGCGACTGTGAGGCAGTCTTGATGTCTGTACAACCCTTTTGCCCTTGGCAAGTCCTGCAGCCAGTGCACGAAGCACTGTTTATTTCCCCAAGATGAGAAAGGCAGACACATTACTTCCTTCTTCCCTTATTTTTGGTTGATGTTGTTTTACTAAACGTAATCATTAGTTAAATATAGCCGCCCACTGCTCAACTAGTTGTTCTCGATTCGTGACAGTTCAACTCATGTAAGTCTTCGGCTGGAAAATAGCATATATTGCACGCCGTCTTGGCATTCTCTCATGTTATTTCGTCAAAGTGTTTTTTTTCTTTAGTGATATATTTGTTTTATTACATGCTAGACACAGACAATTCAATACGTGTTGATATCTTGTTTACTTTGCAAGGACATAAACAGCAATATCGCAGTTTGGATAGGTAAAATGTACTGTTGAGTCAACGGTATGCGTGGGTGGTATGCAGTTATGTTGGTTGGAAGTAAGCTTAGAGTACGCTAAGGTCAACTCCATGTATTTTCTTGTTTTGTTTTTATCCATCCATAATTATAATAACAATCCATAATCCATTTTCTCATATTCATAATTTAAACACCGACATTCATTAGTTAATTACCGAGTTTGAACAGCAGGATGCGAGATCTCGAACCTTTGGCTCAACTTCCCAATGCAAGGCATAACTCTTGCCAGTCTCCATTACTGGCTGATTTAGGCTTTGCAGTATTTCCTTTTAAAATCTGTGCTCAGAAATCCAGACCCGCTATGCATTTCTGGTGCAGCGATTCACTATCTAGGCACAACAAAGCGAGGGAAATACCGAAGGCTTAAATAAATCAGCCAGTAATGCAGACTGGCAAGAGTTATGCCTTGCGTTTGGAAGTTGCCTTTGGCTAAGCTTATTATGTTTATTCATTGTTTCTTGTAGTGTCAATTTAAGGATTGGTACCCGCGAAACCACTACCGTATAACTTAACATATATTTTACATACATTTCAAAGTTTTAGTCCGGTTAAAGTGTATAGGTTTATATTACAACTGAGGTTTTAAAGAGACATCGCAATCCGGTTCAAATGTTTTGCTGCTGTTTTGTTGTTTGTGGACAACACATGTAACTATGGATAAATGACATTGCACAACAGAAATATCCTTAAAATGTTATTTCGGGACAAAGCAGAAAGCGGTGTGGCCCTGCGGAGTTCTTAAACCTTTTATATTATATAGCGAAGGAATTAAAGAAAGGAACAGAAATGACCAAATATCTGAGTGAAATAACATTCGAAATGGATTAAATAAAAGCTAATGTGCTAAAACTGATATCAAATATTAGATGATTGATAACATTTGCTCAATGACGTCAACTTTGATTATGATGATGTCACGGTGTTGCCTATAATGTGAAACTGGGACAAAGCACTGAAATGTTGGATACATGATAATTTAAAATACAAAACGCGTAACATTCACTTGGCTTCTCTCCAAACAATAGTTACCCGACAACAAAAGCAATTCTTCTGAGGCTTATCACTGAGAAAACAGGGGAGGCGATGGTCATGCAATCCAACATCCAAAAATACCACATTTCTAGGATATTTGTGAGAAAAGCGCACACGTACGTTCTATCGCGATAGTTCTAGAGCAGCAAGGAAGACAGTGGGTTACCTATAAATATAAAGCCTACGCGTTTAGATAGATGACGAGCCAGCAACCAGACACAAGAGCGAGGATTGTAAACATGGTGTACAGCTGAAAACAAACACTTAGCAAGTCTCGACCCGACACAGGGAAATGCTGAACCATCCGTACCATACAGCCAGACATCTTTTATCATGGCACCTTCATAACAGGTGGTGCACGCCTCACCTTGGGTTCGACCTCAGACTAAAGGCGACGGGTGCAGATGCCGACCCGTTGTCCTATAAAGACCAAATCGTAGGGTTCTGTCTAGGGGGCAGATGGCAAACAGGCAAGGTGACATGGGGAGAATTCGGTGAAGGTCTTTAAAGGGAAATGGGGATAACAGGAGGGGTGGGGAGGAGCTAGGGGTGGTGTAGGACGAACGGGTAGACGTTGGGGAAAGGTTATGGTATTGAGGAGGTTCATGGCCCAGGCGATGAATGATGATGATGATGATGGTGATGATGGTGATGATGATGATGACGAAGAAGAAGTATAGCAACAAGATTGACATCTGATGATAGAGGGGAAAGGAGTTGACCTATATTTATAATAACGACGCTGATGATGGCGACGAGGATGACGATGATGATGATGATGATGATGATGATGATGATGATGATGATGATGATGATGACGATGATAACGACGACGATGATTACGATGGTGAAACTGGAGATTTCGGCTACAATTATATGACGATAAGGATGATGAACTTGCTATTAATGATGACGGTGATGATGACGACGATGATGACGATGACGATGATGATGACGACGATGATGATGATGATGATGATGATGATGATGATGATGATGATGATGATGATAATGATGATGAAAATGGAGATTTCGGCTACGTACAACGATAACGAAGCTGCACCAGCAGTCTGTGTTATTGAACATTGGTCCTTGACGCGTGTGATTGTATTTCATTGTTTGTTTGGGATGCGTTTCCCGTTTGTCCGTCTGTAGTCAGGTGTTTGTTTGCATTATACAGTTTCCTGTGTTTATGAAAGGCTTCTATGTATGCCGGTCTGAGATGTGGAAGGATATATCGACCAAAGATAGAACATTCACGTTGTAAACGCTACCAGAGCCTCGCTGTTATTGCTCGCTTTGTTTCTTCATAAGATAAAGTACTTTCAAATTATGTCTCAAGAATGGTTTAAAGACGCATCATGGTACCATATTCCAGATATTGCCCTAAAGGACGACTGTAGTTAACGTAGAGTCATATATTGACAAATCAAGATTTTAAGTCATGTTCGTAGGAAAGGGCTTACATTATTGATGTTTTCATTTACTGGGATATGTTACCGAATCTATACGGCCAATCATTTTGCGATTTTTATTTTACAAATATATTTTTATAAATATAATATTTTCCATGAATGTCCCTTTTACCCTTCCTCTGGAGAAAAACTTGACTTTCTTTTCAGAAAAAAATATAATTATTTTGCGGAAATACCAGGGTTGCTCTTTGGAAAAAATGGCACTTAATTGATTCAGTGTGTAGTTGCTTTTCAAATATCTACACTTCCTTTTCAGAAATTCCGGGATTTCTGTCCAGAAATGTGAAAGTTGATTTTCTGAATATTCCTTATTTTCCAGAACTTTATTTAAATAAACTTAAGACATTTTATTTTTGTTGTTGGGACATTGAAAAGATGATTTAAAAAGAAAAAGGTATTTCTCTTATGGATAGTTAACTTCTTTATTCGAAATATGCGATACCTAACATCGGCAGGTTCACTTGTTGATTTCAAAAAGTGGGATTTTAGAAATGATACTCTTTACTTGTTACCAGTAAACTGTCTTGTGACGCCCTGCTGAAATAAAGGGTGAGTTGAATTTAAAGGAAATGTTTCCAGGATTGTGAGACAGTCTATCAAAAACTTCATTCCCCGTCACTGAGAGCAAGCAGACAGGAAGTGTAGGGGACCTTGAAACTGCGGGGGATATGAGAGCGTCTCAGTACACAAATACTTCACGTTCTTGTCAATGGAAAGTTTTCAGTGGAGAGAAATGGAAAATTCTTTTTTTATGATGTATTGTAGACACGAGTTCATGTTCTTAAAAGCTCTCTGAAGTTACATTATTGATGGACACGCCCATTTTGTTATTGGACACGCCCCTTTTATGTTTCACGCCCTGTGTCATTAAGTATTTAACGGCTTATTGATTAGCTTATCTAAAGGTTTTTTAAAGCAGGTGAATCCACAGGGAGGCTACTCAAATCATTTCTTTCTAAATAACTTCTGTTACAAAATGGCCGATTTCATGACAAGAAATATAGAATCCTGATTGAATCAAACTTAGTTGTCCAAACAACGACGTCGTTTCAAACTGAGGATTCGATCTGTTCTCACAACTGTTAAGAAGACTGGAGTCCCAGTACCCGCCTCTGTATACAATTGAAACCATGGACGTTATGATGAGGAAAATTATAAAGAAATTACGAATAAATCTCGATTAATAGTGAAAGTTAAACAAGACACTCTCATTCATGCATCCCGAAACCCTCCTGCCCGCTTTCGATGGATCGCAGGGTCTACGTATCGGCCGCGAGTAGACGATACTTTTCAAGAATGGTACTTCCGGTTATGACATGTTTATCATTTTGTATAAATAACCGCGGTCATCATCAATTCTTTCTTTATTTCGTCACTTGGAATCTCTCGATGGTTCTTAAAGAGAGGGTTCTACATGTATTAGAGTATCCGCCATTTTATTTTAACAAATAAACACCATTTCTTTCATTTTACATTTTAAAAAATCACTTAAATATTCTCTGCAATTTGTGCAAATGATAAAGAAAGACCTATTTCTCATAAAACACCCGGTGTTAACATTGCTGCGATGTCCACTGACTTCTGTTATGCCCATGATATATCACTCCGAACACTACCTGGAATTCCTACTTGATTCATACTTGAATATACATTATCTTTAAGTATAAAATGTCATTTTTATATGGCGTTTTATACCTTACTGTAAATGATATTACTCTTCTTTATGCAAACTTCAATAGAGGAGCGGATGTAATAAATCAAATCAAGCACGACATGTCATCAAATTCCTTCCATGCTATGTTATATCATAGGAGTTATAAGAGGTATGATATGTCCTCATCAAAGTTGGGCGGGTCTGGCTTACAGGGGGTTAAAACACGTGGCACAATCAATCATATACTTGTATACAATAAAGGTTTGGACTTGTCCTTCGAAACTCTCTCTGTGCCAAGATAGTCGTACTGTTCTAAAATCTATAACATCGTTATGTCTGTTAACATTCCTGTTGAGTAAGCGAAAACGGTAATGGGATTGCCATTTCAAAAAGTGTGCACGTTATTTAATTATTGTTACTTTTAAAATTGTAAAAATGTACATTTGCTATGCAACCCGTGTTTTGATTACAGTGTATCTGATATGATTCAAACCTTATTTATGGAAATATTAGCGTTGTTAAGACTCTCTGCATGAAATAACATTTTGATACGGACATTGCTCTATAAAAATAGAAACATGTATACATATTTTGTTACGGATATTGCTTTGTCTAACACTTAAGTATTTATTCTGAAAATGATTAAATATTAAAAAGGAGCTTCAGTTTTCTGAAAACGCCAGTTCTCAGAGGATCCTTTTTCAAAATTTAAAGGTGACTTAAATATATTTATAAATAGTTAGTGAATGGTTAGGATATTTCTCTGCAGGACCAGAACATTCCATGAATATATTGATACGGATATTTCTCTGCAAGAATAGAAACATCCCATGAATATATTGATACGGATATTGCCCTCCAAGAATAGAAACATCCTATGAATATTTTCATACGGATATTGCCCTCCAAGAATAGAAACATCCCATGAATATATTGATACGGATATTGCTCTGCAAGAATAGAAACATCCCATGAATATATTGATACGGATATTGCTCTGCAAGAATAGAAACATCCCATGAATATATTGATACGGATATTGCTCTGCAAGAATAGAAACATTCAATAAATATTTTGATACGGATATTGCTCTGCAAGAATAGAAACATCCCATACATATTTTGATACGGATATTGCTCTGCAAGAATAGAAACATCCCATGAATATATTGATACGGATATTGCTCTGCAAGAATAGAAACATTCAATAAATATTTTGATACGGATATTGCTCTGCAAGAATAGAAACATCCCATACATATTTTGATACGGATATTGCTCTGCAAGAATAGAAACATCCCATGAATATTTTGATTCGGATATTGCTCTGCAAGAATAGAAATATCCCATACATATTTTGATACGGATATTGCTCTGCAAGAATAGAAACATCCCATACATATTTTGATACGGATATTGCTCTGCAAGAATAGAAACATCCCATAAATATTTTGATACGGATATTGCTCTGCAAGAAATATTTTGATACGGATATTGCTCTGCAAGAATAGAAACATCCTATGAATATATTGATACGGATATTGGTCTGCAAGAATAGAAACATCCTATGAATATTTTGATAAGGATATTGCTCTGCAAGAATAGAAACATCCTATGAATATATTGATACGGATATTGCTCTGCAAGAATAGAAACATCCCATACATATTTTGATACGGATATTGCTCTGCAAGAATAGAAACATCCAATAAATATTTTGATACGGATATTGCTCTGCAAGAATAGAAATATCCCATACATATTTTGATACGGATATTGCTCTGCAAGAATAGAAACATCCCATACATATTTTGATACGGATATTGCTCTGCAAGAATAGAAACATCCTATGAATATATTGATACGGATATTGCTCTGCAAGAATAGAAACATCCTATGAATATATTGATACGGATATTGCTCTGCAAGAATAGAAACATCCTTAGTCTTACACTATCACTCTGAAAAAAGTATCTATTCTGAAAATATCACCATTTTTTAAAATACTGAAAAGGAGACTGTAAGAAATAGAATTTTCTGTAAAAAAGGGCTCCTTTTTAATATTAAATCAAAATTTTCTAAATGTTAGACTAAAACATCCTTTGAATATTTTGAAACGGATCTTTGCGTCAAATTTCGATGTTTTGTAAATGACCAAACAGTTCTAAATAACTTTTATATTTTGAATGTAACTATTTGTGCCATGATCACGGCGGTATTCGTACAACCTATAGTAAATAATTATACTTTGATAGGCAAATGACATTGTACGGGAGTTTGTTTCAACATAAGGTGAAATAAAAATTATGTTGTGTAGAAAAGGAAATTTAAGTCACTCCCAGTAGTGCTTTACATTTATTACATTTTGGCACAACTACAGAATAAGATATCTTATTTTACAATTAAGAAGAACACATTCTCTGTGAGTGCAAAGGCAAAGCATTTTAAATTTCGAGTAGAACGGATCTTATATATAATGCAATAAAAACACTAGAAAAGAGTTAAAAGCCTCAATATATGTTTAATGCCATTATGAGGTTAAACATGACCCAACGCCCAAAATCAATATAGTAAAATATAAAACAAACACTTATGAAAGAATAGAAGTAATATTATAGATCACATAATACCTCAGTCAACACAGTTCATTGAGAGCGATCTGATCAAACAAATATAGGCTGAACTAAAATAAACATGAGAATTTTTTTATTGTATACAAGTTGGATATGGAGATTTACCATTGAAACTTTGTTTAATATACTGTTTATCTAAAATTCAATTGCGCAAAAACTAACAAATGCAATTTTAAATGCATGAACGGTTAAATTTTTAAAAATATATTGTATTCAACATTGGACAACATTGCTTAATTTAAACCTGTCAATAAAAGAATATCACATGGTAGAGAATCTGACATACAATTTTAAAATGTAATAAACGCGAACGCCAATATTGATTTGAGTTTATCTCAGTTAATTAAAGCATTACTTTCAATTTGAAAATCCGGGTATCTTGTGAATAAATCACTTTGAAAATAATAAAACACAAAGAGCGTCTGATCCGCATCCGGTCAGAGCTAATCTTGTACACTTATCAAATCCACATCCGGGTTCGTGTAGCATTGATAAATAGAGATTTAACGATAACAAAATTAAAAACATTTAAAAAATATTATCCTGTAAAGTGATCACGTATTAAGTACAGTCGAGCTTAGACTTATCTTCATTAGTTTACCGATACATTCAGATTTCTCTTTTTCAACATGTTTTTATTTTGTTACAAATTTTATTCCCAAAACAGATTCAATGCAGTTGTATTTACCTGCCGGTACTTATCAAACAACTGGGGTATTATTTTGGAATACTGAGAGATTAACTTGACACTGTCGTTGTACCTTACATTTAATTTACTTTTAAATTCATATCTCGATTTCAATAAAGAACAAGTAATTGTCACAAACGTGACCATGTCCCCCGCCGCAATTAAGAAATGAGCTTAAAGGATGGACACACAGCTAGTACCGAGTAATGACCATTACGTGTTTGATTCAATTGTTATTATATCAGGCTAAGGACATTTTAAAAAGTGATCAAAGTCTCGTAGTGACCTTGAAAATAAGGTCAAGGTCACCCACATCGACTGGTGTCTGCGTACTTCCAAAAATGAATTGTGGTACCAAATTTGAAGATTCTAGGTGCAGCGGTTCATGAGATATCGTGGTAACAACATTTGACAAACAAAGTCTCGTAGTGACCTTGGAAATAATGTCAAGGTCACCCAAATCGACTGGTGTCGGCGTATTCTCCAAATGATGACTGGTACAAAATTTGAAGTCTTTAGGTGCAGTGGTTCATGATATATCGTGGTAACACGCTTTTATCCCCAAACATTTCAGTCTCTTATTGACCTTGAAAATGAGGTCAAGGTCACCCAAATCGACTGGTGAAGACTTGTACCGAATTTGAAGACTCTAGGTCCAGTGGTTCATGAGATATTGTGGTAACAAGAAACGGGACGGACGGACGGACGGACGGACGGACGTACGGAGCTGAATACTATATCTACCGCTTCGTGCTTCGCTGCGGCGGGGGACAATAAGATTTCGCTAACACTCATTAACATTGGCATTAACATTACACTTTTCATTAATATTAACATGCAACTTTTTATTTCATGTGCAGTTACTTCTTTTCATGTATTTCAACTAAACTTCTAATTAAATTATGCACACATCTACCACGTACTTTGTAAAATGTACATTTACGCGTATATTGTATGCATATATTTACCAATTACGTTTTACAGTACGTATATTTACAACAACGTTTGAAAATTTACATTTACATTTTATCTGATACCTACGTTTTCTGCAAACTTAAACTTGCTTGATCTTTAATTGTTTTAATTGTTTTAATTACACTAAATTTTAAATAATCCTTTCATTTACACTTCGCATGCTGTAACTTTTACATTTACGCTCCCTTATAACATAACACTTCAATATATGATATAACACTAAAACCTCACCCATGATGTGTTATCTACCACGTGTTTATTTATACACCAATAACGTATTTTATACAACCTTTATGCTACATTATCTAAGGAGCTCGTAAAGTATTTGAATGAATATTTATTTTACCGTCATCTGGTCATTCATTCATGTAGAAGTTCATTGACTTGGTCTGCTTCATTCTTCATCCGGGCTACCCATTCTTGCCCCAGTGGACCACAGAAGCAGGTCAGAGAGAGACAGTGTCTGATAGAGTGTAAAACAATAAACTGGCACATATTTGCCCGTAGTTATCTATCTGTCTGGTAACATTATGCTGGGTCGCTTCTGAATGCACAGTAAATAGCCTTTAAAGCGAAATTCATATTTTCTAAATGTATTATAGCAAGAAATATAAAATATGGTTTACGTTTAAATACGTTCAAGCTTTTTCTAAAAGGGAAATGGATAACGAATTAGCATATAGAGTGAAAAGTCTTATTAAGTTATCTTTGAGAAGAGTTTTTGCTGACGAAAAAATAAGATATCATTTAAAAGAATTTCAGTCCAAACCGTTTTCGGATTTTTAATACTGACCAATTTTATTTTATTTCACAGTATATTGGAATGGTCAAATTGAATATAATAAACTACCGGGCAAAAGGAAGTTTTCACCTAATTTTATTTCGATTAATTCAATATTTAAAAGAAATCTGATGTATTTGACCATGACACGATACAATAATACTTATCTGCAGTAGTTTGAATGACTTTGTTGGTGACTGAGGTTAAATTTTAGTTCAAATATCTTTTTGAAATGAAGACAGGGTTAAGAATGAAATTTTCACCAACATGACCCCTGCCCTGTTTAAAATGTTTTAAATGTGTGCAGAATCAGGCACATTTATTTATGTTCACATAGGATATGTCTTATATGTCGATGAACAGTTGTGTATCATCAACAATAATTTAAAAACAAAATTAAACTTAAAATTTCATTTTTTTAAAAATAATTAAAAAACATGTAGAAGTATTCTTTGACTGCTAACTAAACACCTGTACTTATCAGTTTTGGATTATGACATCGAAAACTTGAGATATTTGCAATTGAAAATTATACATATGATAAAATCAACTGAGGTGAATACTTTCTTTTGCCCGGTAGTTTATTTATGTTTATGAACCTTAACGTGTCTTCTCAGTATATTATCAAGATTGACTAATAACACAAACAGTTGGTTTCATTGTAATGCATTAATGTGTCTTCATTTGGACATCAACAAAGATTAAAGTAGTATTATCAGCTGAAATGGTTAATCCTTTATACTTCAAAAATGCATTTTTCAAGGCGAATGATTAACAGTGCATGCGTCAAGCATGTTTACTACCGTAATTTTCCAATGCATTAAACTCACAATGAATTGACAAGAAAAGTAACAAAATTATATCTTTACCCAAGATAGAATATATAACATGCATCGATTGAGGAGGGTTTCTTTTCAAATCAAAAGTAAAGACATCTTAGTTGGTTGAATAATAAATCTAGAAATAAGTCACCTCAACCTCGCCAAAATGCACCTAACTACAGCAAGGAAGGAAAGGGGGCATTTCCCTACACAGGGCAGTCTTCACGGGGTGCTTGCCTAAGGATGTGCACGGTAATAAGTTGGTAACATTTTAAAACTATGAAATGTCTTTAGCATGAAATGTCAACTTCTAGATATAATGCATGCAAAGGTGACATGGGTCATGATGATCCTCGCTATGGTAAATTGGCAAGTAACAAACATAAAAATTGTGAAAATGTCGAAATCGTGATATGTGAGTATCTATTTCCTTTGATCATAGTGTAGTATAAACGCGTTTAAAAAGTAATTTTGATTAGACTATCAAATTTAAACTCAACAGGTAAATGTATGTCATCATTTACCCCTTTTAATTATGATATATTCATAATATTTCTTTTTCATTGGACACCTAATTAGTATCAGTAAGTTTAAAAACAAAAATACCTCGTTAAATCGTCTTTACCAAACTTTACCAAACCATGTACACTCATTTTAAACTTGATTTTCCGAAGAGAGAAGGGTGTTTTACTATTGGTGACATTATTTTTCAAATACATTTCATCGACTTATTTGAGAGAAAAAAACCTGCTACTGCCCCTTTAATACACATGATGAAATACATAACCTTGTCAAACTAACGCCTAGTAAATGTCAAAAACGTGATTCGATAATGTTTAATCAGACGCTGTTAGATTCTTAGATATTCTTCACTTATTTTTAAGTGTTTATCTGAGTATTATCTAGTGTTTATCTTTGTCAAGCTAACTGTGTAATCGTAATACGTTCTATTTGTTAAACTTGAAACGTATTATTTTTCTCATTGTAAATCATGATAGTTCTTTTTTTTTTAATCGTGATACATTCTACATGTAAATCGTGATACGTTCTGTGTGTAAATCGTGATACGTTCTGTGTGTAAATCGTAATACGTTCTATGTGTAAGACGTGATACGTTCTATGTGTAAATCGTGATACGTTCTATGTGTAAGACGTGATACGTTCTATGTGTACATCGTAATACGTTCTATGTGTAAGACGTGATACGTTCTATGTGTAAATCGTAATACGTTCTATGTGTAAGACGTGATACGTTCTATGTGTAAATCGTAACACGTTCTATGTGTAAGACATGATACGTTCTATGTGTAAATCGTGATACGTTCTATGTGTAAGACGTTATACGTTCTATGTGTAAATCGTAATACGTTCTATGTGTAAGACGTGATACGTTCTATGTGTAAATCGTAATACGTTCTATGTGTAAGACGTGATACGTTTTATGTGTAAATCGTAATACGTTCTATGTGTAGGACGTGATACATTTGTGGTGTAAAAAAGTGATCTGTTCTGGGTGTAAATCGTTATACGTTCTTGGTGAAAATCGTTATACGTTCTGTGTGTAAATTGTTATACGTGCTATGTGTAAATCGTGATACGTTCTTGGTGTAAATCGTGATACGTTCTTGGTGTAAATCGTGATACGTTCTTGGTGTAAATCGTGAACCGTTCTTGGTGTAAATCGTGATATGTTCTTGGTGTAAATCGTGATACGTTCTTGGTGTAAATCGTGATATGTTCTAAGTGTAAATCGTGAACCGTTCTTTGTGTAGATCGTGAACCGTTCTTTGTGTAAATCGTGATACGTTCTTGGTGTAAATCGTGATACGTTCTTGGTGTAAATCGTGATATGTTCTAAGTGTAAATCGTGATATGTTCTTGGTGTAAATCGTGATATGTTCTTGGTGTAAATCGTGAACCGTTCTTTTTGTAAATCGTGATACATTCTTGGTGTAAATCGTGATACGTTCTATACGTGTAAAGTCACTTTGTATCTGTAAATCGTGATATTTGTAAAATGAAATAACCCAAGTTTTTATTTTTACATTACAATTTGCACATATATTTCAAGAGTAAACGTTTGTCTGGTTTATACAATCCGATCTGACATATAGTACGCAGTATGCCGACAGGCAGAAATAAACACGATATATTAAAACTTCGTGACACGGCTTCCCACGTGCTTCACATTTAGAATGTAAATTACATGTATATACCACCATCAAAAACTTTTTGAAATTAAAACGTAGAACTGATGAATATGTCATATATATATATATATATATATATATATATATATATATATATATATATATATATATATATATATATATATATATATATATATACATATACATATACACACACACACACTCTGGTACATCCTGGTATATGTTTTCCTGATATATATATGCATTCTGCTGTCAGACATACAACACATCGTGACGATACAGCCCACGTGCTGATCATGTACAACCTGACTGATATACATGTAATAAACCATGTAGAGTATATAAACCATATCCTATCTGGAGGAGTACTCGTTAATGTGATAACACTGATAAACGACACCAGTCTTCACTAAATGGCTCAAACACATTTGCATTTCAAATAGTAGTAAGAAATCTGGATTGGCGAATAAGCCATAGCTAGGCTTCTTCTCTATATGTAAAGGTACAGTCTTGCTGTGGACAAATCATAAAGGAAATGTATTGTGTATAAAATATCGGGAATTATTATAAATAATAGAATTGCTAAACGAATATATAAAGAAGACAATAGTTGGTGTATAGCAGGAAGTGACAAGTTGTTAAGTATAGAAGATGGATAGAAATATGGATTAAAATATACGAATATATGAATTGAAATGACTCTTTATAAACAAAGAAACGCAAACAAATCATTTTAGAAAAATGTATTGCGTTATAATTAGTTTAAAAGCAATTTAATCCTTGAACTTCTATGGCACGAATGTTGCATATGTCTATGGAAAAGGAGTTGCCAAACACTTTTTTTTGACTCAACAAGAAGGCGAAAATGTCATTTCTTTGTACGTATATCCAGTGGCCGCAATTACTGCTTGCATGCTCGGGGTCGTCTCGGCATATAGACGGGATTGACTCTGGTGGAAGTATTCCGAACTCTTCCTGCAATGCAGCTAGCCCTGGAAGTGTCCGAGGTCCTTACGTGTACGTTGGCGTATACGTTGATCGAGTTCGCCGATGTTCTCTCGAGTTCGCATATAATGATCGAGAAGGCCACCACAAGACATTGACGTTAGAAATGACATGATGGTGAATAGAGACGCATCATGTGTGTACGTGAAGTAGCGTTGTCCAATCTCATTTACATCAGATCGAACGTAATACTCGTAACGTGGGGAGGTACGAGCGTTATGTTCGATCTGTTTTAACTGAGATTGTGAGGTGAGGTGAGTTGGGGTTTAACGCCGCTTTCAAGAGTATTTCACTTATATCACGGCTGCTAGTATTATGGCAGGGAGAAAGCCCGCAACGCCATGTGGTTATGCATTGCGGTGAAACCTGCGAACATCGGCTGGAACCAGCGAACCATGGGTGGTACTATGCTGAAATTCAGTGTAGCATTGCACCCAAACCGTACTGCGTGTAGAACAGTTCTCTACTGCAGACAAAGTTGCCGTGCCCCTGGCGGGATTCGAACCCCGGAAATCTTGATCCGAAGCCGAACGCGCTAACCACTGCGCTATCCCGCCCCCAACTGAGAATGAGCGTTATCAAGATGGAACAAAACTCAGATGTGCGGATCATATACTCACTCATTTCACTTTCGTTTTAGCATATCATGAGCACAATACAGAATAGATTAAGTTGATCTTCTCATTAAAAGATCATACTAAAACATGCATCAAGACAATGCTCATAAACACGTAAAGTATACATGTCTTATCAGTTTTACAAATTTAACAGAATTTAAAACATATCTATGTACGACATAATACACGATACACATAATCGTATGAGTATTCGGGTATATAATACTCATATCTAATAATCACATTTCATATTGATACGATTAAAGGCACAGACTATGAAAAAAGTATTTATTCTGAAAATATCACCATTTTATTAAATATTGAAAAGGAGACTATAAGAAATGGAATTTTCATATATAGAAAAGATTCCTTTTCAAATTTTTAATTTAGTTTTAGAGTCTAAGTGTTAGACTAAAATAACAGCAAACCGAATACAGTAAGTAAGTAAGAAGTAAGAATACAGTAAGTTTAAACATACATCTACGTTGTCCTTTATCTATTTATACCTATGATATCCAGTATCTATATATGTACCTATGAGATCCAATCGTACGTCAAGTTAAGTATATATTACAATTATACTTTATTATCATATTTTCATACTAAACACGTCAATAACTTCCCGCACGTGTACGGATCGATGACAACATATATTCATGTCATTATTTTTACAGTACAATTTGCACATATATTTCAAGAGTAAACGTTTGTCTGGTTTATACAATCCGATCTGACACATAGTACGCAGTATGCCGACAGGCAGAAATAAACACGATATATTAAAACTACGTGACACGGCTTCCCACGTGCTTCACATTTAGAATGTAAATTACATGTATATACCACCAGCATAAACTTATTGAAATTAAAACGTAGATATGATGAATATGTCTAATATACACTCTGGTACAGCCTACACTACGATGGGTGGTATATGTCATAAGTCATAATTAAAGTAATTACACTGCCAACATTCCATAAAGGAATACATGATATACCTACAAAGGTTTGGTCTCTATTCGGATGGAGATGTAGGCGAATAGACGTAATACACGATACACATACTCGTATGAGTATTCAGGTATACAATAAGTATATCTAATAATTACATTTGATATTGATACGATAAAAGGCAAAAATAACAGCAAACCGAATACAGTTTATATATATATATATATATATATATATATATATATACCTATGACATCCAATCGTACGTCAAGTTAAGTCTTATATAATACAATTATACTTTATTATCATATTTTCATACTAAACACGTCAATAACTTCCCACACGTGTAAGGATCGATGACAAATATATATATTCATGACATTTCCTTTAATGTATCTACATATGTTCTGTAAACTAATGTAATAGAAAAGCATAATTTCAATATGAAGAAATGAAGATATTAAAGTGATTGTGTCATGTTGTCGGAACATATTGTGTGATTGTAAATCGTGCAAACATTATAATGTATGTCACTGAGGAGGTACCAGGCGGTCAATGGCCAATCAGGTGGACAGGTTCTATTCTACATGTGTAATTTGTCAATTGGCTTAATAAAACACTCGTCATTATTTTCTCAAAGCAAAATATCACAATGCTTCATAGTAAACATGTTCAAATTTCTGATTGATATGGTCATATGCAACCATGATGTGAATAAACTGATTAAACAAATACAAACATTCAATCGAGTAGAAAGCTGAGCATCTCCCAGGTGTTTACATTGATTGTGTACATGTATATATTCTCTCACACATGCCGTCAGGCCAGACAGAGCTTGAGTTTTCAGTCACGAGGTAAATATTGCACCATCATGTAGGTAAGGTAGCTTGAACCAACGTGTACCAGCTTAAACCGAATAAGCTTAACATATCATGCACAGCATGTAGAACATCCACGACCGTAGTTTAACTCGGTTCCTGCACAGCATGCAATAATCACGTGTCATATAGTCATGAGTTCGTCACGTGATCGACTGCACCCATTACTCTACTACCCACAATGCATCGCATAGTTTTGTGAATGAAGTTGGAGCAATTGAAGCGAGAAATGTCGTGTTGCAGCCCGTCGGTTCTCAATGAATGTTTACATCTGGCGAGCAACTAGGTTACGGTATGAACCAGTGAACACAAACCACGTGGTGGTTGTTACTATTAACATGACTCGACAGTATCACTATGATAGTGCAGTATAGGATCTAGCATTTACATCACGGGTACTCAACATTTTCAAAATAGCGACTTTGGCTCTGCAGATTTGCATAATTAATGTGTTATCTAAGATTGACAAAAGTAGTACAGTGCCGGACAAAAGTCACTTCCCCTGTATTGCAGTCTGAAAGTGAAATTACTGCAGTATTATCGCAACGGGAATGCAGTCGGCTCTCAGGACTGACCCGTGATTTCTGCACTACTATCGCAGTAAAAGAGTGGGAGAGTCGCAATACAGTCGACAGAGCGGTTCAGTGGCTACCGGGAGGGCGGGGCTTACATGTACGCGCACGTGATTACTGCGATCAATGCTATTGCGGCCATAAATTGACATGTGCGTAAGATGGTCCTGGATGGATGATTGACTCAATAAACTAAAGAAATAGTGATTTTTATCTTAATAACGAATTTATTGTTATTTATGTGTGGGTCTCGAAAGTCCTACATGTACATGTACGCCTGTCCGATTATGTAACAAAGTGAGACAGTTTGTAATAAACTAAATTTCTTATTCACTGTTATGTGAGGTAAACGCGATTGGAGAGAATAGCATTCCTGTAAACACATGCAATTGCACTGGGGAAATTCACTTTATATAAAGTTTGAATATTGTCGTCCACATAATAGTGTATTTAGAATTATATTCAGTTACACAGTGTGTACATATTGTGTAGTGTTTATTATTGTTCTTGTAAAATTAAACTGCTTGAATATGATAACGGATACATATTTTGTGTAGGTGTTTGTGTGGTATCGGGAAGTTGTGGGTCGGGTATTCCCCTGAAGCCGGTTTTGAACTCCGGTAAAATTCTTACATGATGTATATTGTTTTGACAATGCTTGTGGGTAATATTAGAACTAATCATTTTGATGATCCGGAAACGAAATGAAACCTGATTTTCAAAGTGATAAAGTATGCTGTTAAGTTGTATTATACATTGATTGTGTTCATTTAGAATTGCATAAACATATATAGAACTGACGGCGGAAGGGTCATTTCCATAACAGCAAATGCATTTCAACTTTATTCACTGCCGATGATAGGATCACCAAGCATCTCAGAAACGATTCGCCGAAACCATAATCATATTTCATTTACATTGAAGAATGTTTTACAATAATATTGATTGATATAATTTTATTTATATTTCTATTAACATTATCAATTACATATTTGGTAAGGGCGTCGTTTACATTTACATTGTTATATCTTTCTTATCATTTGTCATAAAAACATTAAATTAGGTCTTCTTTCGGGGATGTTTCTTTCTTAATGTTAGTGGATTTGATTAAACTGTTGGCTTATCTAATTTCGCTCCCGTTTATGAAATGTGTAATTAATTATACAGGCAGATGCATAAATCAAAACCGTTAACATAGTAATCTCTCAGTGATAGGAAATGTACTTTTAAACAAAACATTTTCAAGATATTGGATTTTAGTTTGAGGTAAATTTGACAGGTTAATCTGTTCAAGACACGCATATATACATTCAAGGTTCAAATATGTATTCCCAAATACATGTATGCATGTCTATAAGATACATGTAAATAACTATTACTGTACATTATAAAGATTTACATGTATGATGTTTATTGCATATAGATAGATGTGTGACGAATGTAAATAATTTTATCTAGATAGTAGATACTGTATGTTTGTGGACTAATGTTGCTTCGGTTTCTTAGTTTGTTAAGTGAATATATTTACACTTCTAAGTGGAATTTTGTATGTATAATCTAATGAATAAACTATGAATTTATATTCACATAATCCCTATGATATTTGATCTAAAATGCACACAACATTAATTCAGTGTGATTTTATTTTGAGATTTTAGATAGATTGTTTTAAAACAAATTTAATACACAGTTGTCATGACCATTTTAATAAACATATGTGGAAACGAATATTTATATTAACATGTCACCATACAATTAAACGGCGTTTTCCATTTACATTTATAGCCGGACAAGTTATATCCTTGATTGTATTAACCCATCCAGACATCATTAACATAACCGATTCAATAGTATTACTTTAGTATGAGAGCGTACCGCTCATTCCCGCCAACAGAGCACTGCGTGTATATGAGTTAAAAAGAAATCACTAGTGAAGAATTGGGGCTAGAAGAATGGGTGTTTGGGTTGATTAAGGGATTGTTGCTCTCTGACAGAAAAAAACCCCGAGATACATGTACATGCTGAATGATCTGTAACAAAAGTTTAAATGCCAAAAACTGTGTAGTGAATTTGAGATGCGTGTATCCTTTACACAATGTATCCAGAAAGTGCGACAAGTATCAAATCATGTAGATTAAATAACTGGCTGATGCAATTATATCATCATTCGAAGATCAAAGTAAAGGAAATATATTGTCGGTACGACTTTAAAGAAAATGGCAATAAAAACACTAAGTATTTTATTATCGCGCGTCTTAAGCAATCCAAATAGACTCAGAATATCAAGGTACAATACTTGAACCTTTCTGATAATTACCCTATGCACATCATTTATGAACTTCCATGTATAAGTAAATTTGCCTCCAATTAAGTGAATAAAACCGTAATATAAAAAGCGTACCGTCACTGACACTATCAATGTATATAACACCTATATGACCGTTAGCAAATCGTGAATATTTAGAATTGTTTAATTACGCTTGATCAGTGGGTGACCAGTGGGTCACGTAATGTGATAAACGCGCGACTACCTAAATGTATGTTACGTAATCCGGTATATAATTTATTACTAACGACTGAATACACGCTTACAATACACAACCCACTTTCAATACACAACCCGTCCCTTGTTTTAAGCAGTGTGCTTATTCGTCTTCGTTGCGTCTCGCCGGGTTTATTGTCTAGCTCGATATGACATGAGTCTGTGAATAGTATGTTTTAAAACGTAACATGTGTCTCATAAGTCAATTTGGCTGGGTATTTACTAATAATTTGTGCTATATTGTACAATTGTACAATGAGTTCTATGCGTGACACTTTAATAAACTATAACTGTCTAACTCTCTGTCACAAGAAATATATAAAATTTGATTTTCCAATAGAGTGTGAAACAAACGCATCGTCATTCGTTTAAACTGCTAGTGATGCTCTTCTATTAACATGTAGTGTTCATATTTTTTGTCATCAAGCGATACGTTGATCGAGGTCACGGTTACCGATTGGTAAAATGTGCTGGTGGTTGGTCCCTTGCGTTGAGAAAAAAGTCACTGGTCTAGCCTTCAAATTCCAAATGCAATTCTTTCATTTTCGGTTACATTCAGTCTATAGATTTGAAATGTTTCATTCGACTTGTGTATCGTCATATATTTGGGAAAATATCAAGACAATATTTCTACAGGTTGTTTATTTGAAACATGTCGAAATGTTTTCAGCACACGGTCGCATTTATGGTAAAGCTGCATCCATTGTGTTTCATAAAATTTTATTAAGCTTTAATACGATCCAACATACCATATGTGCTGTTTACAGTGCAAATAAATATACTCGACTTGCATATTCATCCCGAATAACCAAATACTTGTTTCCAATTAAAATACAGTAACATCATTATGCATATGCAGAAACCAAAACTAAACGTCCCATTTATATGCACAGTAGTTATATGACCTATTAAATATGTGACTAATTTATCAGTTTGTCTGTTATAAATAATATTCCAAAATTACGTTTAAATCATTTGCGCGCGCCACACGCGGTACATTGTCCGGTTTTCGATCAGAAATCACTACTGTTAGCTTTATATCGTCAATATACTAAGTAGACTAAGATCAAAATGGCAATTTTCGGCAACAGTCAGTACTTCCCGATAACATAACATAATCTAGAACACAACGTTTTGCATATGTGACCCCAAAAAACAGAATGGATGTTCCTTTAAG
Source organism: Gibbula magus (assembly GCA_936450465.1). Classification (NCBI taxonomy): domain Eukaryota; kingdom Metazoa; phylum Mollusca; class Gastropoda; order Trochida; family Trochidae; genus Gibbula; species Gibbula magus. The sequence continues at coordinate 23,202,925 of OW388304.1, forward strand.
AGCCGATATCAATTGTTTAATCAATGAATTAGACAAGGAATTAGATGGATATACGTATCTGATTTAATTATGATAATGCGAGGTTATGGCCGACATCAAATGCGACGGTTTGCGACAAGGGGGGCGCGGGCGTAACGCCTGAGTGAATTTACCATCAGGTGTATTTATATTACATAACGATTTTGAGTGAACGGTGTCCCCCTCGTAATACACACAGAGAGAAAGATAGCATGCTTAATTCGCCATAGTCAGGCATGCAGACAGACAAGTTTGTTGAAGTGTCACAAGTTGAAAACAAAAGAGCCATCATGAGAGGTGGTATATCTCCCCGGCCCCACATAAGTTAAATAATCAGTTTTAGCGGTATACAATAACACACCACTGGAATATAGAGTATGTTTTAACTGCAACGATTTTATTGAAAATGAAGCTCATGTACTTTTACACTGCCCCTTATACAAAATTGTTACCAAAACTATGTTATCTTTATGTTCTACTTTGAATGTTAGTTTTATTAATATATCGGATGTGGAACAGCTTGCATTTATTATGTCATGCCCCTATATTTTAAGAGTTACTGCCAAAACCTGCATGGAAGTCTTAGATTTTAGAAAATTCCTTTTATATATCTAGCAACTCTTTTTACCTTAACAATTTACCTTGGGTTTTAATAATATAGTATACTATATAATATGTACATTTTATTTTTATTAAGGTCCTTTAATATGATTATATGTAGTCTCTCAGATGGCTCATCACTTTATATTTTATCGACTTGTATATAAACATTTGTATGAGGTGAGACTTTGTAATAAAATATCTGTCTGTCTGTCTGTCTGTCTGTCGGTCCGGTATATAACTACCCCTCAGGGCATATCTACAGGATATGAAGGACTACATGTTTGTACAAATGAAATATTAACAAACTAACGTTTTTAAAAGTTGCTTTCTACAGTTAAAGTCATGTGTATATTTCATTATATGTGTATATATTGCACTACGTAATGCGTGATAAGACAAATCGTACCCTTCTCACAAACTTCAAAGGATTTATCTCATGTAATTGATATAACTGTTGGTTTCAAGGTATTTATTATGACGGGATCGTTAAACAAGGAAGAAATCTCCATACAAACATATACTTAAACAAATGAGTGACGATAATGGAACAGAAAATGTTACATACACCACAAAAACAAAATAAACTAGTCAACAAGCATTAAAAAATGTGGGTAGGCGTTATATAAGTTTTGCATTGTTTATTTAAATTTTCTTAACAAACTTCGGTATGACTGAGTGTACACAATAATGATAAGGAATTCAATTTAACATCTCAAGTCAGTAACTAAATTGTTTTCATAATGGTCACGAACGTTTACAGACAGATATTTTATTCAAATCTCACCTCGATTGCACTTTTATAAACATGTTGATTTATTGAAAAAACGAAACAGGTAGAACATCGAGCTACCCACTATGGGGTTATGAGAGACGTGCTATTCGAAGAAGATAACGAGATCAACAAGTGTGCCGGTACGCGTATCTGACACGGCGGTATCCATTGATGTGATTAAATTGCCATTTGAATGGGAGTTGGTACACTCGGTGATGCAATGGGCATAGGGGTACCGGTGCCTTTGGACAATACGGAAGATACAAGTGTCTTACAGTTCCGTGCAACCTGTCAAACACCGTGTAACTAACAGCATTATCAATCGGTTTTGCCGAACTATGAAACGTGATAATTATTACAAGTAAATAATCACAGATTTATATATCATATTTTGTAAGATATCTACTTTAAGGAATTGTATAATGTACAAACATACACACCCTATACACATGTATGTACTTGGAGAAACACTATACTAACATTAATCCATCTACATGCAACACTATTGTTTTACCTTTGGGAAATATATACAGGGAAAAAGGATTGTACCCCTAAATGTCGGATAAGAAAATAGACAATGTATCAGAAAAAGAAACTGTGTGATATGACAGAAGCGTCATCGACCAGTGTAACAAAGAAATTTTGTAATGTGAGTAATATTATTAAACTGATAAACCTTTAGTACCTGTTAGAATAGAGTTTTATTCAGATCTTCGTTTTATTATTATTATTTAGATCCCAAAACGTACACTTTCACAAACATATCTTATAATGCTACCATTATACAGTTTAAATATATATCGCTTAGACATTCTGCTTCTTACCGTTTTCCTTTTTTTCATATATATATATATATATGATACCTTTTTAACATTGTCTCATGAGCCAAATAATGGCTGTTTTTTTTAAAACACATTTTAGTTATTACATGTCGTATTTAAAATAAAGTATACACAGATGTTTAATGTGTGTCACTTTGTCACTATTACATAACATTATCTCATACAACATGTATACAAGTAAGAAATGTTACCGCCGGTAAATTCCACAACATAACACAATGGTATTTATTCGAGGGCAACGACAACTTCAGCAATGATTTGACAGTAAATGCACATTTCATCTTTACGCCCGCCCACTACAGTACTAGACCAATCAGCTCTCAGCAGCTTAATTTGGAACCTGGACGCATCGGAATAGCCCCGCCTACATTAACGCAGTCATCTCGTAATTATCGTGCGACAGAGACGCTAATTTGGCGGGAGACTGTCGCGTTCCTGTCGCAGGAATAACGCAGTCATGACCCAACTGTGCTCCGACACGATTGCGGGAATACTGCAATTTTACTCCCATGACTTTTGTCCGGCACTGTAATATGTTCTCATTAGTTGAAACTAACTGAGCTTGGCAGCAAGCTATGCAACGTTGTAGCACATTCAGCTATCCACATCCACGCCAACATCAATGCCATACTGCCCATTCAACATACCATATACATCAACACCAAGTCACAGATTTATACACCTGCATTCAATATACACTACCAATACACGAGTCAATACCAAATACATCATGCTTGACTGTCAGTGGTACAGTGCATTATAAATGAAATGAATGTATCGTGTATTAACTTTAAACTGAACCCTTATCACAAGCTTATTTTTGGAAGTAGTGCAATGCAATTTATAAATCTTAGTCTACATATCCATCAAACAACGATGATATGCTCAAAATATTAACATCCTATCATTACTCCTGGTGAGAAGTCTGATGAAAGTTTTTAGTGTGGACACCCTGCCACGCCCATATTTGAGGAGGGATCAAGAACAAATAAACACACTTTAATCTTCATGTAACAATTGTGTTGTTCTGAAAATAATAAGCTTTCTATGCTAACTGGTTTCGGAGAAACAGTCTTTTGATGATACTGCCTGCCGCATCCATATTTGAGACTCAGGGACAAATGTACAAACTTTGATCCCCAGGTACAAGGTGAATTCTCAAGATGCATGTCAAAATTCTGGTTTTCAAGAAAACACAATAACAAACCTTGCTTCTGAATGCTTCTAATGAAACAGAAATCAAACTTCTCACTATTTCATAGACTCTGTTTCTATTGATAAAGTCAAGTTTATAACATTTATCATTGAATATAAGCTTCGGTTTAACAAGCATTGCGTCTTCAAAACAAAATAATATAACTACATCACTCGTGAAATATCGGACTTAGCCCCATATATAGACGGGAGATATGGTAAGATAATAGATATGATATAGACATACTCTAAACATCAATCTTGTGTGACATGTTTGTAGTTGTCATTTCTAAATCGTACAATGTTCTCATTATTATGTGTATATAATTTAATTTAAATATATTTACGATCACTGATACAAGAAATGGAAAACCCATTTTGACATATATACATGCGATTAATTTAGGTTTTAGTAGTACATTTACTACATCAGAAGCTAAATATATACAATGTAGTTCATAAATGATGTGTCAACTGATTTAAAGCTTTATAAAGGTGTGGTACGTTTATAAAGGACTCCTGGCTCATAAACACCATTCCAGCAAGAACCGTAGAGTATACACTCTTGCTTCAAGACTACACTGAAACCATGTGAGCGACATGGGAAGGCTATTGACGAATAACGCATACTTCTCTGTTATTGAATGTATTGCCCTTTCATAAAACATACGAACTATTAAGGAGCCTATTATGTTGAGGGTGAAATGACCTGTGACTACATGATAGAAGGATAGAACCACTGAGAGAAAATCAAACATCTTGTGGCACCTTGTTTGCGTTCACGTATATCCCAAAATGTGGTTGGTAGCCATTGTGATCCTGTCCTGCTCACTACCTGCCCAGAGTTTTACCTGCTTCAAGGACGACTGTGAAGCTGGACACCAGTATTGTGTGGATGAGAGTCGACGATGTTACCATTGTAAAGACCTTCAACAACCTTGTGACAACAAAACTATGCTCTCAGATTGTAGGGCATTTTGTACTGAACTTGAACTTCGATCAGAGAATGGTAAACTAGAACAACAGTTCAATCAGCTGACCGGGAACCTTACGTCAACAAGAGAAGAGATGGGGGAATGCAAGGATAGTATAACAAGTAAGAATATAACGAATTTTAAAGAATAAATGGCAAGAGGTTATTAGTTTGAGGTGCATGGGCGGGTCAATTTCCAATCTCATTAAAATCAAATCATTGATTCGTTCCCTAGGCTAATTTGGTAATTTGGGTTGTCATTCATATAAGATTGGTAATTTATAACGTTACGTAATATCTTGTTGCAAATGTTGCAAAAAATAGAAATAAGTATATTTGTCAAGGACAATTTTTTTTGAATGATCTGTTTAGTATCCATTAAACTCGTATATTCAGTTTTGTGTTCTTCCACTTCAGATTTGACGACAAGGCTATGGGTTTCCATAATTGCCAATGTGTGTCTTACGATAATATCAGTAAGCCTAATTATAACATTCACTTTGAAGAGGAAAACAAAAATGCCACCTCATCAACCAGAAGAAAAAGGACTTCTATGTGGCCTATCCATGGAACATGATAAATCCTCCCTGTTTAATGAAAAGAGAAGAAGTGGAGATTCAGCTCTGGGGTCAACGTCGAGAAGTAGCACGGGGTCCGATGATGTCACTGATGACGTCATCAGAGACCTGGACCATGAACAGAGATTAAATGGGGCAGAGATTGGACAGACATATGAAGACTTCAATATAGGGATACAAGAACGAGGAGAAAAAGCAACTGAATCACGGGATGAATCTTTGAAGTCAACCGTGTTGTGTAATCCTGGTGACGAATTTTTTAAGTCAACCTTGTTGTGTGGTCCCGGTGAAAACGAGAAGGAAACTAACTTTATGAATTGATGGACTGTACATTTTTATCACAAGATTGTATGTTAATGTGTTTCTATCTTTACAAACCATGAAGATCTAGTCTTTGAAGGACATTTAGAAGTGGAATACATAACAAATTCAGTGATGACGAAGGATTCAACATGGGCCTATACTCCAAAACGTCGTGTATGTTCATAACACAGAATTTGTTATTCTAGATCTAAGTTTTTTAAAACTCACTCAGGGACAATGCGTGTTTCATTTGATTTTGTACATACCTAAATAGTTAACATGTATACGCTTGTATTGGTAGATAAAACTATACTAGTATATTGCATTGATTATGGTAATCTTCCGTCCGTCCCCTACGCAATAGAGAAGTGAAATGTTGCTAGACCAAGTTACTGTTAAAAACACGATTGGTATGTGGCCATGGTGTTTATGAATGATCCCATGCACAATTCACTTGGTCCCTACGTCACGTTTAATTGTAGTCACTGTAATTGTATATCGGGTACGCCCTTTCAGCATATCTTTCCCCTCATCACATCTTCACCTTTGACTTCTGTACTGCGTACTGCGCACTTTCCCAACACACTGAGTATATAATAATCTCTTTTATTGCCGCAGTACATGTACATTTTAAAAAATTGTTGTTGTGCTATCGACACCGGAAACCGCAGTTGAGGGCCAGTTAAAGCTTTCTATCAATGCTGAGCGTCAATGGTGTCACGCGGTAGGGAATCGAACCCCGTCCTATATAAACACAACTGATATATTGCCCTAATACGTGTATTTTCAAACTGTCTCCAGCTAAGACTTTTAGAAATATAGAAACTACAACTATTATAGCCATACCTCCGGAGAGGCATGATAGTTAATACGTTTCTCCTTTAACATGGTTCAACAGAGTTGTTTTGAATAGAATAACATAGAATTGAATAAACCCCACTTGTCAAACACAATCTAAAACTACATGTGTTTTGACGTGTCGGCATCATATGCTTGTCGAAAGAGGCATGATATCGCAAAAATATAAATTAATGGATGAATGAATCTAAAATATAGATAATACAGGTCTGTATTTCAACTAGATATATGTATATGAATGCTTATATACAGACAGACATAGCTTTGTTCAGCAATTTAGGCCATACGACCCATAATACAGTAATTGTTCTTTTGGCATTGTACAGTCACGTGAAATATAAGTTCTGCATTCAAGTCAAATTTTTATATATGATATTGACTGAGATAAGATGATATTTGCATTTCTTGAATTTAACTTTTTTTCTTTGATTAATTGTTCATCTTTGTGCATATCTGAGACTACAGGGATGTGTCTGTTTCTTAAAGATTCATAATAACGAAGATTCTAAGACTAAGAAAAACGATTTTCTAATAAGTGTGAAGAAAATGAATTCCTTTTCAATATAGCCTTCGTTATACGAAAATGACAGTCTTATTTCATCTTGTAATTTTTCGTCATTAGAAAATGAACATTAAATTACGTAATGATATTCGTAATTAAAAAAAACAACTCTTAATGTCACATCCTGTAGTTCAGTTACAAATTTTACAGGAAGAAGGACGATTTAATATACAGACGTGCAAATAGGTAATATAACTACTGTGCATGTAAATGTGGCGTGTAGTTTTGATTTCTGGACATGCATATAATTATGTTGCTCGTTTTTAATTGGACACTAGTAATGATGATATAGATTGGGGATGAATATTTTAGTTGAGTGAAATAATATGAAAATATCATATATGGTATTTTGGCGCGTTTTAAAGCTAAATGAAATAATATGAAACACAATGGATGCACCTTTAAATGTATTCAATAGACACATGTTAAGTTAATAAGTACTCACAAGGTCATGCATCAAAATATGATACTTTTGTTATTATGTCAGTTCAAATACACTTGGCGTGCTTTTTACAAAGTATTTTTTTGGCCATAATGTTTGTCATTTAAGTCAAAGATTTATAAAACGTAGAAATGTAATTAATATATGATGTTGTCGACATAAATAACCTACATGGACTTACATTTGTTGACGTATCTTTAGCGTATCTAGGACATCATAAAACAAGCCAAAAATCCTTTTTTGACTCTCCTATCTCGTCGAGTTGATTCGAAAACAACAATTTCTTAAAAAGTGTGTTTCTCAGAAATATTAACAGATAATGTTTTGAAATTGAAAATATATACTGAGCCGCAAAAGAAACGCGAGTTTTAATGATTGTAGTTTCTGTTTGCATATCAGCCCATGATTTGTCATATCATTAGTAAATATCAGAGAACATGTGGAGCTATTGGTACTGTAGAGTACAGATGTTTACCATTGCAAAGTCAAATGGTATTACTTCGCGAAAATGCACGTTACATGTTGTCATATTAACATGATCTGGATGAGCCTATTAAAATTAAAATTCCTCGTGACGTAATCCGAGACCTGCTCTGTAAAAAGGACCCCAAATTGTGACTCTAGCCTCAATGTTTAATAAGTTAATGTTTGGCAAAAAAACGTTAAATTTTCAGAAACAGTTTGCAAGGACTGTAAATGTGCTTGTGGAACACCTTGGTACCGAAAAAGAATGCAATACCTTGAAGTTTTACCAAAATGAGACGCATAGAATGATTCTGAATGAAATTCAAAATGACGTCGTAACGTCAAATCAACATCAGCAAAGACAGGGAGTTTGCATCAAACAAATTCATGGGAGTGTTTGCACAATTTCCAATTGCATTTAAAAGCACATTGGTCCCTCACCATCTGAACATGAATGTGGATGTTTTCCCAGAAAATGACTTTTGCACAAGATAATGCTCTGCAGAAGTTGTTCACCGGTATTAACTTTTCGTTATGTGTGCATGATGTTCAACACCTTATTAGTATCATGTCAACAAGATTTGAATGCTTTGAAATTATTAATTTGCTGAATACAGCGTAATCAGTAATTACGAAATTGGTACAGTGGACTTGCGTTTCTTTTGCGGTTCAGTATAGTTAAGTTGGCTTCTGAAGACGTCATGTAACTCTGTTTCAGTCGTATATATCGCTCGTGGATTGAAATATCTTTTATTTTGTTTGGGGACGTTTCTTTTGCACCATCCTCGGTTACCCATGGTTTTATATATGCTCCGTTACTCTCCACTATATCACCCATGGGAAACTCTGTCAGCGAAATATGTACTAAAATTACCCGCCCTTGGCCGACCTGACGAAGTCAGTAACCAAAGAAAATACTCAATACGATAAGACGGAAATGGTCAAGGGAGATAACCGGTGACGGATGGCTAACACAATGACCTCGCGCAAAGAAATGATATGAATTGTCATTGGCTCGCAGGTCCAAGCTGCGTAGCGGTTTGATTGGCTCACGCCAGCCAAGGGCGGGTAATTTGAGTACAGATTTCTCGGATGAAATTTCCCATGGGTGATATAGTGGAGAGTAACGGAGCATATATAAAACCATGGGTAACCGAGGATACTTTTGCACGTGATCATGCGTTTACTTGAATAACAGCACAAAAATCATGAGGATGATATTAGACAATGACATTTTTGATAAATATATCATGCAAGAATAAAAATATATGACTTATTCTTTCAAACATATTGAATTATCCACTCAAGAGAAAACCCAGACATAAATAGAATAGTTCTTACATCTGAAACCCATACATCTTGACCATCATCATGAACTCGTCTTAACATTTTATAATATTAGGTAACCTATAACAGAAGCCATTCGAAGTATCGTTACCCAGTAACTAACAGCCCGCAACTGTGAAGAAACAACTGACCAATGCGGTACCAAGTACTCCTAAAATATCGTTATTAAAAGCATTTATGCATGTATTGTGTGTGTTTGTATGTATGTGTTTATAATCATGTATGTGTAAATAGCAAACAGGTATGAAAAAAAAGTTAAACAAAACACTGGAGCCAATTATGTTTAGAGGCAAAACACCATTTGTAAATTAATAACAGGGGGTAACAACTGGCAATAAGTAAAATAAGGGGCAAAAAAGGTAGGTGTGCGATAAATAAATTTGCACGTTTTTTTCTGGTCTACTGAATAAATTTATATAATTTATTTACGACAACTTTTGTTTAATTTCAATAATTTTAAAACCACCATCGAACATGTTTATTTATTCGTTGTATTCTCACCTTGTATTCTCACCTTGTATAAACACCTTGTATAAACACCTTGTATAAACACCTTGTCATCCATTCACGATATTCTTTCTTATTTCACAAACCTTTAAAACATGTATAATTATATTGTTCTGTTTCTATTAGAGAACCGATTTGTTAACATAGCAACTTTCATTGATTTTGTAAATATTGAGTTAGTAAATACAAGTGTCGAATTTCCACTTGCAAAAAATCACATATTGACCTTCATTTTTCAGTGAAACATTGGCAGACTGTTATTCATCATTAAACAGCTAGATGAATCTTCTATACATTATGTCATACGACATATGGTTCTAAACATCGTCTTCAGAAAATTGTTTAGTAATGTTTGAGTTGAAAAACATAGACACATAGATACACAGATACGCAGATAAATTGTAAGAGTAGTTAAATGTTGTATTTACAAAAATAGTCATGTAAATATACGTTGTACATATTTATTTCTGATTGGCAAGTGTTTTGTAAATTTTGTAGAACATGTATTTGTAACTTAAAATTGACATGCTATGTCCTATGGGCCTGTGGCCTTTTTGACAGATTAAACTTTCATTCATTCGTTGAGTTGAAAACAAATGTGTAAATTTTCTTTCAGACAACAAAATACGAACTTTTCTCAGACTAGAGTTATCTGCCCTTGGAAGATTCCGATATTGATCGGAGGAAATTTCCACAACATCTTGTGACGTCATCGACTAATGATAGGCGATAATTAATCATTGAACAAATTAATTCTCTGCTCCAAACGGTTAAGACGAAGGATATAAATTAGTTATTCAAATATTTCAATAAGCATTCATCAGAGTGATTAACGAAATGCGAAATCATATTTTTTAAAAACAATAATGAAGTCTCTAAGTTTTCAGTTGCTAAGTAAGTCAATATATTGCAAAATATATATGAAAACCCGAATGCTTATTGAATGACAGGTACCGTTTATCTTAAAAATTGCTCTCTGTGACTCTGGTAAGCCCAAAAGAGTAATCTAGACTGTCCCGCAGTCCACTGAGTCAGTATTTTCCCATCAACTTCACGCCAAACCAAAAATAAGTTATCCTAAATTCCGTCCGCACGAAACGATCCGAATATATGAACTCGTCAATGGCTGATTTAACTATTTGTCTAAGGTCCAATTTTTAGTTCTATCACGGACTTTAATTATAATCTAAGTCCGTGATTCTACTGTACAGAGATTGAAGGTCAGTCTAAAGACATTGCACCGGTTCCCAAGCATCATCACGGAAGTCGGTCAGCAGTAACGTACATGATGTTAGTGAACTATATGCCTATAAAGGGCTGAAGGAGGCTGGGGTTTTTTTTGTCCCGCCTACTGTATTCTGTAACGTTACAAGATATGTCCCCAACAAGCTCTCTGTTCTGCTTTGCGCATCTATATCCGGATGAGCGGATGATCTATTGCGTTACAACAAAGGTTACCATCGTTTTGGAAGACGCGAGGTTATATTGGGCTACTAGTGGTAGAAGGGTGTACAGAGAAACAAACGCGCGGAGAAGCAATATGTAAAACATGGCGGAGATTTATGGTGCGATTTCGTGTTAGATTGTTCTCCGCTCTGTTGATGGTCACGGTAATTCTCATGACACGGTTTACTCAGCGGCCATTGCCCGAATGACCCAGTGACCTAGCGCTGTGTCGAAGTGCATGGTGACCTGGGTCAATCCACAGGAAATACTCGTGTTCACAGCACTGTCTGCCTGTCTGGAATCTTCCTTCGACATACCTGCGTCTATGAAGGCGTTGTCATGCTTGCTTACATCGCCTTCCAAGTTGACAGTCAATGTCTTAGAGACATCTCACTTCCGCTCTTGGCAGACGACAGAGCAGACGATACGGAATCGCTTGAAGATTCCTTCTGCTCCGATCGATATTCGTTTAACACACTAGTTGCCGATGCTCGTTCTTCCCATTCATAGAGATGTCGGTGTTTGTAAACATTCATCGGCAAACAGATACAGACGTGTTAGCCAAACAGATTCGCCCCTGGTCAATTTCATATCGCTGTTATGCAAAGATTTGTCATGTTAAGATTCAGAATGGTACACAAAATCTCTTCTTACAAGTCGCTCATCGAGAGAAAATCTTAATGAATGACAGAAATACGGAAGCCTACATCCACCACTTTAAATAGCCGAACGAACCAAGAGCACAAACAGTAAACTTATCGATATTATCGTTTCTTTTTCATTTTAGTCTCACCCATGTAACTACCAAAACAAACGTTACCTAATGCACTGGCTCTTATATACCGGTATGACCCAAAAAAATAATATTCAACATCTGTACAGACCCGCCAAGTTTTTAACTACTTTTCATGGTCTGGATGACTTTTGAAAACGTGCCCTAGAAACAATCTCCTTTTTATACAGCATTAATGCAATAAACTATTTATCGCCAAACCAGCTGTCCTCTAAATAAATGACTGTAATTTAAGTGTTATAGCTAATACAACAACGTGAGAGGTGTGCTACATATTGAATGTGTGCATTATATAATAATACAGCGACATATGCGACCGTCAGCATGCAGCGTGTTAATCAACACAGGGAGAATGATGAGAACGACTGTCACTGTATGTAAGCTGTTTAATGAAGTGTCAATACACGGCCCCGACTGGAAGTACATATGTGTAGCTGAAATAATGTCAACTATGACAACGCAATGACTTCTTCAAAATTTATGAAACTTAATCTTGCAGTAGTGGATTAACACGTTGTTGTATGATAATGAGTATACGCCTGATGTGCTAACGAATATAATATTAATTTATGAATAACATAGCGATACGTGAATTGTACAATCATCAATTTATAACCATTCATGTACACTCACCAATCAACAATCACCAATGTACAATCATCAATGTACCCTCATCAATGTATAATCATTCATGTACAATCACCAATCATCCATGTACAATCATCAATGTACAATCTTCAATTTATAATCATCCATGTACAATCATCAATGTACAATCATTAATTTATGACCATTCATGTACAATCCACAATGTACAATCATCCATGTACAAACACCGATGTGCACCCATTAATGTAGGATCCTTTCTCTAAAATCTCCAATACGCAACCGTCAATGCACAATTATTAATAAAACATTTCACAATCATTTAAAAACATAAATTTACATCCAATAATTTACAATCATGTATAACCATCAATGAAGGGCAATGGTAAAATTAGCATTCATAAATATATATGCAATATTTCATTCAACGACTTGAGTCAAACTGCTACAATGTATGAATCAATATCGTCCCTTGTCGTGACAATGGTGTCGCTGTAGATATGATATATATTTACTTATTCTTGTGTGGGCGTACGTACACTGTGAATGTTAACGTCGTGAATATGATGTTGAATTCACCTTACGTGGGTGTCACGTTTTGACTTGATTGAGTTGCCGTTATTGGACACTAAATCATTTACAATCTCTCGTTAATATTGCGAACTTCACCTTACATTGATATGAAGGGTTTGATATGTCGAGATTATTACACGAGCAACTGTTTCATACGACAGAGTGCGCGTTTGATTATCGCAATATATATACATGGTAATTTTTGTACACAACGTATTTATAAAAAATAATTCCTGTATCTATAAAAGTAATTTCTGCATTTATAAAAGTAATTCCCATATTTTTATAAGTAATTCCTGTATTCATAAAAGCAATTCCTGTATTTATAAAAGTAATTTCTATATTTATAAAAGCAATTCCTGTATTCATAAAAGTAATTCCTGTATTCATAAAAGCAATTCCTGTATTCATAAAAGTAATTCCTGTATTTATGAAAGTAATTTCTGTATTCATACACATGGACATAAAATACAAGGGGATACAACCGTTAATTTTATGTGTCAATGAAAATACAGAAGTGAAGCGGTTTCGCAATATGTTCAACGTGATATACATATACCCTCCAGCCATTAAAAGTACATTGACTCTATTATTGTGTTACTGTAAATGTACATATATTAAAGGTTATTGGTATAAGTCACATACTTAAATATCAGTTTATAAAACAACCCACGTGTCACAACAGGTGGTATCTTGTACATTGCATGATGCTGACAAAGTGTTCATTTTGATATAATATGATATAATTTCGTCACATTTCTGTACTGTAAGTGTATTTATTTGTTAATGGCTTAATTTTAGTTATTAGTGTCACAAACATATCGATTTAGTTCCTTCATTCTCGATGGTTCCAGGGAGTTCATATCAGGCAGTTGTCTGAGAATGCAATTATCATTTAATCATCTTTTTAATATATATATTAATATACTAAGCCGAAGCATGATGTAAATATTTGAATTCCCTTTTATCTGACGCTTCTTTCCAATGTTTCAAATGTTAAAAATAAAATGAACTGTGAATAAAGTATTAAAACTCATAAGGTATTCGGGGATATATTTCAACCTGTATTTACATCCCTGGATCCATACTACATTTACAGTTGTGGCTTTCTTTAAAAAACAATGTACGTATGCAGTAAGACTGTTTCCATTCATTAGATCCTAACACAGACAGTGCTACGTATATAGAACATAAATACTTACATTTCGGTTTCTGATCGATTACTTTTCTGAACAGAAAACGTTTTTTTTAAAAAGAGCTCATTTGAATATTAATCGGAACCTGCAGGCAAAATAGCCATTTCACGTACACCATGCTAAATCCATGGTTTAAAGGGCGACTATTGATTATAAAGGGCGACTATTGATTAAGTGAATGTGGAAGAAACAATATATATCTCCTTATTTGAACTTCATAATAGGATCTCTCCAAAGTCCACAGACGCAGATTACGTATGTACAATCTCAAGAATGGCCGACGTTATCTGGGAGTCGACCGGGAATGTGACGTCACTGGGTATGTAGTGACGAAGAACAGATATACGGCCCTGCACTGTGTAGACTATTTGTGTTGGTTGATATATCATTAAAAGTAGTCCATGCAGAGTCTAGATACTTGATAAGAACTACAACGTTAATTATTCCCCACTTGCGGAATCTAGAGTTATCGTTCTTGATTAGAGTTAACTATATGAATATACGCTTTATGTGACTATAAGCCCGGATAATAAAATACGCACCTCTAAATTCAATAACGGGATGACCAGGACATTATTTTTGCTTTATAGTGTAATTTAAAAAGTTAAAATATTTTTATTGAACATTAAAGGCCTGATTCAGTACATATCAGTGGCAAAATACGTTTGAGGGGGATACACGGCGTCGTTGGAGTAGGATGTAAATCATATTGGGCACAAATATTCTTACACGACATGTGTGTGGTACAGTTTTACATAACGAATTTCAATTTTGTTTAAAGGGGCAGTGAAATAAGTCGATGAAATGTATTTGAAAAATAATGTCACCAATAGTAAAACACCAATCTCTCTTGGGAAAATCTAGTTAAAAAGTGAGTGTACATGGTTCCATAAAGCCATAGGAATCGTTTTTTTGTCATTCGAAATAATAAATTGTGTTCACAATAAAATATCCGCCATGCATTTTTTCTTTATACGCAACACTGTTTTGGAAATTGGTTTGTGTAATAAGATAGTGTACCGTCTAAAGTAAGTATGAATGACATAAACTATCATTTTGGGAAATTTGAAAAAATAAAATTTGAAAAAAAAACGTGCTACTGCCCCTTTAAATAAAAGGGTTGTACCGTTAGAAAATTAATTTCACTAGTTTTGTAAAGTTCGCGTGGCTCACCTTCGATGGTCATCTTAGCAATACGATTCTATTGTACGAAGGTCGTGCACTAAGAACTATTTGCGAAACAGTACATAGATGCTCCTCGTATAGCGCTCGACGACTTTGTGGATCCCAACTCAGATGTATATCTACACAACCCAATTACGATTTTCCGAAGAGATACGGGTATTTTACTTATGGTGACATTATTATTCAAATACATATCATAGACTTATTTCAGCGTAAAAACTCTCCCTTTAAGATACGAACTTAATGCACTGATCTTAGCCTTGTCGATTTTCCGTCTCCTTTGAGGACTTGACAAGGAAAGAAACCCTTACAGGGACCTTGCAACATAAATCGACTGGCATTTGTGTCATCCCGTAACAAGTACAATTAAGTAAACACATTGCGTTATCCTAGACCGACAAATCAATTTCTAAAAGAGTTATGCGTGTCACGGCGAACAGTTTCCGGCCAATCGAAGAATAAATTGATGTCTGGTACTCCAGAGTGTGCATTACTGTGATAGTTATTGTGTAATCATTGACAATTATTGCCGCTTATTGGCGAGAGAAGGACACCAGTACATAGCACCCAGAAAGATGCAATATATAATGTAAATATCAGCAATTATCGTCTTAAATGTCTTTGTTTCACGATGACTTATAAGCTTATCAACTGTAATGTAGCCTCCCAATCAAGACTGTATTTACATCTAATTACATGTGTATATTGCTTTGAAATGAAAGGTAAACTATGGAAATGAATGTGTATAGAATCAATTTGGATATTTATATGTGCACTTGTACACCACACGTATATGCTTAGGGCGCTACCAACATTATTACCAACCCATATATGTTGTTTGAAGGTTACTTCCAAGTGGCTCCAG
The DNA here is from genome assembly GCA_936450465.1 of Gibbula magus. Classification (NCBI taxonomy): domain Eukaryota; kingdom Metazoa; phylum Mollusca; class Gastropoda; order Trochida; family Trochidae; genus Gibbula; species Gibbula magus. The sequence goes on from OW388304.1 coordinate 23,219,053, forward strand.
CACAATATTTACCAGGTACCCAGTTGAACTGCTGGGTGAACAGAAGCACGTTTGAATAAGGTCACTTATCAGGATAACATCACAAGTCTCACAACTAACGTCACAGGAACAGGGAATCACTTTAAAACTCTCATACCCTCAAACAATGAAGCGGGTCACCCGTTCATTCAGCGATCCGCGTCCATCGTTGCTGAACTTCGCTGATGGCGGTCTACTGATACCGGTATGATTGTTACTAGCTGGTTGAAATCACGGAACTAACACGTGAACAGGTTTCTTATTGACAAACTCTCGATTGAGACAATCCGTCTTGTCTGTCGTTGCTCTCTTATTTTCCTATTTCTAAGATGAATGTGAAATAAAAGGTAGCCTCATGATTACTGGCCATTGGTTGTATGGGAAAATAGAGACTTAATGAAATGTGTATTAAAAGTCTTGAAATAACGAAGCTACCTACAAAGGTACCTCTCGCCCACTCATTCATACCAAAGCAATGTGTACATCATTAACTCTACATACTTATCACTTCGTTAAGCTGAGACGTAATGTAAGTTTTACTTTTCTATACAAAGTGTGTGAACATATGCGATGCATTTATCAAATTTATAAATATAACAGTTGGTTAGTAGGAAGATGAACTCTTCACTCACCACAAACTGAAATTCTCCAAACTGTGTTCTACCATAATATTATTCTTATCTATGAACAGGAGCCTCGTGAATTAAGGTCATGCATGAATAAATATAGACTTGATAGACACGTTTCATGAGTCAGCATATAATGCAATTCAATTTCATGTCTTTTGAAAACATTCTTTAACGATAAAATATTAAATTCTGATAAAGATCCTGGTAAAGTGTAAGTACGTCCATAGAGACTTGATTAATGTTTTAGATGATAATTTTTTTAAAATCACGAACTATCACGTGTACAGAAATAAACTATTCTTATTGGAGTCTGTACAAAAATCAGGTTTATTATTTTCGGGGGTAAAGTTGTAATTGTAGTTGGATGGCGAAGATTGTGCACAATTTAGACTTGATTGAATGTTTATAGGTGAATGTTGAAATTACCCATTTTAACCAACCACGTGTGCAAAACAGAAGTTGATATTAAGTTATCCGGTTAACATAACTCGCAATGAACTACAATTTAAAAATAACGGGTTATAACTTTAGGTAAAATTTGGAGTTCAAAAGGAAGAATCTAGCCTTGATAAGTTGTTTATTTTGGTGTTTGAAATCACGAACCTACCACGTGAACAGAAAAGTTGTTATTGACAAAAACCGAGTTGAATCAGTCTAGACTTAGACTAGTCTTATTATGTCTCTTATAAATACAATATAGATTTATCTAGTGAGCAATATCTTCGGTGGATTTAATTTTTGCCATGGCGAAAATATATTAAGTATACAGGAAACACGAATTTGGAAACATGCATTAGTATAGCAAGGAAAGAAGCATTAGGAGAGCAAAAAGTCAAAGGAGACGATGGCGCAGTCTCAGCCAATCCTATCAATTAATTCTCTTACTCTCCAGCTGCTGATGTTAACAGCTGGAATATCCGACAGTTGACTTGCTTTTAGTCTCGAAATGAACAAAATGACAATGTTATTCACTAAGGGGAGTGAATTGGACGATTCCAAACAATGGATGTGAATTAGTTCGGTTTTTGAGGATAACCAAATGGACCCGTGTGTAGACACGTTTGCAAATCACTTATTGCAAAAGTGCATCATTTTCTAGCCAAAACTAAATGTACATCCAATGTGAGGTAATACCTAAACGTAAATCAAACCCAAACACAATGCAACAAGAGTTTACAAGCGAAGAGTGCCATGTTGACGAGTTGAAGGCTAGATAGACTCTTATCAGCGTGGCTCCATTTAGTGCAGAGTTGGGTCGATTTCGAGTGCAAAAATTCCTTTCTTCTGAGGGGGCCTTACAAGCAATTAACCTCATTTCTATCGCATGACTGATTCATTTTTAATCCGCGATTACCGTACCAGACTTCTATGTTTATGCTGGCGTATTGCAGGGAGCGCTACTAGCTCCATTTGTTTTAACGTTACCTGCGCACATTCGTGATCTAGACTATGTTCTGATGTTATTCTATATACCCAATTGTGTGTTTTTATTATGATATGTTGTTCTTTTTTCTTCTTTCAATTGAATCTGTTGGTACAAATTCCAGGGATATCTTAAGGTTTAATGTAATCAACATAACCTAGCTAGAACTTTTCTGAGATTGACAGAAATCATTATTACCTGAAGTAACAATCACTTGAACAGTAAAATCTGTTTCAGCTCTACAGTGTAAATGACGTTTGTTCTTAATTCTTGGGATAATCTAATTTCCAATTGAATCACTTGCAAAAGGTTTGTATTGAATTTGAATGTAACCAATGCATAACCGACATGTAGATGAATGCAGTTATAATCCAAGACGTAACACTTAGTATTATTATAAGTGGTACTCATAGAATACTTTTCGGTTTATCAGAAGGCTATCGAAAGAAATAAGTATAATGACTTGACTTCAACGTAACTAACCTGTAATCTCGATTTAAATGGATACTTAATATCAGTAATCTTGAAACGTCACAATTACATAAAACGGGGCAATATTAACGATCAACCCGATCAATCTTCATTGCATCAATTAATTCATTTAATCAGTGTAATATCTGGATATAGTATACTAAGTAACTAAGATTGTCACAGGGAAATACTTAGGTCTTTAAGACTCCATGTTTGACCTAAATCCCCATAAATTTATCAGTTTTTCTTCTTTAAAATTATCTAAGTAGCATATATCTATCTTCAGTGGGTTTTTTAACAAAACATCTCCAAAGAAAATACCCCTCGGAAAATGTGAAAATTACTTATTATTAGACCCCTACATGATTTTCTTCATTATAAGGACAAAACGGTTAATATTTTCATACTAAATTACTAAGGTGTGGCATAGTAAATGTTATGCTTTATATTTCCACTTTAGTAGATGTAATCATCATTTAGATTGTATACATAATTAATGCGTTATGTTGTTCTGAATATTCAAGAAAATACTAAAACAATGTTGATTTTGAACCCCTATACGTCGTTTGCGTTGTTTGAAGCTTAACTATAAACGTTTTGATGAAAGGGTTCTACATTAAATATGCTTTGAAAGAATTGAAAGAAATTTTTTTTTTTTTTTGAAACAGCAAAAAATCTATTATAACGCCGACCGAAAATGTTGTTGTCTGTCCACATTTTTATGAAACTTTTGTGAACTTATCTTGATTAGTTTTCGAGCTATAACGGTTTGAAGTTTTGACTTCAAGGAGAGTAACTCAAGAAAGTAGTCGAAAATCAAACGTCGAGCGAAGTACAGAACTAGTTTAGGTGACAGGCTATCATCCCTGTAAAGTTCATGGGAATCGGATCAGTCCTTACTTCACAGTTAGGCGCACCAAAACGTGCAAATACTAAGAACAAAACCCCCTGATAAGAACAATAAGGTCTTGCAGACTGTGTCTTGAAGACCTAATAAGCCTTGCCCATTGAATGAAGTTCACGAGAGATCAAATAACCATTGGAAACAATTCTATAAATCTAAGAGAATGCAATTAGTTTATAAATTGGAGATGAACTGAAGAAAGTTAACAAGGACTTGTAATATATTCTTGAGTTCTATTTAACCCACTGTAACATGTATGCACTATGTGTTTCTGAATGCAATTGATCTAAATCCGGGGATAATGAAATAACAGTTCTGTCGCAGGAATCTCGTTTAAACATTTTAGAATATAAGCCAAACCTAAAAAGTTAGTTATACGTAACCAAGAGATGTGAAGTTACAATTACATCGATTAATCTAACAAAATTAGCAGTCTATTTATGATGTAATCCAAGATATAATGTAACAATACCGTTGCATAAGATTTCAATTAATGAGTTGGACTGTATAACCAACGCACAATGTAACCAATGTATAATCCTTGATTGAAGTGGAGTAACACAAGGGGTAGTATTACCTCCTTGAGTTTTAATGTTGCCAAAACGAAACCCAGATTTAAAATGTCAAAGAGTGTATTACCAATGCGGAGACTTAAACTGGTAATTACAGATCACACAAATGGTATAAGTACATCGAGGTTTTATTTTACCTACAAGAACCAAAACTACAATATATAAATGAATAAAGTTTATCGCTAATCCTTGAATGTGAAATATCAAATTACATCGCAATGAATACTCTAGCCGCCTCTCAACGTAATCAACGGAGTTTATTAGATACCCTGTTGGTGGAAAGGGGGGTGGAGGTGAACGAGTCGAATCAACAGATAACCTTCTTCAATCCGACGTAATCACCGTATGATCTAGGTATTCCATGTACATAATCAACTAGTTGAACCAACATAAAGTATAAGAAATCAGATTAACGTCTCATAGACACATATTACAAAAATCTTTCAGGGTTTATTCACGTTTATTCGCCTGATCTAGAAACGTTGAGACCAAAGAGGATAAAGGAGTATGAACATAAAGTAAGTTTTCATCTGAGAAAACAGCTTAACTAGATATCGCTAACAGATAGTACATGAAAGCAATTCATAATTAATCTGAACACAAGCCGAATTCATATGATGATACATGGGATAAGAAAAGGACACGTTCTGAGTCCGTTAGATTTAAAGGGACACCGCGTCAAGAATAAAAATCAGATCATGGGTATCTACCTATGCTGATTAACATGTCTGCTAACAAGTCACAGCCTAAAAACTACTGCATGTAGACAGTGAAGTGAAGCATAACTCGTTAGCAGACACTCTTATCAGCTTAGTTAGATAAAGATGAGACTCATTTATATCCTCGACGCAGTGTCCCTTTAACGTAGCCAACATGCCATACAGCTCTCTCTAATTCATTATATAGGCCTACATATGTCGAAGTAACAATGTGCACTAAATGTACTGAAATGCGTATATCTATTGAGTCCGTAATTTTTAACGTAATTGATATGCTATCTACAAATATATTAAAATTATTATTAATCTAGGAATATATTGTTACAAAATGCGATTTCGATAAAGCTTGACAATGCCGTTGTACATTCATCAACTTTATGCATACACATTTTTTTCAACTGCAAACTGCTAACACAGATCACAAGGAATGGGCCATAAACCTGTCACTTCAGATGAAAATGTTGATCTCTGCATAAACCGACCTCGATTTCATGACGTAGATCTCTGGGATGTAACTTCTTTACAGACAATATTAACTATCGAAAATAGTTTTTGATATACATACATATGTTTAGTTTGTATACGAGTTTAAGTACATATATTGGCTCATCAAGCTTTGAATGATTTATCATCTATAAGGTTAACTTACAATTGACATAAATGGTTTTGAGGTGACTGGCAATGTGGCTTGTATTATTCGTTGGATCGTCATAAATTTTACGATTTATAATCCGCATTGAGCAAGGTAAGGGGACACATATTTTCAACATTCTAATGCTTGTATTTATTAAAAACGAAATTGCGCAAATGGTCTGATGAACTAGAACTTATCAATAATATAAGAGACAGATTGTTTTGACATTTAGTTAGACACAGTCTTACACGATGTTGTAATACGTGTGAATTCGTTAACATATTTATTTTAAAAACGCAATTTAGATTGGAACAAATGTAACATTGTTGTATTTGGGATCACACTATCTACAATAGCAGAAACCCTTGTACTTAACATTTCACATATTCATATACATATAATTAATATATAATCAATCATTAATATTTACTTACATTAATCTTCGTTGTGCCTGCCATATTACCATAAATAGTGTTGAAAGTTGCTAGCCTTCATGAGAAAACGTTTATGTCAATTCCTTCGAACAAGTATATGTTGGTTATAATAATAAATTGTATTCTACTAATCTGTATATTTGGTTTTGAATATAAAGCAAACACTCCCCATATAGTTGTAAATAGCAACTTTGCCTCTGAATTTCAACAAACTCAATATAATAATGTAACTTTTTGTCAATTATTTTAAACGAACTTAACACACATACGGTGTATGAAAAGATATTATTGTGGAAATAGAATAAATGACAAAGTTATCAACACTATTAAAATGCTGGAACATTCTGGAATTCGTGTATAATTGTGATGGGAAGTTAAAAGATCCAACGGGAGATCACCTAGATACAGGGCTTTAGACTCGATAAAACACCGGTGTAGTTTTACCCTTTACATAAACATGTGGCTGCTTTATGACAATCCCTTACATCACTGCCTCCCACCTGGTCTTTCGACCACATGGTGATGCTTCGTAATTGACGATATAGAATATGTTATTAACGCAATTTCCCCAGCAAGTCATACTAGTTTCCATCCCTAGTTAATGAGCCCATGGGTTAACCCTACTTTTCTGTGCTAGCGAAACAACGCGCTCCACCTGAACTACATAGTGCGCACTGCTACGCTAGCATTAGAAAATTAATCAAATGCAGCAAGGTTTAAATAAGCCAGCAGTGGAAACCTAGCAAATGGTGTAGTTTTTCATATTTACCAGTAAAAACTCACTCCCTTTAAACCATGTTAATTGTTTTATTTATCTCTCTCTATCATCTACAGGTTGCTTCCCAAACATATTCCGGCTTTAGCAGGCGATGGGTTAATGTTTACAGCATTATGATGGCTAACACCCTTACATATGTTTTACATATTGTTTGTATGATGTAAAGCTTCAGGAACAATCTTTGTAGTCGTAAATACACGATATTTATAGGAAGGGGGGAGAGAGTCTATTTTTGGAATCACGCACGTGTGTTCAGTAACTTAAATAAACTTTGTCTTAACGAGTAGACGTCTCGGGGACTTATATGACGTCATAGTTGGCCGTACACATTCAGTAACTCGACTAAACCGACGTAAGTTTGGTTTTCTATTAGTAAAGGTATGCGTCTAAGAAAGGCAATACCTACGTTATCGCGGCACAGCGAGAACTTCTTTTGAAAATAGAAGCTGGTAACGGCAGGTGGCAAGCAGGTGAAAGTATTACGTCATCAACGGAGGTGCGTCAAATGAAGGAATCTGATTGGTTGAAAGTAGGTCGTTACGTGAGTTTGTAAAGCTTTACAGTAGGTGATATTTACCTCGCTTAGAAGGATATAGCGACCGCGGAATACCAAGCGGTGGGTGGGTGAGGCAGAAGAAGAGGTAAACAAGGAGCGCTCAATGATGTATGATCATTCGGTGTAGCCTACATTATGACCTTTAAATGGTGTATTGTGTACAAAGGACCTTCAGAGGGTGTAATGTAAGTGAAGACAGATGGCGATACAGATTTCGAACATTTTATCTGAGGATTTTCGAATGGTATTAATCTTATAATCACAAATTCGTATTAAGGAATACATACCATATACTTACTACAGCAGCCTACGCGTGTAAAAGAAACCTTAATTCAAATTCAAAACTAGACGAACCCAGTTAAAGTTCACTGTTAGTTATGCATCGAAGACACGCCTACAAAAAGTTATTCTCATTATTAACCCTATTTGCCCCATTGGCCACACTAACGACCATATGGACGTGAGATGCAAAGAATACGTTTAACATGGCGTAATCCTCTATCTTGTGTCAAGGTACGGGATATGTACTACGTTCACCCGTCAAAACAATAACTAACCGAGAAAAAATAATTGATTTATGCTTCATGACGCCATAAACCAGTCAAGCGGGTAACATCTTCACAAGGAATACACACAGTCAGTGTTAGCTTTGTCATGCTATGTGAACTGTTGTCAACCAGGAGACCTGTAGACTATGTGAAGTGTTGTCAACCAGGGGACCTGTAGACTATGTGAAGTGTTGTCACAGACAGACAGACAAATATTTTATTTAAGTCTCACCTCTGAGCATTACAAACATATATACAGGTAAAACATAGGTTAAGAGCCAGCCCTTTGAGGGTTATGAGAGACCAAACCAAAAAATAAACATAGGCTAAATACAATAAAGTGTAAAACATGTTAAAAGGTACTGTATATTAAACTTTATATAAAACAAATTTGTGACGTTCTAAAATAAGTCTGCAGGTTTTGGCAGCAATAAATACAACATCAGGACTGGACATTACGAAGCTAAACTTTTCGTAATCATTAAAATAATCACTAAAAATCTTGACATCTTTCAACACTCTTGGATAAAAGCTCTCGTCTAAGATCGGTATATTGTGGACCATAAAATAAAACATGGCACTGTTGTCAATAAAGGGACCTGTAGGCTAGGTGGAGTGTTGTCAACCAGGGGACCTGTAGAATATGTGAAGTGTTGTCAATAAAGGGACCTGTAGAATATGTGAAGTGTTGTCAATAAAGGGACCTGTAGGCTAGGTAAAATGTGTTGTCAACCAGGGGACCTGTAGACTATGTGAAGTGTTGTCAATAAAGGGACCTGTAGGCTAGGTGAAGTGTTGTCAACCAGGAGACCTATAGGCTAGGTGGGTCAAGGGTTACCCTAACATATTAAATCTTTCATGTTAAGAGTTTGCAAAGTCATGCTGACAAGGAACGAATGGTTAATACACAAGTTGGGGCAATATCAACTAGGGGACATGAACATTCTAGCGTAATATTGAAATCATATTTTAAAATACGGCCCGTGTTCTCACCTCTAATTTTGTCAAAGTGTGTCTAGCCTCTACAAAGGCATTATATCAGCGAATGATGTCATACAGTACTTGGGGTAATTTGAACAGATATTTGAGTAAGTTTTTCGTGTTAAAATATGGCTTGTACAAAGTCACGATATGAACGAATGGTGTATATATACTGTAAATGGGACAATACCAACCAGCGGACATATACAGATATATATGTAGAAAGCTCTAGGGTCGTCCTAACTCACCAAGTCTTTCACATTAAAATAGGGTCTGTACAGATGCATTACAGCAACGAATGATATGAAAATACATTAATGTGGACACTATTCGATAGAGAGTTGATATCTTAAATGAAATATTAAGAATATCCGTTGAAAGAGTATTTAAACACGCACAGGAAACGTATGTAATAACTTCATTTACTATTAATTAGCTATGGAAGTGATCCGAATCCTATTATACAATACTATTACATATTGACTATGAACTAACTGTAACAGTTGTACCATACCATTAACATAATTTAACAACCGTGGTATAAGTAACTATGAATGAAATACGATATCATAAATTACAGTATTGCGTCATTATTAATAATCTCATGATGAAAGAATCCGAAGATAATAATATCAACTATTATTTCAAGCCGTTTACTATGAAACAAATGCGATGCTTATACCATTAACCATAATATTAAGTCATTTACTATGAAAGAAATACAGTATCCATACCATGAACTATCATTATCGCATTAACTATGAAATAAATGCGACATCCATACCATTAGCTATCATTAGGCCACCAACTATGAAATAAATGCGATTTACATACCATTAACCATGAAATAAATGCGATATCCATACCATTAGCTATCATTATGCCATTAACCATGAAAAAATACGATATTCATACCAGTAGATATTATAATTTCATAAACTATGAAAGGCGTGTGATGGACATACTATTCAATCTGATATTCCTATCATTAACTTTGAACGAAATAATATGAATATTATTATAGGCCTATTTTATATTGATTATCTCAGAGGAATTGAGATAGCGTTATTTAATTGATCAACTTCAACATATCTTCTCTTTTTATATATGTTATATGTCAGTCCTTGTTTTTACAAACTGTGTACTGGAGCGGTATTCCCATGAAGTGTGACACATACTCCATATAATTTTAATCGTATTTTTAAATGATACAAATCAAGGAACAATATGGTAAAAGCCTTCAAAACCCTCAAATCAGTAATTCTATAGATACCAAAGAAACTCAAATAATATTAAAAGTTAATGTATATTTAAAAATGTAGGCCTACGTATAGAGCACAAATCAATAAGATTTATTTTCATTAACACAATACTAAATACTAGATCGTCTATTCGTGCCATTCAATATGATAACAAAGAATTATAAACATTGATAAAACGCTAGGGTAATATAACTATACCATCTTCAATGAAATTATATACATGTACGTGTATATAAAATATTTAAAACAATAAGCCCGTTTTGTAAAAACAAAATCTAATATTAACAAAATAATATATTAGTATAAAGAAGAACGATGAAATAATAAGTTTATAATTCTATGTAATTGAAATAACAATACAAACTGTCAAGTGAACTGTCAGACAGTTTGTGTATATACGTTTCTTTATCATAAACATATTTCACTGCTCAATGGATCTCTCTATATTCAAGCCTGTTCCTGTCGCCTCGGACCCTGTTTGTTTACATCTTTGCTAAGTAGCCTTGTTTCAACACGTAAGTGTGGTATTCATTCACAGATCCTTGACAAACACAACCAAGGACTATCGATAATAATGGAATGACGTCACATATCATTGTTTCCAGACAATGTCAACAGAGACGCCATTGACAACAAGTGACCAGCTCGCGACACGTTGTTATCCAGCCAAACAGCAATAACACGGCAACACGTGGTCCACTACACCATATTGAAGTAATGGGCAACACGTGTATAGTTAGATTCAAACGTTAGATAATAGTCAATTTAATTAAATTTTCTTACCTGTAAATCTTCGTTTTCCATTGACAACGTTGAATTTGCGACGTTTGTGCGTGATCGGCGTTGGTCAAGACGTCACAGTTACACGTGTACGTACGCCCACCTTCAAGAGGGGTTATCGAATCAAGCGGGTCAATAAAAAAGGTTCGATACGGCAAAGGCTATAGTTTCATTAAACATTTATTTAGCTTGGCTTGATAAGTTGACGAATTCTAATTAAAGAACCTCTTTATCAGACACCTGTACCAGGCGAGCTCTCAGTCTGCACTCCTGAACGCTTCTATTGCATCATCATAATACAGGAGGTCAGGTCGACATCGAGTGCTAACTCGTGTCAACTGCGAGCAATAGCCTGCGTTCGACCACAAAACATGTTAGTTCAACTAAAGTTCGGTAATCGTCAATATAAAACACTGAATGGGGAAAGATGAACAATATTGGGTATCAACAAAATGTAATATAAGTTAGTAATTTATGTTTTGAAAAAAAAGAATATTAGGAGGATCTCGTGTTTCCATGACAACGCCTAATATTGTTAAGGAGAGCCAACAGGCATGTTTACCGATCCGATCCTTTTGATGGAATAAAATACGTTTAAAAAACATACCAATGACTCAAATAAATAAACAATGGTTGAAATTTGAAATACATTTATTTCATTAAAAAGGAAAGTGCAAATTAAAACCCGCTTTAAAAGCCCTCTCAAATAGTTACCACATACACAATCGTATATAGCCCTACAAATAAGCGTTTATCCTTTGAAAACAATGTACTTCTACGATGCAGCAATCATATAAGCACCAAACATAAAACCTCCTCACATTGAACTCGAAACTAAATATAATGAAACATGATGTTTACAAATCTTTTAATTGAAAAAAGTGACATAAGTATGTCCTTCGTGACCCATAACAATATGATATTCATAATTATTAAATACATTCTATCAAGGATTTAGATAGAAAGGAAAGGGAACACCAGTGAAAGCCCATTAACGATGTGTTTTTTGCACACTGCAGGGGGCCTCTGTGTAATTTTCGCTGAGCATGTGGGTATCACTGCGTATTTTCACATTTTGGGATGCACACTTTTCATGATATATTAGCGACTTTTTGTAGCATATAAAGATATTTTTTATTCATTTATCTAAATCCTTGATACTATGTATTATTGCTTAATTTATTTTAAGTACTTGTATTGATCTATATGGTATTATTTCATGTGTAAATAGAAATCTGAATCAGTAATTATTTTGTACTTCATCATTCATAATATAATATACAATGGTTATCATAATAACACTATTCTATATATCATTTTTTTCCATTTATTATGCAGTTACATAATGGCTTCCCACATTAAAAGTACGATAGATACAGCACAGCATGGGACACGAGATTATTTGATGTACATTTCAAACTGACAGCTGTAGGTTATCAACCATGTAAACATGTCACTTAATTAGTGACATGCTGTCACATTACACATGCTGGTTCAGGGCCGCACATTAGAAGACCTGGCAGGTGCGTGTGACATCAAAGCAATGGCTGGGGTCAGTTAATGAGTGTTTTTGTGGACACGATAATCCGGGGGGAAACTCACAATCGTACGTTAATGATATTAATGTACGATAAATGATTTTAATATACGATTAATGATTTTATATACGATTAAACACAGTTCATCTGTAACACGTTACTCATTTGTGTTATCGCTATTTTGATGAGCAGTATTTACATAAATACTAAACGGGAGAGAGCCCTTTTATATCGTCCCTACACTCACGACCTGGTGTAACTCTCTCTTTAATGTGAAATCCACGCAAGCATACATTTCTAATTACTCTTTTTGAATGTCCATTTACATATAGTGTGCTAATTATTGAATTTACATATTCAGTTATTGTTATGTTTCTTTGTATAACTCCTGTCAACGTCACGTATTTTTTAAAATATCAATCCCCTTTTCCTGTTGGCCTACCATCTTGAAAATAACTACCCTTTAAAGGGGCAGTAGCACGTTTTTTCACTCAAAAAAGTTGATGAAATGTATTTGAAAAATAATTTCACCAATAGTAAAACATCATTCTCTCTTCGGAAAATAAAGTGTACATGTTTCGGTAAAGCCATGGGAATCGTTTTTGTAATACAAAATAATAAATTGTGTTCACAATAAAATGGCCGCCATGCAATTTTTGCTTTATACGCAACATAGTTATTACCACTACAGATAATTGGTTTGTGTAATAAGATGTTTTACCGCCTAAAGTAAATATAAATGACATAAACTATCATTGTAAATGAGAAATTTGAAAAAATAAAATTTGCAAAAAACGTGCTACAGCGCCTTTAAAACATCAACGCAAGCTGTATACCGTCACGGACTTCAATTATTGTAATTTAAGTCCGTGGTACCATCTACTGCTGATTTAAAACCGTTGTTATGGCATTTGAGGTTTGGCATGTAACCACACTGAATTTTTTCATATTTTTTAAAACTTTGCTGTTACGTCAACTATGAAACAAGATAGTTATAGAGTATTTTAAAGGTATGTATCATTCTCTCCCCAGAGAGGGGACTGTTCATGTCGATTAACTCGGGAAGAACTGGCCTGAGTGAGGTCTGGTGGGAGAGATCTGGTCTCTCTGTAAGCTGAATGCGATATGAAAAACACAGACATTGTCACTTATTTTGGGACCTACATCAACATGGTACCAGTTTATTATATATTAATTAAATGATATACCTACATTGTACACCAACTGTGCAAATACGTTTCTACCTAACATTGCTATACAAATAACATAAGTATAAGTATATAAGTATATAAGTATAATTATCACATATTCACACATTAGCATATTCACACATTTACAAATTCACATATTCACATATATAAATATTCACGTACACATATTCACACATTCACATATTCACACATTCATACATTTACATATTCACACACTTAGATATTCACATATTCAAGCAACACAGTGCAATGCATGAAGTTGAAGAAGAGATGGCACATACACAAATATAAAAGTTTGTCGCACACATTTCTACGAATAAGGACAGTGGCTTACAAAGGGTTCTATCGTGTTTTTTGGTGAAAACAAAATTCATATGGAGAAATATAAGGTAGAGACTCTGGATTTGTTAAACATGTTTTATTCAGACATTCAAGGTTACCCAGGCAATAAGGAACATGATACCAGGCACTAACAAACAATAATATGGAGGGAGGTAGGACGATCGTTTTGCAGCAAAGAAACAACAGAAGGAAATACGCAGCCCGAGTCTTGAAATACCGTGGCGGTGACGACCACTGTGTTACAATTCATTTTCTTCTCATGTAAATAGTAAAAAGATCAATATTACAAGTTTGTATTACCTAAAATTAAGCATTTGTGGTAATGGTGACCAAGGCAAAAACTTGTTCTCTGGGAAAAAAAACCTATCAGTTTATGTATTTATTCATAAGACAAAGTGCTATTTGTTTTATAAATTTGCAGTGAGATTCATTTTAATAAGTCTAATTCTTAACATCAAAATTTCAATTAAAGAGTATGATTGTTTGAGGTAAAAAGGCTAGGTTATGATCCGCAGTAGGAGCTGAAGCAATATTTTAAGGGCGCTTCGGCCAAATTTCGCGTTTCATTAGTGCACTAGTAAGGCAAAATATGACCCGTGAACATACTAGTATTCAGAAGTTATCATTTTCCCTCGTGTAACAACTTATTCTTAACTAACATATTATGAGTAAGTAAGATATGGTGTATTTGATTTAATTCACGAACCATGATATATCTAGTTTTGTCTTCGAATTAGTGACGATGTAAAAACGATGCAATAAGTATTTTGTTTAATTGAAGAAACGTATTTATTACAGCGATACATTAGTGCTATAAGGCCTATACATGAGGCCTTCACAATGCATGTACACCATGACGAAAGTTAAACAACACCATAGTTTAAAATCTTTCACGCGATGCTAATAAATGTTGGAATACATCAACTGAAAGAAATACCCCTGGCTTAAAATGGTTTTAGTTATTTTTTATTGAAATAAAAATATAATTTAACATTTAATTACCAAATTATTTATTTTATTGTTTTGAAACAGCATGAAAAATTGTAGGTCGGATGTTGAAAGATATAACTTTAACCATAAAACGTATGTCTCTAATTAATACGTGAGTCTATTACCGAATCTCCCTTTTTACAGTTCACCCTTTTACTGATATATTTCTTGTATCCCGTTTTACCATTTACCTATCAATTTGTATGTTGTTTTTTTGTAATGTTGTTTTCAGCAGTGTCTCATAAGCCAACCAATATTTTAGTTCTTATCCCATTTATATCCATGTACATGTTTAAGTTGTGGCACTTATATAAACTATTGTCAGTCAATGCCAACATATAGGGGAGACAGGGGCAGGTTCGGCCCCGGGGCACGTTCGTCTTTTCTCTGTATTTTTTGTTAGGTGGTCACTTTAACTTCAGTTGGTGATTCCCAAGCAACCACGTGACCTAACTCATGTACACATAACCAAATGGTGGCGGTTCCACATGTTATTTGCGATCTGTGAAAGAAAAACCGTTTTTCATTCAGTTGAGTAATATTTCCCCCTTCAATTCAGTTTGTTTTTGACAAATATTGCCTGTACTTATGTTTGTGTTCCTCAATGGAGGTGAACCAACATGGCAAGGGGTATATGTAATGATTATGTAATGTGGGTATGGTGGCTGTATATTATCGCAGAGGTAACATAAAGGGGACATGTGGGTCTGGGGCACGTTCGGCCCCTACTGACGGGGCACGTTTGGATACATATATCATAATTGTGATTGATGTTCATTGAGAATTTTGACTCAGTTCTCCTTTGTGCGACTAACAAATATGCATATTTGTTCATGGTACTGTTTTTTAAAACATTATTTATTAATATCGAGAAGGGAGCGGTAATTAGTTCACATTTCAGTCGATTGTATAATCAGATATGTTTCTTTCTTGGGGTACGTTCGGCCCTGCACATCAATTCTTAATTCATGAAATAAATACTGAATCTACATGATAATAAACTATATCTATACAAAGCATTGATATGTCGTCTTTTATCGGAAATATATGAGAATAATCTATATTAAATAGTCAGCTGTTGCCTCTATTTTAACTGATGAGGGCCGAACATGCCCCGTTTTGGCCAAACCTGCCCCTGGGGGTAGCCGAACCTGCCCCGAGGCGGGGTAAGTTCGGCTTTTTACCCCAGTGTCAAGAAAGCATAGTTATGGGAAAAAGTTATAATATTAGCCATTGTGAACAATTACTACAAGACAGTTAAGATGTCTCTCAATACGTGTACAAACAAGCGCAAGGATATGTCATTTAGCCAACCCATTACATTTATTTTGGTGAAAAGGGGACGAACCTGCCCCGGTCTCCCCTACTTTTCAACACAGGCAGGTATCTCGCCGCATTTAGATGGCGACGCCAAAGATGAAACCTGACGTCAAAGCATTATTTGCCCGCATGGAAAATATGAACCCTGATTTGTTTTCCCTCGTAAATAATAGTAATTTTATGATTATATATAGTATTTAGTCTGTCTATCAAGCTACAGTGTAAATAACTTAATATTTTCACTGCGACCAGTGACTGATATAAGTTGACGTCATTATAAGTTACCAGGTGTCCGCGGGTTTGATATGGAGACTTATCATGTGTCCGAATTTAATATCGTTAAAATACCAAACCATTCACTCGTCTCATAAACATGTTATCAAACGGGACATCGTTTAGTATTCTATATATTGCAGGTGTGAAACGTCGCACTCCTGCAATAAAAAAAAGTTGTATACCCAATTCATAAAACTCGTTATCCTCTATAGTATATACATTTTACCAACTTGTATCTAGTAGATCCGCCAAAGATCATTGATGAATATCACCCCATGCACGTGACACGGTTTACACAGCAGTGGAGCTCGTTTTACAGTTTGCAGTACCGAATGTGAGGTACACCGCTGGGCAAAAGTTTCTAATATCTCTAACTGACAGTCACACTGTTAATACAGTCGAAGGTATCATAGTAATTTTATTCGTTAAAGATTAAGTATACTACATGTATTTCAAAGCACAGGACTTAAAATAAGCTTTCTTAGCTTGTTGACCAATCCAATTTCATGTAAAATTCATGAAAATAAATACGTTTAAACCAAGCACAGGATGCTCAGAGAGCGGCGAAGTATCAGTTATTTTACGTACGCTTCAGAAACTAGATAGTTTGTTCTAAAGATGCGGCTGTAGAATCACTTGAAATGCTCCACCGACGGCAACACACATTCTGTTTTTGATATAGTACACCTGGATCATGAACAATTTACTTTTGTGTTTAACACAGATTTGTGCAGTATTTCGAACATTAGCGACGCGTTTTCCACTCGTCAGTTTCCAAATTAAAATAACACTGTACTCAGAATTCACGGATGACGCCGAGTCTTTTTATGACTTCGTGGTTTCTTGTTTTGTGTACCTGTATTCGTTCAATTCTACAAGATGCTATTCCTATTTTAGGACAGCCATGTGTATCACAACATCAGAATCTATTGACAGTGCCGAAGTGTAACCTCAAGTGCTTTGGTCAGAGATGTTTTGAGCATTTTGCTCCTAACATGTGGAACTCTCTTCCCAAAAATCTGAAACTATGTCCAACATTTGAATCATTCAAATCAAGTCTAAAAGCCTATCTTTTTGTTCAGTTTTATGGTTCATAAGGACTTTCACAATTGCAACAATTGTACACATTGATTTGTTATTGCTGTTTGTGTGAAGTGAGCACATTCAAATGTGCATCACTATTATCATTATTTATTAGCATTATATGTTTAGCGCTTTGAGCATGCTTTCGAGCGTGGATATGTGCGCTTTATAAATATGCACTATTATTATTATTATTATTAACTACTCCAAAAGTGTACAAGTAGGCAGCCCTGGCTATTCACAGACATGCCATACATTACATGTAGATGCAATACAATATATTCGTTGGAGATTCATCGACAGAAAAGTATTATTTGGAAAGAAGGAACATTATTCGAGTATTTTTTTTTTTATCGTGGAAAATGTAATTGAATGCGACTACAGCTTTGCTAAAGACCAGTGTAAAGTCTGAAAATATACCCCCCTTCAAAGTATACCCGGGTAGATTCTTAGAGCTCCAAATATCTACCTGGGTATACTTTGAAAGTGGGTATATTCTGGGACTATACTGTCAAAATTCTGAACAAGTTTACAAGTATCTCTCAAATATCCATATAAAATTAATAAACACAATTTTGAAAGTTCTCTTTTGATGAATGAAATGTTAATTTTTAACATTGTTAATCATACTCTTTTTTTTTTACACATAACCAGAAGGATGTATGATCATAGATGCTTTTATATCCTTTTCTGAACTTGGGAATTACTGAAATCACCTTTTTCATTCGTCTCCATTTTTCTTATCTTTTATTCAAATCTTAATTTACACACGTGTTTATCTTGCCTTCCCCACCTCCGTTTACTCAATGATGTTGTACGTGATCATCATAGTTCTGTAGCTGTTTGCTTGACTGATTATAAAGGTTGTCATATTGGTTTTAAGAGTGTGATTGGGGGTCACAGGGTCACCAAATTTTCAATTATTAATTACAGTTGGACGAATTGTCTGCACAGAAGACTTCAGCACTTTGCAGCCTTATTGGTTCTTGAGAAGGTGTTGTAAATGTAAAATATTACACATGGATGCCATGCCGCAAGCCCATCAGACCTTTCAGGAAATCTTGCTAAATATTCTGTGAGCCTGTTGGCCCTGATAAAGTGAAAATGAAAGGACAGAGTATTGGTAATGCTGTTTATTACAGTATGAGAATACAAGATAACATGTGACATACAAATCATTCAGTCTACACCGCTCTCCCTTCATCAGTCTGTCACTCCTCCAACATCACACCACGGCAACTTGCTGAGTGAGCAGAACGTAAATATTTTGAATTGGTTTAAAAATTCAGACAAATATGTGCTTCTACCAATATGGTAATTGACTGAGACTGAAATAAATATGTATTCCTTTACTTTCAAAATGTTTTAACAGAAAGTTTAAACTGTAGACGATGAAATTCACAAGAAAAGATTAGGGTTCAACTTAACTACACTGAAAAAAAAAAAAAAAATTATATAGAATAGAATATTTTTCAAATTTGTCTTTCATGAATGAAATTGAAAACTTGTAAAAATAAGATATCATAATTTTTCTCAATGTCAAGAGTGTCAATTTTGAAAATAGTTTGAGAGTTCACAGGATAAGTCCAGCTTTAAATCCTGAGTTAAGTCAAGTTGCCATAGTTAGAAAATGAATCTGAAAGGAGTGTCAGTCATTTAAAAAAAGTCCTGGATAGATAAAAGGGTGACAAAAACATTTAATGCTGATTTCAAGATTTTAACATAAAGTTAAATGTTAACAAAATGTTACGAAAGATTTCAACCCAAATTTATGATTTTGTTGTTTTAATATGATCTTTTTACATTCGATTCAAAGATTGGATTTATTTAAACTTTTAATTGGTAATGCCACCCTTTCAACTATATATGACATCCAAGTTCATACAATATGTGAAACAAAGTATAAATATGTCATAGAAATATCCGTTTCCATGTGACAAAATTCTTTATCTCAAATTAAAAAAGATGTGCATTAATTTTTTGTACAAAATCAACACAAATTACGTTAAATATCGAAGTTTGTCAGAAACAAATTGACAAATTTATGCAGGTAACATAAAAATTAATCGAAGGTAACAGCTAGTTCAGTCTAAAAAGTGTAAAAACTAAAACAGATCGCCACAGCCACATTGAAAACTTACTTGGGCATGATGGCGGACAGCAAATCTATATACAGATTATTTACACATTTACGGTAAAAAACAAATGGGGAAACTTGAGATATTTTCCCTTATTCTAATTTCTGTTTTCTCTTGACTACAATTATTTCTTAAATTGAATATTTTGGCAGATATCTACCTTGTATATGATAACAAAATCATTTAGTAACATTACACAAATTGTCATACTGTTTAAAATGGCATTTTTTTTCCAATAAATTCACAATTTAATTAAAAAATATTTCAAAAGATAAAAATCATGGAGAAATCAAGAACATCACTGTTGTTGAGACGATGTCTCTCTCTGAATGTTGGGAACAGTTTTCAAAAACAATAAAATCTCCGAGAAGTTTTAAAAATACTCATTGATTAAACTTTTATACTCTTTAAATGTCAAACATAAGAATCAAATATCGGATCCTGTATCTGCTACTTTAGTTTTTAGTATAATTCAAATTGTGGATATACACAAACACAGAATATAGAAAATTTTGTTTCTGCAAGTTTAGTACAAAAATGTACAATGGAACAGCCCTTGAAAGACGAATCCTAGTTACTTCTGGTTTTGGCGGAGATCTGTCACGACAATAAGTTACTCATGGCAGCAAATTCACACTTATATCAAACCTCGCCAGAGCTTGTTGAAAAAACATCGAAGTCAAGAGATCTACCGGTACTTTAACATGCATATATGACTCCTAGCTGATAGCACTAACACATATTTTCCTACCGGTACTGTTTCAATATATTTGTAAATGGAAGACGTTTCTACATACAGTACAGCACAACATCAATTCAAAAATTTCAAAGTGAAAATAAATGGGACATACAAAAATGATTTCTTGAACATATTTTAGCTCAATGTTATTAACCCTTCATTACATAGGTCATAAATACAGGAATTTTAATTTGAAGTTTTTAAGTATGAATATATAATGAGTAGAGGGTTTTAAGAAGGCAATCGTATGTTAAAAATATTCTTCTTCTCTAAACAGTTTCAGCAGGATACACTCATGGTGTCTGAGAACAACTCTCCAGAAGAGGAGGTTAAAAAATAATGTACATCTGATTGAGTTCTGAGCTGAACACCATTGATATTCATGAGGCAAAATTTAACTCTTTTCTTGATTCTTATATTTGAAAACCAATAAACATTTAAATATATTAAACATTATCTCTGGAGCAATATTGTCGAAGGCACTCCTGGCACTGTTCACAACCGAATTCAAATCTGATATAGATACGTATAAATATTTTCAGAAAATATGTTTCATATGATTGCAGTAAACAGCCAATGTTGTTATGTCATTGTCTAAGTTTACAATTGCGCAGCAGTTAATTTATCTTAAGGTAGATTGTATGGTAATCAAAGATCACAATTTGCAGTAAAGGGCTATATATTAATGTTATAATCTATTTTAAAAACAAAGTAACATCTCTCTACAAAAGATAGAATCTCACTCAAGCACAAATATTTTGAGTAAATTTGGAACATGATAAAGCGAAAATATGGTATAATGCTTTCTTACAAACCTCTGAACTTGTGTCGCAGGTATTCATTTTAACATTGCCAATGATACTTGCCAGAGTTCTTTGCTAAAGGAATTTGTAAGTGATTTTGTGGATGCTATGATTCAGACATGCACGTGTTAGAGACAACAAACAGTTAGTAGACGTGTGGGACAGTTGAGGGATGTCATGAAACTTACGAAGATATGAATGAACGTGACTGTACGAAACATCAAGAGATGAGATGTGATTACAAGTGGAGTCTAATCTAATGAATTATTTTTTTAAAAATCAAACATCAATACACGCAGCTAATTATATTTTTAAATATGCAAATCAAACCTTTTCTGGATTTGAAAAGGTTGATTGATTATCTTATTAAACTCATCAGATGTTACAATTTCAAATTTGAAATACGAAATAACAATTTAGTTAAACTCTTTAAACGGCAAATGAGTATGATCAATTAGAGTTATTCCTGTTCTTGTCAAGTACAAGCTACAATAAGCAAGCCACAGAAAATTCAATCACAATGATTTCATCCTTGTCGAAATTAGTCAAACTGTTCATCAATCTTGTTAAGCAACTATTTCTTCTAATTATGATAAATCTAATATTACGGTAATAAGAGGAAGAGCAGACTTAACCAAATTTGGTAAACATTTATTAGGTGTTGTCACAAGTATTTGGCCTATTTGTCATTCTCTCTCAAGGTCACTATAAAAAGTTTTTGGTAAACGCTTTTCAATAATTCAATTTGGCCGTTAGACAGACATGTTTCTTCGATGATTGTTACAGGCATAGCACTGGTTTAACTGATTACAGGACATCAATGAACTAAAAATGAAAATGCTAAAAATGTTAAAATATGAACGGTATGTACGTCTAGCAAAACAATCTACAAATCAAATCCAACTAAACGCTAATCATCTATTTACACCACACAACGTTGATATAAATATATACAGGCATATCTACATTGTAGTACATCATCAACTATAAAAAATATGCAATTTACAAATCTACAAGATATAGCCCAATTTTTTGCACCAAGGCTAAAAGTGTATCCTCGTAATCTTTCGTCCTCCGATAAAAAATAATTCACAATTTTGGTTACCATGAAACCGGGAAGGCAATGACTATGACATTTAGCAGCTTGTTTATTTATCAGCATAACGAGGCATAGCTTCTGCGTGCATTATATATCACGTAACAATTTGCTA
Organism: Gibbula magus; assembly: GCA_936450465.1. Classification (NCBI taxonomy): domain Eukaryota; kingdom Metazoa; phylum Mollusca; class Gastropoda; order Trochida; family Trochidae; genus Gibbula; species Gibbula magus. Next base: position 23,241,413 of record OW388304.1, read on the forward strand.
TGATAGGTTAAGTAGGTACATCGATTGATAAACATGAAAGACCTTGATCCTGGCAAGCCTGCTCATGTCAACTGGAGTTACACCCCTTGAATAGGTGTTGAGAGTAGTCTCCCTTTGATGCAATATGTCCTTTGAAAAAGAGTCAGTAGTCCCTTTGCTGGAAGAGTTATGTCCACTGAACTGCAGAAAGCAGGGAAGGGGAAATGAGAGTTATGTCCCTTGAATATGTAGAGCGTAGTCTCCACTGGATTGAAGGAAAGAATTAATGTCCCTTGAATTGCAGTAGAGGTACTGCCCTTGACTATAAGTGTTGAATATTCTCTCTTTAGTGAAGCAGAGTTATGTGTTGAAAGTTGTCTCCCAAGTGAGTTAAGTATCTTGATTCATACAGTTGTTTGGAGTTTTTTTCTTCGTATGACTAAAGTTGACTTTGCTTTGTCTTTCGATTTATTTAGATTTCAATTGCTGACAGAAGGGACGGACGGACGGACAGATAGTTCATTCCCTCTTTACACCAGTCAGACATTTGATGTTTGTACGTTCTCGAGGAATCTGTCTTGTGCCAGCATGTTCTGTAAATAACAGATAAATGTTTTACAAAATAATTGTTCTATTTATGATAAATTTTTACACATCAAAAACTGAAAACCAGAAAAATATTTGGCAATTGCAAAGTCTAGAAATCTCCAATTATTATCAGTTTCTATATCTGAAGCAAAGGAAGACTTGAATTAAATATTTCTGTCAAATATTTATTCCAATGTGCGAAAAAACAAAACATTTAATTTAAAATGAAATAGAAACTTACTGTTAGGGAGTTTATTTCTTTAGAGAAGGCCCCAATCTCCCGGGTAGTTTTAGGCTGAAATCATAAGACAACATTCACATAAAATTAAAAGAAAGAAAAATGCATAAGCACTTAAGATAATTAAACAACACAGGTTCAAATCAAGTGTTGAGAAAGACATGTTGAAACTGTAGTTGAAGATATGAAGATGATATGAAGATTAATTGTGTATGTTAATATTGTTTTCAGCAGTGTATCATTTATTATGAATCTGAATGAAATTGAATATTTTGGTACAAATTCAATGAGATTAAAGTAAATCGATTTTGCTATCACTTGATGTGTGAATAATGAAACATCAAGATACTACTGATAGTTCAATGAAAGCAGAACCAAATCATTTGCACCTGATGACCCTAGTTACTCACATCATGTTTTCCATTGGTCGTTCCGTTGCGTATCTTGTCACGGTCGAGTGGAGACAACATATCCATCGGGCAGATGAAGCCGTCTGCTTCCGTCTCAGACTTGCTTCGCTTGTGGCCAAAAATGCCAAACTTTCCCTTCTGAAAATAGCAAGTAGCAACTGACTGATAATTTGTTAAAAATAATAAGACTGAACATACATGGAGCCGTATATTCAGGACCAACAAGGTCAAGGACAAGGTGTTGCCCGAGGCAGGAAGAAAGTTAACAAGTGTTTGCCACTAACATGGCAATGTCCCTCGCCGGTGACATTGAGTTAGTAAGCACATCATTGGAGCTACTTTATATATTGCATTAATTCAAAGACTTTGGGTGCTTAGGTTCATAATATATCGTATTAATAAGAGTTCTAAAAGTGATCAAAGTTTTGATGTGACCTTGGAAATAAGGTCATGGTCACCAAAATGTCATCGCCCAATGTAGGCTGACACCAAATTTGAAGATTTTGGATCCAAACACTTCATGAGATATCGCGTTAACAAGAGTTCAAAAAGTGGTCAAAGTGTCGTGGTGACCTTGAAAATAAGGCCATGGTCACCAAAATTGACTGGTGTCTGCGTCTTCCCACAATGTAGGCAGACATTAAATTTGAAAACTTTGGATGCATCGCTTCATGAGATATCGCGTAAACAACAATTCAAAAAGTGGTCAAAGTGTCGTGGTGACCTTGAAAATAAGGCCATGGTCACCAAAATTGACTGGTGTCTGCGTCTTCCCACAATGTAGGCAGACATTAAATTTGAAAACTTTGGATGCATCGCTTCATGAGATATCGCGTAAACAACAATTCAAAAAGTGGTCAAAGTGTCGTGGTGACCTTGAAAATAAGGCCAAGGTCACCAAAATTGACTGGTGTCTGCGTCTTCCCACAATGAAGGCAGTCACAAAATTTGAAGACTTTGGATGCAACGCTTCATGAGATATCGCGTAAACAAGAGTTCAAAAAGTGGTCAAAGTGTCGAGGTGACCTTGAAAATAAGGCCAAGGTCACCAAAATTGACTGGTGTCTGTCTTCCCACAATGTAGGCAGACATCTAATTTGAAGACTTTGGATGTAAGATATCGCGTAAACAAGAAATGTGACGTACGGACGCCGCTGAATACATAGTCCCCCGTTCCGCGTTGCAGCGGGGGACAACAATACCTATATTGCAGTGCAACCTGCAAACATCACCAGAACAAGGAGAACATTGAATTACTGAACGCAATGCCTCCACCAACCGCATGTATAAGAGTTCTCTACAGAATCCCAAACTGCCCAGATTCAAACCAAGACTTCTTATAACCATGTCACCATAATAATTTGGACTCACTGTAACTTAAATGCCGTACAATGAGCAGGTTAAGATTTCAGTTCAACACAACACTAACCTTGACCTTGTTGCTAGGCATCAAGGGGACGTAACCAGGGGTGGATTCGTACTCCCTCTTCTTCTGCTGTATCTCTGAGCCGATGAGGCTGACAAAGTGAGTGCTCAGATGTCGTCTCAGCAGCGTCTTGTTGCCGGGGATAGACAACAATTGGGCGAACAACTCTGCGTTGAACCTCGGTTCAAGCACCTGTTGGTGAAAATCAGATGAGTTGATAAGAACAAACATTTGTCTCGACAACTTAAAAAAACACACATGCAACTCAGGTCACTACAGTAAAATACCATTAACACTTTAGATGCTCAAATAATTAGCTTCAAACCATTTTGAGTGACAATTTTACAAGAATCACAACTCGTAACAAAGGGCAAAATCAGGGAAGGTTTGACCACAGATTTGCCATCCTGGAATATTCTTCCATGGCCAGATAAATGGTTTAAACATTGTAAAGTCTATGAAACTAGAACCCACCATGAGAGCTCCATGGACCCCGCTGCCCCGCATGTTGGGTGCGTACTCCGACAGGTCGATGGTCCGCAACCACTCCATCACTCGGTGGTTTGTCCACAGTGCTACTTCCCCCGCTATGTTCTGTAGCGGACCCTGTTCAATAAGAGATCAAAGAAACAATCAGTCCACTGTTCCTCTGTAATGAGCCCAGGAGTCCTTTGATACTAAAATTTTAGCACTGAAGACACTATTTGTTTAAGCTATTGTTATTATACTTCATGATACAATATTGCAAATGTACAATAAATACTGACAGGTTTTATGTTATATGCTTATCCGTGAACAATGTCCTTGAGACAACTTTGTGCATTCAACACAGCTATTTCAACAGTATAAACCGCTTGTAACACTGAAATATTAATACCGGGTATACAAATTTAGATTTTGTTAATTACATTAAAAATTCCTTATTCAAGTTTTACCAAATAAAGACCATGTCCCAGGAAATTGAAAGTGACTAATCCGCCCTCCACAATTTCCCTATGACATGAGATTACTTGTCAAACTAAACCTCGGAGTTTGTTTTATCCTTCACCCACCTCCTGCTGCGAGGGCCTCCTGCGGAGACACTGTTGGTTGAAACCGTTGACCCTCAGCACCTGGATCCCTCGCTTGATGCTGATGTGGTGCAGTTCGTTACTCACTCGCAGTGCTAGCAGGTCCTCCTGGAGTCGGGGAGAGACATGAATATCAGTTCGTACTCAGAACAGCGATCGCCATGTAACTTGTAGAGATTATAGCATAGATTATAAGTTACTGCTTAAAACCTCTCAGACAATATTGCAACCATTAGCGGCGATCATTCATAAGACTGTCATATGACAACGTACTGTTACCGGAGTCAGAGAAGATTTCACATGATTTTTACATGCATGTCAAGTGTTCTTGCCGTATTTTCTTTACCATCTATTTATTACATGATAATTTTACATTACTTATGTACCACAAATTGTTATTAGAAACACATTTTGCACGAATTTCCCCAATTAGGTTAATCTGATTTAGGTAATTGGAGCAAAATGATTGGATCCCTGCGATCAGTTATCCCTGATTGACGGGTAGAGAAATAACTCACGATAGTCATATAGTGCAGCATGCGTCCGTCGATCCTGGCCTCGTGGAAGGCGTCCTTGTACTGAGGTAGTCCAATATCATCCAGCCAGCCTGAACATGGACAAGGTGAGGTGAGGTGAGTTGGGGTTTAACACTGCTTTCAAGAGTATTTCACTTATATCGTGGCTGCTAGTATTATGGCAGGGAGAAAGCCCGCAACGCCATGTGGCTATGCATTGCGGTGAAACCTTCAAGCAACGGCTGGAACTAGCGAACCATGGGTGGTACTACTAAGAAATTCAGTGTAGCATTACACCCAAACCTTACTGCGTGTAGAACAGTTCTCTACTGCAGACAAAGTTGCCGTGCCCGTGGCGGGATACGAACCCCGGACCTCTTGATCCGAAGCCGAACGCGCTAACCACTGCGCTATCCTGCCCCTTTAACATGGACAACAACTCAGTCAGCCATGTTATACAGCATAACTTAATGTCCATGACAATGTCCAAAAATAAAACATAACTACCAATCTTAATCTCGTTTTGAAACACACATGTCAGCATAAGGTTGTACTATAATGTTAATAATGACCTGTTCCCAATAATATCTCTGAGTGCAGGCTCCAAGAGCATGAAGTGACTTAAGACAAATTTTTGATAAGCACAAATACTGCAGAGCAGAAATTTGTTTCGAAATGTCTGCACCCCCAGTTTGGAGCCACTCCTTTCACTTCGCACAAGTACAGGATGTTCGCAACAAACACCAATCATCGAAGGAGCAGGGCTTTTTTAAAAGCTCAAAACAATTCTTGAAGTTGTAATCAGGAAAGATGACATTTAAGTTTAAATTATAATACTATAATATGCAAGTTGCGGAAGATAGCTCCAAAATTATCACAATTTAAGCATGAACTTAAATACTATTATTCAATAGAAAAAGTAAGATATTGGAATAAGTCTAAGTTTAATGGATTTGAAAGTAAATGGGCAATGTATGCCAAACTCTGATAATTACTAGTATGGAGAATTTATTGAATAACTTTTACGAAAATTCAAAGGTGTGAATGTGTGAGTGAATGATTGTCTTCGTCCTTTTATGTCTTATTTTCCTTTTTTTTTTAAATGTTAAAAAAAAAACAACCTATGTTCAAGACTACTTATATATATGAACAATGTTATCAGGAATATAAAAAATAAAAATAAAATAAAAATAATAATAATATAAACTATAATTTTATATCCTGTAAAAAAAATTGTGATTAGATAATACCAGCATATGGTCATAGATAATACTAACGCGTGACCCAGTTGTGGTCGAGATCACCGAGTCTCTCCGCCGTCTCCGAGCCAATCGCTTGTAGCGCCAGCTGCAGTTTCTTCCGATGTAAACCGTTCTTCATTCCGAGCTCCTGTAAATGTTGGATTTGTTTCTGATAATCTTTGAAATTGTTTTTAGACAAAATCAGAATTACCTTTTAGTTGAACAAGGTAAAAGTGAGCACAGCTCAGATACCCCCGCCTGTAGTATACAGTCAACATGCAGTATAAATAAATAGGAAAATATTATGTAGTCAATCATGTCAATGAATAACAATGATTGTTTTTAATTAAAGTATTTTAAAAATTATTTGAACCATGGAGTTTAAACCAATAAACAGCACAACAATACCATAGTAGGTAATATCTAAGGTTTCTATTTCGTACAGTTTTTAGTTATGCTCCGGAAATGACAAAGTCCAAAAATCGTATCGTTTTTGGTCAAAATTTCTAAAATTATTGGAATCTTGAAGTTGAGACCCCTAAAAGGCACAAAAGCACTATATAGGTTACTTCCATACCCATTTTGAAGTTTCCAAATCATATAGTTTTTGAGATATGCTCAGGAAAAGACACAAAGTCCAAAAATCTGACCTTTTTTGGTAAAAATTTTACTTTCATAATTTAAGAATTACCTCCCTTGACCCACTCTCCTACCTTTGTGCTGTCAGGCAACAACCCCTCATTTGCCTTACTTCTATAAATACAAGAATGAGCTCCCTTGACCCATTCTCCTATCTTTTTGTGATCCTGAGTGCACCTAGTAGCGCCTTACTGCCATAATTTAAGAATTACCTCCCTTGACCTGCTCTCTTACCTTTTCGAGATCCTGAGTGTTTGCTCGAAGCAGCTGTTCCCCATTGCGCACCCAGCGTTTGCAGTCAACGAGGTACATGTTGAGACCAATGTCGTTCATCCACGCCGTCACACGGTCACTGTCCCACCGTGCAAATGGGATATCCAGATCTCTACGAGAAGCAATGGAATCAGTTTTAGATCTATGCAGTAACAGAATTGAATTCAAGGTATTTATAACCAATGATTCTGATGTTGGGTATTGTATGTCCTTATCAGAATGTAGTTACTTGCAAAGTTTGTTTTTTAATATCACTATTTATTGGCGATGTTTTACCTAGGATATTTTTTATTACTGGGTTGCATGATAATATTATGACGTGTGAAAAGAGTAAAAGATCTTCCACATGTCGGAAGTCAGATTATTCCATTTATCTTGCCCAAATGTATGTGTGTTAAAACTCACGAGTTTCCTTTGAGATCCTTGGACCAGCCGAGTCTGGCTGTGGCAGTGGCTCTGACGCCCCCTCGTCGGAAATCACCCTCACGGTCGCTGTCAAAGTCCTGCGAGCTACTTCGCTTCAACCTGTAAAAAGTAACAAATGTTGTATGAGAGACATGATATTGGGTTTAAAGCTGTGGAAGAGAAGAGGTGTGGGATTTGGGGTTTAACACTAGGGAACTGAAGAATTTTTCACAATTTTTCATCAAGACAACTAGTTCTATAACAGGAAGAAAAACTGTAACATCATTGTGGCTATACATTGCGGTGAAACCTGCAAGCGACGGATGGACCTAGCGAAACCATGGATGGTACTGCGCTAATATTCAGTGCAGCCATACACACAAACCTTACTGCATGTAGAACAGTAACAGCAAAATTACAAATCACCAATCCACTGTAGTCTAGAATATTACATTTATATCATTTTGGTTTGATTAAATTGCTGGTATAAACTCAGTAATACTGTGAAACATTTGAGAGTTCACTGAAAATAATAAACTATATACTTGGATGTATAACAAAGCATTACTGTTCAGTCGAAACAGTGAACAGACATTGCGCTGATTAATGTTTCAGCAGACTTTTACATTTAAGCTCATAATATATTCAAGACATGAAAACACTTCCTTACTTTCCAAAGAGTTTCCGCAAACCCTTTTTCTTTTTGTCTTGGGCCATGTGCCCCCCGTGCCCTAGATGTTGTAGACCGTCCTCGTCGTCTGTAACAACCTCTGTATGAGCTGCAACATCAGCAACAAAAAGGTTATTTTCTGCAACATTGGCAACAACATTGATATTGTCTGCAACATCAGCAACAACAACATTGTTATTGTCAGCAACATCAGCAAAAACTACATAATACATTGTTATTGTCAGCACTTGTATAGCTTTGTGAGCTCATGAAACAGTATCAACCAGCTAGATTTCTCCGCTCAAGTTCTCAGAACCTGATAAAAATCCCCAGATTCCAGTTGAAGACATTTGGTGGAAGATCTTTTAGCGTATCTGCTGCTATCCGATCACAGGACATGACACAGATATAACTTAGGTGGCAAAATCTAAGTTTCAACTTTTAAAATAATATAGAAATAGAATATTTTCATAAATAGAATTATTCAATTCAAATAATTTTTCCAAAGTATACAAATGCATGTATATATTTATCATATCGGTATTGATCAACTTTTCCTGCAAGGCATAACCTGTGCCAGTCTCTATCACTGGCTAATTGCCAGTCTCTATCACTGGCTAATTTAGCCGTGTAGTATTTTGTCGCCTTTTCGAAGTCAGATATATCTGATTTCAGCACCCAGAGCAGAAGCTCCACTGGCATTAGTTATACTTGGTGGACAAAGTTGAGGTATGAATATATGATATAAAGTGTACAAATGCATGCACCAACTTTATTCACTGTGATAGATATGGGCGGTATCACCTGGTTATAAACCTCACAAATCAGATATTTCACACCGAATGTGATGAATAAAAAAAAGAGGGATCGAGTATAAGTAAGTTTCTAACACTATATTCACTCAGTTAGATATGGGCAATAATATTTGGTATACAACAACTTAATTGACACATAATTATTTCACACTGGACATTATAAATCAGGATATATACCTATATGATACAAAATAAATAGGGAGTATGAGTAAGTTTCTAACACTATATTCACCCTGTTAGATATGGGCAGTATTGCCCTGTATACAATATCACTGTTTTCAAAACATGTGATACAAGATGTTGAAACGGAGCGCCGCATCTACGCAACAAAGCTAGTGCAACTAACTCCGAATCAAATCTAAAATACTTTTCTACGATTGGTTAATGCTACCTGGGGTCAAAGGTTAGGGATATCACACTTCATGCATATCAGTTCGTTTTCAAACTTAATTATTTTAAATAGTCATCATAATAATAAAGATATCATTAACAATTAAAAACATTTAAAAAAAATTATAAAATCAGGTTTCCGATTATCGAGAAACAGGAAACCAAATGTTTCCTCTTTCTTTTTCTTTACAACTGCATCTAAGAGAAAACATTTTTATAAAATAGGGTTCAAGATTGAAAATATTTCCTTGATTATTGAGAACTTTTTCCTCTTTCTTTTTTCTTTTCAACTACATCTAAGGGGAAAGGGCAAGACCAACCAAACTCCAATACGATAGGTGGAGACTATTGGTCAGATAGGGACATGCTGTACTGTGATTGGTCAGATTTGTCAGTGAAGAGATCTGATTGGTCGACATGCTTCTGGTGCAAGACAGGATGCATCATGCCAATAGTGAAGCATGGTGTCACCTAGATTGGGCGCGGAACAGCTCCGTTTCCCTGACCGTACACGCATCAGAGTTTTCCCAAACATCGGGAACCCGCGATTGCGCTTGGATTCTTTTGCTTCCTGTTCCCTAAAACGCTCTTTAGGCAACGTACCGTAACTGACTGTGTCAGTGGCGCCGCCCTTCTTCTTACTTGTAGATGGAGTCTGCAAATAGAGAATGTTTATCATCCATGAGACTTTCAAAGTTAAGATGATGGGAACATAATTATAATAATCCTCGAGATTGTTCCGCCTTACAAAGAATGACCGAGTTTGTATGTATATATCCATGACATAATTTTTTCCCAATACACTTTAGTAGGTTTGCACCTCTGCTATAAGGCAACAAATAGAGTCTCTCAGCGTAATAATGTTTTGATTTGCCTCAGGGAAAATAAATGGCATTGTTTTTGAAAACATGGTCAGTCAATATTTATTTAGCATGTTGAAAGAATTGATGGTAAATATTAAGGGTAGTGTTTATAAAAATTAAACAATGAAAACAAGTAGTTGTCACTAAGGTGACATGATCCCCCACTGCAAATTAATACTTCAAAATTGAAAAATAATGTCAAAATCAGCAAAATCGACTGTCAAACGTGCATGTCGAAAAATTCAAAGTTCCACTGTGACCTTGAGAATCAGCCCGTCGTCTTCCCTAGGAGCAGCTTTGTGTAAGAAATGATGGAATTCCAGTGAATGGTTCTTGAGATATCCCGCTGACAAGATTTACACGTACATTAACATGTCGAAAAATTCAAAGTTCAGCTGTGACCTTGAAAAAAATTTCATGGTCACCAAAATCTAATCAGCCCTTTGTCTTTCCTTGGAAAAGCAATGTGTAAAATATGAAGAGAATCCAGCGAATGGTTCTTGAGATATCCCGCTGACAAGGGTTAAATGACAAAGTCTCATTGTGACCTTGAAATGAAGGTCAAGGTCACAAACCTCTGCAGGAACATTACTCTTCATATGATGAAACGCGCGGCGGGGGATAATAAGATAGGCTTTATGGTATATAGGATACTTTTAAATATATGATATTATATATTAAATATTATTATCAACTTCATCTACATGTTTACTTCACAAAAGCTCAAAAGTAGCCAAACTGTGGTATTTGGCCGTATTGCAGCCCTGGAGATTCTGCCATAGTTTCTCATTTACAGGCAGGGTTTACTGCGTATGATTTCTTTGCGAAAGAACAAAAGGTAAATTACGATATTGGCATCTGAGGGACAACTTAGCACTTCACTGTTCATGTTAAACTCGACTCACTTTCTGCTGTGCTGGTGCCATGTTCTCACAACTGTTGGAGCGTGTGATGCCGAGAGCCTCTCGATTGTTCTGCTGGAGTCCCGTCATCCCCGCGTGATTCTGTCTCTCTCCTGCGTGCACTGCAACATCGTGAACACCAACAGCTCAACAAAGAACAGGTACATTAACATACATCCTTGAATAATCGCTCGCTGATTATCAATTTCAAACACAAATTTGCCCAGCATATTCAAGACAGGTAATTTTTTCAAAATCATAATATCTGTTTGCAATTTCAAGAGTATTTCACTTATATGACTTCTGCTAGTATTACTGCAGGGAGAAAGCCTGCAACGCCATGTGGCTATGCATTGTGGTAAAACCTGCGAGCATCGGCTGGAACTAGCCAAGCATAGGTGGTACTGTGCTGAAATTCAGTGTAGCATTGCACCCAAACCTTACTGCTTGTAGAACTGTTCTCCGCAGCAGACAAGCCCCTGGCGGGATTCGAACCCCAAACCTCTAGCCGAATGCGCTAACCACTGCGCTATCCCACCCCACTGACCCATGAAGTACACTGCACAAGACTATGAGGTTGACATACCTGGTGTGCTGGTAGCGCTGGGGGAAGCCAGGTAGTGTCGTCCATCATTGTAGTCGTACTGAAATATACATATACACTGGGTAATTACTTGACCTTGACAGCAATATCCCTTGAACATTTCACAGTGGGGCCATAAGACAGTAACGATATCTTGGTTCAATGATTTGAAAATGCAGGGATAGATTGAAATCCTGGGAGCCGAGTAGGGGACACAGTTGACAGATTGACCAAGAGGCTACACATAATGTAAAATTAAATCTTAGGGAATCATTCTTGAGTTTACAATACTGTTATAGTGCTTCACCTCTTCAACACTGTATGGTCTAAAAAAACTGTTGGTCGACTAGTTTTTGGACTTCATTTTAGCACAAACTTTGACCTTCACAATTACGTTGTAAATAGCAGAAACTATTGTCATATTACATTTATATATATTAAAAGTTATATGCATCCCTAAGAATCAAAATGTTTGCATCATCAAAACAAAACAGTAAATTTACATGTGAGTTTTCACGTATAGCATCGCCAACAGAGGGCGTTGTAGAAGAGCTAGTTGAACTGCAGTCGTCTTCCGTGATCAGCAGCTCATCCACCGCTGAAGTATAGAGATAATCAAAATTAAAAATGAAAATTGCATTCCCAGCAGAAAAAAAAGTTTGTCCATGTATGAAATTTAATTTTAACCTGGTAACAAATTGTGATATTGTAGTTCAACGAATCTATTCTCACAAACAAAATGTGTTCCATAACTGGTAAATCTGTCATCATCTATTGGTTAAAGAAGTAGCATACTCTAAAAAACAAAATTCTAATTACATAAAATCACTTATAAAATTTCTGAATTCGATGCATTAATTTTATATTTATGATGTCAAATTTTATAAAGAAAATTAAAACGACCAATTAAAGCTGTTGATATATTCATCACAATTTTTGTTGGAGAGTTCTCTACAAAAGCACCAACCTTTCCTGCCCTGAGCCTGTACGAGAATCTCTTCCACCCGTCTATATCTGCGCAGCAATCTCTTCATGTCATCCAGCTTCCGGTCCTGTAACACAAGATATCGTTAACGTCGCGGATTCTTTTCACAAAGCAAACACGTGAGATTGCGTCACAAAGGCTGCGTGTGATTTGCAGACTCGAGTATTGGAAAACGAAAACATTTGTGTTGATACCGGAGGCGAATTTTGACACACTCCAGTTGTGTTCAAAGCACAGGTGTGGACTTGACCCTCGTGTTGTTAAATCTAACGCAGCAAAGGTATCATTGTAATGTTAAATCATAGGAGTTTCTTTTAAAAAAAAAAAAATTCAAAAGGAGTACCAAATCTTTGACTCAACTTGAAGAGTGTTCATTTATCCTCAAGAAGACTATGTCTCAATCACATACCAAGAGACATAAAACCAAGTGAAAACGTGAGTATGACTCACCAATACCTGTCCTTGCATGTCCGAAAGATTGAATTCTACCCATCAGTAGATGTCCGGGTTCAGTTCATATGGCTCATAATAATTTACACTCACATTACATATAGGTAATTTAGATCATACTTTTTATCTCAACACCCTGGGAAGTATACAGCCATCTGCATGATGTATCTGCATCTCCCTGTATAGAATTACAATGTCATATTTGTATTATCTGTACTTTTTATGACAGTTATAGGAAATTTGTTCTCCATATACCATATCCATATATACCCTTCATTCTCAAAATCTATACAGCTGTTAAGCTCTAAGAATTCTACTCTTGTAAAATGTTCAGTCAAATATGGATTTTTAGGAATCAAGAAGAGAAATAGCTTTTTCAGGAAATTGCCAGGTTCGTTATAAGATTTAAAGAGTATTCATCGTCTCTCTGCATGCTCCGTGTACTTGTTATCGTGCTATAATATGCAGTGTGTAATAGGCTGTGGCACTCTTACACTAATAAACATTTGTAGTTAAGAATTTATTAGTAACCAAAATCATATCTGATCTAAACATCCCAGTCCAAAGAATTTTTTTTTCTCTCAAATCTTTTTATTGTATCTAATGACTACTATAATCATTCATTTGTAACTTATAAATTGAATACAATCTAATTCCTACCTTCTCTTCATTTGCAATCATTAATGAGTCGACTGCCTTCTTCAATTTCTCAACTTCTGTCTCTGAAATCAAAATAAAAACAAAAATTAAGTAAAGGATGATAAATTATTTGTAGTTTTACATGCAAAGAAAAGCATGAAATGTAGAGTGAAGTTGGCTATTGATGAATTATAATTAAAGCAAATAAGAGAAGCAGACATTGCAAACAATAGCTGATTTATATTTTTCAAGTATTAAAAGAAAAAAAATATATAATCAGATATATTCAAGAAATTTTTTTATAAAGATTATATGCTGTTTAAATGATAAGCTTTACATGCAAAGTGAAGTGCACGCAAAGCAAAACTTAAAGGTGGAACACCCCTCAACCGAGGAATGGAACAGTCTAGTCTATAGTGTGGAAGAGTGCAAGTTGGAAATGAAGGGAGATAGGCATTCAAGCTCTTACTTCAGTGATGTAGGTTAATGAAAAACTAGCAAAATATGTACCCAATATTTCTTCAAGATATCTCTCTATTCCTTTTTGCATGCATGAATAAAAGATAAAAGATTAATGAGATTTTCAAACTACAGTTCCATGCTTTTTAATTATGTTCGATACACAATTCTCAAAACATTTGGTAGTTGAAATGATCATTTTAAACAAATATTACCTCAATATTCAATATTGAAGTTTGTATTATTTTGATGAAATGGTGAGCAATTAAATACTTCAATATTCAACATTTGGTAGATCCTCAAATTTTATTGTAGGGGTTATACATATATAGACATACATCATAATTAATTGCAATTGTTTCTACAAACAGTGAAATAAAACCAAATAAGTACACACCAATATATACCTACACATTTTCTAAGAATACCAAACAAATTATTAAGGTTTTCATTTTCTATGATTCCAATAGTTCAGGTAATCACACAAACACCACAATTTCTGCATGCGAAATAAAAACCCATTCGTCAACAATATCCCAAATCCAAACTTGAGCTAAATCTAAAGAACTGCTTCAAAGCAGAGAAATACAAGGGAGGTAACTCTGGTTACTGCTGCGCGAGTTGGTTAGATTGAGTTCAACACGGCACCAAATCTTACGTTTTCTCTTTAGTCTATCTAAAGTTCGCTCACGAATTGCTGTCACATCGCCTGAAATGTAGAGGTCAATGAGTGCTAAAGGCAGTTCTGCAGAGAATGGGAAAGTGGGGGCCATTTTGATTCTAACACATTCAGCATGCCAAAAATGGTATTTTTCGTTTAGTATATAACACCATGCTATAACCAAGAAAATTCCTATTTATTTTGTAAATGACTGACTTTGAAAATAATTAAATGCAATTCAATTACACTGAAATGTTTTAAAGAGAAAACTATATTAACCTAGCATTTTGTTCAAAGGGAAAAGCAATTGTTGGAATTTTGATATTCTATTCGGGTTGGAAGGTTTCTAAAATCCCAAACTTTGAAGACACTATCTAAACCTTGCAGAAACTGGAAATATTTCAATAAACAGTTAAAGTCCATGCTTATTTCATCTTCTCAGTAGAAACAACAATACACAAATTGTTATTTCAAAATTTCAAAATATTATCCCGAGATGACAGTGAAACTGACAAAATCAAAACAACATTAAACGGTTATTTTCACATGAGATATTTTTTTCACATATTAAAACTTTTGTAAACACAACCAGACTTCATGCAAACACATAACATCAAGCATGTTAAAACAAACAAACATTATTTTACATGAGCATTCTAGACATGCAGTTATTTGTTTCATCGCAAATCGATTATTATTTTTTACATGCATTAATTGATTAACATCTGTCAATTAAACAACAGAGATCAACAAACAACATCAACCTAATGATGTACAGATATTAGATTACAAAATTACAAAACATTTAACATACTAAGTATTTTCAAATTTTATTTTATCACTTATTAATTTTAAACCAAAATTCATCCAAAACTTTCAAAATGTTAACATGAAAATTCAAAGAATAAGATCTATTTTACTTAAAAAAGAACACATAATAAGACGACCCCATCTACTTCGAAGAAAGGTGATGTGAGTTGGGGTTTAACACCGCTTTCAAGAGTATTTCACTTATATCACAACTGCTAGAAATGTGGCAGGGAGAAAGACTGCAACACCATGTGGCTATGCATTGCAGTAAAACCTGCGAGCAACGGCTGGAACTAGCAAACCATGGATGGTACTACGCTGAATTTCAGTGAAGCATTGACCCAAACCTTACTGCATCTACTGCAGACAAAGTTGCCGTGCCCCTGGCAGGATTTGAACCGTGGAACTCTTGGTGCGAAGCCAAATGTGCTAACCACTGCACTGCACTATCCCGCCCCCGAGATATCAATGTTCTAATTCTCTTATAAAACTACCATATAACGCAGAGGCATAGAAGAGGTTTCTACAGTAAAAGTGTAATATTAAAATTTTTAAAACAATTTCTTTTATGAAAACAAACATTTAACTGAATTCAACATATTATTGATTTTTAAAACTTTGTAATAAAAACCTCAAACAAATTAAAATTTTTCTCTAACACAATAAGTAAATAGCTAATTCACCTCCAGGTTCAGGAGGGACGACAGTGCCATTTCTTCCCATTCTTGATCTCAGGTCACATATTTCCGCTTCTTTTATTGTATTTTTGGCTTCAAGTTCTGCTATTTGTCTCTGCAAAACCAACAATTGATTATAATGAATATATATAAGCTTGTATGTAATTACCATATTCCACACAAAAGTACATAAACCTGTCTGCCAACAATGAAGGCAGCCGACACAAAGTTAACCCTTTACCTGCCAAAGGAGAATCGAGCTGCTTGGGTTCCTGGCAGACTTCATATCTTTATTAGGGCAGGGATGGGTAACCCTGACACCCGGGACGAACGGGTTCTGAGTAGGAAAACGGGTACTATCCCATTACCTGGACCCATTTCATGTGACTGATGATAAAATAAGATACAATTCGTCATTTTCATAATTTAGAGATTTCATGTATTTTAAGATTTAAACACAATGTTAAAGTACATTTTTATTGATAAGATAATATTTAAATAGCTTAAGAGCTCTTTACTCTCTTGCTCCTTATTACAAAATCCTACAAATTTGATATCCGGTATTCAACAAAACTGGCATCTGGAAAGGGTAGGATAATTGGTGGTGGGGTATCTGGGTAGTCATTTTTTTTTTACCCATCCCAGTCCTAAATTAGTGTTTGCCAGTGTTGAATAACTTGAATAGGTTGTCCCTGATTGTTCTCACACCTGTACCACTTAAAATGATTGGCACTAACTGATTTAACTGCTAAAGAGCTGGACTGACCAGACATTCTCATTCATAAACGACTTCACAGCTCAATTCATTTCATCATCAAATGAACCAATGTAATGCTTTAGTAAGAGGTGGGAGAACCGCCCACAGGAAAAGACGGACGCAAGGGGGGAATAGTGGCTTGAGACAAAAATATAAATTCTATCAATTAAGCACAAAGAAACCTTTTACCATTTCATGTTCTACTTCAGAAAGAATAAACTAATGTTAACTACAATCTGAAACAAGATTCATTATTCATGTCTTCTATGAAGGCAAACTGTTTAACCAATAAATATGTAAAAGTATTTCTGGTGTCTAGACAGAAACCATTTTGTAATAATATCTGCTTGAGCACGTATTGGATAAGAACTGTACGATATTGGGTGTACATGTCCTTGCCATGGGCAGGTATTACTATTAAGGTATGTCTAGTAATCGCTAAGTATCCCCTATAGCATTAATATTACTAGATAAGGTAATAAAAATTCCAATAAGTATAAATTGTCATATAAATCTCATTTACGTAAGATACTTAAATTGTCAAAGATTATCTAAATGCCTTTGATGTTTAATTTTGATGCGGTTATCATCATCTGCAGGATTTCATAGTGCTGGAAATTTAGATTTGATAATAATTTTAATACGAGTTTTGCAAATAATGCTTGAACTTTGATAAGGTACTGAAATTGAAATGAGAGGTGAGGTGAGTTGGGGTTTAACGCCGCTTTCAAGAGTATTTCACTTATATTGCGGCTGCTAGTATTATGGCAGGGAGAAAGCCCGCAACACCATGTGGCTATGCATTGCGGTGAAACCTGCGAGCATCGGCTGGAACTAGCGAACCATGGGTGGTACTGCACTGAAATTCAGTGTAGCATTGCACCCAAACCTTGCTGCGTGTAGAACAGTTCTCTACTGCAGACAAAGTTGCCGCGCCCCCGACGGGATTCGAATCCCGGACCTCTTGATCCGAAGCCGAACGCGCTAACCACTGCGCTATCCCGCCCCCTTGAAATGAGACATCTTTTCTTAATGACAATTAATTTAGTGTAACACTTTTCTGTGACCTTATTATTTTGTTTCTATTAGAGACATGTTAAACTTTACACAAAGGGCCATCTCTCACTAGAGCAGCAACGTTCTAAAACAGCAGCTGCACAGAACCATACTCCCTATTGCCCATTCCCTCTTACTACACTGCCATAGCTCTTGACTATACCCCAATATACACCTTTTGGCTTGGACACCAAAACATGGGATCACATTAAAGGCGCTGTAGCACGTTTTTTGCAAATTTTATTTTTTCAAATTTCCCATTTATAATGATAGTTTATGTCATTTAAACTAACTTAAGAGGGTAAAACATCTTATTACACAAACCAATTATCTGTAGCGGTAAAAAATATGTTGCGTATAAAGCAAAAATTGCATGGCGGCCATTTTATTGTGAACACAATTTATTAATTTATATTACAAAAACGTTTCCCATGGCTTTACCGAAACATGTACACTCATTTTAAACTTTATTTTCCGAAGAGAGAAGGATGTTTTACCATTGGTGAAATTATTTTTCAAATACATTTCATCAACTTATTTGAGCGAAAAAACGTGCTACAGTGCCTTTAAAGTCAGCTTTCAATACACTTGGCCAAGCTAGCTAGGGTGAAGTAGCTATGAGGACAATGAATAAGGGGAATGAAGGACAATCAAGAATTTATAATCTATACTTCATTTATTTTTGGTACTGGAGACAACAAAAGTGGACAGTGAAGAAGGATAAGGGAACTGAAGGGATTCAAGGATATATTATCTATACTTCATTATTTTTGGTACTGGAGACAACAAATTTGGGGCAGTTGAATACCTATATGATTACCTTCAACATCTTATCAAAGCAATTTAACTGGTAACCATGCACTTAAAGTTCGACCCCATACACACCCTTATATTTGGCAGTAGAGCACAAAGAAATTGACAAATATTAGTCTCCATTCTACAAAAAGCATATTCTGAATTGAGCTTGCCATCATTACTCAATTCTGGAGAGAAGTCGAAGTTGGTTTGAAGGTGGACATATTTGAGAGAGGATCAAGACCAAATGATCAAACTCATGTAGCAATGATGTTATTCAGAAAATTTGAACTCCCCATGCTAAGCGGTTGTTTAAAGGTTTTACGGATATATGCCTTCAGGATTAGATGTACAAATGCTGATCCCCTAGCCAAAAGGTAGAATCCCGATAATTTTAGCTCTGGAGCTTCAGTGGTTCTGGAGGAGAAGCCGATAATACTGGATGCATCCAAGACCGATCAGTGACCAATCAGAAGGATAATTGCCAAGTTTAAACTTGTCGGCCAAACAGGGAAACAACCAATATACTTAACTGGCATTATGGTGACAGCTACTTGATATTACAAGCAAAAATTAACACAATTCAAGATGGCTGCCTCACCTGAGCAGACCGTAGTCTGTCATCCAGTTCACGCCGGTCCTTGTCGGCCGTGGCCAGTTTGATCTTGAGGCTGGAGATCTCCGCCATCAGATCCAGCTTGTGTGTCTCCAGAGACGTCCGCGTCAACAACTCCTGCAACAGCAACAGTAACATCATCAACAACTTTTATCAATTATCAATATTAAGCGCTATATGCTGCGAAAATGCAACTTTTTAGGCGTTGACTTCGGGGAACTTCTTGACTTATAGAAACAAGTGAGAAATGATATTTTGATAAAAATATCAACACTATAGTATGAAATCTCCTACATCCACAAAAACAGGCAGCAACACCACCTTCTGAAAGTAAGAAAGGCTACAACATAATAAACTCCTAAGACCAGCTGTTATAATGAAAACAGATCCTGTGGAACCAACAGCATCTATTCAAGAGCAGCAGTTGTTACACCGTCTGAAATTTAAAGAGGAAGATAAATTTGTCATCAACTGTAATTTGTAGAAATGTTTAGCTGCAGGTTTTGGGCGGGGTTATAAACCATCTTCATTAGAAGTTAACAGAAATGCATCAACATCCATCAATATTATCCTCTCCGCAACAACTTGAAACTTTACTACAAGAACACAACTAAGAAACCTGAACGCTAATACGTTTACGTGCCTAATTTTAGGCGTGTAGGGGTGAAAGGGTTAACAATATCATCACCAACATTATTAATATGGCAATTTAAATAAGATTATTTCAACAACACAATACTTATTTCCCTTAATTCTTTTTAGAGTCCAATAACTTTAGCAACAGAATTTCCCCAAAAAGGTTTGACATTTGATTTGTTTTAATCTAACTTATGCTAGCAGGAGATACTTCCTTAAGTTACAAGTCTATAAACGCTTATTCATTAAAAATAAACAGATTGTTTATTTGAAACAAATTTCATCAAGTGCAAAATGTTCAAGGCACTCATAGCTCAGTACAGATAGGGTTTCAAACAGACGTTTTCTTAGGCAATAACTGAAACTAATTTCAAGTTCTACGAATAGAAATTTTAAGCCCAGGGATTGGGAAAGATACCTTTGATGATGGACCATTTTTAGCCCATGGCCCCTACCTTTTCTAATCCCTGTTAAGTGTAGAATCATATCTGGGAAAATGTTTGACAAGTTTTGATTTGATCCATATTGGACAGCAGAAATTTCACTCAATCGAAGAGTAATAGATTGAAGAAGTTCAACATTTCGTTTACGTTGATCCAAATTCTGACATCAATTTATTATTTTCCCCAGACATCAATCTCTGCACTCATCTCCCTGATAGAGGCAACTTGTTGAACATTTTCCAGTAACAACTTGAAGAATCAAACATCATAGTTCTTCTTCAAGAATAAGTCATTTTGAATTTTGAAACTGGAAAAACTTTGACATTTAGTTATTTTGATCCAAGTTTTGACAAGGTAGAGATCTTCGTACAAGATAAACCGATTTCAGCGTTTTCCCTCTGGTTACTACAGCAACAGGTGGGGTGTATTTCAGAAACAAGTCGACTTGGGTGACTAAGACATAAACCCAATAACCTGCGCTGCTGTTTCGACACGCTTTCCTGCAGATCTTCGAGACCTGTGCTGCCCCCTATAATTTACACGAACATGTGGCACCCTCATCTCCATCAGAACTTACCTGGAGGGAGGGAGGATTCAGATTCATTTCCTCACCAAGAAACAATTTCGAAAAAAATAGAAGTTTTTGCATGTGTTTGAAGTAAACATTATCGTGAGGGATATGTGTACCTCTCCAAACCTAATTCTGTATTGCTAGCTTGGACTTCCTGTGTGTTAACTAACCCACGTACAGATCGTAATAATTATTCCAGGTTAGCCAATCTTTAGCCAAGCAAGGGCAAATCCCTAATTATTTTTTAGTAACCCGGTTGCAATTCCAGTTAATTTTCATCCTAAAACAATTCGGTGACAATTAATTTAACAGCTGTTATAATTATTTTTTGGTTGGTTTTATTTTTTTTATAGTTTTATTGAATATAAATAAAATATTTTATGGTTGATTTTAGTGATTTTAAGTATAAATGAATACAAATCAAATAGTTTTTAATTTGCTTTTGTTTTTTAAGTATTGAAATTGAACAGGTTATGCATTATCATTTATTTGTAAATTAATGAAACCTTTTTACATTGCCCTTGAATAATTCAACAGGGTTCTATTTGACAGCAACAGTGGCCTATCTAAATGATGTTTTTATTGCAATTTTTTTGGACATTGAATAAAATACAAGATGTAAATACCACAAAATTGTACTAATATCATAATATGAATGTTTATTTAGTGCCCTTTTCATAGGCAACATGCTCAAAGCGCTGTCATATTGCAACAGAACATTTAATTTAGTTCTAACTGAGAACAACGTACCAAGTTTACCTAACCGACATACTGAACTAATCACTGTTATTTCTTCATGCTTATCCATGATATTCCCTGCACTTGCTGTTAAATAATAAGCTCTATTATTTACCCAACACTCAATCAGCTGATTATCATGCAATATTGCCCAGAAAGAACAACATTGTAGCCAACAGTAAACAGAACCGAAATCCCTTTCTCACATAAACAATGCTTCCATTATGGTGAATGGGGTCCTATATCATAACTATCTGATGTTCATGAGAAAATAATAAACAATCTGGTTAAGGTTTAAATCCTACAGTATCTAAACTTGCCTGGGACATGGGTATAATTGTTACACAATGCAGGCTTGTGGCGCTTTTATCTTCCATCTGGGAGTAATTGATGGAAACCTCACAAAACAACATTTTTATTTTTTCTCTGAATTTCATGAGGTGAGGTGAGGTGAGGTGGGTTGGGGTTTAACGCAGCTTTCAAAAGTATTTCACTTATATGGCGGCTGCTAGTATTATGGCAGGGAGAAAGCCCGCAACACCATGTGGCTATGCATTGCGGTGAAACCTGCGAGCATCGGCTGGAACTAGCAAACCATGGGTGGTACAACGCTGAAATTCAGTGTAGTATTGCACCTAAACCTTACTGCGTGTAGAACAGTTCTCTACTGCAGACAAAGTTGCCATGCCCCTGGCGGGATTCAAACCCCGGACCTCTTGATCCAAAGCCGAACGCGCTAACAACTGCGCTATCCCGCCCCAATTTCATGATGAATTGGTATAAAGTAGAATATTTTTTCAGATTAAAAAGACTCTGTTTGTACAATATTATAAAAAGATAATGATTTTGCCAAAGAATAAGGATTATCGTTATTATGATTTCAAATATTTGATTATCCTTTATTGACTTCCATCATGAATTTATTCACCTTGTCATGAAATGTTTAAAAAGTTTGCATTTATAAAAACAATGAAACTATAAACCAACATATTTCTGACAAATTTAACTTCTGCAGAAGCAATCGCCTTTGCAGAATACCAGAACATGATCTTTTAAAAACAATCTTTAACATTACCCTCAACCTTTTAACATGGCTAGCAGGAACACTGAATGGGATTTATCCAATACCTTCGTATAACCCTGCTCTGTAATCAACCTATCACAGCTCTCCTTACATAAAGGTTAACACTCTGAAGCCGCTACAGTGATCTGTGTACCATATACCATGAAAACAAAATCTCCTCACTTGGCATCTATCTCCCAACTGTTTCTGTTCTTATGTAAACAAGGAAGGGTATGTGTTACAAATACCTACATCATAAACACATTTAAGTGCGTAGGTGAGCCAATATCTACCTTTGCCCTTTAGTAACAATTTCCAAATCTATCTGATGTTTTTTGCAGATTGCATTAGTCTTCAATCAGAAATAGGCGCATTTTGTTGTTCAACGATCTCCGTTTCCTGGACCTCAATGGAACATGAGGAAATGCAAATCGGGATGCTTGCAATTGAGAGTGATCTCCCTTGGGCAAAACAAACAGAGTCGACTCGCAATATATCTGATCCATGTTTTTGATTATTGACTCAACACAACATGCCATTAGACAACGTAATTTTCTCTTCCGATTCAAAAATTATTTTGTAAAATTTAGTTTTGATAAAAGAGGCAGATTTGTACAAATACAAAACTAGATATTTAACTAAATATTTTCAGAAGCTGGCCAGATAACAGCCTGTGTTGCTAAGGAAGCCTGTGAACAAATGCATCGACTCTTCTAAATTCATAAAGCACTGAAAATTTGAATTTGAATCACTGCATGTACTTCAGCAGACAAGGCCTGCAGGGAGAACTTTGTATGAATCATCGTCCTTTTTACTTAGCGTCAGGCTAATTTAACCGCTGCTTTAGAATACTTTATATTCAAATTGACATTTTGAGATTGAATGTTGAAGGAGATGAAATGAAAACAAGAGATTCCTGTTGAAAAAATAAACATTTACATGATTCAGAATTTTCAAATTCAAGGATTTGTTAAACTTGAAGACAATATGATCCTGTATATGTACATGGATTCCTGAAATATGTTCTGGCTAGTACTCTCAGAAATACACAAGTCCGATGGCTAATGCTTTGACAAGACTAATTTCAAACCCCCTAAGTGTTAATGAGTGAGTGAGTGAGTGAGTTATTGTTTAACGCCGCTTAGGCAGTATTGCAGCCATTAGCGGCGAAAGTGTTAATGAGAAGAAATGGGTTATTTTTCCAGGCTGAAAAACTGAAAATGAAAATAGAGGTAGCGGGCTTGTTTACATGCCAGAGGGTACTGAATCTACTGATAATGGATATGTTATGATGACAGGACGAGTGACATCTGTGAGATAATGAAGTAATTATAAACATACTTCAAATGCAGTCTGTCACCACCAGTAGAAATTACTTAATAGATCTTGTGATAACTACATATCTCATATATGGTGATAATAACTAGTTAATTTAACAAAATATTATTTCAACAACAACAACAACAACCGCTAAATGTAAAGCAAAAATTTGGAAGTCCTGTTCCAACTGAGCAATCTTTAAAGGGACACAGTGTCGAGGATAAAAATGAGCCTCATCTTTATCTCACTAAGCTGATTAGAGTGTCTGCTAACGAGTTAGGCTTCACTTCACTGTCTTTTATTACCAATGACGTCAATTGTCTGAAATTATGTGTCTGTGACTTGTTAGCTGACATGTTAATCAGCATTGGTAGATAGATACACATGATCTGATATTTATTCTCGACGCGGTGTCCCTTTAAAGCAATCTCCTGATTTTCTAATCAGTGTTTGCCTCGTAACATCAACTTGCTGTTTATAGTATGCACTTTGTCAACCAATGAAATTTCGTGATTTGAAAGTTGATGGTCACCCATTGGTTGGCTTGGGCGCTGTCACTATTGCTTGAATTTAGGTAATTTCATTGGCTGGTTATTTAAAGCATTATGAGGCAAAATTTATTGGTCAATCAGGGGATTGCAACAAATACAAATACAGCAACAGAGCAGGATGACATTTTGACCTTTCAAGAATGAACCATTCCTCGAGAAAATGGTCTCAAGTGAAATCTCTTTATAAGAGTTGCTAGGATGACAATCACTATCTAATTTCATGCAGTTTATCTCACACTGCTTCCCTTTGATTTATGTGGATTCACAATTTCAGCAAAGTTCATGCAATATAGATATTTCCACTTCTTACCATCAGTTCCTGTAGCTTGTTTTCCCACACTGACACATAGGCCCCAGTGCTGGCCGGTCGTACGCCGTTAGTTCGAGACATTTTAGAGAGTCAAGTCACTCAAAACTTTGCACACTGAATATTCACAGTTTCAAGAA
This sequence comes from Gibbula magus, assembly GCA_936450465.1. Lineage (NCBI taxonomy): Eukaryota > Metazoa > Mollusca > Gastropoda > Trochida > Trochidae > Gibbula > Gibbula magus. The sequence continues at coordinate 23,266,094 of OW388304.1, forward strand.
TTGGACAAATATCCAAATGTCATCTATGAATACACACTCCGAGAGTTTGTATCATGTATGAATACACATTTTGTAAGTCTCGCTCTATTTCTTCGGACAGTACCAACACTGGAAAAATGAATTTGATATTTTCACAATTCTGATCTGAGAGAAAGAAAGTACAACTAACTCTTTGTGGAAAAAAATGTCTGCTTTCGAACAAACTTATATCTGAACTGACGATCTTGTTGATTCCATTATTTGTATGAACAGAAATCTTTTTTCCTTAGTTAATAAAATTTGAAACACTTCTCATGTGTCTCTGAAAATAAAATCTGATCAAAATGGTGGATTATGAAACCAAAGAGGAAGACATTATTACAGACCGTCAAGTCAGATTCTTTACGTAGAGGATTTAAACAGGAAGTTCATTACAGTGCAGATACGTATATTTAAAAGAAATACACATGTTCCTTGTTCTTAGATTACAACAAATGAAAAGAAATGAATTGATTTTTCAACTTGGAGGAGCAATACGAGAATAAAAGAATAAACAACGCAAATGTGAAGAAGTAGAGACATCCTTATTATGCCATTCAATCTCGAAAACTAAAACTGATTTAAGTTTCTCAACTTGAAAGAGCAGAAGTGAAAACTTCATTGAATTCAATAGGAGCAGACGACAACCAGCAGATGTGAATTAAGCCAGCAGACGTCTTAACATGTAGCGCAATAAAGCCAAGACGACAAATGTTGATTAGAATTCCCAAACTGACATGTTTAAAATGAAAGCGGAAGACGTCAAGATCATGCAATATAAACTTTAAGACATGTTTCTCAAATTTCCTACAAACTTCGGTCACTCTCAAATAACCAAGCACAAAAATAGACGTTAATAACACTTACAGTTTAAAAATTCATGAAAATTGGGTTTTTTTCATAAGTAAAAAGGTCTTTTAGTCATAACCCAAAATAATACATCTTCCTCAAACTTATTTTTATATTATTAAGAATAGGAAAATGTAATTGATACAACCATACAAAGTTATGCTCAAAATAACAGAAGACACATTTGGATGAGAGCCAAACATATAATCTGAATCGTTGGGATAATACATTTTTTAAAAAGAACTTTAGATTTATCACACTGGGTCATTGATTTTTGTATTAGGTACCTAATAAAAAAGCAGCTTTCAAGAAAAATATTTCACTCATATCATGGCAACAAGCATTATTGCATGGAGAAAGCCGACAGAACCATTGTGACTATGTGGAGTTGGTGGCTGAGGTGAGGTTAAATGCAGAGAACTTCACTTGAATCAGAATCATGGTGACAAGTATTAGTACAGGAGGTGAGGTGAATTGGGGTTTACTGCGATTTCAAGAGTATTCACTGATATCTCGGCTATTAGTATTATTGCAGGGAGAAAGCCCACAACACCATTGCGGTGAAACCTGCGAGCATCGGCTGGAACCAGCAAACCATGGGGGGTCCTACGCTGAAATTTTGTGTAGCCTTGCACTCAAGCCTTGTGCCCCTAGTGGGATTCAAACCCTGGACCTCTTGATCCGAAGCCGAACACGCTAACCACTGCGCTATCCCGCCCCAATTTCATGATGAATTGGAATAAAGTAGCATAGTGGGATTCAAACCCTGGACCCCTTGATCCGAAGCAAAACGTGCTAACCACTGTGCTATCATACCGAGTTCCAGATGGTAATTGAACCACGACCCTCTTGATACAAAGTCTAACTGGCCCCTATCATTGAAGGAGGAGAGCCTGCAACACTATTGACACTTTGTGTTGTGTTGAAATTGGAACTGAAGCTAAGGAGGGCTCAAAGAAGCAACAGGCCTCAGAGTAATCGCTCCTAATACCTTTCTCTTAGGTGCAAATTAAAATATCAAGGAGCACACAGAAAAATTCCTTAAATTACTTGACTAATTGATATAAGCAGAAAACTAACTGATATTCAATACCATTTTGATGTAAAATGTAAGGGATAATGGTAATACAGTCAAGCCGCGATAATCCGGCCACCAATAATCCGAATCTCGCAGTTTCCGAACGGTAGGAAGATGTAACCAAACTAATTTCTATAGTAGTCCTCAGTACTCAGTAGTCCGAACATTTCACTATCCGAATGTTTTTGATGAAAAACGGAAGCGTTCGGATTATCGAGGCCTGACTGTATTTAAAAATACAGCATGTTTTATCAGACCCTGAATGTCGTCAAGGTGCATGTATCCTTCTTACATAAAATTACAGTGAGCAAAACTGAAAAATAGCGAGCAAATGCTGCCAATTTGGTTTCTATATCGAGGCCTGATCAACTAAAACTGTTGAGATGGGATTCAAACCAGGACCACTGAACACCTTCCACTGTGCTATTGTGATCTGTAAAACAGTGAAACAATTTCATGTGGCAGGTAAATGTTGAAGATGGATGCACCACTTTTTCCTTGGTATTGAAATCTTTGACAAGTTATCTGTTTGTAACAGTGCCATATCTGCAAGACTGAGAGAGACAGTCTGTTTGATAGTGAAGGAGCCGAGCTTATCGTTGGAGAATGAAGAGAAATTGTGAAAACGTCTGCAGACTACGCAACATGCAGATGGTATCCTGGACGCAGAGGGAAGTCTCACGTAACAAGTGTGTTATCTAAGTCTTTAACAGCAACGATGATTTCATAGACAAGAATAGCCTGCTTTGTATCACTGTACATCTTTATCTGCCTGGCGCTTCTGAATTGCCTTGAACCAAAGAGAACAGCTAGTCTAATGTTGTCGTATTTGCGGAAAGTCTCACACAACAGATGTGCTATATAACTCTTAAAAAAGATTGTACAATCTGTATATTTGAGTGAGTGAGCGAGTTATTATTTAACGCCGCTTTGACAGTATCGCAGCCATTTGCAGCGATGTATATTTGAAGCAGTTTATCAAGTAAAGTTGGACGCAAAAGACATGAAAAAATTTTCTCGGGAATTCTGTCTTCAAATTAATATATATGAAAAAGAGGAAGTTGATACAAAAACTCAGAATGATAAACAAACTTCCTGCAGCAATTACGTTAAACTGATCAGTACAAAGTTCTTTATTTGCTAACGATAAGGTGAAAAATTTCTCAACCAAAACAATGACAGGTACCAACAAACATGTAAACCATGAAATAAGACCCAAAGTTCAAAAACAATAATATTGTTTTTCAAATATAAAAAAAAAAACCAAACGAAAAGCCCATCAAAATGTGTGCGATCCATTTCATTGAAGGGAAAAGAAAAGTTAACATATATATTATATATGTTCCTGTTGGTACAATCTTATAACTGTGGCACCACACAAGTAACCAACAAGCATAAAATATCAAGGATGAGTCTATCCCGCCTTTTCTGAATATGATCTACCTGAAATTTACACACTTTATCTGTTTATGTGATGTACTGCCAACCATGAACATTTTACAAGCAACATACACGCTTATGGTAATGAGCTCACCAGAAGTTCTCAGGAAGATATGAGTTTTGTTTTCAGGAAAATAGTTTTTCCATAACTATGCTACTTACTTGACGAGGTATTCTAAGGTCAAACAACGGAATGATTGTGGGTTAATACCGAACGGTGAAACATGAATCGTTTTGCTGATTTGCAGTTTTAACAGTTGCTGATGATAGCTTTTCATGACAAAATACAGTAATAATTTCTTCAACACCTTGGAGAGACAAGAAAAAACAGTTCATTCACAACACGTTCACAGATACGTGAATCTGAATTGCAGGAGTTTTGTTCCCCTTGGGAGACAGAACCATAGTTTTTGACTGTGCGCCAACTAGGACACCTATAACAAGTTTAACACAACATTTTTTTAAACAATAAATCAAATCAATACGGTACTTCAAATATCAGTGTCCCCTGCAAATGACACAAGACAAAGACGATCATGGCCTACATACGCTCGCCATTTGTAATCCATCCAATGGAATAAACCTTAGATGCCATAATGCAATTTTGTTATAGATTCAGAGAACATTTACAAGGAATTTAATAATAGTTATAAATAAATTGGACTCTACTGATGTCAAAAGTTATGATAATTAAGCTATCATCCCCTATCAATAAAACCAGAAATTAATTGAAATTTGCAAATATACTCACAGACATATCTAAGACAAATTGCTCCAATGCTGACATATAGACACTAGACATGACAGAGTTATTGTAATTTCTAATATCTACTCAGTGACGTAAATGAACTGAGAGTAATTTGCTGAATAAGCATATTTTCTGATCATGTATAGAGATGACAGAAGCCGGGTCATTCTGGAAATGGCTTTGTTACATAATGAACTTATATGCTTCGCTGAAACGTTTAAAATGGAAACAATCGACAAACTCTTTTTTTAATCACGAATTAATCTGATCCTGATGAGTAAACTGTGTAAGAGACTATCAACAGGAAATGGGTCGACTGCCGTTGATGACGCGTCAATTGTTCGAAGGACGACAGCGCTGAAAGTTTGATTCAATTCATCAGTTACACCGACCGGTAATCAAGTAATAAATTTCATTCGCTCCACTGACAAAGTCAATTTCTTATTGACAATCTCAAATGAGCCATTTTACAATCAATATTTGTCTAGAATCAAACTTCTCAAGAATACGATGCTATTTTTTAACCACAGATGCAAATTGTATAGAGACCACCGTACCTTAAACAATATGGTTGATTTAACAACTGAATTGTTGGACAACAGTAGCTCCGTCATAAGCAATGCGAACTCAACTTTATATAAAAGTAGCATACAGTTTGAACCATTGCTACAAGTAACAGAATAAAAGAATTGTAGACATATTAGAAAACTCAAGTAATAAATTAACGAAAAGAGGGAATTCTGAAAAGCACGAGTAAGAAATTAATTAATAAATTCATTGATATTTATAGCACACTAGAAAACATAACAAAAAAAAAAGTTAATGAAAACTGAGGCAGAATTTCAAAAAGCCAGAGTAAGATATCAATCAATTTTAAGAAATTTATGGCATATTAGAAAACATAAGTAAGAAATTAACGAAAACCGCGACAGAATTTCGAAAAGCATGAGTAGGAAATTAATCAATATCAAAGAACACTTTTTCACTGAAAGGGGCTTCTCTTCCAGATAACCTCAACAAATATTACTTCATATACTAATTAAAGCCTTGATAATAGCATTTAGACGACCAAAATCAACAGGATAGCTTAAAACCTCTCTGAAAGCTTCAGCACAGGTGGTTGTTTTTTGGCCACACTTCTTCAATGGCAGACAGACGGATTCTGTGCAGCTAGCGCAGTAGGCTTCGCGCACCTATAACAACACCCTGGGAGGTTGTATTGTAGGGAGAGAGAGATATAACCAAGGAGTTGGATATCGGACCAGGTGCTAATTTCCCTCCTCCCTGTTCGTTAAGGTGAGAAGAGGATGTGGGCGATCTGTGTTTTACTGGAAGCTTTGTCAACATGATATCTTTACTTTCCTCATCTTCATATTCTCTTCCCAGGATGGAACTGGTACCAGTACGACCTGGTCGATTACTCGACCTGGTGAGGTGAGGTGATTTGGGGTTTAACGTCGCCTTCAAGAGTATTTCATTTATATCACGGCTGCTAGTATTATGGCTGGGAGATAGCCCGCAAAATCATGTGGCTATATATTGCGGTGAAACCTGCGAGCAATGGCTGGAACTAGTGAGCCATGGGTGGTACTACGCTGAAATTCAGTGTAGCATTGCACCCAAACCTTACTGCATGTAGAACAGTTCTCTCCTGCAGACAAAGCTGCTGTGTCCCTGACGGGATTAGAACCCCGGATGCCTTGATCCGAAGCTGAACACGCTAACCACTGCGCTATCCCGCCCGCTACGACCTGGTCGATCACACAAGATATTCCGTGTACAGTTGAAGAATGGAAACTTTCAACATACCAAGATAAGAATTTAGGCAGGGAAACATCTTCCATTTGGTAGCAAGTGGTCAGTAGAGAAATATGGTATATCACAAACAAACAAGGAAGTACCAGCTAGGCATTCTGGATTAAGTTCCAGGTGGTGCCAACTCTGATCTATAACTTTGCCCAGGTAGAATAATAAACGATCCCCACTCTGAACTATAACTTCGCCCAGGTAGAATAATATATGGTCCATGCATGTGAAACACTAGATCGACTGTGTTGATAACTTATGTGGCTACTAGTGACCTTTGCTATATATTGACGACCTTTCGGTAAAAATCGTTCTTGCATTTCTTTCCCAAGGTATAAACTGTGACTTTTAACATTCATGACCATTGATTGTTCCACTACACATTCTCATTCATTCATTCATTATACAAGATGTAACATGACGTTTCATAGTGAGAAACTGTTGGTGCTGGGAATAATAGTACAAAATGGTGAACATATTGTTAAACTTAGTCATAACCATCACAACACTGCATGATGATAAATTAAAATAAATTCTCATTTTTCAAACATATAGTTTTCAAATTGATACACATGAATCACAACTCCTGAGAACAGAAATCAATCAGATGTATACTTTATTCAGATAATTTCCATTAATTACTCATTAACTCCGTCCATCAGAGATGAGAAATAAAATGGCCAAAAAAACTACAATTGATCATTCAAGAAAGTTCAAACAACAAATCAATTAAAGTAAGATACATGTTCTGTTCAATAATAACTTGAAGACATTGTTTACCCTTCTTCAGTTTCTTGAAATAAAAGGTCTACTGACACTCTATAAGACAAATATAAGAACCCTACAGCTAAATTTCAATGCATAAATGTGTTTTAACACGTACGTCTTTAATCAACAGTGAGAATAACATAACTAGTTGAAATAAAATGTTTGCAAATATTGTTAGAAAGTAAGCTTAAATTATAAAACTTACATGATCACAGTTTTTTAAATGTTAATCAACAATATTCTCTCTGTGTATAGGAAGTCTATAAATATTGTTGATTAAATCAGCTATCCGTTTGTCAAGTAGCCCTAAATGAATGTAATGTATCGACTGTCTACGGCAGGCCCTACACAAGTATATCAATTTCCTGTGTGATTATCTTCCATATCACATCGTGGTATCTCCACAACTTCCATCAGCGGATGATGGCGGAAGGGAATAATGACAGTAGTTTCATGGGAAGTACTGGTAATTATACCATCGTAACAACCACTGGTGAATATGTGGTCACTTCTCTGTATCACATGGGTAACAAGGACGTATTTGTCATTTATACCCTACATCAAACAAGAGCTTTCTGGGTCCAAAGTAAACCAACATTTAGCCTTGGAAATGAAAATAATAAAATAAAGTGAAGGCGAGATAATTTGGGGTTTAATGATGCTTTCAAGAGTATTTCGTTTATATCATGGCTGCTAGTGTTATGGCCATGTGGCTATGTATTGCAGTGAAACCTGCGAGCGAACCATGGGTGGTACTACTCTGAAACTCAGTGTAGCATTGCATCCAAACCTTAAGGCATGTAGAACAGTTCTCTACTGCAGACAAACCCTGGACCCCTTGATCCGAAGCAAAACATGCTAACCACTGTGCCATCATACCTCAATAATTAAAGTGTAAAAGAGCCTCCCTGGTCCCTTCATTTCCTTGTATGAAGCTGTCTAGACTTGCTTTAATGTGATAGACTTGATTTGGCTTCTATTTAGCATAAAAGTCCGGATGACGAAAATGAATAGTAGAAAAATAGACTTTTTGCAGACTGCAATTTTTTCTCTGAAAAATAGGTTGGCATATTTGAGTGGGAACATTTGAACTCTTCTCAGGGCCTTCATTTATCCACTGTCGCTTCATAAATGCTAGATAAAGTGGAAAGTTTCTCAGTCTTGTAGGTGTACAATAAGGACTACAAAGTTTTAACACCAGAACTTAAAATTATCATATGAGAATTCTTATTGCATATAGCGAATAAGACTCTGGAAAGATCTTCGATAGACAGACCAAGAAACAGTTCTAATGACTAATGGGGGTGAAGTGAGGTGAGTTGGGGTTTATCGCCATTTTCACTTATATCACAGCTGCTAGGCATAAAGAAGGGAGAAAGCCTGTAACGCCATTGTGGCTATGCATTGCAGTGAAACCTGAAACTAATAAACCATGGGTGGTACTGCACTGAAATTCAGTGTAGCATTGCCCCCAAACCTTACTTAATGCATGAAGAACAGTTCTCCACAGAAGAATTATTCGCCGAGCCAACTGCGGGATAATGAGTCTTAATGACTAATGGGTGTTAAGGTCAAGAACTGTATTTATAGTCAATAGAATAGTCAACCCTAGACAAAATCAATCTTAACCTTGTTACAACCTGTGAAGAGAACAATTGAATGCAGTGGAATGGGCAAATTGCAGATGTCACCTTTTGGGCAGTTGATAGTCTTTTGTGTCATTTGCTCTAAACATTGGATAAATTATATATTTTGAACAAATTCAGTCTGTGACTTAATTGCTTTTGAGGAGGCAGACATGTTTGTGGTCAAAGTTTAAAAGCACAAAGGAAATATGGATGAAGTGAAGGGCTGGTTCCAACTTTAAATCATGATCATGGGTACATAAACGTTTCTTTGGGCTATTCTTTGTTGACTTTTCATAGAAAATGGTTTTCCTTCAATAAGTAAAAAAATAATCATTTAAGGGCAGTGAGAGAGTGTCAAAAGGGCAGAATCATCAAAAGAAGAGGTTGACAAGATCTTGGATAGATGAGGATTTTTAGCAAAGAAAACAAAGATTTATGTTCAGGTGTAAACTGCCTTCAGTTTGATAGGCGTTAATGATGGGAAGAATATAATTGAATTCTTTAGATGGGAGGAAGAAGGAAAGATGAAAGTGTGGGAACAGACTAGAGACAAAGTCTTAAACAAAGGAAGTAAAGTGGGAGGTCGAGAGGCCAAGAAGAAGAGAGAGGGTTCATTTGTAAGATGTCATGGAAACAGATAAATAAAATAATGGGAAGGAAAAACCAAAGAGATGGGTCACACACTTTGTTAAAGTGAGAGATTGAAAAAGTTGAAGGTGGAAAAATAATAAATATGAAAGTAAAGTCAAGGTGGCTATTGGTTGATATTTTCCAAGGAACCTACGACTAAGGTATCGTAACACTGGCCTTAAGGTTAAGGGTAAGTCGTCTATCCATCTAATAAAACCTATATCCCATAGATTATCCTTGCACTGGGATATCTTAACAAATACTTCTGAATTGTCGTAAATGCATATCTCAGAAAATTTTGGACATTTAAAAAATCTTCTATCAATCTCGAAGGGTTAGGAAAGTAAAGTCTATGACTCTAATTCTATGTGATAGGAAGATTAGGGTACAGGATGTGAAAGGGCGAGGGAAAGATTGTATTGTAAAATTGAAATTGAAAATTATGAAAGGAGGACGCCAGACTCGTAATACGAGACTCACATGTAAAAGTGAGAAGGGGAATGGAGGGTAGGGGGGGAAAACTGTGAGGGGGTACTTTACTAGACCAGGTAAAAGGGGGAGGAGGAATGTAGATCAAACCATCTGGTAGAGATTTGAACAGCTGGGAGTGATGGTGGAATCGTTAAACTTCACCAAAGACAAGATACAGTGAGCGTGAGAAGAGATTGGTAACTGGTATAAGACAAGGAGATCACATCACGCTCTAATACTTTGCTTTCATCCTCGGACATCTTTGGAACGTTTGGAATTTGGTTTGAAGATATTAGAGGAATAAAAAGACAGGTTATATACTTTGATAACACCTGGTATGTTGTTCTTTTGCAGAGAAATAAACAGTTTTATATGATGATAAGAGTTGGTATGTTGTTATTAGATATGCAGCCAAAGTTTTAGTCCTGATGATCAGGGAATTATTATCTATGGTATGTACATGAAAAACATATGGAAGAGATTAATAAACTGTAATTTGACCACAAACATGTTAAAGCATCCAAGCTTGATAAAGTCATGTCTAAGAAAAACACCCTGTTATTGCCAAGTCAATGAAGATCCTCCGACAGATTGTGAAAAAACTTCAAATGAAATTATCAACAGAATTTAGTTTCAAAATATTGAGTTTTTGTCAACAAGAATGAATGTTTTCCATTGAATTATTAGCAGATAAATTATCTTATATCAAATATAAAAAAAACTTTATTTCAAAGGCATCGACCATATTTTAATTGTGATGGACTGTTTTTTAATTACTGATAAACGAGAAACATGTCTAGCAACAAAGCAGCGAAAATAACAATGTCTTTTCAAATTTTCTGAAATACAAATAACGGTTATGATTATGAAAAGGTCAATTTTAGTCAGACCAATTCCATTAGAAGATAAAGCCATTTATAGGATGGAGTCCCTCACAGAACTTCCCACCTGACGTAAACAAGTCTTTCAACCAGAGCAAAGTCACACGCAACCACTTAGTATCAATAGATAAAGTCAATCTGAAGGCAATAACTTTCATATGTCAGCAGACGACCATCAGTGGGCAGACATCTTTTGAGCCGACGGACATGAAATGAAAGATTCCTCCTCTAACACTAGAGAGTGATATATCCTTTGTAAAGAACTGACAGAACTGGAGATTAGATCGAGAGACTTCCTTTCTTATGCACTTCATGACCCTGTCCCTCTCTGATTACAAATTTACGATGTTTCTCCCGAAGAGCAAGGATAATTTAGACTATTGGGAATTCTATTTCATCTTATTTTCAACAATATCAAGTCAAAATGTTAACCGTACCTTATCCTACCTATCTGTGATTCTTTTAAAGCCTGAAATTACGCAATCAATTTAAAAAATCATTTCGAACAATGAAAATAAATTTCGACCAAATTTCTATGTTCTAATGTCCTTTCTGTCAATCAAAATGGTCTAGTAAAGATAAATTTGATTTTGTTTTAATCTAAATATTGTTATTTTAGGAACTCATCAGAACCTTGTAATCTTTTAATAACCGTTCTGGAAAAAAAAGCATCCTTGACAATAAATGAAATTGAATCCTATTACGACTGTTCATAACTCTTTTAAAAATCTGTTCTACAGACCTTATGATGGCAAACAAAAAAACAAGAGAACATTTTCCTAAAAAACAGTTTGCTCCTCCAAGGTAAACAATATTATCTATCGAATAGAATGTAAAAATATACCGCAGTTTGAACAACTAATGATCCAAGAAAAATAAACCTTTACTCCATAGAATAACTGAACTCCGCTTCACACTTTTACAGTATATCCAATATGAACCGCGATCTCCAAAAATATTTTGTCTGCTCACTGACAATTCAGAAATTAGCAGACAAAAGTTTCTCAGATGCACAAAACTTGTCACAGGTAAAATCCTTAAGATTTTCTATTTCTTTTTAATCCAGTTGAAGTGCGTCTGTTTAAATACCAAAGGTCAGATCCAACAGACGACAACTTTACAGAAGCATCAATCACTTGTAGAAAGTAAAATCCTTGTCTCTTTTTTCTTCTTTTTTTTTTCTCCAGTTCAAATGACGTCTGCTTCAGCTAAAACACAACTCATTGACCAATAGTCATAACTAGCAGACGACAGTTTCACAGATGCCTTAAGATTTGGAACAGGTAAAATATTTGTTTATTCTTCCTCTTCCTCAATTCATTTGATTGGTGTCGGACTGATTTTATCACTGACCAAAAGTCAAAACAAGCTGACGCACAAAACAAAGGAAACTTGTGGAAGATAAATTCCTTGTTAATTTCTCTCCCTATTTATCCAGTTGAATTGATGCCGTCTGCTCACTGATCAAACAGAGGACAAGCAGAAGACAGTCAGATTCTTTCTTCTTTGGTATCTCAGGTCCAGGAGGAGAGAGAACACTTCCTCAGCCGAGGAATCACTAGCAAGTCTGTTGTCTTCGTATAACTCAGGGAAAGTCTTCCCAAATCTGTAGAGCCCATCACTGACTGCACCGCATGGCTGCCCGATAGCCAGGCAGAAGCGATAGCCAGTATTTGGCGATAGGTGTGCAGACTGTGATAGGCTCGTCCTCTCGATGAGCGCGCGCGTGTTGATAGACGAACAGGCAATTCCGTGTGATTCCTCTAGCACCTGACCATGGCTCTCAGAACATGCAGACCAGAAACATGATTGCACGAGATATGGCGGAAATGTGATCTCTGTAACTTTATGATTCATACAAATACTTCTGCAACTTGTAATTATTGATCAAAGTCCTGGTGTCACAGCATCTCTGCTAGGATATCCATCAGACACGAAAAGTTGAATTCCAAGCGAGAAGGTAAGAATTTGAAAAGATACCTTGATGTCTGCTGTGTTGGAACGGACATCACAAAACAGATCAGTTCTCATGTCTATTGCAACACCTGACACATGCTGATAGACTTGATGACGGCCTCCTTTCATCTTTAATTCACCTCCCACTTCTCCCTTTCATCTTCATATTATCTATTGTCTGCATGTAATACCAAGTGACATCTTCTTATGGTTATAAGAATATTACTTTTCTCTGTTTTGAAGACAAAAAAACTCTCAAAACTTTTCTGTTTTGACATTTGATTTATAATTTAAAGGAAAAGTTCAAAGGATTTGAAAAAAAAAATGTTGCTGCAATTAATAGTGTTCATAAACATCAATTCACATTCAAACAAAAGAATATTTCATTATCTTCAAGGACATGCCAAAACAGTTTTCAACAAAATTCAACAAATATTTTATTATCAAAATTAATGTGAATTCATAAAACAAGAAAAACACCACCAGATACATTGACATTTTGTTTCTTAAAAAGTTTGAAGTCATGAAAAAGAATGGATTTGTCTCAGCTTGTTAAAGACATATAAACCCCCCTTGGTGAATTTCACCTGATTTCACAACAACAGAAACTAACTAAAATAAAGCAATAGAAGAGTCCTAATTAGACACAGCAGGTGTCCACAGTCGTCACTGAAAAACTTGCACGATTTTTTGTTAACACAGCTTTTTGCAGGTCTCCCATCTCTGCATGTAAATGAAAGACGACCCTCATTTGAGATTCAGCTCTTGCTTTCACTTACATAATGGCAGGAAGAAAGACAGCAACAGCATTGTAGCTATGCTTTGCACTGAAACCTTTGAAACTGGCAAATCATGGGAGAATATTCCACTGAAGTCACACTTTCAGCATTTGAAGAAGAGATATAAACCCATTTCTATGTTACCAATGAAGATACTTTTAAAGGTGAAGGGATTTTGAGTTTAACACCGCTTTCAAGAAAATTTCACATATACCACGGCTGCTAGTATTACCGGTATTGCAGGGAGAAAGTAATTACATAGATGATTATTATGAGAATATGATAAAATATACTTGAAGACTATGAACACATATTGACGCATAACCATTGCAATAGCTAGTAATACAACATAAATATCAATAAATATGAAACAAAAATCACATTACTGTATTTAAAAATTCCACATTTTCAAGGAGATTAAAATCTATGTTTACAGGTGACAAATGAACATATTTATATCACATATAACATGAAATATCATCATCAGAATGTGAAAAAAATAAACTTTCATGACTCTGCAATATTACATATAACATTGTCTAAAGGTTAGAATATCTAAATACATTAATTATCAACAGATATGAATTAAAATCTCCTTAACCACTGCGTCAAGACCTATATAACAGTATATTATTGTACATGCACCGTATGTTTTATAGCTAATGAGATTATATGACAGCCGGGGAGAAATGCGGAACTAATGGTAGGCATAAATATCTTACTTTACAACAGATTGCAAAAACATAACGTCACCACTTGCAGTGTGTACCACAGGTGAACTAAGTATACTACCAATCTGTTAAAACCTTTCTTGACAGATTGCAAAAACAGCACATGACGTAACATCACCACTTGTAGTGTGTAACACAGGTGAACTTAAGTATACTACCAATACGTTAAAACCTTTCTTGACAGATTGCAAAAACACCTGGTAAATGCATGTAACCCCTTTTACCACTTGTAACATGTAAAAAAGGGCGAAATCTGATGTTGTAACCTATAAAATATTATTTATGACAGATTGTAAGATGTAACACTAGTTAACTAATTTCGATGCCTATCAGTGCACACCTGTTTTGATGGATAACAGAATCATCTGATTATACTATGTTATAGATGTATTAGCAAAATATTAATAATCTTACAACCTATCACTGCAAATGTATTTTTTGTAACATGCAAATGTAATAAGTATCAGACGTAAACTAATTTAGTTACAAGTAGTGCATCATAAGTTTCATAATAATATTCAAACAATTAGTGATTTATTCAGTTATTTATGAATGAAACAAAAAAATTCACGGACAGACGGACAGAGGGCTTGACACGCTGACTGCTATCAATTAAGTCAATACCCCTTGTAACACGTAAGATTGAGATAATTAATTTATGTCATATTACAAATCCTTAATCTACGAGATTTTCCTTTTTCTTCGTCTCCTATATATATATATATATATATATATATCGTCACCATATATTCAACATATCACAATATCTACCTCATCGTAAATAATGTCATATATGCTTTGTTCGTAACTTCAAGTTGATTTCAGAACATCCATTAATATGACTAAATTCATTAAAATATCTTCCTCACCTGATTCGTCTTTTCCTTCATCTCGTTACCTGTGCTGACCTACTTCTTACTCAGTCTCTTACCTGTCCAGGTGATCGAGTCAATAATTATGTGTAACATATTTGCCATTCAGTCATTTCCATCAGACATACCTACTGATCCATGAAACACGGTCAATATGTGTGCATGTACATGCAGTGATGCTTGTACACTTATTTAACATTCTCCGTGCTGTAGGTAATGCATGATGCCAATCATCTAATTTCTGAAACATCCGTGTAATTATAAAGTGGATAATGAAAAGTTTTTCTATTTGTATCATGCTGTGCTGTATCTTCAGAGTTAATAGAATATCACTTGTTTTTACCTTTGTCAAGTGTGTTAATTTGAATTTTGAAGAATTATTCCCATGAATGCAATGGATTTTCTTTATTGTTATGTAAATTAATGTAATTTTGAAATGATGACACTGTAAGGGATGGGTAAAGTTACTGATGCATGTTACGTATTGACTACAGCTGTAACCTAACATAATAGCTCTTCAATATAATAGCTCTTTAATATAACATCTCTTCAATACTCATGTGTAAAAAATATCTATTATTCATTGAACCATTACATTAGTTCACTTTTGCATCTAAACAAATGAATAAATTTCCGAATCTAGTCACATTGAATCCACTGAAGTCAAGGTGTGGCTGTAATAACAAACGGTAGGGCTGAGAATCATGGGAAATCTCACGATACGATATGTATCACGATACAGACAGGCGATACAGAATGTATCACGATACATTGTTTTAAGTATAACTTCATGCATATTTTATGAAATTTTCAAGATGGTGGAAATTTTGTGTTATGAGATGATCGAAAATTGAAAATTAAAACATTTTTTTTTCTAAAAACAGTTATTTATGAATCAGATTGCTTCATGCTTACTGTAGTTACTGTTACTGCACAACACTAGCTGGTTTTATAGTGTTCACTTAGTTTTTCTTTTCATTTTTAAGTCAGTGAAATCTATTTTTAGTGTATCACGATACAGGAAGCTCACGATACAATAATCACGATTTCCCAAGCTACGATTGTATCGTAGGTATCGATGAATCGTTACAGCCCTAACAAACGGGGAAACAGTACTAACAAACACTCATATCTCAATGACTAAGGGTGTAAATTAATTCATTCTTATCCATTTGCATTCAGTATTTGCTTCCATTAGAGTGTTGGTGGACAGCAAGTTGATGTTCTTTGTCCATTGTTTTTCCTTTTCTTTTTTAACTTATTTGTAGTGAAGAACAAAGCTAATGACGTCATCATTACTCACTTACTGAGCCTGATGGATTACAGAAGTAGGTGTTTAGTGAGCAACTTATCTTGCCTTAGGCATGGTGGAGGTTAAACAAAGAATAGTATTAATAGTTTGTGAAGAGGTTCCTATTGAAAGTATCGAATTCATGACAGATATAGGTCCATTGAGACATAGTGATCAATAGTGACACCAGAGTCTAATGGGTAGGTGTTTAGTGGACAGCTTATCTTGCCTCCGGCTGGCTGGGGGTTAAACAAGGATGGCTCAAAAAGCCTTTGAAGAGCTTACTGATGACAGTATCTACTTCATTACAAATATAATAGGTGATGGTTCATTGAAAACTATTGATACAATAGAGTCAATAGTTACAAAATGTCACAGCTTTGCCGGATAACGGGTAAAGAATAGATGGTCCAACCGGATACTAACCGGATGTTATTCATATCGTTCATGGTATTTATTAATTTTTTAAAGTTACATCTTAATCCAACCAGATACCTAGTTATTCATATCGTTCATGGTAAAGTTACATCTTAATTTGTAAATCTGTATAAATCTATTACATAATCTTAATGAAAATCTATTTGAATATTAATATCAGTATTAAGCCAACTTTTTGAGGTTCAATTTATATACACTGAAGTATATTCTCTCTTCTTCCTTGGGACAAGTTCAAGATCTATTCTTCCTGACTTCCTGAATTCTGACTGATTCTGAACTGATAAATCGACATGAGGCGAAGTGACGTGAGGTGAGGTTAATTGGGTTTTAACGCCGTTTCATGATTAAGTCACTTATATCACGGCTGCTTGTATTATTGCAGGGAGAAAGCCAGCAACACCATTGTGGCTATGTATTGCGGTGAAAGCTGTGAGCATTGACTGTAACTAGCAAACCATGGATGGTACTGCATTTAATTTTAAATTCAGTGTAGCATTGCACCCACACCTTACTGCATGTAGAACTGTTCTCTACAGCAGACAAAGTGGCAGAGTCCCTTGCAGGATTCGAACCCCAGACCTCTTGATCCAAAGCCGAATATGCTAACCATTGCGTGCTCCCGCCCCATGATTGACATTAAGATAACATATCAAGCAAACAAAACCAGTTGATCTGATGATGGAAATAACTGTGTACTGTTCCAGTCCGATGGCAAAAAGGACAACATAAGTCCTTTATCTTAAACAATACAAATATCAGTCTATTATAAGATTTAAGTTTTAGCGTTTTCACAGTTGGATGATCTTGATAAACAATAATATTTGACAGCCGAGTGGTTTTAAAAGCAATGATACTAGTTACCCTATGAATAAAACATTTATGACAACGATAAAACTTAACCGACTGTAAAACAACTAAGATGATAATCAATTTGTAAACTTTCAAGTCATTAATTTCTACTTTACAAACTCATTCCTGAAAAATGATTTATGCTTTTATTGAAAGCTTGAATTGGATTGAAAACAATCTACTTTATGGAATCACACAAATCATAAATCATACCTAAATATTGAAAATTTGGGTGGACCGTAATTTGGTTGACGAGTATGTAATTAAGCCATTATATACAGTTCCTATTTTCCATTCAACGACAATATCACAGGAAACAATTAAATTCAAAATTGTTGGGGCAATTGACAGAATAACCAGAGAATGTGATTCAATCAGTTAATCAAAATAAAAACCCAGATTTTTTCAGATTCTATAGATGATATATTGAAATTTAGAAATTGAAAATCTGTTATCAATAAAAAGTACTTCAATGCAACAATATCACACAACTATTCAAGTGTGTGCATTTGCGAGTGTTCAAATTCAGGAGCAATTCATTAAGATTCATGATCTTAGCTGTTTCATGTATGTACATGAACTACACGTTTCTCTGAAATGAACACAAAATGTTCATATTAGTTAATTAAAGGCTGGGCCTTCATATATTTCAGATATAGAAAGCAACGATGGTGGAAAATAACATTACTTGCTGAAAATGTCCTCCAATATGACAATATTGACTTGAGCTATCCAGAATGCACATATTGAAGATTACTATAAACTTAATTCAGATTTATTATTTTCGGGTACATGTGCAAACAAACTCATCAACTTCTGTCTATTTGGGAAGGAATCAAGAGACACTGAAACTAAAGTAACTCATGATCTCAGATATGAATTATATTTTCTATAAACAGTATAGGGCCAAGTTTGTCTAAAATTCTGACATGAACCCCTAATTCTCACACTGAAGGGTCAAATGGCCCTCATACTTTCAGATATTGACCTATATTTCTCAAAATGTCCCCACGATATTTTTGACAAGGTATTAATGACCTGTTTGTTTTAAATTCTGTGAAGGAAGCCCATTTGAAGAAGCACAAACTTACTTGAGATTTCATAATTCCGTGGTTACTGGTTGTATGAGGTAAAGCAACCCTGCGACTCCTGTCCACCAGCGAGCTATAAGACAATGGACACAGCATCTCCACTACGGCCCTGCTCCCCAAATCTGCCCCGAGGGATGAGTCGACAACTAAACCCACCCTACAACTGGTTTGCCCGAGAAAGCTCAATTAACCATAATCCCCTCAGTAGCCCAAGCTCCGAAGGACAGACCCTGGACCTGTCACCAGCTCTGCTCGCAATCAATTTTTACGATCATCAGCGCTTGAGACGTTTCGCTGATTTCTTGATCAGTGGGCCAAAGTACCATACAGAATTGGAATCGATGACAGACACATCACATGTAGAGAAGTGGGCTGGCCTCATACCATAAAGCAACAAAGTGGAAATTGATGTAGCTACTTGCGATATTGTATTGACACTTCTTGCCGATCTTTTGTTGAATAAGTTTACAAGAGTCTATTAGCATAATCAAGATTCCGAGAGCTTTTTTTAAGTGAATACACAAAAAGGCCAGTAAACAAACATTGAATTAGGCTCTTGATAACTCCATATTATCAGCAAATGGACTGATTGTCAAGTCTTTGGAGATATATACTTAAAAATATTGGATAATTTATTCAATATTGAAATATTGATTTGAAGACATTCATTCTTATAATATTTTTGTTTGAATCGCACATTGTCCGTCAACTATTGGCTCCAGATATATAAACATCTGACAGCATGTAAGAAATACGCAAAATATCATTCATAAATTCTGGAGTGAAGTCAACACAAGGTTGGAGGGTAGACACCCTGCCACACCCTTATTCTTAAACCAAATTTATAAACATCATTGTAAATGTATTAGAGATGTTATTCTGAAAATCTGAGCTTCCAACATCAATAGTATAAAATTTCAAGGAATGATGCAATGCCCATGTTTGAGGGAGGTTTGGACCAAATGTACAAACTTTTATCCCCAGAGTGCAAGGTGCCTCCAATCAAAATTTCAGCTTTGAGGGCGAAGCAGTTCTTTTGGAGAAGTAAAAAATATGAAACTTTCAGAAGACAGACTGACACTCATTGTCAGATGGCCAATGCTGTAAACTCATTCGGCCCCATGACCTAAAATCAAAATTTAACCACATATTCATGAGTAAGAGAGAACATTTCCTGCTTCTAGCCAAGTCAAAGATTATCTGACCATGAATAGTCCCTCCACATATTTTGCTGCCACCGAGGGTTATTATGACGATAACGAAGGGAGTACAGTCACACAATCACCTACACTCTCAATCTTCTCCCACCAACCTCCATCTCGGAGATAAATCACCTCCAGGAAGTTGAATACTGAAGTAACTGAAAACTTACACGCACATCACAACAACTTGAGGCCTTAAAAGTCACAAGGACTTTGCCGAGAAGATAATTGACTGTTCAGAAAATTACTGTCGGATCCATCCGTCTTAATTACGTACAACAGACGACCACTGTGTCAAAGTTAATCGGCCTGCTTCAGGTATAGCGTAGTACTGTAATTAGTTTACTGTAATTATCAAATTTACGAAGTTAAGCAAACGGTCACGGAGCAGTATACTTACATGTATCATTAAAGAATGCTGCTTTGAGTTAACATTATCAGCCCTAATATTTGTATCAACCTTGAACACTTAAGGCGTGACTTTACATAAGATCATATAACAGCGTTACCAGTTGGTAATTGCCGGACTCGGAGATGACAAGATACTTTACACAGCTAAATCTGAACTGATTATATGATTCCACCATGTTATTCTTATAAATTTGTATATTTATATTCTTTATCTGGTAATTTTTTTTACTTTTAATACACATGTAGAATGGTAAATAACATGAAAATAGGCACAAACAGATTGAATATTGCTCTAAAAAAAATTCATGGGAATATTATAATATGAAATTCACAAATTGAATTATTGAATTATGATAAGGTCAATGCGTTCAAAACCTAAAAGAGAAAGGTAAATCCTTATACACAGAATGGTCTGTTTTACCTTCCCTTCTTACTATGACAGACATAAAAATTACAATTCCATATTACCTCCATAAATGAATACAATATATCCCTCTTGACTTCATAAAGAAAACAAATAATAATCTGTCCTCATCTAACCTCTGAGGGACAATGTTTAAACTTAGTTAGCTTCAGGCTATGTGGCGGTCAAGCGTCCAGTTGGATGGTCAGAGCAGGACAGAGGTGACCAGGAGCCAACAATAGCCGGTTATGTTATAAACCCATTAGCAGAGGTGACTAATCATGTTAGAGAGTTGAAGAAAGGTCAACTTCTGTTCAGTTTGGTGATTACAGCTTCACATGGTGCAAATGGTGTTGTCCACCAGTGTTTGAAATAGCTACCCAATTGCAGCTGGTGAACGCAAGATGGAGGTAATGGTCTGGCAAGTGAACTCCAGACACAGGCAATGATCTGGCTGGTAAACTCAAGACAAAGGCAATGATCTGGCCGGTGAACTCAAGACGGAGGTAATGTCTGGCCACTGAACTCGAGACGGAGGCAGTGGTCTGGCTAGTCATCTCAAGACGAAGGCAATAATCTGGCTGGTAAACTCAAGACGAAGGCAATGGTCTGGCCGGTAAACTCAAGATGGAGGTAATGGTCTGGCCGGTAAACTCAAGATGGAGGTAATGGTCTGGCCGCTGAACTCGAGACGGAGGCAATGGTCTGGCTAGTCAACTCAAGATGAAGGCAATGGTCTGGCCGGTGAACTCAAGATGAAGGCAATGGTCTGGCCGGTAAACTCAAGACGGAGGCAATGGTCTGGCCGGTTAACTCAAGATGAAGGCAATGGTCTGGCCGGTAAACTCAAGACGAAGGCAATGGTCTGGCCTGGGAACTCCAGATGAGGGAATGGTCAGCAATGGTCTGGCAGGTGAACCCCAGACGGAGGCAACCAAACATTAAAGTCTGGCCGATACTCCAGACAAAAGCAGCTCTAGTTTTGATAAACAGTTGAAACAGTCAAGTACGGTACTTTACGGCAAGAACTAACACCTTGAATTTCATCCTGCTCTTTGACTTCAATCATAATTAAGGTTTGAATAATGTTGATGTCAATAAGCTCTCAATGTCCAAGGATATCAGTAGACTAACAAAGCAAATTTGTCAAATAATGATTTAGGGGACTGAGACTTTCTAATAGTTTACCAGTTTGATCCAACTTTTTTTTTCTTTTTCTTTAAAATTTCCATTTTTTCAGTACACTTTGATCCAAACTTGTTCAAGCCCACCATCTTGAAATCATCAGCTGAATGACAGATACAGAAAACCTCAATATATCCGAAGCTCACCAGCAAGGAATTTCTACACTTTCTTTCCACATCCACACACATATAGATATATATATATATATATATATATATACATGGGAGCGGATGTGATTGTTATTGTCGTAACAGGGCAGACACAAGGACTTAATTATGTCCGCCAGTTGTCTGTATTCACCAACTAGTTCGTGAAAATTCATCTTACAAGTCGCAGACAGGTGTAAACAAAATCAGAGAGCATGCTGGGATGTTCCCACTTAACCTTCCTGTCCGCGTCAATTAGCTTTGTTAAGCAACATGGACACTCGTTCTGGAAGTGTGAAGATACAAACTCGTTTAGTGCATATTTCTCTGTAGCGCTGACAGGAATGAGACTTGGGGATTTGTTTACAGCTTTGAACATGACTTTTCAACACTTGGGTCTTGTAGTTCATGAATTAACTATACAGTATTTAATAAAGTTTTGTTAAAAAAATACTTTGGTCTTGCATTGAAAACACCAATTCAAATTATTAACAGTTACAAGAAAATCTCAAAAACAAATCTTGAATTTTTATCTGCATTTACTATAAAAGAAAATTGAAAATTGCATCACAAGTTTTTTCCCCACAACTTGTAAACATGTTTAACTAAAACCTTGAAGATACAAGCCACAAATCCTATATTTATCACAGGCTCTATTTTGTTTTTTACCAAGACACTTATTCATAACGAAAACAAACTTTAGACCCTAAGTCAAAATTATCATAATGGCTGTCAGTGATGAAGGAGGTGAAACTGGAGAGCAATATCTGTCAATTATTTATCAGCATTCTGTAAATATACAACTTCTGAGCATGACTTCAAGTACTACAGACAAAAAAAACTCTAATAACTACAAAGAAAACGATTGTTTGGAAATTCAATCACTTGGAATTTCAGGTTTGCCTCTTTTTCTCTCTAGATAAAAAAAAGGTTTTATGTTGCAAAAGAATCTCCGTTAAACATAACTTTTATCATCACAAACAATGTTCTATCATTTATCTTAAGACGTCTAGAAACGCAAAAAAAGGTAACCTACACCCGTAATTTACAATTTAACTGCCCGCTGCCAGTGCAAGGTAAGACGTTTGTTCTCACGAGCACAGCAAACCTTTCTTTTATCACCTTCTAAAATAACATCTCTTTATCTGTGTTGGAGGCATAATGTCAAAACCAGACTTCTTTCCTCCATTTCAACTCCCCCTTTCCGCCCCCTCCTATTGGAGGGGCTTGTCAAAATAATCCCTTCCCCTTCCAGTTCAATATATATAGTTCATATGTGATGTTTCATATTATCACAAATATCACGTTTTTTTAATAAATCATGCCATCATGCTACTAACGAAATTTGAAATGAAACTTTATTTTTTCTCGCTTATCAATCATTGAAGAGATAAAAGAGGATTAATAGTCAAATTCATGAATCATCAACTTCTAAAAAAAGAGGAATCTTTTTGAACTAATTCTTTCTTTTTCAAGCAACACCTTCAGCTGCTCTGGTTTCCATGACAACCGATATGTACCAGAGCCTTTCCCTGACTCACCCCTCTTTCCTCTTTGAAGTGCATCACCCCGGTAACCCCTCCCCTTCTACCCCCCTCCCCCATTTGCTGTGTTTCTACTGCCAGGATGCTTCAGTTATACACCTTAACCACAAAGGGCAAGTTAGAAAAGATAGGGTTCACTTGTGGCAGGTGCCCTGGGTTAGTTTAGTTTGGGTATATCGTTTATTGAAAAATACCCTGGATTCTGTCAGTGTCTGTTTCCAATTCTCAGCCCACCTTCCCCAGTGAAGAATGAAATTGAATTGAACTGAACCTATATTTTCTTAACTCCAAGTTGTCCAATACATTGATATTGGCGCTTAAAGAACTTAAAATATATTGGTCCCAGGTATTAACATATGGTAGAATAATCTTAGTCTCTGAAACTTTTAACCTCTTGAGAAAAGGGAATTGGAAATGACACAGCAGACCAAGATTTAGACTTCCTTTTAAAGAGGGATTTATTCCAGCTAGGATTAAGTTTAGGTTATTTATATAAATTATCGTCTTTGAGCAACACCAGTATGAATAAATAAGACAGTGACTCTAAGAGCAAATGCTCTTAGACCTTGATTTGTTTTACTTTAATGATTGAGATTTAATTTCACATGTTCACATGAGTGCTATAGTTAGGTGAGGTGAGGTGAGTTGGGGTTTATCGCCGCTCTCAAAAGTATTTCACTTATATCGCGGCTGCAAGTATTATGGCAGGGAGAAAGCCCGGAACGCCATGTGGCTATGCATTGCGGTGAAACCTGCGAGCATTGGCTGGAACTAGCGAACCATGGGTGGTACTACGCTGAAATTCAGTGTAGCATTGCACCCAAACCTTACTGCGTGTAGAACAGTTCTCTATTGCAGACAAAGTTGCCGTGCTCCTGGCGGGATTCGAACCCCGGACCTCTTGATCCGAAGCCGAACGTGCTAACCACTACGCTATCCGGCCCCTAGTGCTATAGCCTCGAAATAAAAGTTGGATTGGTTTGTTGACGTACTGATTCCGATTGTTTCAGTGTCTTTAATCCTTGAAACATCAGTTAAAATAGGAAAGGTCTGATATTCATTGGTAGAAGGTTTCTTTGCTTATACACGATTTAGTTTCAGATGACAGCGAGGGTTTTACAAAGACGTTTTGGGATTAGTTACTTTTTATACCATAATCTTGAAAATAAATTCAGATTTTACATTTTTAAATGGTGTCAAAAGCAAGGCAAAGCATAATCCTTTTCGACACAAATAAAGGGAGACAACTCATTCGGAACACAGGTGTGGTTTGACCTTTACCATTAGAAGAGTTTGCATGTGTATCCAACTTGAGTCTTGTTTTCTTGTTTATCAGACTTTTCATGGCAGTGCTGATAAAACGGTTCATTTTACAGATTGGGATAAAGAGAGGATAAAGGCAATTTTCTTTGCTCAATCTACCGTCGGTGTGATAGCTGGAAATACTTTCGAAGTAGAGAAGGTGGGATGTAGGTGGGCGAACATTAGCCGGAAGAAATGTAGACTCAATTGTTACGAGAACATAAGATGAATACAAAAATGCTTCAATGAAATTAACCAAGGCATAGGTACATTTCTTATCCATAACAGGGTTTTCTTGACTTTATATATAGTTTTTGTGAAATATTGATAAAACAGTAAGCAGTGTTCCAAATTATATACATCTATTGAACTTTTAATTTATTAAATTTTAGCTGTTGAATTAATTAGTGCCAATTAAACCATTATGGGATTCCAATTTACAGGAATCACTACCATTTTCTGTACCAGTTTAGTTCAGACAAAACCCAGTCATTAGTTTTTAAATGATCGTCGTTTGGAACACATTTGGAATAATTCATAGCGGGAAAAGATGAAGCTTCTTTCACCGTAAGCTTTTGTTGGAGGTCTTGTGATTGGCTAACTTAATTTCATCAAAACATGAAAGCATAAGGGCAGTCATTAGACTGTTTGAAGAGTAAACCTGAGAATAAACTTAGTTTTAAAGATGCATCCGTTGTTTCATAATATTTTAATTGGTTTCCAAGATTACTATTTGACTAATTGACGCACGCCACACACAGAAAATTGTCTGGTTTTCGATAAAAAATTGCTCCTTTTACCTTCATAATTGTCGGTATACTGTAGACTGTCATCAAAATAGCAATTTTCGTCAACAGTGAGTACTTCTCGATAAAATTACACAATTTATAACGTTTGGTAGATCTAAGATGTGACCCCAAACAACACAAAGGATGTACCTTTAACAATACATAAATGCATTCAGTCAAAAACTCCATAATAGAACCCTACTTTTATCCTTACCTTCAAGACGCTTCGTTAGTTTGTTTGCATGACATGTTTTAATTAGTAATGAAGAAATAATTGGTTATCATAGTCATGGATATCTGTGACATTTCCCATACTTCATTATTCACATGATTGATGACAAGATTCAATTTCAACTCGTCAGACACATAAATCATTCTGCATACTTCAAAATAAGAGTTTGAAGTAAACAGAACGTTATTTCCAACATAGGATAAATTTCTGTAAAGCAGATTTTACCTCAGCTAGTATTTGATATAAAATAGATAAAGACCTATTTCCAATGTTTATCATATTTATAACAAAACAAATGGAATAGCATCTCTGCATAATAAAAGGATGTCGTAACTAGAAAATTTCCCTAAATAAAGGGAATATCACACTCTAATGTACATTTCTGCTATTACAACATTATTAGATAAGCTATATATATTAAGATAAACCTACTGATGCTTCCTAAATAAAGACAAATATAACTTCCTACACCAAAATTCTGCCATCTATTACTAAATAAAGACAAAGATAAGAAAGTTCCATCTTGACTCCATATGTCAGTGAAGACGCTCACCATTATCAAACATCCTGTCATTATTAATATGGAAATCAGGAAATAGCCAAACTGCTGTGGGGTATACTTGTTAATAAAACAATTCTTGGTATTTTCCAAGAGCAGATGGAATATTTTACAGCTCTTGTACATCTGGTGCAGGTTTAACATGGCTGTATTTATTGAGGAATTTATCACCTCCAAGTACTTCCTTAGGGAGGAATAGGAGGGTTAAAAGTTGAAGAATCTGCTTAGTCAAAGACAAGGCGCCTATGGCCAAATGGTACATATCATAACTTGCTTCTGGAACTTGAGATAACATCTCTGTTAAACAAGACCTAGTCTTGTTCTAAGGTCAAAATGATCACTAGTAAGTAGAAGTGAGTCTTTACATCTCTGTTAACAAGATTTATTCTAAGGTTTGGAGTGACCATCATGGACAGATCTTACTCAAAGACATGGCACCAAAGGTAAAACAGTTTAGATATCATAACAGATTAGAACTTAATCTTCTAACAAGATTTATTCTAAGGTTTGGAGTGACCATGATGAATATTGAAATGAGTCATCAATTGAAGATCTTACTCAAAGACATGGCACCAAAGGTAAAACGGTTTAGATATCATAACAGATTAATCTTCTAACAAGATTTATTCTTGTTCTAAGGTTGAACTGACGGTCACCATATAAGGAGTCGATCATTGATCTTAGTCAAAGACAAGGAGCAATAGCCAAATGGTTAAAATACCATAACTTCCACCCGGAAGTTAAGATGTCTGCTCACAAGATTTATTCTTGTTCTAAGGTTGAAACAAGGATTATGAAAATGAAAACATGCCTTCAATCAAAGACACGGCATCAAAGGCAAAATGGTAAAGCCATCCCAAACAGCAACTGGTATGAATATAACATTGCTGTTAACAAGACCCAGAATTGTTCTGAGGTCAAAATAACTACTAATAAGTTGAAAATCAGTATTCCTGAAGATCTAAGTCAAAGAAATGGCGCCAGTGGCTAAACAGTTAAGAGACTATAAATTGGACAAAGTACTTCTGTTAACGAAGTTACTTTTTAAAATTTTGGAATTACCATTATTACAAAGAATGCACCTAATATATATGAGGGTTTAATGAGGAAGAGATTGGTAAACCTGGTTCAATTTGGATATGATGCATACGATACCAACCTTCTAAAGATGAATAAGCACGTTTCATGTTGTCAACAGCCAAGGGAAAGCGCTATTGGTGAAACGGTTTATGGACCATAAGCGGCACACAGCTGTACCAGACTCCATAATTTTTATATTTTGAAACTGATCGTTTCACCTACTGGTGAAATTATATATGATAATATTTTATGAACATTTATATATTTTAAGTTGCCCCTTCAGGGATTTGATTTACATCCTACCATAAGTGCCTTTCCAAATTTGGAATATTTTGAAAGCATGCTATGATTCCTGTAAATCAACCCTTCAGGAATGGTTTGACCAAAGTAACTAACTCGGCAAGTAAAGGGTTAAAGATGATCTGATCCACTGCATTCCCCTCCAAAGATAGCAAGGTTCAAAGGTACAGAACTTGTTTTCTTTCATGACTATGCCAGCGGTCAGTAATACAACTGTGATGGTCAGTATTGTCCATTAATCTAAAGATCCAGACAGTTTGATGGTCAGAGAGCTCTCAGACTAATAATTGTCCACTTGGAAGAACTTGACCGGTCCTTGTAAATGTCAGATGGCTCAGGTCAGTGGGTATTCTAACCTTCAAGTTGTAAAGAACAGCATGTGCTATCAATTGGCATAGTATTTCGGTGGATATTAAGACACTTAATTTTCAGTGTTTTATGAATATCAGCACAAGTGATATATATTCTCAGGAATGTTGCAATATTATGCAAGAAACTAATTAAGAAACGGTGCAATATTAAGCACAAAAAACAAGGTATGCTGATGTGATTTGGGTTTTAATGCCGCTGTCGAGAGTATTTCACTTAGCTGCTAGTAACATGTCAGGGAGAAAGCCCACAACGCCATGTGGCTATGCATTTAGGTGAAACCTGCAAACCATGAGTGGTACTTCACTGAAATTCAGTGTAGCATTGCACCCAAACCTTACTGCGTGTAGAACAGTTCTCTACTGCAGACAAAGTTGTCGTGCCCCTGGTTGGATTCGAACCGGTGCCTCTTCATCCGAAGCCGAACACGCTAACTACCGAAGAATGTTGGGGTTATTTATTTCACGCTGCATCTATTAATTTTTTCATGGCCTGCGTAAACAAGGCCACCAAGGTTAGCAACCAGCATTCTTCAAGTAATGAAATGTCCGCAATAACCCATTTCATCTACAAACTGATATAACTTGCAAACTGACCGAAGAGTGAGAAAGAGAAAAGGAAGAGGACTAAAATATGCATCCAAACTTTATTTTGATCTTGGTGTATTCAGTTGTTACGTGAATACCATCCCTGATGTCAGCTGTATACTTATAAGAGTGTTAATGTGTAAACATACCAAAAGACGTGGTTTGGCCTTGAACTTGTTGAACAAAGCCTTATTGTACCGGCCAAACTCATTATTACCTACCCACGGGATACCTATGATAATATTCATCCCTTTGTGAGTACTTCAAATATCTTTGGTTTATTGTTGTGACCAAAAATTTCCTGATAACATTTTTTAGAAATTGCTTAATTACCTTCTCTCCTTTCAATAATATCTTATTAATGCAATTTTCATGGACCAAAGAATATTATATAAATATTGAAAATGTTGATCAAGTTTTATGATGTACTTGCTAAACTTTTTATTTCCTGTGATCTGAAGAATATTCAACAGATAACGAATACCCATGAGCAAAGTCTCAAGATGTACCTGATCAACTTTATCTGTAAATTGACCATGGCCCATTCCATGCATGAAGTGACCCCTTCCTCAAATAGCCAGGTAAGAGGAAATACGGCCACATATTATCCAGGTGCAAGGGTAATACGACTCTGTATCAACCAGCCTCCTTGGATCTGGGTGTATACATTAGGACTTCAAAGGGAAGCCGGTGTATATATCAGATATGTATATAGTAGGTATATAACTAAATCTGTGGCCAGTGTGTTGTAAATGTACGGGAATGTGGTACATGTATGTTATGGGACGAAGGGAACAAAGAAAGTTATCAGGGTCTACATGTCTCAGGGGTCATGTTGCTGAACTCGGTTTGTCAAACAGCTTTCGAGGTGTATATGAAAGAATCTTTATTTGGGCGTAAGGGTGACATATTTATGAGTTATAGGTCAGCATTCTTGGCCAATCAATAATTCCTTTTGTTGATTATGATTCCTGTAAAGCAGCCCCACAGGAATGGTTTGATACTTGTTAAGTCATTCGGCAGGGAAAGGGTTAATATGGTCTTCATAGAACACAATGGGTTCTATCAATTTTAATTAAAATTCATTACATTAAGGATATCAAATGAAACTGCAGGTTTATTAATTCTTAGGATGACATCAAATGAAAATGCAGTTTACGATAGTATTAAATGGATAAATGTTTGAAAAAAATACATATCTTATTGAGTCAAGTTTAGAGTAGAATATGAAATCAGTTGATAGACTCATTATGATACGAGACATAGATTTTAATTTTCAGAATGTCAATTTCTCAACATTAAGGAAGTCATTAAAACTGTTGCCATTTGGAAAACTACATCTTATTCAAATGCCACTCAAAGATTTCCATAAAAAGTTGACTAGACAGCAATAAACGCACATAAAAAATTACATTTTTCACTAGTTATCACTAACTAAGTTCAAATCTGTTAACTCAAGTTTTTTTTCCGTTTCGAACACAATTCAAAAACATTATGGCTAGGCAAAATTAAATTCAAACTTATCTAAATTACAATTTAATTTTACAAAACTCTAATAAAATGTGTTCAATCATAAATGTGATAAGTTTGTCACTGACGTGATATTTAAACATGCTTTGCAGAGCTGCAACTTTTCCCTTTCAAGTGCCACTCACAGGCCCAACTTCCATCAAATGACATTTCTAAATGTTTAGAATCATGTTTGTTGTTCAACATCACAAATTTTAACATTTCACATCAAAGTCTACGGTTAATTAAATGCCAACGTCAATGTTTCCAATTTGTCTCCCTAGTTTCATGCACCTCTCTGTATTACTCAACCATAGACGGATAAAGAAGTTTTAAAAAGGGGTTCATCTTGGAGATTCAGGGGTCGAAATTAACCTTTTCAATGCAGTAGCCAATCGGACTAGTGCATTTCTAAAAGTACTAGTCCAGACTTATTCCCGCTAGTCAAATACACCTCCATGATCATTTCACCTCAAATTTTAACTAGTCCTTCGCACTACCAGTTTTTACACTCTACTAGTCCAGCTTCTTTTTCACTAGCCATGGGCTACTTGACTAATTTCGAACCCTGAGGTTCATGAAATTTACATGCAAAAATGTTCAGGGGGAGGAGGAGGAGGAGGAAGAGAGAAGAGATATTCTCTGTTTAACACTATTTAACACTAAGCTGTAAAGCTAGTCCCAAACCACTTTGAATTAATCACAGGAACTGCAACTTGTTAACAAAAAGAATAATCCAAAACTTGTCCATCGGCAACCCGCAACATTACGGACCCTGCAGGTCAAGAGTTAAACCACATCCCACTTCACAGTATATTCGCAAACATGGTACAAGTACTTTCAATTTTGTTGCAACCATTCTGCTTATCTATCGTCTTATTACTTTTCAGATAATGATTGAGTCTGCACCTGCTGCTTGGGAGATTTTTCTGGACTTGACAAGATAAAGTTTCAACGCAGGTGTGTTTTTATGTCATAATATAACCTTCGTGGATGAAATTAAAAATAAACGATAATAATCACAGGAAAGTAAACCGAAACAAGATCTTCAAAAAGATATTTTTCAGTTCCGCACTCATAATTATAATTTTTTAATGTAAGTGTTTTTATGCCATAATCTTCACAGGTAAATATTTAAAGTAGATACCATCACTCAGAAGCTAACAGAAATAAGATAAGTTAACTTGATGTTGTTTCTATACTGGACTAGCAAATAAAATTTGTTTATGCATTTATTTTTATGCCAATTATCAATTTGGTTGAAATACATATATATATGATAAAATATGAAACAAGATGTAATCACTTTTAAGTAAACAGAAATGGCTTTCCCCACTACTTTTTCATTTTAAAATTTACCAAATTTATCGATGGCACTACAAGGAAGATAAGACAATGATTATGAATAAAGCCTGAAAGATCGAAATGCATTTGTCTATTGTGACAGATTCAAATTAAGTTTATTGAAAAACAATATTGCAAACTTTAGGTAATATTTGAGCAGTTAAAAATAGAGCCATGGGCTCTGTAGCTCATCAGGATTTCATTGATTTACTATCTAAGTTGAATATTTAAGTTATAGTTTACAAGCAAAAGATAGGTTCTTAGATCATGACCATTGTGACCCCAAATGGGGTCACATAATCTACAATTTAGAATCCCCATTGCCCAAGGAGTCTGCACACAACTTTTCAGCTCTCTAGACATTTTGGAACTGGAGAAAAAGATGAAAATAGGTTTTTAAGGATGTGACCCCTGTGACCCCATTTGGGGTCACAGGGTCACATAATCTACAATTTAGAATCCCCATTGGCCAAGGAGTCTGCACACAACTTTCAGCTCTCTAGACCTTTTGGAACTGGAGAAGAAGTTTAAAATAGGTTTTTAAGGATGTGACCCCTGTGACCCCATTTGGGGTCACGGGGTCACAAAATCTACTATTTGGAATCCCCATTGGCCAAGGAGTCTGCACACAACTTTTCAGCTCTCTAGACCTTTTGGAACTGGAGAAGAAGATGAAAATAGGTTTTTAAGGATGTGACCCCTGTGACCCCATTTGGGGTCACGGGGTCACATAATCTACAATTTAGAATCCCTATTGGCCAAGGAGTCTGCAAACAATTTTTCAGCTCTCTAGACCTTTTGGAACTGAAAAAGAAGTTTAAAATAGGTTTTTAAGGATGGTACCCCGGTGACCCCATTTGGGGTCACGGGGTCACGAAATCTACAATGTAGAATCCCCATTGGCCAAGGAGTCTGCACACAACTTTTCAGCTCTCTAGACCTTTTGGAACTGGAGAAGAAGATGAAAATAGGTTTTTAAGGATGTGACCCCTGTGACCCCATTTTGGGTCACGGGGTCACATAATCTACAATTTAGAATCCCCATTGGCCAAGGAGTCTGCACACAACTTTTCAGCTCTCTAGACCTTTTGGAACTGGAGAAGAAGATGAAAATAGGTTTTTAAGGTGACCCCTGTGACCCCATTTGGGGTCAAGGGGTCACGAAATTTACAATTTAGAATCCCCATTGGCCAAGGAGTCTGCATATAAAATTTCAGCTCTGTGGAGTCATTTGTTCTGGAGAAGAAGTTGAAAAAGCAAAAAGTTTACGGATGGACGGATGGACGGACGCCGGACACCATGCCATGTCATAAGCCCATCGGGCCTTTCAGGCCTGATGAGCTAAAAATTGATACATTTAGACAAAGATAAACCAAGCTAAAAGATTTAATGTTGTCATACATTGTCAAATATAAAACCATAAAATAACATTTTAACAATATTCAAAGAAAGTATGCAAATTTATTCATAAAACAGTATCAGAACCTCAAAAAATTATTTAAATTAAAATAAACAGGCTGAGAAACAATAGTATATTCTCTAAAGGAGTAGGTATATATAAGTGTCAAGGTGTGATTTGTTAAATGCAATATTCCAACACCAGGTGATATACAACATTTACACCTCCTGTCAGGTAGTACAAGTTTATGTCATACACACTGTATTAGGTGGTGCATTATCATCTGATAAACACCTGATCCTTTTAATTAAGTCCATTGAGACAGGTAGGTAATTAATACCGTAGGTCACACTTTTGAAGAACTAAGAGTCAAAAGTGAAGGTGAGGTGAGTTACCCCGCTTTCTAGAGTATGTCACTTATAACACGGCTGCCAGTATTATGGCAATGAGAAAGCCCGCAACACCATCAAAAGTGAAATCCTTTTTGATAAACATTACAAGATATTTACCTCAGGTTGGAACTGCATCAACACCTGTTTCACCTGACGACATTGCTATATACACCTGATCTTGATTAAATGAACGGCAAGATAATTCATGTAACAGATACCTATACTTGATACAAAAAGAAACATGAAAGACAACGTATGAAAACCTGACATCCACATATAACAAGCATCAGACCATGTTTAAAATATAAAATTTCTAAACAAAATCACATTTAGAAAATAAAAACAAATAATTCAAATTGTTTTTAGAACAGCTATCAACCAAAAACACTGAAATGCTTCTTGATTCAAACTTAGATAATCTGCACATTTCAAGTGTACTTGATGGAAAATATCTGATGTTCCACTGTTACGGGATGAGTTGGTTTCCATTATCACACTTGTCTATCCCAGATTTGTTATAGAGTCCAGACGAAGAAGCCATTCCCTCTTGTATCTCATATCTTACAGGGTTGGTACAGGTGGAATATGCATCCGTATCACATAGGTCACATCACATATGTTGGGAAGATCACAGAACGAAAGGAAAAACCAAGAAATGGAGAAATACTCTGATGGACAGACATTGGTAAAAGATAAATCAGAAATATTAAGATAAACCCAATTGTATTGTATATATGAGGGAAACTATAAAAAATTGAAAGGTGGCAAGTTCAAAAGGTATGAAATGGCAACACTCGTGTACGTATGTTGGGAATGATAGAATGGAAGAATGAAAAAACAAGTGGAAGAACAATCTGAGCTCGACAAAGTTTGGTAAATAGATATCAGTGGGTTCAAGAGTAAGCAAGCCGAGAAATATCTTGTCCATTTGTGTGTATTGCACATGTGGGTAATCTATGAATGAAAGAAGGAAAAAACACAAACGAAAGAATGATCACAGCTGGACCCAACTTGGTAAAGCGATATTGTTTGGTTTGGGGTAAACATGTCAAAGTACCGCAATAAAAACACCTGACTACCTCAGTGTTGCATGTGCAAGGAAACGATGGAATGAAAGAAGGAAAAAACAACAAATGAAAGAATGATCACAGCTGGACAGAGTTTTGTAAAGCGATATCGGTTGGTTCGTG
Source organism: Gibbula magus (assembly GCA_936450465.1). Classification (NCBI taxonomy): domain Eukaryota; kingdom Metazoa; phylum Mollusca; class Gastropoda; order Trochida; family Trochidae; genus Gibbula; species Gibbula magus. The sequence continues at coordinate 23,300,360 of OW388304.1, forward strand.
AGTAAACATGACATAGAACCTCTGGAAAAACAGGCTTCCAAAGTGCAGGGATAGCATCGCGGCTTTGAGCAATTTCATTGGCCGGAGATAATACACCGTGGAAAGTTCAGCCAATTTTGATGCACGATTAACTTTCAACTTTATCCTTTCCTACAAGAGTTTTTGTATAATATTTTTTCTATGAAGCCGATTGATACACAACCAGATTCAAGCTAAACTGTTCCAACACGTTTTAACCGCTCAAACGGACAATCTCTTGGATGGATTGTTACGTATTGACACATTGAAATGCAGCCTAATGGGAACTCTCTCAAGTAAGACTTTTTTGTTTTTAAAAATCAGTTTACTTTTAAACCAACACTTTGAAATGTATCTCTGTTTTTATTTCAATATTTGCTACTACCATCAAGTTCAGCAAACCATACTCCACTCAGGCTTGTAACCCGAGATTCCACGCTCTTATCTGTCTCCTGCTTGGAATATTATCTGGATGAATTCGTTATGAAATTGACAGTACAAAAAACAGAGAAATAAACTACTTGACATTCATTTTTGCCTTTGATTTACTGAAAGTAGGTGAAGCAACGAGAGAAATTATCACTGTTGCAACACCATGACCATTATCTAAATATGATTTTAAATCCACATAGATTTGACATTAACAATTAACTCTGTGGCTATTCCTACAGACAAAACTAATGGATTATGGAGTGTAACTTCTTTGAGAGGCATTTTAGAGGTGCTGGTGATTGGTGCCTGACTCTGAGGGTGTGGGTTCAAATCCTGAAATAGGCTTGTCCCATTATTTTTAAAAAAAATTGTACTATTGCAGGAAGTGTGATTAAACCTTTAACAATGCTAGATAATAATGCAGTTCGAGTCTTATTGCAAATATACCTATAGCCACTGGCATTCTACCCTTGACCTCCAGATACCAGAATATTGCAGGACATCAGTAATCTATCTTCAGTCAGAGACTATAGCCATGAATTGTTCCCTCTGTCCACTAACTGTATGCTGGCCACTCAGCATGGTATGCAACAGATAATTCAGTAGGTTAAGTATCAAGGTGAGTTGAGGTGAGTTGGAGTTTAACGCCGCTTTCAAGAGTATTTCACTGATATCACAGCTGCTAGTATTATGGCATGGAGAAAGCCCGCAATGCCATATGGCTATGCATTGCGGTGAAACCTGCAAGCATCGACTGGAACTAGTGAACCATGGGTGGTACTACGCTGAAATTCAGTGTAGCATTGCACCCAAACCTTACTGTGTGTAGAACAGTTCTCTACTGCAGACAAAGTTGCCGTGCGCCTGGCGGGATTCGAACCACAGACCCCTTGATCCGAAGCTGAACGCGCTAACCACTGCGCTATCCTGGAGAAGCTGATTGATGAATGAGAACAAGTTCTATGGATAGTCAACTTCTTTATTACTATGCGTATGTATCCAGTCATTAGGAAGTTAGGAAATCATGTTAGGCACAGAACTGTGGCTTACGTGGATTTAGCACAATATATAAGACTAAATTAATGACATATATTCAACATGTATCCTCTTTTTAATGTTAACATTGTCTTAATAATGTTTCAATTCATTCTACAAATACGGATCAGAAAATAAAAGTATTGTAGTGTCCGCAGTCAATATGATTCCTTTCACAGGTGCAAAATATGTCTAAGGGAGATTGTAACTATGCACAAACAATATACCACTAGCGTGACTGATTTTGAAACATTGTTTGATTTACTGATGTAAAACAGTAAATGGTTTTCTTAATTTCCTCACAACAGATTGAGTTACTAGATGTATTGTGTCACAATCCTAGAAAAAAATAATGATCATTTGTGCTCAAACAAATACTGGTCACCTGATGTTGAAAGGCTTATTTCTAAAAATATATTTGCAGTTATATGACACATATAGGTTATAGGTTTATTTCCTTCTGAAGCAGGTGGAGAAATGAATAATTAAGTTTATGGGGACTGAAAAATATAACCTTTCGTCATCATGAAATGGACGAGGATGAATTATTCAATTAAGGTCTGTGAACCAGTTTAAAAAACTGCTTCTGGAAAATATTCAACTTTAAAGGGGCAGTAGCACGTTTTTTGCAAATTTTATTTTTTCAAATTTCCCATTTATAATGATAGTTTATATCATTCATATTTACTTTAGTGGGTAAAACATCTTATTACACAAACCAATTATCCGTATTGGTAATAACGATGTTGTGTATAAAGCAAAAATTGCATGGCGGCCATTTTGTTGTGAACACAATTTATTATTTCTAATGACAAAAGACATTTCCCATGGCTTTACGGAACCATGTACACTCATATTTTAGCTTGATTTTCTGAAGAGGGAAGGGTGTTTTACTGTTGGTGACATTATTTTTCAATTACATTTCATCGAATTATTTCACCAGAAAAACGTGCTACTGCCCCTTTAAGTTCACCAAATATCGAAATATATTTAAAGGGTGAAATAATAAAAAAAGAAATTATTCATGAATGTCAGTCAGATACAAATACTGAAAACATTTTGACATTTAGCACAATAAAAACCATATTGATTTCAGATTTGAAAATGAAATGAAACTATAATTATTCCACTGGAATTCCACATTCAATAATGTTTTACTTAGAGTAAAATTTCATGCACATCTTAGTATATTAAACCGTATTAGAATATACTGCTTAAGCTGAAATCATCCTGACATCTTTGAAAGTCATTTGAAATCTTGTACTGCTTTATTAATGAACAGAATAAGAATTAGAATCTGTGATAATTATTCATATAAATTCTTTATGATAACTGACGGCAACAACGATAGAGTTATTTGACAGATAGAAACGGTACGTAGCAGTCCCTGTATCATTTCAGTTCATCTATCAACATAGTTACTTGTGTGTTGATCAAGGACTAGCAGAGGATACAAGTGCATCAAAGTACTTTTAAAATGGCACAATTGACGATAAAATCTTGTTAAATTACTAAACTCCCCTCCATTGTTCATGTACAATGGACCATCAAAAGGATCCCCCACAGCAAACATTCCCTAAAAGTGGGTCAGTGACCAGGTAGACAACACCTGTATTCCTCTTAACGAGAAAACACCTGTATCACTCACCTGTCACCAAACACATCGTTTAGACATCAAATGATTGCTAAAAGTCACTAATTCAATAGAAACATGTATCACCGCTATGAAAATGATCATGTCACTTTATTGTCACCTGTCACACATCACTTCATTAAGACATCAACAATCGCTAAAAGTCATAAATCTAGCAAAATCACATTTTAAAAATATATTTTCACTCAGTAGGGATATAATCACTTTCCAAAGTGGCATACATTTTGATAAAAAGGTCATTTACCTGTTTTGATTCGGACTGCCCCATTTTATCCTGTGATAAACAGCGACTATCCTAGTCTTGGCTCGGTGACAGAAAAATACGCAGAAGAAACTCTATAGCTTGACCCTCAGTGTCAACCCAAAATCTTACCCCACATCGGGGAGATGGAATGTAAACGTCTCGGAAAGTGACACTAACAGATTAGAGCAGACCGACTACTTGTGCATTGGCCAGTGGGTGTCCTGTCCTGATTTACAGCTGGAGTCGATAACGAATGTCCCTCTCAATATACAGTGGCTGGACACCCAGAACAGGTAAGAAGTTTATACATATATATTGATGTAAAGTCACATCAGCCAGTGACTGTCCTCTGTCCAATGTACAGCTTGAGTTTGGTAAGTGTTTATGAATATCTTGCGGTCTAGAGAAAAAAAAAATTCCCGATAAATCTCAGGAAAGATTTTCTCTTTATGCAAGCGAGTCCCTCACACAGTTTTTGTCACATCCGTCAGTGGACATCAGTCTGGATAAACAGGGGCTTGTATAAAAAGGAACAAATGTGAATTGAATCACACAAATCTCAAGAGATATTTTTTCACAAAAAAAAAGAGGGTGTCAGTCAAGAATCTTTTCCTGTATATTACATGGGTCGGACAGTCAAAGGTTAGAAATTCTACAGTTTCTGTTCACAGAATTTATGTCCCACTAACAGACTCAGGTCACATGGGCAGTGGATGTCACTCTGAATAAACAGGTGCTTGTCTCGAGAGCGACAGGTATGAGTTATATCACAAAATTCTAAGTAAGGAATACAAATAGGTATCCTGCATCAGATGGAAACTGATGATTCAATGAGTTCAGTTTGTACAGAGGAACTGAAGAGCCAAATCAGGTGAGAAGTTTTTGTAGATTGTTTTTCAACATGGAAATATGGATATATGTCTCTCAAAATTAATGTCTTTCTCACTGTTCCAACAACTTATATCGTATATAGTCACATCGACCAGTGCATGGTACAATATATCTCTGATGTATGAAGTTGGACAGTCAAGGTTTATTCAAGGACTTCAAGTCAGTCATTGCATATCCAGTCGGGACACAATGTATAAAAACATATCGATGTCATATCAACTAAGATGTCCATAAAGTTACGACGAAATTATCCTGTTTTCGTGGTCCTGTTTCTGTACAGAGGGATTGATCAAAGAGTAACTCTCCTCAAAATTTATATCCTGCCTTCAGATGTTAGGTGGAGGGTTTATCTCACAGTATCAGAGGATCTATGCAGGCAAGTTGATGAGGAATATGACGTCCCAGGGACAAACACTGGAGGAGAGGGCACACACTTATAAATGGGGAACTTGGCTCAGGTTTATGACGGCAAATATGTGTTCAGATGACCATAAACCACAAGCTTGTTTGTTTCAACCGTCTTGGATGATAGAGAAATTCAAAGGAGAACACAGAGGTTAATTTGAAGTTTGAGACAAATCCTTAGTTTTAGAATCCTCCTTGTCAAATGTAATGAATTGAACAAGCCGAAGAAAAATAAAATATTAGTTTGTTGGACGAAGGCTGGAGAAAATCTCACAGAGCAGTCTGTTTACGAACTGTCTTGAACATCAATAAACTTGCACAAGAATCAAATAAAGAAATATTTTCAAGATGGCTGAAAGCCGATTCCAGATGATGAAGACAACAAACAACTGTCTTCTGTTGAATATTGTGTAAAATACAAATGAACAAGTATTTGCTCTATAATGACAGACTGCTGCGACAACTTGAAATGTTTGACATAATATTGTTCTCAATGACACAGGAAAGATTGCAGTCTCGTTTGACCCAGGGTGGATAAAGCCAACTTGTGATTCTACGAAGCAGTGAGGTTAGTAAGTTTTCATTGATGTATGGTATTCTCTTTCATTGAAAAGAAGGAGAGTATTGTATTCCAAAAGTTCACATCTAGTTCCTCAAGCCTGTCTTCCTGGTTCTCACTGACTCAACGTAATATCTGGTAGTCTGGAGGCTCTCACGTCTTGTCCTATCAGTTGTTTTCTAAATTAAACTCTCATAGCTCAAATTCTGATGACTCGCTGAATTGTTAATCTTTCAGAGAAACGTATCTTTCAAATGAGGTCTTACAGTTGCAGCTCAAATTCTGATGACTTCTTGAATTTTTTATCCCGAAGAGTGACCCTCAGAAACAGGAAGACAAAAGTATCCTTTCTTGAATTTTGATTGAGCTCCTCAAAATATGAACATATGTACACTTTTCCACGAGAACACACCTATGGAGCAGCTGCTTCACTAATATGGTGTCCCAACCAACATTGATTGGTACATGATTACAACTGACAGTTTATTTCCAACGCAACACTGCAATACTCAACTTCCTCAGTGGCAAAAGTTCAGATCATTTAACCTTGTTTCACTTTCGATCAAGGCAAATGGCAAGTGTGGTTTCAACAGTGCACTTCCTGTGGCGATGTCCTCCTACCACACCTCATGCAGCTTTACTATGTCATTGAGGTCAAATAATATAAACAATTACGGAAACAGTGACGAAAGGAATAACTTTTTATAATTTTACACCTACTCTAAAGTGTGTACCCCGGTAGTTCAAATTACTAATTGTCAATTTGGACCTAGTCAGTCAACAAGGATATTTAAAAAAAGAATTAATTGTTAGAAGAAATAGTTACCACACAAGTGTCATGCAGTCACTTTTGTTACCATGTCGAAAAATACTCAGAACAAGGTCTTCTTTCATTGACATGAAGGACAAAAAGTCAGTCAAGAAATGGGTGATGAAAATCTAACAGAACACGATCCGATCCACAAGACAGGCAGAAAACAGGTCACTGTAAATCAAATGACAAATTATTTTTTTTCTTGGATAGCTTCACTGGGGAGAAAAAAATAATCTGTGTAAATTATGTTTCAGAAGATTATGCTGCAACAAGACAGGAAGTTAGAATCTTTTTTTTTTTCACATTTCACTGATCTTGGAGAAATAACAACTGAAGTCATAAATTTATACAAAAAATATTCTCTATTCTCTACTGGGGGGTACACAGCAGTTTGGAGAAAGAATTTCAGGTCGCGCCAATAAAAAAAAAGACATTTATCCAAATTTTTTAAACTTTTAAAATAAAACTGAGTAAAAGTCATCTGGACAAGGAAAGAACTATTTAATTATTTTCCTCCCTTTTTTTTCAGTTTTTGTCCGTGACCACAATAGAAAAGTGTTCAAAATATTTCCACTACACTCCCATCAACAGTGATTAGTTCGAAATTAGTGTTCTGCCCTGTCAACAAACATTGCGTCTGCTCAATGAGGTCACGTCTGCTCATCCAGGTCACGTCTGCTGGGACATCTCATTTGTAATTTAGTCACAAAAATAACTCACAACTCTGTTGAGGCACACATCAATCTTATGGATGATTCTGTCCATAAATGACCCATACAACACAGGAAATTGACAGATAATGACAAACAGTTTGTCAATATAAGTTGTTATCCAGAAAATATAGCTCAGAGTTATCCTCAAAAACAAATCTTCATGTTAAAAGGACACACTCGATGTTACGCTAATTCAGTCTGAAAATGGCTAACACCTCTTGAAATTGACAGATTATGGAGAAAGGTTTGTCAATAAGTTGTTATCCAGAACATAAGCCTATGTAGACATGAACCACAATCAACTCCACTGTACAAGGTATATGAAGCAGAATGAATATAATACATAGCTTTCAACTTAAGTACTCTCAGTTCTAAAATAAAAATAGTTCCCAGATGAAACTGATTGCGAGTAAATTACTGAGAATTCATGGAATTTGCACTTATGTTACGAAGGTCTGTTTATTTGCAAATTCACCCAGCCGTAAGTAAACCCTAGCACTGTCTGTCAATATGAAATGCAAATCACGACCTGTATACATGACAAGCTGACTAAATCAACCTATAAAGTAACCACATACCTGTTTTGATTCTGCTTGGCCCATGCTTGATTGTGTTCGATCCTCAGAACGAATTACTGCCCTGGATCAAATGTCTCCAAACAATCTCGAGTCAAACCTCAGATTAAATTATCCTTTATGATCCGAAATGGAAGCTAACACCGAATTGTCAGTTAATCAGATCAAATTATCATTTATGATCTGAAATCAAACCAGATTTGGATGACTTGAGAGATCAAAGTATCCCTTATGATCTGGAATCGAAGCTCACATCGAACTGTCGCTATAATTCGGATGACCTCAGATCAAATTACTAACGAGACTGAAGGTACGTAATCCTTGTCCTCAAGAGAAGTCACTGAAGCTTGATGAATCTCAGTCGAACCAGACGACACTGCTCATCTTCAAAACTGGTACAGGTTGACAGGAAGTTATTGTCAAGTACAAAAGGAGTTGAAAACTTCAGTGACAGGGTGAACAGGTCATCCATGACTGACTTTTAACTATCGCGGCTGTGTTTCACATTCCGCAGGACAATCATCTGTGTAGGTAAGTCTGTTGAGTTTATGATTCTGGCTTTCTACTTGTAAATCGGCTCGTAAAGGAGCAGAGCGAGTTCATAGATGTCCCATGACGACTCCGGCACACAATAGTGGGACGGGCATGACAGGATATTACTCTTCTGTAATAACAGACAGGTTCTAACCTTCATGGGACCTCTGCTGCATAAACTTAACCCTTTCCTGGCCATGGACAGGGCAAGTCAACTGCACTCAAAAAACAGTGTCTGATGTGACTCTTGTAAAACATTAACCGTTATCTGGCCATGGACAGAGCAAGTCAACTGCAGTCAAAAACAGTGTCTAATGTGACTACTGCAAAACATAAACCCTTATCTGACCAGGGACAAAGCAAGTCAACTGAAGTAGTAACCAGTGTCTGATGTGATTTCTGTTCAATGTTAAGCATAAAACATTATTAATCATGTACCTGCCAGATGTCAACTTTTAATCAAGTGTGAGGAGGGTTAATGAAAAAAAAGAACTTGAAAAGTTCTAAACTGATGGAAACATTTCTCTTAAAATGTAACTTTTTTCTTCCAGGATACACAATGGTGCCACAGAACAACAAAAGGGTTAAAGGAAAGGATATTCTAACCTTGACAGCAACATAGATCACCAGCATAATTCATATGAAGGACAAGTTGTATCACAAGTAAGGTAGGTACATTTTATTTTTCTGTGCAAAATTTTTAATAGGATATTCAACACAAAGGAAGTGTATATTTATCAAGGTAATTTTGTCTTTGCTTGTTTACTTGTTTATCTATCTTAAATACTCGAACTCATGACTATGAAAATCACATTTCCTCCATTTGTCTTGTTTACAATAGAGTTGACGTTGTACCTGCTGAAATATTTAATTACAAACCCCTAATGACTGATCAGTTATTACAGGATCATAACATGTTTATCAGGTAGTTCTTCAGGCAGAGTTAATTAATTCTGGATCCCTGGAGTATTGATCATCCTAGTGACCAGTCCCAGATATTTCCCTTGTTAATAAGACGTGAATCCTGTAAATAGGCAACACAGAATGACAGATGTTGAGGTCAGGTTGTTCAAAAACTTTATATAAACATACGGAAACAAAACTAAGTTTCCTCCTCGTAGTAAAACACCATATGCAACTCTCTTAAATCATTTAAGATTCTCACAAATTGTTTCCGGATGTTAACTTAGCTCTCGACATGCAATCCATGTCGAGAGATGCGCCTACCTCACAAATTGCCGGAAATAAAAAGGAGGAAGATTAAATTATTGTAAATTCAACTTTAATTGACATAGTTGTTTCCGTTTCTTAAACTCCATCCGACACAATCAATCAAAAATATTTAAATTGGTGTGCACTTCAACTGGCATGGGATGTGAAAACATATGTTTGTGTTAGCTTGCACTATTGAGTAGCAAAGATTTTTAATAATGAATTTCTTGAGTTTGCTTTGAATCTTAAAAAAAAAACCTCACATGCTGCTTGTAGGAATATCAAAAGGGATATAAGTGTTACAATATTGAGTATTTAGTGTAGGTGCAAATAGAAGTTGGTTATAATGTCAATATACATTTAACTGGAAATGAATAATATTATAAGTATTGTTAATGAAAATGTCAAACACAATTATACTTAGTTCAAATATACTTCAATTTGTTTTACTTTTATACATCACAAGGAACTTATCCTATGAAAACTATGCAGAAATGTCACTGTTACAAAACTATTATGATCTGAACTAATATCTTTCTAATGCCAAAAGATAACCCTTACAGATCAAGATTAATCATTTCCGAGCAGATGTACATTAAATTTGGCTAATTAGGGTAATTAACAGTCCAAACGAGTTTTATTGCGATCCTGGTGAAAGTTATTCAGATGGGGAGCACTAGAATGTCCAACACAGGTGATAAGGGTGATAGTCTGGTGTCAGTATGGGATAGTATCTACCGCAGTACATCCTCATTATAAGGCAACTTTGGAAATACCTCCCTATAAGGCATTTACCAAATTTATTGGGAAATCAGTAAAGTTATGGTTCGAGGTTCAAGGTCTGTCTGTATGTCTGTCAGGCTGAGAAGTAGGGCTCGGACGGGTAGATATTAACTACCCAGGTACCCAACCATCTATTACCCTACCTGGATACCCGTTTTGTCAATCTCCAACATTTAATTTGTAAAATGTTGTAATAATGTACTCAATTGGTAGGTTGAAGTATGGCACTAGAAAGTTAAAACATAGAGACTCGTGGCCATTTCAATCAAATTTATTATGAATGACAATTGATCATTTTAATATTGTGTTGGAATCTTAGTCCGGGTTATATGATGGCTACTCTGGTCCTACTCAGTACCCACCCGTTCTGAGTATCTTGGTTACCCGTCCCAACCCCAGTGAGTAGTATTAGTCAGGTGTTGTTAATCGATAGTATAAACTAATGATCTTCTTCATAATAAAAGCAACTTTGGGAAAACCTCCCCTTAAGACATTTCCCAAATTTATTGGGAAATCAGGCAAGTTATGTTTATCACGGGTGACAAGCGGAGTATTTAGTCAGGTGTTGTTATTCAAAAGGAAAGTGTATCTATTCATTATAGGGCCACATTAGGTTGTCCTCTGCTTAGTAGCATGTGAAATTTAATGGATACATTATCACAAACATTATTTGGACAGGGAATTACAAGAAATTTCACAGCATGTGTTAAGAATGATTGCAAGGTGTCTGTGTGGGAAAGTATCTATCTATATCCTTCATTATAAGTAACTGCAGGGGTCCGGGCTAAATAGAAAACAAAATTAGCTTCTTTATGTCCCCTGGGTCCCGTTGCACGAAACACTAAGGCAACTTTAAGTCACTTAGGTAGTCTTAGTGCAATGTTAATAGATGGCACTAAGGTTAACCTTAGTGTTAAGGTTGTTTTGTGCAACGACCCCCTGGTCCTCTTACTCATCATCTGCAGGAACTGATCATCTTTGCACAACATTCGACATTTCTCATTGCATACCATGTATATCTCAGCGAGTGAAATAGAAATTTATATTTTCAAGAGTAAATATATGATTTCTACTTCACGAGATCAAGATATTGGATGAACGTGTAGGCACTAAGAAGAATTCGGGGAAGGGAAGATAATAATACAAGAGACTGGAGGATGAAAGTGTAGGCACTGAGAAGAAGTCGGTTATGGGGAGATAATAATACAAGAGACTGGATGAAAGTGTAGGCACTGAGAAGAAGTCGGGTAAGGGGAGATAATAATACAAGAGACTGGATGAAAATGTAGGCACTGAGAAGAAGACGGTTATGGGGAGATAATAATACAAGAGACTGGATAAAAGTGTAGGCACTAAGAAGAAGTCGGTTATGGTTGAAATAATGACCGCTGACCGAGTGAATATCTGTGATAACCATCGAGTGGTACGCGAGATGGTTATCACAGATATTCACGAGGTCGAGGTCATTATTTCACATACACCACATGGTTATCATTCATTCAATACACAAAGTAGACATATATATACATATGTATATATAATACTAGAAAATATATAAATACAGCCAAGACACAAAATAATGAACACTCATCTGTATGGATCCTCGGTAGCTACATTGGTAAAGGCGCTGCTCTAATGATATAGAGGTCCAGGGTTCGAGTCCCATTTTCGCTTCTCACAAAATATTCGTTTCTAATTTGACAGAATTTCCCAAATTTTACAAGTCCATCTGTTTCCGTAGGTTGAATATCTCATAACCGACCATGGTGGTTATCTAAAAAAACTACCTCTGATATTGACCTGATAACCACACCACGTGGTGTATGGGGAGATAATAATACAAGAGACTGGATGAAAGTGTAGGCACTAAGAAGAAGTCGGTTATGGGGAGATAATAATACAAGAGACTGGATGAAAGTGTAGGCACTGAGAAGAAGTTGGTTATGGGGAGATAATAATACAAGAGACTGGATGAAAGTGTAGGCAATGAGAAGAAGTCGGTTATGGGGAGATAATAATACAAGAGACTGGATGAAAGTGTAGGCACTGAGAATAAATCAGTTATGGGGAGATAATAATACAAGAGACTGGATGAAAGTGTAGGCACTGAGAATAAATTGGTTATGGGGAGATAATAATACAAGAGACTGGATGAAAGTGTAGGCACTGAGAATAAATTGGTTATGGGGAGATAATAATACAAGAGACTGGATGAAAGTGTAGGCACTGAGAATAAATCGGGTATAGGGAATTAACAATACAAGAGACTGGATGAAAGTGTAGGCACTAAGAAGTCGGTTATGAGGTGATAATAAAGCAGGGATCTATGTTAATCCGCACGCCATGGCAAGGGAAGGAAGAGAGTTATCTCCTGCTATAAATTAGTCCGAAATTAGAAATAATTTGCCCGGTCTTTGCGCTTGACATAATTTGACAGCAACATGGCTTATTCAGAATCGACAGGAAATTGGCTAATTCAGCATGTGTCCTTTTTTTAGCCTTGCAAAAAGAGAGCTTGATAGGTGTCGTGTCTAAAAATGTGATTCTATGAAAAGAAAATGGTTTTATTCATTTTGTTAATCCTTTAGTAATCAATGATAATCTGTTGATCAATGTCTCAATGGATGTGGGATTTTCTACAAACATGATATTCACAAACATCACCTGTGTACTGAAGCTAAATTACCATCGGAGAGTTCAACTATCTTGGTAAGAGTTTAACTATCTTGGTACTTATGAGCAGCCTGGCAATTTTCGTATATGGAATGAGAGAACTTTCAAGACATGTTTGAAGGAACTATTAATTAAAGCATTTTAAACGTCAACAGTACTTCATTTTTATCCAATCACATCAGCTTCATTCCAGCAAGCATCTGGAGATGATATATACAAATTATTCAAGATTTTATTTCATCGTGTAACAGTAAGAGATTTAAAAACTATGAATTTCATTATCAATAGAATTTCAGGATCAATAATTTCAAATCCTAAATGATAAATAGCTTATCACCACTGACTTGCCCATATGTCAAGTATGAATTGAATTCCTTCTGACAGTGTTTGTGATGTGTGGATTCTTCACAGACAAAGTTTGCTGACAATGCAGAATTATTATTTGCAGGGCTGATCCGGCATGTTGGCAGTACATGACTAGCTTGAGGTAAAAGCTGATGGGTTGATCCATTGATCAGGTAGCGATATGATGAATCTCATGTAGTGAGAGAGTTATTGCTTAACGCCGCTTCGGCAGTATCGCAGCCATTTGCGGCTAAATCTCATGTAGACAAGTATAGATATTAGTAAAAGGGATCTGCTTTAGAACAGAAACTGATGATAATAAATAATTGAAATAGACATAACATTAATTAATTTTTCAGAGATCTATTAATCCGCTAATGAGCCAAAACTCTATTTTATATATACAAGCAGACATTAGTTTATGGCATCAGTTATAAAGTGGAGCTTCCATATACTAATGTACTTACACAAATCCACACAAATTAATATCCATGTTTATTTATTAGCCAATAACAAGTATAAATCGATTAATTAATATAATGAATCAATAACACAACTTGTAGGATTAAGATTCGAAGGAACAGTTTGAAACGTTTGATAACAAATAAATATCGATTTTGGGGAAGTACTGGGAGAAACAATATAAAGTTCATTTAAACTTTCAAATTGATTGATTATTCACAAGATTTAAAGTTTTAAATAAAGAAATTTTAAATTAAAAAAAAGAAAACTCATGGTGCCATAGCCATTATGAGGAAACACAAATAGATTTGTTATTACAAGTCCGTTACCAGCAGATGAGAACAATTTTCTATTCGTGATCTACGATGTTCGTATACATTATCTGGTGGTCGTGGTAACCTTATGTTGCAAAGTAATTACAAGTCCTGTAATTCTGTACATGTTTAAAAATACACATTAATTTCTGAGGACCTGTTATTGCGAATGTATTAATACTAAATAATGGACACTTTCCACTGTAACTCATGGACAATATCGATGAAATAAGGTGATCGTGATTCTAGAAATACAAAATAAAAAAGACCTCCAAGTTGGATATGTTAGAACTCGTCTAGATAACCTTGATACCGGTTATTATGATGCTTGTGATTCGATTATACGAAATAATGGACGCTGCCAGTAAATGTACAGCTCGTAAAGACTCGTGTTACAAATTGTTATCCATTATGGGATACTCTGTTGTATTGCCACGAGGCACACATCAGTAATTCTTGTAATAAGACTAACACTAATAGAAATGTCTGGGACTGTCCTTGCGTTCTGTATATTTATCACATTCTGTGGTCATGAATTATAGACCCGTGGAGCTTCCACTATGGCGATCAACTCTGACTCATGTACAGACTCTGTATTCTGACTTCATGTACAGACTCTGTATTTTGACTTCATGTACAGACTCTGTATTTTGACTCATGTACAGACTCTGTATTTTGACTCATGTACAGACTCTGTATTTTGACTTCATGTACAGACTCTGTATTTTGACTCATGTACAGACTCTGTATTTTGACTCATGTACAGACTCTGTATTTTGACTTCATGTACAGACTCTGTATTCTGACTTCATGTACAGACTCTGTATTTTGACTTCATGTACAGACTCTGTATTCTGAGTTCATGTAACGACTTAGACCAGGGACAGGGAAAGGTAGGGTCATGGGCCATTTTGCAAATTGCATGAAAAAATGGCCCATTAAATGTTTTAATTTTTTCCATTACTGCAAAGGGAGATGGCCCATTTAAAATTCTGAAAATGACTAAAAGTCCTAAAAATGGCCCATTGTCAAAGGTGTCTTTCCCAATCCCCGTGTGACTAACATTTAGTCTCAGAAATATTGTTTTATCTTACCAACACCATTTTACAACCAATTCAAATATTTATAGACTTGCTATAATTTTCTAGACTGGGCTGGTCGTGAATTGAATATTTTGCTCTATGGTCTGGATGACAGACCAGTACCGACTCATGTACTGTATTCTGACTCTGAGGGAGCTGTGACTCTAGAGATTTAACAGTATTTTTGTAACCTGAATATAAAGCTCCTGTCAAGTTGGACAAACAAAATTTTCACTTGTAAATAACAAATAAAACGAACAGATTATTTAGTATCATGATCTTGATGAAACCTGGCATACAGATCAAGATTTTTCTTTATTTCAAACCTGAAGATAAATAAATGTATTGTGTGACAGATGATTATATATGTAATCAAAGAAATTTAAAAAAATTATTATTAGGAATAATTTGTTTTTAATGTTTACTCTAAATACCAAATGAAGATGTTCACAGTTGTCAAAGCAATTCACAAAGTTATATTTGTAAACTTCACTGAAGGCAAACAGTTGAAAAAACTGCCAAGTCAACAAGAGTTATGCCCCTTGGTCTCTAAAAAGCTTTGAAAAAATACCCTGTAGAAAAGCAAATTTGTTTTATATGTCCCTTTGGATGGAAAATGTTTACATTTAGTTATTTAAGAAATAAAAAAAACCCATTGTAAATATTACTTTGATGTCTACACACATTAATCTTACTTAAATACATGTTTGTACTTTTAACCAAGAGTTTTAAGCACACCATTATTTGAAGCAAGCATTTATTTTAAATTATATTACCGGTATTTATATTAAAATAAATGTTCTAGTTTAATAATATTGATGTACATGCACTGTATATTTTTAAATAAGTTATTTAATGAAAAAATATGTGAGTTATTTCTGTCTGTAACATTTTTATAATAGAATTATTTATTTATTCAGGATGCAGAAAAAACAACAGCTGATTGATCCGATAGAAGCAAATTACAATTTGGTATGTACCCTCTTCATTCAGTTTACATGACTTGACTTACACATTTTCGGTTATAAAATTTCAGAAAACATTTTTCATAGGAATATTTAAAGAAAGAAAAAATATCTGTCAGTGATAAAAAAAATTTCATTGACTTTATAAAGACAGAAAACTCTTCAATAGAAAGTTTAAAAAACCATGAATTAATCTGTATTTCATTATCTGAAAATCTATATAAAACTGTCAGAAAGACTCTGGACTATTAAATCTTTTTTAAACCTCTGAAAATAAAAGAAAAGATTCAACGGTTCAAAAAACTGAAATTCCTTTTGAAATAACAAAATCAACTGGTTTCTGTGAAAATACATCCAAAATAGCAGTAGATCATTTCTATTTTTTGACCTTCTGAAAATACAAAAACCAAAAAATCTCCATCTGTTCTTTCGCCGTAGCACACCAGTTTGACTAATCAATTTCAATTAGTTTACTAATTTGCACCTGAGAAGCCTCAGCAGTAAATTCTCATCACTAACGATAGGTAATTAGTTACACCTGTGGAATCCAGTCCAATACACAGAGTAGTCAGGTGTGGGAATACCTCAGTTACCTGTGAATAATGGCAATAGACTCATAGGTATACAAACCCCAACAAATTTTAGTCTTTACGAATTTGATTCACAGGAAATTCTAAAAAATATGTATCTGGTTGATTATAGTTAAGTTAATCTCTTGGAGAAGATTTACAGAAACAAATATCTATATAATTAACATTGAAATTCTTACTCTAAGTTCCAAATGGCGATTTTGTCAAAACAATTCTAGAAGTCATCCATGGAAACTTCACAAATTTAACGATTATGTATTTCATAAAATGGATCTATCTAGAATATCCTACACACATATAAAGCTGCACTTTTGATATTTAAAAAAAATTGAATCCAATTTTATTCACATTCAGTGCAAGAAATACTACTACTTTCAGTTTTGTGTCATTCGGGTACAAGAAATGGGGTTGTCTTGCAAGTTTTGGCATAACATCGCTTTCAAGAGTATTCACTTCTATCACAGCATTATTATTATTATTTCAGGAAGAAAGTCTGCCACATCAGCTGTGATGATGGATTGCAGTGAAACCTGCAAACATCGGTTGGAACTGCACTGATCTGAATCCATTACAAAAAAAGTTGCCGAAAGGGATTCATACCGTTTGATTTATGCGACAGAAAATAGTGAATACTTTGGCACATTTGAGATCAACTCACAAGGAAAGGTCAATTATGAACAGGACATTGACCTCAGAAACAGCTTATTTCAGATCTTCTTGGAGCACGAAACAATACAATTG
Organism: Gibbula magus; assembly: GCA_936450465.1. Taxonomy (NCBI): domain Eukaryota; kingdom Metazoa; phylum Mollusca; class Gastropoda; order Trochida; family Trochidae; genus Gibbula; species Gibbula magus. The sequence goes on from OW388304.1 coordinate 23,317,401, forward strand.
TATCATTTAGAAAATGTTGATCCTAATTTTTGGGGGAAAAAATACAGTTTTTCATAATATGCTGAATTAGGTGAATTTAACAGCAAAGCAAAAACCTCAACAAACCTAGTGCTAATATATTGATGTTTTTTCACACTTAATAAATGAAACTGTAATGAAATCGTTCCCCAAAGGCTCTTATCCTGTCAAACATATAAAATACCTGTGTACATTATGTCATCACAATCAACCACTAATTAATCAATACTGTTAATAATGAATATCAAACACTTATGATGACACACAGGTAATGGGTATACCTTCCCACAATAGATCATTCTTTTCATGTAGCAATCAATTAATCGTTAATATTTACTCACAGCTTCTGAGTCACATAGAAACATTGGCGAGTCACAGTTTATCAAATAGTATCAAAATAATCAGCATAACCATCAAATTTCCTAATGGAATAGTTTCAGCTTTTAATTTGACTACCGGTACCTCTAACAAGTTTAGAAACTCAATAATGAATTTGTTAATTTTTTATATCACTTAAAACATAGTTATTGTCACAGGAGATCGAAAGCTTGATGTGTATTGTATTACAATATGAAATACATAACTTTTTTTAATTTATAAGGTAAATCAATACTTTCTTTAAATTGAAAGATTTAAATGTTTCATAATTTATGATATAAATGTTAAATATGAAAAGTAAATTTCTTACAAAAATTAATAGTATCTTGATCTTTGATAATCTTGATGAAATTCTAATCTGCGAATAAATTAAATACTCATTCGCTTCTTTTGTCTGATTTATAAACAGTTGATTACAACTATTAAATGACAAGATTGACAAAATATTTGTCTATAACAAAACAGTTTAAACAAAATTTTATTTCACAAGAGCTGAAACCTCAATTTGGCCAACTTGTCTAGTGACTTATAATTATTTGAGTGCATGGTGCTCCATATCATAATCAAAATGTTCACTATTATCAACATTTTTAATATGAGATCATACTTTTAATAATTATTGTTTAAAAACAACATTTCTATATAATGCAATATTAGAGCAAGCATGACGAGATAATAAATTTTATTTACCATGCCTCAAAATAATTCAAATAGTTTGAAGTTGAGTCATTTCCTTGACAAACTGAAAATAAACTTGAACAAGTGAGCACCACTGATTTATCAAAATTCATATAATACCAAATATCTTATTTTTAATCACTAACTTTATATTATTTTCAGGATCAACTAGAACCCAAATAAAGGAACCGGCTGATTCTGAGCTGAACACAGAAGCCTAGATCCTGAGAAGATTAGAGTTCTCCAGGAAGTTAGAGGGTCGTAATCTTTCCTATCTTAGCTCCTGTTCACATGTGTCAATGATTAGCTTCCTTTGTGCAGACACAATTGACAAAGGTCTGCATTCTAGATGCATCTCCACATGTACAGCTCATTATACAGGCCGACCTAGAACTCAGACCTTCCCCGGGATGGGATAATAGGCAGGTAGAATATGTCTACCTTATCCCCATCATACAACTGGCACATGGTAAATCTCTGCATAACAGTCTTGTTTGTAAACAATCCAAAGTCAAACTTCTAGGTCAAATTATGGCTCCAAAGTTGAGGACAGGAATAAAAAACATCATAGAAATCTGTCTGACTTACCACTGGGTTTATATTCGGTGTAGATCTTGAGTTATAACTATTCCAAACACCTCCTAAGTTCTTTATCACATCTCACTTTGAGCAAGGTCAAGGGCACTTGCAAAGGGAGGCAACTCTTTCAAGCCTACTCCCCCAACATGACAGAGAGCCAGAATCTGTCTCTATGGTGAAAATGGTGTAAAACTTGAATGAACTACACAGTAAAACTGTCATACTTAATGACAGTTAATTTTCTAGCCAGACTTATTTGTTTCATGATATACCAATAATATTTTATATTTTAAAATAAAAAATAATATTCAGATCTACTGTTGAAAATATTTTCAATATTTTCATATTTACTGATTGAGGCTATATTTTCTAAACTTCCAATGTTGATGTATTGTTTCTCTTGCAGGCAAATTCACAATATTTTCTTTTTTTTAACTGGTAAGTACAACTGTAATTCAAAGAAAATGTGAATTTAAAACTTTGATTTTTTAAAGGCTACTCTATTTCAATTTAAAACATAAACGAATGCTGGGAAAGTCAAGTATTTGTATAAAAAAATAATTTCAGAAAATAAAATCTCATATATGTGAAAAAATTGTCTGTTAATTGTTTATTTTCAAACTCAAATTATCAGTGTAGAGTTATCATTACATAGACACTATGCATATAGTTGACTAGCACAGGGTTGACTGAATTCTATTATTAAAAAAAAAATTCATAAAGTAAATATGTTTTTTAACTGTTTATCATTTGTCAAGTCATTTAACAATTTGAAAATTGGTATTTAAATAAAACCATTTTATCAAAAAGAAAAGGATCGATTTCATTTGACAGTTATCTTTATTTAATTGATTTATGGAATCTCTCTTTAGAAAAAAAAACATTTGAAGAAAGAAAATGCTGTTCTGAATTCCTCCCCATAAATGTTTTTACCTGAACAGAAAAAAGTTGAACAATTTGTACCATTTTATTCTGTTCCCGTTTTGCTCATCTGAAAATGTCCAGGTAACTTTTCATTTACACTTGACCAAAGCTTTTTCTGTACTGTCTATTGCCCCAAAAATATGAGAAAAAAATTGTAACATACACACAAAATTTTGTCTGGCCTTATAAATGTTTTTTTTAAAACAATAAACATATTCCAGACAACTTGAAATAAACAATATTTATACATTTTGATATATTCCAAAATACAATAAATCATAGATAAAAACAAATTTGTTTCTGACATAAGATTGATAAAACAAGAGAATTAGTAAGCAGAGCTCACTCATATACCCCACTTCTAACATAGGTCAAAGAAAAAAGCTTCAATATAGCAATAGGAAATCAATGTATAGTATCTGTATGAATTAATATACCACAGCACTATGATGAAAGTATGTCTTCAATTGTAAGAGTGCTTGAGAAGAAAAAGTAAAAAAAAAATGAGAAAATTTGCATAAAATATGCAAATGAGGGAATGAAGGCAGATGTACACATCACAGTGATTATATGTATCAAGTTTCATAATAATTGAACAATTAGTGTCTGAGAGGAACAAAAAGTTTAATGTACGGACGGACGCACACACAAACGGATACGATGGCTGCTAAATAACCCAGACTACTTTGATGCATGGTATAAAAAATCACAACCACATAGAATACAGAAAATTATTAATATGCATCCAAATGTTTTTTTCCTGCAAAGAAATTGGTAAATGAAATTGATGATTCACAAAACTCTTAGTAGTCAAGCAACATTTCTTTTGTATCTGAAAGCAAAAACTGAAAATTGGGTATGGGTAGTGCTGCACTGAATATTAAAAGAGGACTTCACCTTGCTGTCTGCAAATGTTTCTAGTTGCTGAGCACCTATAGGATTTTAACCCAGGCAGTTTTGATCCAAAGTAGCAAGCAGTATCTCCAAATCTCATTCAAATCAGATCAAACGTATCATTTGTACCTCGCTGCTTTTCTGATCTGAGTACTGCATCAGAGGTGATGTCATGTGACCTTTTGCTCTAGCCAATCAGCAACGAGGCAAAAAAGCCATCAGACCAACTTGAGTTGACTTTCAAAACACCACATTCAATGCCATATCTAAACAGGCCTCTGAAGGACTGCATTTATTGAAGGGTGAAGGTCACCTGACAAGTCCTCTAGAGGGTAGTAGTCAGATCGACGAACAAGGTACAATTGTTATATTCGATCTGATTTAAATTGTATGAGAAGACCGAGACAAAAGCTCGTAGATAAACAGCAGAAATATATGAACAACCAGCAGGAAGATGATGTAATCAAAGAGGAACTAACTGTTTGCAACATCTCCTCGGCAGTGATCAGTTTGTTTCGTCTGTCGTCCAGGTGGAACTCCATATCACGGATCTTCTCGGCCTGAGCGTCCACCTGCTCCCCAAGCACGCTAACCTGCAGTGCTAGACTTGCCTTGTCACCTTCGAGTCGACGCACTCGGTCCTCCGCGCTCTCCGACAGGTACCCATTCACCTGGAGGGGAGAATTACATAAAATGTTAAACATTGCCAATCATCGCTCAATACAATTTTTAAGTTGCCCAAGAGGTGCACAAGGGAATTATACACATGCATCATCCTCGTGTTTCATGGGGTCCTCTGTCTAACCATTCTACATCTACAACACGTGCCTCCCTTCGCCGACCATACGTTTCTGACTATCTTTAAGCGAATCACATGGAATAGAACGGGTAATAAAGAAATTATTACACTCGAAAGTGTGTCATATGACTTTTACGAAACTCACACTCGTTTCGTAAAAGTCATATGACACACTTACTCGGGTAATAATCTCTATTTATTTACACAACATGGCAGTAACACATATATATGACATGATATTAAACAAATCATTATCAAGTGTGAACTATTCATCATTGATTTGATGGACGCATAATTTAGGAAATGGACTCCCAAAAGTATATGCCCAAGCTCAAAGTTAAACCCTACATTGGCAACCAAACTCATCTGCAGTTTTTTGTGGGACTGTTTGAACCTTTTAAAACTATTTGACAAGAAAATGGCGTCCAATGCCAACCATAAACAATGTCAACCCTTCAATAAGCTTCCTTTTAGTTACATTCATCATGATAATAATATGCATGTGCAATGTTTCAGAATGGTGTGATTAATGTTTTTAACCTGTGCCCTGAATAGAATTATCATTTATCAAATTTATCATTATATCAGCAGCATGTCATATTAGTTTTGCATGTGCAAAGTTTCAGAAAGATTTGTATATTGAGCTCAGGAACAGAAATGAAGATTTGTAGGATGAGAAACATGTTCTTAATGAAGATATTTAGCAAACGAAGTCGATAGAGTGAATAAAGTTTTGTTCTATCACAGGGATCACCCTGGAACAGAGTGTCAAAGGGAGAATAATCTCCCCTTTGCCTTACACAATGGAATTTTCAGATAAAGTAATGGGATATTTCTAATTAATAACAATCATTTTACATTTTTTCAATGGGATTTTCTCCCCTCGTCAGTTTTTATTATGGGATATCTTGGTACATCGATGAGTAAATATCCCCAAATCCCTGCCTAAAGTGATCCCTGTCTATCAGTTACACCACAAATGCATGCTTCAGTAAGGAACAAGGAATCAAGACTATTTTTCTGATTGATCAGCCGTGAAGTGGGTCACCCATTCAGTGTGATAACTTGCCTGATTTTGCTGAACTTCACCCAACATTGGTAAATTGTGTTTTTGTATAATTTTTACCACATCCCAACTTATACTCTCCATTCCCACAACAATTCCGTTAAAGCTCAGTCTTCCTCTAAAATTAAGTCTATCTGGAGTACACATTTCACAAGTAATATTTGTCAAAAATCCTGAAGAAAAAAGGTTTGAATGTGCCTCATATATCATTCTTGCCACCTACCAAACACTATGCAGTTTAAGAGACAGTTGTCTCGAACCCCTCAACCTTAGTTTCTCATTGGTTAGAACTACCTGGGCTTGACACCTATGCAATGTAATGCTTTGGATAACAATTAACTGGGCCAAAGTCAACCTAAGGACCTTTCAGCAAGTTACTTCCTCTAAAATACACATCCAATTATGATTACACTGACAGTATTGTAGTTGCAAGGCACCTCCCACAAAATTTCAGCTTTGGGGGGGGGGGGGGGGAGGACATCTAAACACTTAAAGTAGAGTTTTACATATGGTACTACTACATCTTGCTGTTTGAACTCTCAAATTCTCAACAGACCTACAAATCTACCTCACATTGAAAAGTTCCACACCACTGTCTCTTTATACATCATACCATACGTCACACAATTTTCTTTGAATACAGATAACCACTTTCTATGGATATGACTTACCGGGTCTTGTAATGAGACAATTTACCCTCTAACGTAACGTAAACTTTAATACTAAATATCAAATTTTGGGGAAAAAATATGCAAAATTTGCTACAGCGCCTTTAAACTGTTCACAGACATTTTCACATTCTCAAATTGACATCGCTGAAATCATTATTCATCAAAATCAATATAATTCTTTCAGACCAATACCAACAAGTGTTATAAAATTCTTAAATAAACCAAATTTCTTCAAAACTCAAGCAAAGAAGTCTTTAATATTGCACAGAATTTTCTTATGGACATATCAATTGAAGGGGTGCGTTCAAAAAGCGCACATGTGCCATGTTATATGCATAGAACATGTGCCCTTCTTGAATGCACTCCTTCAATTGCTAATGAACAGCATTCAAGTTCTCCAGGTTCACAGTGTTCAATCTTATCATGGTTTGGAAGTCAAAGTTATTTAAAGATACGGAAGTGTGATACAAGAATAACTCATCTTAGTTTGACGTGAAATAACGTTCCAGCTGCCAAATATATTAATAGCTTTACAATTTAAACTCCTCAAGACATTACAGACAGGAGTTTAGACTATTAGAAAAGCTAGGATTTGTAGACTAAAAGTCTAAAATGTACATCTTAGTTCATATAATATATTGTATTTTTTTATACAACTTCAAAACCACATTTTCTTTTTCATAATTTGCAAGTGGCAATTTACATTTTGATAAAACGGTTATAAAATTTTCTGATTGATAATTCAAGTTATTTTGAACAGCTGGAGAGTTGTTGCGAGGTACAGAAGCTCATTTTATTGCAAGTAAAAAAGCCAGTGGCTATGCATTGCAGAGAAACTTGGCAGCCTTTTCTGGAACAAGCAAACCAGTACTGTACTGAAATTCAGTGTGACATGTTGAACAGTTCTCTACAACAGACAGAGCTAACAAGACCCTGGGTGGATTCACACCACAGACCTCGAAATCAATGCACTAACCACTGGACTATCCCGCCTCTCTAAAGAAGGTGAGGTGAGGTGAGTTAGGGTTTAACACCGCTTTCAAAAGTTTCACTTACATCACGGATGCTAGTATTATTGCAGGGAGAAAGCCTGCAACGCCATGTGGCTATGCATTGCGGTGAAACCTGCAACCAACAGCTGGAACTAGCAAACCATGGGTGGTACTGCGCTGAAATTTAGTGTAGCATTGCACCCAAACCTTACTGCGTGTAGAACAGTTCTCTACTGCAGACAAAGTTGCCGTGCCCCTGGCGGGATTCGAACCCCGGACCTCTTGATCTGAAGCCGAACGCGCTATCCTGCCCCCTCCGAAAGAAGAATACTCAAAATAGAGCCATGGGCTCTGTAGCTCATCAGGATTTGATTTATTATCTAAGGTTGAATATCTAAGTTATCTCAAGTAATACATTGTTAACAAGCAAAAAATAGGTTTTTAGATCATGACCCCTGTGACCTGTATTTGGAGTCAGAGGGTCACCAATCCTACAATTAAGAATCACCTTTAACCAAAGAGTCTCTACACAACTTTTCAGCTATCTAGACCTTTTGGAACTGGAGAAGAAGATGAAAATAGGTTTTTGGGGTTGTGACCTCTGTGACCCCATTTGGGGTCACGGGGTCACAAAATCTACAATTTAGAATCCCCATTGGCCAAGGAGTCTGCACACAACTTTTCAGCTCTCTAGACCTTTTGGAACTGGAGAAGAAGATGAAAATAGGTTTTTAAGGATGTGACCCCTGTGACCCATTTGGGGTCACGCGTTCACGAAATCTACAATTTAAAATCCCCATTGGCCAAGGAGTATGCATACAACTTTTCAGCTCTCTAGACCTTTTGGAACTGGAGAAGAAGATGAAAATAAGTTTTTAAGGATGTGACCCCTGAGACCCCATTTGAGGTCATGAGGTCACGAAATCTACAATTTAGATCCCCATTACCCAAGGAGTCTGCACACAACTTTTCAGCTCTCTAGAACTTTCGTAACTGGAGAAGAAGATGAAAATAGGTTTCTAAGGATGTGACCCCTGTAACCCCATTTGAGGTCATGGGGTCACGAAATCTACAATTTAGAATCCCCATTGGCTAAGGAGTATGCACACAACTTTTCAGCTCTCTAGACCTTTTGGAACTTGAGAAGAAGATGAAAATAGGTTTTTAAGGATGTGACCCCTGTGACCTCATTTGGGGTCACGGGGTCACGAAATCTACAATTTAGAATCCCCATGGGCCAAGGAGTCTGCACATAAAATTTCAGCTCTGTGGAGTCATTGGTTCTGGAGAAGAAGTCGAAAAAGCGAAAAGTTTACGGATGGACGGACGGACGGACGGATGGACGGACGCCGGACACCATGCCATGCCATAAGCCCATCGGGCCTTTCAGGCCTGATGAGCTAATAATATATTGAGGAAACTTCAGATCATATGCGAACCAAGACTAGAAATTAAAACTAAAACCTACGTTCCTAACACAGGCACAAAAAGCATAACGGGAAAGATGATGAGACAGCAAGTTATATATCATAGGATCATTGTTATCTCATCTTGATGTCTTTGTTATATCATTATCATACCAACATTTATATATATTAACCCTTACGTTGCGTATATATATTTTACCATTTTTAGCCCCTGTGGCGGAATTTACAGGCTCGCAGCTCGCAGCAGTAGTTTGGGCTTTGGCACTAACTAGCTCTGCTGGCGGAATTTCCAGGCGGCGATTCCGGTATCGTTTTTACAAAATATACCGCATCTACATGGCGAATAAGGACTATATACGGGCGTTCAATACAAATTCAAGTAGCGAAACCCGTACACAAATGGCTAATTCACACTCGAAACTTTGAATGAATTTTCTATGTTTTTTCGTTTTTATTCTATTACTTTCGAAAGATTGTCTTTTATTCGGGCCTCGTAACATCATAAATACGAAACGAAAAAAATTCCATTTATATACGGAATTGAAGACAAGATGTCTAGCTTCACAATGATATAAAAATTATTAGAATGCGACCTTTGGTTATAATTCTATAGCTATGTAAAGTTTGTCTTTATTCCCACCTATAAAATCGTCAATACTTACAACATGTATGCGGCATTGCAAACGGTCGTTCATCGCACTTTTCCAAGAAATCATAATCTCGAACCAGTTGACAAATAAGCACATGTCAACCCAAATATGGTTATGTTGTTTGACTTTTCAAATAAACGCTAACCTCGAACCATAACTGATGAAAATATGTTGATTAGTTTGTGTGCCGTTTGGTTTCACATGCCTCTCAGAAAGGTAAAATTGTATCTTTATTTCTGTGAATAAATCTGCGCATTTTATATAGAATAAAAGATTATTCTTTTCGGTTTATTGTGATATAAAAATTATGAAAATGCATTCAGTATTTTAGCCTTGATAAATGTTTTAGAAGTTGTGAAAATCGCCGATTGTTTCAAAATTTATGAAGTGTAAACATGACCTTTTTCACGGCGCTTGCTGTGTCTTTAATATTTTTTTGAGATTTTCTAATTTTATATGGGAATGTAGTCCATTGTTTCCCCTTTATTTTGCCGTATTTTTTTTTTAAAACAAACAATTCGCTCACATGATATGAAGTGCGGGAGTAAGGCGAGTTAGCGATTTTTTTCCCCGTCTCGCGAGATGCGAGGCAGATAGCAGTCTCGGGCGAGGCAAACCCGAGGCAATACAAACACGTGGGTGAAAATAGCCTCAAGCGAATTAATGCTTCGGGGGCTAAGCCCGACATAATTGGCCTTTTGTAAAGCTAATTATCGATGCGTTACGGGTCAACAATGCACACGCAAATTGGTGTGAATTTTGCTTGATATTCCGACCACACACTGAACAAAGCTTTATTCTCATGTCGGGTCGCGATGCGTAAATACAGCCATTCTCATGGGTCGGGTCGCGGACACAATCGACTCGTGACCCGGTATGGGTGATAGAGTATACTTAGACAGCCGTGAATTATTCTAAGTCTTGTATCCGGGATCCGTATACAGACACCTAGGAATCGCTTATAGCCCGCCCGGATAATTCCGTCGCCCGCATGTTAAGGGTTAAACTTGATATTTCATCATCTTTTCGAAAAGGCATGATAATTGTATAAGGATCTATACCGAAATGTTGTCATTGTTTAAAAAATATATTGATGATCCATAATTATCCTTCTCTGCCTTGTCACAAATACCCAGAATGCCTCTCAAAAGTCAACTTCCTAGTTCCAGTTTCTGATTTACAATAAAAGCCAGTTTAAAGATGATTATCTCGGGTATCTAATATAATTTTATTGTTTCCTCTGACATTGTTGTTGAATGGGAAATAGGAACTGTATAATGGCTTACATAATTGTCAACCAAAGTTATGATCCACCCAAATTTTCAATATTTCGGTATGTTATAGTTCATATTACCGTATTCTCTTGGGTATAACACAACACTCAAGCCTAAGACCACCCCCACTTTTTGGAGGGTTGCCCTGGTTGGGGTTTTTCTCAGGTTATAGACCACCCCCAATTATGCAACATGTTCCATGGTCATAAATTAAATAAATCTATAATATTATTTTAAGTTAAGTTAACCAGCATAAAACCTATTCTGAATGTTTGACGGTCTCCAGTTTGAATTTTCATCTGAGTTGGGATCTCTCTCATCTAAAAGCCCATCCTTATGTTTTCACAATGTTTGTTTGCCTGTCCCCTTGGTCTCATACCCAAGAAAATACGGTAACGAGATATCAATTAATTACTCCTCTCCTGCTGAAGGATATTTAGTAAACAATATATATTCAGATATGTCCTAATTCTTTACCTGCAAATGTAGTACTATATCAGGTTTTCTTATCCTTCATGCTTGATCAAAACTGAAATAATTACTAATACTTTGTTAACGAGTGTTGATTCGGGAAATTGAGCCAATCAATATATTCTTTAATTATCACTTGTCTTGAATAATTGCTGACTCAAATTAAGTTTAATAAAAACATAAACAAAACTTGAATATCACCCTTTGTTACATACTTCTGACATATACATATACATATATATATTGAATATTTTAAGATAACCTCATGGTAAAAACTTCAATTACAATATTCACAACACGAAATGATGCTTTTGCTTAAATTTTTAAAAACTTGCAAACAATGAGTAAGGCTACAAAAAGAATCGTCTGCCTTGCATAATCACTGGGTGATTATTCAAGGGTTTACGGTATTCCAGAGAACATAACAGAAAGGTTATGCAGGAAAAAACACCTGTTGACTGTAACATTAGACCAAAGCAACACAACAGCGTGTTACTTCCTACAGTAGTTGTGAGTAGTTGCATCACTCAAGCCAGCATGTCTGCTTGTCCTGATGCATATTTGCTACAAACTTGGTATATGTTATATTTTACTGAACAATACTGTCTCATGGGAATACAAATAAAGTTCTATGCGTGTTCAGGAATTTATTCTTTGAGAATACAATGCTCCTTTTCTTAATTACAACTATTGTTTTGAATTAATTTCATTTAATTTATGAATTTCTTTTTTAACTCTAATCAAAGGTATACATCACTTTTTAGAACTATGACATTACGAGAAACAGAAATAACATTTCAAGATAATAGTCGAGTTTATCGTCTCTGCATGGTTCATATTAGAGAACTTGAACTAGTTACAAGAATGTCAACATTTTGGGTAATTTCTCCTTAAGATGCCACCAAGTTGAATAGGAGCAATGTTCCAAATATATAAACCAAAATCACAACAGGAAAACTTATGTCAGAGGACAAAGATCCCCACACTCCCCCCCCCCCCCCCCCCCCATTATAATTACGATCATCCCCCTCAACAGAGCAAGCTAGCTATAAATATGAAGACAACTTACATTAGGGCAAGTCGGGAAGCTTCTCCTAAACATGAGGTCGGGATCAATCAACTATACTCCGAATAATAAACCATAATCATACAAAAGCACACTTGTTGACCAGTCTGCAGCAACGTCCCGCGAGACAGTCATTGAAGTTACCACTGGAACCAAGGGCAGGTAACTCCAACAGCACACACGTGTGTAAGGTGTGATATAATATTGGTGGTTCCAAGGTTTAGAATACCAGGCCATTCCAACATGCACCGACACCCTTGCTGTCTGTGTGCGCTTGCTGATGAGCTGACATAAAACGTCAGATATGTCGATGTTTTTATCTCCTGGAGTGAGTGGTTTTGTCAGTAGGGGAGAGATGAACTTGAAAGTTAGAACACATTAAGGCAGAATATTTGTTGAATATCGTAAGATTTGTAAGAAATATTTATGTTGTTCAGAGGTTGCAGGTCTAAAGCGTTTGGTGGAGTATGTAATAACTTTGACATATATGATTATCAGTGAGATGAAATCTTGTTAAATATGGATGTAGGTTGACAGTTTTCTCAGACTTTTTAAAATGATTTGACATGACATATTTCACACTTATAATGGTTAAGAAAGATATAAAAACATTTACATAAACTTCTGGATATCTTGAAATCCTTTTTTAGTCAAGCATCTAGAAAACTTAATATTTTCAAAAATACTGTATTTAATCAATGGTTCATATTGATCTTGACATATTATCTTATCTTTACCAAAACATTTTTGAAACTAACTATTTCTAAACCTTAATAATTCTTATTTGAAATTCAAATTTCTTCATATAAACATTACGCCTATAAAATATAGGAATCTTACATATTTGATATGCACTGTTATGTCTGGCAATATCCAAATGGGTGTAGCAGATCCGCAGTGGAGGGGAAACGTATCAGGTTTGTTTATAGTTCAACAAGGTTCAGATAAAGAAACTCTTCAGCCATAAGCATAAAGCTTCTCTACTTTTATTGAACATATTTCTTTCTATTTTCAGAGCCCATTTCATGTTAGTTTTAACACTAACGAGATGAAACACAGAGTCTTGCTGGGTTGAAGATGGAAACTCTTTTGAACTCTTTTGAAGACATTTCATTTATTGTTTTAAACTTACTTTTAATAGCTATGGCCATTGGAAATTGTCCAATAAGCATGTGCATGTTAGAAATATTTTTTGGGGAAAAAAACAAAACAATTATTTTATATTGGTCAGTGAAACATGCAAGATTTCTAACTTATCTTTTTTAAAATAAAATTCTGACAAAAGGTTCTTGCCCCCAAATGTATATTGGCAATGGTTGTTTGTGGACGACTTGTTATGGTTCATTTAGCATAGGGAAAGTGAAGTGGGGTGAGTTGAGTTTAGTTGGGGTTTAACACTGCTTTCACTTCTCAGATAAAATAGATATGTGGTGATTATATTTTACATATGGGTCTAGAAGTCGTTGCACAAAACAATGTTAACACTATGATTAATCTGTGTGCAATCCTTTAACTTTGCACAAAGGCTACCGGAGAGATTTAAGGTTAAATTAGTGTTTCGTGCAACAGCACCCTAGAAGACAGACTCGATGAAAAATGGTTTTTCAAACAACAATATTTATGTCAGTATCTCTAGCATGCGTTCAAGTGTTGTACTGAACAGTGTTATGTCTCTATACATTACTAGCTACAAGAGTAAAGTACCATCCTAACATCACAACCTCATTCCAACCAAATACAAAAGCTCATTCCAACCCATACATAACCTCCTTCCAACGCCATACATAACCTCATTCTGAGTCTTCTTGCCCTACAAATGTCATATATACTTAGTCCATAACCTGTAAACCAAATATACATACAATAATGTATAAGTAACATGTTACCTATCCACAAACTGATCTTAACCCTTTCACTACTAAGAAACCTGAATGCTAATATGTTTACGTGCCTAATTTTAGGCATGGGTGAATAAGGCTTAAATCAATATTAGCAGATGGTAAAATATGCACTACAAGTGGCTTACAAAATGAACTTATAACTTGTAATTCAATTTAACAAAGAAGCATGCATATAAAGCCACTACAGAGCACTCAATCAGCTACCTAATCTTCACCGTATTAGCTGATGCTCGAGGTTGCGCTACAAGTGCTTTATAAATCTGATTAAATCATAACCTGTAAACCAATAATACATACAAGAATACGTAAACAAATCAATTCCATGACGTCAATGCAATGTTGAAAGATGATGATTTTGGTGCTATAGTTGCAAAGTAGAGAAGAAATTATTAACCTTGCTGACCAAGTCGATAAAGGGATATTCACGGATGCCTATTGTAGCTCACCGAGTCTGTGCGTTTGAATCACACATGGTGAAGTGATTTGGGCCTCAAAGGTGCTCAAAACTATTTTCCAAAAATATTATGACAGATGATGTTGTTGCAGGGAGAAATAATACAGTAGCCAACTAACCATGCATTGTGGTGAACCTGTCATCATCACCTGGAACTGTCAAAATAGTGAAACCTCGGAACAAGGAGAAAGACATTTTCATTTGAATTTATCCTGCTCATGCAATAATATTTTGTAATAGTCGTAGTGAAATTCCTAACAAGTCATAACTCATGCCAGTTTCTATCGCTGTCCAATTAAAGCCTTGCAGCATTTTTTAAAACTTTTCTGTTCTAGCATAGCAGAACGCATTATAAAGTTCAGGTAAATGACATTGCTATGCTAACACAGAAAAGTTAAAGAAATGCAGGAGGCTTAAATTAGTCGGTGATGGGAACTGGCAGGAGATCTGACATGTGAGGGAAGCTGTTCAAATTCTTGAATATTCTATCTGTAACCGAATTGTTATTGTGTTAATCGGCAACTCAGAATTGTTTGCCACTTTAAAATTAATCAGAAATATATCGTATTCAAACAGCTTTAATTTCTGAGAATAAAATCTATGTTTTGACCAATTTAGTTGTCTACATGCTATTTCAGACATCAAAATGGATTCTGCATCTGTTTATAATCTACATGCACACAACAATCCAGTTGCCCCGGGACATGTACCATGTGTAAACACACAAGAACATGTGGGTACAACTGAGTGGAGAGATAGGTGGCTGTCATTAGTTGCCAGAATCTGACTCTATTGTATTCAGTTCATGGGTCAAAGGTTTGATGTGTTTTACTCACTGCAATGTGTGCATGTTGAACTACTTAACTTGGTGAATATAGCTGCCGACTTGATGCAACTGCAGCAGGGGGGAAGTTAAGGGTACAACGTCCATTTCCTTTCTTTAACTGCTGACACTATTCAGAGACGGACATACCAGAACATAAGGAAGGTTGATGGTTAACGTTAGATATCTTGTAAATAAATGATAATTATATGTTTTCTAAGTAGATTACAATGTTTTAAATATTTGATGGCTTATTGCTAACTTTATATTACCGGTATCGACAATGGTAAGTTTACAAATTCAAAGAAATAACCACTGACTTTATTTAGAATTATTTTTTTTTCTGTACAGGAAATAAGAATGTTGATGTCTGTTGATTTTACAATTGGAATAGATGTCAGCTGATTTGGGCTAAGGGCTATATTTTTTTAACATCGTAACAGCTAATATCATTGCTTAGAGAAAGCCTGCAACACAGCTGTGACAATACTCTGTAGTGAAACCTGGAAGCTCCAGCTTGATTCTGCTAGCAATGGGTACCCTGATTACTTCATCCTGCTCCATCAGTGTATTTGTGTCCGCTACCCCACTAAATACCCTTATTCCCTCATCCTGCTCAAACAGTGTATTTATATCCGGTACCCCACTACAATACCCTGATTACTTCATCCTGCTCTATCAGTGTATTTGTGTCCGCTACCCCACTAAATACCCTGATTCCCTCATCCTGCTCAAACAGTGTATTTATATCCGGTACCCCACTACAATACCCTGATTACTTCATCCTGCTCCATCAGTGTATTTGTGTCCGCTACCCCACTAAATACCCTGATTCCCTCATCCTGCTCAAACAGTGTATTTATATCCGCTACCCCACTAAATACCCTGATTCCCTCATCCTGCTCCATCAGTGTATTTATATCCGGTACCCCACTACAATACCCTGATTCCTTGAGCCCAATAACATGTGTATGGCTATAAATAACCAAAAGTTCTTTCTTGACCATCACTGAAAAGGATAACTTCTAAAATATCTAAAAGAGAGAGAACTGGATTACCTAGATTGGGGTCACGGGGTAAAAAAATCTACAATTTAGAATCCCCATTACCCAAGGAGTCTGCACATAAAATTTCAGCTCTCTTGAGTCCTTGGTTCTGGAGAAGAAGTCGAAAAAGCGAAAAGTTTACGGCCGGACGCCATTCCATGCCATAAGTCCATCGGGCCTTTCAGGCCTGATGAGCTAAAAACGGTAATGAATGGTTAAAGCATGTTTGCACCAATAACAGAGAACCAGACCACATTACATAAGCAATCAGGTGTTTCCTCACTCTCATAGGAAGTGCACGTTTGGAATTATCAAATTATGAATGATTCCGTAGGTGTGGTGGGGGATGTAGATATAATGAAATAAACATGTATCTTCACGTACTGTATACTCTTGGAGAACTTCCGGCGCGGCTAATGCATTCAGTATTACTAAACTAGATTTGGGAACATGTTAAAGAGGGGAGGACAAGGTTAATTGGGGTTCAACGTTGCTTCAAGAGTATATCACGGCTGCTGGTATTATTGCAGGGAGAAAGACCCCAACGTCTTTGTTGCTATGCATTGCGGTGAAACCTGCAAGCATTCGCTGAACTAAAAACCATGGTGGGCACTACGCTGAAATTCAATATAGAATTGCACCCAGATCTTACTGCATGTAGGACAGTTCTCCACAGCAGACAAACTTGTTGAGCCCTTGGCGGAATTCGAACCCTAACCTTTTGAACAATAGTCGAACACGCTCACCACTGCACTATCCTGCCCTCCCATGTTATATCAAGAAATTCATTGTGTATCAGAGTTTGCCCATTACACATTTATAATGAAAACCATCATACTTTCAAACCTTCAAGGATCCATACGTTCATCCCACAATGGAACATAAATGTACAAGAATATGTATCGGGTATGTCAGATTCCAATTGTAGATATGTTACATTTGTTCACTATCTAAATGACATTTATTTCTAAGCTAACCACCTGTATTGTACAAATCAACTTGTCAATGTCAATAAAATTGATATCTAAAAAAAGAAAAATTTCTCATTTTATAACAGTAAAATATCTTTGTTGAGAAAGAAGACCAATTTAACATATGGGAATGAAATCAAGTAGTTAAAATTCATACAAGAGAGTTGATTTTGGGATTAATCTCTTTCCTGTCCTATCCTATAATCTGAAGTGTTGTAACAGATTTTATTTGAGGTCAAATAATAACATGATAATGTCAAGTCTTTTATACACAGGAGTAGACTTAGGGTTAAGATAAGTTAAAACACACAATATATTGTTTATCATTTAAAGCCAGTGCCTCATTCTCTCATCTTGAATCAAAGTTTCTATTCCCACATTGTCATACATGAGAGCCAATTGTGGAATAAATAAAAATCATGAGAAAGGAATAATGTCAAGGATTTACACGGGAGACATTATTGGGTTAAATCATTCAAAAGTATACAGCTGAGACCTTGTAATTAAATGGATAATTAATTCTTCAAGTCCTTACCTAGCCACAAGTAAATCCTAAACGTCAGTTACGGCTGACTAACAGTTAGTCTGATACAAACTAAGATCTAGTCATTGAAAATCTCCACAATGACATATTTGATCAGTCAGTACAAATATCTCCTATTCAATCACGGAACTACTTCTTACGTGCCTTTTGTCCGCGTCAATGGACAGGTCACACATACGACCCCACTCACGTAAACCTTCTCTCTCGTGTGTAACGTGTGTGTATTTCTCCCTCAGGGCTGTGTGTTCATATGTTTTGATGGACACTCACTTCAGATCAAAGGGCACTTCTTTTTTTTACAGTTATTTAATATTGACATACAATGACAACATTCCACCCTGTCAGTCAGACAATACACCTTTTAGCAAAAATATTCATAAATTAAACCTTGAGAGATACTTTGGATTTTTGGACAAATTAATACAAGATAATACACATTTTTTTTTAATTTTGAGAGAACTCATGTTCCTCAAGAGATATATACCACTTACCGGAGATGAAATTAAATCTTCTAGAAAAACATTTTTATATGCATCCTCCTGGAGTCGACGATAAATAAAAATATTTTCATTGTTAAAATTTGGATTCATTTGAAAGATGGGTTATACAGAAACAATTTGGACAGCTAAATTTTCGATATTCTATTTGGCTATATATTTTGATATTTAATTTGAGACTAGAAAGTTCTAGCACAAAATAACATTCATAGCCATGTAATTCGGGTCTAGATTTGACACATTCAAATAATTCCTAAGGAATATATTTGAACATGTATCTATTATTCTATAACAGAAATGGAAGTATCAATTTATATCCTATTGTTTGCCCACACAGTGACGAATCATTTGTACTATATTTGAACACGTATCTATTATTCTACACACGACAGAAATGGGAGTATCAATTTATATCCTATTTGTGATTGCCCACAGTGACGAATCGTATGTACTATATTTGAACACGTATCTATTATTCTGCACACAACAAACTGGGCGTATCAGTCTATGTCCTCATCTCCTCATCTATCTGTTGCCCCACACACACCATTTCGTAAATTACCACATTTCCTCAAAATGAACATCATCCTCCCCCCCCCCCATTTGAAAAACGAAAATAAAATAAACAGGAACCTCGAAATCTCTTAATTTCCTGATGTAAGATTTCTGTAGGTAATGTTTTAGACTTGCTTGGGTTTTTATTCAATACAAGGTACAGATGTCAGACTACAATACTCCAGGATCCTTCGTCTTACATTCAGACTCTGAATAGATATTTATTCGTGAAATATCATCATTTTATATAAAATATTGCAGAGACCGGCTCTTTTTCAATATTTAGTAAAATGGTGATATTTTCAGAATAAATACTTGTTATTAGAGTATTAGTGTTAGACTAGGGTTATAGTTAGGTCTGGACTTGATTACTTACTAAGATTAAAGAAATTTTGAAAGTTCAATCTGACTTGTCAATCTTGATTCTTGGGGTAAGAAATTGCCAGGGATAAAAATGAAAATTTGTTGAACTCAAATTATATTAGCTAAAGATTTAATTTTGGTCAATATCTTCAACACTTAAATTGTTGAACTAATTAGTGCAAATAATCATGAGTGGCCAATTTACAGGAACCACAACTCATTAACAAATTGAGTACCGTATTTACTCAAATACAACCCGAGGTTCTATTTCTTCAAGCACGCCATTAGCCCTTGGGTTCTGTCCGAGGGCGGTTGTAAGTATGAAAATACAGTAGGCCTTAAATTCATATTCGAGAGTACTGAGACCCAGGTTGTATTTGCCTCAGCATCCCATGGTTCCCCGGGATTGTATTTGAGACCCCAGCTGTATTTGAGGATATACAGTAATCCCGGTCTGGCCACTGGCCGCAGATAAGCTACCCTGGCCAGTAGAGGGTTAACAACCGAGTCCAACATTAGAATCACTGCTTAGAAGTTAAGAATACATTTAATCTTCACCACACTGTATGAATATGACATTCAACAGGATAACGTGGGATAAACCAACTGAGAAATCTATTTCAGTTTCGCCCTAAAAGCAGGGAAGGAAATTACTCAGCAATTAAGTAGCGGACATGCTCTTGAGAAAGTAATGCTGCATGATGGCCTACACCAGGTTCGAAGTGGAGATCACGCAAAATCAAGCCAGAGGCCTGCTGAGATTTCCCATGATGCTTTCCATCTGGACCGTACATGCCAAACCTGCCATGAGGAACCGTGGTTACCATCGGTTACCATCGGTTACCAGAGATTCAGGAATCAAAAGAATGGGCGTGATAAGGGAAGATATCTCATACCATGATTTGCAGATTCTATTACGATTACGCCCAAAATAGTCCTGTATTTAAGCAGCTGATTTTACATATTATTTTGTCACTTGAGATACTTTTTAAGCTTAAGTTATAAATTTGTTAAAAATATTGTTGATAAATTTGTAGAATTCATTTACAGAAAGTATGAAAATAATGCAACTATTGTAAATTTCTTATACGGGTATACACGTCAAATCTTAACTGTTGCACCGCTTCCATACTTTGGTAAATAAATAAGTTTCAAAATATTCTGGAATGGTAACTTGTCAACAAATTGAATAATCAAGGATTGGCAGTGAAAGAGACAGCAAGAAGTTGATCATCCACAGACATCCCTGTCTTCTTATAACACCAAACAGTGGAATATTACTGTAAATTAGATTATTTTAAATACTGAAAATTATAATAAAAACAGAATTCTTTCTACAATGTAACAAGTAATTTCTTCATGTTCAGAAAATCCATTTCTCATTTTTAGACTAAAGAATGTACATAGAAAGGTTACACACGTCATTTGTCACATAAAATATTTAAACTGTGCCATTGATTTTCTCTGAGTACGTATTATTTTGAAACAGATCAAATGATTCTCATTTTGGAATCACAGTGGTTGTCAAAAAGAAATCATAAAATTATTTTTTGTGAATTTAAAATAAACCAATCATTATATATTATGTGTTTAAGTACAAATTTAATTGTTAAATGAGAAGTTGTTTTTTGAAGAAATATTATATTACAGAATAAAGCAGGTAAGGTCAATACACTATTTCATTAAGTTTGACTATCAATTGTTTTAATCAATACACATGAACTTAGTTCCTAGGTTTAAATCAGAATTCAGGGAAATAAACATCCGGCTTAATCACACTTAAATATCTGTAAAATTTATGTAAATTAAAGTCATTAATTCCAAATTGAAGTCAAGTATTCATCATCATGTATATATCCCTATTTCCTCAGCTGTTAATAAATCACTTTAGAATAAACAAAGAATGTAAATCAGTATCTTCACCTTCATGTTGTGAAAGTGTCATTCCAAATACAATCCAGGTAGTCAAACACATTTACAAAATCATAATCATGTTTAAATTTGTTCTACTCGTTAACCTTAGGCTAGCAGTAATTTCATTATTATGGGCTACCGCAGTAGAGTTCATTATGACCACTGTATACAGTTACTGGTTGAATTAAATCTGCCTTCAGCATAAAGAGGTTAATCCCTTCTGCAACCTTCTGCAACTTATATGGAATCAAAAAAAAATCCTGATATCCTTACAACAAATAATGTTGACAATTTCAAACATTCAAGTTTAGTTTGAAACAATGATTTCTGGTTTAACCCCCGTTTTCAAGATTATTTCACTTGTATTACGGCTGCTAGTATTATTGCAGGGAGAAAGCCAGCAACACCATTGCTGTGAAACCTGCAAACATTGCCTTGAACTAATGAACTTACTGCATGTAGAACAGTTCTCTACAGCAGAAAAGTTGGCGAAACCCAGACCTCTTGATTTACAGCCTAACATGATAACCACTGCACTATACGGCCACCTCAAATAACAAGAAAAAGTATTTCACTTATATTGCGGCTGCTAGTATTATGGCAGGGAGAAAGCCTGTAACACCATTGTCCATGCATTGCCTTGAAACCTGCAAGCGTCGGCTGGAACTAGCGAACCATGGATGGTACTGCACTTAAATTCAGTATAGCATTGCACCCAAACCTTTCTGCATGTAGAACTGTCCTCTACAGCAGACAAAGTTGCGGAACCCCTGGCGGGATTTGAACCTCCTGATCCAAAGCCGTACTTATTCTAACCACTGCACTACCCTGCTACCTCAAATTACAAGAAAGATATGCTTATTGGTATAATTCTGACAATACAAAGTCTATTAGTAGTCCATGTAATTCTACATAGAACCATAATCTACCTTCAAAATAACAGATCTGTTACATTAAATTTGAATATTTAAATAATTTCAGTTGTAAAACTTACCTGTATAAAAAATCTTACATCATAAAAATCCTCAAAACCTTGTACAATAACATATTATATGCATTAATAAAAAATAATCAAAACATTGCCATAGAAACCAGTGTACACCTGTACAATAAATCATATATTGTCTGCCAAAAAAGGTTACTATTACCCTATGAACCATATTTTATAATATTTGCTTATGTCCTTCAAAATTAAAATCTAATACCATAGTACAACAATTCCTTTTAACTGACAAATGATAAAAACACCATATTCGCAATCATTCCATAGTTCTTATTTCCTCAGCTGAAGATATAGAACAATTCAAGATGGAGATGAAGCGTCAATACAAGCGTATCCGATTACCTGACTGTGGAATACAGACTCTTGGTGATCCCAGAACGTCTCCTCGTATCCTCCGTCCATGTTGGAAGTTGACCTGATGAGGTCATACGTGAAAGTGATTGTAATGTCCCTTTTCCTGCCGCGACAACTCATATCAATAATTAGTTCATTCACAACTCCACGAATCCCTCTCAGCCAGAGAGAAAAGCTTTCTTGTATTAATTACTACCGCTTGTTATAGGAGAATTTCCTGCCTACCAACCAACAGCGCTATACAATACGAGCTTGTAATGCATGCCAATAGTCTTTGATAAAGATGGAATATCAGAATTTGGTCCAATGTCAACAGATTTGTTCCCTGAGGATGGGAGATCTTCAGTGCCAATGTTCAGTAAAAGCATCGATTCCAGTTACAAAAGACCTTTTGCCCTTCAATAGCGACAGAGATATGTGTGGAATAGTTATCAGTGAGAAGCGTCTTCATTGCATTATAGAACATTTAGATATATCATATTTATATATACTGATATATAATAGATACATATTAGTATGTGTGCGTGTTTGTATGTGTTTAATCATTTTGTTAATCAGTATTTCATTTGGACTAATTTATATTCCTTCTGCAGATAGAAAGTATCATATTACCTGTTATAATTGGAAATGGGTTACAAATCTAGAACATGCTTACGTAAATTGAAAGGTCAGGTATTGTGTTTTGACAACGACATCACATTTCAGGTGTTTTTCCTACAGATACCATTTTACGAATACGATTATCTATAACTTGACATTTGCAAATTCTAAAGTGAAGAGATAACTAAGTAAAATTTTGTCAAAGAGTTGTTCGACACTAACAAATTTGCAGACATTAAGATATCACAAATTACAGGTTCAAACACCTTAAAATTAAAATGGAAGCCATACATAGCTCTGTGTTATCAATGCATAAATACAAGTAATGATGTAATCAATTCTTTTTATAGAAGATAAAAAAAACCTACAACAAAATCTTGATTTATTATTCGGGTGAAAGAAAACCTTCCCGATTTCTATCATGTGCAAGCAGATATCTGCAAGTAGAATAAGAGAGAACCACCTAGACAATGTATGTTATCAGCATTATTTTCTAGATGTGTACTTGTTGCATAGCAACCAGAACCTGGTATTTTACCAAGCTGCTTTCTTTGCCATGAACTTTACACGAGTCAGGAAAGATATGGGCAAGTTAGCTCATAAGGATAATCAAACAATTTACAGCAAATGTTGAGCCTCAAAAGGCTACATATTTAACCTTCTACATGCAGCATAAGCAAAAGTGACTTAGGGTTGTCAGCAGAATACAGAGGATTAACTTCAGTGGCAGATCTAGCGGGGTTCAGGGGTTAATACCACTTTCCCCCTCTTCCCCAACCCTCTCCCTCCCAAAAATTAAATACAACTAGATTAGCGTTTGCGGGACACCGCAAAAGCAGAGCAGCTCCGAAACTTAGGGTCTCGCCTTTCCCTGTTCCGCCTTCTCGTCAGCATCAATAAAATGGGAATTCTTTTTAACAAAAATTTGTTCATTATTCGAGTTATTACTAATCATCACTGGGGTCACTTTTCACAAGTTTGTTCTTAAAACCTATTTCTTCTTTCAAAATTTTATCCAAGGATTAACGTGGCTTTAACCAATATCTCATGACCTTGACCTTGACCATCAATGATCACTTTTCATCGCGTATAACAATCATGCAATGACTCAAAGTGTTCATAGTTAAAATATGGCATATTCTCAAAAGCATGCTTAAGTTTTGACCTCACTGTGACCTTGACCTTTGACAGATTTTAGCAAAAACGTTTACAAATCTTGGTCTTTCTCCATAGTTCATATATACCAAATAAGAGCCTAATAGCACAAAAAAGTTTGAAGTTATCATGTATACAAGGATTGTTGTAGTGATTTCAGAACTCATGACCTTGACTTTTGACCTTGAATGTGAACATGTCAAAATCATTCACCAGGTGTATAAGAAAGAAATTAAGCTATCTATATGAGGTGTTAATATCTTCATGGGAAAAAGTTACTTAGTGATTTCAGAACTGGTCAGCATGACCATATCTCGTGACCTTGACCTTTAAAATTCAAGGACACACAATCAGTGATCACTTTTCATTGTGTATCACAATCATGTAATGATTCAAAGTGTTAATAGTTGAAATAAGACATTTTCGCAAAAGCATGCTTAGGTTGTGACCTCGCTATGACCTTGACCTTTGACAAATGTTAGCGAAAACCTTTTCAAATCTTAGCCTTTCTCCATAGTTGATATACACTAAATAAGAGCCTGATAGCACAAATATTTTTCAAGTTATAGTGTTTACAAGGATTTTTTGGGGCAATTTCAGAACTTGTGACCTTGACCTTTGACCTTGAATATGAACATGTCAAAATAATTCCCCAGGGGCATAAGTAAGAAGTTATGTATATGAGGTGTTGATACCTTCTTGGAAAGAAGTTATTTAGTGATTTCAGAACTGATGACCATAACTCTATCTCGTGACCTTGACCTTTAAAATTCAAGGTCACACAATCAGTGATCACTTTTCATTGTGTATCACAACCATGTAAGGATTCAAAGTGTTAATAGTTGAAATAAGACATTTTCCCTAAAGCATGCTTAAGTTGTGACCTCGCTATGACCTTGACCTTTGACGGATGTTAGCGAAAACCATTTCAAATTTTGGCCTTTCTCCATAGTTGATATACACCAAATAACAGCCTGATAGCACAAATATTTTTCAAGTTATCGTGTTTACAAGGATTTTTTTTAGCGATTTCAGAACTCGTGACCTTGACCTTTGACCTTGAATATGAACATGTCAAAAGCATTCCCCAGGGACATAAGTAAGAAGTTATGTATATAAGGTGTTGATACCTCATTGGAAAGAAGTTATCTAGTGATTTCAGAACTGGTGACCATGACCCTATGTCGTGACCTTGACCTTAAAAATTCAAGGTCACACAATCAGTGATCACTTTTCATTGTGTATCACAATCATGTAATGATTCAAAGTGTTAATAGTTGAAATAAGACATTTTCGCAAAAGCATGCTTAAGTTGTGACCTCGCTATGACCTTGACCTTTGACGGATGTTAGTGAAAACCTTTTCAAATCTTGGCCTTTCTCCATAGTTGATATAAACCAAATAACAGCCTGATAGCACAAATATTTTTCAAGTTATCGTGTTTACAAGGATTTTTTTAGCGATTTCAGAACTCGTGACCTTGACCTTTGACCTTGAATGTGAACATGTCAAAAAAATTCCCCAGGGGTATAAGTAAGAAGTTATGTATATGAGTTCTCAAAACCTTATTGGAAAAAAAGTTATAGCCAATACAAAACGCGGCGGCGGCGGCGATGGAAACTGCACAAAAACTGATAGCAGCTCCGACTTAGTCGGAGCTGCTAACAAGACAAAGTCTACTATATCCCCCACCAAGTGGCAAAAGTTTAAAATATACTGAACACTCATCATGGCGCTTTATCCTAAATCACTCATTAGTAATAAATTCATGCTACACAAGAACATTTACTTCCTAAGACGAATCAATCTCTGCCTAACAGTTTTCAAGATCTGATCTGGAAGTGAAATTGTAAAAAGTATTTTGAGTTTTGCTCCGGAAGCCAGATGATGTTTTTCCATGGAAATGGTTAAAATTAAAAGGCCAAAAAAGTTGGGGTAAAAACAAAACACATCCAGACATGAAGATTGTTTTACATTTCATGTTTCATTGAGCTAGGTCTTACAATTGTTGAGTTCGGATTCAGAAACAATATGTTCCATTGAAATGATTGAAAACAAAATTCCAAAGTACCGGTAGTTGAAAAGCCCCAAAGGCACATCTACACATGATGACTGTTCATCATACCAAGTTTATTTGAGCTAGGCCTTACAGTTTTTTAGTTCTGGTCCGAAACGAAACCCCGACACATGGACTGACAGAGTTCATTTCCATATCCCCCGACAACTCTTACATATTTATTTTTTAACAAATGAAGAAACAAACAAAGAAACAAACAAAGAAACAAAGAAACAAACAGGTTATATCCCTGTCAAAAAGTAAAGAGGTTAGGAACAGGATTTGCCAATCAATTCATACACAATAATGTCTGCCAACAAAATGACATGTTTGATGACTCTTCCGACCTTTACGGTTCAATCACTCATTTCATCAGAGCTTGTCAGCAAATCAGCTTCATCTCCTACTGATGCCAGTTCTAAGCCATCAGCTGCCAAACAAACCTAAAACTATGACCTTTCAAGTGCCATGTTAACTTCCTTGTCGACCTTTTTACAGGTCAATCCTGTTTGGAGTGATCTAAATCGGAGCCCTCAAATGAACTTTATAAAACAGGTTTACACAAAACCAGGAATGGCCAATGTTTCGATGAATGTGAGTTATGTACAGGCGAGGTTAGGTGAGGTAGGGTGATGTGAGGTGAGGTGAGGTAAGGCGGAGTGATGTGGGGTTAGGTAGGGTGAGGAAGGGGTGATGTGAGGTAAGGCGAGGCGAGGCGAGGTGAGGTGAGGCGGAGTGATGTGGGTTAGGTAGGGTGAGGAAGGGGTGAGGTAGGGCAGGGGTTAAAAAATTTCTGAAAACTTTACTTGCCACAGGGCAAGTCAAACCCATGTTTCCACTTGCCCTGTTTTTTTTTATACTTGCCCGAATTTGTTCACTATTCATAGTTTAATAAAAAAGAAGAATACGCCAGATTTATGTTATTACCCCATTTATTCAGTAAACTTTGGTTATGACAATGGTGAATGTTACTTCACATGATTTATTTATTTATTATAATGTTCATGACATATTGCAACTTGAAATAAACTTACTAATTATCAATGACATATGTCAAATGACACAAGTAAAATCCTAACACAAGGTTTAAAAAACGAAAGCACGTTGCTATGGACGTGACGATTGTAGGATAATTTCGTAACCAAAAACAAACTCATTGACCCGTATTTTCATAAAAATTATATCACGTAAAAAGTCTAAATTGCATACCATTAGACCAATTATTTTATGTCATTCATATTGCAATGATGAAAGTCAGTTTTCAAACATTAATTATTATATTACATGTACGTATTTAGATACTGTAAAATTATTTGACCTAGCAAATAAAAAACAATGCAGTTTAATTACCGGTAATAGTTTTGCTGACTGTATACATGGCTATCATTTGCAAGTAAAATCGTACTTATTAATTGTCATTTAAAACTTACTTAATCAACAATAAAGTTATTTTGTTAGACACTTACATTTTTTAAAAATGATTTGACTTCGGCCAAAGTTCGTTCATATCGATTTCATGTACAATCAATGCTCATCGGCGAATTTCGTTTTGAATACGAAACTAAATATATACGTTGACTGTGCTGTGCGCGATTGCGCCTGTAATGTATAGTAGCTTTACTGTGCAAGAAAGAACCCAGTCGATGCCAGTTTATGAACAAAGGGAAGTAACTCTTAATCTCTTATCGTGTCAGTCATTATTGTGTAAACGTATCGCCGATTCGGGGACCGTAACTTCAATCAATTTCATTGTAAAAAACAACAAAGACACAGATATTGACGTAGAGAGCTTTTAATGCAAGTTCAGTCATATATTTTCATTACTTGCCCACGGGCAAGCTGAAGTAAGCAGTTTACTTGCCCGACACTGCAAATATACTTGCCCCGGGCGTCGGGCAATGGGAATTTTGAACCCCTGTAGGGTGAGGTAGGGTGAGGCGAGGTGAAGCGAGGTAAGGTGAGGGGGAGTGAGATGGGGTTAGGTAGGGTGAGGTAGGGTGAGGCGAGGTGATGTGAGGTGAGGTGATTTACAGTGAGGTGAGATGAAGTGAGGTGCGGTGAGGTTGAGTGAGTCGAGTTGAATCGAGGTAGGGTGAGGCGAGGCGAGGCGAGGTGATATAGAGTGAGGTGAGGTGAAGTGAGGTGCGGTGAGGTAGAGTGAGTCAAGTTGAATCAAGGTAGGGTGAGGTATGACGAGGTGAGGTGAGGTGCACACAAAAGAGACGATCAGGGATTATAAATACACGAGTATGCGAAATGAAAGACACAAAGGGCAACGCTTTCTAATTCCCAAATGGCGAATGAAAGTTTGACTCCTTCATGAAATAAATAACTAACCTTCATCATTTTGGTGAAATGTCATGTTTTGCATGTTGCTCTGCCTTCGTGTCTTTATGTATGTGTGCATTGTGATGCTTTTCGTTGCAATTCAAATCTATCTTAGGTAGGCCTCCCCACTGTAGGTATTGCAGTGAGACTAGCAAACACATGCTGGAGCTAGGAACTCCGTTCTAGGTCTTATGTTCCATTGTAGAATAGTATGTTCCTTATATAGAACCAGGAGCGAGTCTTGATTTGCTGTGTTTCTTCACAAATGCAAGACACTTGAAATCCGTCAATTTGGGTGTCTAGCTGTCCCCAATGAAGGTCACACTCTCCCCACCATGATGAGGTCAAGCTGCCTACACAGTCTAAGTAAACTGTACTCTGCAGTCTCAGTCTCCAACACATTCCAACACGTTCACTGCACACATGCAGTCGGGACAAGTTTTAGAACCAAAATAGTTTAAAATTCAGACAAATCTACAGTAGAATATCATCAAATCCACTCACACTGCATCAAATCACAGACACAGAGATTTACTAAAAGACCATGAGAAAAATTAAGAAATTTAAATAAATTTAAATTTTTTTATCAATTAAAATTATGTTGCATTGAAGTAATGAAAAGGTTTGGAGGTGTTTGGTGATTACAAATCTGTTGATTTATCAAGATTAATACCTAAGCATAGGGATATATTGTATTGACTGGAAAATTATATTTCCCAAGCGAGAGCAAGGGAAATTTTTCTTTCGGCATTAGTGGGGAGCTTTCTTGGACCTTTCATATACTTTGGTGAATGTATGTGCAAAATATGAAAAGAATCTAGTCAATAGATATTCCATTTGGTTTGTATGAATTCACAATCATATTCCCAGGGGTAAGATAAATAAAAAATTAAAAATCTATTTAAACTTAGATACACTAGATACATTATGACCAATCAAGACACATTTTTAATTCTATTTGTTTAATTTCATTTCTACCCCAGTGGATTTATCCCACCCAGATACAGCTAATATACATTAGCAAAACATATTTCATATATTCACCCCCATCCTAACCTGTCGACGATCGTTACCCGAGTGCAGGTATCGCCTGTCTGAAGATGAAAGGCATCTGACATTCCCAACACTTAAAGAAATACTTCTCGCAGATTGTATCCCCTAGCTTTCAGCAGGTGATTATAGACTGTCGTACACACAGACATACAGACGTCAGATATTGCCTACCGCTCATCACTTGTACTTTACCGTATGTGAAGTTAGACGGTGCTTATATGTGTTACTTGGGTGCGGAACGTTAATTCTATAGAAATTGCAAATATACTTTTTGTTAATGATATTTCATAAAACTATGCCCACCAAATTAGCGATGTTGGTTTTACGATGATGATGGTGGTTTAATTCTATAAAGGGGCCACGGGCCCATCATAAAGTGAGATTCGTGATAATGGTTACGGCCCGGGAAAGGGTAAATTACAAAACTAGGTTGAAATATAAATTTGCAGTTCCGGTACTAGTCAAGGTTCTGTGATTACAAAATGGTGCTTTACCGGTACTACGTTCCCTCCATTTAAACAAAAGAGTTACCCATGCAGATACAGGTACATGTACCTCATTTATCATAAGATAACAAAATAAAAAAAGTTACAAAATAAATACTATCTTTTATTACATCCTTGTTTTGCAATAATTATGACATCAATAACAAAAGAAAAATAACATAAGCATAAAGATATTCAAGAATAGATTAACTGACTGTGCCAAACGAGACTGGCATGACGAACTTACAGAAAAAGAGTCCTTACACTTTTATTCCACCATTAAATCATCAATTACCCCAGAATTGTACATATATGATCTTAATAACATAAAATAAAGGAAAGCACTACTAATTTCCCGAAGCTCTCATAATCATCTAGGTATACAATGTATTAAAATAGATTTTTTATGATTATGAAAGTCCTAACTCTAAATGTTCTCTATGTAAGTAAGTAACCGAAGATGAAATCTATATTATATATGATTGTCCAATGTATCAAACTCTTCGTGACAATGTACTACTAATGTTGAAGAACAGCAGAGATATCAACAGTTTGAAATATTGAATGAATTCAAATGAGAATATTTTCACGTTAGGATGTTAACCCTTATGTTGCGTATATATATTTTACCATTTTTAGCCCCTGTGGCGGAATTTACAGGCTCGCAGCTCGCAGCAGTAGTTTGAGCTTAGGCACTAACGAGCTCTGCTGGCGGAATTTCCAGGCGGCGATTCCGGTACCGTTTTTACGAAATATACCGCATCTACATGGCGAATAAGGACTATATACGGGCGTTCAATACAAATTCAAGTAGCGACACCCGTACACAAATGGCTAATTCACACCCGAAACTTTGAATGAATTTTCTATGATTTTTCGTTTTTATTCTATTACTTTCGAAAGATTGTCTTTAATTCGGGCCTCGTAACATCATAAATACCAAACGAAAAAAATCCATTTATATATGGAATTGAAGACAAGATGTCTAGCTTCACAATGATATAAAAATTATTAGAATGCGACCTTTGGTTATAATTCTATAGCTATGTAAAGTTTGTCTTTATTTCCAACTATAATATCGTCAATACTTACAACATGTATGCGGCATTGCAAACGGTCGTTCATCGCACTTTTCCAAGAAATCATAATCTCGAACCAGTTGACAAATAAGCACATGTCAACCCAAATATGGTTATGTTGTTTGACTTTTCAAATAAACGCTAACCTCGAACCATAACTGTTGAAAATATGTTGATTAGTTTGTGTGCCGTTTGGTTTCACATGCCTCTCAGAAAGGTAAAATTGTATCTTTATTTCTGTGAATAAATATGCGCATTTTATATAGAATAAAATATTATTCTTTTCGGTTTATTGTGATATAAAAATTATGAAAATGCATTCAGTATTTTAGCCGTGATAAATGTGTAAGAAGTTGTGAAAATCGCCGATTGTTTCAAAACTTATGAAGTGTAAACATGACCTTTTTCACGGCGCTTGCTGTGTCTTTATTATTTTTTTGAGATTTTCTAATTTTATATGGGAATGTAGTCCATTGTTTCCCCTTTATTTTGCCGTATTGTTTTTTGAAAACAAACAATTCGCTCACATGATATGAAGTGCGGGAGTAAGGCGATTTGCCGATTTTTTCCCCGTCTCGC
The DNA here is from genome assembly GCA_936450465.1 of Gibbula magus. Classification (NCBI taxonomy): domain Eukaryota; kingdom Metazoa; phylum Mollusca; class Gastropoda; order Trochida; family Trochidae; genus Gibbula; species Gibbula magus. The sequence goes on from OW388304.1 coordinate 23,349,048, forward strand.
TAGATGCGAGGCAGATAGCAGGTACGGGCGAGACAAACCCGAGGCAATGCAAACACGTGGGTTAAAATAGCCTCAAGCGAAATAAGGCTACGGAGCGAAGCAGGACAAAATTGGCCTTTTGTAAAGCTAATTATCGATGCTTTACGGGTCAACAATGCACACGCAATTTGGTGTGAATTTTACTTGATATTTTGACCGGACCGTGGCTAACTGCGAGATGTATGTAAACAAGTTTTCATGTGGCGATCCACGGACACACTTCGTCTCGCATTTCGCCTGGGGGGCAAATATAATTATTACTGACCCGGTAAATGCACTAAGTCCAACGTACGCATCTCGCCAAGGGGTCTAACATTTTTCTCTATGAGCCTCCCGGATAATTCCGGGACCCGCAAGTTAAGGGTTAACTCATTTACGGTAATCCCATGTTTTCATAACAGTGATCAGATTTACGCTCACCCGGCCATACTACAACAAAATCTATTTTTTGCAGTCCCGGTACTACCTAAAATTGAATTTACGCTTTACCGGGCCGACACCGTGATAATCGTAAAGATATTAATCCATGATTACGGTACTTCAGATTTCAATTGGTACATGGGCTATCATGAATTTTTCAAATTTATCATTGTGCCTTTCAATTGTGCAGATAAATTGTGACAAAACCTCCATTAGTCTTCGGTCTAAGTAGATGCAAAATGGAATATTGCTACATCAGCATGCAGTAAATGGTTCGGGAAGATAAATAAATATATATCACGAGTTAACAAAAATAAATCAGCAGTTTTCATAACATACATCTACTACCATGATCAGTGACGATATGTTTTTGAAATCCTAGGAACCTAATTAACGCTAATCACAGTTAGTAAACCAAGTTCTGTCTTCTCTTTGATGTATGGTTTCCACACTTACATACACATATCTGTGAAACTCAAGACACTATATTTGTTTGTAGACTCAAAATAACACCTTCTCTCCCAGGTAGAGGTAAGTAATTACAATTGGAAAGTGTTTAGGAGCAAAAAAACTGTACTGTTTTCAGGTCGTTTCTGGAGTTTGCAAAAACTTCAAGGACTTGATACTACTTCCCTAAACACATTAGACGGTTGTATATTTTTGCACCATGTTCTTAAAGCTGACGTAAACTGAATGGTATAAACAAGTTAGTTAGGATTGTAGAATAATGGTAAGTTTTTGGAGGAGTCTGTTACAGGTATCGAACAAACAACACTGAGGTGAAACGTACCTTAATTTAAGGTGTGAAAAACATATACCCCGGTAATATGATTCATAGAGGATACTTAACGATTTTCCTTGTAATGCGATTTTTATTAAATGAGTTACTGATTTTGTATTAAATGAACAAAAGAATTATATGGAAGGTTTTAGTATTCAGTTAATCACTTGAGTAAATTAATCAACTGTTCTTTCACCATTGTGACGTCACAATTAACATAACACTATTGTGACATCATAGTTGTAGTGGTATTACACTACTTAAATATTGCCTTATAAATATTACACTGCAGTATCTTTTAAGATGAGTAATAAATACGATTTTTATTTTTATTTCAGGATTTAGAATTAAATCTGAATTAGCCGTTTGATATTAAATTGTTTGATAAAAATGGTATTACATGAGTAGCTGTTAGGTTATAGTACCCTCCATGAAGAATATGATTCAAAACCTTAAAGGGAGAGTTCTGTTGCCATATTGGATATTTTTGTGTTATGTAAATGAAAACACGCTATAATGTACCTAATTTTGTAACTTTTTAATAACTAAAGACATACACTGATAGAGTATTCACAAAGTAACACATAACTTGTCATAAAATTAATAAACAATTTGCTGTTATGCTGTAGCGAAGTTTTTCCAACTCGCAGCTTCAGTTCTAATTGTTTTAATTTTCAACAAATGTACGCTTGTGTTAATCAATTAAGTTGTGAAATATAAAGTCATCAAAATGTTACCTTCATTAGTATCTTTCAATTTGACTGTGTTTTAATCATGTATTGATAACATATATGTGTAAACAGGAATATCCTCTCGAATTTCGTTTCCACTAAAAATACCCCGATAGAACCCTCCTTTTAATGTAAAAGCATAATGAACACTGGCATATCCTACATATCAATACCTTTCATTTTGTGCCTGGGGATATCATATATGCAATTTGATTTAAATGACATTAACACATATAGCTAGAGACCTCTATCAAGTTTTTAGTAATATTAATCTTTAATGGAACCATCTTGACATTACAAAATGTGATACCATATGAATCCAGGTCGATACATTGACGTCAGAAAACATAAGAAATATATGTACTTATGTATCATAATCTTGTTTAAAGTAGTTATTTTTCTAGGACACAATTTCTATGTCAAACTGAAATTAGAAAATTAAACGTAAAGCAGTTACATCAAAAGCTCTTCATTGTTTGAAGCTAAAAGATCCAGATTTGGTAAACTTTTGTAAATTTTCTTTACATTTACTTTCCAGGATGAAATCTGAACTAGTACTGAACTTATACACATTTGCAGATTGAAATTAGATCTTTTACTTCTATATTTCCTACCATATGTTATTAACTGGGTTCATAAAAAGAGTGATATTAATATTGATATAAAATCTAAACACTTTCTTTGTACTCATCACTTTAGCAGTAGATCGAAATTAATCCCTTTCAATCCTACAGATAGGCTATCGGATAGCCGCTATCCCCAATATTGCTGGATCAGGTAGAGACACTGACCAATACTGATGGCCAAACCAATAGGAGTTTATAGAGAAGGTGACAGTATTTCTGGTTTTAAAACATGAACGTCATCCAAGTTGCTAATTATCAAAACTAGGTTTATTAAGGCAGTGAACATTTGAATAAATCTATTGTACATGTACACAGTAGCGTACCGAATTATGTCACTATCCAAATACACAACACAGTGATCAAAGGTAGGCGACAGTATTAAGTTATAGGTTTGTTAACTGGCGGATCACCTTAATTGCTAATCAACAAAACTATGTTTATCTAGGCAATGAACATTTTAATAAATAAAACTGTACATGTACAAACTTACCTAAAAATGCTAATATCCAAATACACCAGTGGTCAAAGGTAGGCGACAGTACTGCAAGCATCAAGTTCGTTAACTGACAGATCACCTGAGATGGTAATTAGCAGAGCAAGGTATGTCAGTTAGACAGTGACCTGTAGGTGAATTCAGGTGTTTGTTATGTTTGAGGAAGGTGATCTTTCGTTCTGGACACTGAGATGTTACCTGTCCCAGGTAAGTCAGAAGACAGGTAGGTTAAGGAGGTGATTAACGGTGTGCATGGACCCTGATACATATGTTTGGGAAGACAGGTACAGGTATGAAGTGATATGTCAAAATAATTTAATTTTGTCTCTCGTTTGATATACACTACATACAAACTATTTGACAAGTGGTTAGAAGGTATGTATCTCATCAAGGTGAAATGTATGCACGAGAAATGATAGGTTGATAGATGTTAATACAATTAAAGGAATAAATTAGACAAAATACATTGAAATAAGAAAGATCGAGACAAGACAGATTTAAATAGTAGGGGAGAGCAGGGATTATTCAGACCATTTTCAGACAAATCCACATGGACTATTAAATACTAAGATCTGAAAGCCATCATACATGTCTCAATAAAGCTTAATATCTTATCTATTTTTATGCCTTGAATGAGAGTGTTATCTCTCATAGTAAAATAGGTGAATCACATTTTCTAAGATGTCCATATTGTCTGAAGTTACCCCACAGGTAGGGATACTTCAGACAAGGTGTGGGGTACACCTGGACACATACTTCTTTTGCTGACGCAGCCAACAACTCCACATCCCCCCTTTATATGCCGGCAGAGGCGTAACTACCAAAATGATTGTGGATAAACAATCTTACCAAATCATTTGTCGACGATTAGTTTATCGTAGCAATGTTTTTCTGACTATAATAAAGTGCTCTTACAAATACATAAATGAGTGTTACCAATGGTTAAATAATACTCCTGAATCAGTAAAAAGATTTCTAAAACGAATGTACATGGTTCGGTTAAGCCATACGAGTCCATCCCATCGAGCGGCCATTTTAAGCTATTCACATTAAAATGGCAACTTGGCAATAGCTAAACACTAATAGTAGAGTTTTAAATATGGTAAAATGATGAAATGGTCAACCATCTTGCTGTCTGAACTCAAATTCGCATGAAACGTGCAAATTTACCTCTCATACTGAAGAGTTCCACGCAATAAATAATAATAAATAAATAGTCCATTTGTAATGCGCTTAACTCCATTAATTAATTAATTAATCGTAAATTAGCGAAAAGTTGCGCTTCATGTCTTTCATTTCGCGTCCTCGTGTATTTATAATCGCTGATCGTCTGATTTGTGTGCAGATTCGCTTCTTTTCATTCCGTATTGCTAATATACGATGCTGATTCGCGTCTTTATGTGTGCATTTCGATTCTTTTCGCTGCAATTCAAAATTTTATTTGGTAGGCCTGATCTAGTGATAGCTTATCCAGGAATATTCCAGGAATAAACGTCAATTTGCTTCGTTGCATTCAAATAATCACAGATATCTATCCTTCTGCTAATATGTTCAATATGCTTAACAAAATATTATAATTATATTCTAAATATATAAATATTGAAAATTATAATTATTTTATGACAGGGGTTTGATTTTACCTGGAACAATAACAAATAGTCATACTTGTCAGAGAGGATGATCTGTTTGGCAGGCTTTCCTTTATATCTTGTATATCTAAAGATAATATACATACAAATTTAGACAATTAGTCTCTTGTGTTGTGGACTGAATCATTCATAAAGCATGTCAATTAATTTTATTTGAGTTATTGAGTTATTATTCATAAACAGGTAATTTTAGAAGAAGATTGTGAGAAGGATCACCTTGCTTTCAATTAAAACATTCTAAAAGTACTGTTGAGACCTACAAATGGTTAAATATAATGCAATTCAAAATTATCTTATTCAAAGTTATTTGAACTTTCCAACTGCAATATAACTGACTGCAGTAAACCAAATCATGCAAAAAATGCATCCTTTGAAGTTTAGTTCCCAGATGACCAGCCTATTAGGCTCAACAAAAAAGAAAAGAATTTGTTACTGGTTTCCGCCCACATCAGTTTCAAACCCACGTCTCTGGTCTTTTTTCTAGGTTTTAACAAAAGTAAGGGGCAGATTATGAGATAACTATAAAGTTTTAGCCTCAGAAAACATTGGACATAGAAAATTTCACTCTTTTCTGTTGAGATAGAGTGTAGGGGTGAGATTATTGACTGTTTGGAATAGTAACACTTATTTAAGAGGGTTTGTGCTTGTTTTATTTATATAAATAATTGTATAGATTTTGTTTGTTTATCTCTTCATTCCCTCCAAAAAATGTCGTAAATAAATTTTAAAAATAAATCGCGTCATCGCATCATTTTTGTCAGCCTGTAAGACCAGATTTTTTTTTTTTTTTTTTAGGCCTTATTTTGCCTAACAAATGAAGATTTTCCAGGATTTAATTGTAATGCTGATGCTTTCAAGGTCAACCCCAAAAGCCTCGAATTTAAGTGATATGCCTCACACGGACCGTCCCTATTTTTATCTATTTTTATCAGCGATTTCTATCTAAGAAATTGTGTCATATGAATTTTACAAAATGAATGTAAATTTCTTTATTATCTGAGCAAAAGCAAGGGTTCATGATCGAATTATACATAAAGTTGTACAAGTTTCTTAAAAGTGATATGGCACACTTTTGAGAATAATATATTAAATTAGTTTCTATATTCTGGTTATTACCATCCTATTCTATTTGTAGCTTGTCAAAAAAAACAGAAAACGGAACACTTCTTATCCAAAAGATTGCTATAGTGAATTCACAAACAACTGTTCAATTCAATGATGTGACAGACTATACAATATTGGAACATGTGCAAAAGACAATGGTTGCTGAGGAAAATTATGTGTAAATGTGAAATTATGAAATATATACCATCGGTTATCGGTAATATGAAATATATCTGCATTTAAGCAACTCTAACAACCAAAGCACTGATAATGTTTTATACTTGTTAACTACTAATGCTTATTGTTTTGCTTTTCCATTTACATTAACAAATTGTATCTGCATTTTCTAGTTGACTTTATAAAAAAGTTTATCTTACAATTTTGAAATATTCAAAGAGTTTATGAAATATAAGACACTCAGGAAAATGTAGTTTGATGGAGTATATCATCTTCTTCAGAAAAAAAAGGTACGAAAACCTGTACCCACCTGTGCGATCTGTTTCTCATCAAAAGCACCTGTTAACGACAGGTGAGATAATACAAATTCTTGCTTGAAAAAAAATACACCCAACGTCTTGCCAACGGCTTGAAGTGGAAAGAAAAGGACAAATTTACCTGGGCTACTGAAAACCTTGATATTTAATTACCTTAAAGGTGACAGCTCCATTTTTTCACAATCTGACATCTTTGGTATTTTATGTACTTTTAAGCCATAAAATCCGCAGGTTGTTCTCATTTTAAGAATTTTTGCATGTCATTTTGAGCTAGGATCTCATAAAAGACATACATGAAAATCCTTCTACTTGTTAAAATTATGTCAAATTAATAAGCATCATATTTTTGTCATTTAATATTTAGATTTATCGAAAAAGTCTTAACACAGAAAATCCAAAATCAACCTTTGACAGCACAAATACACAAATTTATTGTTAGTAATGATCGAGAAGTTAACATTGATGGTCAAGTAAACTTTATCCCGCAACGGGTAACAAGTTTTTAGATATATATTTATCAATGTCAGCTTTTCAATGACTATATATATATATATATATATTCAAGGTTCATTGATTTTATTTTGCTCAGTTTTAAGCAAAACACAAAATGAAATTAACATTGTTGCACTGTTGAGTGAATTTGGGTAAAATATAAAATGTTACGGAAATGTTATGGTATGCAAATTATGATACAATTTCATGTATTTTGCGTTACTCCATGACAAATTCTATTATAATCACACAAAAAAATCATTACTAAATTCTTTAAAAGGTTAATATTTCAAACAAATTGGGAACCCTGTACTTGTGACCCAAGAAAAACACCACACAATACCACTTTATGGCCAACTTCAATAGCAAATATGAGGCATTGGAGTCATAAAATTTCAAGTTCTGTTAAATCCTAAAACAAGTTTAGACACACATTCAGATGGACGAACAGAGTACTACAATATGGCACTAAATAAATGGTAGCTTTGACTTACAAAATTACAAGTTTAACCATAAAAACTTGATTCTTTATCTGCAAAATTTGGTCTGGGACTTCTTTCTGTCTCCTGGCCAATACACAAGTCATTAACACATCCATGACACATCACCCACCGCCATGTGTCATTAGAGCACATAGGTGTCGACACCACAACATCAACACACTGCCTGAATGCTAATGAACTTATAGTAGAGCTTCCCTACTTAGCATTACAGCAAAGTTTAATACTTGGCAAGGTGGGTTGATGGTTAAAGGGAGGGTTCTATAAGTGTACTTTTTGTGAAAACAAAGTTGACAGAACATTCCTATCTATACATATATAAAGGATATTAAATGAGTGTCTATGCCATACTATGTGCCTGAATATGTAAACATATGACATCAACACAAATATAATGTCCTATTCATCATCAAAGTCATAAAATTTAGGTGAGGTGAGGTGATTTGGGCTTAACACCGCTTTCAAGAGTACATGTATTTCACTTATATTACGGTTGCAAGTATTATGGCAGGGAGAAAGCCCGCAACGCCATGTGGCTATGTATTGCAGTGAAACCTGCGAGCATCGGCTGGAACTAGCGGTGAATTGGTGAATTGTGACATAGTAACAATGTTTAAGACGTCACATCACAATTACAAAGTGATACAAGGGCATCACATGAAAAATATGAACCCTAATGATTTCCCTAACAGATGATAATTTAGAAGTGGAACACTTTACAAGATTCATACAAAGCTTGTCTGAAGCCACAATTAGTGGCTTTGCAGACATTTTTAAGATTGTTAAAAAATGAAGATAAAAGATTTACAATATTGATCAATGATCAATGGATAGCAAAATGGCCATCACAAAAACGGTAAAACGGATATTTGATATGAATTCCATAACCGAAGAGCATTGAGGATAATCGACATTTACTATCACTTTCAGATCATCATTCAATATCCAAATATACAGCACTACATGATCAGTCCTTCCCCAAATTATTTTAAATACCGATAAATGTTTCTCTTGGCGTTGGTTCCAAATATATGGTACTACATGTATAACTTGGGGTCCTGACAATGATTTTTGTATGTATACATGTTATCCTGTGTCTAGGATTTCGACTAGAATATGTTACACCAAGAAAGCAACTCATAGTGAGGATAGACATTTTACAGCTGCTTCAAACACTATTGCTTGTATTGATGCCAGTGCAGCAGCCTGCCTTCAATCTCACGGTACATATAGTGTTTGAAATAGCTGCCTGCCTGCCTACCGGCCTGCCTGCCAATGTGCTGGTTGATTTCAGATGGGGCTGGTTGCAAAAGCAGCCAGCAAACCTAAAATTAGAGCTCTGTAGCTCCTCAGGACCTACGTTATTAATTTTCACTAAGGAAAACATTTACATATCAAATAATAAGGCATTGCCAAGTCTCCAAATTTTAGATCTATCATCCAAATTTGTTTCAAATTAATTCACATTTTTTTACAATTATCGTAGACCTCTGTATTCTTAGGAAGAAGTTAATTTTAAATTCTCTATTGCTTTTAGTTCACTTCACTTCCCACAGAGCACAGAAGTTGGAATAACCAAAAACCTCTGTACTAGCCCTAAGGAGTTAACACACTGCCTTTTGCATATCTCTACCAGGCAATGGTCACTCACTCCTCAGCTGAGCTAGGTCAACATAATGCAATTACATAATATGCAGACTCTGGACTTACACTTGGTTATTACATTGCTCATGAAAAAAGTATTTTAAAGGGGCAGTAGCACGTTTTTTCGCTCAAATAAGTCGATAAAATGTATTTGAAAAATAATGTCACCAACAGTAAAACACCATTCTCTCTTTGGAAAATCAAGTTATAAATGAGTGTACATGGTTCGGTAAAGCCATGGCAATCGTTTTTTGTCATTCGAAATATTAAAATGTGTTCACAATAAAATGGCCGCCATGCAATTTTTGCTTTTTACACAACACTGGTATTACCACTACAGATAATTGGTTTGTGTAAGAAGATGTTGTACCCTCTAAAGAAAATATAAATGACATAAACCATTATTCTAAATTTGAAATTTTAAAAAATAAAATTTGCAAAAAACATGCTACTGCCCCTTTAACCTCAATTTTACTCTTTAGGATTAGACTTTTTCAAATAGAAAATTGTCAAAGCAGACAAAAATGCCTAGCCCCTAGTTCATCAATAGTAAGTTCATCAATAGTTGCAATGTTTTAAAACATATATTAACACTGAATCAGACATGCATAGGATATTGACTTTAATTAAGTTAGCTAAATACCATGTCTACATTTCAAATATTTAAACAGGTTAACTAACACCCTTTTTTTGAGAACGAATAAATCTACAAGACATTTACATGACCTCTGACCTGGCCTTCACCTGGGCATCATCAAAACTTACAAACAGATTACTTACTCTTGACAGACCAAGAACTTGGAACATCATGTAAATATAAGTTGTATGTGAAAGATAAGATTGATACTACACAAAGTTTACAGTAATTGATATAATAAATGCTTCCTCCCTAATCTTTGATTGGTCAGTGCTAACATGGGACTATCCCTCATATTCCAAGACCAGCTGAGAAGTATATGCTTGATAAGTGTCAAAATTGTCATTTATTCAATTAAAATGGAAATTAAGAAAAACTTTTAAAACTTACAACCCAGACTCAAGGTTACCGTGATCAGAAGGTCTTATTTCATGCAACATGGTTAGCCTTCAAAATTTTAAATTGTTCTATCAATAAACATCAAAATTATCTCATAAACAATACTGCTAAAATGAAAGTTTTATAATGGGAAAATACCCTCAAATTAAATTTAAACAAAAAAATATCTTGCAGTGAAATTTGTGAGGTCAAAGTTGACATTCATCTTATGTCATATGTCGTATGTGATTTATTGTCAACTTGCGCCAGTCTTTATCACTGACTAAATTAAGCACTTTTCTGTACTAGCATAGCAGCACACAGCATGAACTTCAGGTGCAGCATGCTGCTATGCTAGTACAGAAAAGTTAACAACATGCAGAAAGTCTGATAGTTCTTGATGACTACAACAAATTATTACCCATATGGTTGAAAATAACCGAGTTAATATTATTGATATGAGCACATGTGCACATATCACGTTTGCCTAGCAACCATTGTTTCACCGCGACCTCCCCTATTTCGTCGTCTGTGACGTCATAAAACGATTGTTCGTGACATCACTGTAGCTTGCCGTCGCAAGAGAAGTGGGCAGTTTCCTGGTTATATTTACGCGAATCAAATGGAATAAAATGGGTAATAAAGAAATTATTACACTCGAAAGTGTGTCATATGACTTTTACGAAACTCGTGCAAATTTATGTATAACCCTCGCTCTCGCTCGGGAAATAAAAAAATTCACACTCGTTTCGTAAAAGTCATATGACACACTTCCTCGGGTAATAATCTCTATGTATGGTATGGATTACAACTTCTTCATTATGTACATACAAGGTTTCTGGGCTACGTCTTGCCTCTTCATCAGGTGAAGTGAGTTGGGGTTTAACGCAGCTTTCAAGAGTATTTCACTTATATCGCGGCTGCTAGTATTATGGCAGGGAGAAAGCCCGCAACGCCATGTGGCTATGCATTGCGGTGAAACCTGCGAGCATCGGCTGGAACTAGCGAACCATGGGTGAGTGTAGCATTGCACCCAAACCTCACTACGTGTAGAACAGTTGTCTCCTGCAGACAAAGTTGCCGTGCCCCTGGCGGAATTTGAACCCCGGACCTCTTGATCCGAAGCCAAACGCGGTAACCACTGCGCTATCCCACCCCCTGACAACTCCGAACTTACAAGCCAGTCAGATACAAGTGCGTTTACACAATTGATTATGGAGTGTGTTAAGCAAGATGTACAGTGTTCAGATAGCTAATTACAACACAGTTATTTATGTGGCTGGACAGCGTAGATAAACAACTTGAAGCCAACTGTTTATAGCCAGTGATATATATATATAGAGGAGATCCGTCTTTTCTTGACTAATACGATTTTTATCTCATCGAGTGAGGTAGAAAGGTTATATTTTCACGAGTGGCGCAGTTATTTTCACTGTAACTTGATAGACAGTTTATTTCACTGATAAATCCCAGTATTTCAATGCTCGTCGTATAATTAAAAAAAAGTCTATTGTCCTATGCTCCAAACCTTTGAGAGAAATACACTTTGGTCCCTTTTGAGACCTGGATTTAAGTATGCAGGAAGATTCAAATAAATTAGCCAGTGATAGACTGGCTTAAATTAGCCAGTGATGGACAGGCACAAGCTATGACTTGCGGAGGAAGTTGGCTACAGCTGTGAACGTGAAGAGATCAAGATAGCCTCTTGCGGAGACACTTGTTGATTCAAGTTCTTATTTAGGATGTTTTTCAGAGATATATCTAGAGTAGACCTCTACTGATATAGAGGGTAAGCTCATTTAATAACTTGGAACCTCATCCCCAGGACTGTGTATGTAGTCTTGAGATAACCTCACTGCTGAAATGTGTATATTTTGATAAACCCTGCGTGAGGTATAAATCTAAATCATTATAACTATTTTAATCATAATCGCCATTGATTGGAGCTTGAGTGTTTATCACCATCAAAGCAATAAGGTAAAATATGTTTGGAAAAGAAAATAGGGTTAAAAATATCAGTCTTCACTTACAGCATGCAATTTGTTTGAATTTGTGCGTCATATATTGACTTATTATATCAAGTTTCACTGCAGTAGTCAAAACTAAAAGTTATCGAATTGTTTTTTATAAAGTAAAAAGAAGGCCATTATACAAACATTAACACAAATGACAGTGAAGCAGTTGAATGCAGTGTTGATGACTGTCGGTACTTAATGAAGAGAATGTTAATAAATGAACTTGTCAAGTGAAATCTAAACAGGAAACATAAATAATGCAACGAGATAGCAAAAAGATATTTCCCAAAACTATCACTTTTGCTGGATTCCTGCAATTAGTGTCCAGAGTAATGAAAGACCTTGTTTAATCTAGGAACACTGATAGCCTTGTAGAGGCTGCTCATAATGATGTCCTATCACACACCAGGGCATGATGGATGATATCAGCCAGCAAGACATGGTGCCACTGATACACTAATACTCTTGTGGTTAATTAGATCATGTAAAACATGTCTGGGGCCACCTCACAGCACTGATGTTTCATTAACAACATGCAGGCTACAAGTTCAGTACGATAGCTTCATTATCTTGAGGGAATCCTGCCTCGTTCTGGTTGTACAGGGCCTATGGGGAATGTAATATGACACCTCATGCAATTTCATTGGTAGTTCCGAAAGTGGGTATATCTGAAAATGTCTCAAATACTCAAAGTATAACAACAGAAGAACACTTACCTTTACATTTATGGGATCAAAGTATAATTGCCCTCAGTTATGTGTCAAAATAAAGTTACTCTCATCAACATTGGCAACACAAACCAACTACAAACAACAGATGTATCCACTTCCGGTTGCAAATTTTACTCAATCCCCCTACTTCTAAGCTTGGATCTTTTTGTTTCAAAATAAATAGAGCATCATTCTAGTGTTTTTATTGGTTGTTGCTCTATCAGTAATCATGTCAATTAAAAGAAATAGGTGGAGCTTCAGTAAATGTTGTTTTCTGGTTGGTCAAAGAACACCACCCTTCCTGAGGCTTTCCATTCACAAGTAAGGGTTTCTGAAATTGTAAATGTGTCAACATCTTTGCCCCTATCGTTGATATTTGTAATTATTATGAAGGATCTATCACCCTAGGTCACCACTGCTGTCTCTGTTTTGTTTAAATCCGATGATATCAGTAATTGAGATGGGCAATCCTTCAGTAGGGGTAAACACAGTGTCTTGGGGGTACCATACTTTATCAACTGGATCTTTTTGTTTCATCGGTTGGATAAACAAACTGTCATTACCATGGTGTAGTTGGATCATTAAACCTAAATGGCATTTAGTTATTTTGACACAAACATCCTGCTATACTGAGGTAATACATTCTGTAGCCTGTACCAGATTCTCCCCCATTTTCTAATATCTAGGTCACGTGACCAATACAAAGCATCTGATTGGTTGGAAAGAGAAAATGTCGTCTGCACGAAATATCTCATTGACAAGCAAAAGATGATTATTGAGAATAGAATAGTGTTTATCAGACAAACATTAAGTTATCATCTTTAAATACAGTATGTAATACTTTATAATATTTCAAACTTGGAACAATGTTTGTATGTGAGGTCAAATTTTATCTCACATAAAGATTTGTACAAGCACATACCTCGAAACTGACACTGCTCTTAGTTTGCACAGAAAACGTGGAAATTGTACCTTGATCATGTCCATTCAAAGTACTATGCTTTCTAACAAGTATTCCAAATGTTTTGAAAATGGTTGGCACAAAAACAGTAATGACGAAGTAATAGAATGGAATAGAATGGGATGTAAATTTAGAGCAAAGCGGGAGAATGCTAACAAAAAGAAAACCTTTGCCTGCATCAAGGTGTGGATGCAAATCAGAAAATACCATGTGCTCCTTAGCTGGTAGAGGATTAAAAATTGTTGTAAGATGTGTAAACCATGTACCAATTTATGTCTTTGTAAAGGTGGTTCTCAAGGCAAAAATCCTCACAAAAATGGCGGCACATGTACAAATTGTCGAAATTAATTATCTGATTCAGAAAGCATAAATTCAAATTTTAGTTATTGTGATTCATATACAACAATAGACTATATATCAAATGATGTAAACACATATTTTCATGATGAGGTTAGTCCTCCTAACACTGAGAATGAGGATGAACTGTAAATTAATAAAGAGATATCTAGATTTAGCAGGATAAGATTCAAGATTCAAGATTATTTATTGTACAAATCTAAATACTAAAAAAAAAAATAACATCAACATAACTGAATGGCAAATATTGAACATTAAGGAAACAATAATTATACTATTTTTTGATCTGTCAAAAATGTATAATTTAACAATATTTTTTGCATCCACACAGGCAGGCAAAGGTCTTCTTTTTGTTAGCATTTGTAAGTTTGTGCCTGGTTTAAAAAAAAAAAATTTTCATTAGTATTGAATGACTTGCTTACAAATGATTTTTTAAAAAGATATATTCATTTCAGAATACAATAATTCAAGTGATTTAACATGATGCGGTCTTTGTATGTTATTTCCCCCCTTCTTGGGGCGGTTGAGCTATTTGTAATCAACCCGACTGCTTATCTCATGTTTATGGTATCGCTTTACCAGATTCCGAAAGCGAGGCGCTGAAATGGCGGGTAAATGAAGAATCTGGGGAAATCCCTTGTGAACTCGTAGACTGATGGGTGTGTGTTGGTGTCAAAACATTGTATCATTAGCTCTGTGTTTCAGCTTGTATCAATGACTGTGTTTATTATGAGCTTGTATCACTGTGTTTATTATGAGCTTGTATCAATGACTGTTTATTATGAGCGTGTATCAATGGCTGTTTATTATGAGCGTGTATCACAGTGTTTATTATGAGCGTGTATCACTGTTTATTATGAGCTTGTATCACTGTGTTTATTATGAGCGTGTATCAGTGTTTATTATGAGCTTGTATCAATGACTGTTTATTATGAGTGTGTATCAATGGCTGTTTATTATGAGCATGTAACAATGGCTGTTATTATGAGCGTGTATCAATGGTCGTTTATTATGAGCGTGTATCACTGTGTTTAATATGAGCTTGTATCAATGACTGTGTTTATTATGAGCTTGTATCAATGACAGTGTTTATTATGAGCTGTATCAATGGCTGTTTATTATGAGCGTGTATCAATGGCTGTTAATTATGAGCTTGTATCAATGGCTGAGTGTTTATTATGAGCGTGTATCAATGGCTCAGTGTTTATTATGAGCTTGTATCAATGGCTGAGTATTTATTACGAGCTAGTTTAAATGGCAGTGTTTATATTATGAGCTTGTATCAATGACAGTGTTTATTGTGATCTTATATCAATGGCTGTTTATTATGAGCATATATCAATGGCTGTTTATTATGAGCTTGTATCAATCACTGTGTTTATAATGAACTTAAATAACCTGTATCAGCCCACATCAACGGCAAATAACCTGTATCAGCCCACATCAACTGCAAATAACCTATATAAGCCCACATCAACGGCACATAACCTGTATCGGCCCACATCAACGGCACATAACCTGTATCGGCCCACATCAACTGCAAATAACCTGTATCGGCCCACATCAACGGCACATAACCTGTATCGGCCCACATCAACGGCAAATAACCTGTATCGGCCCACATCAACGGCACATAACCTGTATCGGCCCACATCAACGGCAAATAACCTGTATCGGCCCACATCAACGGCACATAACCTGTATCGGCCCACATCAACGGCAAATAACCTGTATCGGCCCACATCAACGGCACATAACCTGTATCAGCCCACAAACAAATTCATAGGTGAAAATATATGATCAAAATAGAATGAAATGTGTGTTTCAATAACACATCCTGTATCAACCCTCTACCAATATCAGCCGGGCCTCAAACTAAAGCTGATACAAAATGTGGTATGGAGAAACCTGTACAGTATATCTTTATATATTATACATCGTATGACTATCGGGAGCTTGATAGTGTATGTGAGGTTACATGACCAACAATAATGTCCCCAGTAAGATATAGAGATTATTACCCGAGGAAGTGTGTCATATTACTTTTACGAAACGAGTGTGAATTTTTGTATTGCCCGAGCGAGAGCGAGGGTTATACATAAATTTGCACAAGTTTCGTAAAAGTAATATGATACACTTTCGAGTGCAATAATTTCTTTCATACCCATTTTATACCATTTGATTCGCGTACAAATAGTCAGGAAACGGCCCACTTCTCTTGCGACGGGAAGCTACAGTGACGTCACGAACAATCGTTTTATGACGTCACAGACAACAAAATACGGGAGGTCGCGGTGAAACAATGGTTGCTAGGCAAACGTGATATGTGCACATGTGCTCATATCAATAATACTAACTCAGTTATTTTCAACCATATGGGTATTAAATCAATATAACAATCTGTGTGCCTGGAGCAATAGGAGTTATAGCCATGATTAAATCTTAATAATTACTAACAGATATGAAATTCTACAAACTGATGAAATCTATGAATATATTGGATTTCTGTTCAAGCATGAGCCAGCTGCAAAAATGAAATAACACATATGCAGAAGTTCCCCAAAAATGATTTCAAATGGAAGTATATAAATAAGAGTTTGCAAAGTGAATAATCCCCTATGAATATGTATATTTGCCAGAAGATCAGAGGCCAACACTTATAGTTTCTTTGCGAGCTCAACTCCACTGGGATAATACATCAAACACTCATGTAACCCCTTGTGTTTACTATTGATATTTTTCTTTACTGTGAAAGATGTTTAATAACCATGCTCTAGACAAAGGGCACTGTATAAGTTAAGTATCAACAGTTTACAGGTAGTGGCATTGAAAATCGATTATCATTCAAAACAGTGTTCCATAGGAAATATTGCTTACGTGAGATCAAAATTTGAGAAGATACTGATTTAATAGTTACGAAAATGTAGCACAATGCCCTCAATGCCATCAACTGCATGACAACACAATGCTTTAACATTAAATATGTGACTCACAATGGTGTGACATAAAAAATCTGATGACATCATTATGACATCATAAGTTAAACAGAATCTCACCTTGTCTTCTGATATCAAATATATAAACAAAGTCTTGGATATTTGTAACTTGTGTTGATATATATATTTGATATCAGAAGATACTTTAGTGAGATTTTCTATTTATTCAACATTATTTTATTAATAACTACTCACTTTATTTTATGTACACATACATTCTCTGCCTGTTTAGAACATGATGGCAGAGAATACATCAGTGAAAAGTCAATAATCATGTATGCCAATCTTTATATCGTTATAAAATCGTCACCCAAGTAATTTACTGACAATAAGATGAGGGATATGAAAATTATCTTACCCATCGTCGTCGTCGTGGTAACGTCTGATAGAACATGTAATGGTAGTCATGGTAACCGGTATAATCCATTGCCTGTGGTAAAAGTTGGCGTAATGTATTTGTTAAGGAAGTCGTTGGAAATTATCTCACACGAAGAGCCTCTATCTGAGTTTACATCATCGACTTCCAGACGCGTGCGAGGCACCAGGACGAGGGATGTTTACAGAAGATGCCAGACTCTCTTCTGGACTTCACCATTGAAGAGTGACTCTTAATCAGGAGATTTGTAGAAACTCCATCCAACTTTCTTGTGTTCAAATTGTGGGAACAGACACTTTTGAACTCCACAACAAAAGAGTTGTTCTCAATCAAAAGATTTTTAGAAACTCAATCAAGTTTTCTTGTGTTACATTTCACAGACATGTTAGGATCTCCACAATTGAAGAGAGAATTGATTGCTTTCGACTGACCCTTGATCACATTTGCTTGTACTATTGTGAAGTTATAGACACTTTTGAAACAAACCAAAACCCTGTATATACAAGTTTTCAAGACAGCAGATTTTGCTATCAGTTCATCACATCCGGTCACACATCCATGTCAGAGAAGTTGGTGATGATACTATCCTGTAGTTATTTTTTCACGGCATCTTCCAAGCATTTTTCCAATTTTCCAACCAAATGGCATCTTCCTGGTTTCCATGGAAATGATACTAAGTTATCATGTATTACTGGAATATACAATCGAGTAAAAAAGATGAAAAGAATACATCACATTTCTCATGTCTCAGGAAGGAAAGTTCATACACACTTCACAATAAACAGTTATAACTTCAGATAATTAAACAGCAACTGTTGTGTCTCATCATAGCACAGGCTTTTGGAAACATCTACTTATTCAATGAACGACAAAACCAGTATGTTTCAAGGACTAAGTTGGGGGACTAAAATAAATGTCTCTAAATAGATGAGGATTTGAGTTTGTTTGATTAATGACACATCAAACTCTTTTTCAAAATATTTATTTTTAAAATATTAAATTTTGGTTACCGTAAAATATCCCTGATCTGTTTCCATGAAAGAACTGTGAAGTGTGAAGATTGAAATCAATGTTTTAAACAGAGACCCAGCAGGTATCCTAACAATGTTAGCAATTCTGTAAATTAACCTCCTCATACCTGGCCACTTCACATAGCCATGCTCATCTCGAATATCGTAATTCAACAAATATGAGAGTTCCCACTTTCACAATAGGCCCCACTGACCCCCGACAGATGTTCGGAGATACTTAACAAGACGAGTATCCAATTACTTGATCATCACTGGCGAATGAAAGGTGCATTGTAACTGTCAAAACAACTTATCCAAATTTCAAACTTTCACTTTTTTGGCCCTTCTTCAAAATTACCTTTTTTTTTTCATAACTTTCGGTAGTTTTAGTAATGGTTAACCTGGCCCAAACAGTTGGAAATGTTTGTAAATCTCTCAATAAAGTCACTATTAAAGCAAATAAACTGTCAAATTGTATCACAGGATGTCATTCCTGATTCAAATGCAAACACGCAATAAATCATATGTCAATGAACTTGCTCTGTTTTGGTTAACAAATCAACCTTGGATTAATTTACAGTCAAATCAAATGCTGATGGGAATTGTAATTGTCAAATGAATTATCAAAAATAAAATAATTAAATAAACTGCCAACTCACAATCATCACAGAAAACCATTCCAAAACGAGAATGAATAATGTCACAAACAAGCTGATTCCAGTGGTCTTCAATCTTAATTATCATATAATCCGACTGTCTGACAGTCGTCTTAATTCTTCACCAATCTTCACATAACCCCCTCTGTGCCACAAGCGGCTAAAGTTGTCCAGCTGTCCAGACAAGTTTAATCCATGTTCAACTGTATAATCCAAAGCAACTTGAAAATTGTATGGACTTGTTTAACCCTACACCAGCCACAGGCAGCTAAAGTGGTCCAGCCGATTCAATCCCAGGCACAAGTCCAATGTAAACTGGAAGTTGTATCAACGCACATCAAGCTTCACCGAAGCCTGTTCCTGTTTAAGTCACCCAGCAGAAAGGTTTATTCCAAATTCAACTGTACAAATCCAACGGAAACTGAAGGTTGTAATATCAACAAAGTCTATTTTCAGTTTAATAGAGTCATCCAACCAAATATCTGGCAGGTTAATTGTATATCTACAATTTGTACAAATCCAATGCAAACTGAATGTTGTTTTAGCTTCACTTAACCCGTTTCATGCTGTAAGCAGCATAAGTTGCCTAGTTGAATCCCAAATAAGACAGGTTAATTCCACATGCAACTGTACAAGTCCCAAGCTAGAAGTGAAGGTTGTATCCGCATACTTCCACGAGGAGGAAGTTCTGATCTAGAACAGGTGGTTTTGGGCCACAAAAGTCACTTTCCACGCGAAATATAGGTAAAATGCATTAACATTTACCCATGTGGTCGCTGTATGTAACCCAGCTTTTATCAACAAATCTTTCCTTTGACATCATCATGAAACTGATACTATTGATGAAACCACACTAACATGCATGGTTAGCCATGCAAGTAGAAGTATAATAATAATCACTGAACAAATAAATAATTAATATTTGCTCATTATAATCACATTTCTGTTACCCTAGTTTCATCATTAAATGAATCTTAATGATTTTCTGTAAATGTATCAAAGAAATTTAACCTGATTTGTCTAGTTTGTCCTGTTATTTTTCCATTTCAATTCACCAAATAGTTGTCATATTTTAATTAGGTCTTGTCAATGAAAGAAAATCAATGCTTTTCCTCAGAAAATATAAGAAAACATATTGTGAACCGCAATAATTTTTCTGTCAATTCTGTCAAATCTAACCCCAAATTTACAAATTTATGAAAATAGAAATTTGATTTTGTTTTTATCTCATCTAATTGAAGATTGAAAATGTAATCACACGCAAATATATAATCCGACATAACCCAATCATCATTAACCCTGAAGCACGTAAACACCTGTCACGTAGCACACCACAAACAAATCACAGATCCATGGAACCATATCCAAACAATCCAGAAGAAGAAGCCAGAAGGATTTCCTCGAATATCTCCTCAGCTGAGTATCCCAAGAATCCTTGCAAACCGCAGTCTCCCCCTGAACTGAGCGGCCACTTGTTCCCCTCTGATGTACCAGGAGACAGTGCAAGCTGTATGAAACATCTAAAGGTGAGGGCCACTATAATGAAGTGCCCGTGTCTGTGTTTATGTAGCTGGCTACCATTGAATCCCACCAGGATGGCCTGCAGTCTCACTTTGCCTCCCATCAATTAACCTTAGCTTTCCATGGGCCGGCAAAACAATTCTCGCCCTTTAATGTCAGACTTATCAAAAAGTATTTAGTTTTGATATATAGTGTGGGTATTTGTTCGAGAGGTCATAAAATTTCTTGTTATATGAATAGAAAATTTGACACAAGTTTATGATTTTTAATTTTTTTTATTACGTTATGAAAAGGAAAATATCATTCAATTTCAACTCCCAATTATGAGTCATGCCCTGCATGCATTATTGAAAAAATTAATCTAAATAATCTTCTATTGTTTATTGTATGGATGCCATTGAAAATAGACCAAACTAAACGGATGAAAAATAAATAAGTCTATTTTGAAACAAACGAACCCGAATAGATCTAACATGCCTTAAGAGTATTAAAAGTACATTTGTCTTGAAGATGAAGTAGCCTGCCAGTATTAAAGTTTAGTGGCTTGGCCGGTTCTTACAACATACCCCATGAAACCCCCCTCCACAGCCCGCCATCACCTCTCCATAACCCCCCAATCCCCCTTCCCTATCCCCCCACATGCCCCAGACCCCCTCCCCCTCTGTACAGTTTAGAGGACAGCCACTGGCATAATCAGCCATAAATATTTCCACCATACGCCCATATAAGCTCCAAGCAGGCAGAACAGTTGTCAGCAAAGTCAATATGGGGTAATGAGAACCAGGTTGTGATTAATATTATCAATAAAATGTAACAGGCTGTGAGAGGAAAAATGACAGATGTACTTCTGATATATACAGTAGATACTTACTTACAACAGATACAGATAAGTAATATGATGGTGAATAAGAGACAGGAAATGAGGCAGTAGAAATTGAAGAAGATGAGTTAGATTAAATGAGTTTGTGAACATAATAATTATTATTAAAGTAGACAAAAATATTTAATGAAGTATGTGAAGCAACATCTCCACTTCCTAGTAGTGTACAGAGTAGATACTTGATAAACTAAAATATCTTCCTTTTTATTTTTTGTGGGAAAAAATATTGACGAAATAATAATGAGGATTACATTATTTTTTTTCCCCCATCAAAATATAGCTTTGAAGTTGTAGAAGTGTATAAAACTGAATCACATCAATTCTTTACAAACAAATTAATTTTGGGTTGAGTAAAATTTTGCTGATATTCATAATTTACTTTTTTAAAATGACAATAAAATAATCGAAATAAAAATCATTAAAACTAAATTAATTACATAATATTATGAAAGTAGAGTAAATTGAAAACAAAATCTTGGCAGGTCCAATTAATCAGGTCATTAATTTTGGGTTATGAGCTCAACTGGCTTAATGATATGATAATAAACTGCTTACTCTGCAAAATGAGAGCCATGTGTTAGTGTATATACTGTTTAATGTAGCGTATGTATTACATCACCTGGTAGACCACACTTAGCCTGTTTGATGGACAGGAACTAATTCTTTCTGAGGTTCAAAAGTTTACATTGATGATATACTTATTACTGTGAGGTGATTTGGGATTTAAACCCTAAATAAACACTATTTTTAAGAGAATTTGACTTATATCACAGCTGCTAGTATTATTTCAGGGAGCAAACCCATAATAACTAAGGGGTTATGCATTGAAACCTGCGAGCATCGGATGAACTAGCAAACCATAGGCGATACTGTAATGGCATTCAATGTCCCATTGTATCCAAACCTTAAATGTTTAGAACAGTTTTCTACAGCAGGTCAAGTTGACGTCAGGTTCATCAGCCCCCTGAAACCCCATTTTTGTATTGGTTGAATTGAAAGTTGAATCTGCGTATTGATGAAACTTTGCCAATTTGAACTTTGGATATCAAAATATCAAAGTTTAAAAATATATCAACATTTTGATCAACATGGTTAAACAAATGAAGTTTCACGCAGACATAAATTCTGTCTACCCACAAGGGCATTCAAAACAGTTTTGTTCGTTTTGAATGTTATCAATGTTTTTCACTCGGTCAATACCTCAATCCATTTGTTAAGGCACTGGTGACAGTATTTCTATGTTGTACATAGTATATAGTATACAGCAAAAGTAAGTGACTTGGGCAAGATTTCGGTAAGTGACAAAGTTAAAAGCAGACCTCTGTCAACCCAGCAATAAATTGGGTACCTGGTACATGGTACAATGATAGTCTGACGATCTGGTACATGGTACAATGATAGTCTGACGATACAGTCAGACCCTGTTTATCCTCACAATTTGCTTACAGTTAAAAATCGTCCGGAAAGGGAGCCATGCGGTTAAGCAAATCATAATTTGCATAGAAATGCAAAGAGAAGATTTGAAATACTACTGTGTGGATGTGAGGTGAGGTGAGTCGGGGTTTTACGCCGCTTTCAAGAGTATTTCACTTATATCATGGCTGCTAGTATTATTGCAGGGAGAAAGCCCGCAACATGCCAGTGGCAAAACAGGGAAGAAACTAGCGAACCATGGATGGTACTGCACTGAAATTCAGTGTACCATTGCACCCAAACCTTACTGGGTGTAGAACAGTTCTCTACTGCAGACAAAGTTGCTGTGCCCCTGGCAGGATTCAAACCAAGGTCGTCTTCATCCGAAGGCGTACACGCTTATCACTGTGCTATCCCTCCCCGAATGGCCGATTTCTGGATATACGGGGCCTGGGTCAACGAGGTCGGACTGTATGTCAGTCAGTGCTTTAAGCATGCAATGTGCTGAGATAAATCGCTATATAAATGGACTATTATCATAATTACGGCGATTAACGAGGTGAATTCATGTCAAAGTTGCCATATTATGGAGAAATTAAAGAATCATAAAGTCAAGTGACATACTTGTTGTTTAGCCGGAACCCTGGTGTTCACGTCGGAGGAGGAGGAGTCAACAGAAGTGTTTCCTCGTCGCATCTCCTCGATGGTGGGAGTCGAGTTCTTGTCCAGAGAGGACATCTTTTCTGTAGTCCACGAGTCTCCATTCGTCTCCGCTGATCCGTTGAGATGGAAGTCAAACTTTGTACCTGAAATTGATTTAGATAATCGAAGAGAAGTGTGAAGTGTAAAGAGAGTGTGTGATACAATCAGTATGAAACACATTGTTTTGTAATTTGCAGGAGTCAGAGCTGAGGTTAGTGACCGTTACACAAAACTTTATAGTTTGTCTTCCAGACCATTAAAATACATAAAAGGCTAAAGACAGAGCTACGATAAGACTAGAGAGCTTGGGTTTCTGAAATCTAAGATGATCCATTTTTTCTTCATATTTTCGATTGTTAAACTTTTTGCTGAAATTTTCATTTAAGACACTTAATGTTGGTCTTTTATAGGTGAAATGATACACTAGCTTGTACAATAACCTCTTTATACTAAATTGTTTTATTAGCACGATTCAGTGACATTTTTACTTGTGTGCAGAAGAAATGGTTTCTAACAAACAATAATACTGACATAATGTGGGTAGAGAAATATGGAATTGAGTTCTAGTATACCAATATGCAAGGATTGTGAGTTCTAGTATACCAATATGCAAGGATTGTTAAGATTCAGTGGCAGAGCAGGAGGTTCTGGGGTTTGATGCCCCACTTTTGTTACATTGTGCTTGTTGATTTGAAGAAGCCTGGGTGAACCTCTCCCTTTACAATTACACAGGGATCACTTTAGGCAGGGATTTGGGGATATTTACTCATTGATGTAGCAAGATATCCCATAATAAATACTGACGAGGGGAGAAAATCCCATTGCAAAATTTTTTAAATGATTGTTATTATTTAGAAATATCCCATTACTTTATCTGAAAATCCCATTGTATAAGGCAAAGGGGAGATTATTCTCCCTTTGAGACTCTGCTCCAGGGTGATCCCTGTTACATCATCCTGTTTCAGAGTACAACGTATACGTATGCTACTGCAACTTTCATACCCTTGATGCAAAGGCAGCTCATACCTTCGCGAGGTAACGTATGATCGAGGAACAGTCTAAAACAAGAAAAAAGTGAGCATGGCTCACATACCCCCGCCATCCGCTATCCGTCCATTGAGAATTATAGATGTGAAGGTTACTATGTTCAAAAAACAGCTTCAAGCATCATATTATTGTCCAAAATAATTTTAGGAACTGACTGTTATTACAAATTTCATTCAGCCAGATGTAATATTTTTCAGGTAAATTAATTTTTCCCATTAATTTTCCCATAATATTTCGGAACTGGACTGTGAACTCGATGAAGAGTATCATCTGGACTACCTACATGTAAAATTTCATTCACCTAGATGTAATAGTTTCCGAGAAAACTTGTCCCAATTGGAGCATCACAGCTCTTTTGGTACAAAGTTCAATTTCGGATTCAAGGGCCATAACTCCGTAAAAAATAATATTTCGGAATTTTTTTTCGAACTCGATGAAGAGTATCATCTGGACTACCTCCATATTAAATTTCATTCACCTAGATGTAATAGTTTCTGAGAAAACTTGTCCCCATTGGAGCATCACAGTTCTTTTGGTACTAAGTTCAATTTCGGATTCAAGGGCCATAACTCCGTAAAAAATAATATTTCGGAACTGGTTTTCGAACTCGATGAAGAGTATCATCTGGACTACCTCCATATCAAATTTCATTCACCTAGATGTAATAGTTTCTGAGAAAACTTGTCCCCATTGGAGCATCACAGATCTTTTGGAACTAAGTTCAATTTCGGATTCAAGGGCCATAACTCCGTAAAAAATAATATTTCGGAACTGGTTTTCGAACTTGATAAAGAGTATCATCTGGACTACCTCCATATTAAATTTCATTCACCTAGATGTAATAGTTTCTGAGAAAACTTGTCCCCATTGGAGCATCACAGTTCTTCTGGTACGAAGTTCAATTTCGGATTCAAGGGCCATAACTCCGTAAAAAATAATATTTCGGAACTTGTTTTCTAACTCGATAAAGAGTATCATCTGGACTACCTCCATATTAAATTTCATTCACCTAGATGTAATAGTTTCTGAGAAAACTTGTCCCCATTGGAGCATCACAGTTCTTTTGGTACTAAGTTCAATTTCGGATTCAAGGGCCATAACTCCGTAAAAAATAATATTTTGGAACTGGTTTTCGAACTCGATAAAGAGTATGGTCATGAGTACTCACAACCAAAATTTTGTTTACCTAGGTTGAACAGTATCCGAGAAAACTTGTCCCCATTGAACACAATAAAACTAAGTCCAAAAATTGTCTGTGCCCGATCGGAAGAACATGGTTAACATCTGTACAAAGTTTGGTTGATGTACCTTTGACGGTTTTTGAGAAAATTGACCGGACGGAAGGACGGACGGAATGACCGCTATATTACCCCACTTGCTTCGTAACAGGGGTATAAATAGACAACCAATGACATCACTTGAAATGTGAGTCGGCTTCTGTCGGCGTCTGTGCAATGTGGTTTATCACTGCGGGAATCATAACAATCTCTCACAACCGAGTCAAAAGTTTACCCCACCTTCTTGGATGAACTGCGTGTCCCATGGTCTGCGTCTGAGACAATATGACAGGAAAAAACTCGTCGATTTCAGTTCCCTTATCTAAGGAAGTCGCCATTTTGTGGAAGTGCAAAAGCCAACTGCAGTTTGAAAAGCTCTCTGTGATTTGCTAAATTTTATCGCCAACAGGGCAAGAAAACTAATTGATTGGCTGGACCATACGTCACCTCATGAAAACATATGAGCTCCTTTTGCACCCAGGGTATGAAAGTTGCGGTAACGTACATTATACCCTGAGATAGGATGCAATTACATGTGAACTCTCTTTCAAGATTATTTCACTTATATCACGGCTGCTAGTATTATGGCAGGGGGAAAGCCCGCATCGCTATGTGGCTATGCATTGCGGTGAAACCTGCGAGAAACGGCTGGAACTAGCGAACCATGAGTGGTACTGCACTGAAATTCAGTGTAGCATTGCACCCAAACCTGACTGCGTGTAGAGCAGTTCTCTACTGCAGACAAAACTGCCGTGCCCCTTGCGGGATTCGACCGCTAACCAATGTGCTATCCCGCCCCCTGAGCTCCCTTTGAACATTGCTGGATACGCTAATGGGATGATTTAAGTCGGGCAGATATTAGAGTAGATTATGACAGTAGTACTCTAGGATATAAACAATCAGTTGCAATCAAAATTGGAGGAATCTACATAAAACCAAAGAAAGGATATTAAATCATCTTGGAATAGAAACAAACTAATACCTTTCATTTTGCTTACTAATAGTGCCCTGGAAAGATAAGCTGATTGCTCAATGACACTAAAATTAGAAAGACCAGTTACTTGATGAGCTAAGAAGGATTTCTCCATGCATATGCTATATTTAGCAACGGAAGAAACACACTTTCTTAATGACGACAGACCGATATTGTAAATTTCAAGGGTACCATTTACAAGCAAAAAGAAAAGAAGCCTGAATTGCAAGATGGTTGGAAAAAATGTTTAGGATTACAACTGATGACAACAAAAATCATTTATGAATGAATTGAATTAAAGTTCTTTCACTACATCATTCATGAATAGATTGACAAACAAGCTTCAAAGAGCTCACTTGGTGGGATTCAGACTGCTAGTTCTACTAGGTGGGTATAAGGGGATTTATTTATACTCACTTGACTCAACCATCATGCCTGCAATTATCAGCAAACTTGCAACACATATATTTTGAAAAATGTTTGCATAATTTTTAAAAAAATAGTGTTTTATTATTGTGATTTAACTTTATTAAAACATGAACAAAACTAAATGTGTGCTAATGTCTTTGTAAAATCCTTTATAGGTTTACATAAGGAGGCTCAGTATCTACTGGAGAGAGCAAACCGATTCTTGAAGTTCTTTAGTTTTATCAGAAAGTCAAACTAGATTTATACATTAAACATTTAACACATGGAATATACATGAATATGCTGAAGTTGAAACATAACTGTTGTATTTATTAGTTTTATACAAAGCCAGGCCACTATCATAAGATAGTATTCTAGTAGTACATCTATACAATACATAACATAGTTTACATAGCAGGGATCGATACTCGCACTATTCCGCTGGCTCGAGCCCGGTGAAAATTCAGAAGGGCTAGTGAAATTTGTTTGAAGCACTACAGATTAAGATATGTCACTAGCCCGAAGAGCACTTCGGGCTAGTAAAGATTTCTAGCAAGCGTCTGCCCCTGCATAGGGAATTTAAATTTCATCACTATATTGTACAAGGTGCTTAAAATGTAATCTTGGTCTCCCCAGGTTTTACTATTTGTACCCACAAAGCTCCTACAATCCACTGATTGTAAACTCAGCCTTTGCCTCGTAACACTACCAATTTATCTGACTGGTTACTCATTGCATGTACCTTGTCAGCCAATGAAAAGTTGTGTTTTGAAATTTGATTGTCACTCATCCGTCTTATCATTGGGACTGCTGTATTGCTTGATGTCAAGTCATTTCATTGGCTTGTTATTTATAGTAATAAAAGTGTTCACCAAAAAAAAAAAAAAAAGTGTTTGCCACTAACATAGCAATGTCCCCCGCCGGTGACATTGAGTTAGTAAGACACATCATTGGAGCTACTTTATATATTGCATAACTGGACTTGCATAACAAGACTTTGGGTGCTTGGGTTCATGATATATCGTGTTAATAAGAGTTCTAAAAGTGGTCAAAGTGTTGTGGCGATCTTGAAAATAAGGTCATGGTCACCAAAATGTACTGGTGTGTGTGTCATCCCCCAATGTAGCCTGACACCAAATTTGAAGACTTTGGATGCAACACTTCATAAGATATCGCGTTAACAAGAGTTCAAAAAGTGGTCAAAGTGTAGAGGTGACCTTGAAAATAAGGTCAAGGTCACCAAAATGTACTGGTGTGTGTGTCATCCCCAAATGTAGGCTGACACCAAATTTGAAAACATTTGGTCCAACCGGTCATGATATATCGCGTAAGCAAGAGTTTGAAAAGTGGTCAAAGTGTCGCGGTGACCTTGAAAAAAAGTCAAGGTCACCAAAATCGACTGGCGTCTGCGTCTTCGCCCAATGTAGGCTGACACCTAATTTGAAAACATTGGGTCCAACCAGTCATAAAAGGTCGAAAAGTGGTCAAAGTGTTGTAATGACTTTGAAAATAAGGTCACGGTCACCAAAATCAACTGGTACTGTGTCTTTCCCAAATGTAGGCTGACAACTAATTTGAAGACTTTGGATGCAATGTTTTATGAGATATCGCCTTAACAAGAGTTCAAAGAGTGATCAAAGTGTCATGGTGACCTTGAAAATAAGGGCAAGGTCACCAAAATTAACCGATGTCTGCGTCTTCCCACAATGTAGGCAGACACCAAATTTGAAGACTTTGGATGCAAGGCTTCATAAGATATCGTGTAAACAAGAAATGTGACAGACGGACGGACGGACAGACGCCGCTGAATACATAGCCCCCGTTCCGCGTTGCGGCGGGGGACAAGGCATAAGCTGTACAGAGAATCAGGAATTGAAGGAGACGTGCAATACACTGATGGAGCTCAGCAGGATGGGATATATTTACTGAGAACAAGTGGTTGTCACTAAGGTGACATGATCCCCCGCCGCAAATTTATACTTCAAAATTGAAAAATTATCTCAAAATCAGCAAAATCGACTGTCAAACCTGTCTGAAAAGTCAAAGCTCCACTGTGACCTTGAGAATAATGTCAAGGTCACCAAAATCTAATCAGCCCTTTGTCTTCCCTAGGAGGTGCTTTGTGTAAGATATGATGGCATTCCTGAGTATGGTTCTTGAGATATCCCGCTGACAAGCTTTATATTTACATTAACATGTCGAAAGATTCAAAGTTCCGCTGTGACCTTGAAAATAATGTCAAGGTCACCAAAATCTAATCAGCCCTTTGTCTTTCCTTGGAGAAGCTATGTGTAAAATATGAAAATCCAGTGAATGATTCTTGTGATATCCCGTTGACAAGGGTAAAATGACAAAGTCTCGTCGTGACCTTGAAATGAAGGTCAAGGTCACAAACCTCTGTATGAACATTACTCTTCCCATGATGAACCCATATGCAAAATATGAAAAGAATCCAGTGAATAGTATTTGAGTTATTCCATTTCGGACGGACGCAGCCGAATACTATATCCCCCGCTTCGCGCTAAACGCGGAGGATAATTAGATTAACAACAGAACTAACCATCGAGACAGTGTACTCTTGCAATAGATCGGTCCAACAAGATAATTCTGTAATTTTGTCAATTAAATAAACAACATTTTTAAGGCTGGCTAGTTTTCATGCTCATTTCATACACTGAAGTCTGTAGAGGTTCAACATGGTCATCACAACTATCAGAGCAAGTAGCTAGAGACACAATGAGTTCAGTTCATATACGCAAATCAGCTTCACCAAGCTACCCATATCTCAGGAAACAACAATGCAATCAGGTGCCTTTATTGTCAATTGCAAGTTTTTCTCCCGATATTTAAAGTATGAATATGATCTTTTTGTCTGCATAATCCAAACTCCCATGATCATGTTGGGCCATTCTTTTTGCATAAGTGTAATAAAAAATCACAATCAATTGCAAGTGAATGTAGTGTACTGTATTTCCTCCAACAAGTGCCCGGGCGCTTATTTTTTCAGCACCCCTTGACCCCCGGTGCTTATAAGAGACCTGGCGCTTATTAGAGGAAATGCGGTAAGTAAATATCTGTTTCTTGTTTCTTGGTTGCATCTGGCTCATGTTAACTAAATCCAGCTTAGACTGTCTCTTTAGTTATGATTCGGATAATCTAATGCATTTCCTCAAATCTCTTTTTTTCCTACTCAGAGCCGTAGTGTCCGCCCTAACAAAGAGATAGACTAAGGGAGATAACTCACTAGCTATGATTCCATCCATCTGTTCCAGAGCTGCAGCAAGCACATCAGTGGCGTCCATGTTGGTATCGTGATCGAGGTAGACGTGATACTTCAGTCAGACCAGTCCCGGGTCATGTCTTGTCTGAAATTAAAAATATTATATTAAGAGCTTGAAAGAAAGGATATTTTCATTTGATATGTTTTTAAAAAATATTGTAATACAAATGCAAAAATCAATTTAATTAGCACCTCCTCCCTCCAAACTCGTCATAAACAGTTGATGTAAATAACTTTATGTGTACAAGTTTGACGTTCTTCAGAACTTATAATGAATACCTTATGAACATTCGAGCTAACTCCTCTGGAGAGTTTATTAATTATTCTGTGAATTTATTGTATTTTTGTTTATAACTCATAATAAAGAATCACTATCAACATGAAAACCTGGTTTGTATTTGAGAATCTATTCTAAATTAGAACTAAATCAAAATAAGCTCAAAATATGGTAATACATCAAATAATTACTGAGCACCATGTCCATTCACCATACATTATAATTTAGGCACAATACTCCCACCTTCAAAGTAACTTACATAAGCATTGATAATATATATGTTCAACTATCCTGACTGTGTATTACAAACAATCAATCTCATGGTCAAAAATATAAAAAAAAGCTTATAAAAACATCCTTCGTTTCGTTTCAAACATATTTTATTCATAAGAAAAGGATTGGGTACAAGTTATACAATTTAGAACACCCTCTCCTAAGTGTTTACATATATATATTATTTACATTCTTTATACAATATGGACAGAAGGCAAGAGTTAAAAGGGGAAACAGAGGAACAGTGACAATAATTAAGAAAACCTTTTAGATTGACAAATGTAGGTTTGAACGATTTTAAATATGTTCTGATTTTCATGAACTTTCAGATCTGCATTGCCACTTAGAAGTAATCCTTCATCCTTCAACAACCTGAATTCTACCATTTTAAAATCCTTGTGTTTGATTGGTTTATCTAATCGTCGAACGGAGGTTCGAACACAATTATTGGGATGATTTACTGCTTTTGAATACATTAATTTATGCCTTAACATTCCAGGCCAAACTATGTCATTGAAATTTAAATAGTTATCTTCGCTTTGCAGTTTCCATGTTTGCCTTCTACGCAATTTAATCAATTTAATGTGTATCTGTTTGGGAAATAATTCTAAATTGTACCAATGTTCTAAACAGTGAAACTACAGAAGTCGATCAAGACAGGAGTCAACGTGGTCTCTGCCATTCGGTGAGGTGAGATGGGGTTTAACGCCGCTTTCAAGAGTATTTCACTTATATCGCGGCTGCTAGTATTATGGCACGGAGAAAGCCCGCAACGTCACGTGGCTATGCATTGCAGTGAAACCTGCGAGCACCGGCTTGAACTAGCGAACCATGGGTGGTACTACGCTGAAATTCAGTGTAGCATTGCACCCAAACCTTACTGCGTGTAGAACAGTTTTCTACTGCAGACAAAGTTGCTGTGCCCCTGGCGGGATTCGAACCCCGGACCTCTTGATCCGAAGCCAAACATGCTAACCACTGCGCTATCCCGCCCCCTCTGCCATTTGGAAGTTGCTTCAAACAATTACACAGAACATCGAAACTATTGGCCTACTTTCTTCGCCATGCTTTTACTACACACTTCTACTAATTCAAGTGACTTGATCGCTATCCTTATTATGCTAGTTTCTGTCACACAGAAACATACAGATTTCAAACGGCACACTCCAATTGCACGACCACGATAACCAGAGAACAAACTGGTTTAAGTTTAATGATAGCTAGTTTACCAATCCAATTCTTCATGGAAATAAATATGTTTAAACCACAATGATGTCATAAGCACAATCAGTTAATTATGACGTCACAGGAAATGTTTGCGTCCATTTGTGTGGAGGACAGAATTTCAAGGCGGTGAAGCAATTAGAATCCTATTTCGATATTTCTATTTGATTAAAATCTATTTTATCACTTTATCATCTTGTTTTTATGAATTGTTAACTTATATTCACTTTCTAGCGCATCAAAAATAATAGAATGTGATGCGTCATACCTGACGAAAAATTGATTCAACCGATTACCGCATCACTCAGTTTACTTCCGCAGTGTCAAAGAAACATTTTCAAAATATGGTAATAACTCGATCGTCATGCTAGAATGGAAACAAGAGTCATCAGAAGATGACATATCCCACCGGTTCCACAAAATTTGTAAAACACATCTTTTACAGATACTTGTGTATCTACTACCGTACTTCAGTTAGTGGGTATTACAGAGTTTCAGGAATGTTAAGGGTTTGAGACTTCTCCTCCGGAAGCAGTCAAAATCAACAACAACCAACATCCCTCTAATGTTTCTATGGAAACAGAAAAAAATTAATTTTTCAGAAAAAGTCTGATAATATCAAAAGGCACCACTTCAGTCAATGGGTAATACACATGCAAAGTTTCAGGAAGATATGATGAATGGTTTTGGAGCTGTGCTCCGGAAAGAACCTGTCTCTGAACAAAGTCCAAATTCAACAAGTTTCTATGGAAACGAAAAAAAAATAAAATTCAGAAATCTGAAAATATCAAAAGGCACCACTTCAGTTAGTGGGTAATACACATGCAAAGTTTCAGGAAGATATGATGAACGGTTTTGGAGCTGTGCTCCGGAAACGAACCTGTCTCTGAACAAAGTCCAACTTCAACATGTTTCTATGGAAACGAAAAAAAATCAAATTTTCAGAAATCTGAAAATATCAAAAGGCACCACTTCAGTTAGTGGGTAATACACATGCAAAGTTTCAGGAAGATATGTTGAACGGTTTTGGAGCTGTGCTCCGGAAACGAACCTGTCTCTGAACAAAGTCCAACTTCAACATGTTTCTATGGTAACGAAAAAAAATAAAATTTTCAGAAATCTGAAAATATCAAAAGGCACCACTTGAGTTGGTGGGTAATACACATGCAAAGTTTCAGAAAGATATCATGAATGGTTTTCGAGTTCTGCTCCGGAAACAAAATGATTACGGACGGACAGACGGACAGACGGACGGACAGACGGACGGGGCGATGACTATATCCCACGGTATTACATACCGGTGGGATAATAAACCTACTGTGTTTTTAACTTTTGTGAGTCTAACGTAGATTTGATACCCATTTTTATCACTCATAGCCTCACCCTGACTCGTTCAATTGGCTTATCTCCTAAGCAGTCTCACTTAAAGGGACACTGCATCAAGGATAAAAATGAGTCTCACTTTTATCTACCTATGCTGATTAACGTGCCTGCTAACGAGTTACGCTTCGCTTCACTATTAACATGCAGTAGTTTTTATTACTAATTACTTCAATTGTCTGAAATTGGGGATCTGTGACTCATTACCAGACACGTTAACAGCAAAAGTAGAGAAGTCTGATCTCATATTTATCCTCGACGTGGTGTCCGTTTAATACAGATGCTTTTCCCAATTTACCTCCTAATACAGTAATATTCTTGGCCTTGCTTTAGCTCATGAGCAAAACTGGATTATTGACAAGACATGATTCCTGTTAACTGGTCACTAAGAATGGTTTGTATTAATAAATTCAGTAGCTTAATTGTTATTCCGATAGTCCACTTGCAAGGAATCTTATAACATAATTAAATACTGTTTAACTCTTTAACTTATTATATTTACAACAGTATAGGCAGCTGAAGTGATAATTTATACTCTTACAAAGGACGATTTCTTTAATTTCGCATCCCTTTAAGGTAACCACAGGGGACCCTATAATATAACATGGACTAATATGGTTCAATTTATTTATTTATTTATTAATTTATTTATTTATCAAGAGTATTTATATCACAGTTGCTAGTATTGTTGCAGGGAGAAAGCCAGTGACACTGTTATGACTATGCATTACAGTGATATGTCTGGAACTAACGAACCATGGATGTTACTGCGCAGAAATTCAGTGTAGCATTACACCCAAAGCTTTACTGCTAGTGTAACACTCAGACCATGAAAAAAGTAATTATTCTGAAAATATCACCATTTTATTAAATATTGAAAAGGAGACTGTAAGAAATGGAATTTTCATATAAAAAAAGGCTCCTTTTCATTATTATTATTTTTATTTTTTTTAAGAGTCTAAGTTGTTAGACTACTTTACTGCATGTAGAACAGTTCTCTATGGCAGAAAGAGTTGCAGAGATCCTGACGGGACTCAAACCTCTTGATCCAAAGGTGAGTGTGCTAACCATTGCATCACCCGCTCCATAATTAATCAAATGACTAAAGGAAATCTGTCTGGAAATATTTCGGGTCTCACAAGTAAAGGGGTTAAATGGAAATATAAGATACCGACGGCAATAAAACACAGGCAGTCAACGGGACAGACAGCATGCTCTATGAGACAATAAAACATGCTCGTGATTTAGGACGTCAGTTAGAGCATCGCTTAGCAAATGATGTCATATTTTACGTCACTTTGATTGTTCAAAGCCAGTGAATGTGTTCTACAACGGGAGGCATTAATATTTTTAAAAAATTTTTTATACAAACATAATATCTTCATGTTTTGTATATAAAAGCGAGTAATTCTTTAAGGGCATCTCATATAAGAAATAGAAGACTTGTTGTTGTGCTTTATCGTAGAATAAAACATAGTGCTTTATGCTCCCTGCTATGTTTTATTCAACGATAAAGCACGCTAACTCGTCTTCTATTTCTTAAGTAAACCAAGAGTTATAACTATATGGAGCAATATTGAATATTAATCCTATCATCTACTTGACAGATCAAACCATACAACAGTGTCATGTACAATACAGGCTGAATGCATGTATCTGACTACACAAGAAAAGTATTTTATAACAACCATGTTCCGCTCAGCCGATAACATCTGTCCTTTGTGTTTTATAATGAACACCAGCCCTACAGGAATACTTCCATTAAGTCGTGTATAAATATTGAATATATGGGTAATTATTGATGTAGACAGGAAAGTGTCGCAATACATAGGTTGCATTGGTTCCCTGAATCAATTTCACCTTGATCAATGTAGCATATCAATGGAAAACAGTGGCAGGAGGTTTCAGGGGAATTGAAACTCAGCCCCCCCTCCCCCTCCTTTGTATAATTTGCAAGTAAAGTTGACAGACCCCTGGGTGGACGGACCCCCAAAATCCCCCTCTGGATCTCCCCCTCCTCCACCCATGAAAATCCCTAGTAATACGTTATCCACTGAAAAACATGTAACATACGATGGGTGAATGATGAGAAGCTTGGCTCCACTGAAAAACATGTAACATACGATGGGTGAATGATGAGAAGCTTGGCTCCACTGAAAAACATGTATCATACGATGGGTGAATGATGAGAAGCAAGATATTTAAGACCAAATATAGATAGAAAAACTTTGATTTAGCAAGGTACCTCCCCAAAAATGTCAGTATTTTGGGATGAAGCGGTTCTTGGGAAGGCGAAAGTGTCCTAACATTCAATGCTAAAAGGTTTTCTGACGCCCAAATATTACACCTTGGCGTCACTATAAGAAGCCCCCCATTACAAAGTTCACAATCTTGCCTGGCCCTCCCCCCTCCTCGCTGACAGAATTAAATATCATGCCCCCCCCCAACTTTTGAACCGTTCTTACGCCTATGAATATGACGTGGTATTAATGTAGAACAAACTTTGGAGTGAGGCCGCAAGAAGCTTCATCATTCAAGAGGATATCCAGTTACGCAGTAGACTAAATTTTAACATCAAAACTGTTGTGTGCCTCATTGGTTAAT
This sequence comes from Gibbula magus, assembly GCA_936450465.1. Taxonomy (NCBI): domain Eukaryota; kingdom Metazoa; phylum Mollusca; class Gastropoda; order Trochida; family Trochidae; genus Gibbula; species Gibbula magus. Next base: position 23,385,376 of record OW388304.1, read on the forward strand.
TATATGTGTTTCAGTATATTTGAGTACACATTATATTCTATTAATTTAAATTAAATGACAGTGTTGTTTTCAGATGAAGGTAACTGATGAAGTTATAAATACAAAATAAGGTTAAATTGATGGGGAAAGATATATTCTTATGATTTCTATCTATTTTCTCACCTAGAAACACTAGTCATTCCTTATTGTTAACTATCTCCTTGCTGCCAGCGAGCTAAGCTGCCAAACACTTGCCTGCCTCAATTACAGCCTATCTTTTACTGTTACCCCTAAACTTTACCCAAAGTGAAGATATGAAATCCTTATGAAAAGAAATTATAATTTTTGACAAAAAAGACATTTCCATTTGTCAGAGTCCTATGCATTATTTGATAAAATGGCATAAATATAGAATCTGTTCGCCACATACCCTTTTTTAACTTAGCGAAATCTACTATTCTTTCAGATTTGATTTTTACATCTTAATAAAAAATACCTCAACTTTACAGCAAAAAAACAACATATATACTGGTAGGATTTACAACATAATATTTTTTGTTATCAATAAATAAAAGTTAATTTTAAACGCAACAAATTTCTTCGCAGCATTAGATACTACAGGTTGCAGTAGACATTCATTTATTCACTCATGTTGTCAACTCCTTAGTAAACTAGCTGTAAAATGCTGAATAATCAGTAAATGACATATGACAGTGATTGTCTGTTCTCCTTTGACAATTTTAACAGGTGTCATAAATAAAACAATGAAACTAAAGAAAAATCCACTCTAAAATAAAGAATCAAATTGCCAAATAGAAAATGTCAATACCTACCAATTAGAATAGGAAAGAACGCGGTTGCAAGAAAACGGCGACCAAAAGTTCATAGTGCACAAATCAAAGTAAGGGTAGATTTTACGAACTGTCAAAACCGAAATGACAGCACTCAGCAGGCTTTACCTAACGCACAAAGTTTCCGTCATGCGCAATCAACTTAGTTTTCAATATTTACACTCAACGCTGGTGCTATATACGACATATTGTATCCCATGCAAATGGTAATTCAATACACTTACACACGCTGTCGATATAAGTGTGCGATCGAATTTCTTTTCTGTCGCGTGTCACCTTTCCCAGTGAAATGTACACGGCACGTTGTATTCCGCGCAATTTCTCACAGCGCCCTCTCACGGCTGTCAAGTATTTTGTCAACAAACGTCAGGGAAAGTTGCGTACGGCGCGTGACAAATTTTGATTGAAAAGAGAAGGCTTTTTGCCCTTTTCAAAAAAATACGTTGTTAAAGTTAACAAAAACTTGTTGGTTTAATAAAAACGTTATCTCTTGAATTACAGGCACCGAGATCATAACAATCAGGAAAGAATGAATTAGGTCTTTTAGTTATTTCGTACAGTAGGCCTATTCCAAGAAAGAGAAACAGACAAAACAAGATATGACTAAATCTATTGTCTTAGACAACATTTGCTTGATCAAGTTTTATTTTTCCTCACCATGGCCATGTTCAAGAGAGGTCTCAATTAGCGATTACTTTTAAACCTCTCTTGAACGCGATTGCTCGATGTGAATGTAGCGCTACGTAGCAAGACGAGAAAACATCGAGGAATTGCACCGTGTCGTTCAGGAGAGAATGAGCGCTTCTTGAGCGCTACTTGAGCGCTACCTTGAGCGACCAATGAGCAATTATAAACGCTCGCTGTTATGGAACGGAGCCCTGAAGACGGAGTTATTAAAGACGGGCTCGGGACATAATTTAGACAACCCAAAAGTAATACACACCTCGTGTATGTTCACACAGTTTGATAGACAGTTTTCCATTCAGAAAGCTTGATTCCTATGTAGATGTATCCATTAATGCCCTTCAAAAAGGAAATATTTCAAGCGAAATTGGTTTCGAGTCATTTTTTTGTTCTTGATAGTTAATTGTACACCTTGTTTTGAATGAAAATAGGCCTATGTCATAACACTAACATTTTCCAATTTAGGTTTATAGGCTACCCACTGAAATAGGTATTTCCTTCATCTCTTCTGTGTATTTTAGTCTTGTCAAACGATTTATTGATTTGATTTAAAAAGTAGGCCCTATTTTTATTTCCAAAATGACATATAACATACAAGGAATTATGAAAAGTGCAATGGAAAAGGATGAGCAAGTTATATATTATGTGGAGAGGGCTTCTAAAAGTTTATTTATTTATTTTCGAAACATCATAAAACTAGCATTTTTTAGTATTGTAAGCAATTACTGTTTTTATTTTTTTTATGCCATTCTAGAGTGGGTTCTGTATTGGGGTATTTTTTGTTTAGCCTACACATATATGATAACAATATATGCTTATTGAATAATTCAGGTGAAATATATTACTGAGACTAGAGACCAGCGCATATCTATTAAAAACTAAATACATTGAGAAGCACTTGAATTAAGTCATTGCACGGCATTCTTGATCTTTTATTTGTTACTTTGTGGATATTCTACCAATGCATCTGTATTGGTTACACATTAATCCACATTTATTATAAATATTATAGACATTTGCATTATATTGTTTTAATTCTTATTTGCATTCTGGAAATATCAACACTTATTACATATTGAAAAGGAGCCTCAGTTTCTGAAAATCCAACTCCTCATAGGCTTCTTTTCAATATTTAATAAAATGGTGGTATTTTCTGAACAAATTATTTTTTCTGAATGTAAGGCTAAACCATTCTAACACACAGTCTGCAACACAGCACAGAAGTTTGAAGTAACGTGAAACCTCTGTGGTAACATAACAGCATCCTCGGTTACCCAGGGTTTTATGTATGCTCCGTTACTCTCCACCATATAGTGGAGAGTGACGGAGCATGTATAAAACCCTGGGTAACCGAGGATGGCCTAACAGTTGTTTGCATCTATTTGCCAGGGAGTGGTCATTCCCAGGTCAACGATGCAAATACATAACATGCAGAGTCTGAACTCACAGCCGGTTAATTACTGGGTGGTCTATGTCCTAGGTGGCAATTGTCCTAGGTGGCCTTTGTCCTAGGTGGCAATTGTCCTAGTTGGCATTTGTCCTAGGTGGCTCCCTAATTACATATTTTAAATGTTGTTTTCCCCACACTTATTTATTTTTCTGTACTGGAGAAGAAGACGAAAAGAAGTGTGTTGGTACGATCTCACGTAGCTACTTCTTATATATATAGTCTTATGTTATTGTTTCACCAATCATTTTCAGTTCACATATCTCATGTTAAATAAACAATTTTTCAATTCCTCTTCAATTTATTCCTTTGTGGCCTACCACAGGGTATTCAATAGTTCTCATTTCACATTGATTCACGTTAAAATAAAATTCACGAAATTCTCATTTAACATATAGACAAACTGTATCTCAAGAAAAAATCCAAATTAATTACACAATATCATGATACTCAAAAACTCCATTATATAGCCTACTCTTTAATTTCAAAGAACCTTTAATTATATAAAATAAAACATTCTGAAATAAGTCTTTTGAAATACTTTAAACTTGTGTACTTTATATCATGAAATAAAATTACTTTTAATCAGCAATTCACTGACACAAGATCAATAATTACTCATATGAATTGTGATGTAAGTTACAAAAAAATGAAATATTACATATCATTTTTGTTAGACCCCTAATTCTACGTTTTCAATTCTCAACTTCCCTTCCATATTATACATTCACTTATAATATTCTCAAAGCACATGTTAGAACTCTCACATAAGAAAGATGAGATTACTCTTCCTCGGATCTTTTCTTTGGGATTACTTCTCTTACCTCTATATTGACTGAAGAGCACATGCAATCTTAGAGTGATGTTCAATGCTCATTACAATAGGTTTTAGGCTGTGACTCCTGTGACTCATGTGACCCTTATTGTGGTCACAGCCCACCAACTCTAACTTAGAATCCCCATTGGTCAAGAGAGGCTGTACATTTCAGCCCTCTAGAGTCATTTGGACTGGAGAAGGAGATGAAAATAGCCTTTAAGGTTGTGACCTCTGTGACCCATATTTGGGGTCACAGGATCACCAAATTCTAAACATAGAATACCCTACAGCCAAGGAATCTGTACATAAAGTTTCAGCTCTCTAGAATCTTTGGGATTGGAGAAGAAGATGAACATAGATTTTTAGGTCACGGTCACAGGTTCACCAAATCTACAATTTAGAACACTCCTCAGCCAAGGAGCAGCTCTCTAGAGTCATTGGTTGTGAAGAAGAAGTCGAAAAAATATTACATGGAAAAAGCAGGAACCACTGAATTGTTTAAGGCAGGAAAACCTTTAGACAGTCATTATAGGGTGATTTTAGATATTCGCGTGTGATATTTAAGGACGCGTCCTTTTAGCTATGAACGTCTAAATTCTAACTAACATTTTCTGCAAGTAAGTTTTTATCAACTTTTTGTAGCGTTCATAAAATACCTCGAACTGCCACACATACAATGAGTGTCTACTTACTGACTGGCTCTCTTTCCTGAAATTGTCAAAATAAAAATCTTCATTCGTTCATTATTTGGTTTCAACGGATGACCGACTGGTATAGATACTCCATTAGATACTTCAAAAATAAAGACTAAGACAGAGATTTCTGAAAGCATATCAACTAACTTTTTATTAGCAGCTAGAGTCTGGTGCGAGAGTTGAATCCAGAATGGACGCTGTCCCTCCTTATGAAATCTATTTATTAGCGGGGATGATGTTATAATGGTTTATTTATGGTTATACCGCGCGCTTACGTATTTTGTTGTCTCGATTCCTCGTCTCTAAATGTATGAATCTCGACCGGTGGACATTTGTGAAACTCTTCCCACAATATACTGATAAAATTGGTGTCTCGATGCAATAATGTTAATGTATTTTGAAGAAATTCTAGTTATCTTATTAACCTTTGTCAATACATATAAACCCGAATGGCATTGTTTCATCGAGTGGATTCACAAAAGGAAATATTGAAGAAGTAAAGAAGCTGTATCTGCACCGGGTATCGTTTCACTGATACATCTGACCTCTTCAAGGTTAATCTTACACCATTACTGAGATCCCGAGCTGGATGATTGTGATCTAGAAAACAAACAGCAGACAAATAACGAGGCAACTATTGCATTCTGTAATTGATTCAGTAAGATCATAAAGTCAGAAATAAGCTTCCAATGTCAACTAATAACTGAAAATTCAGAACTAATATGGTATACATAGGATATTGTTTTATGAGCAATATCAGCCTACACGAACTCCGGCGATGGAACGTATAGGTAGGTATTACTTATCCACAGAGCCCTTCCATTATATTCTACAAATTCTTTTTAATAAAATAATTTTAAAATGCGTTGCATTTTCATCCTTTCGTTATTTAAATTTTTTTACATGTAAGGTTGTCAGTTTTACTTTTATCATCAAGCTTATTGGTATATAAGGGGCCATGAGGTACATAAGTATTTAAAGTGAACATTCCAGAGGCAGATAATTCACCATACAATACCATAAGAGAATATACAGGCGTGAAGTGTGAGTGGTTTTGTTAATGTTTCGACATACCTTCCATTATATGTAGATCTTCTAGGAGACAAGTTTGATCACTATTGTTTTAGAAAACTCGCTCGCTCGACTATTTGAAACAAATATTAATTGGCATACATTTTTTTACGGTCTTTTTTTTATTTTCTTCTAAGTGACTAACATACAGTGTATTGATCATGACGGGGCAGGGTCAAATACGTACAAGCATGACAAGATACCAATCACATTTCCCTATATAGTCATCTATATAGCTGACAATTCTTTATTCATATATTTTACCAGTTCATCATTAGATACATGTATATAATTGTAAAGATATAAGGGCCTATCACTGTAATAAAATATTATAGAGAAGAGGTATGTCCAAACAAAATGTCATATCCGTACCACCAACTTCTGGAATGACTCTCAAACAGTTTATATTCTTATGTAGATATTATATATGTAGACTAAATGCACCCTTCATATCAACTCTTTTATATACATCCTGTGCTATTTATTGTTGTCTGTATGTCCAATGTTTGATATTATATGGTCAAACGTTGTTGCAACTTGCTCCATCAGGGTACTTATACCCAGCAAGGCTACTATAGTCCCCTGATCATATAAGCACCTTCTTTCTCGTATCACCGAAGACTGGTTATTCATCGCTATATGTAGCATGTATTTTGTCAGCCAATGAAATGTCGTGATTTGAAATTTAATGGTCGTTTATGAAGCTCATCCGGGAACTAACCAACTTCCCAATGCAAGGGACATAACTCTTGCCACTGACTGTGCTTGGAAATCCGGGCCCACTATACATTTCAGATGCAACGATCAACTATCATGGCACAAGAAAGCGAGGGAAATACTGCAAGGCTTAATTCATCCATTAATGGAGACTGGCAAAAGTTACGCTGCATCTGAAATGTATAGTGGGCCCGGATTTCCAAGCACAGATATCCTAAGGATATATAGCAAGGCCTAAATCAGCCAGTCAGTGGCAAGAGTTATGACTTGCGATTGGAACTGACACTATTGCTTGATTTAAAGTCATCTTATAGGCGGATTATCTATAGTTCAATACGAGAAGGAAGATGTCTATGGGATCAATGAATTGAAGTAGCCATGTTGATTCTGATACACTGATGGAGCAGGACGATTGCTTGTGGTCTCAATGATTAAGAAGCGTACATTTCTCTACTAAGCTACGAAGACGAAAGGAACGCAGCTTGTCGTACTGGTGATGTTTGGGATCTGGTACCTGATCAGTAAAGGCGAGTACTTCACCTCTTTGTCTTCCCTTCTGACTATAATACATTCACGGGCAAATAAACGATAAATTGTTAACAGAGTAGTTTGATTTTGAATATCTGATAATTTTTTGTGAAGTGTATACACAATGCTATTCAGTAGGGTATGAGGTGTTTAATTTATGGGACTGTTAGAAAACAGTGCAGAAACCACTGTATCACTATTTTTCAGACATAATGTTTGACATTAAAGTAAACGTTTTTAAAATATGGAAATTAAGTTAGTAAAATATGTTTTCAATATAATTTACCTTCTTGAACTTTAATTCGTTGACGTATCATTGCTTTAGGAAGTTATACACCACGCACAAAGGTGACACGAACGTTCTATATATTTCTTCTGTCTCACCTGTATTGGGGGATTCGAAAACGACGACTTTTTAAAAGTCTTTTTCAGGATCACGAACAGAAAATGTTTTTTGTTTTACTTTGGTTGGCTTTTTGAGACATGATGCAACGGCTTTTTGAGACATGATGCAACTAAGTTTCAATCATATTTATCGCTAGTGGATTAACAGATCTTATATTGTTTATGGTAACGTTTCTCTTGTCCAGTAGTTCATACTGATGTCTCTAATGAAACCAAATTAAAGCAAAGTTAACTGTAGTCCACTATAAAATGAAAATGAATAATTCTCAAATATTTCCCTATTCTACTGTTTATTATACCGCATCTACTTAATAAGAAAAGGTCCGGACATTCACTGTTCCGCCATTCGCTGGTTCCGGCCTACATTAAATCGAGTTTCAGATTTATTTTCTTCCACGATATCACCAATGGTTATTGATACAATGGTATCACCACATTGTCCTGAAAATAATTCAGTTGTCAACTGTGAATGAGGTTCAGCAACATTAGGCACTGTTTTTCATTGGATTGGACGGGTTGACTCCCTGCCTCACATAGTTTCAAGGTTTGAATGTCCTCCCCACATCGTTTGAAGGGTTGACTCCCTGCCCCACACCGTTTGAAGAATTGATTTCCTGCCTCACATAGTTTGAAAGCTTGATTTATTGCCCCATACTGTAGCAGGGGTTGAGAGTCTGGTGTTATTGTAGACATTATTCAGAATATGCCTCTGTCCACCCAGCAGTTCTGATGGGTACCTGGTGAAGGATGGGTTTCAGGCAACTACTAAGCACTGGCACCTCGGGTTAGATCGGGGCCACGTTCTTAGCTTGCATTCAACGTTGATACGTGCGCTACATAATTATAATCATTATTTATTATCAATACTGGCGCCTTTCAAGACAAATGTAGTATACGAAATGATGACAGCTCGAGCGCAAAGATGAAATAACTAAACTGACTATTAACCTTCCTTGTGTTAAAGCAACACAAAACAAGTATACATGTGAAATAGTCGTATTATTGGTGATGAAATCTGCACTGTTATCTTTACGATCATAACTATTTCAGTAATCCATATTATTAACATTACCCACTTTTCTTTGTGAACAGATGTCACCAAGACAGAAGAATATCCATATGCAAGTACAGATACGAGTAACGAGAATACTGCAAACGTTTTGATCATCGCTTATTTCCGAAGTGGATCAACATTCCTGGGCAGTATGTTTGATGCCAACAGTGACGTATTCTATGCATTTGAACCCCTACGAGCTGTGGAAGTCGCCCAACAGAATGGATCTGGAGTTCTGCATTATCTCGACGGGAAAACACGGTAGAGAAAACATATCTGTTATATAAGATACATTTGTCGAATTCTGATCTCGCCACTAGCGGATCCGGGGGGGGGGGGGGGGGGGGGGGGGGGTCCAGGGGGTCCGGACCCCCCCCCCCCCCCTTTTCAAATCCATGTATAAGATTTGGGTCCTGACCACCCCCCCATCCCCCCACCCCCCCACTGAGTGCAAAACAAATTTTTTTGGACCCCCCCCCCCCCCTTTCAAAAATCCTGGATCCGCCCTTGCTCGCTATAGGCAACATGCACAACCACCAGAAACTAAGGCGAGGCTGCGCCTCATGAAATTTAGAAGTGTCTTACAGTCCCAATAACAAAACACATTCACCTATGGCTCGATGATATTCTCTATAAAGTTTTCACATTGCATTAGACAACTGATTTCACTCAGACAGATATTTTGTATAAGCCATAAAGTATGGAGGTCACCCATTTACCTGTCATCTAGGACTCGCCTTTGTGACATTAAGGGTCTCGTTGAAATTTCAAGTTTTGTATTCCGAATGACACACAAATTATCCATCATCCTTATATAAATTTAAATTTAAAAAGACAAATGAACAACGATTTATTCATTAAAGCTACGTTATATACCTCGTAAGTCATGGTGAACGTACACATGGAGCATAGATATTTATACAGCAGTTTATCTTTTAAACTCTTTCTAAGCCATTACATATGCTACAGTGATAAAACTGTTCCGACGATTATTTTGTATAAACTGCAAAGTTTGGAAGTTACCCCTTTTAACTGTCAAAGTTAGTGTTTATCAGAGTGTAAAGGAGCCACATAACCGTTACTATTTTAACATAAGACAAGGTTTAAATTATCATGCATGGTTTATAACATGTTTGCAATATGCTACATTTTACTCATATGAAAAGGATCGGTCAAGAAATAAAATTTCAAATATTTCCATCGTTTACCCAGATCCATAGGAGAAGAAACATCTCAGCGGAGTTTCACGGACATATTCAACTGTGATCTGGACCAGCTGAGCACTGAGCAGCTCCACGACCCGTTCTGGTTCCTCTCCAACAGAGGCATACAGTACAGGCAGTGTCTCAACACGGGACCATCCTCCAGGTGCAGAACAAACTTTCTTTGTTTGTTTATTGGTAAAGCTACATCTAGACATACATGTACTATAAATTTACATATCTAGTTTGCTAAAAAAAACCAAAAAACTTAGACACAAGGAATACATAAACGTTTCCTATTTTAATAACAAGACAATGGATCGTGGTCATTAGATCTAGACACATTAATAATAAAATTAAGGCGCAGTTATCAAGAGTTTCGAATTTTTCATTCAAGTATCCTCAAACATATTCTTACAACGTACAACACTACACTTCCCCAATCATCGAACAGCGCAATCCATAGCTATAGAACTAGAGAGCCATCAGGACGTATACACACCAGTATTTTCGAAGCACTCTTAGCGCTAAGATAATCGTAAGTGCCATACGTTAACATTGACTTACGATTATCTTAGCACTAAGATAGCTTCGAAATAGGAGATGCACACCTGTCAACCAAACACCAAAAGAAAACAAATCCCCCTTAAACCGTTATGTTGCAAACAATTTCCTTTCACGTCCCACCCAACTTCCCCCGCAATACATAACTTGCATCGGTCTATTACTGGCATATTAAATTTGCAGTATTTCGACATTTTTTCTGTGCCAGCGTACCTGCGTTCTGCAAGTGGACTTAGAAGTGCAATGAGAAATCTCTGGTACAGAAAAGCCGAAGAAATGCAGCAAGGTTTTAATTAGTCAGTGATAGAGACTGGCGCGGCTAATGCCTTACGGAAGAAGACTTTTCACCCCCCAAAAAATTAGTTACTATCCCTGTATACACAATTTCAAGTTGACATAACAACGTTCTTTAACCGATCATATCAAAGAAGTCTGTGAGAATCACCAAAACGGCTTTATATAAGGTATAGATATTTTATGAAGAGCATGTGCCTTTGAAGATTATTCACATGTTCGGAACCAAAGGCTATCGATTCATTGTAACGCTATAATCAACAAAACCCTGCTCTGTGTATTTAGTATATTTAACTGTATACATGTCATTTTCTTTCTGTATTCACCTTTCGTTATGGAGAAAGGATATATTATGATATGTAGTTAATATCAATCTTACAGTTTACCTTGCTCCGATTCCCAATGAAAAACACTCTTCCAAACCGTAATAAGACTAAACAAGAAAACAATTTCACTCCTTATAAACAGACACGGAACAGCGGAATCTATCAGAAAGTGTCTACCCAAGCTAGTTTCCCAATGTCGCAGCACCAGCATCAGGACCATCAAGACAATCCGCTATCCCGTGAGTCCGGTTCAGAAACTTCTTGATGCAGATGCTTCACTCAAGGTCGTCCATCTTGTTCGGGACCCCAGGTCAACGATTCATAGTCAAATGAAGATGCATTTCAATCTTGACGGCCACGTCCAACGTAATCTTGCGGAATATTCTCGTCAATTTTGTGAGAAAGTATCTAATGACATTTTCATAACTGGCGAGCTGATGGCTTTGTTTCCTGAAAGGATAAAGCTTCTGTTTTATGAAGATCTTACCTTTGATACCCTGAATGTTGTTCAGGATCTCTATTACTTCCTTGGAATTCCTTTAAAAACTGAAGTCATAAACCACATAACTAAACTTAAATCTAAGGAGGAAACAAATTGTGTATTTTGCCTTGGTAAGGGTAACGTGACACATCAATTAGTTAAATGGCGGTTAGAAATGAAGTTCAATGACGTTCAAGTGATTGAGAACAGCTGTGAGGACCTTATGCACTTTCTTGGGTTTATTCCTTCGACAACTGAGGCTCGCTTACGTAACGTTAAAGATCCACTCCGTGGCCCTTTGCAGATGTCTAGTGAGTTATTCAATCTTTATTAATTAATCAAATCAAATTAGTAATTACATTTTTTTTGTCATTATCGCATTACAGCATGTCTAATGAGTTAAATGAGTTAAACTGTATCCTGTTTTATGTATATTTGTATCATCAATGAGAACGTGGTTATATCCTTGTGTATGTTTTAAGCAAAATGTTTCAGACTAAACTTGGCTTCGTTCCATAACAGCGAGCGCTTATCGCTCATTGATTCGCTCGCTTTGCTACGCAGCGCTACATTGAGCAATCGCGTTCAAGAGAGGTTTAAAAGTAATCTCTAATTGAGCGATAATGTTGGAACCTCTCTTGAACAAGACCCTGTATTAGCTAAATACACTACAACTACACTACAACATAAGGTGTTCCCTGAATGTTGAGAGGGTAAAACACGTCATAATTATTAAAGGGCAGGGTTCTATCACATGATTTCAGCTAGTCTTGGGTTCCCTACCCCTGCTCACAGGTTCATCACTAGTCAAGGGGGCGTATATTTTCATTCCCTTGTAAATTGATTAAAATAACAACCCAATGAACACTATCAACAATCAGTCGGAGTCCCTTGCACATTCATCTAGCCATTTGCAAACTACCAACTTACCCGCAAGGCGTAACTCGCGTCAGTATCTATGCTGCATTTTGTTTCTGTAATATTTCTGATACCAGGTCTAGGTACAGTACACTGCCAAACTAGCACAGAAAATGTGGCGAAATGCAGCAATGTTTAACTTAGCCAGTGGTATAGACTGGTGTAAGTTATAACCTACGGGGAAGTTTGGCAATAAACTGCTTCAGCCGGGACACTGGCTGACCACCTCACCGTCCATGTCTGGCGAGTAGAGATAATAGACAAAGCCAGACTGAGACAGGCTATGTGTAAGTTTATAAATAAACACATCAACATAAATATGTTATCTCTAGCACGTCAGCTGAGGTCATCTGGTTGTTGGAGACCATGTGACGTATGAGTCAGCCATTCGATATGGCGACCAATACATGATAAAATTGCTGTTATGAGCAGAGCCGGACAATAGGAATGCAAAGAGAGAACTTGGCCTATAAACAAAAAGAAAAAGGATTATGGCATCGTTCACTCATCATGGTGAGATATATATTATTTTGTTATATAACTGACGTTGTAATAATAGCATTGACAGGTTATGTAAACAAATTGTATCATTAGTTAAAATTTTTCAACAAATAATATATTTTCCAGGTATACCTTGGTTATAATAATCTTTTTTAAAGACAAAATTGGCTTATATGACTGCTTTAATAGTCACCGTTATATGTTATTAAGTATCTGAGAATAAGATACTCAGTTATATACATCTTTCTATTCATGTATTCATCTGGATGGACAGGCCAAAAAGGAACTATATTTTTATATAAAAATCATATGACATGAACTACAACTGTTTCTCTTGTCTGTTTTCTTTTTCGAGAAGTGATGTGAATGCAAAAATTGTGACAGAGAATTTAAAAATACAATTAAAGCTTCTTTTTTTATGTAAACGTTGTCGGTCATTCAAATGATACAATAAGTACAATGACATTCAACTATCACATTCACCATATTGACAAATTTAACAAACATTTTTCAGAACTTGAAACATGGATGGACGCACCTCCTACCTACGAGGAACTGTTTGGACCCCAGGATGACGATGAGGAGGAGGAGGGGGTACGGACACCATCCACTGAGGTACCAGAGGCAGTAGCTGAATTCCACGCCATGTTGGAAAGCGAAAACAAAAGGTTAACCTACAACCAATCGTTGGTTGTGGACACACACCCTAAACCACCGGAAGCTCCCCATTTTTTGGCACCTGACCTTCGACCCTGGATGAGGAGAGATGAAGGACCGGGGGAAGGAGGGGGCACATCCGTGTCAGAATTTGGAGCGGACTTGACAATCCAGAGACCACGAATGCCGTCTGCCCTTCAGGGTTTGAGGAGCAATCGGACGACACTAAGTTCATCAATAGGAAGCCCCTCACACAGATCAGAATCAAGGTCTATAGAAAGTTCTCGGACGAACAGGGTAGACTCAAGGTCAACCGGAAGTTCTCGGGCGTTCCCTAAAGGTGCAGAATCAAGGCCAACAGGAAGTAACATTCAGACCTCATCCCACCTGAACCTGCCAAGGACAAGTCAATATGTGAATCAACCACCATCACGTTTGACCGGAAGTAGCAGTCAAATAGATTCAAGGTCAATGTCGGTTGGGTCTATAAACGGTCCGGGATGTGGGGTTCCAAGATTTGGATTGTCAAAAAGGTATACACTTTTTGAGTCTTTGTTTGCCCCTATGGATCATGGACCTAGTGCTCACAGAAGGAGACCTCCACGAATTCGAGGCCATGATCACCCTAAAGGCTGTGCTGTTGATTGACATGGACATATTTCGCTGTGATGGTAAATACTATTGTCAGTAAATTTGACAATCAATGTGTATAAACTCGCACAATCGAACAGACGTATGGATATATTACACATATGTCCATGTGAAGGTTAACCTTCAATATTAGTATGAAGAACGACATATATATATATATATATATCTTCAGTTACGTTCTTGATTATATATTCAGTCAAATATGGAAATGTTTTTGAAGCCCCTTGAAAATTGTTTCAACATTTTCGCGAGAGCATAAATAGAGAGTATAAGTATGAGAGAATAATACCATAATTAGAGATTATAATTGTGAGAATATAATTATAAGAGTATAATTAGAGAGTATGATTGTGAGAGTATAATTATGACAGTATAATTAGAGAGTACAATTGGAAATACAGGTTCTGGATTTTTAAAACTATTTTTTCATGTATATTTCTACAATGTATATGATATATAGAGTCTCACCCAAGTGTCTCCTGAAATCAAATTTCGCCATGTAATAAAAACACATATGTTTATATCTCTCCTTGGTCTTATATAACTTAATTGTAATTTACCTCAAACCAATGAACACTCGATTAGTTATGTTAATAGCTTAAAGACGATAGGTGAGAATGCATATAGAAAGTTTTATACATCGCGTCGCAGAGTTGCACGAAGATAAACTGTGAGCTCAGGCCCAACCTATCGCGACGAAAATATTTGAAAGACCTTAACACATGTGTTACCTGGTTTAGATACAGTGTTTCTACACGATGTGATAAAGAAGCGTTGGACTTTGTTGTTGTGACATATGTCTGATTATATTGCTTGCTGACATGAGAATGTTGCAATATATACAATGTAATATAAATGTGGAAATATAATTTCGTAATATACGTGATTAGTTTCCCACTTCCTAACATGTCCATGTCATTTCATGATATGATTGATCAGTGCTGTATAGATTAAAGCTAATGGACGTTATTGATGTATGCAAGATCTTTAAAAGACATTTTAACTATAGGAGATTTATTGTATAAACACTTCACCTCGTAGCTTCTTATACCAATTCACCTGTTGAAGAGATCAGATTAAATCAAGAACAGTTCATATGTTAAGACGACTCAAAGAGAGTTGGTGAGACTTATATGATATAATAAATATGCCTATTATATTAACATAAGACAATTACACCCATTAGAATACGGATAAGCATATCTTAAATATTACTATGAAAGTTTAACAATAAGGTTCGATGTTGTCTGAATGAAATAATTGAAAGGACATCTTGGGAATACTTTAATATTAGATGTAAATTATTGTGCCCAATGTTTGAAGACCAACTTATAACGATGGCTGCCATATGTTCTAAGGTAATGATTGTATCTATACGTCATTTTTGGAAAATGAAATGTTGGTTAACGCAAAGAACCTCGGGCGACATGATAAATATTTCTTTGGTTGGACAAATAGTTTTCTGTATTCTTGAAATGAACTGCCCGGTGACACGTACTTACACTTGAAGTGATTGATTGAAAACATATTTTTATTCATTTAAGAAATGGATTTGGCACAAGTTATGAAACTTATAGAAGCCCTCTCCACGTAATCGACAACTATTTGACAAGGCTAAAATACATAACACAATATATGCAGAAGATAATAAAACATCTACAAGTGACGAAGTGGATAAACAAGTAATATACACGCAATTAGAAATGTTATTCTTATGACAAAATGCACTTTTAATATGGTAAAAACATACATTAGTATTTATGTATTAATTGAACCGTTGACTTTAATTCTAAACGGAAATTAGCATGTCTTGGACATCTCAAGAAGAAATGATAAACATCTTCAACTAAAGCACCACAAATACAAGATTAACTTTCAGATAAATTGACACGATACAGATCAGCGTTTAGGGAACTACAAGAATTTCTTAACTTACTGTGTATAATGTTCATCTTCCTATTACCGAAAAGAAAATATTGTGGGATTTTACATACTTTTCAGATAATTTTGCTTTAAATGACGATAATGAATTTGAACATCTTATTGTAGAGGAAAGATTATTCCATAGATAAGCACAGTCATAAATAAACAAAACTTTTGAAGGACTGCAGTTCGAAATTTTGGAATAGATAAGTTTGATTTAATTTGTTACGCAAGTTGTAATGTGAAATAGTTACAGTGACTGGTGGAAGTAAATTAATCAGATAATCTGGAGCTTGTATATCAATAATTTTGCAAAAAGTTACTAAGTTTCTTATTTTTACGTCTAATTTTTAAAGGCAACCAACCAGTTTCTTTGTATAAGCTATCTCTTGAAGCAAACTTTGGTAAGCCAGTTACAATTCTTGCAGCTTCAAGTTGGACCTTTTCAAGTTTGTCACACAAAACATCCGAACAGTTATCCCAGACCTCAGAAGCATATTCTAAAATGGGTCGAATATACATTTCACACATACGTGATAAAATACTTCTATTCAAAACATACTTTAACACACGTAGAGAAGAGATTAGTTTTGAAGCCTTTTCTATGGCAAGATCAACATGATTAGACCATTTAGTATTGTCCGAGAAGATAAGGCCAAGATGTTTATGTTGATGTACACGTTCCAGTTGATCATTATTGAATACTAATCTAGGTACCTGAGGACTATTACTATGGCTAAATAGCATGAATTTAGTCTTATTTGGGTTAAAGTTAACCAACCATGTGTTAGCCCATTCATGTACTTGGGCTAAGTCATTGTTAAGAGAAGTTTCAACATAATATAAATCTTTTCCAGCAGCTCCGAGTAATGCATCATAAGCAAACAATCTAGTGACGTTTTGCAAGTTATCGGGCAAATCATTGATTAGTCCAGCTTCAGGACTGTAAATAAAAATGAGCCTTTAAAACAGCCTAGGTTGTCCTTCAGCAAGTCTAGGCATATGAATGAGACCAAGAAATAAAAATGTTGAAAAGCATGTAATTATTTATTTCAAAAATAAAATATTTCATAGACTAAATTTTACACAAGGAATAACAAAGGGGCAAGGACAGATCCCCGGGGAACCCCTGCAGTAACATGTAGTTCTTTTGATAATGTACCGTTGATACATACACGTTGTCGTCTATCGGATAGATAATCCGTTAACCAATTCAGAATGCCACCGTGAATACCATAATGTTCTAATTTGTAGATGAGTTTCAATGTCAATGAGTATAATGATTTGCAGTAAAACCTGATTGGAATTTGTTTAATATACTATGCTTATAAAAATGGTTTTGCAAATGCTTTAACATTATTATTTCTAGAATTTTGCCAAGTATAGACAGTAGACTAATAGGTCTGTAATTACTTGGGAGAGATTTATCTCCTTTCTTGAAAACAGGAATAACAGAGTTGGAAATACACATGTGGATGCGATCTGATTTGTTGGCTGGTAAGGTCTTAATCGTATCTGATACTTCTTTTTCAGTAACAGATCTAGAGTGAGTGAGTGAGTTATTGTTTAACGCCGCTTCGGCAGTATTGCAGCCATTAGCGGCGAGATATTTAATTTATTTGCCTAATTTAAAAAAGAAAATTGCAATTGAAAAACAGAACACGGCACGAAGGCCGTAAACAGATCTAGAGATACGTGATATACTGTTAGAACAGCGATGATTTATTGGTGGTACATTCTTGCCACTATCATTAATATTTGAAACAGATACAAAGTATTCATTTAATGTTTGAGCTTTCTCAAATTCTGTGAAAGTGATAAGTGTGCCATTGACCTTTTTGCAAATATGATATTAGTTTTTTTGTTCACAACCATATGGATAATTTGAATATCTTGAAATTATTTTCTAAGAAGTTTTTGATTTATGGTTATTTTGAAATCATTTTTAAAAAAACCAAACAAATATGTTTTGTTTGATTGTGTGTTATATATGTACTATAGTATTCGCTTAAATAAAAACAAGACACGTATATTGGATGTTAACTTTTCAGTTGTCAAAATATTCATCAACGCAAACGACGACTTCGAATTCAATAATTTCGCACTGCTGTACTAAGGAAAGGTGCATCCATTGTGTTTTTGTGGGTCACAAATGCCAAACGTTATACCAACGACATAAAGGTAAACGTATTGATTTCTGATCGAAAACCGGACAATGCAACGTGTGTGGTGCGCGTCAATTAGTCTTGCAAAACTATTTCTTGCAATTATCAACACAAGAATGACTTCATATATGGAATCTAACTCTCTCTTTGACTCAAGACAGAACAACAGACAACATATTCATATTTAGAACTTTGATTAAAAAGTTCAAACAGGCGAGGAGAAAACTATATACCTGTTTTGTTGACTTTCGAAAGGCGTTTGACTCTGTATGGAGAGACGGACTATTGTATAAAATGTATAATTATGGTATAACAGGTAGAATATTTAATCTCTTACATGACATGTACTCTAATGTGATGTATTCTATCAAAACGCAAGATGGAGTGACAGAACCAATTTCATCATCAGTTGGTGTTAAGCGAGGATGTGTGTGCAGTCCTACCCTTTTTAACATCTATGTGAACGATATACAGGACTATTTTGAAGCCCGTAGTGACCACGCTCCTCTTTTGGATGGTCAACACCTCACACATTTGCTCTTCGCAGACGACCTAGTTCTTTTTTCAAAGTCACAGAAAGGACTTCAACAGAATATAGACAATTTAAAAACATTTACAGAAGATTGGAATCTCACTTTAAATCTCTCTAAAACTAAAGTATTAATTTTCGGCGGTACCAATGCAGATTCCAGACATGTGTTTCACCTTGATAACACGGCTATTGACTTTTGTGACTCATACACCTATCTTGGTGTGACTCTTCATAAGAATGGTACTTTCAAACTCGCTATTGAAAGCCTGAAAGGGAAAGCAATGCGCGCTTGGTTCAAAATCCGCCACAGCCTGACTCCAACAACTCACTTCCGCCCCGATGTCATCCTTCGTCTGTATCGGTATCTCATATCACCAATCGCCACTTATGCATCAGAAGTTTGGGGCAGCGATATATTT
This sequence comes from Gibbula magus, assembly GCA_936450465.1. NCBI lineage: Eukaryota > Metazoa > Mollusca > Gastropoda > Trochida > Trochidae > Gibbula > Gibbula magus. The sequence goes on from OW388304.1 coordinate 23,404,257, forward strand.
AAATCGATATCAGATCCGTTTCAAAACTGGAGTAAGCTGGCTTGTAATACAATAACCATTAAAACAGCTAAATTAATTCTCGGAGTACCAAAGAGAACCAGTAATATCGGATGCCTTAGCGAGCTTGGACTCTACCCTCTATCTATAGAGATACTCTCTAATGTATTCAACTACTACAAACGACTATTGCGAATGGATCAAGACAGACTTATATATGCTGCCCTACAAGAAGATAAGGGTCTTTCAAAATCATCCTGGGTCTCAAAAATTGAACAACGTCTTAAAATATCATTCCGTTCATCAAACATTTACAGTATCTCAAGACAGCAATTCATGGAATGTTTAAAAACTGAATTTATTCAAATATACCTCAAGGAAACTGATCAACTACCATCTGATAAAGGAAAGAAATTACGCCTGCTTGGACATATTGAAGACTCGTTTGGCTACAAAGACTATTTAAACATTAAGAATAATGACCACAGACAAGTATTAACTAAGTTAAGACTTAGCGCTCACCAGCTTCAGATTGAGAGAGGAAGATATAACAACACCCCTGTAGACAAACGCCTCTGTCAACAGTGCAGTCAGGGTGTTACAGAAACGGAAGAACATTTCATATTTGAATGCCCAAATTATGCTCATTATCGCTCGAAACTAATTTCATCAACTGGTCTCGTGGGGGTCTCAAGGAAAGAGCTCCTCTCATCAATTCTAAACCCCAAGAGTCATCATGCTTCTATCACTTGTAAAATACTTTATGACATGTATTCAATGAGATTAAGCCACATTGATTAATTATTGTACAATCTATAATGTGCATTGTTTGATATAAGTGTCTCACACTGAGATATATTAATGCTCTTGTATATATTTACTTAACATGTGTTAACTACTTTGTACACTGCCCACAATGGGTGTTTTATGTACAATAAATATCTTGTATCTTGTATCTTGTATCTTGTATTAGTCAAACGTAATTTTGGAACTTATTTACACCATACAAACAGACAACTTTGGGTTGATAATGTTTAATAGGTCTTACTACTGTGCATGTAAATGGGACGTGCAGTTTCTGTTTCTGTACATGTATATGATGTTGCTCAATTTTAATTATAAACTAGTAATTATGATATATTTGGCCATTGGGGATGAGTAAGCAAGTTTTGAGTGAAATTATTTGAACTGAAATCAGCACATATCGTATGTTGGCACTTATTTCAGCCGAATAAAATTTATACAACACAATGAATGTATTTCTAGTTTTTAGCACGATGTGCATATCCATTTACCAATGGTTGAATAACTTGAAATGAAAGCAACGCATCGTATATAATTAATCATAGTTATAAATGTTATAAAACTTAAAACCCCGAGACGTCTACTCTGTCATGTTTCAGAAATGGTCTTTATGTAAAGCATCGTTTGGTTTCGTTTCATATTTACACTCTTTAAAAAGAAGAAACGCAAAACACACAATATTTCTGAACTATGTTTAAATAAAATAAGGCATGTTGACCAAGTGATTTTACACATTTCATCGAACGTTTGACAAGTAATAGACCGGATAAGTTAGGATGTTCCTTACCTAATGTTTCACTAATACATGATATATTTGAATTTCAGAGAGTCACAAAAAATGGCGATTGTTGAAACGAGACAACAAAATTGTTCAGTTTTCGATCAGTATCTGATCAGAAAAAAACCCATTTGAAACAGATTTTCATACAACCACGAGCATCAAAAGGCTCGCATTCGCATTAAAGTGGTGATGACGCTAAATTTTAGTTTTAAATGTTCAAATTATTTTCGAAATGTACTCAAGGGAGTTGTGCACGTGACTCTATTGAGGGTTGAGGGAAGATAACCAGACCGCCTCCTGCAGGAAGTGGTTGTACAGAGCTAAGGTGAGGTGAGTTGGGGTTTAACGCCGCTTTCAAGAGTATTTCATTTTTATCGCGGCTGCTAGTATTACGGCAGGGAGAAAGCCCGCAACGACATGTGGCTCAGTATGCTTTCCGGTGAAACCTGCGAGCATCGGCTGGAACTAGCGAACCATGGGTGGTACTAGGTAATTCAGTGTAGCATTGCACCCAAACCTTACTGCGTGTAGAACAGTTCTCTACTGCAGACACAGTTGCCGTGCCCCTGGCGGAATTCGAACCCCGGACCTCTTAAACGCGCTAACCACTGCGCTATCCCGCCCGCTGTACATATCTAAAGCAACACAAGGAAACTGATAATATATATGTCTAGAGCAATGTTTAAGAACTCAGGTGTTCACTTAAGATAAAGTCACATGCTACTGAAATCATACCCAGTTGAGTAGGCGACGTGATGGATACACAATACAGTGAAACATGATTAGCTATCAGTGAGTCGAGTGTCACATTGTTGTAATCTGCACCATATATCGGCCTATATCACACACAAAACTAGCAATGTCAGAGAAGGAAGGTAAGTGTTATATTATAAATGTTAAAATTATAATTAATTGTTCAATCGTTATATCAATAGTATTCGTTTACGTACTGTAAGTAGAAACAAAATGGTCTATATTCCCTCCCCAACACAAAATAAAATAATTGGTATATCATAACATGGTACTATATAGAATGATTACTTGAGACTAATGGTATGTTACCATTTTCTTCACACAGAGTTTACTCCCTTCAGATTTTCTATCGTAACCTCTGTTCTACTATGGCGAATTTCTCGTTTCTAACTCCCCTCGCGGTCAAAAAGGACTGCTAACGAGTTACGCTTCACTTCGCTGTCTACATGCAGTAGTTTTTATTACCAATTACGTCAGTTGTCTGAAATTCGTCGTCTGTGACACTTTAGCTGAAATGTTAATCTCGAATCTTTAACGTACATATAGAAAATAGTCATAAAGAAAGTAAGAATACATCGAATCAGTTGGTTTAAACACATTTTATTGACAGAAAGGTCAAACAAAGTAGGAACAGGTGAAAAATTACTAGGCTTTCTCCTATATATATAACTTGATTATTTAAAATTGAATCTATGATGAAGAAAGGTCCTATTCTGATAGAGTCGACGGAGATGATAACCACTTATCTTGTTCATAGGTTATCGATAATGCCGTTCAAGAAAGGTGGCATGCTGAACAAATATATCAATGAAATCATTTAATATCAACTGTCAATCAATAATAACCATAAACACGATAACACTGACAACAATAAATTATGTTTTATATTGGAAATAAAATGAATGAGATTACGACGTAGTCAAGCAGGTCCAGTTCGTTGTTAGGTCACGTGGTCAAATGTGCCCACAATTGTGTTCATGCACGCAGAACAGTTGTCGCTTGTTCTAAGTTACATTTGGAAGATATCACATTTTTTTTATGACACGTAAATCTAGTTCTTAGTATTTTACTAAGTATGTATTGTAATGTCACTCAAGCTTTAACATAAAGCATATATAATCAATCAATCGAAATCAAGTCTGTTACATTAAGAATATACATATCTATATAATGCTGATTATAATGAATTGCAATCAATTGTTAACAGTAACTATAGTGCAAGATTTAAAATGGATATAATGAATATGAACATTAATATATATATTAATAGCAATGCTGAAATTGATATGACCACAATGTGAAAAAGGTAAAGTTTAAACATTTACATTTACAAGATCAAGAATGGAAACTTATATGAATATAATTATGAGTGAGTTATATTCTGTAATAGAAGCAACACACGGTTTCAAACGGAAAGGATTAAATGGGTTCACTGTAGCCTATCATGGGAAGAAACACACATGAGGTTTCAAATGGAAAGGATGAAATGGGCTCACTGTAGCCTGTAATGGAAACGAACAAATATGCATTACCAATGCTTAGAGTATATGTCATCATAAACGATAATAGGTACTCTGAAAGGAAACAAATACAAACTGTCAATCACCAGGTTTAAGCTAGATATGACTGGTCTATAAAATGAAAACAACTAAACTATGACATGCATTGGGAGTATTAATGTGTCCATGCACTTTTATACTTTTCTGTTATGGCTTTATCCGAAGTCTTTTGCACCATGGAAAGAAGAAAAAAAGGATTAAACCGCAAGGGATTATCCTGACCATGAGGTTTTCTTAGAGCATAAAGTCTTAGAGTAGTGTTTTCTCCAATTTATAAACCGTTGTAAATAATATGTCTCTCTGACTAGCGTTATATTGAGATGTATTGATGTTTTATTGAGAAGGTATGGCTATAAATAGAGTCATCCAAGTCTGCTCCTTCAGCTCAGTAACGTTGAGGTAAGTTTAAACAGCGAGGAGATTCAAGTTCGAATACCAACATCTCCGCTCTAAAATATAATAAACCTCATTTGGCGAATTCTAGGAAGAAAATATAATAAAATGTTATTCAAAGAGAAGAAGTCACTTACAAAATAATAGGCGAACCTGAATATTTGCCTGGCTCGACTCCCCTCTCGTAAAACAAGACAGTGGGCGGGGAGGGGGGATACAGCACTATACCCCCGAGCTAGGACACATGCAGGGATGCGCCCCCATCGCGGGGTACCCATTTACCTGTAACATGTATATCGTTATTACTTATCCACAGCTCTCCAGCCTGGGTCGACTCCGCCCACATACAACCAGGCGGTGGGTGGAGGAGGGGGGTACGGTACTGCCCCCGGATTCGCAAACCAAGGATACGCCCCTACCGCAGGGGTACCCAGTTACGCAGCTCAGGGTCAACCTGGGTATAACACTAACTATGGACAAAATGTTTTGGTACGTTACTTCTTTTAAACTTTACACACAATTGTTTAATAATTCCAATGTACATTTACATAATTTGGATAAATATTTGTTTCTATATACAAAATCTCAGCATTACGTTAGGAAGAGCTATTCATGAGAATGCATGCATGGTTTAAGTTAAGTCTTCAATTGGAGATGAGGCAAATCATATATTTTCTGGCGAAGAAGGTTGCATTCGACTTGAAACCTGTCCACCAATTCATATGCCAAAACAAAAAAATACCCATTATCAAATTCTGTTTAGCATGTCATCAAAATGTTAATAAACTAGTTGAACTGAATTAAATAAAACGTTGGTGTTAATTACCAAACTATATCATTACAATATATACAGATAAGACAGCCAGTGCATTACGGAGGACAGATAGTAGATGTGCCCGACCACATGGGTCTCGCTGTACTGGCCACTGTCTGTTGCTGCTGGCCTATCGGGATCATCGCTATACTCAGAGCCCAGGATGTGAGTAACTTTAATTATACTACATCGCTAAACTCAGAGATCAAGATGTGAGTACCTTTAATTATACTTCATCGTTGTACTCAAAGCCCAGGGTGTGAGTACCTACAATTAAACTTTATCAGTAATCACCACTATATTTTTCTTCACTTTTCAGGCCCGGCGCTCTGCCATGAGAGGGGACACTGCAGGGGCGCTGATGCAAAGCTCTCAGGCTAAACGTTATGCTCTCATCTCTATAGGGTTTGGGGCATTTTTCATCGTCTTCGCCATCATCGTAGCCGTAGTCGTGGTAGTTACTGCTGGAAATCAATAAATATAATGCATCAACACAAAATCATTATAGTTCTATGTATCCTAAGTTCCTACGAACAAACCAATGATTTTGGTTTCCAAACATCTAACTCTTGGAACTATATTGCGTTTTACTTATGTGAGTATACTGATGTTATGTATACTGTTTCTGGATTAAATGCATCAAAACTGTTACCCTACCAATGGAAATGTTTCTTCAAGATGGCGAGTACAAGTATACATTGCGAATTCAGTGGGGAAAAAACAACCAAATAAAAGTGTTTACTTTTTGCTTGACACTTTTTGACCTTTTGTTAGTCTCCCACCCTCAGAACAGATAGGTACTCTTAATTTCTTCCCTATGTTCAGAATGTGAAGTCTTCATTGTGTTTGTGTTACTCTCACATAATCAGAATGTGAAGTCCTCATTATGTTACTCTCACACAATCAGAATGTGAAGTCTTCATTATGTTACTATCACACAATCAGAATGTGAAGTCTTCATTATGTTACTCTCACACAATCAGAATGTGAAATCTTCATTATGTTACTCTCACACAATCAGAATGTGAAGTCTTCGTTATGTTACTATCACACAATCAGAATGTGAAGTCTTCATTATGTTACTCTCACACAATCAGAATGTGAAGTCTTCATTATGTTACTCTCACACAATCAGAATGTGAAGTCTTCATTATGTTACTCTCACACAATCAAAATGTGAAGTCTTCAGTATGTTACTCTCAAACAATCATAATGTGAAGTCTTCGTTATGTTACTCTCAAACAATCACAATGTGAAATCTTCGTTATGTTACTCTCACACAATCAGAATGTGAAGTCTTCATTATGTTACTCTCACACAATGAAAATGTGAAGTCTTCATTATGTTACTATCACACAGTCAGAATGTGAAGTCTTCATTATGTTACTCTCACACAATCAGAATGTGAAGTCCTCATTATGTTACTCTCACACAATCAGAATTTGAAGTCTTCATTATGTTACTCTCACACAATCAGAATGTGAAGTCTTCATTATGTTACTATCACACAATCAGAATGTGAAGTCTTCATTATGTTACTCTCACACAATCAGAATGTGAAGTCTTCATTATGTTACTCTCACACAATCAAAATGTGAAGTCTTCAGTATGTTACTCTCAAACAATCATAATGTGAAGTCTTCGTTATGTTACTCTCAAACAATCACAATGTGAAGTCTTCGTTATGTTACTCTCAAACAATCTGAAGGTGAAGTCTTCATTATGTTACTCTCACACAATCAAAATGTGAAGTCTTCATTATGTTACTATCACACAATCAGAATGTGAAGTCTTCATTATGTTACTCTCACACAATCAGAATGTGAAGTCCTCATTATGTTACTCTCACACAATCAGAAATTGAAGTCTTCATTATGTTACTCTCACACAATCAGAATGTGAAGTCTTCATTATGTTACTATCACACAATCAAAATGTGAAGTCTTCAGTATGTTACTCTCACACAATCAGAATGTGAAGTCTTCGTTATGTTACTCTCACACAATCAGAATGTGAAGTCTTCATTATGTTACTCTCACACAATCATAATGTGAAGTCTTCGTTATGTTACTCTCACACAATCAGAATGTGAAGTCTTCATTATGTTATTCTCACACAATCAGAATGTGAAGTCTTCATTATGTTACTATCACACAATCAGAATGTGAAGTCTTCATTATGTTACTCTCACACAATCAAAATGTGATTTCTTCATTGTGTTACTCTTTCACATTCAGAATGTGAAGTCGTCATTATGTTATTCTCACGCAATCAGAACATGAAGTCTTCATTATGTTACTCTCACACAATCAGGATGTGAAATCTTCATTGTGTTACTCTTTCACATTCAGAATGTGAAGTCTTCATTATGTTACTCTCAAACAATCAGAATGTGAAATCTTCATTGTGTTACTCTTTCACATTCAGAATGTGAAGTCTTCATATGTTACTCTCAAACAATCTGAAGGTGAAGTCTTCATTATGTTACTCTCACACAATCAGGATGTGAAATCTTCATTATGTTACTCTCACACAATCAGAATGTGAAATCTTCATTGTCTTACTATTTCACATTCAGAATGTGAAGTCTTCATTATGTTACTTTCACACATTCAGAATAAGAAGTCTTCATTATGTTACTCTCATATAATCAAAATGTGAAGTCTTCATTATGTTACTCTCACATAATCAAAATGTGAAATCTTCGTTATGTTTCTCTCACACAATCAGAATATGAAGACATCATTGTTTTCCTCTCACATAAACACGTGAAGTCTTCATTATGTTACCACATCACAATCAGAATATGAAGTCTTCATTATGTTACCACATCACAATCAGAATATGAAGTCTTCATTATGTTGCCACATCACAATCAGAATATGAAGTCTTTATTGTGTAATTCTCACACTATCAGGACGTGAAGTCTTGACATGTGATACTGGATCTTCTAATAACGACTCCTTGAACGTTTACAAGGTGGAACGTGATACGGCACAACTAGAGAGTGTTTATCAGTTTCGTTCGTTAACGTCCCTTGTGCATATCATATAAATGGATATTTTGTTATTAAAAAAATAGTAAATATACAAAAATACAGCGTTTTTCTCATTCCACGTAATGTACACAAACATTGGGGGGATACTCCGATAAAAACATATGGAACTCCTAAAACATCTCGCATTTTGTATTCGCAATCTTATTAAATATTATGTCATCTAGCCTTTACTATATTTCATAAGCACCAGTCTTTGCAAGGCTATGTCCCGGACAACATAGGACTCCCGTCCCCCCTTTAGATACTGACACCATACGACTCTTCAGCCATAATGTCAAGGCAGTTTTGTTCGTGACAGTGAGCAGTTATAGTCCTGCTAGCAGGTAAGTGCAATTTTCTAACTGAATTGTGCACATCGTGATGCAAGCATAAAATTTCGCACGGTTGTAGCTGATACCCATATAATCACATACAGATCAAGAGGCCTCGCAAACATTTCATATTTTTTTTTATTATTTGGGGGAAAAAGTGAAAAAAATGAATTCCTCAGCTACAATCGTGCCAAAATTCATGCTTGCATCACGATGTGCACAATTATATCACTTACCCGCTGTACTATTAGGCTTACTCGCTTACGCTAATCGAAGGAACTTAGAGCTGTAACTTCAGGAGGTAGTTGGACAGTACATCAGGCAATCTCGTTTCCAAGATTGACCATAACGCCTCGGAACCAAATAACCAACAAATATAGAATTCATCAATAACATCATAATAAATATCCGCGAGTATTTAAGCCTATATGTCTGTTAAAACCAGCGGTTAGGTAACAGTCGGACCCTGTTTATCCGGACGATACAGTTAATCGATCTAGCCAATCATGCGGTGGTCTGAATTAGAAATGCGTCAAACCAAACACAACGAAAATAATAAAGTAATAATTGATAATGTAACACATTATATAATAGCCTACATAATCAACGTTTAATATTTGTATAAGTAAAAAAATATTACAAAAAGTACTTAAGAAAGGTAATAGAAATTTGTAACCGTTTTGAAAATATTAACATGTAACAAATATCCAATAATCGATACGGAAAGCGAAGAACACCCCATTGCTCGGGTAGAATGTCATTTCGACATGACGGGTACATGACGTATGCGATAAGCTTTCTGATAAAGATTGCACGAGGTCACGTGGTCTTTTAGACAGGTGACAAGTAACGGGAGTGAGGTCCAGGTATAAAGCTTATTATCGCTGTCTACAATACAAAGGAATAATATGTCAGAAAAAGGAGGTACGTATTCAATTAACTCTCATATTTAATAACATTTCCATTAGTAACATGTACTTGTACGCTGCAGTTACAGAGGGGTGTGTTGGTATTGATACAGCTCGTTAGGGAAAGGTTACGTTACTGATGTCATGTTATATCGATAGGCCTATATCAAAGTAAAAATACACATTTTTAATAAATTAAATGATACTTCAGGTTTATAAAGTTGCTGTCATTTTGAAAAGATTATTTTAAGTACAATTAAGACGTCTCAATTATAAATTGTTTATTTGAGGTTGCTATGATCACGTCCGGTTTATCTTGTTATTCTGGTAATTCGTTATTTTTTTTGGTAATGTTCGTTTATCGTAATGTTGTGAACATGGTTAACATGATATGATAACTTATACATGAACAAATGCTCTATGTTAACGTACGTATGATCAATTATCATCGTTATTGTGGAGAACCTCGCTGTTATAATACTGTAAACTCGAAATACTACTTCAAGATAAGTCTTTGAGGGCGTTTTAGAAGTTGGATACAGAACAACGCAAGATAACAACTTCTTTATTGTGAAGCGACGTTTCGGAGCATAAACTTACTTCCTCATTCCTCCGAGGTATTGTTATAATTCTTTGTTCATTAGAATTTCAAAGAAAATGAGCTTTTTATAAATCGAAATTAAATATATTTGATCTTCATTGGAACAAAAATATTATCACTAATCTACGCTACGTAAAATGTTCGTTTCTCAAGATGCTTTGCATTATGACGCATATTGAATAAAGCTGTAGGAAGAAATTAGAATAGAGCTTATCATACAATTCTTGAATGCCACTGAAAGATAAAATTGTGATTTGATTAACAAAAACATAAACATCAAAGTATTCATATAAACTCTTGGTATTTAACCATAAATTATAATCGTACTTCGAATGTACAGTAATAACAAAGCCATGTCGCCATGTTTAATGTCTTGGTGTGACAAGTTACATTTTAAGATAAGGTAAGTAGGTCAACTGGCGTACACTCAGGGAGAATCTCGAGCTCATTCGAACACTTGATGTTGTGCATGGTTTCATCTGATACTAGTAGTTGAAATTGTCAATAACAATATGACTCGAATTTTTTATTCAACTATTTTGAGCAAATAAACTGACAAATAGCTCTGATCATGTTGGCAATATTGGCGTTAATGTTCTCAATATGTCATTGCATATTAGATGGCATTTACTCTAATATTATGTAGTTTCGGCCTGATAAGATTTTACATCTTAATGAAAACCCATCTGTCGTTCATTTTAAGTACCCTTGCCTCATACTACATGTATCAGCTTATATTCTAGTAGAATATTCTTTCAGGCGTATGTATAAATGGCGGATGATGGAAAATTACCCATCTTTTGAAGGTGTGGGTACCACATGTTTATGTTGTTATTCGTCACTCTTTATTAAATTTCCAATAAGTCTGTGGAAATATCCACCAGAGTCCAGGGTATGAGTAAAAAAAAAAATAATAATCAAAGATGAGTACAGATTTCTCAGAACGTATACCCTGTGGATAATCAAGGATGAGTACAGATTTATCAGAACGTATACCCTGGGGGTAATCAAGGATGAGTCCACGGTATGAGTAGAGATTTATCAGAACGTATACCCTGGGAATAATCAAGGATGAGTCCAGTTTATAAGTACAGATTTATCAGAACGTATACCCTGGGAATAATCAAGGATGAGTCCAGGGTATGAGTACAGATTTATCAGAACGTATACCCTGGGGATAATCAAGGATGAGTACAGATTTATCAGAACGTATACCCTGGGGATAATCAAGGATGAGTCCAGGGTATGAGTAGAGATTTATCAGAACGTATACCCTGGGGATAATCAAGGATGGGTACAGATTTCTCAGAACGTATACCCTGTGGATAATCAAGGATGAGTACAGATTTATCAGAACGTATACCCTGGGGATAATCAAAGATGAGTACAGTTCCCCAGAACGTATACCCTGTGGATAATCAAGGATGAGTACAGATTTATCAGAACGTATACCCTGGGGGTAATCAAGGATGAGTCCACGGTATGAGTAGAGATTTATCAGAACGTATACCCTGGGAATAATCAAGGATGAGTCCAGTTTATAAGTACAGATTTATCAGAACGTATACCCTGGGAATAATCAAGGATGAGTCCAGGGTATGAGTACAGATTTATCAGAACGTATACCCTGGGGATAATCAAGGATGAGTACAGATTTATCAGAACGTATACCCTGGGGATAATCAAGGATGAGTCCAGGGTATGAGTAGAGATTTATCAGAACGTATACCCTGGGGATAATCAAGGATGGGTACAGATTTCTCAGAACGTATACCCTGTGGATAATCAAGGATGAGTACAGATTTATCAGAACGTATACCCTGGGGATAATCAAAGATGAGTACAGTTCCCCAGAACGTATACCCTGTGGATAATCAAGGATGAGTACAGATTTATCAGAACGTATACCCTGGGGGTAATCAAGGATGAGTCCACGGTATGAGTACAGTTCCCCAGAACGTATACCCTGTGGATAATCAAGGATGAGTACAGATTTATCAGAACGTATACCCTGGGAATAATCAAGGATGAGTCCAGGGTATGAGTACAGATTTATCAGAACGTATACCCTGGGGATAATCAAGGATGAGTCCAGGGTATGAGTAGAGATTTATCAGAACGTATACCCTGGGGATAATCAAAGATGAGTACAGATTTATCAGAACGTATACCCTGGGGATAATCAAGGATGAGTCCAGGGTATGAGTAGAGATTTATCAGAACGTTTACCCTGGGGATAATCAAAGATGAGTACAGATTTATCAGAACGTATACCCTGGGGATAATCAAGGATGAGTACAGATTTATCAGAACGTATACCCTGGAGACAATCAAGGATGAGTACAGATTTATCAGAACGTATACCCTGGGGATAATCAAGGATGAGTCAAGGGTATGAGTACAGATTTATCAGAACGTATACCCTGGGGATAATCAAAGATGAGTACAGATTTATCAGAACGTATACCCTGGGGATAATCAAGGATGAGTGCAGACTTATCAGAACGTATACCCTGGGGATAATCAAAGATGAGTACAGATTTATCAGAACGTATACCCTGGGAATAATCAAGGATGAGTACAGATTTATCAGAACGTATACCCTGGGGATAATCAAGGATGAGTCCAGATTTATCAGAACGTATACCCTGGGGATAATCAAGGATGAGTACAGATTTATCAGAACGTATACCCTGGGGATAATCAAGGATGAGTCCAGGGTATGAGTACAGATTTATCAGAACGTATACCCTGGGGATAATCAAAGATGAGTACAGATTTATCAGAACGTATTCCCTGGGGATAATCAAGGATGAGTCCAGGGTATGAGTACAGATTTATCAGAACGTATACCCTGGGGATAATCAAGGATGAGTACAGATTTAACAGAACGTATACCCTGGGGATAATCAAGGATGAGTACAGATTTATCAGAACGTATACCCTGGGGATAATCAAAGATGAGTACAGATTTATCAGAACGTATACCCTGGGGATAATCAAGGATGAGTACAGATTTATCAGAACGTATACCCTGGGGATAATCAAGGATGAGTACAGATTTATCAGAACGTATACCCTGGGGATAATCAAGGATGAGTACAGATTCATCAGAACGTATAACCTGGGGATAATCAAGGATGAGTCCAGGGTATGAGTACAGATTTATCAGAACGTATACCCTGGGGATAATCAAGGATGAGTACAGATTTATCAGAACGTATTCCCTGGGGATAATCAAGGATGAGTCCAGGGTATGAGTACAGATTTATCAGAACGTATACCCTGGGGATAATCAAGGATGAGTACAGATTTAACAGAACGTATACCCTGGGGATAATCAAGGATGAGTACAGATTTATCAGAACGTATACCCTGGGGATAATCAAAGATGAGTACAGATTTATCAGAACGTATACCCTGGGGATAATCAAGGATGAGTACAGATTTATCAGAACGTATACCCTGGGGATAATCAAGGATGAGTACAGATTTATCAGAACGTATACCCTGGGAATAATCAAGGATGAGTACAGATTCATCAGAACGTATACCCTGGGGATAATCAAAGATGAGTACAGATTTATCAGAACGTATACCCTGGGGATAATCAAGGATGAGTACAGATTTATCAGAACGTATACCCTGGGGATAATCAAGGATGAGTACAGATTTATCAGAACGTATACCCTGGGGATAATCAAGGATGAGTACAGATTTATCAGAACGTATACCCTGGGGATAATCAAGGATGAGTACATATTTATCAGAACGTATACCCTGGGGATAATCAAGGATGAGTACATATTTATCAGAACGTATACCTTGGGGATAATCAAGGATGAGTACAGATTTATCAGAACGTATACCCTGGGGATAATCAAGGATGAGTACAGACTTATCAGAACGCATACCTTGGGGATAATCAAGGATGAGTATAGATTTATCAGAACGTATACCCTGGGGATAATCAAGGATGAGTACAGATTTATCAGAACGTATACCCTGGGGATAATCAAAGATGAGTACAGATTTATCAGAACGTATACCCTGGGGATAATCAAGGATGAGTCCAGACTTATCAGAACGTATACCCTGGGGATAATCAAAGATGAGTACAGATTTATCAGAACGTATACCCTGGGAATAATCAAGGATGAGTCCAGATTTATCAGAACGTATACCCTGGGGATAATAAAGGTTGAGTACAGATTTATCAGAACGTATACCCTGGGGATAATCAAGGATGAATCCAGGGTATGAGTAACGATTTATCAGAACGTATACCCTGGGGATAATCAAGGATGAGTACAGATTTGTCAGAACGTATACCTTGGGGATAATCAAAGATGAGTACAGATTTATCAGAACGTATACCCTGGGGATAATCAAGGATGAGTACAGATTTATCAGAACGTATACCCTGGGGATAATCAAGGATGAGTCCACGGTATGAGTACAGATTTATCAGAACGTATACCCTGGGGATAATCAAAGATGAGTACAGATTTATCAGAACGTATACCATGGGAATAATCAAGGATGAGTACAGATTTATCAGAACGTATACCCTGGGGATAATCAAGGATGAGTCCAGGGTATGAGTACAGATTTATCAGAACGTATACCCTGGGGATAATCAAAGATGAGTACAGATTTATCAGAACGTATTCCCTGGGGATAATCAAGGATGAGTCCAGGGTATGAGTACAGATTTATCAGAACGTATACCCTGGGGATAATCAAGGATGAGTACAGATTTATCAGAACGTATACCCTGGGGATAATCAAGGATGAGTACAGATTTATCAGAACGTATACCCTGGGGATAATCAAAGATGAGTACAGATTTATCAGAACGTATACCCTGGGAATAATCAAGGATGAGTACAGACTTATCAGAACGTATACCCTGGGGATAATCAAAGATGAGTACAGATTTATCAGAACGTATACCCTGGGAATAATCAAGGATGAGTCCAGATTTATCAGAACGTATACCCTGGGGATAATAAAGGATGAGTACAGATTTATCAGAACGTATTCCCTGGGGATAATCAAGGATTGGTCCAGGGTATGAGTACCGATTTATCAGAACGTATACCCTGGGGATAATCAAGGATGAGTACAGATTTATCAGAACGTATACCCTGGGGATAATCAAGGATGAGTACAGATTTATCAGAACGTATACCCTGGGGATAATCAAAGATGAGTACAGATTTATCAGAACGTATACCCTGGGGATAATCAAGGATGAGTACAGATTTATCAGAACGTATACCCTGGGGATAATCAAAGATGAGTACAGATTTATCAGAACGTATACCCTGGGGATAATCAAGGATGAGTACAGATTTATCAGAACGTATACCCTAGGGATAATCAAGGATGAGTCCACGGTATGAGTTCAGATTTATCAGAACGTATACCCTGGGGATAATCAAGGATGAGTACAGATTTATCAGAACGTATACCCTGGGGATAATCAAAGATGAGTACAGATTTATCAGAACGTATACCCTGGGAATAATCAAGGATGAGTCCAGATTTATCAGAACGTATACCCTGGGGATAATCAAGGATGAGTCCAGGGTATGAGTACATATTTATCTGAACGTATACCTGGGGGATAATCAAAGATGAGTACAGATTTATCAGAACGTATACCCTGGGGATAATCAAGGATGAGTACAGACTTATCAGAACGTATACCCTGGGGATAATCAAGGATGAGTATAGATTTATCAGAACGTATACCCTGGGGATAATCAAGGATGAGTCCAGGGTATGAGTACATATTTATCTGAACGTATACCTGGGGGATAATCAAAGATGAGTACAGATTTATCAGAACGTATACCCTGGGGATAATCAAGGATGAGTACAGACTTATCAGAACGTATACCCTGGGGATAATCGAGGATGAGTACAGATTTATCAGAACGTTTACCCTGGGGATAATCAAAGATGAGTACAGATTTTTCAGAACGTATACCCTGAGGATAATCAAGGATGAGTACAGATTTATCAGAACGTATACCCTGGGGATAATCAAAGATGAGTACAGATTTATCAGAACGTATACCCTGAGGATAATCAAAGATGAGTACAGATTTATCAGAACGTTTACCCTGGGGATAATCAAAGATGAGTACAGATTTATCAGAACGTATACCCTGAGGATAATCAAGGATGAGTACAGATTTATCAGAACGTATACCCTGAGGATAATCAAGGATGAGTACAGATTTATCAGAACGTATACCCTGAGGATAATCAAAGATGAGTACAGATTTATCAGAACGTTTACCCTGGGGATAATCAAAGATGAGTACAGATTTATCAGAACGTATACCCTGGGGATAATCAAGGATGAGTACAGATTTATCAGAACGTATACCTTGGGGATAATCAAGGATGAGTACAGATTTATCAGAACGTATACCCTGAGGATAATCAAAGATGAGTACAGATTTATCAGAACGTTTACCCTGGGGATAATCAAAGATGAGTACAGATTTTTCAGAACGTATACCCTGAGGATAATCAAGGATGAGTACAGATTTATCAGAACGTATACCCTGAGGATAATCAAGGATGAGTACAGATTTATCAGAACGTATACCCTGAGGATAATCAAAGATGAGTACAGATTTATCAGAACGTTTACCCTGGGGATAATCAAAGATGAGTACAGATTTATCAGAACGTATACCCTGGGGATAATCAAGGATGAGTACAGATTTATCAGAACGTATACCTTGGGGATAATCAAGGATGAGTATAGATTTATCAGAACGTATACCCTGGGGATAATCGAGGATGAGTACAGATTTATCAGAACGTTTACCCTGGGGATAATCAAAGATGAGTACAGATTTTTCAGAACGTATACCCTGAGGATAATCAAGGATGAGTACAGATTTATCAGAACGTATACCCTGGGGATAATCAAGGATGAGTCCAGGGTATGAGTACAGATTTATCAGAACGTATTCCCTTGGGATAATCAAAGATGAGTACAGATTTATCAGAACATATACCCTGGGGATAATCAAAGATGAGTACAGATTTATCAGAACGTATACCCTGGGAATAATCAAGGATGAGTCCAGATTTATCAGAACGTATACCCTGGGGATAATAAAGGATGAGTACAGATTTATCAGAACGTATTCCCTGGGGATAATAAAGGATGAGTACAGATTTATCAGAACGTATACCCTGGGGATAATAAAGGATGAGTACAGATTTATCAGAACGTATTCCCTGGGGATAATCAAGGATTGGTCCAGGGTATGAGTACCGATTTATCAGAACGTATACCCTGGGGATAATCAAGGATGAGTACAGATTTATCAGAACGTATACCCTGGGGATAATCAAGGATGAGTACAGATTTATCAGAACGTATACCCTGGGGATAATCAAAGATGAGTACAGATTTATCAGAACGTATACCCTGGGGATAATCAAGGATGAGTACAGATTTATCAGAACGTATACCCTGGGGATAATCAAAGATGAGTACAGATTTATCAGAACGTATACCCTGGGGATAATCAAGGATGAGTACAGATTTATCAGAACGTATACCCTAGGGATAATCAAGGATGAGTCCACGGTATGAGTTCAGATTTATCAGAACGTATACCCTGGGGATAATCAAGGATGAGTACAGATTTATCAGAACGTATACCCTGGGGATAATCAAAGATGAGTACAGATTTATCAGAACGTATACCCTGGGAATAATCAAGGATGAGTCCAGATTTATCAGAACGTATACCCTGGGAATAATCAAGGATGAGTACATATTTATCTGAACGTATACCCTGGGGATAATCAAGGATGAGTACAGACTTATCAGAACGTATACCTTGGGGATAATCAAGGATGAGTATAGATTTATCAGAACGTATACCCTGGGGATAATCGAGGATGAGTACAGATTTATCAGAACGTTTACCCTGGGGATAATCAAAGATGAGTACAGATTTTTCAGAACGTATACCCTGAGGATAATCAAGGATGAGTACAGATTTATCAGAACGTATACCCTGGGGATAATCAAGGATGAGTCCAGGGTATGAGTACAGATTTATCAGAACGTATTCCCTTGGGATAATCAAAGATGAGTACAGATTTATCAGAACGTATACCCTGGGGATAATCAAATATGAGTACAGATTTATCAGAACATATACCCTGGGGATAATCAAGGATGAGTACAGATTTATCAGAACGTATACCCTGGGAATAATCAAGGATGAGTACAGATTTATCAGAACGTATACCCTGGGAATAATCAAGGATGAGTCCAGATTTATCAGAACGTATACCCTGGGGATAATCAAGGATGAGTACAGATTTATCAGAACGTATACCCTGGGGATAATCAAGGATGAGTCCAGGGTATGAGTACATATTTATCTGAAAGTATACCTGGGGGATAATCAAAGATGAGTACAGATTTATCAGAACGTATACCCTGGGGATAATCAAGGATGAGTACAGATTTATCAGAACGTATACCTTGGGGATAATCAAGGATGAGTATAGATTTATCAGAACGTATACCCTGGGGATAATCGAGGATGAGTACAGATTTATCAGAACGTTTACCCTGGGGATAATCAAAGATGAGTACAGATTTTTCAGAACGTATACCCTGGGGATAATCAAGGATGAGTACAGATTTATCAGAACGTATACCCTGGGGATAATCAAGGATGAGTACAGATTTATCAGAACGTATACCCTGGGGATAATCAAGGATGAGTACAGATTTATCAGAACGTATACCCTGGGAATAATCAAGGATGAGTACAGATTCATCAGAACGTATACCCTGGGGATAATCAAGGATGAGTCCAGGGTATGAGTACATATTTATCTGAAAGTATACCTGGGGGATAATCAAAGATGAGTACAGATTTATCAGAACGTATACCTTGGGGATAATCAAGGATGAGTACAGATTTATCAGAACGTATACCCTGGGGATAATCAAGGATGAGTACAGACTTATCAGAACGCATACCTTGGGGATAATCAAGGATGAGTATAGATTTATCAGAACGTATACCCTGGGGATAATCAAGGATGAGTACAGATTTATCAGAACGTATACCCTGGGGATAATCAAAGATGAGTACAGATTTATCAGAACGTATACCCTGGGGATAATCAAGGATGAGTCCAGACTTATCAGAACGTATACCCTGGGGATAATCAAAGATGAGTACAGATTTATCAGAACGTATACCCTGGGAATAATCAAGGATGAGTAAAGATTTATCAGAACGTATACCCTGGGAATAATCAAGGATGAGTCCAGATTTATCAGAACGTATACCCTGGGGATAATAAAGGTTGAGTACAGATTTATCAGAACGTATACCCTGGGGATAATCAAGGATGAATCCAGGGTATGAGTAACGATTTATCAGAACGTATACCCTGGGGATAATCAAGGATGAGTACAGATTTACCAGAACGTATACCTTGGGGATAATCAAAGATGAGTACAGATTTATCAGAACGTATACCCTGGGGATAATCAAGGATGAGTACAGATTTATCAGAACGTATACCCTGGGGATAATCAAGGATGAGTCCACGGTATGAGTACAGATTTATCAGAACGTATACCCTGGGGATAATCAAAGATGAGTACAGATTTATCAGAACGTATACCCTGGGAATAATCAAGGATGAGTCCAGAGTTATCAGAACGTATACCCTGGGGATAATCAAAGATGAGTACAGATTTATCAGAACGTATACCCTGGGAATAATCAAGGATGAGTCCAGATTTATCAGAACGTATACCCTGGGGATAATAAAGGTTGAGTACAGATTTATCAGAACGTATACCCTGGGGATAATCAAGGATGAATCCAGGGTATGAGTAACGATTTATCAGAACGTATACCCTGGGGATAATCAAGGATGAGTACAGATTTATCAGAACGTATACCTTGGGGATAATCAAAGATGAGTACAGATTTATCAGAACGTATACCCTGGGGATAATCAAAGATGAGTACAGATTTATCAGAACGTATACCCTGGGAATAATCAAGGATGAGTACAGATTTATCAGAACGTATACCCTGGGGATAATCAAGGATGAGTCCAGGGTATGAGTACAGATTTATCAGAACGTATACCCTGGGGATAATCAAAGATGAGTACAGATTTATCAGAACGTATTCCCTGGGGATAATCAAGGATGAGTCCAGGGTATGAGTACAGATTTATCAGAACGTATACCCTGGGGATAATCAAGGATGAGTACAGATTTATCAGAACGTATACCCTGGGGATAATCAAGGATGAGTACAGATTTATCAGAACGTATACCCTGGGGATAATCAAAGATGAGTACAGATTTATCAGAACGTATACCCTGGGAATAATCAAGGATGAGTACAGACTTATCAGAACGTATACCCTGGGGATAATCAAAGATGAGTACAGATTTATCAGAACGTATACCCTGGGAATAATCAAGGATGAGTCCAGATTTATCAGAACGTATACCCTGGGGATAATAAAGGATGAGTACAGATTTATCAGAACGTATTCCCTGGGGATAATCAAGGATTGGTCCAGGGTATGAGTACCGATTTATCAGAACGTATACCCTGGGGATAATCAAGGATGAGTACAGATTTATCAGAACGTATACCCTGGGGATAATCAAGGATGAGTACAGATTTATCAGAACGTATACCCTGGGGATAATCAAAGATGAGTACAGATTTATCAGAACGTATACCCTGGGGATAATCAAGGATGAGTACAGATTTATCAGAACGTATACCCTGGGGATAATCAAAGATGAGTACAGATTTATCAGAACGTATACCCTGGGGATAATCAAGGATGAGTACAGATTTATCAGAACGTATACCCTAGGGATAATCATGGATGAGTCCACGGTATGAGTTCAGATTTATCAGAACGTATACCCTGGGGATAATCAAGGATGAGTACAGATTTATCAGAACGTATACCCTGGGGATAATCAAAGATGAGTACAGATTTATCAGAACGTATACCCTGGGAATAATCAAGGATGAGTCCAGATTTATCAGAACGTATACCCTGGGGATAATCAAGGATGAGTCCAGGGTATGAGTACATATTTATCTGAACGTATACCTGGGGGATAATCAAAGATGAGTACAGATTTATCAGAACGTATACCCTGGGGATAATCAAGGATGAGTACAGACTTATCAGAACGTATACCTTGGGGATAATCAAGGATGAGTACAGATTTATCAGAACGTATACCCTGGGGATAATCAAGGATGAGTCCAGGGTATGAGTACAGATTTATCAGAACGTATACCCTGGGGATAATCGAGGATGAGTACAGATTTATCAGAACGTTTACCCTGGGGATAATCAAAGATGAGTACAGATTTTTCAGAACGTATACCCTGAGGATAATCAAGGATGAGTACAGATTTATCAGAACGTATACCCTGGGGATAATCAAGGATGAGTCCAGGGTATGAGTACAGATTTATCAGAACGTATTCCCTTGGGATAATCAAAGATGAGTACAGATTTATCAGAACGTATACCCTGGGGATAATCAAAGATGAGTACAGATTTATCAGAACGTATACCCTGGGAATAATCAAGGATGAGTCCAGATTTATCAGAACGTATACCCTGGGGATAATAAAGGATGAGTACAGATTTATCAGAACGTATTCCCTGGGGATAATCAAGGATTGGTCCAGGGTATGAGTACCGATTTATCAGAACGTATACCCTGGGGATAATCAAGGATGAGTACAGATTTATCAGAACGTATACCCTGGGGATAATCAAGGATGAGTACAGATTTATCAGAACGTACACCCTGGGGATAATCAAAGATGAGTACAGATTTATCAGAACGTATACCCTGGGGATAATCAAGGATGAGTACAGATTTATCAGAACGTATACCCTGGGGATAATCAAAGATGAGTACAGATTTATCAGAACGTATACCCTGGGGATAATCAAGGATGAGTACAGATTTATCAGAACGTATACCCTAGGGATAATCAAGGATGAGTCCACGGTATGAGTTCAGATTTATCAGAACGTATACCCTGGGGATAATCAAGGATGAGTACAGATTTATCAGAACGTATACCCTGGGGATAATCAAAGATGAGTACAGATTTATCAGAACGTATACCCTGGGAATAATCAAGGATGAGTCCAGATTTATCAGAACGTATACCCTGGGGATAATCAAGGATGAGTCCAGGGTATGAGTACATATTTATCTGAACGTATACCTGGGGGATAATCAAAGATGAGTACAGATTTATCAGAACGTATACCCTGGGGATAATCAAGGATGAGTACAGACTTATCAGAACGTATACCTTGGGGATAATCAAGGATGAGTATAGATTTATCAGAACGTATACCCTGGGGATAATCGAGGATGAGTACAGATTTATCAGAACGTTTACCCTGGGGATAATCAAAGATGAGTACAGATTTTTCAGAACGTATACCCTGAGGATAATCAAGGATGAGTACAGATTTATCAGAACGTATACCCTGGGGATAATCAAGGATGAGTCCAGGGTATGAGTACAGATTTATCAGAACGTATTCCCTTGGGATAATCAAAGATGAGTACAGATTTATCAGAACGTATACCCTGGGGATAATCAAATATGAGTACAGATTTATCAGAACATATACCCTGGGGATAATCAAGGATGAGTACAGATTTATCAGAACGTATACCCTGGGAATAATCAAGGATGAGTACAGATTTATCAGAACGTATACCCTGGGAATAATCAAGGATGAGTCCAGATTTATCAGAACGTATACCCTGGGGATAATAAAGGTTGAGTACAGATTTATCAGAACGTATACCCTGGGGATAATCAAGGATGAGTACAGATTTATCAGAACGTATACCCTGAGGATAATCAAAGATGAGTACAGATTTATCAGAACGTTTACCCTGGGGATAATCAAAGATGAGTACAGATTTATCAGAACGTATACCCTGAGGATAATCAAGGATGAGTACAGATTTATCAGAACGTATACCCTGGGGATAATCAAGGATGAGTACAGATTTATCAGAACGTATACCCTGGGGATAATCAAGGATGAGTCCAGGGTATGAGTACATATTTATCTGAAAGTATACCTGGGGGATAATCAAAGATGAGTACAGATTTATCAGAACGTATACCCTGGGGATAATCAAGGATGAGTACAGATTTATCAGAACGTATACCTTGGGGATAATCAAGGATGAGTATAGATTTATCAGAACGTTTACCCTGGGGATAATCAAGGATGAGTACAGATTTATCAGAACGTATACCCTGGGGATAATCAAGGATGAGTACAGATTTATCAGAACGTATACCCTGGGGATAATCAAGGATGAGTCCAGGGTATGAGTACATATTTATCTGAAAGTATACCTGGGGGATAATCAAAGATGAGTACAGATTTATCAGAACGTATACCCTGAGGATAATCAAGGATGAGTACAGATTTATCAGAACGTATACCCTGGGGATAATCAAGGATGAGTACAGATTTATCAGAACGTATACCCTGGGGATAATCAAGGATGAGTCCAGGGTATGAGTACAGATTTATCAGAACGTATACCCTGGGGATAATCAAAGATGAGTACAGATTTATCAGAACGTATACCCTGAGGATAATCAAAGATGAGTACAGATTTATCAGAACGTTTACCCTGGGGATAATCAAAGATGAGTACAGATTTATCAGAACGTATACCCTGAGGATAATCAAGGATGAGTACAGATTTATCAGAACGTATACCCTGGGGATAATCAAGGATGAGTACAGATTTATCAGAACGTATACCCTGGGGATAATCAAGGATGAGTCCAGGGTATGAGTACATATTTATCTGAAAGTATACCTGGGGGATAATCAAAGATGAGTACAGATTTATCAGAACGTATACCCTGGGGATAATCAAGGATGAGTACAGATTTATCAGAACGTATACCTTGGGGATAATCAAGGATGAGTATAGATTTATCAGAACGTATACCCTGGGGATAATCGAGGATGAGTACAGATTTATCAGAACGTTTACCCTGGGGATAATCAAGGATGAGTACAGATTTATCAGAACGTATACCCTTGGGATAATCAAGGATGAGTCCAGGGTATGAGTACAGATCTATCAGAACGTATACCCTGGGGATAATCAAAGATGAGTACATATTTATCAGAACGTATACCCTGGGGATAATCAAATATGAGTACAGATTTATCAGAACATATACCCTGGGGATAATCAAGGATGAGTACAGATTTATCAGAACGTATACCCTGGGGATAATCAAGGATGAGTACAGATTTATCAGAACGTATACCCTTGGGATAATCAAGGATGAGTCCAGGGTATGAGTACAGATCTATCAGAACGTATACCCTGGGGATAATCAAAGATGAGTACATATTTATCAGAACGTATACCCTGGGGATAATCAAGGATGAGTCCAGGGTATGAGTACAGATTTATCAGAACAAATACCCTGGGGATAATCAAGGATGAGTACAGATTTATCAGAACGTATACCTTGGGGATAATCAAAGATGAGTACAGATTTATCAGAACGTATACCCTGGGGATAATCAAGGATGAGTACAGATTTATCAGAACGTATACCCTGGGGATAATCAAGGATGAGTACAGATTTATCAGAACGTATACCCTGGGGATAATCAAGGATGAGTACAGATTTATCAGAACGTATACCCTGGGGATAATCAAGGATGAGACAAGGGTATGAGTACATATTTATCAGAACGTATACCCTGGGGATAATCAAAGATGAGTAGAGATTTATCAGAACGTATACCCTGGGGATAATCAAGGATGAGAACAGATTTATCAGAACGTATACCCTGGGGATAATCAAAGATGAGTACAGATTTATCAGAACGTATACCCTGGGAATAATCAAGGATGAGTACAGATTTATCAGAACGTATACCTTGGGGATAAACAAGGATGAGTCCAGGGTGTGAGTACAGATTTATCAGAACGTATTCCCTGGGGATAATCAAGGATGAGTCCAGGGTACGAGTCGAGTACATATCATTACATGTGATTGGTAAAGACATATGACACACTTTTGAATGTAATACTTTCTTTTCAACCAAATTACTTTTCCATTTAAAAAGTTTACAAATAGCCCGAAAACGGTCCACTTCTTTTGCGACGACAAGGTTTCCCCTGTTGTCCTCTCCGGTTCCCACAATGAGATATAGAAGAGTAAGCATATATTCGAAAACTTCGTGTGTATTCACAATAAAGAAGCTGTCATCCAGAAAATCTTACATTTCTTATGACTTCACTTCTAAATGCCCTGGATCATAGATGTCTATATGTAACTGTGTTGCGTATTTCAAGGATACCCTGACCAACCGCACAATGAGCCTCCCCCGGCCTACCCTGGTCCTGGCGGGCACCAACCCCAACAGTACGGCGTGCAACCAGCACAGTTCTCAAGCCAGCAGTATGGGGGTCAACAGTTTGGGGGTCAACAGTATGGTGGTCAACCGTATGGTGGTCAACCGTATGGGGGTCAACAATACGGGATGCAGCAGCAAAGCATGAACACAGTGGTGGTGAGGATCTCTTAACAATTTGGCAATGTAACTTTAAAAAGACCATACAAACTTAGGAAGTCTATATCGTAGGTAAAACATAAGCAGCAAATTTAATTAATTCAATTTAATTAAATACACTAAATGATGAATAAAAATAAGCAAAATGGAAAAGAAACTTTCGCAACTATCTTTCTCTCTCTAGGAAACACACGCTACATAATGAAAAACAAATATTGCGAAATGTCGCAAATTATTACGCATCGACTCGATATTGATTTACCTTATGTTTTGGATACCAACAGCGGCAGTATCTATACTAGTACACCGAACATTCCCATTCATTGCCAACAGTAGTTGTAAAACCATAGAACTAAATTTACTACTGGTCCTTCTTATTATCTGACCTGTTAACTTCTAAAATATCTCTCAAAGAGCCTTCCGTATCTGTTAACTATAATACTAGCGAAATTTGACCGACATCATCTCAGTGCTTGTACCCTTGTTTTGTGGAACCATGGTCATATTAAATTTCTCTGAGAAGGTAACAAGGTGACACATTGTACCCCACTTGGCCCCACTACAGGTAGCCCAGCCAGGTATGCAGCAGGCAGTTACAGGATATGTGCCGGACAACATGGGGCTCGCCATCTTCGCCACCATCTGCTGCTTCTGGCCGCTCGGCATAGTCGCCATCATGAAGGCCTCGGAGGTAAGTAAGAAACAACTGAACAATTTGACTCAGGTGACATGATGCACAGGTGACGTTTAGCCTAAATATGTTGCGCAACAGAGATGAACGACCAGTTTTCCATATGTGCGAAAACTGGTCGTTCATCTCTGCGCTAAACTTCATCTGTGCATGATGCACCACCGTAGCATTTAAGGTAAATAATTAAAGAAAACAAGAAACGTAGCAAGATTGTGACACTTTTGGCATCAAAACAATGTATGGACCATTGAAGACCATGCAAGCAGACCGGAGAACATGTATGAAACATGTAATATTATCAGGTCTGGTGGCTAGAGTTTCTCGAGTTGATAACACTCTTTCTGAAGAAAGCGGCGATGTACCAACCTTACGTTAAATCTGGTTTTAATGAGATTGATCAAGCCACTATCTGTCTGTTGAAAGTAAACAGTTATATTGTTCATCGTAATGGTTCTGCCACATAGACTACATCCACCAATCATTTCAATTCACAACCAATGTATATAATATCAGTAAGTAAAGAAGTTGAATTGTTTGACGTCACATCAACATGTCACACACAACCAGTGGCACTCACCATTCAGACATTCATTTTCAAACTGGTAATAAAAAGATATTTTATTTAAAAAAATATTACTCCATGTTATTTTCTTTCTTCCAGGCTCGGGCGTCTCTGAACAGGGGGGACATGCAGAACGCTCTGCTATCTTCTAACCAGTCAAAGCGGACCTCTCTGTGGGCTATTGCGTGTGGTGTGGTCATGATCATCATTGCGATTGGTGTCGTAGTAGGCGTGGTCGTGTCTGCCAACAACAGCTGCTACTACTGCTACTAGAAGGCGGTCTATGACATTACACGAGACTGAGGAACAATGGTCACATGAGACCTCTTTTAAAGAAGATCGGATATGAACTTGTGTCGGAAATGGTACTATGATTAAGATTGTTGCCAATATATTTATTAAAAATGCCAGATTTGTGAGATAATGATTAAGACGGTTGACGAACTGATTCAGAAATGAAGAAGAATTTTTCTTTGTGATTGGGACTTCCTGAAGGTCGACGACTCAAGAAAGACGTGCCTAAAGTTGTTGTGATTGGCTATGACCACGAAGGTGTAATGAACAGTTGAAGAATCAATGTAGAGTTTGTGTTGAACATATTTGGGAGATTAACAAAATAAATAAATAGTGCATGAATTCAGAACGATCCAAATAAGTAATAATATGTCGAAGAATTGATACAAACATATTGCTTGTGTAACCGATATCTCCAAGAGGAGAACAATGCTTTTACATCATCAAGTAGATGATTAAAAGCTATGACGTCAATAATTATACATCACAAAATAATGACGTCACAAAGCCATGATACGGTTGGACTCAATGTTTAATAAAATTATTTTGTTAGAGATTTGCATTTTTTGTTATTGAAAAGCAAAGAACAGTTATTTTTGGATAATAAATAGCATCTATAACCTTCCTATCACTTGTTATCAAATATATCACCACCAGTTAACACTGATAAAGATACCTTGGACAAGCTTCGGATAACTAAACGTTTATCAACTGGTGTTGATATATTTAATTTAGAAGACACTTGATGATGGTGTATGTATCACTATGTTATTTGTTGTCCGGAGTATGGCAGAAGTTGGGAGATATATAGAGAAATGATCAAATCATAAATACGACCAATTCAAAGTTGTCAGTGAAGTCAATGTATTAATATGGCACATTGATGTGTCTGGTATTACAAAATGGACACTAAAAGTTTGAAACGATGTGTCAGAACACTATTTCGTGTCTTATTTTCGTAAATTGCTATACAAATATGATGTCACTTGTCAATTTTGCTCTGTTGAAAATTTGGTACAGCATAATTTTACCAAGTAGTCAATTATTATATTTTCGTGATTTAGGGATCTAATTATATTTAAATTTGAATAACTGTAAAATATACTTTCTTTGAAAATCACTCTTTGTGTGTGTGGACATGAAACTGCTATTTTAAAAACTATTCATAATATTTAGATAATTTTGAAAAAGAAAGATGTATTCCTACCTGAATTGAACATGCTGTAGAACTTCAAAATTATTCATTACATTTCATCGTATTCTTTGGAATATAAATGTTTATCTTTTTGTTATGACAAACACATCAAACTATATATATATTAAAAACATTTATGTATCACAATTTTATAACCAGAACCGTATTACCTAAATGTATCTGTACAATGAGACTACATTTATACTTCATGTTTGTATAAGGTTTAGCTTGCCTTGAAAGAGATTATGCTTGCAATAAACGAGACGCTGCTATGGATACTCGATGACGTCACACTGATAACACCACCACTTATCAGATAACACAAACAATGTCACAATTTCTTTTCAATAAATCTCAAACAAGGAAGTATTATAGTTGTAAACAAGCTTCAAAATGTCCAACGTTTCAAGGTTCTGTAGATCTATTTTCAACACACCTCAGACGAGGAATTATTATAGTTTTAAACTATAAGCTCCGATGTGTCGAACGTTTTAATGATATGGATCTATTTTAAAAAAAACCCAGACGACGAATTATTATAGTTTTAAACAAGCTCCGAGCTCTTCCATGTTTCAAGGATCTATGAATCTCTTTTAAAAAATAGAGAGATGTTAAAGATTTACAGAGGGTTACATGATGTGCTTTAATTTTACAGTACAAGCTTTAATCCGGGGCTCTGCACTGTGATATGCAGTAGGTTTTCTATATATGCTTTGAAGCAAGGCTATAGGGTGCATAACTAGTTCCCAGAGAGCAGCTGAAGAAGGTTTTGGTGTGGACGCCTTTTCAGGAAGAGGGATCCTGACCAAATGAACAACATTGAGTCTACATGTAACAAATCAATGTTATTTGAGCTTCCTGTGCGATCTAGTTTCGGAAAAGTTGTTCAAAGGATTTAGGGATATTACTAGTCTTACACTCGACTCCGAAAAAAGTATTTATTCTTAAAAATATTGAAAAGGAGACTATAAGAAATGGAATTTTGATATAAAAAAGGGCTAGTTTTCAATATGTTTTCAGAGTCTAAGTGTAAGACTAGGATGTTACCTACCATGCCCATATTTGCACTGTGTATAACCGTACAACCAAAACTAGCGAGATGTACATCGGTAAAATGTTCCTAGCGAGGAGCGTAATAGCGGACAGAAGCAAGTCCATTGTTTTTCTGTCAACTTATTTCAATGTGAGTAGGGTGATGATACCTTCCTAAACTCTATTAAATAATTTAAGATGATTACCAATTGTACTGAAAGGAAACATGTAACTACTAAAACAGCAGCAGCGGGTCACGAGGTAGGTCATACCTGCCACCATGTTTTCTACGTTTTTTTAAGCTCACTTTGGTTGGTACAAACTGAACCAAGGAGGGTTCTTTGAAATGTGTTGAAATCTAGCATCTAGCAGCTAGCGACCGTGCATCATTCATATGAAGAAAAGACCTCTATTTACCGATAAATTGAAGAACTTGATTAAAGGTACACCCATTGTGTTGTTGGGGGTCAAATATGACAAACGTTATAAATGGTCTTATTTTATCGAGAAGTACCAACTGTTACCGAAAACAATCATTTTAATTATACTCGACTTAGTATATTGACAATATGAAGGTAAAATAAGTGATTTCTGATCGAAAACCGGACAATGCACCGCGTGTGGCGCGCGTCAATGAGTCAAACGTAATTTTGGAATCTTATTTACACCAGACAAAATACAAAATTTTGGTTGATAGTGTTCAATAGGTCATATAACTATTGTGCATGTAAATAGGACGTGCACTTTCGGTTTCTGGTTTTACTCGATTTTAATTGGAAACTAGTAATTATGATATGTTTGGCGATTGGAGATGAATATGCAAGCTAGGTGAATTTGTTAGTATTGTAAACAGCAATTATGGTGAGTCGGAACGTATTAAAGCCAAAATAAATTTTATGAAACACAATGGATGCACCTTTAATGCTTTCTGTTATGAACGTATTTCTTAATACTATAGTACGTCAACCTAACTTTTGGAACACGGGTTTGCAAGTTGCATTTAAACAACACTGAATACCAAACTCTAATTTGTTAAATTCATAATTCATATGGTGCGGAATTTCTCAAGTGAATATCTATTATTAAATATTTTACTTTAGAAATTATTACAAAGTTTATGACAACAGCGACAATTTCACCAGTAAATACTGACAAGTACTTGAACAGCTACCAACAATGTTAGAATGTATGTCGCACGTGCACTGTGGGTAATATCGTAATAGTGTAAGGTCATGCTGGGAAGGGATCGTTTCAATAAACATGTTTTCATTTTAGACAGATTTTCTTATATTTGTATGAAAATGTAAATGTATGTTTTTATCAAACAGCATCAACTGATCAAGATAGGAAGATGAAACTTACGATCAATGTCCATATTCAGACTCATATGTAGCATATGTAGCATATGTACCAGAAGCCTCGACTTCAAATGTCTGTGTCACATTCAGAGTTCAAATCTATGATCATCGGTGTGACAGTTTGGGTTTTTAAACCATCCTTTTACCTGTATTGTTCTTCTACTTTCATGACGTGATCCACACAATTTCCCCACAAATCTACAAGAGATTTCGTCATTTACAACACGCTTGACGTCTTTCAACATAAAAGATTTGTTTTCCTGTGCAACTTGCTTTTTCAGGTGACCCAATACAAGTTCTATAGGATTTAGGTCACATCGTTGTTGGGAGACGTACAACCTCGTGATCATGTTGTTTGAACAGATTGTCAATTGATATATAGGTGGGGTTTTTTTGTGCTGAGAATTATTATGTACAGATCTATTTTTGATGCTTTTGACGGGTGCTCTATTCCATGCTTGTCAAGCCACGCAAACATATCTCCCTTAGCTGAGGTTGGACACTTATCATGGGGGTCAATGCAGCTGTCCATCACGATCACAGAGTGATTAACCAATGCTGGAATCAGTTGTTCTGTCACATATTCAGTGAATACTGCAGAATTCATTTCACTGTGGTAATCCCGTCCATCCTTGGATTTTACTCTGAAAACAAGATCACATCCAGGAAGAAACCCAAAGTGAGAACCCGCCTGCAGAATATTCAACCTGTCCCCCTTTCCATGAGTTATCCTTCTATTGCGTCTGCCTGTGGTTGTTGCCATTGGTAAGAAGACGTGTGCTTAGCATTTACAGCCACACGATTTCATGATCTTCCTCTCTCTTCTGACGTATCTTCCGCAGATATCGAGGTCTCATTGATATGGTATCGCCCCTTTCACAGAGTGTAAACTTTTAATTGCTAAGTCTTTTGGAGCGGTGTTCATATTTAAGCGATAACTTGCATATTGTGTATTCAGATACATGGATATCATGATCATCCTATCTTTTTCAACTTTCTGGAAGAAAGGGATTCATTTGACTCAACGATCAAAATAATCCAGTTTACCTTTCTTAGGATGTTTTGATATGGTCCCCGACCCGTGCGGGGTTTCAGGATCAGATCCTGCATCATTGTCAAGGGATATAATACGATGAAGTGTCGTTCTAGAAACGTTTGTAGCAAGAAGTGAACGTTTCGTGCAGCAATTTAACGAAATAAACGGTTTTTGTCTTTTGGATTTCTAGAAAAACGCATGTACTCTTAATAATGTCCCGTGCATCTTTGGAGAGCATCTTATCAACTCCTCGACACTAAATGTGACATCACACTCCGTTCCCTTGAAATGCACGTGCATGCATGTACATACCGCGTTGACACGTATTGTGACAGTGTTGGTAGCTGTTCCAGTACTTGTCAGTATTCCCTTGTGAAAATGTCGCTGTTGTAAGACAATTTATATGATAATTTCTAAAGTAAAATCTTTTAATAATTTATATTCACTTGAGATATTCAGCACCACATTAGGTCACGATATATATAATTATGAATTTAACAAATTAGAGTTTGGTTTAGTGTGTTGTTTAAATGCAACTTGGATAAAACTGTGTTCCAAATGTTAGGTTGCAAAATTAACGTACATTGTATACAAAACATGTAAACATACATTTAACTAGGCATTGGGGCTTAAATAATCGATAGGTAATGTATTATTTGAGAGTTGAGAAGTAATACATACGTCTATTTTCGATAACGGCTCCTCCCTAGGAACATTTTGCTGACTCTCTAATTCAGGTGTACGGTTTTACACAGTGATTTGAGGGGGGTTTCAATTATTTAAGACAGCCGGATGACAGAGAGAACAGCACATGCCATATAACAGAACACAATATTTTTTTATGAGTTTATTTTTTTTTTTTTACAAAAATGATCATATTTGTATTTCAATACCATACATGGTGACATAAAACGTCACACTTCCAATTAAATTCTTTACAACAATCAACACATGTGTTGCCATACATCATATGCGTATGATGAAGAAATAATTACAAAGGGTGAAGTTTGGCCTTTGTGTCACATGGCATATACATACACCTTGCCTCCATTCATATAAATCAGCGATCTTCACACAAAAGTTCTCTATATTTTCATCTGTGCATACTGAAACTGGTATTTGCTTTACAACCAAACAGATAATAACAGTTTAAAAGCTGGGTTTATCACTGCAACTATTTTAAATATGCCAAGAAGAATTGTTTTTAATTCTATTAGATCTTTACTGAAACGAAACTAACTTGAAATTTCTTTACAAACATCTAAACACAAAATTTTTAAATTTACATCAAACGAAAGTCTAACAAATCTGAATACCTTTGTTGGTTTTATACATTGAAGGGCATTTAGAAATAGCAAATAAGAACAGGAAGATTTTCTGGATAAAAACTTCTTTGATGTGAAAATACACAACATTTCAAAGTGGATACTCACTGCTTCATCAGGTGGAATGTGAAGGAGTGAGTTGTTATCCAGAAAATCTTCCTATTCTTTGTTGGTTCCTGTTTTTAAAATGGTAAAATAAATGTTTCATTCTTTGCCTATTTCTACAACAAACAGGAATTTCTGCTGCTGTGAAGTATTCATTCACATGACCATCACAAACATAGAACATCTGTATAGGAGGAAAAACAATATTGATTGCAGTAGTGGCACCAGCTTTAACACAAAAAGATAAATGATCTTCATTCAAAAGCTCTTGAGAGATTTTCAAGCCAAACAGCATCTAATAATTTAAGTACCATGAACATGAAATTATCCCTTCAAATATGGCTCAAAGAAGTATTTCTTAACCACATCCAAAGGGAAAAGATTACAAGTTGACTGTTAAAGGCCCTGTAACACATTTTTTGCTTTTATATTATATGTCCAAATTTGTCATTTAAAGGTATAATAAAAGTTTACGCAGCATAAATATTTACTTAAGAG
This sequence comes from Gibbula magus, assembly GCA_936450465.1. Taxonomy (NCBI): domain Eukaryota; kingdom Metazoa; phylum Mollusca; class Gastropoda; order Trochida; family Trochidae; genus Gibbula; species Gibbula magus. The sequence goes on from OW388304.1 coordinate 23,438,016, forward strand.
GGTTAAACAGCCCATTACATCATGTTACATGACCCAATTATCTGTAATAAAAAAAAACTGTGTCATGCATAAAACAAAAACTGCCAGTGGACATTTTAGTGTGAACACCTTTTAATAATTCAAGGATGGGAAATGGATCTGCATTGCTTTACCGAACCATAACCGTTCATTTTAGAAGTCAATTGAGGAGGATTGTTTTGCAATTGGTAACATTTATTTTCCATTTTGTGAGATCTATTTATTTTCATTAGAATATTTGCTACAGTCCCTTTAAAAGACAGTCCTAGGGGGTATTTGTGGAGATAAAAATTGAGGGGATATTCTTTATCAATATATACAAAATTTATGCATGAATAAAACACAATCCAGATGAAACGCTTTACTTAGGGCGTACACGAGTTTGGTTGTTTGAATGGCACACATTTATTTGGAAATAAAAGCAGGAAGTGAAGCCATTCATTGGCACTGCAAGTGTGAACAGTCTTGATCCTGCATGGAAAGACACTGTTGACCGCTTCATGATGAATTATTTGTTATTAGGTGTTCTATTTTACAATGTATATTATAACTCACTTGCAAAATTACTTTTAACTATAGTGTTTGTTTCCTCACTCCACGTAATACATACAGCCAGATGGTGATAACCCCCTCAAACTGTTCCTTCAATCAAGGTAAAATTAATGCAATAGTCCCAGAGAGAATGTGGTGCTCTTAAACTGGGATCATGAAATAACTTTGTGCTCAATACCAACATCAATATTGCAGGTCAAATTCACCTTTAAACTAAGAATCAGAGAAAATTATAACTATGAGGTTACAAACTTTTACAATACATTAAGTTATTTCAATTTGATGCTGATGCTGATGCTGATCATAAACAAAATGTGCTGACTAAGGTTATTATCTGTTCCCTCTGACCAGTTCTATTCCTACCCTTAATGTTCAACTGAGGAGGAGGAATTTACCTTCAAAACAACAATACTTACTCCCATTACCACTAATATACACGCCTCTTGCATGAAACTGTCCCTGAAACTACCCTATTATTTCTGAAGATCTCTGAGTGTTTTGGTAGTATCAAGTATCATATCTTTTTACAAGCTACCGTTAATGCTTCTCTTAAGCTACATAAGCTCTTTAACCTATAGATACTTTAACAAGGACTGACCAATGGCTGAAGACCTATGGCTTTCCAGGATTATCTTGTGACCCTGAAATACAGAATTTGATAAATGATACAGTCCTTCCTTGAACTGTTGCGGCTGGGTGAAGCAGGGTTGCATCTAGAAAATCCAAAACGTGAGGGAGGACCCCCACTCTCAGGAACAAAAGTCCTTCCTCGAACTGTTTCAGCTGGGTGACTGTGAAGCACTAGAATTATTCCCGCTGAAAGAATGTCATCCACAGTTCGATCTTACACAAGCATTGTCCGTCAGGAATAGCCCTAGACGTGGAGGTAAAGATTCAAATGAACTAGAATCCTCAGTATTCAATCCGATAGTCAATAGTCCTGCTTCCAATAGTATTCTCGCAAAACAACACTTCATTTTCCTTTATATTGAGAGCATACTCTCTGCCAAGACACAACACTTTTAACAGCCACCAATATCACTACACTACATGTTGAGCTGAAAGCTTTGGCTTATGTTGACATCACAAAACTTTTAAGCACTGAAGATGTCCTTTAAGCATCAAACAACAAAGCTTTGGGCTATGTGAATGTCAGCGCATGTTCACATGTCATTTTACAGCAAAACCTTTGGCTTGTCAATAACAAAGCACTGATTTGCATATTTACACATTTGTTTTCAAACTTGCAGCTAATATGTACAGGATGCTGCACTGTTGCTCCTAGACATGTGTGATGTGGTTTGACTGTTTCTCCTCTGCAGGAAGGCAAATGACTCGAAGTTAGTGTAGTGACCTGCAGTCACACGTTGTACAAGTTTATAGTTCTGTCGAATTGTGACTCTTCAACTGAAACAGAATCAGCAGATAATCTGTTAATCTCTTGCAGATCTTAAGATCAAATTGTGGTCTAAAAAATTTGAAGTTGAACCAAAATAAAGTAAAGTATTAGAAATCAAATGTCATTTAAGAATTGCGAATGACGACCCCGAAAACAATTAAATATTGCACATAGTGTGATACACAGATATAGGACAGGAGGCATGAAGAGAAAAGACGCCAGTTACCTGTGGGCCTGTTCCTTCTTCCACTCCTCGAGCTTCTGCCTGATGGCCATCTGTCTCTCCTCGTTGACCTTCTCCTCCTCCGCCACCTGCACCTTCACCTGCTGCCACTTCTGTACCAGCGACGACACATTCTTCTTCTTCAGGGACAGGCTGCTGCTCGTCATCGACTGCACGGACACGACAAACGTTTGGTCAGTCAAGTTGGTAAGAATCTCTACAGGCTAAAGACAAATCTTGGGAAAGGAAGTCATCACCAAGCAAACAAGAAAAAAAGTGAGCATGGCTCACATACCCCCGCCATCCGCTATCCGTCCATTGAGAATTATAGATGTGAAGGTTATACTATGTTTAAAAAACAGCTTCAAGCATCATAATATTGTCCAAAATAATTTTAGGAACTAACTGTTATTACAAAATTTCATTCACCTAGATGTAATATTTTTCAGGTAACTTAATTTTTGCCATTAGGGCATCACACCGGTAATTTGTACCAAGTTCAATTGCAGATTCAAGGGCTTCATAACTCCATAAAAAATAATATTTCGGAACTGGACTGTGAACTCGATGAAGAGTATCATCTGGACTACCTACATGTAAAATTTCATTCACCTAGATGTAATTGCTGCCGAGAAAACTTGTCCCCATTGGAGCATCACAGCTCTTTTGGTACAAAGTTTAATTTCGGATTCAAGGGCCATAACTCCGTAAAAAATAATATTTCGGAACTTGTTTTCGAAATCGATGAAGAGTATCATCTGGACTGCCTCCATATTAAATTTCATTCACCTATAAGTAATAGTTTCCGAGAAAACTTGTCCCCATTGGAGCATCACAGTTCTTTTGGTACTAAGTTCAATTTCAGATTCAAGGGCCATTACTCTGTGAAAAATAATATTTCGGAACTGGTTTTCGAACTCGATGAAGAGTATCATCTGGACTACCTCCATATCAAAATATCATTCACCTAGATGTAATAGTTTCCGAGAAAACTTGTCCCCATTGGAGCATCACAGTTCTTTTGGTACTAAGTTCAATTTCGGATTAAAGGGCCATAACTCCGTAAAAATTAATATTTTGGAACTGGTTTTCGAACTCGATAAAGACCATGGTCATGAGTACTGACAACCAAAATTTCATTCACCTAGGTTGAACAGTATCTGAGAAAACTTGTCCCCATTGAACACAATAAAACTAAGTCCAAAAAGTGACGTTTCCATGGAAACGACAAAAAATTCAAATCTCAGAAAATTGTCTGTGCGCGATCGGAAGAACATGGTTAACATCTGTACAAAGTTTGGTTGATGTACCTTTGACGGTTTTTGAGAAAATTGACCGGACGGAAGGACAGACGGACGGACGACCGCTATATACCCCCGCTTAGTTTGTAGCGGGGGTATAATTACACTATAACTAGTTCTATCACAGAAGCACTCCCGGAATGCTGTTAGGATGAAGTCTGTAAGGGAGCTAACTCTCCATTATACAGGCATACCACCAAGTAATAACATTTTACTAGCATTTTTGTAAATGACGCACCTTTCGTTAGGAAATAAGGTATACCGGTATATATATATATATATATATATATATATATATATATATATATATATATATATATATATATATATCAGAGGGAATGTTTACAAGATAATTATGGTATTCTCATTTACCTTATCTTTCTTCTTCTTTTTCTTCTGTGACTTTTCAGGTTCTGGGGGCTGGCTAGGAAGAGGTGGGGGAGGAATGTCAGCCACCGATGTGCTGCTGATCTCATCACTCCGCGGGTCTGCAAACATGTCAACTGCCACCGCGCTGCTCTGGGATACAGGTTCAGAGGACTGGGCTGATATCACTGGCTGAGCGCTGATTACAGGCTGGGCTGCTGGAAATGAGGATGACGCTGATGTGGATGATGATGAAGCGGATGCCGTCACATTTAGCTGGGGAGGCCTGTATATCACAGGAGCACTCTCCACGGCTTCCGACAACTGCAGTGAGGCTGAAGTGATATCTGAAGACGAGGCTTGGATTGTACTGGAGAGGAGATAGTCCGAAGATGAGACCGCTCCCTCCGCATCTCCTGAGCTGGGGGAATCAGGGTCATCGACGTCCATATCTGCGTCGTCCGGTGAATCATGGTCCACGCTGTATCTTGCATCGTCGACCCCGGGGTAGGGCTCAGAGGGTGGAGGAGGGGGAGGGAGTCCGAACAGGACCTCAGTTCCGGGGGGAGGGGGTTCCCCGGGGAACACAGGAGGCGCGTCTTCAGTCTGCTCAGAGTTATCAGGTTCTGGAGGCTTGACTGCATCTTCCGTCACTATCTCTAGAAAGAGAGGGATAATTGTGTATAGGGAGTGTCAACAATTATACATACATACGAAAACATGGACAAATAGAACATGAAAAGGACAATATTTGACTAATGACTGCTTGAAGTATTCTTCATGAACTTAAACTGCAGAAGAGTTGATGATAATAATTCATAAAAATAATTAATAAAATAATTCTAGGCGTCAGTTTCTTTTGCTGTAAGGTTCACGACTGTTTATCGTGACTTTCTACTACAACATGTTGGATGTCCTAATTATTGTTCCTTCCTCTAAACTCATTCAGTTGTTTCTCTAGGATGACCTACCTTCAGAGCTGTCAGGAGGCATGGGCTCACCGTCAATCTGAAATAACAAGACACGTCTGTTAACAAAATAGGCTCCATTGTTTGCTGTATTGAATCGAACAACTTGTTGTATGAAGACTGCCATCAAGACTGAAGGAGAAGTACGAGGGTTGAGATTGTGAATGTTCTGTAGTGAATATTGGCAAGTATTGTAACCTTAAGGCAAGCAAAGTATCACCTTGTAGCAGGTAAACTAAATGAGATGATTCAGGAGAAAGAAGATTTTATCAGCTTCTGACATGTTAAAGTCCATATTGATGGTTAATGTCTCCTGGAAGGGTATTTCACTTATATCACAACAACTAGTATTTTATATATTTAGAGAGAAATTAAAATCTTCAACATGCCTACAATGGTTAGCATTATTTCAGGGAGAAGGCATGCAACACCATTTTGACTATACATGAATTTAAAACCTGCAAACATCGGCTGAAAATAGTAATCCTTGTGTTGTGCTTCACTGAATTACAATGTAGCATTGCAGCCAAACCTTACTCCATTTAGAACAGTTCTACACAATAAAGACCCTAAACCTGCACATGATGTTAAGCAACGTGCTATCCATTTCTAAATTCTAATAAAGCTGAAAATCAGTCACCTCTGTAACACAGAACATACCGAGCTAGCGAGATCCTCAGCCGACTCCGACGGGACGGCAACTGCCACTGAAACCTCAGGAGGAGGGAGATGTGGTCCATATTCCTTCACACTCTCCTCGTCTTCATGCTCATCGTCCGGCGGAGGAGGAGGTGGGATTGGTGTTGGGCTTGGGGGCGCCCCAGCTGGGATTGCTGGCTCTTTGGAAGATGACACTTCTGATTGGTCAGTTGTAGGGGTTGATGAGATTGTTGTCGTGGAAACAGAGGGTTCTGGGTACTCCCATTGTGAGTCACCTGTTTGTTCACTTGTGTAGAAATAACGTCTGAAATTCCTACATGGGAAAATTCCATGTGGAGAAAAGGAAACTAGATTAATGGCTGAAATTGAGCAGATGTTTTTACCTGAAAGACAGAAGCAGACAATATTTCCCTTGTTTCTTTGTAAGTCATGACTTACAATTCAAACCTGAACAATCGAGCTGTCTGAGTGATGAAAGTCCAGATGCTGACTTTCAAACAGATTTCAAAAATATCTTTAAAAGATTTCCAGAGAATATCCTCTTGTTTGTCTGACTTTTAGTTTCTGATTCTTAATAAATTCGGATTATACTTAAATAAATCTTTAAAAAAATCAGCCAAAGTGAAAATTCAAACAAAGTTTTTCTTCCTCAAATTTTCTATTTATTAGTCCAGGTTCATTGCATTTTAAACTTATGTATAATATTAAATGCATGCAGCGATTTCTACTTTATACAAATATTGCATTTGTCAACCAATGGTAAGCTTTATGGACTTACTCAAGTTCCACCATAATTTTTTAATTGCAAATATTTCGGAAATGACCAAAACAAAATATCTTCAAATCAATTATAACCATAGGCCACCATGAGAATTTCTCACAGTGACTTTGTAAATATAGAAATCATACTTCTTGGAAGCTGAAAAAGAAGAATCCAGGATATAGCAGACAAAAACCAGTCTACAGGATATTGAATAACTGATAACTGACCATGCAATGAAAGTCATAATGGAAAAGTATTGGTTCTCAAGGAATAAATGGATAAGGTCATCTGTTAAGATTACCATATTTAGAATCATAACCTTAGCTTTGGGCATACACATAGTGAAAAGGAGGGGGCTGTGGTCCACCCAGGGTTCATCAAATGTACATGGAAAATTTTACAGATGGGAGTTATTAAAACCCCTTGAATCTCTCCTCTGGATCCCCTACTGTTACTCTGCACTGAATAACAGTGTAGTATTGCATCTAAACCTTACTAAACAGAAAAAGAAGTAGAAGCCAATTCAAACCCCAGACCTCTAGATCCAAAGCAAAGCATATGCTGTCAAGCTGCCATTGACATATGCTTCATAATTTTGTTTAGAATTTTCCATCTGGTTTGTGTCTGATATATCTGGAAATATCACAAAGTCAATGCCAGAAGAAAGTTTTTTATTTCCCTTCTCGCACTTTCATTATGAATTATTTCAAACCAACATGATGTCTATACCAAAACCACCTAATTAGTTACGTTGATGATTCTCTATAGGCCGCCTAAGTATTCATAGAGTCCAGCTGGTCCAGTGTCTTTCAATTTTTTCAATATAATTGCACCAAAAAGAATTTCCGCACATACAACAAACATTGAAGAGCATAAGATAGATAGTAAACAAATCTAACATTGTTAAACTGGGATATCAGTATCTTTAATAGTACAGTTTACAATCTTTCTGACTGAGTCCTTTGTGGGATTTGAACCCACATCATCATTTTCATCAAATGTAGGAAGAAGAAACTTGTGAAAAAAATTACAACTGGCGATATCTTAACATTTAATTTAATCATTCTGAGTAGCCGATTTACATGAAACAAATCTAATGACAAAGGGAATAATCCTGGAATGGCCCTTCAGACCTATGTGAGACTATTCTGTGAGTCACTGGTGAAGGAGTAGTATGTAGAATGCAGCTGAGTCTCGTCTGCTCAAGTCATCCCCTATTAGTTGATGCATCTTGTGTAAGAGATCCCACTTGATCAAAACGATTGTTGTAGGAAATGCTCAAGAATTTTGTGGGCCTGACAATCCAACTGATATGTAGAAAAGTTTGTGTCAATTGAAATTATTTCACTTGAAAAGAACAGGACTCAAAGTAGAAAAGTCCTAAGAATGATTTGTGTCAATCCTTACTATTTCACTTGAAAAGAAACATGACATTTTACTTTAGGGCCACACAAGATAGGTTGAAATTGATTATCCAGTGAAAAGTTCTTATCCCTCTACATTTTCCACCGTATGTTTCACATCTATTCCAGGTCAGCATCTCTTGTCTGTAATCTCTTTGTCATATCAAGAAGTCCTTGTATTTGATGTCAAAATTCATTTTCAATATCAATCTTTGGCTTCTCTTTTCCCCTCCAAATCCATTATTGTTTCTTGAAAACCCAAATTGCTCCAAGATCTGTCTGATTTCACAGATATAGATGCATGAAAATCAGTGCTTTAATTAATTTGGGACGCCATTCATCATCCATGATCATACAGCTGAAAACATCCTTCTTGACAACATACACTCTTCCTGAATCTCATCTTCTAATGGTATAAACATGGAAAACTATGCTGAAATAAAATCTCATTAAAGATTAATATCAACACACCTGCAAAAGAATGGCAAAATTAGAAATGAAACACAGATAAACTTTTCCTACCCTGTTTTATACTTCTTAGGCTTTTCAATTAAGGTTTAATTGTTAAGAATTTTGAATATCACATGCATAAATCAGTATGATTCTGATAATATTTAAAACAATATTTCCTCAATTTCCTACTAAATCAGTAATTGATATTACAAATATAAAACTAAACCCTAAATAAAAAATCTGACACATTTTAACGTACAAACCCTAAATAAATATATTCTATGAGAAACTGAGACAAATTTCAAATATCAAACATGAACAGGAAGTAAAAGATTTTTTCATCAACTCACCACCTTGGTTGTCTCCCCTGATGACCTTGACCCTGCCATCTGCCTCCAGCAGTCTTGAGGAAGTGATGAAGTTCAGAGTGCTACTTGATGAAATCATTGTTCGCATTCTCACTACACTCACAACAGTCAGTATCAGCAAGGTAACCAGTGAAGGAGCATCATGGACCAGCATAGGAGAATTTCACTCTCAACTTTATGAGGGATGACAAAGGATAAATACTCCTAATTGTTTGACCCAAAGAGTAAAGCCAATTCTGCCATAACTGAGGCCATGTTTGTGCTTTCAGATTTCTGACTTGTTTTTGAATGGTCCATGCATGCTTGCAGGTATCAATGAAAGGTGAATTTAGGAAAAGTCTTTTGTACCTGTCCCAGTGGCAGGAATATCCAGATGGAACCGCGCTCTGCTCGTATTGTTCTAGCTGTCGGTTTGCTTCCTTGAGTCTACACAAGAAGAACTCTGTGTCCAGCCCCCCGTCCTGCCAGTCACGGAAACGCGTCTGAAACAGTGGAGATACGTGAATATGCTTGATACTTTACAATATAAATCAAGACCATACAGTACACATTTCTAAGATGTATACCTATCTTTCAATGATTGAATTATCAGAATTTCAATGTTCTCTTAGCATGTAGATACGTGTTAGTACCAAACATCAGCATTTGTCTGTGACAGTCTCAGCTCTAAAAGAGAAATTAAGAGAGAATATAACCTAAGCTTTGTAAAATAATCAGACTATTTTCACCCTTCCTTTGTTGAAACGATAGTTTTAATCCACATTGGTCAAGGTATGTCAACACAAAATGTAATTATTATAGACCTTTGTATTCTAAGAAAGAAGTAACAAGTATGTTTGGAAATGGAACAATGTTATACAATTACAGGTGCCTGAGAGTCCTACCTGCAGCTCAAGGAGGAGCACCTGCAGCTTGGAGAGTCCCTTCTTGGTCACCTCCAGGAACTCCAGCTTGCCCAGGGCGATACTGGCAGCATCCTCCACCTCGTCCTGCAAGTGTTTACCATGTAGTGTTTACCATTTAGTGTTTACCATGTAGTGTTTACCATTTAGTGTTTACAATGTAGTGTTTACCATTTAGTGTTTACCATTTAGTGTTTACCATTTAGTGTTTACAATGTAGTGTTTACCATTTAGTGTTTACAATGTAGTGTTTACCATTTAGTGTTTACAATGTAGTGTTTACCATTTAGTGTTTACAATGTAGTGTTTACCATTTAGTGTTTACCATGTAGTCTTTACCATGTAGTGTTTACCATTTAGTGTTTACAATGTAGTGTTTACCATGTAGTGTTTACCATGTAGTGTTTACCATGTAGTGTTTACCATTTAGTGTTTACAATGTAGTGTTTACCATTTAGTGTTTACCATGTAGTGTTTACCATGTAGTGTTTACCATGTAGTGTTTACCATGTAGTGTTTACAATGTAGTGTTTACCATTTAGTGTTTACAATGTAGTGTTTACCATGTAGTGTTTACCATTTAGTGTTTACCATTTAGTGTTTACCATGTAGTGTTTACCATTTAGTGTTTACAATGTAGTGTTTACCATGTAGTGTTTACCATTTAGTGTTTACAATGTAGTGTTTACCATGTAGTGTTTACCATGTAGTGTTTACCATGTAGTGTTTACCATGTAGTGTTTACCATGTAGTGTTTACAATGTAGTGTTTACCATGTAGTGTTTACCATTTAGTGTTTACCATGTAGTGTTTACCATTTAGTGTTTACCATGTAGTGTTTACCATTTAGTGTTTACAATGTAGTGTTTACCATGTAGTGTTTACCATGTAGTGTTTACCATTTAGTGTTTACCATGTAGTGTTTACCATTTAGTGTTTACAATGTAGTGTTTACCATTTAGTGTTTACCATGTAGTGTTTACCATTTAGTGTTTACCATGTAGTGTTTACCATGTAGTGTTTACAATGTAGTGTTTACCATTTAGTGTTTACAATGTAGTGTTTACCATGTAGTGTTTACCATGTAGTGTTTACCATTTAGTGTTTACCATGTAGTGTTTACCATGTAGTGTTTACCATGTAGTGTTTACAATGTAGTGTTTACCATGTAGTGTTTACCATGTAGTGTTTACCATTTAGTGTTTACCATGTAGTGTTTACCATTTAGTGTTTACCATGTAGTGTTTACCATTTAGTGTTTACAATGTAGTGTTTACCATGTAGTGTTTACCATGTAGTGTTTACCATTTAGTATTTACCATGTAGTGTTTACCATTTAGTGTTTACAATGTAGTGTTTACCATTTAGTGTTTACCATGTAGTGTTTACCATTTAGTGTTTACCATGTAGTGTTTACCATGTAGTGTTTACAATGTAGTGTTTACCATTTAGTGTTTACAATGTAGTGTTTACCATGTAGTGTTTACCATTTAGTGTTTACCATGTAGTGTTTACCATGTAGTGTTTACCATGTAGTGTTTACCATGTAGTGTTTACCATTTAGTGTTTACAATGTAGTGTTTACCATGTAGTGTTTACCATGTAGTGTTTACCATGTAGTGTTTACCATTTAGTATTTACAATGTAGTGTTTACCATGTAGTGTTTACCATGTAGTGTTTACCATGTAGTGTTTACCATGTAGTGTTTACCATGTAGTGTTTACCATGTAGTGTTTACCATGTAGTGTTTACAATGTAGATGGTGAACAAATGTCACATTGTTATATTTGCTACCACAGAATCAGCAATTGTACAAATATTAACAATCTTTTATCCATTTCTGGTCCAGGAACTCAACCTCAGAATCATGCACTTCACGCAAACATTGAACTTGTTTTCAACATCAAATGTTTGACATCCACGGTATCTTAAAATTTACCAATTTCAGCACTCTTTTGTTTGTTGAAGAAGTCACACCCTCAGAGTCAAGCACCTATTTCAAACATTCAATGCTTCTATATATACAAAGACTATGAAGAAAAGCAGTTAAGTCAAAGTACCCCTCTAATATATATGAAAAGTGGCAAAGCTCCTGAGGTGGAGTGAAGCGAGGTGAGGTGAGGTGAGGTAAGGTACCGTAATGCCGTTTTCAAGATTATATCACGGCTGCTAGTATTATTGCAGGAAGAAAGCCTGCAACACCATTGTGAGCAAAGCTCCCGAGGCTGAAAGCATTTTATGTCATCATATTTACAATAGTGACTGTATGTTAACCATATAGTATTCAAAAACTAGACCATTACATTAGACCAGAATCAAAACACTGCGAGTACATTGACAAAATACATTAGCTCAGTCAAACCTTTAACTGAATGAGATGTGGGACCACCCGAACTTTGGGCTCCTCCTTGGCATAATCACTGAGTTTCACTTCCTGCTCGCTGCTTGACGGAACTGACTCGGGGGGCTTCACGGACTCCGGGGGCTTCACGGACTCCGTGGGCTTTACTGACGATGTTGATGTTGATGTTGATGTAGATGTAGATGTAGATGTTGATGTGTTGACAGATGTTGTTGTCGGTGCCTCCTCTTCACTGTCATCATCTGTTATGGGAAGAAATTTGTCCTATAGTATTGTTTTGTGAACAAAGCTTCAAATATGTTCTCTTAGCTACTTGATATCTGTCTCATTGTTGTCAGAATACAGAATAGTAGGTAGAAACCTTTGAGTAACATGTCTCTATGAGGCTATATTTGTTGCCTACAATTGAATTGTAACTAAAACTTCAAACCACTGTAAATAAACTGATGTTAACTAAAAAGATATATATATATTCACATCTCACAATAATTATCAATGGATGGATTTATTTATATAAAGCGACATGAAATGAGATCTTCAACAATAGGTAACAAGGTTGATTTCACTATTACGTTTAGCAGCAGATCTTTGCATGTACGAAAATACTGAAGTTGACAACCTTGACCCAAGATTTTCAAAGCTCTCCTTAAATCGATAGACAAAACTTTCATTCATTTACATAGGCTGAAGACTACCTTAGCAGCTAAGAGGAATAAGTGAAATTTAACCAAATCGATATCCTGAAAAGTAAGGACTGACACTTTGCTGGTACCCACCATAAGCTGCAACAAGTCGCGCCTTCTTTGGTTGACTCTCGATCACTTCACTCTTCACCTCCTTCTCCTCGGCATCTCGGTGAGATGAGCGTTTGTGTCGGGAGTCTGACTTGCTTCTTGATTCCGTCTTCTCCCTGTGTCTGGACTCTGACTTGTGGTGGGAGTCAGATCTGTGTTTGTCCTTCTTCTTCTCCTTCTTCTCATGCTTCCTGCTCTTTGAATGTTTAGAGACTTTGGCATCTTCGTCTGTCTTTTTCACCTTCGCCTGGGATATTAAAAATGTTGGTTGATATTGTCACATAATAACAAGCCGACAGAAGTTGTACAAATCAATGATTTTTCTGCTTTTTCAAAGAATTAATATGGTGAAATCTTATTGACAGTTACTCATCTCATTATACGTTGTGTGTCACCTTCGAAAACTGTATTCAAATATCAACAATACAGATTCATTTTACAATAGAAAAACAACTGGTATAAAAGGGTCGCCTTTTGTAAATGCTTCTTAATTCAAAAGGTAACGAGAAAAGCTTTCAGAAAGGATTAACTTTTTATAAAACAATTACCCCAAAAGCATACATACACACTTCAAATCAAACATTCATAGACTATCAACTGGCTTGACACTTACCGTTTTTCTTTCCAGGGCCATTTCTAAAGCTGCATCAATATCGTCAATGTCAAAATCAATATCATCAGACTGATCCAAAGTTACTCCATTTTCCGGCTTACTTTCTTCTTTCAGAGCTTTGGAAGGTGCTACTTCAAGTAACTCGGACACAAACGAGTCCACTTCACTGACAGATAATTTCTTCTTTTCAACCTTCTCCTCTTTCACTTGTTCACTACTGGAGATATCCTGACTGTCAGGAAGAACTGGACCATAGAGTTTCTTAGATTTCTTCTTTGGCTTTGCCTCGCTGCTCTCCAGTTGCGGGGAGTCCGATCTATCAGCAGGTGCTTGTAAGGTGCTTGATGTGGAACTTGACTCACTGCTCGGCTGTACAACAGGAGTCTCGATCTTCTCTGGTTGACTGCCGTTAGCTTTCACAGCTGTTTCCTCGGGTTTGCTAGAAAAGATAAATGAAGAGATTTAGACTGGATGTGTCAATTTCTGAATACATTTGCAAAAGGATGGGCATATCAGCAGATCGAATGATTTCAAATGATTTTAGACTCGGAGGATACTGTCTAAAAAGATCTTTATAATATTGTCAAAATTCAATTAGTCCTCAATCTTTTCCCAACTAAAATAAGCGATGATTAATGAAAGAATAACAATGACTAAAGTATAATGCAGGCTGAAGAACAATGTAACAGTCTATTAAGGATAGGGCCACAGAACTTTTCATTAAAAACCTGTTACAGTATATATCATACAACTAATACATAAACTGCTCACCTTTTAGCTGACTTCTTTGCCTCAAGGCGTTTGCGGACATCTTCAGGTATGCGTGCTAGTTTATCCTCATACTCCTTCTGCAGGAGAAGATACTGGGTGTAGTCAGGCGGTATGTTCCACGTCACCTCGTTACTGACATAGTTCCAGTAGTAGATGTACTTGGTGTTCTCATCCTGGCACTGCTGCCATACTGATGTCGGAGCTGAGGTTAGGAGGAATCAATTAACTAAACTTTACAAAATATCTATTAAGCATAGGCAAAATATTGTGCTAATCAATGATGTCGGAGCTGAGGTTAGAAAGAATTAGTTAACTAAACTTTAAAAAATATCTATTAAGCATAGGCAAAATATTGCGCTTAATTTCTTCATAGGTTCATTCCTGAACAATCATGGACAGAAAGCCCCCTTATTGCTAAGGGCACCCTTACCCGATTGACAATCACCTCATGGATCTCTGTGCAAATGGGCATTTCATATAAAGACTAAAATCTTCATGAATAATATGAAAACAAAGATCAAACCAAACGAATCCTTGAAAAGTTGGCCAAACCTTGAGATTATCAATCTTTCTGCATGGTAGCAATGAATCATTAATTAAGCTAATACTTCCTATCAGCATTTTCAAATCTGTACACCTTGGTATAAGTTTCAACATAAACATACTGGTGCTTGTTTCAATCATTCTTAGTATTGATGTGTACCTTCAGGCAGTTCATATTCTTCCCCGTCCACTCTTTCTCCAGAGTTATCTGTCTGGTGTTTCAGAACCTCCGTCCCGCCCTTCACAAACTGAGAGTAGTTGCCAGCCTTGTTTCCAAGCCTCTCTTTACCACCCTTCACAAACATGGAATAGTTGTTTGTCTTCTTTACAGGCTTCGGCTCGGGACGAACCTCTTCCTCCATGGCTTGTTCCCGGTTGCGTTCCATAACCTCTGCAGTTTGATCTCGTGGAATAAACGCTCCGGGCGGCAGGGGAATGTCAATGTGATCGACTTCAGGGTTGTCCGTAGATATAGCATTGATTTCCTAAGAGAAAGTGGATCACATTACATTAATGTATGCAATATTAACATCACAGTTAATCACAGGCCAAATTCTATTATATGGAATAAATATAGTATTTTAGTCAGAAAAATAACTTTAGTATGTCTGTAATAAAACCCTGTCAGATGATATGATGCTAGATTGTTACTTAGAAGATGACAAGTTAATAAGTATTGAAAAGGGAGCCGTGTTCAAAGAATAATGATATTTTAAATCCCCAAATTAACATTGTCACCTAAAGGCTGCATGTCAAGATGGGTATTGTTATCCCTGAACAGACTCAGTGTTACCAAATCAATGATTCACTTCATCGAAAGTATTAAATGATTTTTTTCATATCATATCCTGTATTAGCCATCGGTCATTATTTAACCTCTAACTACTTTACTAAAGCTCTAGAGCTGATATCAGGGTGACTGCCATATTATACTATGTATATCATACATCATTACCTAGGGTTCCGGCTCCAAGTGTTTTTTTTCCAAATGACAACAGGCTGACACAGGTTTTTGCCATTGACGACAGACTGATATGGGTTATCTTCCCTGTGAGGGAAGTGTCTTTACTCATGTATAATCTCTGAATTTATAAGCAAGTATATGATAATAAGCATTCCAAGTACACTTACAGCTAAAAAGCTTGCAACCTCAGTATCAATTGCTTGACCTTGACCCTCTTGCTGACCTTTGACTTGGGGTATTTCTACAGGAAGAGGTATGTTTGGTGGTGTAAGCGATTCTGCAAGTAAAAAATATCATAGAAGTTAATTGTTTTGAACATAATTTCAATGATTACTACTGTTTGGCAACATTGAATAAGCTGAAAAATATAGCAATTGAAATATCAATGTTTTATATTACAAAACAGAGAAACACATTTAACTCAAAGTCATGTGAATTTTTTTTCATATAGATGTATTTTCTCAAAGTGAAAAATTTTGCAAAAAGATTTATTTAAGATACAATGATCTTTCTTCTCACTTTAACTACAGAATGAATAAGTGGGAATTTAAGTGACGAATCTACAGAACTTGACAACTTACCCTGACCAGGGTCCTCTGCCTCAGAATCTGAATCATCATATGCTCCTACTAATGTAGAGAGACCGGCCTTCTCTGTAATTCAACAATGTCATCAAATATAAATGATTTACAATCACTTGAAAATGATCCTATGTTCTTTTGGAAATATTAATTTACTTCATTACAAAAGATACCCATTTACATTGGACACAAATCAAACCTAAAATTGTAGTCTTGAAATATAGTTTGCTCGACGTTAGCTCAAGGCTTTCAGATTCTTTACATTTCAATTTCTGCCAAATTGTTGAAGGTAGAGGACAAAGATCGAAATCATAATATGGTTAACTTGTTTGAACTTTCCATCAAGTATATTATATCAAGAAATTATTTCTTGGCTGACAATCCTTACAAATGTTTCGATTGTAGACAAAATTATATGCAATTTTAATACCTTGATTTGGTTTTCCTCTCCTGTCGTTGCCAGTTCCATCTTCGGACAGTGACTGGTAGCCATGTCGAGCTGGAAAAATTTTCACATAAAGGTGAATCAGAATTTTGAGACCTGTAGTATAAACTATCATGATGTAAAATGGAGAAAAGCAAATCAATGTTGAAAACTACAAGACATAAGTTAATGCTTGTATTTCTTTTATGACTGACATATGTTATTTACTTACTAAATTTCCGTTTCACAAAAATGATTAAATATTTGAAAGTTTACAATTTTATCAAATCTTTATTAATAAATATAGTGTGTCAGTAACAATTTAAAGTGTTTGATTTAATAACTCATTCCTCCATACCTAAATAGCTTGAATTACTGTTTGAATTTCCAAGCTGTAACACTTGCCGCCGCCCGCGACCACGACCAAAACTTGGAATCATCTTTAAAGCATGCTGTAATTAAAACATTCATTTAGTAACAGTACTAACTAATCAAACTTCATAGAAATAACTTTAAACATTAGATAACTGATATAAAAAAAAATTAAAATGTGTGACATGAAGTGATGAGAATAAAATTGCTTTTGTTTTTGATTTCCACACATAAATGTTTATGCCTAAATGTTTGTATATAGTTCAACAAAGAATAGTATGTGTTTAAATCAAGCCTTCAGAATGGAACTATATGTTCCATCTTGAAATGTTTAAAAACATAGGAAATGTAATCATCTTTCATGAAATGAATATTTTAACTTGTACAAACTGTAAAGTTGGTTAATATGACTACCCGGTATAAATAAAATTACGAAACACTTGGGACACAGAGGTCTCTTTCTATACCACCGGTACATATACATATTAGGGTACCGGTAATTCACAAACCATCTTAGACAAAATTCGTTCTTGTCCAAGATGTTAGTGTCTTTGCTTGCAGTACTCAAAGAGTGATATTTTGCATTATATCGCAATGAAGATATATTTGTTGATTTTTCGAAATAATTCATAAAATTTCTACAAATGTAAATATCGCCTTAACTTCAACGAAACAAGAATTTGAACTAGTCAATAATAAGTTTACTTTCCAGGCAATTATCATTTTTTTTTTTATTGTGTTTCATTGGCAAAGTAGGGAAGACAAGAAATTAAATGCTGCCACCATCTTTGCTGAGTTTGACATGCAAAGATTGATGGAAAAAGTGATGGAAAAAGTGATGTTAAAGGCGCTGTAGCACGTTTTTTCGCTCAAATAAGTCGATGAAATGTATTTGAAAAATAATGTCACCAATAGTAAAACACCATTCTCTCTCCGAAAAATCAAATTGAAAATGAGTGTACATGGTTCGGTAAAGCCACGGGGATCGTTTTTGTAATACGAAATGATTAAATTGTGTTCACAATAAAATGGCCGCCATGCAATTTTTGCTTTATACGCAACACCGTTATTATCACTACGGATAATTGGTTTGTTTAATAACATGTTTTACCCTCTAAAGTTAATATAAATGGCATAAACTATCATTATAAATAGGAAATTTGAAAAATTTAAATTTGCAAAAAACGTGCTACAGCGCCTTTAAAACTCAAATTATTGATGGTACACCTTTCTGTTTTGACAAGGTAAGGTGATGAAAGGTACCGGTAATGCTGCGGATAGGCCATTGGCCTGAAGCTCTTGAAATACTTAAATCTAATGACAATATTCAACTATCATTTATTAATGATATTTCATGCTACAACTTGTATCCAAGGTTAAAAGGAGGGTTCTATCGGGGTATTTTTTGTGGAAACGAAATTCGAGGGTAAATTTGTGGGTAAATCCGTACCTAAAGCGACCATGTCTCAATCGGGAATTCCTAATCAAAACGAGGCCATACAAAACATTCACTCAATGTTCTTAGTCAAGTGAAGTTAGTAGGTCATGTAATAGGACAATGGCCTATGGTCTGTAGCAATATGAATCCCTGAAATTGTGTTCAATGTCAGTGAGTAGAGGATTTCAAGTTAATCATTGCATGTAATAAACAAAGGGCTAAATGGGTTATTTGACTCACAACATGCTGACTAGTGACTACCTAGAAATGGGGGTCTTTATAATGATCAGGGGTACAAATCTTCAAATCATTCAACGAAGTAAGATTTTCTACCTAGATCGTACCATTATATGCCAATATTGACACATTATACATCCATTTCATTTTTAGGATTTCCCAAATCTGGGAACTAAGCACAGTAAGGACGTGTGACCCTATCTGCTATCACCCTGTCACTGAAAACCTGGCCCTTGTCAACATCATGCCCATATTTGAGATAGAGAAATGGATTAATATTTTATAACAAAAATAGTAAAACTGGATTAAACTAATCGAATACATTATAGACCGAAATAAAACTGAAAAGTATTTGCATATCAACAGAACCTTATCAAACATCCATCAAAACAAGGTGCACGAAAACTGAATCACTGACTCTTACAGAAACGACAAATGTGTCTATTTGATGTAAACCATTCAATATACTTACAACTAATGCATATAATGTAACAGTTGGGTTGCTTAAGTTGGTTACATTATCATAATAAATATAAATCTATCCACTTGAAAGAGTTATTTGTTTCATTCAATCACGAGAACAACAACGTCAACCCGACGCCATTTTGGATTCAGACCATGATAGTACGGCCGATTTCATTGGCGGAATGACATCCAATGACAAAAGAGAATACAGGACTGGCGGGGATTTTAAAGGAGCAATAGCACGTTGTTTCGATCAAATAAGTGGATGTAATGTATTTGAAAAATAATGTCACAAGATAGTAAAACACCATCCTGTCTTCGGAAAATCAAGTTAAAAAGGAGTGTACATGGTTCGGTAAAGCCAGGGTAATCGTTTTTGTAATTCGAAATAATAAAATGTGTTCACATTAAAATGGCCGCCATGCAATTTTTGCTTTATACGCAACACCGTTATTACCACTCTACGGATAATTGATTAGTGTAAGTAAGTAATTATTAAGATAATAATTAAGATAAGTATGCCTATTATTGTATCGTGCCATATATATAGTCAAATGCATCTGATTTCTTTTAAATATTGAATTAATCAAAACCAAAAGAGGTGATTGCTTGGCAATTTATGTGTGGAATTAGACAAGGCTGCATTTTAAAGGATAGATGTAATGACATGGTCACATTCGGATTCATTAAAATGGGATGTCAATTTGACAATTGCTCGATTTTAAATTTCTGAAATCGGCCCATAAACTACTTATAGGCTACCGGTATATAGGGCTTTTTAAAAACACTCTTATTAAGCCCCGGCGACCAGAATGAAAATTTGCGGGGGTGTGGATCCTGGAGGAACGACTTCTGTGACGTCACTGGAGAAATCTCATTTTCGGCGATAGTGATACTTCAACTTAATTTAGCAACATTTTGATTGTTATTTTCACCATCAAATCTCAACAAACAACTTAAATTTTCCATATATCGAATGTTTAGATATCCAACTAGGTAATTCCGCAGATGACAATTACATAATTATTGCATAAACATGCAGACCTCTCGTCTGTGGTTAATCACAGTCACGCCTCAATGATTATCTTCAAACGGATCCCGGCGCTGATCGCGACATTGTTAAAATAGGTAAATTAAAATCGTCTTAATTATCAATTGCCAGTGTATATTGTCTCGAGTTTATGCTCAATTGATTCCGATATATAATGTACGTATAGGTAATAATCTGTCATTCATGAGAAATATGCATTTCACGTGAACTTTAAGTCAGATGTATAAATTACAAACCCCCAGTGACGTCACACCATTATACTGCCTGTAACATTATACTCAATAATTCCTATGTGGATGTATTATCCCAAGGATTTTCTTATAATCCCCGGGATCCTAACGTAATTTCCCTTTACGCCGGGCAATCGTCTTAATAATGCCCCTCTTCAAATACCTATATTTAATACTGAGATGTTAAGTTTAAGATCAAAATTGGTGAATGTTATGTCTAACTCTATTGGAAAACAACTGTTTTGGCAATAGTCCGTCTCGAACCCGAGACCTCCATACCCCTGTTCACCAAGCGCAGCGATGATACCACTGTGCTACAGTTACTAGGGTGATGAGGTTTTTTCCTAAATTCCCTTTATACCCTACTGCCTTTCACCAAAGGACCATATTTTACGGACGACTCCTTTGCTTTTTCGCACTATCAGTTAGAATACGGGGTCGGTTTGTAAGCTTGATAAAACATGCCAAAGGGTGTTTATGAGATTTACCCTCGGGATTTACCCTCGGGATAAACACTCGGGGCTAACGCCCCTCGTGTTTATCCCTCGGGTTGCGTGCGGGTTTTAAATCTCATAAACACCCTTTGACATGTTTTATCCCATACATACATGTATCTACTTTAGGAGATAGGGTCATAGGCCTACTTACGTATGCCTACATAGTGCACTGTATGCAGACAATCTCCGTTTGTTTGCAGATTCTGTAATGTACACTCACGGGCAAAAGAAAGTACACATCTTATTTTCAAGTTGTTTGTTAATGTTTGTGATGAGGATATATTTATACAAAAATTCATTCATGAGAGTATGAAACCTAATATTCTATATCTATTCAAACACAAAGGGGGTGCCGAAATTGCTTTTCCAAATGATGTTTTTAACATAATGTTTGGTATTTAAAGGCGCTGTAGCACGTTTTTTGCATATTTTATTTTTTAAAATTTCCCATTTATAATGAGAGTTTATGTCATTTATATTTACTTTAGAGGGTAAAACATCTTATTACACAAACCAATTATCCGTAGTTGTAATAACGGTGTTGCGTATAAAGCAAAAATTGCATGGCGGCCATTTTATTGTGAACACATTTTATTATTTCGAATGACAAAAACGATAGCCGTGGCTTTACGGAACCATGTACACTCATTTGTAACTTGACTTTCCTAAGAGAGAAGGGTGTTTTACTATTGGTGACATTATTTTTCAAATACATTTCATCGACTTATTTGAGCGAATAAAACGTGCTACAGCGCCTTTAAGGTAATGTGTTTATGAAATGTGGAAACCATGTACCTTCTTGGACTTTAAACCAGCACGTCTTCATCCCGGATGAAAATTTTCTATAGCCCTTGTGAGAAGGCACCAACTTTGTTTAGTTGACACACTGACGACAGACAAGATATAAGGATATATATGCTTTTTATCAGACTGGCGTTGACATTCACTATACACAGTTCTTGTTCTGTAGGCACACACTATTTTGCCAGCATATAGGTGTGAAAGTACACGGAAAACTATTTTGAAATATTCTCGAAAAAATAAAATATCTTATTCATACTATAAACGTCCAATTGCGATTGTGTGTTTTTTGGTACTTTTTTGACCACACAATTGTTTCCATAGGTGTTGATTCAATGCCATTACTGGTTGACAGACCCTGTGTGCTCCTGATAAAGAAGAACCTTACATAGAAATGTTGGCCGTACTGGGATACAGACTGTAAACAAGGATTTTACAAACGACTCTATACATAATCCGGGGTTTTCGATAACGCGATAACAAAAAGTCTTTTATACTTAAAAACGGTTGATAATATGGAGAAACCATTCTACTTCGGATATGGTAAGGTTGTAGATCCTGATAGTCAGGAAAAACCTTCGGATGCTTCGCATCCTCGGGGTTTTCCTCCTTATCAGGGTCCACAACCTAACAATATCCTCGGTATCATGGTTTCTCCTTATAATGTTTCGAAAATTATACATTAAGTCTAGTTGGCTTTTAGAGACACGATATGTAACCATGTTTCAGTCGTGTCCATCACTCGTTGATTCAAATATCTTGCATTATTGAGTAAATGTAAAAACTGGGGTTGTCTAAAATTTGAGAAAACAGCGGTGTTATTGTTCAGATGTGGTGGTACATTGAGATGTTATGAATCATGGTATTTCGCTGATAAGAAGTTAAAAGTTGTTTTGTATTGTTATTTGGGTTTATTATTTAAAATACACGTTCATGATCGAAACGTGAGTAGGGAAAAACAAGGACACAATGAATTGAATGGACTTCTCCAACGAGTTTGAATAGAAAGTAATCCCTTTTCTAAAGCCAAATGTGTACGTCTGGTGGAGAAACTCTTTCAATCGTTGTATTGTGCGAAACAATGAAATCATTGGAGCGTGAGCGAGCTAGTGTACGGTCTAGGGCTCGCCCGCGCAATTAAAGGGACCTTCCGACTATTCGAGCCAGCGAGCGATCCCGTTGTTGCAGGGTAAAATGATCTACGTGTCGAAAAGTAATTAAAATAAAATAAAAATCGAAAACAAAAGATAAAGGATAAATTTATTTCAAAGTTTTATTTCTTGAGTTATGTATCTGGTTTTTTTTTGTTTAAATTTTAGATTCTTTAACTGTTGTCGGAAATGTATCAATTGAAGGTTATTTCGTGAGTTTGGGGGTAACTCAAAGTCGTTATGAGGTTTGAGGTAGAGATTGAGCTTGCGGTAGGCGAGTCGAAGGTTGAGGTTGAGTTTGAGGTTGCTGTTCCCCAGGTTGAGGTTGAAGTTGCCTAGGTTGAGGTTGTGTTAGAATTGGAAATAAGAATATGGAATCTCTCACCACATAAAAGCAGTTAACCACACCGCAACAAGGACGCGATAGTAATCTTTTTCCAGTTTTAAGAAGTACAGAATATACATTCACAATTTCACCAACGTTGTTATCTTTGTTCAGTATAGCACGTTATAAATGACTTTAGAATAACCATAATTTATCTACATGTTATGGTGACAGGGGAGTTTTATAACTTCTATATACATTCAATTACTAATTGTACAATATCTTTTGCTAGACTGGAAATACACTTCGTTAAATATTATTTAAGTACCCTTTCAGCAACTGTCCACAAGAGAGCAATGAATAACCCTAGCCATGGCTTCAGCTAGTTCCAGTCGAGTCTCGCATGTTTTATCGCAATGCATGGCCGCACTCACCACAGCTCTTTTAACAACAACAAGGTGTATATTTGAGCAAAGGAGGGTGTTAGGTTAGGTTTCAAATTAAACATAAGTTAGTGAAATATCAAACAAGAAGACGGAATATATACCCTGTGTAATCTAAACCAAATTGAAGACGAATACCATTTTCTTCTCATATGTCCATCGTATAATTGACTACGTTATAAATATATCAAACATTACCAGTATGTCCATCCATGCGTTATTAAATTTTGTAATCTAATGAACTGTACAAATCAAACTATATTACAAACCCTGCCATATACATTCATTATGCAATGGTATACAGAACAGATATAATAAAACTCTAATGTAAATATGTTTGTCGATTAATGTGTTAAACAATGTACTATAGGCCTGAGGCCTCTTCAGCGCAAATAAATATTGATTGATTGATTGATAGTGATATCAGTTAGAATAACAGAATGCTGATAACAGAAGTAATTTACAACTGCAAGTTCACCACATAACATAAGTACACGATGTAATTAAAACTGAAACTACAGACAGGACACGCCAGTAAAAGGGTTGATTTTCTCTCTTAATCAAAAAGCCAAATATCTCCAGGTTTGAGGAATAGACTGAATATGTTTTTGAGCTTTTTCATTCTATTTCATGATCATGCTTAGCGTGAATAGTCGGGTCAATATGAGAAAAAACTCAACAACCCCAAACTTGCTACAAAAGGTTTCTGGTTTCTGGTAGGGTTTAGTGTATTTTAGAACACACTCTTAGAACTCTGTAATCACCAACTCGAATATGATGATCTTGGTGTCTACCCCTAGGTTTTTGGGGGCAACGAACACATTAAGAGTATAAAATATATGTTTGTCTACAATACAATACAGAAATCCAATATGGCATCAAAAGTGGCCGCCGACTCCTCCAAATGTCCGCAAGTCCATTACTATTCACTCAAATTTGATGTTCTAGATGTGGGGGGGGGGGGGGGGGGGGGGGGGGGGGGGGGGGGGGGGTGTTTGGTGGGGGGGGGGGGGGGGGGGGGGGGGGGGGGGTACTTTTTCACTTTTACTTCCGGGTCTCAAATGTTAATCACATACTTTCCTTTTTTTTACATACCAACACATATAGTTTACTACACTTTAAATTAATACACTAATATAATGTCAAATACACACTAAGTTACGTGAGTTTCGTACCTAGAAACTACATAAGGTGAACCAATGTTTTAGATGCATCTGTAAGTGGATACGTTATATGTAGATTTTTAAATTCTCTTCTGCATGTGTACTGTGTTATGCATTAGGTATTTGTCGATTATGTGGAGAGGGTTTCTATAAGTTGTATAACTTGTTCCCAATCCATTTCTTAAATGAATAAAATATGTTTTCAATCAATATGTTTTTATATCTACACTCAACCGCAAAAGAAAGGTCATATTACAAAATACAAGACATTTTAATCCGCGACACGTAGGCCCTACCAACACGACCAACACAGAGATACGTCATGTCTTCAGAAGCCAACTATACTAAATTTGAAGTTCTAAAACATTATCTGTTCATAATGCTCATAAACATAAATAAGCGTTTTATAAGAATTATAAAAACCGTCGTTTTCGAATGCCTTTAACTAGACATAGGAGAGTCAAAAGGCGTCTTGGGCTTATTTTAAGAGATCCTACAGTAAAACCCCGTAACAAATCTAAGTCAAGGAAGATTATTTATGTCGACAACATCTTGAATTAATGAAATTTCTACATTTTATGAATGAATGCCTAAGTTAAATGACACACATTCTGGTCAAAAACCATTTTGAAAAAGTGATGTCAACACCCCAAGTGTACTGGAAAAGATATATAAATAAAGGTATTTTAGTCTAGTGTTTGAATTTGCGGTTACCTATTCACAATTCATGTCACTGTATAAAACATTTTAAATCGACTTTCTGATATAGCAGTATTCTGTTGCTGTTCACACTGTTGAACATGTAGTAACGTTTCTTTTGCGGTTGAATGCTCGACAAAAGTTTAGAATCACTACTGGATGTAATGTTTTATTTTCTACCGTAAATTGCATGAGAACAAGTGACTCTAATTACATGTTTGAGTATACATACAATAACCATTGTATAGGGAAACCCATCTTCCCACGGCAAGGTGAAAATGTTTCGAGATCTCTCCATTTTTTACCTTGCCTTCAACCTAGCCAGACGTGGTGAAACGAATCAGCCACACCTATTGTGATCACGAGTTACGTCCCTTACCATCTGCTAACATACAGCCAATGAAATCACCGTTTACATTCGGAACCAATTCAAAGTAAGCGACGGTCGACACAGTCACAGAGACAATACAACTGACTATTGATTGGCTTATCCGATTAGCATGCAGCACTTTAAAAATCTTAGCACTGAAAATGGATGGGTTGAGGTCAAGGGCGGAAGGAGAAGATATGGAAATCTTTTCGTTACGACTGTGACGTTGTGAAGATGAGGGAAACCTAAAACATTACATTCGACGAACCAAGTAATGTGACAGTCTCCATCTCCATATTGGTATTGAGATCGTTGAAAGGTGTGCATTTTCAGGCATGTCCATGGACTTTGTAAAGTTTCATGATGCACGTGTTTTTCAAGATCCATAAATGTGAAATACATGACACTAGGGTAAATCGCAGGTTACCATTTTTTACGGCGTCGAGAACAAGGCACTATGTACAGATGTCAGCTATTCACTAATTTAACACTTGTTTTTACTTGATTTTCGACAAAAGTCAGTTCTTCTCGATAAGAAAACACCATTTATAACGTTTGGAATTGTTTTTTATCCATATCAACACAATGGATGTACATTTAAAGGGACAGTAGCACGTTTTTTCGCTGAAATAAGTCGATGAAATGTATTGAACAATAAGTCGATGAAAAATAATGTCACCAATAGTTAAAGAACCTTCTCTCTTTGGAAAATCAAATTAAAAATGAGTGTAAATGGTTCCGTAAAGCAATGGGAATTTTTTTTGTCATTCGAAATAACAAATTGTGTTCACAATAAAATGGTGGCCATACAATTGTTGCTTTATACGCAACGTCGTTATTATCACTACGGATACTTGGTTTGTGTAATAAGATGTTTTACCCTCTAAAGTAAATATAAATGACATAAACTATCATTATAAATGGAAAATTTTAAAAAATGAAATTTGCCAAAAAATGTGCTACTGCCCCTTTTAAACCACACATCAACATGCACCGACATTTTAACCTATAATTCACCGCAAAGTTTTATACACTTGATTAGTGCTTGAGCCATTCTATTTAAAGAGTTTACAGTAATGATACCCAATTTCAACACTAGCGGCACATTTGGGGAGCAAACTATTATGAAATCATCGAAAATGTCCCTGGTACATAAATTAGAAGGTTTCAAACAATGGTTAAATTTACTTCAAATAAATCCATACTATAGGTGAAACAGGTTGTTATAGCATGTATATTGAAATTCAAATGAAAGTAATTGCATTTTGGATTCAAATTATTAGAATGCCTGATTATTGTAACATCCTTCAATGCTATCAGCTATTAAATATTTAGATGATTGTGGAAAACATTCCTTGTCTGCAGATGTGAGAAATATTTTACACCGAGAAATGCAAAGCATTGTCATTTCTCTCAACAACTTAATTTTAACAATTTGCACGGTCAATCCACCTATCAAGTTATACTATATTGTAGTTATAATTTGTACACATACATATTAGTTTCTTCAAATCTACAACATCGATTGTTGTATTGATATTATGCGGTTAAGTCATTGTACACTGCTAATTAATGTCAATGATAAATTAACCATGTATACCAATGTCACGCCTGGCCATCAGTGCCACTTGGGGTGATTCCTTTATTGTTAATTGCCTGTTTGCAGTTAACAAGTTGTGTCCTCACACTGAACCAAGGTACGTTATTTATCTGTTTTCCTTATATTTAACCATTTTTATAAATAAAAAAATAAATATCCCCGCTATTGATATAAAGCGGGGATATTTATATCAATAGCGGGGATATTTATCCCAAATCTTTATTTCTTAACCGATTTCGCTCAAATTTGGAATATGAGCTCACAATATCGTATTCAAACAGTATATGAAAGCAAAAATCTAGATTTTGAATTTTGTAAAATATTGTCAAAACAGCGATTCGAACCCGTATGCACTTTTCGTCTATGTGGTGATCGAGCTATGGAAGCACAAGGATGCCATCTCCTTTAAAGAGGTAGCTGCGCCTGAAATATGGTCATCAAGTTATTTAAACAAAAGCTTGAACATGGCTTGAACAGGTAGTGTCCTACGCATGGTCGCATGGTAGATGTATTGCTTCCCTCTTTAGTACCACTACTCGTCTTTGTGGTCATCGAGTTATGGAAGCAAAACAATGCCATATATATATATATATCCTTTAAAGAGGTACTCGTAGTTGACCTTGTTCGCCTGGGTGGTTTAATGTTTTCCTCTCTCTTTCAATGTCCTAATTAAAGCCTTATTTTATACTAATCTGAACAAACTATACTTTTAACATCATAACTTGATGAATATTGAGGCAAAAGTATGATGCAATGAACCACCGCGATTGCCTGTCTCGTATGATGTTAGATTCTTAATCCTTGATATTATATCGTACTATATCTAGAGCATATTTTTTCTGACATGTGTATTGAAATAATACATAAAAACGTTAAATTTATCACCATTTCACACCAGGTTTAGTAGCCTCGTGGATGATTTGCACATTCATTTTTTATACCACTCCTAATTAGTGTTTAACAACATATACCTTGACATGTACATGTCATTATTATCCTTCTCAGCGCCTTCTGTTGTCCGTGCGACCTGACCCCAGTTGGAGGCCTGCCAGGAGAGAGTTTCAAGACGAACATAAAATGCTGCTGAAGAAGAGAAGGGCGCTGTCTGATCGCTTTAAGGATCCATTTTGCTAATTTTTCATGATGGAGTGCAGTGTAATTAATTATGGTAAACTCATGTTAAACAAGCAAAAAGGGAGCATGGCTCAGTTAATAAAACCTCCGACTGTTGAGGTTTGATATTTTTATTTTACTTATAGAGAGAGGTGTCTGCACACCTCAGGATTGATAAGCTACACTATAAGGTTACATTAAATTGCTGCCTTACTTTATAATAATTCATTCATTTACTAAATGTAGGAAAATGAGTAGTGTGTACAAAACATTACACAAAAACCTACACCTACAAAACCTACAGTTTGCTTACTAAACTTGTTTTCACCTTGTACCGGTTCCCAAACACAAATAAATGAAGCCTTTGAGAGAAGAGGTCATAAAATCCCATTTAGGCTCTTACACACTTTAAGGGATATACAGCAGTGTAAGGTTGAAAAGAAAGAAAATGTGCCTTTTTACAAAATATAACCAGTGGAAATATAAACAAATAAAATCAACAAAAAAAAAAAGAAGTAGCTTTTGATGAAAGTGTCAAAAACACAAAAATTCTAAAATTCACCAATTTTAAAAAATTTCGCTCAGCAACTCTCCTTGTGGTGTGCCAAATTTGAAAAGGATGAGGTAAATAGTTTTTCTGTAATCGCTCTGACATTCTAGCTCCAATTATGACTAAGTTAGAAATACAAAAATTCGCCAAAAATTCACCATTTTGGGTTTTATTTTGCACTGCACCTCTCCCAGTGGTGAAGAAGACAGGTGCCAAATTTGAAAATCGATCATACACAAAATGTCTTCGGATGGAAGGACGGACGGGATCATGGTATTACTAGATACCCCCAACCGTTGGTCGGGGGTTTAATGATTGACTTGAGGCGTGTATACATGTTTCTTTCATCGGGTTTAAACAATCCAAAACATAATTTACCTCTCGGTCGTCTTTTATCCTACCTGTATCATGTTAGGTGTATATTAGCATTATTATATATCATTGTCTGCAGTAGAGAACTGTTCTACACGAGGTAAGGTTTGGGTGCAATGCTACACTGAATTTCAGTGCAGTACCACCCATGGTTCGCTAGTTCCTGGTCCATGCTCGCAGGTTTCGCCACAATGCATAGCCACATGACGTTGCGGGCTTTCTCCCTGCCATAATACTAGCAGCCGTGATATAATTGAAATAAACTTGAAAGCAAGGTTAAACCCCAACTCTCCTCACCTCACCTCACCTCATTGTAAGCAGTTCTTTTGTTAAAGGTTTGTTGGTGTTACTTCAATTATACTAAAGGCACAAAAAACGGTAAAATTATAATTCAACTATTCTTTGAGGAACCCAGCAAACTATTTTACTAACTTATTGAAATAGAAAAAAAAATGGAGGGGCTATTCCTGTCTATAAAATATGTTGTTAATACACGGTTATAACACAATCCAGTGACTTTACATTGACAACTTGACAACGAACACTGCTGCGACTATGGAAAGTGTTGCCACAGTTTATAACAACACATGCATTGTTGATCGGTCTCATAAATTATTTGATATGTTGTGTATATTTTATCAATTTATAATGTTGTATTATTACAAAGTTTTAAAAAATAAAATGAGAACAGCGAATTGCACAAATGCACTGAAGCATAATTTAAATGATATCATATACTTATAACTTTATATCGAGCGGTTTCGTCAGCTATATTTGCAACCTTTACATGTCTAAATGGTTATGTACGTTTGTATTTGTTTTACTTGTGTGTGTTTTATACGACTTGTTTAGCCGTGTAAAAAGGCAAAGCATATAATAAAGCATTATTTCATGTTATCTAAAAATGGCGAATACGCCAATATAATCCTTCCTTCAATGGACAGACAAGTAGTTCCCTCTGTTATAACATGTACATGTACCACACATCTATCATCAAACGCCATTTATTACAGAACATAAGTAAACCTGCACTGGACCGTTAATTGAATTCAGGCGCCCTGTTTACAGTCTAGATTCGTTTATTGTCTGCCAATCTGAAAGGTACCTTCCCAAAAATACAGAAAGCTTAAAACAACCCTTTTTATGGTTCCCTAATTGGGGTAGTCCCGCGAGTTCGACCTTAGGGTCGAGGTAGAAATCCTTTTACGTTTGGTATTGTGACAAGGATGTTATTTTAAGGGAAAAACACACGTGTTTTCGATAAAATTAGGAACGCGTGAAATGTATTCGCAGGTCATGTGCTTTTGAATTTCTTTAAAAATGCCATTTTGACATTAGAAATTTGGGTCTCAACAATCCTACAGACATTAGAGATTTTCTTCAAAAGATGCGCAATTACAATATAAGGATGGCTTCATTCATTACATTTGATTTAATTATGCGCTGAATCCTATTATCATCACTTTAAGGATTCAGTCCTAAAGGTTAGATGTCATGTCGAATGTCACATTCGGATTCATTAAAATGGGATTTCAATTTGACAAATGGTCGATTTTAAATTTCTGAAATACCTAGTTGAATATCTAAACATTCGATATATGGAAAATTTAAGTTGTTTTATTGAAGATTTGTTTGTGAAATTAACAGTCAAAATGTTGCGAAATTACGTTGTATTTTGACTATCGCCGATAATGAGGTTACTCCAGTGACGTCACAGGAGTCATCGCTTCTTCGTATCAAAATGCATTCAAAACGGCTGATACAAATGCAACCAATTTTACATGCTGATAGCCCTTAATGTGAAAAAGAACTGCGAAGCTTTTGGCCCCATCGGTACAGCCATAAGAGGTCAAGTTCGAATCCAAATGTCCATTTTTAACATGGGGAAAATTTTCAAAATGCACTTAGAGAATTTGAACTTTAAAAAAGAAGATGCACAATGGCTATGTGAGTAATAAAGTAAACCATGGCGAATTCGTAAGTCCCATTGTTTAGCCGCCATAACGATTTTTGTCTTGTTTAAAAAAAAGTCTGACCCCATGCATATTTGAAAATCTTTTCATCTGAAGATATTTGCAACTCGATACCGACACTTGCATAAATCTACAGCTGAAATATTGCTGAATACATGGTGTTATTTTTTTTAATATTCGAACTTCTATTGCTTTTTTCACAATGACCTTTCAAAGTATGGTGACTGTGAAACATTAATGGCAAAATGCTCGAACAGTTCGACTCGTAATTGCATGATTTGTTCAGGACAATTAGTCAACATTTTAGTGTTTAGGAATCAATAATAAAATCGATCTCGAACAGTCAATTCCGGTCGTGAGAAAGGGTACAAAATGACAGAAATAAGACTTCCGATTTTTAATATGGGGAAACTTTTTAAAATACTTAGAGACTTGAAACTTTTTGTTTAAGATACAAAATAAAATTACCAGCAAAAAGCAAATCATGTCGAATTCGAAGGTCACTTGGTTAAGCCGCCATTTTCATTTTAGTTACTTTTTTAAAAATTTCAGGACCCCCTGCATGCAATCGCATGAAAGTATGGCGAGTTTAAACATTCTTCTTTAAAAATCGAATTTTCTTATTTCTCCATAGATATACATTTTACTAAGCTTTAAGTTATGTCAGTTTGAGTGAAAATGTATTCTAATATACTTATTCAAATGAGACATATATCCTGTAAGAAATTCAGTGTAAAAACTCATGCTAAAACTCGAATAACCGAACAACAGTATCAATAGTGTCTGCTTCATCGAGGCTATACTGGAAATCTTTAAAATTCTTATTTCTCATGTTCCTAAGCAACTAATTGTGCCAGTTCTAGTGAAAATATATGTTATGCGAACTGAGAGATAAATACTGGAAGGAATTCATCTGATATTTACACAATAGTTCAATTAGATGATTTGCAAATGTTAAGACTCCATTCATTCATCACTTCACCCCCAGCAGTCGAGGTGGACACTTTCTCTCATTGGTGACAGCCCTTGAAAGCCACATTTAAGAAAATGAGGTTAAAAACGGCGTTGCTCTCCCGGGGGTGTAAGTGATTAGGTAATCCTATATATGTGGCTCTACTGGCGGTGGACATAATCACTGATCCATGTTACCGTATATAATAAACTGAATAGGCGATTTTTATCTAAAATTGTAAGTAAATAAAGGACAAATACATTTCCGTGGTGGTTCCACACGGCTGTGATGAATTGAACTCCTTTAACCAAGTTTATAATAACATAGTCCATGAAGGATGTGACTTTGGGGTCTTCGGGCGCATCAGCAATGACATCCAGCCATACATTGTTTAAGATACTGACTGAATAGAAAAATCCTTGAATTATTGTACAAATCGTTCATTGTTCCTTTCTTTTATTACTGTTCAAATTTATGGGACAATTGTACTATGCATGAAGCAAAACTCTTGAAGGAATATCTTCACCTCAAAGCATTAAGATCGATATGCGGAGCTGTAAGAGGCACTTGTCACAATAAGATATATAAAGAAACAACTTTCACTTCACTTAGCGCTAGGCGTAGAAGGCAGAATGTGTGTCTGTTCTATAAAATGAATTATAAATTATCTCCATCTTATCTTTCAGATTTGGATCCAAATAATATTTCCGTAAACAATCCTTACAATCTAAGAAACTCAAATTCTCTACAAACTATTTCGTGTAAAACTGTTAGACACTCGGCATATTTCTTACCCTCTGTTTTTAGAGAATGTAATTCGTTATCAGAAGAACAAAAAATAAGCGATTCAACTTTTAAAAAAACAATAAATACTACTGTCCATAACAAATACCACTTCGATCCAAATGTCTCCTTCATGTCTTTCATGATTCATTATTGAAACTTATAGAGTCAAACAGAAATTCATGCCTTGCTTTTACGTTGGGTGATATGTCATGATTCTGGTAGATATGAAAAACCATGTCGCATATTTATATTTACTTTGTTCTGTTTTGTATTTGTCAAACATGTATTAATATTATGTTCAATGGAGCGACCTTTAGCATAAGCGTTACAAGTTTGGTCAATCCCTTTCACAATATGTACACTATTGTGAAATAAATATGTTTAAAACAAACCTGATGAGTATAACACCCCATGTAGCCCCACATTTTAATCAGCCTGGTCATGACTATTCATGTACTATTGTACAAAAGGGAGCAAATAATAACCAAGATCGACTTGACATGGCGGAGTCACTGTGGATTCACAGGCTGAACACAGTTCACCCCAGAGGACTGACTGAATACAATCCGTCAAGCTTGACTGGTTGAGGCTTACATAATGCCATCCAAGCATATCGTTAACACGGTGATATAAACCAGACTTTTTGGACTTAATTTCATTCCCGATGAAGTCAACATTCTGTTGACGAAACGTTGAATAAACTTAGATGGTTTTTAGATGGAGACATATATATTTCATATCATAAAACAAAGAAGGGAAATAATGACGTACAGATAGATCATCCTATGATAAATACTGATTGGATAAAATATCTGGTCTAGTAAGGTGTTTCAGGCCTCTTTAAACAAATATTATCCATTCAGATATTGAAATGTCCTGTAAGGTTATATTTTATAAGATCATTAAAAATAACACTGTCTGATATTGACTTTTATTTACAATACTTGCCTGAAAAGTATGTATTCAATCTATTACACTTTAGGCTGTCCAATTATCAGTGGAGTGACACTTATTTGAGAAACGGTAATCAGTCAGTAATTAATTACGGATTTCAAAGCAATGAGGACTCTACATAAAATGTTACTTTCGCGGCAGACCATATTTCTCAAATTTGGCTTTCACGGGTGGACACCCTCTCATTAGTGCTCCGGCCTGTAATTAGCAACTCTCGCCAGTATGCAGCACTACAAGGACCGCTCCCCAAGCAACTGCTTGGGGGATAATCTCCCAAAACTTCTACATGCCAATACTTCTTACCACAGATTTCAAATTGAATCCTTTAACAGTATAATAGCTCATTGATCTAATGCGTGAATAGTTTGGCAGATGTGAAGAAGTGCATAATAGTAGTTACATAGGCAAGTAGCAGATCGGACTAGTTCATTCTTACTTGAGGTGATGACCATGTGCAGTGGACCCTGAACCGTGTTGTTTTAGTTTGTTGTGGTGTTTTGGTATGTTGAGTTTTGGGAGGTTACCGCTTGAGGAGCGGTTAGGTCTCATACTGCCTACAGTCCCAATCTGCCTACAAAACATAGTGCAGGCAGTTTGGGAAATAGCATAATAGAACAACTTATTTTCCAGTAACTAACATTACTGTTATCCCCTGAGATAGTGCAGACGAAATAAAGATATCTGGAACCGAGCGTTCGGCTTCGGATCAAGAGGTTCGGGGTTCGAATCCCGCCAGGGGCTCGGCAACTTTGTCTGCAGTAGAGAACTGTTCTACACGCAGTAAGGTTTGGGTGCAATGCTACACTGAATTTCAGTGCAGTACCACCCATGGTTCGCTAGTTCCAGCCGATGCTCGCAGGTTTCACCGCAATGCATAGCCACATGGCGTTGCGGGCTTTCTCCCTGCCATAATACTAGCAGCCGCAATATAAGTGAAATACTCTTGAAAGCGGCGTTAAACCCTAACTCACCTCACCTCACCTCTGGAACCGATAATTTGATTGAGTTCATTTTTTAGAGGTAGAACAGGTCAGCATATAACCCTGACTTCCTGATCACTGGACCTTAACATGTTGTTATAAGCAGTAGGAAGATTGGGACTGTAGGCAGTATGCACAGGCGCCAGACCCTAAATATACACCTACGTATATAGACAGACAGACAGACCGATATTTTATTTACGTCTCGCCTCAATTTACATATAAAATGATATAATATAACATAATATAAAATGAGCCACTCTTATTGGAGTTATGAGAGACATTAAAATCAAAACATTAAATAAAACTGGGATGTACATTCTCGAAAGATATAAAAGAAGCTATACAGTAAATATACAAAATAAAATGATACAATAAAAGCAATCACGTGAATATGATATTGCTACGTAGCTGTAAAATTGCCCTGCAGGTTTTGGCACTAAGCTTTACAACACTGGGACTGGCCAGGATAAAACACACTTTCACAATATCACATTCATCTTTGAAATCACACCACACTTCATTGCACTTGTCTAACAAAACCTGTCGTACATCATTATAAACTGGGCAGAGTAATAAGACATGTACCTCGTCTTCCACACACTTATCACAATAAAAACACACTCTCTCGTTGACTGGTAGGTTTGTATATCGTCCAGTTTCAACTCTTATAGGGGCTACTCCACACCGGAGAACTGCTAAAGAGCGCCTGTTTGATTTTGACATAGGGGTCTTGTTAAAACGCTCAACTTCGAAGTCCTTCTTCAACTGGTTGTATAGGCGAAGATTGTTTCCTCCTTTACCGGTTCGACTGTTAACTTGGTCAATCGCATTTCTCCATTCCTCCCTAAAGTTCTTAAATACTGTTTCTCTCACTTTAGCTGCGATTTGACGATAGCGGCGTCTATTATCAGTTTATCTATATATCTATATATCTACCTACCTATGAAACATATAAAGAAGGTTGAACTGGTTTTCTGGCTCAAATACGCTTTATAACATTCGTAGACTGATCCAAGTTTACATTTCCGGTCCAATGCCAGGATTCAAAATGGCGGACATTGTCATACCTTCTTTATATGTCACAAAGGTAGGTAGATATATAGGCTATATGTAGGTGTATATTTTGGGTCTGGCGCATATGGCAGTATGGGACGCTACCAGCTCTCTCTTCAGTACATCGTGGACCATTACTATGTGAAGAATCACCTCGATGGTAAAACGGCTTTTACGCTGGTTTAAGTCACTGCTTGGATAGCATTGTATTAAGACATATTTTAGATATAATCTTTTATCTGAACTGCTGTACATGCTAGGAAAGCAATGAAACTATTTTGAAATTCTGTATTTATTCATCGATTTGCTTCCTGTTTGAACTATTTATTCATCATATTTAACAGATATGTCTCTTCGTATTTTTATCTTTAATTCTTTACTGATTTTGTTCAAGTTTGAAGTTGTAGTAGCGTTAGATGGGGACCTTAGCAAAGAACCACAAAGCCACTGGGGGTGAGTCGGACCATGAACTTTTATTACAAAGAATGTAATAAACACTCTAATTCTCAGCCTGAAACATATTAAAATAACAATATAAGTTTACACTCAACAAATATATACATCACAGGTTGAACATATTACTTGAAAGATAACTTACATCATAGGAATGATAAATTGATACATTTACCATAATTACAAAGGAACTGTATTATATTCCAACAGCATTACATTAAATACATATCCATACACATACGTGTTTGATTAAATATTATATCATTGTCAACACAACCATGACAACTTTCAAAGATAACATACCACTATGCATAATCATACATTATACACAATACGCATTACATGTATAATCTATTAGATACACATTACATGGCATGAATGATAATTAAATATACAGAATACAAATGATGAATGCAAGACAATAATAAATATGCTAAAACAGTACATAGTATCATAAGCATGACAAAGGTGACAACATACCAGGTTGGTATGACCTGTGCTGCAGAGTGAAACAGCCGCCGTCAATAGCAACGTCACTAGCTACGTCATCTGCATGATGAATAATATAATACTATATAGTAATGGTTAAAAGAATAACTACGCTAAAAGCTACATACAACCACATAATCCTAAATACACATACTTACACTCATTCCGTTATGATAATAATTAAGGTAGCAACGTTGTAAGTAAAACCATCCACACTTACCACAAACAATCATGCACACACACATACATTACCCTATGATAGTGAGAAGAAAATGCTAATACTGATAATAGCAATAATGCTTTAATATATACTATGGGTCAATAACAAACGGATAAATAGGAAACAAACATGTAAAGTGTGATACTGTTGAGCATGACTTTATTCCTGTCTCCTTTTCCTAAATGTGATTTACATCACGGGCTGTAGGTAAACGCCTTAACATATTTTCATTAATCTGAATTTAAAAATTTATATAACTTAAATATGTCTCATGTTTAAAAATTGCAAATGAAAACCGGTGTATCTTGTTTATCTTGTTATCTTGCTTGAACAGGTAACTTTAAAGTCCTCAAAGTTCGTCCTCGATGGAAAATTTTGGAATGGATGTACGTGAATCATCACTGAAGCAATCCAGAACATAATGTGTTTCTGCATCTAGTGAGCACTGCTGTCAAGCTTGAGGGCTCTTCAACAAAGGAGAGTCTATGCATATATTAAATGATTGTGCATTGCCGAGCAGTAACAGCTCATAATACCCCATTTACATGCACATATATACGCGTTATATATACACCCTCAGTATATTTAAAATTGGTAAAAGCAAAAATATATTTACTGTGCATTTACGTGAGGAAAAAGAGGGGGTAAGTATTACAGATTATGTAACATTTGTCATTCATATTTAACATGTTAAACAATGTAAAAGCTATCACCAGTAAAGCCACGTAGAGACTTCACTTTAGCTCATCAGGTCTGAAAGGACCGATGAGCTTATCGCGTTGCATGAATTCCGGATACCATTCGGCAGTTCGTCTGCAAACTTTACGGTCTTTTCATCAGAGTGCTGGAATCGCGTGTACAAACACATTAGACAATGGCGGTTATTGTAGATTTTGCGACTCTGTGTCTGCGCCCTAAAACTATTTTTTATTTGCCTCTTCTTCTTCTTCTTCTTTAGAACTTAAATCTCATGTACATGCAATTTGGCCAATGGTGATTATTAACAAAAGTGGCTCAAATAACCTGCATGCTAAATTTCATTCATTAAGATAGTTTCTGAGAAAACTTCTTCCCACTGTAGCATCGCATCAGTTATTCGTACCATTTCCATTTGAGATTCAAAGGTCACACCTCTGTAAAAATAAATTTCGGAACTGGTTTTCGAACTCCATTAAGCATATGGTCAGGAATACTGCAAACATTCTATCCATGAAGGCCTTATAGTTTCCGAGAAAACTTGCCCCCATCGAACGCTGTAAAAGTCCAAAAGTGACGTTCCCATGGAAACAACACAAAATATACCCCAGAAATCTGCAACTTGGCCACGTAAATTGGGAAGAGCGTGGTTAACAACTGTACAAAGTGTGTTAGTCTCACTTCTTCAGATAGGGACTTCCAAAGTTCAATAGAATAGACTTTGTATATGCATATGTTCTTTCGGGGATTTAAAACAATTATTACGTTATTTTTGGTTAAGTCTCTGAAGAACACTGAGCAGTAACTTGATAAGAGAAGGACGAATTTCTGGATAACAACTTTTAATGTGAAAATACACGACGTTTCGGAGTGTATACTTACTCCTTCATCATTTGGAATGTAGGCAATGCCTACCCATTTGTTGTTCCCTACGTTCTAAGCTCAGAAGCGTACGCATTAATAACTACTCTCTGAACTTTCTCTTGGTAACTATTAAAAACAATCAAGTAATTTACCACCTATACCAAAATATTATAATTTGTAGAGAAGTCCCTTATATAACGGGGCCAAAAGCATTACAGTCTTACTGCATTACATTTGTCAATAGCACTTGAAATAAAGTTATATAAATCAAATTAACGATAGATTGTTGCACCACCAGATTATGATATATTTATGATGTTGTTCTCTAAAAAGAAACTATACTACTTAAAAAAAAGAAACTCATAGCAAGTATTTTCCCATGTAACTTTTCGAAAATGAATTATT
This sequence comes from Gibbula magus, assembly GCA_936450465.1. Taxonomy (NCBI): domain Eukaryota; kingdom Metazoa; phylum Mollusca; class Gastropoda; order Trochida; family Trochidae; genus Gibbula; species Gibbula magus. The sequence goes on from OW388304.1 coordinate 23,477,150, forward strand.
AGCGTATATCTAACCAATATGTCTGTGGTGAACATGGCCCGTAACCATTTCTGAGTTTGGATCCATGGAAATCGATAACAGCACGCCAAAGAACAACATATTCTATTTTTCTCAATAAATGTGAAAAAGAGTGTTCGTGATGAGATTCATGCAATTTCGTTTGCATGCACGTTCCGTGGAACATTTTCAATAAAATCCAGGGGGTCTGATTCTTTTACTGGCAGTTGATAAACTTTAACCTTGACTAGAAGTTATGCCTAGACTCAATGAAGCTCAGCGCAACAATGTGATTGGTCATTTGGAGGCTGGCGAGTACCAGTCCGCTGTAGCAACTAAATGTGTCAAATAGTACCATAGGATGATTTTGGTACCCGTACCAGCAGCAAGGGATGGCACGTGACCGTCCTAGGTCAGGACGCCCACTCAGGACAAGTTCATCTGTCTTCGCCACTTGTGGCACAAGTTCACAGCATCATTCTCTACAATATCTGAAGTGCAAATACTGTGTAATCTCTGACTGTATGGAATCGTCTACGTGAAGATAGTCCTCGTCAAAAAAGATCTTTGCGAGGAGTATGTTCTCACATCACTTCATCATTAACAACGTATCGAATCATCGCCAGTATCCTTTTAACAGATGGAGTACTGGGTTCCGTTCAATAACAGCGAGCGCTTAAATTGCTCATTGATCGCTCAATGGGGTGGGCTGGTATCTCATACAGTGGAAGAACAAATCTATCTCATTCATGTCCATGGAAACGTGACAGTTCGACGTTACTGTGATGAAATCGTTTGACCACATGTCCTTCCATTCGTGAACTGTCAAAACGTGATATTCCAACATGACAACACCCGTCCAAAGAATGACAAGAGACTTTCTGTCTCGGACAACATTCAAGTTCTTGACTGTCCCTCACGGCCACCAGACCTTAACTCAATTTTACATTTTTCGGACGAACTGGATCGTCGCGTGCGGAAGCGTGACCACGAGCCGCTGAACCTACCTGCTTTCTTTCTGGTTTTTTTTGGCATGAGTCGCAACAAATCGTTTCCAAAAAGACTTTATCAGGAAGCTGGTGCAATCCATGGAACGCCGATGCCAGGCATCCATTGACGCTTATGGTGGCCAAAACAATACTGAGGGCTACGTGACCTTGACCTCTTATCTTTGTAAATTTGTAATGTTCCAACACTGCTACAATTGGGCAATACATGTTCAATCATGTTTTCTTGTATGTCATATATGCAAAAACCGTTCGTCGTGCAGCCTGGTCAGCCTGATCAGCCTTCAAACTGTTGATTCTTGAGTTACATTACAGTATCTCCCTTTCTTGGAAGGAAGTTGTTGTCCACCACCATACTGGACAATGCGAATTTTATTCAGCTTCTGCTCTTCTCTCAAGAAGGCCAACATCTCATAAACATTAGGATGGGCTTTGAAAATGACCTTTTTAAGACGCCCATGCCTCCCTAGGTGGTTGTTGGTCCGTGGGCCAGTAGTCTCGTGGTGGTTCCATGAGTGATGAGGCAGGTCACCTTCCACCCAGAGAGTAAATTACTTCATACTATTTTTTGATATTTTGATATTTAACTTTGATATCATTTTTAATGTATATTTCTTCACACATTTATATTTAACAAGATTAAATAATAAAAACAAATAAATATGTATGCACATTGTTGACTGGCACCAATGGTAAATAGCAGCACGCTGGACAAATCTGAAATAAGAAAATGCAAAACTAAATAATAGCATGAACCCTGAACACGGTAATAAAACTTGGTGGAAATTAGTTAAAGAGTATCTAAGAATAATCCAATATCTTAAGTAATTACTTTGTTAATAATATAAATATTCGTAATCACGACGAACCTAAGGAAAATACAACACATCCCGAAGTTAAAGTTAACCTGTAATACATTTTTCACAAGAATGACAGATTATTACCTCTATGTTCATCATATATCGGAATCAATTGAACATAAAATCTAGACAGTGTACACTTGCAATTGATTATTAAGACGATTTTAACAATGCCAATATCAGCACGGCGAACGCTTTGAGACAATCACTGAGGCATGACTGTGATTAACCACAGACGAGGGTCCCCTGTGACCCGCCAGACAGCTGGCGTCAGTGGCTCCTCATTAATTAATTGATGATGATTATCACTACCGCTAGTTGAATTTATGAGGAGTGTTAAATCGCCAAAAGAACATGTTTATGCAATAATTATGTAATTGTCATCTGCGGAATAAACTAAATTTAGTTGGATATCTAAACATTCGAAATATGGAACATTTAAGTTGTTTTATTGAAGATTTGTATGTGAAAACGTTATGAAATAACGTTGAATTATGACTATCGCTGATAATGAGGTTACTCCAGTAACGTCACAGGAGTCATCGCTTCAGGGACCACACACCCGCAGATTTTACTTCTGGCCGCAGGGGCTAAATTATGCGTTATTTTAAAATACCGTATATATATATAATTTATGGACCGATTTCAGAAATTTAAAATCGAGCAATTGTCAAATTGACATCCCATTTTAATGAATCCGAATGTGACCATGTATCATCTTTAACCTACAACAAGTACATACATGTATCAGAAAAAATTTGAATTGAATTGAAGATATTTTAAAATCCCTCGATTCAACTAAACTGACAGGCAAAAGAAAGTATACACTTTTAAAAATGAAATTATGGAAACTGGATATTATTGATGTTGACAGTAAGCATCGGATACACAGGGCCTAAACATTAACTTTTGTTTTTTAAAGTTGAACTTAAACACATTTTAGAGAAAATTGGAAAATGATTGGACAACTGTCAGACGGTCCACAATGGCGTGTTAGAATCAATCCATACCCTCCAGTTAATGAACAAGCGTCGATACATGATTTGCATGAACACAGAAACAGCTGTCAGGTGACGTCATAAGACATTTTCAATTCTCGATCAGACAGTGCATTTCATTATGCCTGACACACGAATCGACCACATTCGGCACTCATTTGGCAAATTTTACAAATTGAACGACTTAAGGGAATAGAAAGAATTAAAATTAACGGGTTTTGGTTGTGTTTTTTACCCCTACATCTTTTGGATTTCTTGTGTGCCAAACTGGCTAATTAAACATTAAAGTTTAGGATTTTGATGTTTTTCGAAATGAATGAACTATCAAATGTACCTTATCTCAAACTTCTACCATATTTAGTTTTTTTAAGTATAGTGATTTAAAAAGAGGTGTTCACTTTCTTTTGCCTGCCAGTTTAAATCAATCGGTCCTTATAAAATTAGTAACCGAATCCTAAAATTCTATTTAGTTTTCTATCTAAACATCTGTGTTATATATATAACCTATTCCTATCCCAGTCAGACATTTGGAAAATCACATCTGGCATTCCAATCCACAAAGAGGAGAGTAAACATGTGTGCTCTAACCACAGACCTATCTCTTTAACAAGTTGTCTGTCTAAGGTTTGTGAAAAATGTGTTCATAAACATGTACATAATTACTCTTTAAGCTATGGAGTTATTACTCCATTACAGTCTGGTTTCACACCTGGAGACTCCACAGTATGCTAGTTGACACATTTATATAATTTTATAGGCAAAGCTTTAGATGAAGGAAAAGAAATGAAAGCAGTATTCTGTGACATAAGAGGCATTTGACAGAGTTTGGCATAACGATTTTTTTTTATTCAAATTGAAAAAGTTGGCAGTGGGAGCAAGTTGTTAACATGGTTTAAAAGCTATCTATCTGACAGAAATCATTACACTGTCATAAACTGACACCATTCGGACACCAAATCAATCAAAGCAGGTGTACCTCAGGGTTATGTTTTGGGTCCTTTGTTATTTCATGTTTTTATCAATGATATAGTGGATGAAATAAAATGCAATATAAGACTCTTTGCCGATGATACCTCCCTGTACGTAATTATTGGTGATCCAATCGAAACATCATTTCTTATTAATAATGATATACTGAGAATGTCTGATTGGGCCGATGAATGGAAAGACAAATTTAATGCCAAAAGAGACCACGCAAGTACCGAATCGAGAAATGAAAGGTAAAATTATAAATTATTTTTGAACTTATAAACATTTAGGATGTCTTTCCAATCAAAAGGTAACTGGCATTCTCACATAGAAAATATCATTTCAAAGGTAAACCCGATGATAAACTGTCTGCGGAGCTACAATTACCGTCTGAATCGACATACTCTGCATGTACTTTGTTATTCGTACATCCTTCCTCGCTGTGATTATTGTGATAGACACAATCAAGTAACACTTTGTCGCTAAAGATTAGGGTACAGTGAGCTTAAAGGTCACACATTTGACAGGTTTATAGAAGACTCTTCTACTTTCCTATGTGATTATGAGGATGTTATGCACTATCTTTTCATCTGCCAAAACTATTCAGACATCAGATCAAACAGCTCTTATTATGTTAATAGATCTATTCAATTTGAAAACCGTTCTTTATGGTAACAATGACTTGACAAGATTACATGTATTCCTTATATATATGTCGACAACTGCCTTACTTTTTGGTCGTCTTGACCTGTCAGCCAACTCTTGCGCGACCTCAGACATAATACGCCTCTTTCTATTTATAGCAATAAGCCAATGCAGGAATGTCTGTATTTTCACGAGTAACGTTCAGATTTTCTTGGGGTTGGTTGCAATGTTTTGCTAAATATATAAGGAATAGGTTAAAATTAGTTTAGAAAGTATTTCATGAACTCTGATCATGCACCTTTAAGGTATTATCAACGAGAAAACGTTTTAGAAAAATTCCATGTAACAATTAGTGACTGTCACAAACTATTGTTATTTTCAAAAATACACAAATGTTCATCCCTTGATTTTTATTCAGATATCAAAAATGTACATCGCATTATACCATATTTAATGTTTAGGTGTAAAATATAAATATATAGCGAATATATAAAATATAATTTATAAAAGAAACTGGTAGTTGATGGAGTTCCAAGGTACCAAATACTTTGTTTTATTTCTAAAAATAATTTAATAGAAATCGAATTTCATTTCAAATTTGAATGTCGAATTGATCACGATTTGTGTGCTGTATATATTTCAAACAATTACCATATTACATTATTACATTAATTACCATATCAGCAACACGTTTTAAACACATTAGAATGTACCAATGTTTCAAACAAAAACAGATTAATCAAATTATATAAAGGAAGCATTGTTATTGCGACTTTTATACACATGATGGTCAACTTGCCACTACTGTGTAATCACATACTATTGTTTATTTTGTATTGTACGTGGGCCTAAGACCTTTTACGAAATAAACTTGATGGATTGATAACATATCAGTATGTTCTACGGTGTTCAAACCACTAAATATTAGCTAATACTGTCAATTCATTTCCAAGGTAACCTTTCACACGAGTGGTGTTTCATAATTGTACTGGAGTAGTGTTGAAACAAGTGTAGAAACGAGCACAGCTCACATACCCCCGCTTCCAAATGTAGATGAAAATAGGACACGCACATATATGGTGAATGACTAATATGTGTGAGAAGTTGAATGAATATAGAATGTTTCAGAGTTTCAGAGTTTCAGAGAAAGACTTTTGACAGTATAAGAAGTAGATCACATGGAACACCTGGCTTGAAGCTGCTTCTCCCAAATCAAGTTCCCATTATATGTATACACAGGACAAATATGTCAAATAACACGTAATAGATACATGATGACACAAGTGGTGTATACAAAATATCATCGAGCTATCATCTCACGAGGGGGTGTAGCCCCGAGTGAGTGATAGCGAGATGATATTTTGTATACACCACTTGTGTCATCGTGTATCTGTTTTATACAATGGGCAACGTTCGACAATATGCCCCTGTCACGTGACATGGTTTTTGCGCTTCAGTTATAAACAGTCTGGAAAAATTCGCTATTTGAGATAGTTGACCCGTTTCACTTCAGGAATTCGGTTGGGCTTTGGAAGCAGTTCCGCAGGTCCCTTTTTCGGCTGGTGTTTCCGAACCACTGTGTGACAAAGAAAAAAGTTATGTGAAATTTCTTCTTACATCAACATACAGAATTGTCAAGTGAACATTATCACCACCAAATGACTATTCATTATTTTCCGCTGGAGTGATTGCCTTCGTGTGACGATTTAAAATCAATGGTGTTTTTAAAGATTTTTTTTCAGTTTCTAATCAGCTGATCATTTGTTTTTATCATTAAAAGAGTACTGAGTGGCACTGACATTGGTTTTGTTTTTCTACTGAGCGGCATACAACCCCTACGATGTCATCTGGCTTTGCAACAATGTTGTAATTACTCAAGGTCGTCAGCCAGGTGTTTGTAGCTCCGCCCTTGGACCGCCCTGCTGCTTCACGGTCGTCCTATCAGAGAGTTTAAAATAACTGTGTCTGATAAATAAGTGACGTGATAGATATAACCACACTCTTCTTGATACATGATATAACGTTTCAAAAACATCAAAGGGAATTTAACCGCCCATTGGATAATGTCATTTATTCCAACACATAAGAGCATTAACATTCAGAACAACTAATTGATAATGTACAATGTTTGAAAAAAATGTGATTACAATAAATATATTTCCATGACAGTATTTAGAACAACTCATTGATAATGTACAATGTTTGAAAAAAATGTGATTACAATTAATATATTTCCATGACAGTAACAACAAAATTAACAATTCAAATGACAAAGACATTTGTATAGAGTTTGGTAAAGCTTGTAAGTATAGTTTTGTATATGCTCGATAGAAAATTACTTCCTTACCATGTTTCCATGGAAACCGCCCAAAAAGAAATTTAAAAAAAAGGTCTAACCCTCAAAGGGCACAAAGTTTGATGAAGCTAGCATGCATAGTTTTGGAGATCTGCTCCGCACAAAATGACTTCCTCAAAGAGTCGCTTTTTAGTCACGTTTCCATGGAAACCGCAAACATTAAAATTCAGAAATAGTTCTAACCCTCAAAAGGCACAACTAGGGATCATGGTTGACATTTGTATGAAATTTGATGAAGCTAGCATGCATAGTTTTGGAGATCTGCTCCGCACAAAATGACTTCCTCAAAGAGTCACTTTTAGTACTTTTTAGTCACGTTTCCATGGAAACCGCAAAAATTAAAATTTAGAAATAGTTCTAACCCTCAAAAGGTACAACTAGGGATCATGGTTGACATGTGAATGAAGTTTGATGAAGCTAGCATGCATAGTTTTGGAGATCTGCTCCGCACAAAATGATTTCCTCAAAGAGTCATTTTTTAGTCACGTTTCCATGGAAACCGAAAAAATGAAATTCAGAAATAGTTCTAACCCTCAAAAGGCACACCTAGGGATCATGGTTGACATTTGTATGAAGTTTGATGAAGCTAGCATGCATAGTTTTGGAGATCTGCTCCGCACAAAATGACTTCCTCAAAGAGTCATTTTTTAGTCACGTTTCCATGGAAACCGAAATAAATGAAATTCAGAAATAGTTCTAACCCTCAAAAGGCACAACTAGGGATCATGGTTGACATGTGTATGAAGTTTGGTGATGCTAGCATGTATAGTTTGGGAGATCTGCTCCGCACAAAGTTTTGGGACGGAAGGACAGACGGACGGACGGACGGAAAGAATGAACGCTATATACCCCAACTTACGCTGTAAGGCGGGGGTATAATAAGCGTTTTGGCTTGTTCGCCATTCCAGATTTCATTTTGTGAACTAAAATACGTTTAGACCACATGTTACACTTTACTCTATTTATGTAAAGGGTGTATTTTGTTTACCTACGTTTTACCTAGTTTACCAAGCAAGTGAAACATCGATGAGAAGCAAAATTTGGAATAAGATGTTGAGTGGAGAGGTGTTTATTATTTTCGAATTCCAGAAATAGAGTATTTCTTGACTTGTCAAATATTTCAATGCTTCTTTCGATACCCCTTGTAAATCAGGAAAAATGCCTCGTGTGGACATATAATAACATGGTATGTCATCATCATCTGTATCATCTATTTCATCATCTTCATCATTCTCATCACCATCTACATCATCAACATGATCATCATCATCATCATCATTATCATACAGTACATCTTATGACCTTAACAAAAACATTCCATATAAGAAACATATTTATCAACATCCTTAACTGCCGTCACGTATTGCAATATTTCTCTATCATACACATATGATAAAATCACATATTCAAGCAACTATATACAATAACCATATTTATCATATAATGGCGGGTGTTATCGATGCAATAAAGCAATCTGATAAACTTGGTATCCAAATCTGATAAATATGCAAAACAGGTCAAAGGTCAATTACACGAACTACTTTCGGAAAAATTCCAATCTTTCATGCGAATCCTAAAACTGTTTACGAATCATTGGAAAGCGTAACCGGGAGTTTATCCGTGTATTTCCGCTTGAAAGAATGGACATTCGAAAAAAAATTCATATGATATGAAACTGTGCATTTTTAGTTTTAACAAAGTAAAGATAATTGTAGATTTAATCTAAGAATCATTCAAAACTTCAGTGCGCTATTGGCCAACAGAATCAGCAAGTAGCTGCAGTGTCCTGTGTACAAAATGAATTTGATGTGTCAGCGTCAAACCGACACGCCCCGTCGATCGCACTAGCGTTTCGGCAGTTCTTGAGGGCTGAGCATACGGTATTAGATACATTTATAGGTACTTATTGTCATAAACGAAAGAAACAACCTCATCCCACAAATAATTACCGTTTAAGTGTGAAAGATACTGTTATGCAGCAATCCGAATCTACCCTGCAACGCAGCTTCCAAAACGTTGAAACTAGAGTTACTTCCCTTGTTCTAGCGACGTGACCAAGTGATGAGTGCTTTTTAATTATTAGATAGGTGCATATGAATTGATTGAAAATATCTCCATGAATAAGAAATCAGCGACCAATTGTTGATTTTTTAATAAACGCGCACATCGTGTTTTATTTTATTTTTTAATTAAGAACTATTTCTAGGCACTTCACAGCCGTTGTCGTGACCATCACTTTGATGTACCGTCTATGATATTACTACGCTAAAACTAGGTCAATTCTCTTTCCAATTTTACTACAAAAACCCGCTTATTTTAATAATGACATATATGATAAAGAGATTATTAACCTCGTGTGTTTCCGTATCATTAATATCATATATTTGGAATAAAAAATAATGTATTATGCTCGCCAAAGGCTCGCATAATACAATTTTTATTCCAAAAATATGATATTAATGATACGGAAACACACTTGGTTAATAATCTCTATATATCATTGTAGAGGCTTTTTATTCGTAAACTAATAAATTCTCCCAGTAGCTGTATACCAGTAGTTGAATGGCAGCTCAGTAAAAAGCTGTAATCTAGGGATACAGAGAAATATTTCTCCACTACATGGATCACGCGTGGAGTTGGATACATACTTAGTTTTTGTAAGTTTGTAGGTTAACACCCAAGGGGTAGTTTCCAAAGAAAAGGCCAACATTTAGAGATTTCGTTACAATTGATGTAACACACGGACTATACTATAGGGTCTTACCTTCGGGGTTTTGAAAACGGGATTGCAATAGAGGTGAGTAAATTTTCACATTTACATGTGGATCTCAAAAGTTATACACCTACTTTCCAATTTTTACACACTATCAAATAGTTTACTACACTAATACACTTATATAATGCCAAATACACATACACATACAAGTTGCGTGCGTTTCGTACTTTGTTGAACCAGATTTAGATGCATTTATAAGTGGATACGTTTTATGTTTTCATAGCTACTCGACAAAAGTTTAGAATCAGTGCTGAATTTAATGCCATACTTTCTATCGCAAATAGCATAGGAACATGTTTGAGTATAAATACAGTAACCATTGTGTTAGGAAACCTAAAACATTACAATCGAACCCAATAATGTTACACTGCCCCTATCAATATTAGAATTAAGGCCGTCCTAATGACGTTATCAATGTGCATTTTCAGCTATGTAAATGGACTTCTCCTGAGCATATTTGTCGGTAAAACTTCTTGATGCACGTTTTTGTCAAGATCCATAAATGAGAAATACATGACGTTTGGGTATACAGATAGGGCCTCAGAAAACGTGATTCAGTGTGACAATCATGGGTCGTGGAATATTACGCCAGACAATCGCCAAAGGGCTGTAGCACTGCTACAAGATGGACGTAACCAACGGTATGTTGTGTCTCAAAAACTGCGTCTTTTTGGTCAAGATTCCAGCAGACCCATTCCACAAGGGACCCATCTCGAACTGGGCGACCAAGTGCAACCGCACCTAGAGAAGACCAGTACCATGTTTTATAGCGTCGAGAATCAGTCACTATATGTACAGAACAGTTTGCTGGTCTGTGTTATAACAGGATGTCATTTAATCGCCAATTTTGAACACTTGTTTTTAGGTGAGAGGACATGTTTATAACACAGTATGTTCTTCACAATTACTTTAATTTTAGCAAGGAAATATAACGTTTTTCTTCAATCTACCAAATCGAAGTATTTTTTACAAAATCTATAAATCCACAATACAAATTTCCTTATGTTCTCTTAGCTATTTATTTTTTGTACAGCAAACATTTCGTTCGCATTGAAACCCTGCATATGAGCTAAGCTATTAGTTCATTGCTATGAACAGTGAAGGTGTACTGTCCAACTGTACAACATGCCTTACTTACACATGTTAGGGTTTTACAAAGGTAATAGAATTGAAAATTAGAAGTTGTTTTTTACTCGTAAAAACATATGTCTTCCCCTTCCCCCTATTGGATATTACATACATAGTGCTAACGTACGTTTTGACGTATGTATGTACTGAGTTTATAGATAGTAAACACGATATAAGCGCACAGAGCATTGACTAGTGAATGTTGCGCTATATAAATGCAACTTTATTATTATTATTATTATATAAATTTGACATATTCACGAGGGGTGTACCAAAAGTTTCTGACTTGACCTTGAAAACGGAAGAAACTTGAAAAATGTTTACGAGAAATGTTTCGACATTATTTCTCTAGTATCTCTTAAACATAAGAAATCAAACATAGGCGTTTCGAACGATTTGACAAAAAGGCAGCGTGATACCATCAATGAGCACAAGGAGAAGGGAGTGCGAGCATACTTCAAGAATAGGAAACTTTTCACTGACAAAAATGATGCCTCATATACTGAGCCTAAAATGCGTGGACCGCTTTTTCCACAACCCCGTTTGACTTTAAACCGAACGTATGGCACTCCGACAAAAACGGGCAGACTTGTGAATAGTGTTAGTTATGTGGTCAATGATGCATCTACTCCGGTGAATTCTACGTCAAACCCGCAACATGATACACCACGACAGGAAGTCGGCCGGGCCTATGATATATCAGACCCCAGTACTGAACCTGATGATACACCAACAGTTGAACTACATTATCCGTCCCCACACTCTGTGTACCATCCTCTTAAATTTATGTCATGGAACATTGATGGTCTTTCTAACAAACTTCATGATGGAGAGTTTTTAGACTTCTTACTTCAATTTGATTCATATGTTTATGTGAAACTTTTCTTGATACATGTTTAGCTATACCTGAACTTGGTGATTATGAATTGTATATTAGCAAGGCACTTAAGTTATCAAAATATGGCAGACTTTCAGGTGGAATATACGCTTTTGTAAAGAAGTCGATATTAAACTTTTGTTCCAATATTGAAATCGATATAAACAATTTAATCTGTCTACGCTTTGATAACAAAATTTATAAACCTGGATCGTGACATTTTGTTATTTGCTGTTTATATTCCACCAGAAGGTTCATCGTATTACAAAGTTATTCAACAATGTATGTTACTACAACAGATAGAAGAATGGTTACTCGAGAACACAAATTATGTGACAGATTGCGAGATTTTGATTATAGGAGATTTTAATTCGAGAATAGGAGACGGAAATCAACCACCAGAGTCTGAATATGACAAGTGTGATAATGTTTTCCCAGAAGATGAGCCAGTTCCCTTAGAATCACGTTCTTCTGAAGATATGGTTGTAAATAGATTTGGAAACTTGCTACTTGATTTCTGTTTTATCTTTAACTTGTACACATTGAATGGTCGGGTTGAGGGAGATATTCCTGGCAAATATACTTATATATCACAGCAGGGGTGCAGTGTCATAGCTTATATTATTTCATCTATCAACTTGTTTTCACAGTATGCCAGTCTAAAAGTATGTGATAGAACTGAAAGTAAGCATATGCCACTTGTTCTTACATTTAATTGTAAATATATGAGTGAACTTCCCCTGAATGTAATTTGTAGTAATCAAAAGTATAAGTGGAACACAAAGTATGAACAGGCGTTTCTAGATAAGCTTAAATGTAATAAACGAATCCTTAATGAACTAATCGACACAGTAACATCAAACGCTGAAATTGCTCTCTCGTCATTTGTTGATTATATTTTACAAGCAGCTGATTGTATGAAAAGAAAATCTCGTCCTAGTTACTCAAATCGGAAATTTTACGGTTATGATTGTCTAAAAGCTAAGGTAGAAGCTACAAAGAGTCTTAGATACTTTAGAAAAGTTAGAACTGTCACCAATAAAATTCGATACTGTTACTTAAGAAACCAATATAGAAGCAAATGTAGACAGTGGAGGAAAATGACACAACAATTTAAAGCTAGGAAGCTGTACGAATATAGAACTAATTCTAAATTATTTTGGAAGGAATTACGAAGTATTTCTACTAAAAGAACTCCAAGTGCAGATATATCTGGCGAAACCTGGTATAATCACTTTAAGACTATTTTTAATAGACCTGAAGTTGAAATCGACGATAACACAGAGTTTCAAACATGTTCGAGTGTCGAGATGAATGATATTAAAAAACAAATATTAGAATCTCCATTTACTGAGGTCGAAATAAGAAAAGCTATTAAAGGAATGAAAAATGATAAAAGTAGTATAGAAGGGGGGAGCCGATACTCCTTAATGAGGAACCAAATGAGGAACCGTTAATGTATGCAGCGTAGCTCATTAATAGGCTAATGTATGCATGACGTCACAGGTCAGAAAGGTCAACCACTCAGTTGACAGTTAAATGCGAGGATGCTCATTAAGCCATTCATCATCATTACTGCAAAACAATGCTTTCTTTAAGCCAACCCTAACCCATACAAGAGCGTCAGTCCAATCAGAAACCGGTTTTAAATTTTGGCGCCAAAGCTATCTTTAGCGACACGTGTCATGAGTCAGAGGCGAGAGAGTTGGGTACAGCGATGTATAGCTTTAGAAAACTTAGGTTTTGACCTACTGAAGGACAAAAGGACCTTATTCATATTGGTACATCAAAAACTATAGAAACGTTTCTTTAATATCCATATATTATATAGGTCAAATGTTTATTTTCTAGTTTTCTAGTATTATTGTATCTCTAAGTGAACCAGTGAAATAGTACACGAAATTGACGGATAAAATATTCTTAATATAAAGATTCATACAGTGAGTGATTTCATTTATATAAATCTCACAGCTGTATCTTACAGTATATGTTTTATCATAGCTATATAACTTCATTTAAACGTGTTCATAATCGTATTGGCTATTTTATAACAAGAACTTGGAAAGAAGTATATATCTTAGAGAAAATAAGTCGTATACTTCATCCCTGAATAATCTAGACTTAAGTGGGAACGGAAGTCTATGTAATGAATATACACCTTGGCTTTTAAGCTGGCAATAAAAAGTCCTGACCTACTGCACGAACAAAAAGGTTTTTATTCATATAGCCACAGTCTCCCTCAAGAAACGTCTCTTAAATATACATATATTCTTTAAAATATCAAACAACATTTAACGCCGATATGAGACGAATCATTTATTAATAATAATAATAATTATAACTCTTTATTGTCCGTAATACAATGTACATAGGAAATTCTTTGTGTGCAAATAGCACCCGGCAGCCACAGTGCAGCGCCAGTTCATGCGTTGTTCTGTCCTTATATGCTGAGTGTCAAGCAAGGCAGCAACAACTCCCATCTTTTAACGTCTTTTGGTATGACGCGACCGGGAATCGAACCCCGGTCGTCCGGGTGATGAGCGGACACTCTACCAACTGAGCTACATCATTTCACCTAGCTCTTCTACGTTGTTTTAGAAAACAAGTATAGTTCTATCAGTGAGAAAATCTATATACATTATTGAGACATCATGAATAGTACTATGCTACATTAAAAGTTCAAAAGTCATTATCAAAAGATATACTTCATGTTCAAACTGATTATCAAAACCATGAAATCATATTCGAAGTCATTATCAAAAACAATGAATTTATATTCCAACGGATTATCAAAACAATAAATATGGGTTGCATCTTATTATTATCAAGAGATAGAATTTATATAAAACCCAGATAGCTATATTCTAGAAAAGTGTTATTGCATCATGTCTTAAACTGCTAGTAAAGTACATCAATAGAATATATAAAGAGTGAGACTAGCTCAATGGAAGCCCGCAAACCGCATGAAACACTCGTACTCGGTTGATACGACTCACTACAGCGTACGGCAGTCATGAGAGCGCTAGCGAAGAAGGTGAACAAGATTGAGTTGTTTCGAGACAGAAAGATGTATGTTTTTGACGGCGTAATAACAAGCTGCTTTCATAGTAAAACATCCATATATGGGCATTGTACTATAGGGGTCAGAGTTCGTGTGGATTGTCATTGATGTAAACATCTGAATTAACCGTTGGGTATTCCAGCATCAAACACATACATTTATAAAGACATTAGGTGTTTTACATCGTGTCAACAACGACACTATACTCTGAGATGAACATCAAGTTCAGTCATCAAATAGAACTTATGAAAATGACATACCTTAGCATGCTAGCTTGTAAATCAACGTATAATCTAGACTTAACTTGGATAAGTAATCCCTAAACATAACCATGGTGAAGAAACTGTAAGTTAATTACGAAAGCTTAAACATTATTTATAGCATGACTGTCTCTGTAAAATGAGTGTCAAGTTTATATCCAAAACGTATTTGTTGAAGGCTGAAAGTTTACCAGATAGAAGAGAGGGGTTTGTTGGTTTAACCAAGTAAGCGAAATTCCAACTCGGCTTGTCAATTAAATGTTTGCTTGACTAGTTTCATTCATGGCTGTATGTTTGTCACTCAGAGAGGTATTTCATTTATTCAGTGAATGACTGTCGATTGGTCGCTGTTCTGCTTTTTATTGACATAGCTTAGCCTCGAGCGAGACGGTATGACTTAATTGTAAAGTATTCATGAGCAAGTCTAGGCACTTCCATTTCGCCCTCAATATACCGCTTTTCTTTCATGGAATAGGTGTATTTGACTTACACCTTGGGTCTGTGCGCTATAACGGGGCAGATATCCCTCTCCATACATATATGGAGGTGTTTTATTATCATTAGACAAGGCCGGTCTAACGCCACCTGTAATGTTACTGTGAGAATGTATAAGCCTTTTTTTTTTTTAACAAATAAAACCCAGAACTCTGTCCCATCTTAAACTTCTGTTCAGACTAGTGTAGTGAGTGAATGAGTGAAAACTTTTCATCCCGTTTAAACTCTAGATGACAATCGGTGGTATACATTTAAGAGGAAAGCCTGCAACCCCCTTCTGGTTTGCATTCTGATGAAACCTGCTTTCATGGGATGGATCTAGCAAACTAATCATGAAAAATGCATGACTTTCGATGTATCATAAAATCAATATAATCGTGGTGTTATTGAAATACTTATGTACAATGTAATGTCTTATAAAACTGCGATGTTTTGGTATAACAAGTGTGTCATTGCAAGGCGTTGTGCAATAACCAGGGTATTGTAAGAAAGGGAAATCCCCAAAGACAATTGAATGGGCACTTGATGCAAGGGAATAGTGATACAAGACTCATTAACAAGCATCGAAGCAGTTATCTCCCTTTTCTGTTTATTTGGTTAAGAGATATCAACGTTTCTTAGTTCGGTTATATGATCCAAACGTTGCCTTCATGACTGTGTTTATTGCTATGTAGTGGCGTGAATGATAGGACAATATGGTCGAACAATTATAGGAACCTTATTGAATACAGAATATGTCCCGCTTCACCGATAGCACACGGTTTGTGATTGACTGGATACGGCTGACGTGTATTACCATGGCGACATGTCTAGTCCTATCGTAGCATTGTATGTTTGTCTAGTTTGACGATTATGATCACGTAACGTGATGGTTATCACCACCACCACCACTATCGCCGCCGCCTGGAACTTCAATAACATCACGGCCGCCGCCGCCGCCGCCGCCGCCGCCGCCACCCTCAGTGCAGTACACGACGCCGCCGCCGCCACCCTCAGTGCAGTACACGACGCCGCCGCCGCCGCCTCCGCCGCCACCCTCAGTGCTGTACACGACGCCGCCGCCCTCTCTCATTTAATTGACAAGCCGAGTTGGAATTTCGCTTACTTGGTTAAACCAACAAACCCCTCTCTTCTATCTGGTAAACTTTCAGCCTTCAACAAATACGTTTTGGATATAAACTTGACACTCATTTTACAGAGACAGTCATGCTATAAATAATGTTTAAGCTTTCGTAATTAACTTACAGTTTCTTCACCATGGTTATGTTTAGGGATTACTAATCCAAGTTAAGTCTAGATTATACGTTGATTTACAAGCTAGCATGCTAAGGTATGTCATTTTCATAAGTTCTATTTGATGACTGAACTTGATGTTCATCTCAGAGTATAGTGTCGTTGTTGACACGATGTAAAACACCTAATGTCTTTATAAATATATGTGTTTGATGCTGATATACCCAACGGTTACTTCAGATGTTTACATCAATGACAATCCACACGAACTCTGACCCCTATAGTACAATGCCCATATATGGATGTTTTACTATGAAAGCAGCGTGTTATTACGCCGTCAAAAACATAACCTTTCTGTCTCGAAACAACTCAATCTTGTTCACCTTCTTTGCTAGCGCTCTCATGACTGCCGTACGCTGTAGTGAGTCGTATCAACCGAGTACGAGTGTTTCATGCGGTTTGCGGGCTTCCATTGAGCTAGTCTCACGCTTTATATATTCTATTGATGTACTTTATTAGCAGTTTAAGACATGATGCAATAACACTTTTCTAGAATATAGCTATCTGGGTTTTATATAAATTCTATCTCTTGATAATAATAAGATGCAACCCATATTTATTGTTTTGATAATCCGTTGGAATATAAATTCATTGTTTTTGATAATGACTTCGAATATGATTTCATGGTTTTGATAATCAGTTTGAACATGAAGTATATCTTTTGATAATGACTTTTGAACTTTTAATGTAGCATAGTACTATTCATGATGTCTCAATAATGTATATAGATTTTCTCACTGATAGAACTATACTTGTTTTCTAAAACAACGTAGAAGAGCTAGGTGAAATGAAAATTGGTTATTAATAAATGATTCGTCTCATATCGGCGTTAAATGTTGTTTGATATTTTAAAGAATATATGTAATGGATCAAAACCGTGTCAGAGGCTTTGTTTGTGGAGTATGCCCGCGGGGGAGGGAAAGGGGAAGGGCCGATAGGCCCGCCCCCCTTTCCCGACCCCAAGGACATACTCCACAAACAAAGCAGAGGACGAGGTTTTGATCTTACTTATGAACAGACAGAAATTATGATTTAGATATAATTTCAATATTTTGTCTTCACGTGGCTTCATTGGTATATACTGACGCGAATCGCTAAATACGCGGGAAGCACATCCGCACGAAACGCACGTGCTGCATGCGCTATCTGCCTCGTGGAGTTCACATGATTGTCACTGTGTAAAATACATCATTGTTCTGTCGGCCTGTATAGCCGAGTTGTCAAAGGCGCCACTTTGGTAACCGGTTGGTGCAGGGTTCGAAACCAGGTATTCAAAGCTTATGTTTGTGATTTGTGATTTGTCAAAAATGTGATATTTTGTGATGGTATTTATTCAAAGAAGGACTTTGAATCAAAGTATTTCAAAACGTGTATAATTCCCAATCAAAATGAAGTTCCGATAGATTCTAGAGTAAGCCCCGGGCATTCCTAGAGAATGCCCCGGGCATTCCTGGAGAATGCCCCGGGCATTCTTGGAGAACGCCCCGCAAACTGACAATAGAGGTTTACCCGGTAAAAGAAGAACCTAATAGAACAATAGAGTGACGTCACTAGAGGTTTATAAGGATATTTAAGAGACGTTTCTTGAGGGAGACTGTGGCTATATGAATAAAAACCTTTTTGTTCGAGCAGTAGGTCAGGACTTTTTATTGCCAGCTTAAAAGCCAAGGTGTATATTCATTACATAGACTTCCGTTCCCACTTAAGTCTAGATTATTCAGGGATGAAGTATACGACTTATTTTCTCTAAGATATATACTTCTTTCCAAGTTCTTGTTATAAAATAGCCAATACGATTATGAACACGTTTAAATGAAGTTATATAGCTATGATAAAACATATACTGTAAGATACAGCTGTGAGATTTATATAAATGAAATCACTCACTTTATGAATCTTAATATTAAGAATATTTTATCCGTCAATTTCGTGTACTATTTCACTGGTTCACTTAGAGATACAATAATACTAGAAAACTAGAAAATAAACATTTGACCTATATAATATATGGATATTAAAGAGACGTTTTTTACGGGTTATGATGTATCGATATGAATAAGGTCCTTTTGTCCTTCAGTAGGTCAAAACCTAAAGCTATACATCGCTGTACCCAACTCTCTCGCCTCTGGCTCATGACACGTGTCGCTAAAGATAGCTTTGGCGCCAAAATTTAAAACCGGTTTCTGATTGGACTGACGCTCTTGTATGGGTTAGGGTTGGCTTAAAGAAAGCATTGTTTTGCAGTAATGATGATGAATGGCTTAATGAGCATCCTCGCATTTAACTGTCAACTGAGTGGTTGACCTTTCTGACCTGTGACGTCATGCATACATTAGCCTATTAATGAGCAACGCTGCATACATTAACAGTTCCTCATTTGGTTCCTCATTAAGGAGTATCGGCTCCCCCGTCTATACTACTGATAAATCTCCAGGTGTCGATGGTATCATAACGAAAATGATCAAATGTTCCGAAAATATTGTAATGCCATTTCTTTTATCTCTTTTTAATAACAATTTTGGAGAGGGCTTTTCTAAGTTGGATAACTTGTGCCCAATCCATTTCTTGAATGAATAAAATATGTTTCAATCAAAATAAAATTTTTAGTGACGGATCATTCCCTGACTCGTGGACTAAGGCAATCATTATCCCTTTACATAAAAAAGAGAGCACAATAAACCCAGATAACTATAGAGGTATATCTCTTCTGAGTATTGTAAGCAAAGTCTACACCAGCATATTAAATGAACGTCTTACGCAATGGGCAAATATAATGAACAAAGTATCCGAAAACCAAGGTGGGTTTAGAAGAGGGTATTCCACTGTAGACCATATTTTTACATTATATTCTATTATTGAAAAATCATTAAGTAAGAAAAGAAGAAAAGTATATGCCGCATTTATAGACTTCCAGAAAGCTTTTGACTCAGTTGATAGATCAAGATTGTGGATTCTATTATCAAACTACGGACTTGGTGGTAAAATGTTAAATGCTTTAAAGGGTATTTATGAGTCAGTTAAAGGCCCACTATGCTCCTGAATAAAACACTGGAAAGCGTAAATTCAATTAGTGGGAAAATGGAACTAGCGTTACTCCTACGCAGCTATGTTTCCGTTGCGCAGTGGCCTACTCGCCACTACTTGCCGTACAAGCGCGAATATGAATGCATTTTAATCGAAACAAATACTTCTAACTGTCTGTTTTGTTTTACATGGTAATTGTCTCTTATCATAATAAAAAAAAGAAGGGAATCTGCAAACTAGCTAAAGGACTTACGTATCGCTCTTCAAGAAACATGTATCTATATATCATTTTGTAAATAACAAAAGTACAATTGTGATGATTTTGCAAGGATTTCGCATGCGAATATAGCAATATACAATGATGACAAAGATCAGAATAACGAACCTGTTTTCTCCATGAGCCTTATAATCCATGTACTATAATAATCGTCCTATGTCAGCGATAAGTTATTCTTCAAATGCCAAATCTGCTTGTTGGAGGTTTTTCGCCAAAGAACACAGAATACAAAGCTCATCCTATCCCTAAATTCCATTGGTGGAATATATGTTCCAACCTTTCAGTGAACGTTTAATTGGCTGACAAATATCTAGACTGACAGTCGCATTAATGTTATTTCATGATTGTTTGTGTGTCACCTAGACCGGACTTTTGACAATTAACATGACAATTGAAATGCCGCCGGTCACCGACATGGCATTTGTTATATAATTGAACCGGTCCAATAAACTTGTTATCTGTAAAAACATAATTACACTACTCAGCGTATATGACTTTGTTCAGCTTAATTGCGTAAACTAATTTGCTGTCACAACACTTCTCTCCTTTGAAGAAACATCTATATGGTATGTTAAATTGAGAATTTGTATTGGAGCTATCATCGTATTTACCCTACCATTACGTTTTCATTTACGAGAGTGTGTATTAGGCTGCATCTGGTAACATAATTCATTCATTCGATCGTGTTCTATAAATGTGTATAATCATATTGTATATGTGTGCGTGTACAATGGTGCAATCTTAATGTTAATTTCACTGAGCTTGTTGAAAATCTTATACATAAAATATTTTGTTTATGGTTTGCATTACATTAAAATATGTTGATTGACACACTTATAATTATAGTAACCTATATATCTGATACACAATGTAACTTTATTACACTTATTGATATACTTTGTCACTGATATCAAACGTATATACAATCGTACAAGAGTAAACGAATGTTTCTTTACAACATGTTTCAATATAGCATCAATATTGCAAGGAAATGCTTCAGCAAAGAACCACGAAAATCGTGTACTGCTAAAATCCACCCACAATGTTATCGTTAAATCTAAAAGATTTTCGGATTTTTCATAAATCAATCTTTGTTTCTTAATTATTTCTTATCATCTATTGCCTTGCTGATATGTAACGTTCAACATCTTTACAAGTTTAACGCCTTCAATTGTGTCTTGTAATCTGGTACCATATACATGCCTGTTGGTTTAATATTTTATGATTGTTCAATGTATGCAACTTATTTGTTTGTTTGGTGTGTTTGCAGTTTGTAGGGAGAGGCATTTATGCAAGCAATTTTTTGCTTGTTTGCCGATTCCGTCACTTTTTCAGTGTTTTAATACGTTTAAACTATATCAAGCGTTATAGCAACAAATAAAAAAACTTTAAATGAAATGTAAGATTAAACCTTGATTTTTCGCCAAACACGGAGACATATTTTCAGGAAATCGATGTCACACTTTTACCTCTCTTATGCATTCCTTGAAATCATCCAGTAGCATTTTAATTCTATTATTAGTATTATTAAGCACCTTGATAAACTACGGCTTTCTTTGTGAAATATCGTAATAAATTTGTTGAAACACAATCATGGATGAACATCACATGAAGTATGGTTATAATAAACAACATATACGCGTGTATATGTACTTGTAACCCTGTTTGTCAACCCATCTTTCCATGTAAGATCCTGAAATAAATGCCGTTTAAATAATATACGAGTACTTACATTTACATTTAAACCCGTATGTGAAGTTGTATTGTGGAAGAAGACTCCGTAATATTGTATCAACAACCTGTCAATTAATTGCGAGTTGAAAATGGTTATATTAATTTTGTCTCATGATGATATAATATTATCAGTAATAATAATGTTAATAAATATATAAAAACTTACTCTTCAAATACGTCATCTGAAGCCTGAACAACTCACGAAGAGGTGTACATATTGGTGTGTGGTGAGATGTTTTGGGTGTCAATTACTTTGTCGGCGACTTATCTTTTTCTCTTCACCGGCATTTTCTATTCGTCACATCTTTGCTGTTTTGTCAGACACATGATTTTATCTATTTCACATTTTATGATGCTAATACAACCTGTACCCACACCGTTTTGTTATTGTACTAATTGTCTGCAAAGGTAAGGATAATAAATGAATCTAAATCTGAAATGTCTCGTTTGTTTGAACAACCAATCGTTCAGTTACCTACCAAACTATTTATTAATACATGCAAAGCAAAATATAACCTATATCCAGGCTTTTTAGCACGAGTTACGTTTTGATTACGAATCCCGATTGAGACGAGTTTACTTTGGATACGAAAAGCCGGCGATCGCTCGCCTGCACCTAGTTTGCGTCACGTGACCTCGTTACACATTGCGTAACGGTCTCTACCGCAGTCTCAAGATCGCTTGGACCAGACTTCCTTTAAATCATGTGTGAGATTTAATTCAACTACAACTGAATACTTCGAGTGTCCATTCGGTTTAAGACAAGGATGTATGCTAGGTCCAATGCTCTTTTCATTATTCATTAATGAATTGTCTATAGAGATATTACAAAATGGAAAACATGGTATTCAAATGTTCCCTGATATGATTCAAATACTGATGTTACTTTTTGCTGACGATGTAATATTAATTTCAGACACACAATGTGGCCTTCAGTGCCAATTAAATATTTTAGCTTCTTATACTAAGAAATGGGGATTAACTGTGAATATGGAAAAACCAAACATTGTTATCTTTAGGAAGGGTGGAAGGTTATCGAAGAACGATGTGTGGTTCTTAAATGATGTACAAATGAAAATTGTTAATAGCTATAAATATTTGGGATTTTTATTCACTTGTAATCTCAGTATGACAAAAGCACTTGATGATCTTTCCTTACGAGCCAAGAAAGCTCTTACAGAAATAAGTGTTAACTTGAGAAAACTTGGAATTCTTTCGCCTGATGTATTCTTTAAAATATTTGATAGTCAAATACAACCAATGCTTTTGTATGCTTCAGAAGTTTGGAGGGTCAAAAGATATGAAAATATTGAAAAAATTCATTTATCTGCCTGTAAGATCTTTTTAAATGTCGGTCCACAAACACCTAATGCGATTGTGTATGGTGAATGTGGTAGATACCCATTATATATTAATTCTGCTGTGCGCAGTTTAAACTATTGGATGAAGATTTTGTATATGCATGAAGATCGTTTACCTAAGAAATCTTATAATACGTCACTTCATTTGGATGATATCGGCCATAAAACTTGGGCCTCAGAAATTAGAAATATGTTTTTTTCTCATGGATTTGGTTTCGTTTGGATTTCGCAAAGTATAGGAGATAGGGTACAATTTATCAATATTTTTAAAATACGGGCAAAATATATGTTTTTTCAAAATTGGAACTCTACACTAAATAACAGTACCAGATATGATACATATAGAGAAATTAAAAGTCTACTTACACCGGAGAAATATTTATTTGAAATAGTGGATTTTAAATTTCGTAAAAGCATTGTTAAATTATGATCGGGGCTGTTACGTTTAAAGGTTAATGAGGGTAGATGGCAGAAAATTGATAGGTTGTCTAGAATTTGTCCAATTTGTAATGAAGGAATAGAAGACGAATTTCATTTTATTTCTGTGTGTCCATATTATAATGATTTAAGAAAAATATATCTGCCAAGTATTAGAAATGTAAACATGTATACATTTAAACAAATTCTTACTACTAACGATAACTACATGTTGAAAAAATTAAGCCACTATGTTTATTATGCCTATGAAAAACGATGTAAAAAGCTAAATGAAATTTCTTGCGATTAATTATTATTTTCATGTTATCTACTTCTCGTAAGTTGTGCGTATTATTACTTAATATTATTTTTGTATACGAAATATGTGTTTCCATGTACCTGTATTTGGGCCCAGGGGCCTATATACTTGAATAAAGTTGATTGATGATGATGATGATCCCTGTGGCCTAAATGCATTTGGTCCATCGTTTTCTAACATTGCAGCATTGACGTTCTTGCGGTCCCAAATTTATGGCCACGAAGCTCTGTATTCAGAAGCTCTTTAGAGTCTGGAGAATAGGCAGGTTGGGAAAGAATATTGAACCCACAGTCCTGTAACCGCACTGACTGCAGCCTGTGCACTGTAGCATTGTCCTTAAACAGCCACAAACTTCCACGCAGTTTACCTCTTCGTTTCTCTGTGATCTTTTCCCTTAATTGCTGCAGGTCTTTTGCGTGTTACACGGCATTGATTGTGGAACCCTTCTTCAAATAATCTATCATTATGACACCCTATGAGTCCCAGATAACGAATTTGGTGACCTTACCACTGGAGGAATATGTTTTGCATTTTTTAGGAGTGATTGACGTAACGTATTTCTAATGCATGCTTTTTGTCTCAGGATCAAAATAGTAAACCAAAATTTCATCCCGAGTAAGGACATGGGCAAATGACTCACCATGACACGTTTTTGATTGGTCTCCAGATAACATTCTTAAGACCAACATGTCGATATCTTGTTCCTATGTAAAAGTTCATATATAATTTGTTCAACTGATGTTTGACTTATGCAGCGAGAAACAGCTAAGTATCTAATGGACACACGCATGTTTTGCATTTATATTCTATCAAGCACAGCGTTAATGTTTCCCTCTGTGGTAACGTCAGTTGAACGATCAGGCTGTGGCTCATCTTCGTTTCTTATCCTACACCTAATAAATAAATACCAATTGCTTTGCGTGGACCTGATTCGTTGAATACTGTCATAGGAATTCAGTTCACACCTGCATAAACTTAATTTCGTGACGTCACATCATATTTAGCCACGCCCCATGAGAGTGAGGTTCATGTCCAGTTGCGTTGTGGATTTGTACAACATGTTGTTGTTGAGCTTTGAATTCATACGCGTAAATAGTGCAGCTTTTTTATTTGGAGCAATGAAATCTTTTGAAAACAGCAGGTATGAGTATGTTTATTTATGAGATTTCACTTCAAAATATATTCACTT
The DNA here is from genome assembly GCA_936450465.1 of Gibbula magus. NCBI lineage: Eukaryota > Metazoa > Mollusca > Gastropoda > Trochida > Trochidae > Gibbula > Gibbula magus. The sequence continues at coordinate 23,502,193 of OW388304.1, forward strand.
CATGGAGGTATAAACTAAAAAACGGCTGTGCAAACTTGGCGTAAATACACTGGCGTTTTGTAAGTTGATACCTCCATGAAGTGAATAGATTTTGAAGTCAATTCTAAAGTAAACTCAGCATACCACTGTTTAACGCAGCAATATAATGTAGCAGAGTCACTTATGTTTGTTATCTTTGGTAATTTCTTTTGGACCGTAGGCTTATTACAAGCAACTGAATTGTATGCATTTCGTGATGTTCGTGCCATTTACACTCCATTGGAATGTTCTTCACTATAGTTTCGTTTTGGACATCTGTTCATATTCAGACCAAAAACTTTTGGGACACCCCTCATATGTGGAATATTTATAGATAAACAACTTCCTCTTCAAGGCTAGTGACGTGTTCAAGTCCTGACTTGCTGTAGCGACTTTTCTTAGCTCGATTGCATCACTCCTATCTGCAATTTAATTTCTGAATTCCATTTGTAGCCAACGAAATGACGTTTAATTTGGCTTTAATATTCTGTCGGTAATTACGTTTCATAAACACCACGCGTAGGAACATGAAAATGAAACGTTCAAGTGATACCATCACCAGTTAAAAACTAGTCAAACAGAAGATCCAACTGCTGTTGTTGTTGAACTAACACTGTTACAGTGCAAAGAGAGCATAATGCCCTCGTATTCAACATTGGTAGAATTGTTGGTTTCTAAACCTTCAAGTTGGGACTGTATAATTACTGTGATCCCGGAGTGTGATTTCATAACAAAACTTTTAAATGGACCATAAATTTCTACTGTAGTCAAATGGGTCGGAGGACCAGAAAAGACTGAAACTATTGCCAGGGAGGAACCGACTCTTCACACACGATTAGAAAGGATTTTGCTTGTGTGGATGGTTACATGACATTAAATGAGAAATGGACAGTTTGCTTTACCCTCTTACCAGCCTTTTGCTTCTGGTTTTGAAGCCTTTTATTGTCTTTGTCCACGTCGTTTTAGAGACTTGGATTACAGCAACAGAGAAGGTGGACAACGGAGGACAGAACAGAGAAGACAAAATGGCAGAGAAGACAAGCATGGAGAAGTTGGCAATGCTGGAAGGTCAAGCAGAGTTGAGTTAGTATTTCTCCCCAATTTTAAAAATAAATTACATATGGTATCAAATATATCAACACGTGTTTGAATACATGTTTTTGGTTAACAACGAGAATTGATATATTTGATATCAGAAGGCACGAGGGTGAGATTGTATTTATCATCCAAAATCATTCTTCATCACATGTCACTGAAAAGTGTACAGCACTGTCATTTGACTTCCAGTGCAGTGATGTTATAGCATTGCATGTCATCATGTTTATGACGTCATAACATTGCGATGTCATTACACGATGATGTAAAAGCATTATGATGGTATGTAGTCCACGGTGACATTGCGCAAAATATACTGACAAAACAATATCGCCTATGAGATATCGGTAGATCTCACACTAATGAGATGTTCAATGTTTATCATCTAATATGGAAAGTGGATTGGCTTTCTAGACCATGGATAAATCATAAGTCATGTATACCGTTTTGCAATGGGCAGTATGTGTGGTAAGTGTTAGTTTAAACATATTTTATCCAGATTTGAATGGGATTACTCAAGTTTTTCAACTTACTTAAATAACATCCGACTTGAAAAAGGCAATTTATTATCAATAAACATGACTAAAATATAGAATAGAGATAATTTTATGGACATGCAACTTCTTTAAGACAACGTTTCGACATCGTTTCTAATGCCGTTGTGGATCAATTGCTGGACAACAACATTAGAATCTTCGTCGAAACGTTGCTTTCAAAGAATAAAGAAGTTTTATATCCATAAATTGTATCCATTCGTCATCACCTCAACTTCTAGAATGCCAATCAAAGAAGACAAGAATATATCTTAAAATGTTTATTGTTATTGCTTATTAAAGTAAGATTGTTGTTAAAATCTAAATTAATCAACATATATCATCAATCAAACTGCACTGTGTTACAGTAATGTTTACTTTATTAACTCAACAGGGTTCAAAGTGCATTCTAACCCATACCACAAGATCATTCCGAGTTGTCTATCCCATGTACGTGAGTTTCACGATGTTTCCCCAGGTCCCGAGCGGTCAAGTACATCAGAGGAGGACGAGAGTGGTGGACGCGGACACTGGTCAAGCCGGGTGGACTACATGCTCTCCATGATTGGCTACTGTGTGGGATTTGGAAATCTGTGGAGGTTCCCCTACATCTGTCAGAGAAATGGAGGCGGTCAGTGGTGTCTCTGATTTTCTTCCCTGGAAAAGAAATTGAAGATGTTTTATTTCATTCTTTGAGCACAATTGCACACCCCTCGCTCACGAAAATAAGTCCGACATACATCATAACTAACAACTGTATTTCCATCATAGAATCCCAACGAAATGCTCTTCTGAAATGCACCGTTGTAAAAAATGCTCACGAAATACGATATGAGCTCAATTTGAAACAATTTGCCAAACATTATATAAGCAGAAACCGAGAAATAACACAATGATTATTCTTACTATAAAACCTGCCATATTCATGAAAAGACACTTATCCATCCTAGTTTTGCTGTTTTAGGTGATTATCTATTATTCATTGTGTGTATGTTTGATTATCCTACCTCATGTTAGAATGTCGATCCCTGATTGGTCCACGTGACTATTAACAAATATACACCGTCATACGGGTTGATAAATCTTCCGAGGGTGATAAATGTTTTATATCCCGCAAGATGAATAAAGCATGCATCCACGTCAATCATTCCATGTCACGTGACACAGGTTAAAGGTCATAGTTTGTCGATCGATCAGCTGTTTTCTGTCAAAATTGTTCTTTGTTTTTTTTAAAATAATATTTTGAGACATGCGGTAAGATAAATACGTTAAAACATTCAGTTTGTTCGGGTGACATCGTAATTTATCAGACCCTTGTTAGTGTTTATAAACCTTACGCGGGTCTTATAAATTACGTTGGATAAACGCTAACGCGGGTCTGATAAATTACGACATCACCCTCCACTGACTGTTATAACTTATATTATCACAATGTTGTAATTTGATCGTCATAACTTTTCGACCGTCATTACAGAGACTAATTATTCCAAGATTTTGAATCAAAAGTAATTTTAAGTAAGTAGTCTTGCCGCGACATATCCACTGTTACTTTTAAAGTATACACTTGTGATTTAACACTTTTAATCGAATCATTGTGTGTTCCAGGGGCATTCCTGATTCCATTCTTCACATTTCTGCTTCTTGCAGCCGTGCCATTATTCTTCATGGAGGCAGCAATGTCTCAGTTTTCAGGAAAGGGTCCCATCGATGTCTGGAGCTTTTGTCCCCTGTTCAGAGGTATGCGACATTTTAGATGCATTATATAACCACAAGCGGACCCAGAAGGTTTAAATGGAGGCGGGGAGGGGACACTCATTGAAAGCTCCGGATGGTAGTAGTAGCAGCAGCAGATGTAGTAGTAGTATTAGTAGTCGCTCAGTAGTAGCAGCAGTATTAGTAGTAGTCGCTCAGTAGTAGTAGTAGTAGTAGCAGCAGCAGCAGTAGCAGCAGCAGCAGCAGTAGTAGTAGTAGTAGAGGTAGTAGTAGTAGTAGTAGTAGCAGTAGTAGGGAATCTACCTTGGCTCTGTACGGTCTACTTACCCGATTACACTATTCTCATGTTATTTTCCAGGAGTTGGTGTATGCAATGTGATGCAGCTATTCTTCTACTTTCCCTACTATGCTATTCTCGTGGCTCTCCCAATCTACTACATGGCCCAGTCGTGCCGTTCTGTCTTGCCCTGGACAACTTGTGACAACCCCTGGAATACAGAGCTGTGTCTGGAAGACAGGGTCTCCAGAAATATCACCAACGTCACACTTGCCAACATGTCTCTCCAAACCGGGGTCACCAATCTCACGTTTATGGTCGATACGCCTTCAGCCAGCACCGCGGACCTCTGGCGTAATACGTCCTTCTCTCACTCGTCGTTGGAAGAATTTTGGCAGTATGTATTGTTTTTGACAGAATTTTAGGCTATGACTTTCGTTTTAAGAACTAGTGGTTATTGTAAAATTGTATTATTCGTAACATTCCCATGTTTTGTAACATAATTGACAATGGAGAATTTGGATTTATCAGTGAAATAAATTGCACATCAAGCTGTAGTGATGATATCTAAAAGTATTTTCACTGGGGTTGTTTAAAAGGAACAGCTAAGATTAAATCGTCAAACACCTGTGTTAAGTTGCCATGCTTACCTGTTCCACTACTTTTATCTATAGGTGAAATGTTGGATATATCAGGTGGGACAGGCGGAGGAGGGAATCGTTTTCTAAACCCCCTTCAACCCCCTTCACCAATATATACCTGTCAATTTACAGATACAATGTATTGGATATCTCCAGCGGTCTCGAGGAGGTGGGGTCAGTTCAGTGGCACCTGGTAGGATGTCTCTTCGCGACATATCTCATCATCTTCTTCAGCTTGATTAAAGGTGTGAAATCCGTGGGAAAGGTAAACTGAAGTCAAGTATTATACAAGATTAGCTTCACAACATTGAATTGTTTAACTCAATAAGAACCAGCCAAGACCATCAATATTAGTATCTATATATTTCATCTTCCGAAACAACTAACATGTGTATTTTTTCTAAATCGTTTCAAAAGTGATTAAAATGTCAATTTGAGAATGAATTTGATCCCAAAAGACTCAAAATCGTTTATTTTTCGAAACTTCAGCCTTGGGTTTACGAAATCACATCTCATCATAAACTGTAAAATTACGTTGTTATGACAACAGGTTGTTTACGTGACAGCGACTCTACCCTACGTCCTACTGTTAATAATATTGGTAAGAACGGTTACTCTTCCTGGCGCCACGGACGGAATGCTCTTCTTCATCAACCCAGACTTCTCCAAACTCTTGAAGCTTCAGGTAACAATTTCTCAATGAACCACCCTTGACCGCCTTGACCACCAGATCCTTTCTCCTGTTATTCTACGTATGTAACATCTACTACACCATTGACTACCCCTTTATGATATCCTAACACTCTAGTATTTAGGCAATATTTCCTTGGTTTAATTTAACATTATCTCAAGAGTTACCTCAAGCCCATGGTTAACAAATGTTCTGTTCCGTTTCATAGGTATTCTCGGACACATGGCGTTGTCCCTCTTGAACACAGATTGTTTTCCCCTTCAGTATCGAAGTTGCACAGTAACTCCTCGGGCGGTTACTCAATGGACGTCCATCATACTAACAGCTATCTGTCCACGTTATTATCTTCCCCAACCAATTGATTCTTTCCTTGTTCAGGTGTGGCTAGAGGCGTGCCTCCAGGTGTTCTACTCATTGGGAGTCGGGTTCGGGATGATTGCCACTGCGTCCAGCTACAGCAAGTTCCACGAACATTGCTTGAGGTGGCTTAAAATCTCGATCATTGTTCGAATTAAATACGCCGTTATTCACTAAGACCTATCCTCTTTTAGAATGCCTCTCAAGCAGTTAAATTATTTCAAGTACTGTATTTTAGAGATGACTCTCAATATAATATAGCATCCAAAATTGTATTCCAACAGTAGTTACACGTGAATGTGTTTTAAACATGGTCAGTGAATTCTGTAGAGGGTAATGTCTGAGTACCTTTCCGTTCCTTAAAAATAATTGAGCCGAGGCCCATTTTTTAAAGGAATGGAGAGTTACGAGGATATTACCCTACTTAAATTGCACTTAAAGTGTTGCTCTTTTATCAAAATTGCTTTAGAAAGTAAAAGAAATTAAATTTCTACGTAAAAAATAAGATGTGATGTGTAACTCTCCATTACTGGTTCAGTGCGACGTGAATGGGATTCGAACCAAGATCTTCTGAACCCTGAACGGACTCAGCATAACTCAATACAGTCTAAATGTGTTGTTTTGTGATTGTAAATAACTGGTATGAAATATATATGTCTCCATCTGAAAACCATCTAAGTTTATTCAACGTTTCGTCAACAGAATGTTGACTTTATCGGGAATGAAATGAAGTCCAACAAGTCTGGTTTATATCACCGTGTTAACGATATGCTCGTTGTTGTTGTAAAGAGCGCTCCTAGAGTTTAGTTGTGGGAAGAAAACTCACTGAAGTCTCTCAGTTAGAGCTGATCCACACATAAGGTATCAAACCTCCACCCATGTAACATGTGACACTTTGCATTATCTGCCTGTGAAAGAAAGAAAAAAGAAATGTTACACTTCTTTGAAAATAGCAGACCTGTAAGTTTAAATAAATAAATAAATTATCGCCAGTTCTTCATGGGTGGGGTCAATTGTCCTATTTCCGATCATGCACAAAAATAACAAAATCATAGAATAATCATTAGTTTAATGACAAATTGTATGTGCTCAGTATCTGGTATGTTAGCCGTTGGCATTCAACATGCCTGAACTCCTCGTCTCACAGAAAACGTCAGTCGTCTGATGAAAGCAGGTGGTATCTGCCTCCATTCGGCAATTAATGCAGCAATATGTTGTTGACGTGTGTGTGGTTTGTGTCGACGTTGACGGATCCTTCAATCGATGTAATTCCAGAGGTGCTCGATGGGATTCATATCGGTCGATCAGGGAGGCCAAGGCAAAACATGGACGTTGTTGACGATGAGGTACTGTAACGTCACTCTGGCTACATGAGGAAGAGCATTTTCCTGTTGAAAAAGGGTGTTTGTATGGCATTGCAAGAATGGGATGATCTCTGGCTGTAGGACCCTGTTAATGTACCTCTGCGCCGTCAGATTGCCGTCAATGACAATGAGATCGGTGGTTGCATTGCCGCGTATCCTACCACAGACCATGACACTGCCTCCACTGAAAGGGATAACTTCATTACGCAGCAGCGTGCCTCCCTAACACCCCGGCGACGATAGACCTTCCTTCTCCCGTCTGCTACGTGCATCTGGAACCGACTTTCGTCGGAAAATAACACTCTCTGCCAGTTTTGGTTCTGCCAACGTCGAACATTTCTGGCCCAAGTAACCCTGTTTGTCGATGTGGGCGTGTCAACAGCATTGCTCGCAACGGCCGGTATGACCTCAGTCCATGTTGTTGGAGCCTTTTTCTCACCGTCTGGGGACTGATTCGGTGTCCAAATGCAGTGGAAGGTGTCGTTGTGGCGGCTTGAAAGCGGTTCCTGAGATGCAGTTGAAGCAGGTACCGGTCTTCATTTGGGTTTGCGGCCTGCCGCTTCATTGGACCCAGTCTGCAGCATTCCAATCGCTCTTTCCCACTCTTCAGTTGTTAATCTCGGCATCGTAATCGAATTATGATTTGAAATAATGAATACATGGACCTTTTATACCCGTTACCAACATATTTCACGTGCATTTCATGCGTGGTAAAAATTCTATAGCTACGTTTTGGTGACATGATCCTTCTGATGAAAACCAAAATGTTTAAGAAGTTCTATATTTAGAAAGAGTTAGAAACAAATCTAGTCCGTAAACATGTGCCAAAGCTTCCTAAAACAGTCAAAGCACATTTTTAACAAAAACGTTTTCTTAGAATCTTATGGTTGTGTTTAGAATAGAAAAATAACAAATCTCAATATTTCGTCATTTTCAGACAAAATAACGAATAAATATTTCCAAAAACATAACTAATTCCCTTCTTTATGAATGTGCATTCATTATCTAAGAATATCAAAGTCAGTTTGGTTAATTTCCCAACCCTTTTTACAATTTTCTCTTCAATTATTGCATGATCGGAAATAGGACAATTGACCCCCACCCATGAAGAACTGGCGATAACTTATTTACCATTAAAGTTACAGGTCTGCTTTTTTAGCACAAAACACTAAACCGATGGAGTGTTACAACACAACAAAGCAAATTCCTCTGAACACGTAACATTTTATGATATTCCAATTCAAAGAAGTGTAAGATTCTTTTGGCGTTCAGTTTATATGTAAGATGTATATTCTTCCGACGCAGTATACAACTGGTTATAACTTGTCTCGTAATCTCTGACATTGTAAGTCACTGATATTGCTTGTTCCTCAAAAACGCCCTTGACTGCGAACATCTTTACAGCACAGTAATCCCCTATATCTCGATTCAATCAAACATCGTATCATATTTGGGATTGAATGCTGTCCTATAATAGATATGTGCACATTGTACAAACTAAGTATCAGTCTCTAGTGTTCCTGGTGGTTATGAGAACGAGACCAACATTTGTAAAGATATGACTTGAATGACTAGTATTGCCTTTGCATCCGTTGCATTCGTTAGGCCGAACTGTTATCAACAACGATTACCTCGAACTACCTGAAAGCTACAATAAAAGTCTTGATTGTTTTATATTCAGAGAGACCCTTATCCTGTGTCTAGTGTCCGAAGGGACGAGTGTATTTGCTGGATTCCTGACCTTTGCAGTTCTCGGGGTCATGTCCACAAGTCTTGGAGTGCCAATATCTGACGTGGTTTCTAGTGGTATGTCAGAATCACGATTGATGGTATGGCCTATGGCGTAACAATATATTGTGTCATCGGAACTTAACGGTTACAACATCAAAATTGAAGATAAAAACATTGGTGATAATATATTAATTGTGATGTGCTAATATACTATTCATAATATCATGAATGCTGACGTCTTAGTTTATAGTAGTTGAAATAAATAATGCAATAAATTATGATATCGTGTTTTTTTGGGGAAAACAGTTAACAATAAAAGTGATTTTTGTGTCGCGTTAGTTTAATACTGTTGGTACAAATAAGGAATTATAAACAAATAGGTTTTAGAAGTAATCGAGTCTGGCGTCAATGATTTAAGCAATGGCAATGGCTTATAACGTAGCGTAACGTTTGATAAGTCAATCTGAACAATAATCTGGTTAATTAACCAGGCAATGTACACAATGCCTGGAATTTCCAGTCAATGTACACAATCACTAGGCAAATCAGGCAATGTACACAATGACTGGTTAATTCAAGCATTGTACACATTGCCTGATTGTAGATTTTGGCTGTAACATATACACTGAATTATGACGAATCTTTCGGTAGTTAAAATAAATTGTGGCTTCTTATATAACGATGATAGGAGGTTATTTACATTTGCATACTACAAGTGTGTGTTCTTTCGTAATTGAAATAGCACCGTTAAAAATAACATCGGTGTTTATGCTACCACACCTATAAATTGAAAACTGAAATGCGTTGTCTGTTTTCCAAGGAACTGGCATGGCATTCATGACTTACCCAGAAGCCTTATCAAAACTTCCACTTCCGCAATTCTGGTCGTTCATCTTTTTCTTGATGCTGTTCACAGTTGGATTAGACTCCCAGGTAAGTTCGAGGATGTTATGTAAGCACCTACCCAATGCACCAAAGCAGATTAGTCCAATATTAAGATTCAACCTAAATGCGGTCGCGCATGTCATCACAAGAATAAAACATATAGTAAGCTTACGTCTTACCCATTTTACTAACATTTACTAAGATGCCAGGTTAAATACTTTAAAAAAAATAAAGTTAACATATACAGTTCTACTTTATGCTTATTCTTGTTAAAATAGGACGACTTTGGGAACGAGTCAGACATCTTGAATACAAATTTTGAGATCTGTTATATTTTCAAATTTAAGATTTGTGTATACTCAGCTGAGTTGATTGTATGCAGTGAATTTTTAATATCTTGGTATTTATTTTTATTTATCTCTAATCTCCAAGAGTACTTTTAAGAGTACTTGGTATTCTGTCCACATGCACCTTTATAGGAGTACCCGATATTATGTCCAAACTCTTATATGAGTACCTAGTATTATGTCAACACCCTTTTGAGAGTACCTCATATTTTGTCCACATCCTTGTAAAAGTACCCGATATTCTACCTGATTTTCTGTCCACACCCTTATAAAAGTACCTCATATTCTACCTGATTTTCTGTCCACACCCTTATAAAAGTACCTCATATTTTGTCTATATCCTTATAAAAGTACCTGATATTCCGTCCACACCCTTATAGACGTACCTGATATTCTGTCCACATCCTAATAAACGTACCTGATGTTCTACCTGATTTTCTGTCCACACCCTTATAAAAGTACCTCATTTTTTTACCACATCCTTATAAAACATACCTCATATTCTGTCCACATCCTTATAATAGTACCTGATATTCTATCTACACAGTTGTAGGAATACCTGATATTCTGTCCGCACCCTGATAAGAGTACCTGATGTTCTGTCCGCACCATTATGAGATTACCTGATATTGTGTTCACAGTTCACACTCTCATATACTGGTATTGTGTTCTCAGTTCACTCCTTCATAAGAGTAGGGAACAGGTCAAAAGGACCGCATGACAAAAAAGGCAGCATAACGGAAAAGTCAAAAGGGCCGCATGAAAGTCAAAAGGACCGCAAAGCCTTAGTCAAAAGGGTCCCACAAAAAAGGCCGCATCAAAAAGTTAAAAGGGCCTCAGACCCCTAGTCAAATGGGCCGCATATATAAAATCAAAAATAATATTTTTTAAAAATATTTTTATAATGTATGATTAATACATATTATAAGGGATAAGATTTGTTTGTATATTTGACATAAAATAATGAATAGAATTATACAGATGTTATTTCATCATAGGAACAAAGTAAATAGCAGAGATATGTGTCACAAATTACTATTGAAATTATAATGGTACACAGAAACACATATTTATTATGCTATAACTAAACAACAGTAGAATGGTCCTTTACTATATTTGTGTGAGTTGCATGTTATGTACACAAATAAGTACACACATGTATGCAAATGTTTTTATGATTGAGGGGTGTAAAACTGCACTTGTGTTATGGCCTGTTAACACCATTTCTTTTGCAATTTATTTTTAGAATTTATACATCAAGCTACCAATCATCAAACATTTTCATAAAGAAAAGAATCGAATCAATTCAAGATCTTTAACCATTTTTTAATTCATGTGATTCTATGCAAAGAGATAAACAAAAGGCTTGAAATGAGCTTGAGTATGTGCACTCAGCATTCATCGCCCCTGGGGCAAATCAGGAGTTAATTGGATTAACTGCTAATTAATGCTACCAACTGGTTCTTTTTTTAAAGCAGTAAATACATGCTAATTTCTTTCTTTTTTTGTGAGATTCATATTGATGAAAAACATTTATTTGGAAGAAACATTTTGAATTTTTAGATGAAAGATATCTGATCAGGTTTACATCTTTAATACTTTTAATGAAAACATTATTTTGATGATTTCAATGCTACTGAGAGTATTTATGAGACATTTTAAAATAATGAGCAACTTTTTGAAAGCATTTGTTAGCATGTGTACATGTGGCTTTGATTTACAGTGAGTGAATCTATCCTTAAAAGAGTTGATGAGTAGTCTTCTAGATAATTCTGGCAGAGTTATAGCATTACCAGTTATTTTGTCTCATGTACAAAGGTCAATTTCGGCGACTTTGAGTTTAGATGATTGAAACAACATTAGATTATAAATAATGCATAGACTGAGGTACAGAGAACCGGTGACTTTTATTTATGAATTTATCTATTTGTCATCTGAGGAAATCATCTCAAACATAAGTATCTCTTTCAATGCCTATTGTGATTCTTTTGAATAACATAATAAAGCATTGTTTTCTACCTTAAAACACTCAAATACATTTTTAAAATAAATATAACTTTTAGATATTTTGCAAAGTACTGTTTTAAAATCTTGGCTCACTTACCAATGATGGACATATATCTTTATTCTTCTTTCCACCGTTTGAAATGGATATCTTGTCAAATGAACATGTGATAAGACATTAAAAACTCAAATATACCTAATACAGGATAATTTGCATAAATGCATAACCAATATTATGAAACAAAATATATTATTTATTAATTTTATATATGCGGCCCATTTGACTAGGGGTCTGAGGCCCTTTTGACTTTTTGATGCAGCCTTTTTGACTTTTTGGTGGAGCCCTTTTGACTAGGGGTTTGCGGGCCTTTTGACTTTCATGCGGTCCTTTTGACTTTTCCGTTCTGCGGCCCTTTTGTCATGCGGCCCTTTTTACTAGGACCCATAAGAGTACTGGTATTGTGTTCACAGTTCATGAGTGCGGAGATCGCCTCCACGGTGCTGATGGATCGCTTCCCAGGTGTCTTGAAGGGCAAGAGGCCGCTGGTTATGTTCTTCATGTGTTTGTTTGGATTCCTCATCGGCATCCTCTTCTGTACACAGGTTCAAATAAATAATAGTATAATAAGAAGCAAAAAGTGAGCGTGGCTCACTAATACCCCCGACTGTTATTTTACTTAAAGAGAGAGTTGTCTGCACACCTAAGGATTGATAAGCTATGAACTGTAATTGCTAAGATTTTTCTGTTTGTGAAAAGGTTAGGACAAGTCTCTTCATGTAAAAAAGGTGGTTTAAAGGTGCCGTTCTGTCGGCAAAATCCGCCATATTGGATTTTGTGCATTACGTGAAATGAAAACACTCTATATTTTACCTAATTTTACAATATTGTAATGATATTAGATAAACACTGATAGAAAGTTCACATTGTAACACATAGCGTGTCATAAAACTATTAAACAATTTGCTGTTATGCCATAGCAAACGTTTCCCCATTCGCAGCGCCGATGAATGGCTTCAGTTCTCATTGTTTTTATTTTTCAACAAATGTACGCTTGTCTTTATTACGTTGTGAAATATAAATTCATCAAAATATTACCTTTATTATTATCTTTTAACTTGACTGTGTTTTAATCATTTATTAGTAGCATATTTGTGTTAACGGGATTATCCTCTCGAATTTCGTTTCCACAAAAATACCCCGATAGAACCCTCCTTTTAAGTAAAAGTAGGAATAATAGTAGCTTGAGAAGGTAGGAGTAACATAATACACAACTGCCATTACCACTGATTTCAACTTTATTTTGGAAATTAATCCATCATAATGATTCATTCGAGTGACTTGAAACAACAGGTTCATGGAAGCACACCCCTGTAGGCACAGTGAGGGATATACATCTGTTTATGGCTGAAAGGAAAGAAAATTTAACTTTTCCAAAATTTAAAATACCGGTAGTAAAACAAGAACACAGAAGTAGCTTATGATGAAAGTTACATAAACAAGAAAATGATAAAGCCAACAAATCACAAACACTGTCTAAGTAGCTTCATTCATTCTAGCTCTGAATATGACGAAGTAAAAAAATACAAAAAATCGCCAAAAATTCAAAAGTTCACCAAATCGTGTTACATTTTGCCATGCACCTCTCCTAGTGGTGAAGAAGACATGTGTCAAATTTTAAAAGGATGAGATGAATAGTTTTTCTGTAATCAATCGGACAAAAAATGATTAGAATATGATTAAGTAAAGAAATACAAAAATCCCCCAAAATTAAAAAAATCACCAATTCGTTTTACATTTCGCACTGCACCTCTCCTAGTGGTGAAGAAGACATGTACCAAACTAGAAAAGGATGAGATGAATAGTTTTTCTGTAATTGATCGGACAAAATGTTGCTTCGGAAAGACAGACGGACAGACGGAAAACGGACGGAATCATTGGTATTACTATATAACCCCGACCTTTTTAGGTCGGGGGTATAATTATACAGTGTAATATTCCCAAAAAAAACACGTAAGGACAACCACAATATTCAATAGAAAATATTCAATAGTGCATACTATGATCCACATTACCTAAAGGGGATGTTCTGCCGGGGTATCTGCCATATTTTGTTTCATCATGTTTCCTTGTTTTTAAATAATGCCATGCTGTAGCATTCAAAAAATGCCAAATGAAGTACATCTAGTATGCTTCAACTAAAAGTTAACATAGATATATGTCCTCCAAAAGATATAAAAACACTGTCAACAGTTTCTATATATATACACATATATACAGATAACTTCCTTGCTAACTTGCTCACTAGATTTCTATATACCTGTCATGTTTCTAGGGAGGACAGTACTTGCTTCAGTTTCTCGACTGGTATGTGTGCTCTCTTGCCTTCTTCGTGGTATGCTTCATGGAGGTCTTCTGTATGGCCTGGATATACGGTAAAATATGCTTCTGTATGATCTTTGATATACGGTAAAATATGCTTCTTTCATTGCCTGGATATACCATGAGATATGCTTTTTTATTATATAACTAGCAATGAAATATGTGATTACATGATGACAATATAATCCATAATTCCACATAAGCAGTAGAACGTCATATTTTCACTGCAGTGACTAACGTGTGGCCGGAATTACTTTTCATGATTGTCTCCCTTTGAAATAAAATGATCTCCCTTTGAAAAGTGATTACCTCCCTTACTGTACACATATTACGGTGAACGCCAATGTTTTGCTGTTTCAGTCAATGACTGTTGACCTTTTGTGGTGTTAATATCATATCCCATATTACATAACATTCTGATCTTCATTTATTGTTGATATGTTGCATAGTAGTTCTTTTATTCGTGAAAAACCTGGCAAGGCAAGATATGTGACAGACACATCGAACGTCACTCTTTGTATCACTGCCGTAAAATATTATTGGTCTTAAATGTATACACATTTCCAACAGATTTATTTTTGTAAAACATTGTCTTGTTTTATATCGAATTATTTCAGTCGAATTATTTTCTCACTGCACTTACCGTGAACTTTAGCGGGGAGTTGTTCGGATTATGACAATCAAGACCGCTCTAACCTTTGAATGTCACGTTTTAATTGTTTTTATGCAGATTAAAGTTATATAATAATTAGACTATTTCATTGTTTTTGCCAAATATCATTTATATCTCATCTCATGGAGTGATCAAATGACATGTTCACTCCTCTCAATGAGATAGAAATGATATTCTGCAAAAACAATGAAATAGTCTCTATGTATGGCCTGGATATACGGTGAGATATGCTTCTGTATTGCCTGGATATACGGTGAGACATGCTTCTGTATTGCTTGTTTATATGGTAAGATATGATTCTGTATGGTATGGATATACGGTGAGATATGCTTCTGTGTGGCCTGGATATACGGTAAGATATGATTCCGAATGACCTGCATATACGGTTTGATACGCTTATGTAATTCCGAGATTTATGGTGAGATATACTTCTGTATAGCTTGGATATACAGAAAGATATGTTTCTGTATGGCTTGTATATATGGTAAGATATGTTTCTGTATGGATTGTATTTATGGTTAGATATGTTTCTGTATGGCCTGGATATACGATGAGATATGCTTCTGTATTGCTTGTATAAATGGTAAGATATGTTTCTGTATGACCTGGATATACGATAAGATATGCTTATGTATTGCTTGTATAAATGGTACGATATGTTTCTGTATGACCTGGATATACGGTAAGGTATGCTACTATGACCTTTGATATACCGTAAGATATGCTTCTGTATAGCTTGGATATATATGGTGATATATGCTTCTGTATAGCTTGGATATAAGGTGAGATATGATTCTATATAGCTTTGATATACGGTGAGATACGCTTCCGAATGACCTGCATAGACTGTTTGATACGCTTATGTAATTCCTAGATTTATGGTGAGATATGCTTCGGTATATATCTTGGATATACAGAAAGATATGCTTCTGTATGGCTTCGATGTACGGTGAGATATGATTATGTATGGCCTGGTTATACAGTGAAATATACTTTTGTATGGCCTGGATATACGGTAAGATATGTTTCTGTATGATATGGATATGATGTAATATATGCTACTGTATGGCTTGGATATACGGTGAGATATGCTTCTGTATGGCTTGGATATACGGTAAGATACAGTTATGTTATTCTTGGATTTATGTTAATATATGCTTCTGTATGGCTTAGATAAACGATGTCTTAAGCTTCTCTATTGCCTGGATATACGGAGACATATTCTTCTGTATGGCCTGGATATACAATGACATGTTCTTCTGTATGGAGTGGATTTACGGTGACATATTCTTCTGTATGGCCTGGATATACGGTGACATATTCTTCTGTATGGCCTGGATATACGGTGACATATTCTTCTGTATGGCCTGGATTTACGGTGACATATTCTTCTGTATGGCCTGGATATACAATGACATGTTCTTCTGTATGGCCTGGATTTACGGTGACATATTCTTCTGTATGGCCTGGATATACGGTGACATATTTTTCTGTATGGCCTGGATATACGGCGACATATTCTTCTGTAAGGCCTGGATATACAATGACATATTCTTCTGTATGGCCTGGATATACAATGACATATTCGTCTGTATGACCTTGATATACAGTGACATATTCTTTTGATGGTCTCTAGCTTTTGTCATTACATGATCTTTTTAATTTCAGCTCCCGTTATTTCCTGGCAATCATGCGATAATATCCAATTTTCATTCATGCCGTTATTACGTTGGTGCTGGTTTTATCTCCAGGAAGAAATTGCGTAATTTTATTTGTTGATCTCTACCTTCCAGGTATTGGCCAGTTCAACAATGACGTTATTATGATGCTAGGTCGACCAATCCCTCGCATCCTCAAGATCACGTGGTGCTATATATCGCCTGCTCTGCTCCTAGTGAGTGAATTCTTACCTTTAAAGACGAAATTAATCGTCGTTCGTGTATTTAAAACAATCATCAGATAACTTCATTTTGTAATCATTCGCGATTTTGTTTTTTTGGCTTGTAAGTATTATCACTCGTTTGATACGCAATTAAGATGTCAATATTTCATACCTCGAAACTTTCATTCAACACAACGTACATAATGTCATTATGTTTTCCGGTGAATAGTTGAATAAAACTTGCAGTCAGTCCACAGTAGTGAGAACATCTGATTTTCCCTGAGTAGACTGATACCAACATGTTGCCCCTATTTGCCACTATCACAGGTTACAGTTTGACGACATAAAAAACAATGGTCTGATGTAAAGAAATTATTTTATTACGTCACATATATGGTTATTTTAGCAATAGGTTACCCTAAAACTTGAAATTTGAATGTAGACTATCTGTAAATTTTTGACAAATGCCATGTTTATCTCACTTCAAAGATGTTTAATTGACAAATAGTTTACCTCATGTTTTTCGTCCTCACTCAATATTAGTCAAGAAAGACCCCTGCATAATGGATCGCGTTTCTTTCAAGGAGTGGTTTTCTTTTATTCAGACAACGTTCGTCCTGACAATGCAGCAGTACCAGCCCCCCACATATGGGAAGTACACGTACCCACACTACGCTGCTGCTCTAGGGTGGTGTATTGCTTCCCTGCCTCTTATACCTATTCCAGTCTTCATGGTCATCGAGCTATGGAAGCACAAAGATGCCATCTCCTTTAAAGAGGTAGCTGCACTTGACAATTATCAATTTACTGTCTGTATCGTCATCGAGTTCTTAAAACACAAGCATGAACATTACTTAATAATGACCTACGCATAGTTGCTACTGTTGTTTGTTGCTTCCCTCTCTCGTACCACTACTCGTCTATGTGGTGATCGAGCTATGGAAGCACAAGGATGCCATCTCCTTTTAAAGAGGAGGTTGCGATTGGAAATTATCGTGTCTTGCGCCTGTTCGTCAGGGTGGTGTATTGCTTCCCTCTCTCTTTACTCGCCCTAAAGCCTAATTTTACACTTATCTAAAAAAAATAATTTTAATATCATATTTTGATGAATGGCGAGGCAAAAGTATGATGCCATGAAACACTGCGATTTCCTGTCTCCTATGATGCTCCATTCTAGTGTGTACACTTACATTGTACCATATTTTCAGAACATTTTTGCTTATATTTCTGACAATTCAATGACTACATGTATGCAAATAACACATGAAAATAAACATAAGAGTTATGACCATTTCACACTAGGTTTACTATGCCTCCTGGATGGTTTGCAAATTCACATTTTCTTCATCCTCTTATTTGTGTTTAACCACATATACCTTGACATGTACAAATATTTCTTCTCCTTCTCAGCGCCTTCTGTTGTCCCTGCGACCTGACCCCAGTTGGAGGCCTGCCAAGAGAGAGTTTCAAGACGAACACAAAATGCTGCTGAAGAAGAGAAGGGCGCTGTCTGATCGCTTTAAGGATCCATTTTGCTAATTTTTCATGATGGAGTGCAGTGTAATTAATTAAAGTAAATTCGTGTTAAATAGTCGACTTGAGGCGGCGTGTATGTTCCGTTCCTGCTCAGCTTTCTTTTATCGGGTTTCACAATCCAAAACAACACCTCTCAGTTGTCTTCTACCCTACACGTATCATATATAATGTAATCTTTATATTGTCATTTTAAACGGCTGTTCTGTTAAAAGTTTTATTGTATTACTTTTAAAGAGCAACTCCCGGGTGCTTTTGCTCCAATTTATGTCAAGTAACTCCCTATGGTTTAAATGTACATTGCAAAGACATGAAAATTATGTCAATCAGCATCTTCCCACATCAAGGTGAAAATGTATCGAGATCTCTCCATTTTTACCTTGCCTTCAACCTAGCAAGAAGTGGTGAAACGAATCAGTGACACCTATTGTGATCACGAGTTACGTCCCTTACCATCTGCTAACATACAACCAGTGAAATCGCCGTTTAGATTCGGAACCAATTCAAAATAAGCGACGATCGACACAGTCACAGAGGCAATACAACTGTCTTTTGATTGGCTTATCCGATTAGCCTGCAGTACGTTAAAATTTTAGCACTGAAAATGCGAGGGTTGAGGTCAAGGGCGGAAGGAGAAATATGGAAATATTTTCGTTACGCCTGTGACGTTGTGAAGATGGTCAATCAGTTAATAAACATTTTATTCTCGCATCCCATTACTATTGAAATTATGTGTGACTTTAGCAAATCGTAAAAAAGGTCAGAAAACTGTCTGTTTACGTCGCTTTTTGACGTGTCGGCCATCTTGTTTGACGGAAAACACCGGAAAAATCTCGATTTACCCCGAAGGAATGTGTGACGTCAACTGGAGAAAACAATGCAATGCGAATGGCGACCGCCGTATCAATAACACTGTCAGCCGAGTAAACTGCGCGACCAATAGAAACCATACCAGTCGACCATTTAATTTTCAAAACTTGCAAGATATTTGCATACGACAACTTGAAGAGAAACTGAAGAGAAATATACTCAATAGCAGTGATAAAGTTTAAAAAATGGTTCTTACTTAACCCGGAAGTAAATTCACAAATAATTGAATAGAACAGCTTAATCATGCGTGTTTCAGTGATGATATATCTAGCAAACTTTCGTATTTTGCATAAATCATGAATAGTTTATGCATGTATTTTTATATTTTGTAATTTGATGACTATAAGAAATAGGTTATTTCATTTTTGGCGAAATAACTTTACCGTACCTGGTCAAGTGATGTCTTCTCGGAATGCAGTGAACTCCTCTGTATATCCACGTGTTTCGCTGAACCCAATTTTGTTTTTAGGATGAATAGTATATTGTAACAGAAATAATTTAATTGTAGTGATATTGTTTCATAAATTTTGAAAGACATTGAAAAAAAGAATGAAAATATTGTATTTAACTGATCTGTATTTTAGTGAATAAAATAAGAAAGAATAATTATTTTTTGTGGTTGATGTGTTATTTTAATAAAAAGATCATTATTATTCATTTCAAACTTTACATAATATGTTCCTGACTATATTTTGTCAAGTATATATATCTGGTGAAATGGAAAATTCAGACATTTATGAATCACATCTGCAATTTTAACTAACCTGTATGTTCAGTTAGAGATATATAAAAACAAATACTTCATCACAATGCCAATGATTAATTTTGTAAACAGAATTATCCAAAGTGACAACTAGATTATTTCTATGAAATAGATTTGTATAAATGTATAAATACATATGTAAGCATGACTGTGTTTATTACTTTTGCCTAAACCTACCTGCATATCAAAGAGACTTACCTTGAAACAGACCAAAGAATTCTGAAAATAAATTATGTTCAAGTTTTCTATTTTTAGTGTGACATTAAAGTCACTTTTTAATCATGAATAAACAAACAACAAAATATAAGAACTAAATTTATTCAACTGTGTAAGTATAAATGTATTGAAAAATAGTTTGTGAAAGTGTTTGAATTTCTGGAATTACATGAGAACAGTATGCATGAAATAAATTGGTATCATACAGTTTATTTTAAAATATGTTATCACTATATACTATATCACTTCTTATGACAATGTTTATATGTATCATTTGCTTAAATCAAAGGATCACACCTTCAGCACGAGCATTTTACTGCACATTATACATACAGTCCATTCCTAATGGTTTGTGTTGTTGTTGTGTTCTCTTGGATTATGGACTCCCATCACCTGTAACAACAACAATAAATCTTTCTGGATGCTACATATGTTTACACATGATTAATTCATGTTGTTTTTGTATTTCGTTTCGGACGTTTGATATTGTTATGTCAGCCAAGTGAAATAATTCTAAACCTCTACAGCCTCAGTCTAATTTCATCACAAACAAATAAAGAGTTGGCTTCATGGCTTCATGGCTTCTAAATTGTATTTTTTAAGTACAGTAGTAATTTCTAATACATTGTAATTTGGATTTGAATTTGGATAGTGGTCTTGTATTTAATGACTCCCTTTTAGAATTGAAAGCAAATTTCGATATTTTTAATGAATCTAAGGTCCTTCAGCCCGAGGCTAGTAAAAATTACCATGGGTTATTAAAATTTGGATAGGGCCATCCCTGACAAATCACTTTGGAAGATTGTGAGCGCGTATCGAAAAATGGATCTGCAAAACACTCGGCGAGAGCCTCGGTTTGAGGTTTTCCTCGATTCAGATTGGAAATTCAAGTAATATTTATATTTTCGAAAGAACATGTCTATACACGTAACAACTTATGCAACGATAGAAGAAAGAAATCAAAGACCCACTTACCGAAATCATTCCGTGTCGACAGTAGACAACGACTCCTACTGAAGTAGTGAAATACAGAATTTGACATGTCCTTTCGGTTCATAAATTCATCTCAAAATTATGTACCAAAACAAAGATTTAGCGATTTCCAAGATTGCCTCCCTTGGTTGGCCAGGTGTGCAGGCATGTAAGCTGAGCTCTCACACAAAAGCCCTACAAAGTCTTTTCTGACGTGCCTATTGAGCCTCAAATGGACTGAGAAGTAAGTTTATGTCTTACTGATGCCATATATGTAACATTTGTGGAAAAAATATTGACAAAACTGTGACTTTGAAAAAAAAAAATCCACGTGTGAAATCTTCACTAACCCGTGACGGGTCAAAAGGTTAAAGCGTGCGGAGCGTGCTACACTCAATCTCAGGTGTGTTGAACTGTTTTACCTGCCTCATTAACTATGCCTCCCAAACAAAAGCCTGACCTATCGGAAATAAATTCGGATATTCAAGATTTGCGTCTTATGATTTCTGAAATGCCGACGAAAGAGGACATTAGAGAACTTACTATGTCAGCGGTAAACGAAACCATAAAATCATTACGGGACACTTTAAAAGCAGAGATTATTGAGGCGGTTATGACCGAAACAGGCATAGATGAAGTCAAGAGTGACATTTTGTCACTGTATAACGAAAATAAGGTGCTCCGTACTAAACTAGAAAACAAACAAGCCAAAATTGACAATTTGGAACAGAAATATTCCGAAGTAGAGAAGCGGGCTAATGAAGCTTATAAACAAAGCAACCAAAACGAAAAATTTTCCAGAAAGAATAACATTAAAGTGTTCAATGTGCCCCAGACGGAGGGAGAAGATCTGCAACAAAAGTTCAAACACCTCATGAAGAGTAAAGCCGATCTTGACGTGGATTTCGGACAGATTGTGGCAATACATCGCATTGACCATGCAAATAAATCGATTGTAAAGCCAATACTCGTAAAGTTTGCTTCAGCAGAAGCAAAGTCAAGAGTTATTCGCGCCAGAAAGCAAATCAGAGAGAAGTCAGAGGCAAGACTCGCTGATGACGTCACAAAAACCAACGTCTCTCTTATTAATCGACTCAAAAATCATGCCCGCATTGAAAGTGCTTGGTATTTTAACGGACGCGTCTACGGCACCACTACAGAAGGCAAACGCTTCAAATTGTACCCATGTGACGACATCGACGCAGTGATTAGCAAGTAGAATCCTACTTGCAGATAACTTCACCCTGATGGATTTGTGTGTATTTAAATTGTTTCCATTTTATATTCTGGGATCTTTCAGGCAATGCATGTGTTGATGTATTCTGCCTATATATACAGGGCGAGCATCGCCGGTGGCCAGTGTTATGATTCTGTGCAAATTATGTCAATACAGTTGATATAGACATTATTATCCCCCGCCACAACGAAGTTGGCGGGGGATATAGAAATGAGCTCCGTCCGTCCGTCTGTCCGTCTGTCCGTCTGTGCGTCCGGGCTTTTCCATTCCGGCCTCAAACTTCAAAACTATAAGACATATCTCAACGAAACTTGGTGTGTGGAACAATCATCATGTGTAGATGTGCCTTTTGGGGTTTTCAACTTCTTCGAGTTATTTTTTTTACCGTTTCCATGGAAATGTAACTTAGAATTTCGTTTCCGGATCAGAACTCAAAAACTATAAGACATATCTCAACGAAACTTGGTGTGTGGAACAATCATCATGTGTAGATGTGCCTTTTGGGGTTTTCAACTTCTTCGAGGTATTTTTTTTTACCGTTTCCACGGAAATGTAACATAGAATTTCGTTTCCGGATCAGAACTCGAAAACTATAAGACATATCTCAACGAAACTTGGTGTGTGGAACAATCATCATGTGTAGATGTGCCTTTTAGGGTTTTCAACTTCTTCGAGTTATTTTTTTTTACCGTTTCCATGGAAATAACTTAGAATTTCATTTCCGGATCAGAACTCGAAAACTATAAGACATAGCTCAACGAAACTTTGTGTGTGGAACAATCATCATGTGTAGATGTGCCTTTTGGGGTTTTCAACTTCTTTACAATTTTTAATTTAATTTGTTTAATGTTTACCATTTCCATGGATACATAACTTAATAATTAATTTCCGGAGCAGAACTAAAAAACTGCCATGGATGTATCTTTAGCTAATGGCATGGCACGGTGTCCGGCGTCCGTCCGTCCATCCATCCATCCGTCTGTAAACTTTTCGCATTTTGTCTTCTTCTCCAGAACGACTTGGTCTAAGGAGCTGAAATTTTGTGTGCAAACTCCTTGGCTTTGCTCACAACCTAAAAAACCTATTTTCATCTTGATCATCAGCAAACGATAACCATCAGTTGCAATGAACCTTATATTGGGTGGGCTAAGGTTGTTTTGATATGTTACAAACCTTACAGGGAGTGGCATCCCTGCCCTGCTGAGCCAACAAATCATCATCCATCCTGCTACATCAGGCTATAAAGAAGAAGGTTCATAGTCACTGTCATTCAACAACTATTCTTCAATAAATGTTCCCAAAGGCGGGGGATATGGCCGACTCTGTCTGCTTGTTTATACTGCATGCCATGCGGACTACACGGACAAATTCCGGAAAAGAACACTGACTTTTTTCTTTGTGTTTTTCTTTCCTTTTAAGCGAGTGTAGCGACTTGTAATCGGACTCTATTTTACGCCTCGCTCCCTTTTCATGAACATGAAATGTTCTGTTTGATTTTATTAATTTATGCTCTGCTTTCTGTAAAAAGGCACATCATTTATTTTACCAGGAAAGGGCAACTATCCAGGGATTAGCAATCATAGCACTTTTTAATTTTTACTCCTCCTCTCCTCTTTACTCTTACTTTCTCTGTTACTGCCTCTTACCTCTCTCTTATTCACTCCCAATTCCTTCTCACTATCTTTCTTTTTCTATCATTGTCTACTCTTTCTCTCATGCACACCCACACTCAGATTACACATACACTAAATTTAAACAATGAATAATGTAAGTATTTTATCTATGAAAGCCAGGGGCCTCCAGTCAGATTCAGTGAAGCGTAGAGATGTATTTAATTTCCTTAGAAAAAGAAAATCTTCCATTGTATTTCTTCAAGAAACACATAGTACTCCGGAAAATGAACACCCATGGGCAGCTGAATGGGGTTATAGATGGTTTTTTTCCACATGGAACCAGTAACAGCGCAGGGACATTGATATTGATTAAAAACAACTTTGAGTATGAAGTTCATGAAATTGTTTCAAATGATAGTGGCCGCTTTGTCATTCTAGATATCACAGTAGAAAACATGAGGTTCTCGATAACGAATATTTATGGTGAAAATAAGGATTCACCTGATTTTTTTCAACATCTCTTCTCGGAATTAGAACAATTACCCGGTAGTATCATTTGGGGTGGAGACTGGAACGTAGTTCAAGACTATTATTTAGATACCTATAACATCAAACACAGGAATAATATTGGGGCATTCGAGAAAATTAAGGAAATAAAAAATAAGCTAGGGTTGGTTGATCCTTGGAGAATTTTTAACCCTGACAAGCAGCAATATATACATGGCGACAAAGTAAGGATATTAAACAAAGCAGACTTGATTACTTCCTAGTCTCTGAAGAAGTGATGTCCCTTGTTAAACGTACTTCCATTGATATCAGCTACAGGTCGGATCATTCCATTATTTCACTCGAGCTTGCGCTAAGTCCAATTGAACGTGGACCCGGGTATTGGAAGTTCAATTCGTCCCTACTCTATAGACAGTGATTATGTTGATACAGTCAAACAAACTATACACGATACCGTGTCTGAGTATAGAATTTCAGGAAATGTAGACGACTTAGAAACTATTGAACTTTCTGTCAATGACCAGTTATTTTTTGAGATACTTAAAATGAACATAAGAACAAAAACAATTACCTATGCGACTCAACGTAAAAAACAAACGGAAAAAGAGGCAAAAAACCTGGAACGGGAAATATATCAAATGGAAGTAAGATTTTCAACTTTAAGTAAGGTTGAACATAATGATTTATGTTTGAAGAAAGACGAACTAGAACAAATCAGAACTACTAAGATAAAGGGCATAATTTTTCGTAGTAAGGCGAGATGGTATGAGGAAGGAGAAAAAAATACTTAATACTTTATGAACTTGGAAAAGCGAAATTACATCAATAAAAACATGAGCGAACTGATAACGCCAAACTCAGTTCTCACGAAAAAAGATGAAATATTAAGAGAATCCTCCGAGTTTTATAGTAAACTGTATAAAAGTAAACATGACCGTGACTGGCAAAATGAACTAGATTTTTTTACCAATATTAATGTGAAGCTTACAAATGACAAACGTGCATTATGTGAAACTGAACTTACACTTGATGAATGCGCAAGAGCTTTAAAAAATATGAAAAATAGAAAAAGTCCTGGTTCAGACGGTTTTACAGCAGAATTCTATAAATTTTTCTGGAAGGACGTAGGTATTTTTCTCTGGCAATCTATCATGTATTCGTATGAAAATGGGACGTTATCAGATTTTCAAAGACAGGGCATAATAACCTGTATACCAAAAGACTCTCGTGACAGACGATATTTAAAGAATTGGCGCCCAATTAGTCTCTTGAACGTAGATTATAAAGTTGCATCAGCCGCCATTGCTTCGCGACTTAAAGATGTTCTTCCTGATATAATAAATGAAACACAAACTGGTTTTTTAAAGAATAGATTTATTGGGGAAAATACCAGAATACTATATGATTTAATGCACTATTGTGAGGAAAATGAAATCCCTGGTCTTCTGATCGCAATTGATTATGAGAAAGCGTTTGATACAGTTGAGTGGGACTTTATTGATAAAACTCTGGAAGCGTTCAATTTTGGCCCCATACTCAGAAATTGGGTAAAACTTTTTCAAATGAATAGCTGCAGCTCGATTATTAATTCTGGTACATTATCAAGCTTTTTTGCTATGGGACGTGGTTGTCGACAAGGCGACCCGGTAGCGCCATACCTGTTTATTGCATGTGTTGAATTACTAGCTATTGCAATTAGATCAAACAAAGATATTAAGGGTATTAAAATAAAGGGTATGGAATATCTTATTTTCCAGTATGCTGATGATACCAATCTTACCCTTGATGGATCCGAAAAAGGATTATCAGAACTTATTTATGTCATCAAAAAGTTTGCCACTGTATCTGGATTAAATCTTAATACAGATAAGTCCATAGCGATTTGGTTTGGCTCACTGCGAAACTGTAATGAACAACTTTGTCCACATATACCACTTCGCTGGTCAAAAGAACCATTCAAAATTCTGGGAATAACTTTCTCTACTAATCTAAATGAAATGATTTCACTAAACTTCGAACAACAACTTTCAAAAATCAGAAAAGTACTTTTTTCCTGGTCAAACAGATCCTTAACTCTTAGAGGAAGAATTATGATTATCAAGTCTCAGATTATCCCCCTTTTTACACACCTTTTCATGGCGCTTCCCAACCCATCTAAAGACTTCTTTAAACGTTTGAATTCAATCCTCTTTAAGTTTGTTTGGGGAGGGAAGCGCGATAAAATTAAACGCAACATGTTAATAAATGAGTATGCAAAAGGGGGGCTGAAAATGATAGACATCACATCTTTTTGCAATTATATGAAGATTAAATGGATAAAAAGACTACACACTGGGAAAGGACTATGTCACCACTTAGGCTTTGTATCATTATCACCCTTTGGAGACATTGATCTGTTTAATTTCCAAAGAGAAAGACTTCTATTATACGCAAAAAATGTGAAAAACGCCTTTTGGAAAGATGTACTTACAAGTTTTACATGTTTAAATACGAACAAAATTTTAACTATTGAAGAATTTTCACTCCTACCAATTCTTAATTTTATTCCATTTGATGATATAACATTATTCGTTTCCTGGTATAAGAACGGAATGACATGTTTCCGAGATATTATCAATAACACTGGTAATTTCAAAACTTTTGAAGTGCTAAAACAAGAGTTTAATCTTCATCACACCTACCTACTTTACTTCAGATTTATAAAATACATACCTAAAAACTGTCGCGAATTAATTAGGGCTACAACCCACATAGGTAAAGTAGTCAATACACAAGATACAATTTTTATACAAATATGTAACTCGGCCGATTGTAAATTTGTGTATTCACAGCTGTGCGCAAATAAAACGGCATCATTAGACAACCTTCGGTTAAAGTGGGAATCAAAACTTAGTACAGCTTTATCAGATAATTATCTTTCTGACTGTTTTGCAATGATGAATAAAACAACATTAGAAACTAAAGCTAGAAATTTCCAGTTCAAGTTATTGCACAGAATAATATCAACGAAATCATTTCTTTGCAAAATAGGTGTAAGTCAAGACAACCTTTGTACATTATGTGGTAAAGAAATGGAAACACTTGAGCACTTATTCTTTCACTGTGAAAAAACTCAAGAGCTTCTCTATCAATTAGAAAATTGGTACAATCTCAAGATGGACACAAACCTCATTATAGACATCAAAGCATTTCTACTGGGGGACCCAACGGCAAACATATTAATAAATCACATCTTCATTTTAACAAAAGAATATATAAACAAAATAAGATTTAGCTCTATTGACTTAAATGTCAATCAGCTTATAGCCTATATAAAATACCATTACCAGCTAGAGAAGCATATTTTCTCAGATGAAGACCCCGACTTTCAAAGAAAATGGTCCGGACTATTTTAAATGTAATAAACTGAGTATCCCTCTTTTCACCCTCTCACTTTCCACCCCTATCCTTCTGCCCTCTATTCCTATCTTTTCTCCTTTTTCGTCCTTATGTTACATCCATGATTACTTTGCCAACTATTTGAAAATATATGTAACATGCTCTTTTTTGTAATAAAAAAAAAAAAAAAAAAAAAAAAAAAAGATTTAGCGATTTCCTCATTGCCATCATACTTTCATACAGCAGACATTCGAATTTCAATATCAGTTTAATTTTATTTGTGACCCAAATCGTCAAAAAGCGATCACCGAATTGAAGCTTCGTCACGTGGCTGTTACGTCACGTTTGTTTGCCTCAGTTGACGTCACATACGGTAACATTACCGGAACAGAACGATCGCGGCAAGTAAAGTATTATTTTATTTGTAAAATAAATTTTGATAAAACGATTACTCCCTGCTAGGGTTATACGAGTTATCTCCCCTTGTAGGGGGCGCTTATTTCTAACGGTTTTATCAGCAACAACGGCCGCTAGCCGCTCTCGCTATTTTTGCATAAATGTTCATTTCATCGATTGCGGCAAGTAAATAAGTTATAATCGCAAATAAAATAATCTATTGTTATACAAATTTTATGACCTAACGGAAACTCATATTGATCAGGATACTATGCATACATAGGCACATAAGTGTACACTTTTGCTTGGTTTAGTCAAACAAATGTTGGTCAATTTTATCCGGGAGCTGCGCTTTAACTATATAATGCACAAAACAACGGTAAAATTATAATTCAACTATTCATCGGGGAACCCAACAAATAATTTTGCTAACTTACTGAAATATACATTTAAAATTCGAGGGATCAGTCCTAGATACAAAATACATGGTTATTTCTAACACAATCCAGTTAATGACTTCCCATATTAAATTTGACCTCGAATAGTTCTATGACTATGAAAAGCCCATTCTCTTCCCACAGAGGTTACTCCCTCAATAATTCCGATCCTACCCTCTGTTCTACTAGGGCTGGATTTCTTGGCTCCACCCAAATTACCTAGCAATGAAAAGGGGAACCTCATACTGTATCCCTGCTTCTTAACCAATGAAAACTCACCTTTCTGGAGCTGTGTCAACTTCAAAGATATTAACATTTGACTTAATTAGCATTTGCCCGCCGAGTATGTCTGATGTTAATAAAGCACATGAATTATTTTCGGTATTTGTCTCTGATTGTGTCTTCTTTATTTATCAGCATGTTTATGATCCATTGTTTTAAAAGAAATCAAATAGCATATTGAGGAATACACATCAAACGAGAAAACGTTTATCGTACTTTATTTTACCAGTATGACGTGTCGTTGGCAAATGTCACTTTTACAACGGCGTCGCTGATTGCACAACTAGATTCATATGCCGGGCAACTCGATCAGGCCTTCTAGAACAGAGGTTAGGATCGGAAATCTGAAGTTAGTAACCTTTGTGGGGAGAGAATGTGGAAAGCTTAGCTACGGTATATAACAAGAGATGCATTGTTGATCACTGTGATAAATTAGTTATTATTTTGTCTATATTTTATCAATTTATTATGTTATATTATTACAAAGTTATAAAATAAAAAAAATGACAAAAGCTTAATGCACAGAAACTAATTCGACCGAGAATGATTTAAATGAAATAATATATTTCTAATTTTATATTGAGCTGTTTCGCCTGCTATTTTTGTAATCTGTATATGTTCATGGCTGCTTATGTACGCTTGTATTTGTTTTATTTTTGGTGTGTTTTATACGACTGGTTTGACCGTATACAGCAAACAAAATATTAAAGCATTATTTTATAGTATCGTATCTTATCTTAAAGTACCGGGAACCTCCGGGGGGAATGTTTTGCAGAAATGATTATGACATCAGTTAGGTTAATAAATGGCCGATATGTCGATATATCCCTTCCTTCAAGGGACAGACAAGTAGTTCCTAAATCTTTAACACCACAGGTATCAATTAAACGTCTATCGTCAATCTCCATTTATTGCTTGGGGCGCATACGACCCAAGCAGTAATAAGGTGAATTTCTCCCTATATACTGTTGGAATTTTCAAATAGAACCTTCAGCCAATGATATGCGTTGTCTTAGTATCTTTGAAATTATATTGACCAATGACCAAAGCTGTAGCAAATTATGAACCACGTGACATTGTAGGTAATCCGAAATAATTGGCACAAACAAATGTGGATTTTGATTATCAATATTTGTCATATAGATATAATTTTTCTTCAATGTTTCATTAGAATCAATGATAAACTTGTAATCTACAATTCAAATCAACATCACAAGTAACAAAGCGCTTTTCTATAAGTTAAGTACCTTTTTTGACATTCCAGAATCGGAAATTACGTTCCGTTTGGTTAACAGTTTTACTGGTTATGATTGATTCGGAACCCGGCGCAACACCCGGCATACGCCGCCGAAAATGGTGAAACCGGCGTACCCCTAAGGCGTCATCCGAATGCTTCGGTTTGAAATGACAGGCGAAGGTGGCGTATAATGGCTTACAAATGCTATCCAAGCGACATTTAATAACTATGTTTTCTTTGACTTTGCATTTGACAACTATATAGATACTTTGACGAAGTGATTTATTTAAGAATAATACTCGTTCTTTAAAACAATGCCTAACACGCTAATAAAATGTCAATTCATGTTTGGAAGTAATTTTTTAAAAGGTTTTCTCATTTAAATGACATGTTAATTTAAGCTAGTTTGAGGGATGATGACGTCTTTCTGTACGCCGATACACTTGTTAACTTTAAGCCTGGCTTCAGAACGGTGCATGTACTCCGGTCACTTGGTCGGTGTTTATGCCGATGAAACGAATCAAACATAACCACTGACCTACTTTTCCAAAATTTTGCTGATGTCGAGTTAGCGAAGGCAATGTAATAGAGTTGGTCTCAATAGATTAAAATCTGAAAATTAAAAGAATAATCGCCACACGGTAAATTGACTAATTTGTTTGAGAGCTTTACATTGATATGATAACACACGCTGTTGTGTTGTGTTGTGCGTTGGTTGCCGTCTTGGAACTCCCGTTACATTTTGTCCTTAGGGTTAGAACAAGTCCGAATCCTATCGGTGATACTTTTTTGGAATAATACATCCGATCGAGGTATTTGTGATAATTGACTGTAAACATGTGATATTGCATTATTTATACAAAGCGTAGGATTAAAAGGGTAATTCTAAGGAGAGAAAATAAATCATAAAAAATAATTTTAAAAGTTTTAAAACAATTAAAATGCCAGTCTATAAATTTCTAACAAATAACACTTGATCTAGACATTAAGACAAATATATATAACATTCAAATCCTATGTTACTAGTTAATTAGGCTCTAATTTGTTACAGAAAATTCTTCAAAATAAGACATATTGACATGTTATGATGTTTGGAGAGGACTATCGGACAACACCAATTAGGACTTCTTATGCAGACTTTCGAATTTTGTAAAATGGATATATTTACTTGTGCACTGACTTTCATTGAAAATGAGTGACTAAAATTAACTCAGGTATTATTAATTAACTATCAATGTTATGACACGTATACGGTATCAACGGCCTAGATCATATGATTCGACAACTGGGCCAATACGGACAAACTGGGCCAATAAGAGACAAACTGGGCCAATACGAGACAAACCGGGACAATACGAGACAACTGGGCCAATATGAGTCTGAGCATGCGCAATCGCACATTTGGTGAAAACTCGAAGCTGTCGCTTCACAACTTTGACCCGTGCTATTTGTTCACCGATCTTGATTTTAATTATTATTTCAATATCAATGAGATGTTTAGTGTTGTGCAAATAGAATAAAAAGAGGTCAATTAATAAAATTGTCATTAATTAAGTATTTCCGTATTAGCCGAGTTACAGGTCCTCGGTCCGTTGTATTGCCCCTCGACTTCGTCTCGGCCCAATACAACGGGCCTCGGACCTGTAACTGGGCCAATACGGAAATACTTAATTAATAACATCATAATACATGTGTATGCAAGCTTACGTCACCTGTTAGATGTTACACGAGTAGGTCTTACGCCAACCTTTGTAATGTCAAAAATAACTCAAAATGTAACGATATAGTTATGCGAGGAACTCTTATTAATGACAATATGAAATTAAATTTACATATGTTACTTGAAGTGAAATTATTAAAATAAGGTTTAATACAGTTGTTGAAGGTTCCGATACAAAACTAGCTAAACCGAAATATAGAATAGAATATAGAATTACTCCTTCAGCTTTTCCTCACGCAATACTTCCTTCCTTAATTGTATGTTCTTCCTCAACCCTTTCATCATACATTGTCGGACACCTGTCAGTCCATACAGCACCCATATTCACCTCGAATCACCTCCCACTAACAAATCACCGCCTCACGTTCCATACACTACATCAACCCAGGTGCCCAAAGCTTGCCTTTTTAAAGGCTTTTCTTGTTACAGAACACACGTAAACCTGCACTGTACCGTAAATTGAAAAAAAGGCGCCATGTTAACAGTCTAGATGCCTTTAATGTCTGCCAATCTGAATTGTATCAGTACAAAATCAGAATTCCCAAAAGACAGAAGCTTCAAACAACACGTTTATAGTTCCCTAATCAAGGGTAGCTACGCTTTACCCTTGGCGAGCCAAATATAATAAGTGAAAATAGTAAACGTTTTAAAGAAATTTTTCCTCCTATTCATAATGTCTTCTGAAAGACAACATTTACAAAATGAAAAAGAATACAATTGGATGGTCACCCTCTGTAGGAGTTAGTACACGCGCGCACCTGCTTCAGTCTAAGATCAACAGCTTCGGGGTTCAAATCACATCAGGGTCGTACAGAACTATAGATAATTTGGTAATTTAATGCAGTAAGTTTTTGGTGCCTAAGCGAAACGTTTGTTGTCCGGTGCAGTATCCCCATTTATTCGTTTGCTTGGTTGGACAGTGAAAACAGTGCTGCAATAACAGTCAAGTGTGTACGAGTAAAATATACTACACCAAACTACCTTCAACAAGGTATACATGTATATATATATATATATATATATATATATATATATATATATATATATATATATATATATATATACATATATATATATATATATATATATATATATATATATATATATATATATATATATATATATATATATATATATGTATGAAAAAATTAAGGAAGGTCTCACGTGAAGTAAATGTATATAAAAATATTATACTTCAGACGACACTTGCTGTAGATATCATTTTGCTCCTCCACCAAACACCTTACTGTTAGTCCTGCCCCATGACTGTGTAAAAATAAGAGCATTTAACACCGTCTAGTATTCAGTAAGTCTACATGCAGATAAAATGAATGCACACATGGAACTGAAATTATTTATTAGTATAATAATAAGGATGAAAGAACAGGAATTCTAAAGTTTCCATATACTTAATTTCAGTCTACCTCTACCTATCTATATTCTACCTATATTCGAACATACGTTGTCTTTCTGAGTGGTTGCTTGTACACTGTACCCCCCCCCCCCCCCTCCCCCCCCCCCCCCCCCCCCCCCCCCCCCCCCATCCCCATCCCCCTTCTACCCCTCTCCAGTATATCGTGCCCTCCGCATGGAAGCATTGTTATAACTAAAGAGTCCATGTACAGATAGAAATCTTACATTGTATATCTCTATTCTTAATGACACGATCCATAAAGACAAAGGAAACCCTAGGATCTACAGCACAGCTGAAACACGGAGACATCTCCCAGATCGGTCACGGTTGAGCACCCTGTCTTTGATATCTGAGATAACGTGTTGCGATTGGCCATATCTTATTGGACCCAGTCACGTGACTGGAACCAATGTGACAACATATTTGGCGTATTTAATCATGTGTTGTACAACTTGGCGTCTCTGAATTGTGGATTTGAGTTAAGGTGAGTGAATATTTAGGAAACGATAAGATAAATAAGTATATACATTTTAGATGTTTCCTAGTACACAAGATGGTAACAATGATGGCGTGTAATATATGATATATGTAGAACATAGACGGGTTTTAAAAAAAGGTAATGTTGAATGTAGAAATATTAGCTTGGATTAGTTATTGTTTAAGTCGTCGATTACTAATTTAACTATTTCTTTGTTTGTACTAAAATCACACTAAGTCTAGTTGTCCTGTATGTATGCATGTATGTATGTATGTATGTATGTATGTTTGTTTGTTTGTTTGTTTGTATGTATGTATGTATGTATGTATGAATGAATGAATGAATGAATGAATGAATGAATGAATGAATGAATGAATTGTCTTTATTTCCCCCAATAGTGTCGGAGAGTATATTGAATTATTACATGAACACAAAATACATCACTATGTACATTTTATATTGATATGGAAGGATGGACAAACATAAATGGATATTACTAGATATGATTGAATGGGATATGAATGTATATGTATGTATGTATTTATGTATGTATGTATGTATGAATGTATATGTATGTATGTATTTATGTATGTAAATGGATATTACACTAGATATGATTGAATGGGATATGAATGTATATGTATGTATGTATGTATGTATGTATGTATGTATGTATTTATGTATGTATGTATGTATGTATGTATGTATGTATGAATGTATATGTATGTATGTATTTATGTATGTATGTATGTATGTATGTATGAATGAATATGTATGTATGTATTTATGTATGTATGTATGTATGTATGTATGTATGTATGTATGTATGTATGTATATATGTTTGTATGTATGTATGCATATATGTATGTATGTATGTATATGTATATGTATGTATGTATTTATGTATGTATGCATATACAATGCAGTATGGTATAAAGTATACATGGTAGTATCATATACGGTGTATAGTATAGTAGCGCATAGTAGACAGGATAAAATATTATACAGTACAGTATAGTAAAGTATACATGTAGTAATGTAGTATGCACTATAGTATACAGTATATTGAAGTATACTATATAGTTTATTATACAGTACAGTATACAGTAAAGTATACAATATAGTATATAATAAAGAATATTCTACAGTACAGTATAGTATAATAATGTATAGTATAGTATAGTATATTACAGTATAATATAGTACAATATAATAGAGTATAGTACAGTATGTAGTATAGTATACATGGTATTATAGTATAATATACATCATGGTTCAGTATAGTATAATATACAGTATAGTATACAGTATAGTATAGTATAGCGGACTACCTATAAACCGACATCTCTGAACCGAGCAGGCATGTCAGTTTTGTTGAACTCACGGGATGTTGGATTAGAGGGAATTTATCATAATGTTAAGGCCAGGACATACACGAAATCAAACAAATATAATTAAGATGGTATAAAGGGGTGTTGCTTAAGAGAGAACACCATGTTCCACGAGGACATTGCATGGTCACAACTTGCACTTCGTTATCCTTGGTTTCCAGCAATCTCGGTGTCTGGATGATGGTACCCAGTGTCTTCACACTCCTAATACTGCTCACCTTCACCAACCTTATCACAGCAGGTCAGTCCGTGTCTAACAATGTGACATTGCATTAAAGGGGCAGAAGCACGTTTTTTTATAATTTTATTTTTTGAATGTTCCCATTTATAATGATTGTTTATGTCAATTATATTAACCTAAGAGGGTAAACATCTTATTACACAAACCAATTATCCGTAGTGGTAATAACTGTGTTGCGGCCATTTTATTGTGAACACATTTTAATCTTTCGAATGACAAAAACGATTCCTATGGCTTTACGGAACCATGTACACTCATTTTTATCATGATTTTCTGAAGAGAGAAGGTGTTTTACTATTGGTGACATTGTTTTTCAAATACATTTCATCGACTTATTTCAGCGAAAAAATGTGCTACTGCCCCTTTAAACGGATAAACTGAAATATTGAAAGGCACATTATTGAAGAACAATACCATGACTACGTCAAAACATCTGTTTTAATGGAGCAGAATTTTGAAAAAGTATCTTTAAAACTTCCTTATTGTTTAAAACTATGGTTGTAGAATGAAATATATTCTCTTTATGACAGATACTATAACAGGTCAATATGTGAAATATCTTGACAGTCATATATTTTGAGAGACAACCTTATGATAATAGGAAGCATTTAACTGTCTAGACGCTATACTTACTTTTGTATTTCCTTTTATTACATTTCATTATTTAGCAGGCTTCCGAGACAGTGGATAATATCCCGATTTAATAAATATGTCTGTTTATTACATGTGGTTGTTTCTACCTGTTCGTAAGGTTATATTGTCTACTCCGTAGATATAGTGTTTGTACAATATGAATGATTTATACAATTCCAAAGTCAAGATCATTTCATAAACAATTACTGTATGTTGATACATGAAGTTACACCACCTGCAAGCAACGTCATTTAGGTCAATTTATATCCAATGAAATCATTGTAAACTATATAAATCTAAGAAACGAATCAAAGTGAAATGTTCACCTCCAATCAAAGGTAATATTTCTTTATCAAGCTAAGTAATCATAGGTAACACTCGTGTGATTCTGAAATAGCCGATGTAAAGAAATATTTCGTTCTGCAAGGCTTTATTACATACTTGTGAAATTCTTCCTTATTTCTTCACATGACCATGTTAATTAACACCTGTTACTTATAACACTAATACAGTATTTAGACAGCAATATAACAACACGGATATATTGGATCTGAACGTGAACTGTTTCATGGTTCAGTTGAAGGTCAAATACCGTTTAACATATAGTTGGAAACAGTTTTTTTCTTCATATTGTCATCTTTCAAATCTTTGAGAGCATTGAGACAACTTCTTCATAGAGAAAATACACGGTCTTTCTGAGTATAAACGTATAAGCTTTCCTCACTATTGTTAATTAAAGTGTATATGTATCATATATTGTTATACCCTCTATTCAAACTAAAACGTATAAGTACTTAATCTTAATGTTCGTTCCCTTCTTTTTTTGTCATAAATATGTTGCGAGGATTAAGAGATTTCATTTAGAAAATAATCAAACAGAATGCTGATTTTAATGCCTCTCATTATTACAAAAATGAATGACACTCCGTGTTTTAAGATGTTCAGTTTATTTCGATGACCGAATCAGCGACCGGTCCATTTTGAGGAGCACACACACAAGAAAATCAAATTACCGGTAGTATACATTTGCCATTAAGATAAATGAGAACTAGAAACGATTTGTTAAAGACTATTTAACCCTCTAAGCCCCGCCCCATTTTTCGTTTGTCGCTGGCCGGTGAAAAGCAGACGATTTTTATGCCATATAATTTAATATAGTTTAATAGTTAAATATAGGAACAGCATATTACTTTTTAGGGGGTCTTATTTTTACAAAATAGTCTAATGAACCAAATGCAAACTAGAATTAAATAGAAAATAATAGATTTTGCCTGATCTTGAGCCTTTTATCTAACAGAGGGCCGGGGTAATGGTTGAAGACAAACTTGCTATTGCTGAGGTGCCTGAAACTGAGGATGTAGGTTACAATCCATGAAGGTTTTCATATTCTGTGATCGCCTGTAGTATGGTGGTTAATTTGCATCAATTACATACGTTCCTCCTTCGGTCCCCTCCTTCATCAATCATATTCACTTCTCTTGAATTGATTGACCAATCACTGGGCAGGTCGATGGGTCAGCCTTACCACAAACAGTTCCGCCTACAAGATGGCCAATGGTAGAGGAGTTCCGGTCACCGGAAGAAGTCACGTGATCTTCGAGGTCAAAGTGTGCCAGGGCGCCGAGATGCAAATCATGGAGGATGTTGAAGGTTTCACGACCTTATTGTTATCTTATAGTTCATGTCTTAACCTTTTTAATTAGTACATCACCAGTATGTTGTTTATTAACCATTCCTTCTTGTTAAATACTTGATATAATAAGGCAGGGACAATTAAATGTTTCTTTGGATACAATACCGGTGCCAATAGAGTGGTTCAAGGCAAATACGTGTAAACCCTCGCTCACTCTATCATATTAATGACGTAATTGTTTCGTATAAATATGATGCAAACGCTCGTGTAATGATCTCTATTAAAACACGCCATACACAGGTGCGTGGGTGTACTACCGACTAGGAGGCGCCAGTAACGAATGGTCAGCAGCTACTGCCAGTGAAGCCTGTGATGAGTCGGGGTGTTCCTGGATGGACACAATGGAGAGCCCCACCATGGACTGTGGGAGCTTCATCCCCTTCTGGGTGACTTGGGATTCAGGTGGGAGGCACGAACTGGGCGGTGGCGACATCCCGGGGGTTGACACGCACCTGTCGGGCCAGGTCACTACAGGCTTTGATGTCAACATTGTACAGGTGTCAAACTTCGATGAGAACATCACGGCTGAATGGAGATTTCTTATTGGTTCGTTACTTTCTTTGTTAAGGTTTGGTAAGGTACACTTTTAAAATAATCTCAAATTAATTACTATAATCTAAAGATGATAACCATTTAAGTTCAATAACCAGATGTTATAAAACAATGAACTTGAAACGAATTCTTCCAAGTTAATTAACAGCGTGGTACAGTGTGGTGTTTGGTTAATATAAAAAAAAAGCCACCATCGAGTCAAGCAGGACATTTCAGCATTTGTCAACTTGTATTGCTCAAAGGCTTTTCTAATGTGAAACAAGGTAACAGTGTGCCTATTGTATTTGAAATAAGTATTGACCCCGACTGTTATAAGTTACATGTATTTCGTTCTCGATGTTATTTCATTCGGACACATGATAAATCTCACATAAAACTCGCGGACTCATTGTAACTTACCATGGAAATGTTTTCATTCTTTCTTTGTTACTTTATCACAAATTGTTAAGCTTGAGGTACCGAGAAAAAAATAACTGATGATTAACATCGAAGAGTCCTCAACAAGAACACACGGACATACTTTATCTTTAGGTTTCCCTCTTAATGTGTCGTATTTATGCCGTGTTTCCCCAAATGTACTTCAATTGGTGTCTACGGAACATTTTATTCGTGTGATTGTCTTACGAAGACAGTGATGCCAAACATCGCCATATCCCTTGCTCTCACTTAGACAAACTGTATAACAGTGTGGTGTTGCAGACTTAGTATTACATGGACTCACATAAGATATCCCCTATCAAGAGCATTCAAAGGTGGGATATATGAGAAAAGCAAGATTTTCTGGATAAATAATTGCTTCTCTTAACACCATCTATGTATATTGACAATGATGTGTTATTATGATGACACGTCCTACACAGATGACCCCCCGGTGTTCACACTGCCGTCTCCACTGGGAGTAACGACGGAGAACATAAGTGAAGACACTGCTGCAGGTAGTGTGGTGTTCACAGTAGCAGGGACGGACCCTGAAGGGGACGGGTTGTTCTTCTCACTGGACTCTCACACAGAGATCTTCGAGATGGACGGGGCCACGGTGAAGATAAAACAGATGTTGGACTATGAGACGACTGTTTCTTACAGCTTACTTATAAGGTAATATTTGGATTGATTTTAGTATGTATAACATTACGGTTATTCCTTCATGTACCAAATACGTTCCTTGATTGTACTAATTGCACAGTGGAACAGTAAAGCTAAGGTTACACCCTTTTATTGGACTACCATGGTGAAGGCATTCGGGTTTCCTGAATCTGTTGCGCTGCGTCGGAGGTCGGAAGTTACGCATCGCAACATACTCGGGGAACCAGAATGTACATTAGGGCACAGTCAAATGCTTTCGTCCAATCATATGATTGTATTGTGGTCACGTGGAGTAAATTTATATCCCGACAGATGTACGGTTGTCTGGTTGCGTTCGGGTATCAAGCTCATAAAACTGGTTCACAGATTTCCATAAAAACAACAACCAAAGTCAACTTATTGTTTTATTTATCTGGATAATACACAAATAAACACTTCTGACATTGACAAATGATCTGCTGTGTTCCCTTTCCGAAAGAAAATAGTCGCTTCGGGGGTCTTCTATGTTAAGGAGCTTGATATTCCTAAAAGAAGAATAAAAGCATGTCAACAAAGTAAGTAATGTGAGGTCATTTCGGATTTTTCGAGTGTATTTCACTTATATCACGAGTAAGTGAAACAATGACAGGCATCAAACCATGTTACCAATGTTTTATATATTTTCAACCACGGTATAAAAATAATATTCAGAAGTTATATCGAATGACATAAAAAAATGAGAAGAACGTTATATAAAATTACCTTCTTGGAGTGTTAGAATATGGAGGCTGCATTATCGTCTCACTGAAACCCTGTATCGTCACATAGCGTCCTAGCGATGTCTAGTACGACGTTACATTCTTTCCCATAGACAGTTCGAGTATAATTTCGTTGCTGCAGTAACCTGAAATAATTTATATGAAATAACGACGGGTGCACAATAGTATGCAACAATAGATATTACAACTCTCATATTGATAAATACAGCTCAACAAACAACTTAACGTGAACAATATTTGAAATACAAAAAACAATAATTGTTATTAAATAAACCAATATAATGATAATTAGTTTCAATTTAAAAACTACACATTTTAAAAAGTAAGGAGTAAAAAAGTAGAGTTACCTTTCCTGAATGAATAGTGTACTTGTCCTTGGACTGTCCATGATGAAGCCATTGTGTGAACTGATTCATTCTAAAAACCACTCAGTCTTTATAAGCAATGAAATGTATTACTGCTCTATGGTGCTTATATCATGCATTTCGTGATTCAAGATCGACGCCTATGCTGTAGCACGACGTTTTATATAAAATGTACGCCTCATGTACCTCGGACAATGTAAGAAATCCAGTGCTCACAGTGCCGATGATGACGTCAATGTCCCTAACATTTGCATTTGAAAATGAGACATGTCAATGTTTTGCATGTTGTGTTCTTGATAATGTTTCCCAAATTTGTTGATAATTTATTTAAAATATATTCATTTTAAGTCATTTTATTGAAGACCTAAGCATTTGACTGTGCTCTAAGATAGATAGAGAACTCGTAGCAGTACATTATTGGGATATAAATGTACGGGTTTGAGAGGGTTAGGCTCGGCTGGAGCCTCGCCCAATCCTCTCAAACCCGTACATTTATATCCCGACAATGTACTGCTACTCGTCCTCTATCTATTACTAAGGGATGTTGTGCAGCGAGGTCGGGTGTTTGTTATACATACAATATATAGTTACACCGTAGCTGAAATCTTTTCCCCTTACGATCGACCTGACATTTAGGACAATTGCCGATGTGTTGTGTCTTACTGTGTTAAACAAGTAACTGTTATTTGAAGCTATTCTCTTCAAAAGAACAAGTCTGCAATGTTATAAGTGGTTGAAGTTCGTGCATGCTTAAACCTTATTTTCATAGATGTAATGACGACTGAATTGGAAACAACAAAGCAAGCAAATAGATAGATGATAACACTAGCCTTGGCCTAGATTTTCGAAGCTCTTTTAACACTAGAATGTGCCAATGGTGATGCACATGTATGGTACTCACAATGTTATTACGTTTAGAGAGCTTCGGAACACACGACCCTGAGCAGGTATCTTCGACCACAGTCTCTTTGCTAATGAACAAAAGTTTTAAATTATTGTTTAACTGCCTACGGTGTACACAAGTTAGAGATATCCCACCAAGTCAGTTCTACGTGTTTAGTTAAGAGGATTTGGAATACTTACTGGAATTGTCATTTTCAATTCTCCAAATGTTACGTTTATATCGTTAGGTATTGAGAATTCTTGAATTCCTGTTACTTAAAACATTATAAAACAGGCCAAGTTTGATAAAATAAGATGTAAGTATCTATTTCAGTCTAACTGATGGAAGGAACACGGTGCAGACCTCGGTAACATTTCACGTCACTGACGTCATAGACGAAGCGCCGATTATAACGTCTTCATCAACGTTGTCACTGCCGGAGGAGATGTCAGTGCACAGTGTGGTGACGGGTCTCTTCTCTGTGGACGATAAAGATCGAGGAGACATACTCATTTATTCTATCAGTGGTAAGTTGACTTGAAAAGCCATTGAAAACATGACACAAATACTCTTCAATCTCTTTATACCATACCATACCATACCATACCATACCATACCATACCATACCATACCATACCATACCATACCATACAAAACAATTCTTCAAAAGCATGCACCGATTTTAATATATCTGTTAAAACAGAAAGTCCCAATTTACGTTATAGGGCAAAATCATTATCGATAAATGTGAAGGAAATGGAACGGAAATGACAATTTAATGAACAGGACAATGGTTCCTGTTTTACATGTATCCTCCAGTATTCACAGATAGTAGTAAGTGCAAGTTTATTACACTAAAATAAGTACCAACCCATAGCTTACTTCAACCTCCATATATTAAAGTGATTAATATTCATACACGTAGGTATATGAACTTTCTATATCTACAGGTCCAAATTCCAATCTTTTTATGATTGACTTCTCGACTGGTAAACTCAGCATTGCTCAAAGGATTGACCGGGATGCAATGGCCTTGACCAACGTCACCTTTGACCTGAAGGTCAAGGACAGCGGGAATCAAGAAACGTCCGAAACTCTGATAATTACCATTGTTGACCTCAATGATAACCAACCAACGTTTACGTCTTCGTCGTATTTGCTTGAAGTTCCAGAGAATACACCGAGTGGTTAGTTTGTTTCCATTTAA
Organism: Gibbula magus; assembly: GCA_936450465.1. Taxonomy (NCBI): domain Eukaryota; kingdom Metazoa; phylum Mollusca; class Gastropoda; order Trochida; family Trochidae; genus Gibbula; species Gibbula magus. Next base: position 23,544,644 of record OW388304.1, read on the forward strand.
TAAAACGTTTTAGGTTGGTTTGAGGATGACATTTTTCGTTGGGTTACTTTAGCAGATATATCAATGTATCTTATTCTCCTAGTTATTTTCTCTACTGCGTTTTGCTGTTACAATTTTGGCTTTGAACTTATAACTTTAGCTTCATTGAGTAGAATTTTAGAAGTTTGAAGTCAAATAAGAAAAGTGTATGGAGTGTATATACCCCCATTGTTACTTCCCTCATGATGCATAGTGCAGTTTAGAATCACCATTGGCTAAATAGTCTGTACATAACTTTTAAGTGTTCTAAGCGTTTTCATCTTGGAGAATAAGATGAAAATAGTTTTTTAGGTCATGGCCGGTGAGACCCTAATTTAGGGCTATAGGTCACCAAATCTACAGTTTAGAATCCCCATTGGCTAAAGAGTCTGTACACAATATAAGATTTTTATGTACGGAGAAGAAGACGAAAATAAGTGCCTCCTGTGAGGCCTTTATTTGGGGCCACATGGTCACCAAATCTACAATTTGAAATCTCCATTGACTAAAGAGTCTGCAGACAACATTTTAGCCTTCTTAGTAGGTGTTTTTGTTCTGGTGAAGAAGATGAAAATAGGATTTAAGGTCATGGCCAGTGAGGGCCTTATTTTGAGCCACTGTATCACAGACGGACGAACGGACGCAATGCCATGCCATGACATAAGCCCATCGGGGCTTTCAGGCCTGATGAGCTAGAAATAACAAACTCAGAAGAACGATGACATGTTGAATACACTAATTAATTCCTTTTAATATTCATCATGCCGACATGATGTACGGCTTCATCAAACATAGACAACAGATAAACAAAGTGTTTTATTTTACAGATACGTCATTGATAGACTTTGTCATCACAGACGCTGATTCATCCACAAATGCTGCATACACTGTTCAAATCGCCGCTGGTGATGACGTTAATGCCAAGTTCAAGGTCGACGGGGACCAGCTGCAGACAGCGGCGAACTGTTTAGATTACGAATCGCTCACGGACGTTTCGTACACGTACAGTCTCAGTGTGGTCGCTGTGAATTTGGACAATACAATGACTGGTTCTACTTTTGTTACCATTAAGGTATATTAAAGCACATATCCTCACTGCTAACTTTACTTACAAATGAGTTTATTTTTATGAGTATTGCGCATTTTATTAGAAATAATAATACTATTATTGTGGACGGCCCATATACTGAACACTCACTCACTTTAAGCAGGGACCTTATATAGATGTATATAATGTCCCTGCTTTAAGTGACAACTTGTGCTGTTCAACGACTGGTAGCTCTACCCGGTAATTGTGACCCCAAATGGGCAGGTCGAACAATTAGAAACAACTGTATGTGTTTCTCATTTCAAAGGTGGTACCAGTGAACGAATATGACCCAGTATTTGAGGAACCTCAACCGGATGGTACCAACAGATTCCCGGATCAGTTTCTGGCTGAAGACATCACCCTCAACTACGTCATCCCCTTCACAGTCTCTGATGACGACATCGGGGTCCATGGTGACGTCACACTTTCCATTGTGTCCGTGTTCGGCTGTGAGTAAATAAATACGCGTAGTCTTGGGGGCAGTTTAAGTAAACCTATTTCAAATTGAGGGACGTCTGATACAAAGGCCAGGTGCGATGAATGATATCATGATGGCGTAAACCATTATGTCATTCACATTTATTTTATACATGTGTAGTAACCTAAATGAAGCATTAAATCTATTCTATCTGTACTATACTGTCTATAACATCATTAGCAATTGTAGCGTAAGAAGTTGTTAGGATTGTCCTTTATCAATGCTAATAAACAGCGGAGGGATCAAAGGGAAATGATATCTACGTGGTCAATGAGAAACATATTCATTATTGAAAGATTGCAACTTGCATGATAACGGTGTTTGTATTTACACAGAAATGCCACACTCTTGTAATGAAAAAGTTGTAAATCTTTGTGACTGTTTGTTAATTAATCTAAGCAAATGTTAAATGTATCTCAAAGAAAGCAACATATTGTTTGTGTTTTTTCAGCAAATGGTGAAGACGGGAAAGACAAGTTTACTATCGGACAATCAGACGGTCAGCTTAAAATCGTTCAGTCCTTGGACTGTGACTCAGAGACAGGAGGGGTATTGTTCTATGACGTCACAATCAGAGCCACAGATGGAGGCGATCCTCCACGGACGTCTGAGGGAACGTTGAGATTGATTCCGACGAATGTCAACGACAACGCTCCACAGTTTGATGGCGCTTTTTACGCTGTTTCTGTTAGCGAAGACGCAAGTGTTGGAGCTTCGGTTGGTGAAGTCACAGCCTCAGACGCTGATGGTGATGACGTCACATACTCTGTTGTAGGGAGTTGGAGTATCGTGTTTAAGATGAGCGGAAATAACGTCATCACCAAGACGCTGCTGGACTATACAACTACTCCTGTTTATGTTATAACAGTGAGGTAAGATGTGAAAATTTTCTGTCAATGGCTGTCTCCAAATGCTTAATTTATTTTTCTCTATACGTTAATCTTTATTTTCAAAAGCCAAAATTGCATTCCTGCAAAATCAAGTTTGACCGTTCCAACAACAACTGTATGTATCTTAAATAATGTTCAGAAATTGAAACTTTAATATCCTTCAGAAGACACGAACATATATTTAGAATAAGTGTGTGGATAAAAGAAGAACGACTATGATTAAGTTTTATGACAAGGTGATAGGTTTGTATTCCTTAACCCAGTAAAAGTTCATTATTTCAATTGTAGTATGTTATCTCCTTCACTTTAAATACGTGTGTGGAAAAACAACTAAGCCATGATTTGGTGACATACCTACATGGTTAAGTAGAATATATTATACTCTTCACTTCTCACACCGAATGTGATTATATTTTCAATAATAATCGCTCCAGAGCAGCAGACGGCAAGTTCTACACTGAAGTGCCAATGACGGTCATTGTAGCCGTTGTCACACCAACGAGTTTCGAGATCATAGCGAGACAGGACGTGGAGATCCGAGAAGAGCAAGGGGAGGGGACAGTCATACATGGGGCCTACAAGGCAGTTGGAAACACGGGACCTGTTACTTACTCCTTGGAAGGTAAGTGGCAAATGGATTTTGTGTCCCAGATTTGGTCAACAACGAGAGATTCGTTGTACTTCCGGATAGCCGATACGGTCTATTTCAGACAGGCTGATACGATGAAGTTCAGCAACAATGGACATGGAATGTAACCGGATGGGTGACACGTACCAAAACTGAGATTTAAAGTGATGGTTCCTTTTCCAAATATCATTGTACTAGCTATGGCAGTATTGTTTAATTTAGACGTTAAGTCAAGATCTTCCAATTTCTATTGGCCATTTATCTCATGTCTTTGTTCATCGTCTACGTCGCACTGAATAATATGCCTGTCTTATACATTCCCAGGAAACAATGCCCCCTATCTGTCTGTGGACCCCACATCAGGGGAGATAACCTACGGTAGCCAGCGTATTGACAGGGATGGGGAGGGCGGGATAACGACTTTGAGTGACGTCACGTTGAAAGGCGTTGACGGTGTTGGTGATGTTGACAGTGCTGACCTTAGTTTCATCATCATCGACATCAACGACAATGCTCCTCAGCCCTCTGCTGTGGCAGCAACGGTGGAGCTGTTTGAGAACTCTGCTGACAGTGAGAATTTGGAAAATAACAGAAAAATACCAATAGAAGGTTTACCAAGATCGTTAAAACGATATTTTACAATAAAATGTCATATACATTTTTGTTTTTCAAGAAATATAAAATGGTATATTAGACCTACTTGTAAATTTGCAACCAATAACTCGCCATCCCTCCCGTTTTAGTTTCAAGAACTATTTGATGGCGTGTGCTCACTAGTTTACCCTCTACACATCGTTCATTTTTACAGATCAGTTAGTCATGTCCCTTTCATTGTCCGATCCTGATGATGGAGGCAATGGTATCGTTACCATGGTGATAGACAGTGGAAACGGTAATGGATACTTTTATGTTGTTGACAACGATCTCTACGCCAATGGAGGCAGCATTGATTACGAGGCTCTATCCGAAACGTCCTTCACCTTGGTGTTATTAGCAGTGGATTCACCGTCAACCTCAACCCCTCTCACCTCCGCCATTCAGATCACTGTCAATGTGAGTTATCTTCCTTTATGTCCTTGACATTGGATGTGGGAGTCGGGTCTGTTACCTTTATTTCTGCGGGTAATCCCAAACCATTTTAATTCATTTTGCAAACTGTTAAATTTCTTATTCTAATTCTAAAACGGCGCTGACCAATATGTTCTTGTATTGCCTGACTTTTGTTGAGTTGATTTAAGATTCCGATGCAGAAATATAAAATAGAAAACTTTTAATATGATCATTGACCTCATTTTGGTATCACTTGAGATCCGTCGAACCCGTAGCGAATTCAATTTGATACGACCATTTCGCATTATTGTAGAATATGTGAATATATTACACATCTGGTACGTGTATAAGAAACTCATTTATAAACTGAAAATTTAAACAGGGATAACTTCGCTCGTAGTTAAGTTATAATATATTAAAATCTTCAGCAAATTGATGAAGATTGGAGTAAACGTTTGTTCATCAGATGTTCTTCTGAAGGATTACATGTACATTAATCACAACAACGTAAGAAAATAACGAATGCTGTACATTTCGCACCTACGTCAAGTATTAAGGAGTTTTATATAGAATACTCTCATGCAGGTGTTAGGACAGAACGAGTTTAGTCCAGTCTGGGAGTCACCATCCATCGACCAAGACTCCTACTTCCCCGACATCACAGTTCTGGACACCGTCACGCCAGGGACGACGTTAGAAACGTTTGCAGCCTCTGACGTCGACAGTGGTGAAGATGGGCGTTTAACGTTTATTTTAATTGGCGCTGAAGATGGTAAGTTGAAAAGGGTATATTTTTGGAGTCAAAATAATAAAATGTTCCAAAATTGAATATCTCAACCGGATAAAGCCAGGAAAGAAAACACATGATTGCCTATGAAGATGATAAATGAGTTGAATTTATTACTTTATGAAGTCAAAATGCAAAATGAACACGCGTTATTGTTATGTTCTCGACGCAATATAGAATGCTACAAAGTCGGGGTTTTTTTTCAAATAAATAATGTAAACAAGTACTTTTACTTAATAACATAACAAACAGATTCCGATAATAGTGAATTGGCCCAACCATGAATATACGAATAATTCACTGTCAATAATCGACAACACCAATGTTTTTAAAAAACATGCAAAACATTTCATTTGAGAAGAAAAAACATAATTACATTTGATCCATCGACCAACTGAATCATCTATTCAGACTTCGGCTCCCATGTTACCGGGAAATTCGCAGTGACAACATATGGTAAACTGGTTGTGACGTCATCATTTGACAATGACGTCCTCTTCTACATCATCACACTCGCTGTAGCGGACAACAGCGTCAGCAGCGCCAAAACAACGACGGGACACATAAAGGTGATCCTTCAGGACGACCCGTCTAACAACAGGACGGACCCAGGTGAGAGGACTGACAGTTGGACTGTATTTATACTGATATATACTGAAGGGTAAAAATACGATACGAGTATATGTTCATGGACACGTGACAGCTCGTGTATATGGCCTTTGTCGTACTCCCATAAAACAGAACTAAAATATATTACTATCCCAATCATTCCACGTGACAAAAGCTTGAAATACTGAAGCGTCCCCTTAAAGTAAAGATTTTGGTTCCATCTCTATGCCACCAACTAATATAGCATTTCACAATTACTTAACAACTCTTAACAACCGTAAAATTCGCCCTACACTCAAACTGTATGTTATTTCAAATCTTCCTGAATAATATGTTGATAGATATCAAGCTCTGTGTTGAAGGTAGTTGAGAAAACATCGACCCAGTACATGTGTACATGAGAAACGTATGCCATCATATGATTCCATTGCTTTCCATATATACAGATGGCAATACGAGTTCAGATACGTCGTCGATTACGGAACTTTGGGTGATGAGGTCCCTCGTCGCCGTCTTCGGTGTTGTAATACTCGCTCTTGTCAGTCTCATGTTCAAAAGCATTTTGTGAGTCACAATCTTCATATTTTGTTTTCATACCTTTGTTTTCGTCTTTCTTCCATATCTTAATGTGCTTAACTTGAACACTTTGGGAAGAATATTTATTTTAATAGCTTTTTGTAAAGGTATTTTTTATTAACTTTAAAGGAATTATAAAACTTAAAATCATAGTATTTTGTTATTGTCGTTTTAAAGATCTGTTAATCAGGTATTTTCTTCACAGAACGAAGGGTGCATCAACCAAGAAGAAAATCAGTAAGATACACTTCATTGTTCCAAAACAGCACTGCAATACGGTTATTAGTTAATATATAATACAAGAATAAGCATTTTCTTAGATATGGTAATAATATTTTCACATCTCATTTTTTCGTTGGATAGCGTTATCACTTTAGCTTTCGAAAACTTGCATTGAGAAACTTGAGAAATTGCCTTTATTTCATTTCAATTTCTAACGTTATCCACATTTAATTGCTTATAGACATCTCTGTGAAATAAGATACTATTATCCTTACAGATTCTAGAGTGTTCCCCAAGATAACAATGGAGAGGCCAGTTAGTGTCACCCCCCATCTGTCTCTGGAGTCTGTGGTCAGTATACATCATACGTTATTTCAACATACACACCGGTACATATCCATAAATGATATGATAAAATACTAGTTTAGGCTGAAACTTCACCTGGCCCATCCTCGATAATCCAGCGCTATTGTTCCTATAAATCTACACACTTGTGTGTAGATTTATCGGAACAATAGCGCTGGATTATCGAGGATGCACCTGGCCCAGAGATAATTATTTACAATATCTCTTTTGCTGAGCATAAATATTGCACAAGCCTTTTACTATTTTTATCTTGGCTTCTCTGTTGAATTAAGAAAGGGGGAGATAACCTGAATAAAATTGACATTTAGTAAGAAGCTAGGCATACAACAATGTGATTAGCTAAAACTGTTTCATGATCCCACGACCTGCATACATGACGATGAGTACGGAGATTTAACGAGCGATTTTCAGCGGAGCTGTTCTCTCACTCGGGTCACTGGGACCTTGAATAAAGTTCCGAATTGTTCCGAAATTGGATAATTTTGATGCCACGGCCGAAAGGTTTGGAGGCAAATTTGGAAATTTGGAGATTTGGAATAGTGCATACATACATACATACATACATACATACATACATACATACATACATACATATTCTCCCTTTATATGTATTCATTCATCAGGGTTAGTTCATTTTGTCAGACAGGTAACTTACGTGTGTTGTTCAGCTAAGTGTTAGGGTAATGGGATCTAGGGGTAATGGGATGTAGGGGTAATGGGATGTAGGGGTAATAGGATGTAGGGGTAATAGGATGTAGGGGTAATAGGATGTAGGGGTAATAGGATGTAGGGGTAATGAGATGTAGGGGTAATAGGATGTAGGGGTAATAGGATGTAGGGGTAATAGGATGTAGGGGTAATGAGATGTAGGGGTAATAGGATGTAGGGGTAATAGGATGTAGGGGTAATGATATGTAGGGGTAATGAGATGTAGGGGTAATAGGATGTAGGGGTAATAGGATGTAGGGGTAATGGGATGTAGGGGTAATGGGATGTAGGGGTAATGAGATGTAGGGGTAATAGGATGTAGGGGTAATAGGATGTAGGGGTAATGGTATGTAGGGGTAATGGGATGTAGGGGTAATGGGATGTAGGGGTAATGAGATGTAGGGGTAATAGGATGTAGGGGTAATAGGATGTAGGGGTAATAGGATGTAGGGGTAATGGGATGTAGGGGTAATGGGATGTAGGGGTAAAGAGATGTAGGGGTAATAGGATGTAGGGGTAATAGGATGTAGGGGTAATGGTATGTAGGGGTAATGGGATGTAGGGGTAATGGGATGTAGGGGTAATGAGATGTAGGGGTAATAGGATGTAGGGGTAATAGGATGTAGGGGTAATAGGATGTAGGGGTAATGGGATGTAGGGGTAATAGGATGTAGGGGTAATGAGATGTAGGGGTAATAGGATGTAGGGGTAATAGGATGTAGGGGTAATAGGATGTAGGGGTAATAGGATGTAGGGGTAATAGGATGTAGGGGTAATAGGATGTATGTAGGGGTAATAGGATGTAGGGGTAATGGGATGTAGGGGTAATGAGATGTAGGGGTAATAGGATGTAGGGGTAATGGGATGTAGGGGTAATGGGATGTAGGGGTAATGAGATGTAGGGGTAATAGGATGTAGGGGTAATAGGATGTAGGGGTAATGAGATGTAGGGGTAATGAGATGTAGGGGTAATGGGATGTAGGGGTAATGGGATGTAGGGGTAATGGGATGTAGGGGTAATGAGATGTAGGGGTAATAGGATGTAGGAGTAATAGGATGTAGGGGTAATAGGATGTAGGGGTAATAGGATGTAGGGGTAATGGGATGTAGGGGTAATGAGATGTAGGGGTAATAGGATGTAGGGGTAATAGGATGTAGGGGTGTGTAGGGGTAATAGTATGTAGGGGTAATAGGATGTAGGGGTAATGGGATGTAGGGGTAATGAGATGTAGGGGTAATAGGATGTAGGGGTAATAGGATGTAGGGGTAATGGGATGTAGGGGTAATGGGATGTAGGGGTAATGGGATGTAGGGGTAATAGGATGTAGGGGTAATGGGATGTAGGGGTAATAGGATGTAGGGGTAATGAGATGTAGGGGTAATGGGATGTAGGGGTAATGGGATGTAGGGGTAATGGGATGTAGGGGTAATAGGATGTAGGGGTAATGGGATGTAGGGGTAATAGGATGTAGGGGTAATGAGATGTAGGGGTAATGGGATGTAGGGGTAATGGGATGTAGGGGTAATGGGATGTAGGGGTAATGAGATGTAAGGGTAATAGGATGTAGGGGTAATAGGATGTAGGGGTAATGGGATGTAGGGGTAATGGGATGTAGGGGTAATGAGATGTAGGGGTAATAGGATGTAGGGGTAATAGGATGTAGGGGTAATGAGATGTAGGGGTAATGAGATGTAGGGGTAATGAGATATAGGGGTAATAGGATGTAGGGGTAATGGGATGAAGGGGTAATGGGATGTAGGGGTAATGAGATGTAGGGGTAATAGGATTTAGGGGTAATAGGATGTAGGGGTAATAGGATGTAGGGGTAATAGGATGTAGGGGTAATGGGATGTAGGGGTAATAGGATGTAGGGGTAATAGGATGTAGGGGTAATAGGATGTAGGGGTAATAGGATGTAGGGGTAATGAGATGTAGGGGTAATAGGATGTAGGGGTAATAGGATGTAGGGGTAATAGGATGTAGGGGTAATGAGATGTAGGGGTAATGAGATGTAGGGAATAGGATGTAGGGGTAATAGGATGTAGGGGTAATGAGATGTAGGGGTAATAGGATGTAGGGGTAATAGGATGTAGGGGTAATAGGATGTAGGGGTAATAGGATGTAGGGGTAATAGGATGTAGGGGTAATGAGATGTAGGGGTAATAGGATGTAGGGGTAATAGGATGTAGGGGTAATGAGATGTAGGGGTAATGAGATGTGGGGGTAATAGGATGTAGGGGTAATAGGATGTAGGGGTAATGAGATGTAGGGGTAATGAGATGTAGGGGTAATAGGATGTAGGGGTAATAGGATGTAGGGGTAATAGGATGTAGGGGTAATGGGATGTAGGGGTAATGAGATGTAGGGGTAATAGGATGTAGGGGTAATAGGATGTAGGGGTAATAGGATGTAGGGGTAATGGGATGTAGGGGTAATGGGATGTAGGGGTAATGGGATGTAGGGGTAATGGGATGTAGGGGTAATAGGATGTAGGGGTAATAGGTAATAGGATGTAGGGGTAATAGGATGTAGGGGTAATGAGATGTAGGGGTAATAGGATGTAGGGGTAATAGGATGTAGGGGTAATAGGATGTAGGGGTAATAGGATGTAGGGGTAATAGGATGTAGGGGTAATGAGATGTAGGGGTAATAGGATGTAGGGGTAATAGGATGTAGGGGTAATGAGATGTAGGGGTAATGAGATGTGGGGGTAATAGGATGTAGGGGTAATAGGATGTAGGGGTAATGAGATGTAGGGGTAATGAGATGTAGGGGTAATAGGATGTAGGGGTAATAGGATGTAGGGGTAATAGGATGTAGGGGTAATGGGATGTAGGGGTAATGAGATGTAGGGGTAATAGGATGTAGGGGTAATAGGATGTAGGGGTAATAGGATGTAGGGGTAATAGGATGTAGGGGTAATGGGATGTAGGGGTAATGAGATGTAGGGGTAATGGGATGTAGGGGTAATGGGATGTAGGGGTAATGGGATGTAGGGGTAATGAGATGTAGGGGTAATGGGATGTAGGGGTAATAGGATGTAGGGGTAATGGGATGTAGGGGTAATGGGATGTAGGGGTAATGGGATGTAGGGGTAATGGGATGTAGGGGTAATAGGATGTAGGGGTAATAGGATGTAGGGGTAATAGGATGTAGGGGTAATGGGATGTATGGGGTAATGGGATGTAGGGGTAATGGGATGTAGGGGTAATGGGATGTAGGGGTAATGGGATGTAGGGGTAATGGGATGTAGGGGTAATGGGATGTAGGGGTAATGGGATGTAGGGGTAATGGGATGTAGGGGTAATGGGATGTAGGGGTAATAGGATGTAGGGGTAATAGGATGTAGGGGTAATGGGATGTAGGGGTAATGGGATGTAGGGGTAATAGGATTTAGGGGTAATGGGATGTAGGGGTAATGAGATGTAGGGGTAATGGGATGTAGGGGTAATGGGATGTAGAGGTAATGGGATGTAGGGGTAATGATACAGTCACCGTGACTGCCTGTTTTGGGATAGTGAACTTATATTACAATGTTACATCCTCTGTTTCATTGAATCAACAGCGTATTCCAGAGGAAAAGGACCACTTCTCCTGGATTGAGAGAGAGTAAGTGTCCCATTACATACGTTTTATGAATGTATTATATTGTATAGTGTGTTCGTTCTCCATTCCTGTCTGGACGCCTGTAGTTTGGTAGAGGTCTATTCGCACTTTACAACTTGTAATATCAAACTGTAGTATCGACATAAACTGTATATACATCAGATGGTAGATCGATATCTTTTTGATATTCTCACAGTGCAACTCAAGTCGGTTGCTACTGCGAGAAAAGGTTTTTAAAACAGTGCATGATTGTTTATTTTAAATTTTGTATAATCAGATGCTTGATTTTGTAAATACATTTTCTAGACTAAGTACAAGAACAGAACGAACCCTCTTATATTTGTTGTTCTGTTTATCAAACGTATTATGAACAAACTTGCCAAGGAGATATGTAGACTATAACCAAGACTTCTATATCTTAATTTTCAATATTTGTTCATGACCAGAGAGGAGCCATGTGTATCAGTGATTCATCACGATTTCCCTTGATGATTTTAATAATAGACGCCGATTTCAATTGACTGTCGAATATGACGTTTTTATCTTAAAACTTAAATTACTTCTTAATTTTGTTTCAGAGATTCGATGGCGTCACTACCCCACGATTTATGCGCTTCGGGGTAGGCAAAATATCAAAATACGTCTTCCTTACGGTATTGATTAAAACAAAGCATACATCCATTAAAATATCATGGTAAACTCAGTAAATATATATTTTTTTTAAAGTTCAGTTATTATGATCTTATAAGACTAATAGCTCTTGATATTGAACATGCCTCAATTCACTGTATACTATGCCGTACTAATGCCGTTTGACTATTTCCTAATGTGATGTCTTCATTATCTATTGAATTATGTCCATATCTATAGAATCGTTTGAACTTTAATGAGTTCATGTTTACAAATGGGGTGGATGGTTGTTTGTGAAAATAAGGATTATTGATTCGCTCATATAAAATGTGTTTTTAAACAAAATGTTATAACTTTAACAGCTTTAAATGTTTTAACATGTGAAAATAATTGTAAATAGCAACCATTAGTGTAACTTGTATCACTATATTAAAATGGAACGATTTAATATGACTTATTCTAGCTCTAAAGTGATCAACTATAAGATATACCTTGATTTTAAAATCGAACAAATTTTGTGTCGTTTTATGACATATTTTCCAATATACATTTCCCATAATGTTTTTACGTTTTCCATATAGATTTCATGTTTTTTAAAATAATAAATGATACGTTTGTGTATTTTCTTCCAGCAAATATGCTCAAATCTACACAAGATCTGGGAGTCTGAAATTTTGATGATGGCAAAATGTGTTAACACATGAACAACTCCTTCAACCATCAACCTTGCTTTATTGAATCTCTAAAATGGCATTGTAGGATTGGAAATGTCACACAATTCAAGCAAATTATTTCCGATTGTATTCTCCGATATTTGGAGGTTAACTACTTATTTATACTGAGAAAAAAATGTTTTGGAGCATATATGTTCAATTTTCTGTTAACTGCATTATGTTATCGCCTGAATGGTCACCCAACAAGCTTGGGTTTTATCAACTACCAAATACAAGGCATAACTCCATAACTAACAGTCTCCAGTACTGGCTCCTTCCTGTTGAACTTCAAAAATGAAATATGATTAAGTAAAGATTTTTCTCATCTTTATTTACTTCATGATATTCTACATCATCTACATACTTTTTAAAAAACAAATGAAATAAAGAAAATGTGACTTTAGAACCTCTAAAAAGTGCTTAGACATCATAAATGGCCTAAATTTGACTAAAAAAAGGGAGTTTTCAGGTACATTTGGTGTCAAAGCTTAAACAAACCCACACTAACATATATATATTTTTTCATCGATTTCGGTAGGGTAACATGAACTTTGTAACATATCAAAAAAGAAAAAAAAGTTTAATACTAGAAATGTAGTATTTTAAAGTTTTTAGCAGTTTTTTTTCTCATTTTCCCATAGACTCCCATGTTAAAATTGTACTTCACCCCACTATCTTACAGGCGTCATATCTCGAAAAAAAACCACACCACCCCCTATTTTTTTATGCTGATGTTCCAATCATATACTTTGATCTTTTAAAAAATATAAGTCAGAAAAAAAGTGTAATACTATAAATTTGAGGAGCGAACATCCTTAAGCCTTGCAGTATTTCCCTCGCTTTGCCGTGCCAAGATAGTGGGTCGCTGCACCTGAGATCTAAAGGAAATACTGCAAGGCCTAAATCAGCCAGTAATGGAGACTGGCAAGAGTTAATATGCCTTGCATTGGGTTTAATGGGTGTCCGAAGTTTGTTCAATTATTTTAAATGACAATGGTGAGTTCTCTATGCTATACTGTCAGTCACACGTCAAACGTAGTCGTGATTGATCTGTTTGTAACACAAAATAAATAATACCTGATGGTAAGTAACACAGGAGAATGTTTACTTCAAGTGTTCCGAAGATCATTTTCAGCATACTTCAGTAAAACTAGTTAAGGGTATGTAACGGGAATGTACACAAAATATGGATGCAGATTTCAATAAGGACACAACGTTGATACCAATTTAATGAAAACCATAAACATTTACACTTAAAAGTAAGAATCTCTTGAACTGCACATTTCATTAGTCATATATAAACAGATTACAGATAAATGTGATATGTAACATCGGCCTTATAGTTATAACCCGTTGGTCTAGGCTTGTACACTGGATACTTGAACTGTGTACGGCAATATATGATTAACAAAGGTACGTGATGTGATCACACAGACAAGCTGTACTTATTTCAGGATGGTTCTGTAGACTTTGACATTTCCCTCGCATTGGTTTTCAATACCTATGAATCATTAATTTTAATGAAGTTTATGAATGTTTAGATTATGAACTGGTTTCACTGCGCAATGTATGATTATCATATCGTGATATTTGTTAATATTTACGGAATGTGTGATGTCAAAATTTTATTATTCGAGATGCTTTGTGTAACCTAAAATTTTGAAAGTAGGTGAGCAAATTGAGGGCGCAGCAGTATGGTGTTAGCTTTGATAAAAAAAATTCTTCTTCAATAATTTGTAAGAGTATTGATAAATGAATCTGCTACTGTCACTAGTGATAATAGGTGGTTGCATATTAAGGTTTTATTATGAATGTTCTTAATTTATTTAAAAAAAATTTGTTTACGCTTTCTGTTAAAACCCTTGAATTATGATATGTTGTTATGCAAATTCAAACCACATGAACTCAGTTGGTACTGCTTATGGTTATAATGTTGTGTGATGCTTCTTGGGATGTAAATATTTATCTAAATGTTTTAAAAAAATCAAAATTGAATTTAATTGTCTTCATATTGATTTTATTGGTATATTTGAATACAGAAACGAATGCATGTTTGAAAATCTTTACCTTTTAAATGTTGCACTTAGATAGATCTGTTATCTCATGTACACATGTATTTTGTTACTCAGCTGAAGAGCTGTCAATCTGTAAGAAGTCTTTTATTGTTCTGGTCACTCATTCGGGACTACTTTACTGGTTTCAGGTGAAAATAACAATATCATAATTTATCGTAATTAAAAATGATAAATTATAATGATAAATGATATAAATGATAACTAATTATAACTCAATTTTACTGTATTTGAAATAAACCAACATCTAATTGATTTATATTTGTTGGTGTTTGCCAAGCGTATATATTTTACTTTATCATTTATCGTTTGGCATTCGAAAATGTGTCCTAAATCAAGAAAATAAAACTACACAGGAATTCTAGTAAGAATATTAGATTCCATGACAGGTTAAAACACACCTCACCGAGAAAAGTATTATTTTCATTCGCAAAAGATCATATTACTCGAAATATGCAAATTTCACAAATTCGCAAAAAACCCGAGAAAACTTTGTTTTACTGTCCACAATTAGATTGTTCCAGGGATGGACACCTCAAATCTTTCAAAATAGAGCCATTGGCTCAGCAGGTCTTCAGTGCTTTATTATCTACGGTTGAAGATCTAACCAATCTCAAGAAATACATTGTTTACAAGAAAAAATGGTTTTAAGGTCATGACCCCTGTGATCCACATTTGGGGTCACAGGGTCACCAAATCTACAATTTACAATCCCATGGCAAGGGAGTCTGTACACAACATTTCAGCTTTCTAGAACCTTTCGTACTGGAGAGGAAGAAAATAGGTTTTATGGTCGTGACCCCTGTGATCCACATTTGGGGTCACAGGGTCACCAAATCTATAATTTACAATCCCCATTGACCAGGGAGTCTGTACACAGCAGTTCACCTGTCTGGATCCTTTCGTACTGGAGAAAAGGTTGAAAATAGGTTTTTAGGTCATGACCACTGTGACCTACATTTGGGGTCACAGGGTCACCAAATCTACAATTTACAATCCCTAATTGGCCAAGGAGATTGTACACAACATTTCAGTTTAAAGAACCTTTCGTACTGGAGAAGAAGAAAATAGGTTTTACGGTCGGTCATGACCACTGTGACTTACATTTGGGGTCACAGGGTCACCAAATCTACAATTTAGAATCGCCAATTGGCCAAGGAGTCTGTACACAACATTTCAGCTTTCTAGAACCTTTCGTACTGGAGAAGAAGAAGAAAATATATTTTGTTTATGTTGTGACCAATGTGACCCTATTTGGGGTCACAGGGTCACCAAATTTACAATTTAGAATCCCTATTGGCCAAGGAGACTGTACAGAAACGTTCAGCTCGAGCCTTTCTTTCCTGATGAGCTAAAAAAGGTGTTGATAAGTTAATGTGATGACTGTTCATAGCTATATAATGACATTAATATACAGATAGCTTATCATAAAGCTGCAGGCA
This sequence comes from Gibbula magus, assembly GCA_936450465.1. Lineage (NCBI taxonomy): Eukaryota > Metazoa > Mollusca > Gastropoda > Trochida > Trochidae > Gibbula > Gibbula magus. The sequence continues at coordinate 23,560,530 of OW388304.1, forward strand.
TCCATTGCCAACACAGAATAGAACTATGTGTACATATTGAAGTTTTATCTTCTTTCATTGTACATTTGACAGCTTGTGATTTTCAACTTTCAAATTTTCTATATTCGATAGAGATGCCTGCCTTCATGTCATGCAGCAAACATGAAGTTTAAAATAAAATCAACCATAATTTCAGTACAAAGGTCCGTGTGAAGATCCATCAATCGAGTTCGTTTGGCAGTAGAAATAATTTTTTGTAACTGTATTCTGTTTTTAAAAATATAGTTTTGATTGATATTTGATTTATGGACATATCAGTTTTATAGATATAGTGTAACCCAGTCCATACAGATAAGAAAACAAACATTCATCTTGTTTCTGTTTCTTTATGAGAGAAGTTCTCAACTCTCAATTTTTATGCATGGATTTCTCAAAAGTATAAAATCCAGTCCATGTACCGATCATCTTTACAAAAACTACAAATATGCTCATTCACTGGTTTTATGACAGAATGGTCCTACATTGAGAATACTAAACGACGTCCCGTTTAATAACATATTTATGAAACGAGTGAGTGGTTTGGTATTTAACGAGTGAAAGCGAGTCAGATACCGATACCATTCACGAGTTTCATAAAAATGTGGTTTTATAAATGGGACCGAGTTTAGTATTTCATTTATTACGCGCTGATTAAGTTGCACGAACTCGTCAATAAATGGGACAAACTTCATTGCGATCGCAGCGCTGATATTGTGACATCATGTTTTAACCATTATGACGTCACGTCAATCGAAAGCACGCGATGTTATTTCACTAAGTGTAATAACACGGTAGATTTATTAAACCGTGATATTTTCAACGGGTGAGTAATAAATTCACAAATCCAACATGTTTTTGTCCATGTAGGGTAAACAGGATACGACTGTGTGACTTCACACCATAAGAAAGGAACATTGCCATCCTAAGTACTGTAATCAAGTAGTGTGATATTTTGGGAATTTCTTTTTATTATTCGTAAACAATTTTAATACATCAATATGAAATCTTTCCAAATTGTGCTTTGATGCATATCTCAATTTGTAAAAGTTACATTATGTGGACATTTTCTGTTCATTGAAAGTACTCACATTGTTCGAGCATTTATTGGTATAAAAAATAGAGCCATGGGCTCTGTAGCTCATCAGGATTTCATTGATTTACTATCTAAAGTTGAATATTTAAGTTATTTAAGTTATTGTTTACAAGCAAAAGATAGGTTTTTAGATCATGACCACTGTGACCCCATTTTTGGGTCACGGGGTCACATAATTACAATTTAGAATCTCCATTGGCCAAGGAGTCTGCACACAACTTTTCAGCTCTCTAGACCTTTTGGAACTGGAGAAGAAGATGAAAATAGGTTTTTAAGGATGTGACCCCATTTGGGGTCACGGGGTCAAATAATCTACAATTTAGAATCCCCACTGACCAAGGAGTCTGCACACAACCTTTCAGCTCTCTAGACCTTTTGGAACTGGAAAAGAAGATGAAAATAGGTTTTTAAGGATGTGACCCCTGTGACCCCATTTGGGGTCACGGGGTCACGAAATCTACAATTTAGAATCCCCATTGGCCAAGGAGTCTGCACACAACTTTTCAGCTCTCTAGACCTGTTGGAACTGGAGAAGAAGATGAAAATAGGTTTTAAAGGATGTGACCCCTGTGACCCCATTTGGGGTCACGGGGTCACGAAATCTACAATTTAGAATCCCCATTGGCCAAGGAGTCTGCACACAACTTTTCAGCTCTCTAGACCTGTTGGAACTGGAGAAGAAGATGAAAATAGGTTTTAAAGGATGTGACCCCGGTGACCCCATTTGGGGTCACGGGGTCACGAAATCTACAATTTAGAATCCCCATTGGCCAAGGAGTCTGCACACAACTTTTCAGCTCTCTAGACCTTTTGAAGCTGGAGAAGAAGATAAAAATAGGTTTTTAAGGATGTGACCCCTGTGACCCCATTTGGGGTCACGGGGTCACGAAATTTACAATTTAGAATCCCCATTGGCCAAGGAGTCTGCACACAACTTTTCAGCTCTCTAGACCTTTTGGAACTGAAGGAGAAGATGAAAATAGGTTTTTAAGGATGTGACCCCTGTGACCCCATTTTGGGTCACGGGGTCACGAAATCTACAATTTAGAATCCCTATTGGCCAAGGAGTCTGCACACAACTTTTCAGCTCTCTAGACCTTTTGGAACTGAAGGAGAAGATGAAAGTAGGTTTTTAAGGATGTGACCCCTGTGACCCCATTTTGGGTCACGGGGTCACGAAATCTACAATTAAGAATCCCCATTGGCCAAGGAGTCTGCACATAAAATTTCAGCTCTGTGGAATCATTGGTTCTGGAGAAGAAGTCGAAAAAGCGAAAAGTTTACGGATGGACGGATGGACGGATGGACGGATGGACGGATGGACGGATGGACGGACGCCGGACACCATGCCATGCCATAAGCCCATCGGGCCTTTCAGGCCTGATGAGCTAAAAATTACATCTCACACACATACTAATGTTTAAACAGAAACGTCAATCTCACAAAATCACATTATATGAAGTGAGAACAAAAATATTAAAAAAAGGTTTATATTGATCAATAATTAATCATTGAAAGCAAAATCTCAGTAATCTTCAAGGTAATTCGAAGCTTGATAGACATTAACCTCTTGTGAGGGTTAAAAACATATCATCCTGTAGCAAAGGTTCCCAGCTTAGGGCTGTCTGATGGACCTATTTAAACTGCATGCACTGATATTGACAAAGTGCCTGTATATTGATAGAATACTTCATTCTCTTCACACAGAGGTTACTCCCTTGAGATTTGCGATCTTAATTCTCTTCTACAAGGGCGGATTTCTTGGCTAGGAATGGAGAGTCCTGAAGTCCATTTGAAGTTAGTTGTGCAATCAGTGACACTGTTGTAAAGGTGACATTTAAGAATTACACGTCATAATGCTATTATGGAAGCGGAAAATAGGATAAACGTTTTCACCTTTTATGTGTTTTCCTCGATGTATGATGTCGTGAAAACAATTGATCATAAACATGCTGATAATTTGTGATAAATATGGAAGCTTGATCAGAGACAAAAACTGAAAAAAGTTTATTTGTAGTATTTTAGACACATTCAAAGTACATAAGCTTATTAGAAAGACCCTTCACAGTCAAATGCTAAGATCTAAGTAGCCGATGTAAGATGTGTTTTCACTGGACAAGAAGCAGGGATACATAAGGAACCGCTTTTCCTGGAACCAAGATATATGGCCTGATATAACAGAGGTTAGCATCGGAAATCTGAAGGGAGTAACCCCTGTGGGAAGAGAAAGATAATACTTGGGTGGAATGTAAACTGTAAAATACCTCTCAAACATGAAAGAATAATATGAAATTTATATAAGAAATATATTTGCAAATCAACACTTTACGTCATGTTATTAAGTCAAATTGTTCTGAATGACACTCAAATATAACACTTAAGATAAACCATTATTAAGAAACACTTGTCAGTCATAAGCTGCAGATATGGAAACACTTCAATAATACTGATATGAACTCAAACATTGCACAAAGCCATTTCATGATATAAAATGAAAACCATTCACTAACAATAACAAGGTTGAAGCATACATAAAATCATGTCAACACATAATCAAAAGTCGTTTTTCCTATGCATAACAAACAAATATATTAACATTCATAAAATTATTTTTTTAAAATAATTGTATATCATTTATAATGAGACAAACACATCTTTCAGAACCGTTATATTTGAATGCTCATAATCCTTTGACAATGGACATTTTGTAAAGATCAAGAAATTAATTTTGTCTGGTCTAAGAGAAGTTTGCCTTGAATATACCGGGTACAATTCTTTGCATACAATTCACCACTGTCAGCTATTGCAATAATGGCCTGGGGCTGTAGAAGAAAATGAAAAAAACCTTTTAAGGTCATGACCCCTGCTAATTATTATCAAAATTGGTTACACATAAATCAAAAACATTCGTTATGAATATCATACACCTTTGCATTATATTGTTTTAATTCTTAATTGCATTATGGCAATACCAACATTTATTACATAATGAATAGGAGCCTCAGTTTTTGAAAATCCAAATTTTTTTATAGGCTCCATTTCAATACTTAATAAATTGGTGAATTTTTTTTAGTAAATTCTTTTTCTGTAAACTGAAATAGGCTTTTAGGTTATGATCCCTGTGACCCATATTTGGGGTCACAGACTCACCAAATTTACAATTTAGAATCCCTTACAGCCAAGGAGTCTGTACATAAAATTTCAGCTCGCTAGAGCCATTGGGACTGGAGATGAAGATGAAAATAGCATTTTAGGTCATTGCCTCTGTGACCCAATATTTGGGGTCTCACTGTCACCAAATTTACAATTTAGAATCCCCTTCAGTAAAGGAGTATGTACATAAAATTTCAGCTCTCTACGTTCATTGGGACTGGAGAAGAAGATGAAAATAGTTTTTTTTAGGTAATGACCCCTGTGAGCCACACTTGGGGTCACAGGGTCACCAAATCTACAATTTAGAATCCCTTTCAGCCAAGGAGTCTGTACATAAAATTTCAGCTCTCTGGAGTCATTGGTTCTGGAGAAGAAGATGAAAATAGCTTTCAAGGTTATGACCCCTGTGACCCACATTTGGGGTCACAGGGTCACCAAATTTACAATTTAGTATCCCCTTCAGCCAAGGAGTCTGTACATAAAATTTCAGCTCTCTGGAGTCATTGGTTCTGGAGAAGAAGTCGAAAAAGCGAAAAGTTTACGGACGGATGGACGGACGACATCCCATGCCATAAGCCCATCGGGCCTTTCAGGCCAGATGAGCTAAAAATGTGAAATGTCTACCGACGACGACAATGCCACAAGCCCATCTGGCCCTTCAAGCATAAGATGAGCTAATAATTCAACATAAACTGTTCATAAACAATAAAAACATTTTTGTCTACATGCCGTGTTCACACACAAAGAGTCGACATAAAAGGGTCTTGTTCATGCGGATAAAAATAAGAAACATTTGTCATGGTCATCTCATACAAAAAGTACATAAGACAAAATGATCTAATCATTCTTCAGAAGTGTTGTGAAAAGCGCTGTTTCCAATCCTGTTCCTATGCAAATACCTGAAAGACATATTGACATTTGACTTAATGTGTCTTTGTTGATATACAGAGGTGAATCCATGTATTTGATGGACACATTTATGGTAAGTTTTATTTATCAAGTTAATATCTATTTAGAAGATGATTAGTTGAATGTATTGAATTTCAGCAATTCATCGTTTATAAGGTATTTAATATCTTAGCAAAATTTCCACATTTTACCATGACAACAAAACATTGTACTTCTGTCACAAAGGGTCCCTAAAAAGAACTTCAGAAAACAAAAAAAATTTTTTACATGCCAATCATGTACAAAAATTAACTCATATGATCCAAAATTGTCAAGGTCAAATAATTCCTAGCATTCAAACTATTCCTACTATGAGAGGCATTTTAGAAGCTGGTATGATGAATGAGAACAAGTTCTACGGATAGTCAACTTCTTTATTACATTCATAGCAATAAAGAAGTTGACTATCCATAGAACTATTATCAAACTCCAGAGGTTGTCCCTACAAATGCCATCTCAAGTCTGATGGTTGAACAATGTACTTATCTTCAACCAACTCCCCTTGGATTTACCAGCAATATCCTATATAAAAGTAAAGACATACCGATTGTGATGAAGAGCGCGGTCAGGTTGATGCAGAGTTCCCGATCCTCGTCAGGAAACTTGTCACTGTGGAGCAGGATGTAGAAGATGTTGACGTAGGAGGCTCCACCTAGCAGCCCGACAAACACCATGAATGCAGGCAGCACCGCTACTGGTAGAAACTTGTACTGTAAGTGAGAGCACAAAATTACATGAGTTTCGTATAAGTCATATGGCACACTGTAATAATTTCTTTATTGCCCATTCTAATCCGTAAAAATAGCTAGCTATTGAAGTCGCATTTGCTAGGCAAATGTGATATGTGCACATCTGCTCATATTGAAAATATTAACTCGGTTATTTCCAATCATGTGGATAATATAAGTTGATCTTAACTCTGATCTCAACATCTCTACGACTCACATGGACATCGAAGATCCAGATGAGCATGTTGATGAGTTGGAGTAGAGAGAGGATCTCCACCCGCTGGATCTGGACAAGTTGGACCGAGGACCGCGACACAAACACTCCAGCCTGAAACATTATAGTGGTGTCCTTTCTATGGCTTACACAACTGGGGTTACCTTATACCGCAATGTTTCACCACTCACTAATTCTAACTATCTGTTTGATAAGAAAACAAGATTTTCTGGATAACAGCTTCTGTATTGTTAAGATACACATAAAACACAACAAAACACAATTAACTTTATATGGGGGACTTTTTTTTCATTTAAAAAAAATCTGATGAATATTTTTGAACAAATCATATTGATAACTTAGGGTGGGTTTTTTCAGTATTTTTATTATATTTTACAATTTATACCGGTATATGTTCATGGTGCTCATAGCATATACACTGTTATAGAAATCACATCACTTATTTTAACATGCATTGTCCCTCTGGTATACAAAAATAGAGCCATGGGCTCTGTAGCTCATCAGGGTTTTATGATTTACTATCTAAAGTTGAATATTTAAGTTATTTGAGTTATTGTTTACAAGCAAAAGATAGGTTCTTAGATCATACCCCATTTGGGGTCACAGGGTTACATAATCTACAATTAAGAATCCCCATTGGCTAAGGAGTCTGCACACAACTTTTCAGCTCTCTAGACCTTTTGGAACTGGAGAAAAAGATAAAAAAAGGTTTTTAGGGATGTGACCCCGGTGACCCCATTTGGGGTCTCGGGGTCACATAATCTACAATTTAGAATCCCCATTGGCCAAGGAGTCTGCACACAACTTTTCAGCTCTCTAGACCTTTTGGAACTGGAGAAGAAGATGAAAATAGGTTTTTAATAGGGTTGGGTACCACGAACATTTCAGTACCGCGGTATACCTATTTTTTTGCCCAAGTACCACGGTATTTACCACGATATACCGTGCTTGAAATGAATAGGATCAGGTTGTGTATAATATACAGGTAGAATTGTTCCAGATGTCTTTTTATTCAGAACTCAGTATAATAGAAGACCAAAGATGAAAAATTCAAAAGTAGATAAAATCATAACTATCATTTCAAGTTTTTCTTAAGGAATATCAGCATATCAACATGCAACCAATCAGTTAGCAAATTGCAGACACTTTCATTAGAGATGTATTACATTCAAACTACATCAGATAACAACAGTTTAAAGAACCATTTAAAGAATAGTTACTTTTATTAGTAAGATATTAAATTTTCTGACAAATATCATTCTGTAAAAGGTATTTTTTTCTAATGATAAAAACCCCGGTTTTCTCCAACGTACCACGGTACGTACCACTTGATCGAAAAACCACGGTTTTCCGGTATACCGGTAAAACCACCCATCTCTAGTTTTTAAGGATGTGACCCCGGTGACCCCATTTGGGGTCACGGGGTCACATAATCTACAATTTAGAATCCCCATTGGCTAAGGAGTCTGCACACAACTTTTCAGCTCTCTAGACCTTTTGGAACTGGAGAAGAAGATGAAAAAAGGTTTTTAGGGATGTGACCCCGGTGACCCTATTTGGGGTCTCGGGGTCACATAATCTACAATTTTGAATCCCCATTGGCCAAGGAGTCTGCACACAACTTTTCAGCTCTCTCGACCTTTTGGAACTGGAGAAGAAGATGAAAAAAGGTTTTTAGGGATGTGACCCCGGTGACCCCATTTGGGGTCTCGGGGTCACATAATCTACAATTTAGAATCCCCATTGGCCAAGGAGTCTGCACACAACTTTTCAGCTCTCTAGACCTTTTGGAACTGGAGAAGAAGATGAAAATAGGTTTTTAAGGATGTGACCCCGGTGACCCCATTTGGGTCACGGGGTCACATAATCTACACTTTAGAATCCCCATTGGCCAAGGAGTCTGCACACAACTTTTCAGCTCTCTAGACCTTTTGGAACTGGAGAAGAAGATGAAAAAAGGTTTTTAGGGATGTGACCCCGGTGACCCCATTTGGGGTCTCGGGGTCACATAATCTACAATTTAGAATCCCCATTGGCCAAGGAGTCTGCACACAACTTTTCAGCTCTCTAGACCTTTTGGAACTGGAGAAGAAGATGAAAATAGGTTTTTAAGGATGTGACCCCGGTGACCCCATTTGGGGTCATGGGGTCACATAATCTACACTTTAGAATCCCCATTGGCCAAGGAGTCTGCACACAACTTTTCAGCTCTCTAGACCTTTTGGAACTGGAGAAGAAGATGAAAATAGGTTTTTAGGGATGTGACCCTGGTGACCCGATTTGGGGTCACAGAGTCATGAAATCTACAATTTAGAATCCCCATTGGCCAAGGAGTCTGCACACAACTTTTCAGCTCTCTAGACCTATTGGAACTGAAGAAGAAGATGAAAATAGGTTTTTAAGGATGTGACCCCTGTGACCCCATTTGGGGTCTCGGGGTCACGAAATCTACAATTTAGAATCCCCATTGGCCAAGGAGTCTGCACATAAAATTTCAGCTCTGTGGAGTCATTGGTTCTGGAGAAGAAGTCGAAAAAGCAAAAAGTTTACGGATGGACGGATGGACGGAAGGACGGATGGACGGATGGACGGATGGACGGACGCCGGACACCATGCCATGCCATAAGCCCATCGGGCCTTTCAGGCCTGATGAGCTAAAAATGAAAACTTTGCAGAAGGGTCATTGCAATTATATTATTGGGGAAAGGTTTTAAAAAGGTCAGATGAACATGATGACAACTTCCAGTGATGTTCTTCTAAAGTTTCTCGACAGTTCTGGAGTGATAGTGGAAGGTTTTTGGGGAACATACAGATTTCTGTTCATAATTTCAACCTTCATACATCAACATCAAAGTTACGGTAAGTTAATTGCTGACGACCCGATGCAATTTAAAACGTAACATGTTCAATGTAAAAGTAAGTCACCTGATAACACAACTGTAGAGCTGCGTATAATTCAGGACAACCGACATCGTACTCTGACTTGGGTCGAGCTTTAGCAGCACATCCTCTAGCCACATACTCAAACACATACACCGCACACAACTGGACAACAACATGCATTATGATCAAACAACACAACATCTCAATTAAATCCTGAAAGGTCACAGATCTCCATCGAAAGTGAGCAATACAAACAAAAGAATGATTTTCCTCTAAGTGTGATGAAATTGATGTTTTGAAAATTCCATTTCATACGTATTTCTTTGCAATCTAATAGCACCATTAAAGACAATCAATAGATATGAGTCATGTATGTCTATAGAAATTTGTTCTGGCTATTGAATAACAACGCAAACATGAGCACAACTCACATACTGGTAACCCATGCCTGTAGTTAGACCATCTTCAAATAGCATTAATTAACTTAAAATCAATTATGTCAATAATTAACAATCACTTTCAATAGACATGGAGTTTTAACCCTTAAAAGGCACAACATCACCACATTGGTAAATTCCGCATACAAATTTTTAAGTTCAAAGTCATCAGGTTTTCAAATTATGCCCAAGAAATGAAACAAAGTTGGAAAATATTGTTATTTTGGGTCAATATTTTTTAAAATAATTACCATCTCGGAAAAGAAGACACAACACCCATAAGATACATACCAAATTTGAAGATTCGAAGTCATCCAGTTTTCGAGTTATGCTCCGGGAATGAACAAAGTCCAAAATATCCTATCGTTTTTTGTCAAAATTATTTGAACTTATACAACAGCACCATAGTTATCGAGGAATTTGGAATTTCTTACATTTGAGGCCATCCAAATGATGAGTTTTAAACATCTCCATATTCTTTTCAACGCAGGTTCCTTTGCAGCTTCAACAGAATTACTTGTCTCACTCTCATCAACAGTATCTGAAATAAAGAGAAATGACGGGCAGTAATAACTTACTGGGGTGGGGTGGGGTTGGGGTGGAGTTGAGTGGAGTGGGGGTGGAGTTGAGTGGAGTGGGGTGGGGTGGGGTGGAGTGGGGTGGTGTGGACTGGGTTGGGGTGGGGTTGAGTTCGTGGAGTGGGTGGAGTGGGTGGAGTGGGTTGAGTGGGTGGAGTGGGTGGAATGGGTGGAGTGGGGTGGATATCAAAGTATATGCAGTATATGAAACACAAGCCTCCTCTGACAGCCGTAACATGGTTTTTAAGATTTTGCCATTTGCACTGACAAAATCACTTTTTTGGGGTTGGCTCACAGCTCACAGCGTATGAGGTACTTTTTAATTCACACCCCTTCCCCCCTCCTCGCCTCCAATTCCTACGCCTATGTGAAGTCACAATACTTCAAAACTGACTATATAGGGTCTTGGTTCTAACCTGTTGATGCCTTGTTTAGTATAGGTGTTTTCTCGTCAACTTTGTTGTTGTCAGGTGGATCGTTAACAACAACAGCACCTGTCTGGTGGGCGTCGACCTTTATAATCAGGAAGTATGCCAACCAGTACACAATAACCACAGGGGTTGTGAACAGGAAGGCATATCTGAAAGGTGTGGAGGAAAATGATTAAAGTGACATTGACTTTCAATCCTCAATATATTTGTGCAAAATACAACATATGCTGACTATAAGTTCAAATAATTTCACTTGATATTCAGCTATTGCCAAATATATGATAAGCTTGTTTCCAATGATCCAATGAATAAAGCTACAGCATTATAGATGTTCAGAAACGGAAACTACACCTCCCATTTACATGCACAGTAGTTATATGCCCTATTAAACAATACCAACCCAGATTTGGCTTTTTGCCTGTTGTATATAAGTTTCCAAATTTATGTTTGAAGAAATGGCGCACACCAGCCACGGTGCATTGTCCGTTTACGATCACAGATACAATCACTTTAACATGCATGGAATGTAGAGCAATAGGCAATATTTGTTGTATGATGTGGCAAGGATTCTAACTAGCACTTACTTTGTTAATGTGTGAAGCTTGCTTGTTTTATCACCTCCATTTCCAACTGTACACCCTGTGGTTAATAAGATTTATAAGAAGCAAAATTATGAAGCACAATCTCATTGAAATCAGATCATTGATTCGTTTCTAGGCCTATTTGCTAATTTGGGTTGTCACTCATCTATGACTTGATGGAATCCCGTAGAGATCCGTGTCCACAGGAAGTTATAATCTTACCAACCACTGTGATGCCTTCAAATTTTTGAAAGTAACCTAGAAGTTTCAACATCGCTTTTCTGAAAAACCTTGCTTAGAGAATACCTTAACAGAATTGCCACAGAAAGATCTGAATGTTTGCAATATAGCAGTGCACATTTAGCCCTCCATAGCTTATCTCCGTCAGAAGAAACAGTGATTCACCATGGCTGCAAGCGAATGTGACACACCGAAATGCATACATGTACTGTCGCACACAAACTATGTGTGCTTTACAGATTTTTAAATTCTCGACAGAAACTCTTGTGGATAAAAAAGCTGAAATCTGATTGGTCGGATAATGGTCGGCCCTACCAGCTGATTAGCTGTCAATTTCGTGGTCATTTCCTGTAAGTAACTTCCTGTGGGGGTTTCCTGTGGACACCAGATTCTGTCAGGTCATACATAGATTAGTGACAACTCAAATTTGCTAATAAGCCAAGGGAACAAATCAATGATCTGATTTTAATGAGATTGTATGAAGCATCAAGACAAAGGTGACAGATGACAAAACATCATGAACAATCTGAGAACTAGATAAGACAATTGAAATTAAATGGACTAAAGTGAAATTACTTGCTACAAAACCGAGCTCAATTCCAACAAGAAAAAATAGAGCCATGGCCTCTGTAGCTCATCAGGAGATAATAAGTGGGGTATGTTATGGAGTGGACTTTATAGCAATGTGCAGATAATGGAATGTAGTAATAAGAATCTAGGTAGTGAAACGATTAAAGCAGTTTAAAAATATTTTGTTACCATAACTTTGCCAATCTGCTATATATATGTGTTGAAAGAGCAACACAAAGCTTGGAAATAAATTGCTGGTATCAAACATATAATAATGTGGTGGAGAGATCATACTATTTTTTAAGATCGTACACACATTATATAATAATGAATATACCGGGTACAATTCTTTGCATACAATTCACCACTGTAAGCTATTGCAATAATGGCCTGGGGCTGTAGAAGAAAATGAAAAAAAACTTTTTAGGTCATGACCCCTGCTAATTATTATCAAAATTGGTTACACATAAATCAACATTCGTTATGAATATCATACACCTTTGCATTATATTGTTTTAATTCTTAATTGCATTATGGCAATATCAACATTTATTACATAATGAATAGGAGCCTCAGTTTTTGAAAATCCCATTTCTCATAGGCTCCATTTCAATACTTAATAAATTGGTGAATTTTTTTTAGTAAATTCTTTTTCACCATTTCTTATAGGCTCCATTTCAATATTTGATAAAATGGTGATATTCTATGAATAAATTCTTTTTTAGAGTCAGTGGAAGACTAAAGCAGTCTCACGCACAGTCTATGATAACACAGTGCTGCACAGAAGTTTGAAGTAACCTGAAACCTCTGTGTAACTATCAGTTTTCATTCTTCTGCCAGGAAGAGGTCAACACAATGCAATTACATAACATGCAGACACTGGACTCACAGCCAGTAAAATTTATATGTTAGATGCAGTTTTTCCTACAATTAATTATTTTTCTGTACTGGAGAAGATGATGAAAATAGGTGTGATGTCACAATCTCATATAGCTACTTCTTTTATAGTCCTATGTTATCACCAGTCATCACTGGTCATATTCAGTTCACATATCTCATGTGAAATGAAAAAAATTAATTCCTCTTCAAGTTATTCCTTCAAAGGGTATTCAATAGTTCTCATTTCAAATAGATTCACATTAAACATGTCCATGATGTAGACATCTATCTCATTTCTTGTTCCTATTGAATAAAATTAACTGCAAAGTTAATAGAAAACTAAATCAGTTATAAAGTATAAAATATGATATAAATAAGGTATACCAAATTGACTTGTACTGGAAATTCTCATTAATTAATTAAATAATTCTCCAAATAATTACACAATATCATGAGATATTAAAAAACTCCATTATTTACTCTTAAATTACAAAGAACATAATATTAGATTTAATAAAAGATTCTGTATTAAGTCTTTAGAATACTTTTAGACTTGTGTACCTTTATCAGCAAATTCACTTGCAGAACTCTCACATCAGAAAGATGAAATGCCTTTAACTCAGCTGTTTTCTTTAAAATTACCTCCCTTACCTACTTACTGATTGAAGTGCACATATAATCTCAGAAAGATGCTGTAAACTGAAATAGGCTTTTAGGTTATGATCCCTGTGACCCATATTTGGGGTCACAGACTCACCAAATTTACAATTTAGAATCCCTTACAGCCAAGGAGTCTGTACATAAAATTTCAGCTCGCTAGAGCCATTGGGACTGGAGATGAAGATGAAAATAGCATTTTAGGTCATTGCCTCTGTGACCCAATATTTGGGGTCTCACTGTCACCAAATTTACAATTTAGAATCCCCTTCAGTCAAGGAGTATGTACATAAAATTTCAGCTCTTTACGTTCATTGGGACTGGAGAAGAAGATGAAAATAGTTTTTTTTAGGTAATGACCCCTGTGAGCCACACTTGGGGTCAAAGGGTCACCAAATCTACAATTTAGAATCCCTTTCAGCCAAGGAGTCTGTACATAAAATTTCAGCTCTCTGGAGTCATTGGTTCTGGAGAAGAAGTCGAAAAAGCGAAAAGTTTACGGACGGACGGACGGACGGATGGACGGACGCCATCCCATGCCATAAGCCCATCGGGCCTTTCAGGCCAGATGAGCTAAAAAGTGAGCATGGCTCACATACCCCCGCCATCCGCTATCTGTCCATTGAGAATCATAGATGTGAAGGTTACTATGTTTAAAAAACAGCTTCAAGCATCATAGTATTGTCCAAAATAATTTAAGGAACTGACTGTTATTACAAAATTTCATTCACCCAGATGTAATATTTTTCAGGTAACTTAATTTTTCCCATTAGAGCATCACACCAGTAATTTGTACCAAGTTCAATTACAGATTCAAGGGCTTCATAACTCCGTAAAAAATAATATTTCGGAACTGGACTGTGAACTCGATGAAGAGTATCATCTGGACTACCTACATGTAAAATTTCATTCACCTAGATGTAATAGTTGCCGAGAAAACTTGTCCCCATTGCAGCATCATAGTTCTTTTGATACTAAGTTCAATTTCGGATTCAAGGGCCATAACTCCGTAAAAAATAATATTTCGGAAGTGGTTTTCGAACTCGATAAAGAGTATCATCTGGACTACCTACATATTAAATTCCATTCACCTAGATGTAATAGTTTCCGAGAAAACTTGTCCCCATTGGAGCATCACAGTTCTTTTGGTACTAAGTTCAATTTCGGATTCAAGGGCCATAACTCCATAAAATAGTATTTCGGAAGTGGTTTTCGAACTTGATAAAGAGTATCATCTGGACTACCTCCATATTAAATTCCATTCACCTAGATGTAATAGTTTCCGAGAAAACTTGTCCCCATTGGAGCATCACAGTTCTTTTGGTACTAAGTTCAATTTCGGATTCAAGGGCCATAACTCCATAAAATAGTATTTCGGAAGTGGTTTTCGAACTCGATAAAGAGTATGGACATGAGTACTCACAACCAAAATTTCATTCACAGTTGAACAGTATCCGAGAAAACTTGTCCCCATTGAACACAATAAAACTAAGTCCAAAAAATTGAAAATTGTCTGTGCGCGATCGGAAGAACATGGTTAACAACTGTACAAAGTTTGGTTGATGTAACTTCGACGGTTTTTGAGAAAATTGACTGGACGGAAGGACGGACGGACATATCTTTCCAAATAGCTTCAGTTAAATATTCCTGTGTATGACTTTTGCTTTGAAAACTATGCCTAATGTCTATATTGATTAATATTTAAATACTGTAAACACCTAAGGTTGAACAACCACTGTGCAACATTACCAAAAATGATTGATGCATGTTTGAAAATAAAAGTTTAGAGACTATTTGTAAATGATTACCAAAGATGATGTAGATAGTGGAGCCGAGAAGTCCGGCCATCCCCGTCCCACTTGACCAAGCGTTGATCAGCTTACTGGGGAAGAAGGAGAGGAAGCCCAGTGTTACACTGAAAATAAACAGATTTGGAAACAAATTATTCAGGCCCCAGACTCATGATGCAACGTAAGACCAATTCTTTACACCATCACATATTTTGCTTAGCATATACCATTTATATCATAGCTCAAGTTCACCTTTAAACTTTGATCAATAAACATGATAATGAGGTTCACAACAAAATAATATAATCAGATTTTTAAAATGCAGAGTCAACAAGATGCTGACCTTCGAGGAAATCTGTTGAGCTAAGATTTGTATATGATCCCGGAACAAGGCTAATAATGACTTAACCCTCTCCCAGAATATTATGGGAAAGTCTATCTTTAGCCAGGGGCGAATCTTGGATTACCATCTTTCGAATTTAAAGAATTGGCCATTCAGGATGGTTTTGTTTCATCGCCAATGTTATAAGCAAAGTTAGCATATTTTGTCAACAATCTGCAATTATATGAGAACAAAGGCTAAATTTCTGCTTTATTCTGTAGCTTGGGATAAATACCAAAGTGTTTATAAAGACACTATGCTATCAGAAAGTCAGAGAAATACTTTGTTTGGACAAGAACATTTTTACTCACTTTTCTCCAAAAGCAGCACTGGACCCTACAACGACCTGACAAACACAAGAGAAAAAGGTTTTGAAATGTCCAAGACATTACTTTTTCAAAGTTGATTTAAAGAATCTTAAACCTAAAAGACACTCACAATGCAGGCCAGTGCAAATCCGAAACTGAAGGAGTACGCAACACCAAACAAACCTGCAACACAAAACAACAGTATCAAACTTCGGGAAAATATTTTGTACCTGTTTTTCCAGTGATAATCACAAATGGAAGTGATTGAAAGGACATTGTTCATTAACATATCATTCAGCTAAAAAGTGAGCGTGGCTCACTAATACCCCCGACTGTTTGACATCTTTATTTCCTTATAGAGAGAGGTCTCTGTATAAGCTATGAAATGTAATTGCTAAGTTTAAATTGTTTGTGAAAAGGGTAGGACAAAATTAATCTCTTCATGTAAAATAGGTGGTTTTGGAAAAGTAGGAGTAAGAATAACTTGAAAAGGAAGGGATAACATAATAAACTTCTGCCATTACCACTACAAAAATTTGACAAAAATTCACCAATTTAGTTTCGCACTGTACCTCTCCTAGTGGTGAAGAAGACATGTGCCAAATTTTAAAAGGATGAGATAAATAGTTCTTCTGTAAACGATCCCACACAAAATGTCTTCGGACAGACGGACGGACAGAATCGTTGGTATTACTATATACCCCAAACCGTTGATCAGGGGTATAATAAACCAATGCAAGTACAAGATATGAGTTGTTATAGCCCAACAACTGTACATATCATGACTCAAACCAGTCTCTATCATTAGCTAACTTAAAACTTGCTGCATTTTGTCACATTTTCTGTGCCAGAATTCCTGATTGCACTACCAAGTCCACATGCAGCACGCCGCTATACTGACATAGAAATTGCAACAAGGCTTAAATTAGCCAGTGATAGGGATTGGAGCAATGTATGCCATATGGGGGAAGTCAATAACTGTAAGGCAGAAAGCATATTACTCACCGATCAGCATAAGGCAGCCATTCACTATGAACCTCAATCTGAAGGAAACTCTCAACAAGAAGAACGTGTTTAGAGCTGAAATAAACAAAGAGAGCTGACTGTTCATGACTTGTTTTATCACATGTAAATAACATATCAAACATTTCTCTTTTCTCCATAGCAATTTACATAAAACGTATTTATTACTGGTCAATGCATCATTGATATCATTTATTAAATCCTCAATGGAGTGAAGTAAATTGATTGTATATGTCTTAAAATAATCATAATCAAATAAAACCTACCTTTTACTATAGCTGAGAGAGCTACATTGGCCCCGAACACAAGACCTACTAGATTACCCTGGTTGAAACTGAAATATACAAAATGATCATATAAAGAATAGATGCTTATAATGAAAAGATTTGTTTCTGTTAACATGAGTGAATGTTTAAAATATAGCAAGAGAACCACGAGCACTGTTAATATTCAGCAGATCTTGCTGCTCTTCATCTTCTAAATGCCATTCAAAGACATAAGACATATTTAGTAAGTGTCCCTGTCATAAATACCTCCCCTTCTGAGTTCTAAAGGAGAAGTCGAAAATATTAACAGTTTTCGGATGAGGGACATACGACAACCTATATCATTTGCCCACCTGGCATCAAAAGACCTGGAGGCTAAACATGTTTTGACACCAACCGGTTCATATTTTTTTAAGTAAAGTATTGATCCATTAGATGCATTGTTCATCTAAACAAGATAACAGAACGGATCATAAAACTAAATCATTACCTTGAATCCAACATTCTATATTTTACAATCACAAAAGAAAATATTTTCAGGAGTATAATACTTGATAAAAAAATTACTTCGAAACGATGGTTGAAATGGATGAAACAGTTGGTTCATAAAAAATTTAATTTTTGTTTTACGTGTGTGCAATTGTGCTGGCTGCTGAGTTGACGATCACATAGGGGAGGTTGTTGACAGTGCCCAACAGGAAAAGGCCAATCTGTAACGCATATAAATAGTGGGTCAAACAATCTAGTCATGAAAATTTACATCTACAATTTCAATCACAAATGGTTGCAAATAGTAAAAAAACAAAACAACTCTTGCTACAAGAATTACCTGATAATTGCCAGGAAAATGGAAACATGGAAAACATTGATGAACTTCTAGTTTGTAGTACATCAAATAAAAGAGTGATAATTTGACCAATGAGAACAAATTCAATTAAATATAATAAAATGAAAGCGTTTTTGCTTGTACTGATACAAATCTGTACAAATCTCTCCATCTCTCCATCTCTCAACACATAGAATACATAAAACTATTTATAAATATTTAAAGGTGCATCCATTGTGTTTCATGAAATTTGATTTGGCTTTAATACATTCCAACACACCATATGTGCTGTTTACAGTACAAATAAATTCACTCAGTTTGCATATTTATCCCCAATCGCCAACTATATCATATTCCAATTAAAATCGAATAACATCATTATGCATGGGTAGTTATGCACAGTAGTTATATGATCTATTAAACATTATCAACCTATTTGTCATTTTGTCTGTTATAATTTATAAATAAAATTCCAAAATTACGAGTGACTCATTTGCGCGCGTCAATCGGGCTGCATTGTTCGGTTTTTGATCAATATCGTCAATATTCCGAGTCGATTTCATCAAAATGGTAGTTTTCGGCAACAGTGGGTACTTCTTGATAAAGTAACACCATTCATAACAATATACGATCCCAAACAACACAATGATGGATGCGATTTACATTATTAAAGGAGAGTAAACATTAAATAGATTACGTTTCCTTGAATTGGATGTAATAATTCACAAACTTACCCAATTTCTAAGATTGCTCATGATTAGGTAAACTGTTACCACTAATTTTTTTTTCTTAAAAGACGACTTTCACACAGTCTGCATAAAATTTTTCCCAAAGTTCTGTCTGTATGTTTTTACTTCATTGCGCGAATAACGACTGTTAAAGTGAGACAGAAATTGCCACAGATTAGTTATATTCAACCATCCAAAAATAATATGTGTGGTAACATCGCAACATTATTTTCCTGTTCAGTTTTTCTTCCCCATTTGGCTGTGGCTTCTTATTTTCAAGCAGACAGTTCTGTCATGTGATACCAAAGGGCGGTAACTCTCATTGTTTACTTTGAGTAGAATATACTCACATAAATATTCATTATCTCAATGTAAAGGTTCGATTCACATAACGGAGATGGATGAAAATAATATGTTGTGAAAAGGGTGTTACAGTATTTATACGTTAAAAAACCTCATAAAAATGGTGTTTTGCAGATTTTCTGCAAATCATAAGCAGATTGTTTTCTATATAGCTGCAAATGAATTATCTTATCTTATCTTATCTTATGCCTATATATTTATAGTTTCTTTCTTTCTATGTATGTGCATTTTAAAAAGATATACTGTGTTTATACATTTTAAATGGATTTAACATGTCATATCTGTTGTGATATTCTCAAATGCAATGTCTGTTCAAGTGATTAAACCAGGATGTTCATTAACTCAGAATACGTTTGAACAAATTCAAAATATTAGTAAAAATAAAGACAGGATTATCTGACTCGAAACTTATAAAATGCTATTCATAATTCCATAATACTTAAATAAAATGCAATCCTATCAACATGTTTGTTGTTATGAAGAAACACATGTTAATTCACGTAAAGAAAAATAAACTTATCTATAAATAATATTTTCGTAAAAATAAAATAACGGTACGCGTATTATCTTTATGCACATAATTACTTCGCGGAATATCATGACGTAAACAATTGCGTGACGTCACAGACTCAACACGGCGCAATGGCGGAAGAGTCGGATAATTTTATCTGGCTCTTGACGCAAGAATCTATTGGTCATCATGAAAGAGCGAAAAAGTAAGTTAATCTGAAAACCTTAAACAAAATGCTAATTTGAAATTTGGCCATATTCAAAGAATAATAATTTAACTTCGTGATTAATGCTAAATGATTTGATGCTAGAACTTTGTAAAACTGTGTTAAGTTCATGTAGACAGACAGACAGACAGATAGTTTATTTATGTCTCACCTCAACATAATATTCAATACAAATACAAATCAAAGTATTAAAAAGTTGAGCCATTCCCTAAGGAATTACGAGAGATGTATGTATGTGAATCTCGAATAAAGTGTAAGGAATCAATCAAATATATTTGGTTTTAATCACATTATTTGTCAGTCAATGTTGACGATAAATGTCCAATGGGTATACAATATTGCATTTGCATTAAACAAGTTATGCTTGTATTGAGTATATTTGTTTGATTTTTAAAAGTATAGATAGACTATTTATGAAAATAGAGTCATGATAGTAATGTAACAAATAAACCACTAGGACTAAAGCATGTAACTTACAATAACGATAATGAGTGGAATTTTAGAATCCTATTTGGCCCATCATTCGGGACTTATTATACGGAATTGGGGTATTGCTTTCTTTCTTGCCATAATATACAACTTGTGAGTTTTTCAATTTAAAAATATTATCATTAATTAAGTAAACCTAACACCTGAAGTATCAAACATCAAGTCTTAAATGCCATCGCGAGTATA
The DNA here is from genome assembly GCA_936450465.1 of Gibbula magus. NCBI lineage: Eukaryota > Metazoa > Mollusca > Gastropoda > Trochida > Trochidae > Gibbula > Gibbula magus. The sequence continues at coordinate 23,581,059 of OW388304.1, forward strand.
TCATAACGACACACGTATGTTGAAGTTAAACGACGGAACAAAACCCAGGAGTACAACAAATTGAAAGAAAAACATATTAGGGACAAAAGCAAGAACATTTGTTGTGTGTCAGTTAGAACTGTATCTGTTTATGATATAGCTTGCATACAATTTTTTAGATTTATATATAATACGTAATATACATCTTGAGAATGTCAGTTCAAATACAAACCATATTTCATTTTAAATGTCACAGACTTACTCAATACTGCAATGTGGATTGTGCATAAAGTCTAGATTTCTCATCTAGCAAATCCAAGACAATACAAAATGAAAAAGGTTATAGCTTAAACTTTGCATTATTAAAGATAGATTGAGTCACTCTCCTATGTCCGTGTGAACGAGTTCTTGTTGCTACCAGATGCCAGCACCTGATTCAGGAGTTGATGTGGGAGCGAGGCCGGATCGAGTTGGCCTACATCCAGAGTCTGGAGAAATGGGCCCAGACACTACTCCACGGGGTCAAGCAAGGTATAACGTGTCAGATAAAATTGGATTATTTCCATTTTTACAACAAAACAAAATCATGTTTTGGTTAAAGTTTGGGGTCATTAAATTTTCGAAACTGTCATTAACTTTATTTTTGCTTTTGATAAACTTTTGGTTTGTTTTGGTGTGTTTTCACTTCTCGCTATTGACGCGAGTTACATTTCTTTGGATCATTTGGAAAATCATTTTGACTTTATCTATGCCTTAGATAACACGGCATCCACGTGTTTCCTTATATGAATCAAATATTTATTAAGCCTTAAGTTTGTCACACTCAGTTTAATGGTTAGTGGGGTCTTAAAAATATGGGGTATTTGTTTTCAAAGGCGAGCGAATACAAAAGTGGATATATTTAACTATTTGCCATTGGCGGATCTAGAGGTCAACACATGCGATTGCGCATGGAAATATGACCGATACGCACTGAATAACCAATTCCGTTGTTCGTCAACACGTGTAGAACATAATCTATTATCTCATTATTGTCAAGGAGACCTTTTACGCACATTTCGTCGGTTCATAAGTCCTATAAATCCTCTTTATTGACTTTATTTGAAATGTAAACTTCTGGCGAGGAGGAATTGAGAGGGTTCTGTCACCGTGAGCTTACAGATTATACAAAAGCGATAAGTTTGAATTCATACTGAGTATAACTATTTTTATTTTTCAGAATGTCCCTATCCACGTGCAGTTCAAGATGTCCTCTTACTTCCGGTACGTGAGGCGCAGGCGCAGGCAACTCAACATCAACAGCTTTATAATAACATTCTTCGACCAGACGGACCCTGCATCCAGATGAGAAAACTCCTGCAGTAAGTACCTGTTGAGACTTGTTATCAATAGACCAACACCATTTGTAATTAACCCGTGCCATCTGCAGGTGTACTTCAGTTGATAACTTGATGCGAGTTCTTTTCTTACATTGCAGCTAAAGGTCCATTCACACGGTACGACTTTTTATTTAGAATTGGAAGTTGTTACAACTCGAATGTTCTCACACTGTAACTCAGTTGAACAAACTAAATGTGTTACAGCAAGAAGGATACAGGGTCCATGTTTTCGAAGCTCTTTTAACTTTAGTGCCACACATTAACATTGACTTACGACTATCTTAGCGCTAAGAGAGCTTCGAAAATATGGGTCCAGGACTTTCAAAAGTACCGGTATTATCCACAAATCGTACCATAAGACAGGGCTTTTTTCTACAACAGATAAAACACATAAGAGACTTTCGTGAAAGAAAATGTATGATTATGGAACGGGAAATGTAGCAAATGTTTCATTAAACGAATGTAAATGTTTGTAATATACCCGACATGAGTACAATTCTTTATCCAAATTTATGTTTGTCACAGACGAGTCTCGTAGACACAACGACTGCTTGATAATATTGGCTTATGCACGAGTACACATACAATATGTATTATCGGTTAGAATAGTGCTTAAAGGTACATCCATTGTGTTGTTGGGGTCACATATTCCAAATGTTATAAATGGTGTTGTTTAATCGAAAAGTACTGACTGTTGCCGAAAATTACTATTTTGATGGTAGTCGACTCAGTATAATGACGATATAAAGGTAAAAGTAGTGATTTCTGTAATTCCTCCTAACAGGGTTTACAATTGTCTGTTTAAACCCTCCTGGAGAGACTTACACTGTTGTAAGTCCCTCGTACCGGGTGATACGGTTTAGAAAGGTCGTTTCAAGTATCACGTTTTATGGCTAGTAGGTTGATAATTATTGATTGGGGACTGATAATGTAAGTTGAGTGACATTATTTGAACTGTATTCACCACATTTCGGCACGTATCAAAGTTAAATAAACTATTATGAAACGCATTAAATCATCTTATTATCACTCCAGATCTATCGAGGAGTCTGTGATGGTGTCCGATAGCAACCGGGTGTACTCCACAGCAGTGTCGCAGTACCAAGCGATGGTCCAGAAGCGTCAGGAGCTAGAAGGGGAGGTCCGGAGGAAGAAACAGGTTGGAAAACAATAACTTCCTTTCATTTAGTTTCAGATATACGGTATAATCTGTTCCACATAAGACAGTCCCATAAGCTTGGATGAAAAACCGAAGATTAGCACAAAAGTGGAATCCAAAGCTGCCTATAACTCATAACGTTTTTGTATAAACATTAATTTCCAAACGCACGTATTATATATATATATATATATATATATATATATATATATATATATAAATATAATATAATATAATATAATATAATATATATATATATATATATATATATTTATATATATATATATATATATAATGTAGAAAATAAAGTCAGGTTTTTCTACAAAGTCATTGTTTATCACTACATATATATATATATATATATTCAAGCGCACATAAAATACTCGATGAAATAAGTAGGATTTGAAATAGACATGTATCTAAACAACCCATCAAATCGTTTCATGAATCAAATCCTGTATTTAATTCAGCACTATGACCACTCCCTCTCCGTGTCACGTGACATGGATGACAGACTGGACGGCAGGAGACACAGGAAGGCGTCACGTCCCATGTCAGCCAGGAAGGTGGAAGGTATGGAGTCGCGGCGCTACCATCTCAAGAAGTACTCGGACGTACAGCTGACTCAATACCGCGATCAGGAAGCCGAACTGGAAACTTTCATGAAGTCCCAAAGACAGGTATCACGTGTTCAGGGTTAATACGGTCGGAGTTTGATCTTCTCTTTAATGGAGTTTATTATTAATTTACCGATTTCCATGGCTTTACCGATCCATGTGCACCCATATTTTAACCTTATTTTTCGAAGAGAGAAGGGTGTTTTACTATTAGCTATAGTAATATTATTTTTCAAATAGATTTAATCAACTTATTTGAGCGAAAAAACGTGCTACTGCCCCTTTAATATGCACATTTTAAAAACATTACGTCTGCAACGTAATTCCCCCTAAATTATAACTTTAATGTTATGAAGGTTACATACAAACTTCAGTTGATCCATGTTAATTCAACGGGCGAATTGCGTTAATGAAGTTAAGGTAGCATATTTCAATTACAAACTTCATTTAACAAAGTCCTTTACATGCATGTCATTGTAGTTACTGATAAACGAAAATACATTGATTGTTTTTTTAATTAACAACACTGCAGTTCTGTTGTGATGTAATGACATTGAAGAAATTATTGGATTCTATTTTGTCAGCCTCTGGAGTCGATTATGACGGATTTGAATCTGTTTTGTCGTCGACGACTGTCCGATGCAGTTGGATTAACAAAGGTGTACCTCAATATCCTCTCTGAGCACGAACTTCCCGATAAAAGGTAGGTAAACTTCAGTGTTCTTGAATGACCAAAATGTAAATAGTTGTATATGAATCTTTCATGAAGGATAATTCATTTTGAAGTAACTTTTAAATACATGAAGAGGATTCACGCTTGAACTTTCATACGATATATGCTTGACATGTATAGTTATCACTAGAAATACCTGTCATATATATATATTGAGAAACTTGTTATATTTGAGATCGCACTATCTACAATAGTAGGCCTACACGTTCTTGTCCTTCATCGGGAGTAGCCCCTTTAAGGGATTTGACTCTTCACTCTCACAGTGAGGCACCAACAGCCGGTACTGGATGTACCAACAGCTTACCTATTCTAGCACCAAGACCTCGACTATATTTCTCACTTTTTGATAAGGATAAATCAAATGAATGGATAGTTGATATACACGGGTGCGTTTTTACAACGTAATTTAAATTTTCAGTGCAATTTGTTGATCACAAGTTGATAACAGCAGGAAGTGTGAGGTCTGTGAGGCGTTCTCTAAATTCTTTGATTACTCGTTTTCACCAGTTTCTGGTTGTTCATTACTCACGTGTAAATGGTGGACTGTCTTAGCACTAAGACATCTTCAAAAATCTAGGCCCAGGATACTATAACTAGTTCACTCAATCCTTAAGTTTCATCATTTGAATTCTAAACTTAAAAAGGTCGATGCTCATGATGAATGCTGGCCATGCTGGAATCTTACTGATGGTGATCGTATGAGTTTGTAAGCATGTTGATTGAACATAGAAGTAGAGCAAATTACACGTTTCTTAACTTTGAAGGGAGAAGAAGCGCACAACGCTACACGAGCTTGAGAAACAGACAGAACTCCAACCGGTGACGTCATTAGCGGACCAGACCATCGCGTCTCTAAGAGAGAGAGTGAAACAGATAGTCCTTGAAGAAAATGCTCCGAAATTCTCGCTGCAGGTAATCTGGTAGTTACACTATCTGAGGAACGCATTGTCCTCCTTTAGGTCATTGAGTGGATTATGTGCCATTGATTGGATTCTATTCACTTCTTGATGCTGCAGATGACCTATGAAATGCACGACATGTATGACACATCAAGACCACGATGGTCGAGTAACTAATATACCCGTCTTCTATCTTACTGCAGTTGATGTAGTTTCCGTGTCTTCACAGATTGAACTATGATAGGAAACCGATAGTATAATCAATGGTCATGTCGCCAAATCCAATTGTTATCATCAACTGAAATATATATATGGAACCTATGGATGTTGATCTAGATCTGGATAAAAGCTGCAGGACATTCCGGTAGTCGCAGCGGGAGTTAGTGTTAGATTAGGAACGTGCAGAACTGTTTTAAAGCTCTGAACTGAACACAAAATACTGCTGTCCAGGGTTTCCACACTTTTTGTAAAGAATGTATGTTTAAATGATCGTTTTTACAGTTAATTGTTTTGAAGTACATATTGCTTGAAAGTTGTCAAACTGTTTTTTTGCATGATTGTTGATGGATTGTGTACCATTTCATGCTTTCCAAATTTGATGAACAGGGTTCTTCGACAGTTTTAGAGACCCGGGCTTTAAAAATGAAAATCGGGTATACAATTGACTTCTTTGATATAAATCTTATTTTCTTATTGGTCAAAGCCAAGATAAAGTCGAGTTTTGCATTGCCGGATTGGCACGAGGCACAGTTTAGGGTCTGCAACTCGACCGATAAGGATAGAATAACATACTTAATAAATAACATGATTCAATTCAAGGAGATAGTTGGGGAGTGTGACACAAGCAAACGACGCAACCAGTCCCCACCACGTTCAAGACCTGATGTACCGGAAGTAGAATGTTACCGCTTCCGGCCGAGTGCCCCGTCCCCAGACTGTCCCCAGAACCGATTAAGAATAGGCATCTCTGAAGGGTATGAATGAGTTTAAGTCAATAATTATTTTCCCAAGACATCACCACGTACCTCAGGGAACGCCAAAACGTCTATGAGCTGAGTATCATCATAGTTATCGTTATCGTTATCATTCAGGTTATATTTGAGTCACTTTAAATCCAGAACCAGGATAGGTATTTTTAAAAAGAAGGATTAGCATTTTTCAAGCAAAGACTCGGCATACAAAGTGTGAAAAAGTTCAACAATTATGTATATATATATATATATCTGATTCAATGATTGATTATTCTACATTATATCCAGAAAATGACACAATAATATAACTATCACTAATGTTTTCATACCATTTGCAATTAGTCCATCAACCCTGATAACATACATACGTTTTGAATCTTTCACAGTTTGAAATATTCTCTCTTCACAGAGGTTACTCAAATCATTTATTCCCAATGAGGTTACGTGGGGAAATTGACTTGAGTAACCTGCCGGGAGAGAATGAGTCAATATAAACAATATAACACCCTCAGTCTCACTGTCTTTTAATATCCTATAGGTATATTGATATTGAACCTTTATCTATCTTTGTTCACAATTGTTCTACGACATTATTAATAAAGGTAGTTTATAAATCATAGTCCTCTTCATTCAGAGTACTACCCTATCAACCTGCTCCAAACGTGTACGGTCGCTCCCAGATTGCGCGAGTAAGCCACCTTCTACAAGTACAGTCTCTCCAAGATGAGCTGTACAGGTCACAGGTCAACGACCCGGAACCGGATGTGCTCCCAAGTCCGAGCACCGGAACCGTGCATGTGTTCTACGCATCCTCAAGTGACTCTATTGTCGCTAAAGCCGGGAGTAATCAACATTCTGCTTCAAACAGTCTAGGTTTGTACTCGAATGTAGATGAAATGTCTCTCTCACACATTGAACCTACGGATGTCCCCAACAACAATAATGAGTTAAAGTATAGATTTACAATGTACAGCAACATTTAAAGGCACACTTGCCCACCTTTGGGAAAGAAGTGTTCTTCATTGGATAGTATATATTCAATTAAGATATCTCTCAGTGCAGTGATAGACCTATTTTCCGTTACGAGTGTCGCTCCATCATACCTTGGTGTTACCGTTTTCGGCTTCCAACTCTTGTTACATTTTGTTTTTAATATAGTTCAGTTCATACATATGTTATGATACGTTGCCTTAATCAAACAAGTCTTTTTTAATTCATTATTTGATAGCGAGATATTTACATATCGTAAACTGACAGGGTATCCTCCTGAAATGCGGTAGTTATGTGAGAGAGTTGAATTCCCTTTTCTGGGATCGGGAGGTTTTGATGAAGATTTTAATCATAGAAGTGACACAAGAGCTATCATAATTAACACCATAATCGACCGGTCATACCTGTATATGGTATTTCAGGAAGTGACAGTTCTGTTGAAATGCTCGCTTTCCCGCCCGAGAAACTTCCAGAGTCACGTGATAAGCCTCCTTTTGAGGTGCGCAGCTTCTGCACGGAGGAAGAAGAGGAGGAAGAGGATATTGGACCCCGTTCGGGTATTTAAAGTTTCATAGATATGAGATAAATCGAATAATGAAGAAAAGGGTAACTGAGTGTTGTAAGAAACACGTCTTTACATTAATTACAGAAAATACACTTTCCATGTGTAAGACTGCATCTAAGTTGCCGAAAACCTCATTAGGATATGTAATTACAGAAAAAAGTATTTCCTGTTGATGTTCGTAGAATGTTCCCTTGTCTCATAAACAGTTTAGAAAGAATGGCCAAACGAAATGACTTTTTTCTTTTTGCAGGTGGTCGCTTTCGATCAATAAGGAAAGGTCAGTAAAGTATCGCGTTTTGTTGTAATAAGGAATTATAAGTCCAAAATTATTTTTTTTAGAAAGAAAACGTTCAACGTAAGAGTTACTCCTAACAAGTTCTTGTAAATATTTGGGATGCGTATAAACACCAACATAGCTTTATGCGGCAACATTCACATATAAGGGCTGATCAAAATTACTAGCATGCCTGAATAGGCCTTTGTATTCCTTTCAGAAATACGCAAAAAGATTCTCCGAAAGGAAAGCAGCGGTGAACCGGAAGTAACCTTTACTCAGGTCATAGAACTCATTCCGGGTCAACTTATCAAGGAACTTGACGATGTTAAGACGACGCCAAAATTCCAAGCTGAGGAAAGTGATATCAACGTACACCACAACGTCCATGGGACATCCTCAACCAGCACCGACAACGGCAACGTCGGCAACGTCGGCAACGGGAATGACGTCAAAACCATGTCCAATGTCCGGGTTAGAGCTCTACACAGCTACGCTGCTCGGAGTATGAAAGAGCTGAGTTTGGAGAAAGGTAGTGATACAAATATACTCATACACCTAGCAAAATATTGCCATACTTGTATATGGTCAGACACGGGTGTTGCTTCAAAGTGGCTTAAACAGAATTAATGTTGGAATTAAAATGAAATGAAAACAGTATACTGTTAATCCCGCTGTATTTTGATCATTACCAAGGTTTCGACCGTGCTGCTTTACCAAGCTTTAATTAATCGTCTAACGAGATTTACTCATGTACATAGCTCAGTATTTCTCATCGTGCTGTTGTCAGGTATTTTAGACTCTTCAAGTTTGTCTTCAAGTCAATCTCAAACGTCAAACCATTATTCTTTCAAATTAGGAAACGTTTAGTTTTCCTTCTCAATTTTGTTAATTACACAAAAAACTGTCCATTTCTACAACAATATAAAATATGACATGGTTTATATTTGAGATAACACTACCTTCAATAATACACATTCTGTTTCGGGCCGAGTCCCATGCGGGATTCGAACCCACGCCCTCAGAGTAAGGCAACTATCGCCAGCATTGACTGTACCAACAGCTAGCTTACCACACGACCATTTCGCCTCGACCTAAAATATAAAATAAGGCACGTTTCCTTTTCTATTAAAATGATATTTAATGTGTTTTCAGTAATGTACTTCTTACAGATCTGTCGATGAGGTAATTTTTCACACTTGTAGACGCAGGCCTATAAGTGAATCTCACACGTCAAACAGTTTTATTAAGCTGTCATTGGTCATCAGTGGACTGTTTTTCTGTTTCAGATCAGATAATAAAGCAGAAATTTGGAACCGATGATACTGGGTTTTCCTACGGATGGACTCGATCTAACAGACTTGGACCAAAGCGTTATGGTTACTATCCCGCGGGGATGGTAGAGTTAGTGCCCTTGGATTCGGAGAAGCGACGCCATTTTGACTTTTCAGATATGGAAACGCGACATTTCAGTCGGCCAACCGTACCCTTTGTTCTTTAAAGTCATATTTCGTTAGAGTTAGTACCCTTCGGGTCGGAGAAATGACACCAATTTGAAGTGTCAGCTACGGGCACTACTGGGCACTGATCTTTGTCCTATAAAGTCACACTATGGGCATCAGTCATGTAGAATTTGTGCCAGCATGTGTTGGCACTTACCTTTTGTCCATAATCAGTAGATATATTCTTGATTATAGTATTTTATTGCAACAAACGTACATAAAAACGTTTGCAGAATTAGCATTAAATTAGTTTACAGATGTTTATTCAAATTTGTTTAATTATGATTGCCTGTGCCTGTATATTTGTGATCTCCATCTTGGGTGTTAAGATTGTGTTTCCTATTTTCGAGTATGACCTTTCGAGTATTCAATCTTATATTTTCGATCTCTATCAGTATTCATTGATTATTATCTCTCGCATTCTTTACCCTTCAATTCCACTATAGAGGGGATATAATTGTTAAAAGTTGCTATATCTAAGATATATCTAGAATGCAGTGGAATACAGCCTTTAAAATTCCAATTATTACCCTGTTTCCTCAAAGAGGTATGGAGCTAGTGTGGCATGTAGCGTGGCATTTCAGAAATATTTGTGTTTTTATTGTCTATTTTATTGTTTCACAATTGTTTTTCGTTTAATTTACACCATTAAAGGGTATTTTTCAACACAATATTTCGTATTGCACGTTTCAGAGCCATGTTCATTTCATATTGGTAATTCGTGTATCGTTATCATGCTTATGTTTGGTTCAAATTGTTGAACTAATCCTTGTCAACATATAGTTTTCCAATGCTACAACTACGTTTGTAAATTATCTATATATCTATTTTTGCACTTTTAACAATCATGCTTGCGAATTAACTATTGATTTTCTTATTTCGCCATCATGTTCGTAAATTATGTATTATTAGTCATTTTAACTTTTCTAATTGTTCCTTTCACGTTTTATAATCATGTTTTCAGTATAAATATTCTACTAGAGTCTTCATTATGCATCATGATGCATTGGCGCTCCTTTTCAAATTGTATAGTATGATGTTTTGATTCTAGATTTGACTTTTGAACAACAGACCAATCATTGAAATCTAATAAAATTTAGAAATATAACGAAATTGTTGAATGACTGTGACCGCCCTTCACGTCAGGCAGACACAGAAACCAAGTTTAAAGTAAAGGTTCTCTCCCCACAGAGGCAACTCAAGTCATTTCTTTCCACATAACCTATACTCTACAACGGTCGATTTCTTGTACGAACCAAATAAAATACTTTCGTTCTAATACCACTGGTGCGAATTATATGGTTAATTGAGTTTCAGTTGTCACTCCGTTCAAACCTGGCAACAACAAAAAAATCATTGTCAAGGGATCCAAATGAAAACTACGAATAATTATTTCATGGTATCCTCAAACCGCATGCTGCCTATCGAATGTCGTAAATGCTTAAATTCCTGGGAAAGACAGACGAACCGTGCTGTCAAATGACTGACTACACCTACCTGGGTTCCGTTTCATAACAGCAAGCGCTTATAATCGCTCATTGATTGCTCAATGTAGCGCTCAAGTAGCGCTCATTCGCTCCTCAACGACACGGTGCAAAACCTCAAAGTTCGCTCGCTTTGCTACGTAGCGCTACATTGAGCAATCGCGTTAAAATGTAATCGCTAATTGAGCGATTACTTTGAAACCTCTCTTGAACACGGCCCGGAAGTTCTCCAGTTTCTCCATGCCTCATATAATGTTTAACCTTCGCCCTCGGAGTATTATAATAAATTTCACTACTTAAAACCCTGGGTGTATGATAGGGAAAATGCTCGTAACGGATAAAAAAAAACTAGCTAATGAAATGACCTGAAATCAAGCAATGTTGAGAAGACCGACGAGCGATCATCAAGTTTCAAATAATGCATTACATAAGCTGACAATTTACATTCTGTTATGGCGACAGTTGGCCGACCATGCAGCAACACTTCTGCCTCCTCTACAATACCTGAACAATGCTTCAGTGATCCCTGTGAGTGTTCGGCAACTGGGCCTATAATAAGCTGCATTAGTCTCCATTTGTTGCAGTACCATTCCAATAGTCAAAAATAACCAACCAATTAGCTTTTGCAGCTGCAATAAAAGACAACAAGCTCTGCTACTTAACCACATGGTCATTGTTTTTTGCAGAAGAATATGATATTTTCTTTTAAAAACTAAAGAAATAAATATACAAAATACATGAAATTATTAAATCCACGGGTAAACATACGAATGAAACAGGGCTTCGTCATACTCCAGTTGTCAAATCGGTTAAATTTAAGTTTATAAAACGTTATCTGTTATATTTCTGAAAATCAGGTTTTCTAAAAACTAGTCTCTTTTTAAAAGCTTCTTACCGGGAGATATAGGAGAGTAAAAAGGGACTTTTTGGCTTGTTTTACGATGTCCTACCGTGACGATGCTTCAATTTTATAGTTTAGAATTGCAGTTAGAGAGATAAAATAGGTCGCCAACATCTTTTATTAATTAATTTTCGGTATTTCGTAACAAAATTACCCAACATTCTGACCAAAATTCATGTTGAAAAAGCTATTTCAACACCCCGTATGTGTTTGAATAAAGATCATGATAAAAAATATCATACCCGAATGAATGAAACTGTGCGTACTTCTTTACAAAACTTGTTATTATCAAAGACATTTAAAATCGACTTTATCCGACAACAGCATTTCCGTTGTTCTTGTTAAATATGTGATGACGTTTCTTTACAAGTGAGTTTATACATCTTTATTTGCTTGACTTTTCTGTTGTCTTGCTCCTTAATTTTTGGTACATAGTCTTATTAATGATTTGTCAACAGAAACAATGAAACATGTGAGAATCGATCATCTATTTTTTGGAGAATTTACGAGGACTCTCACAGAAGGCTGAGTGAATGCAGAAAGAAGGCACAAAACTCGTCATGGTCGCACAAAGGTTGTCGTGGTCGCTGCATGAAGGCAGAATGGTCGTGATATAAACGGCTCTTGTTGCACAGCTAGAAGACGCAGTAGGAAGGCACAAGAGAGGCAGAGGCATCGCCCAACGTTAGCGAATTTCTTACTTGGCGATCATTGAGCGTCCTTTGCGACCTCAGAACGTCGATTGTACGACCTTTCTACCTCATGGGAGTAACCATTGAGCGACCAGAATCGTCGGCGACCCCTCTGCGGAAGTTTTGAGCATGTTCAAAATATTTTGGCGTCCTCCGCGTCCTTGGCGATCATTCGCGATGTCTCAACATCCCATGTGCCACCTCCTCACAACCTTAGCAACCATTCTGCCTCCCTTGAGCGTCCAACGGCGATCTGTTATGTTTTTTGGTCGAACAGAGGGCGCACAATGGTCTTTATGTACGCGTCTATGTAAAGGGGCCTTTACCTTTACGAACATTTTCAATACCACACGTTCAGGGGTAAAACGGATTAAAATATCCTAAGGGACAGGATGTATAATTGAACTACATTACAATTCCAATCTTAGCTATTGATACAAATTCCACATCAGGGAAGAGGACCGTTATATGTCATCATCGACTGAAAGGTTAAACAATATCCCGACCCTTAGGCGAATAATTCCCCAAAGTCTCAATAGCGGTGTTGACACAACTCGTAACTGCCGAATGACGATTTGCGAATATAGATGATTTTCGAGTGCTTTTGGTATAAATGGGTGAGCTTCACACCGAAAGTAAAGGGGAATCAAATCAAATTATTTTTCAACATATCAATATCCCCCTGCAGTGTGATACACTTCTGCCATCGTTTTAGAAGCACCTTTACACAGGTGCGTGGGATAAGGTCAGGTACATTGTATATGGAAGACAACTTCTTTATTCTGAAAGTGCGACGTTTCCTGTATAGATTCTATAATGAAACGTCGCACTTTCAGAATAAAAAGATTACCATCCATATACGTATTCTTATTTACTTCTAATTTCTAAAATACCATTAAAACAACAGTTCTGTAGACGTCTCTGTCTTGGACGTCTAAAACAACCGACAACGTCAATGAAGTCATCGTAAGAATAGAATTACCTACCGGAAACACTTTTTTTCCAGAGTTCGAAACAAATTGACGTCTGACGAAGCTTGAAAGTGAAAGGTGTAGATGTTTAAACACACAGTCATCCATATATAACAGCCTTGATATTTAAAAAAATATAAGATTATTTTATTTTATTTTCTTGGTAAGAGCGAAGGTTTGCTTTCATTCGGAAAACAACTGTGGGTTATTCGTCAGTTTGATAAATATTATGGTTCACAAACGTGAATGACGTCACCATGGCGTGCACCTCCTATATAACGAAAACCTGGATGCGCTCCTGAAAGGAGATTCTAAAAAATGCTTGTACATACGTAATGCCATTCTCTTCCCACACACATTACACCATTCAGTTATGTTTGAAGATTTGAAGAACTGGGTGCATGGAGTAACCTCTCTGGGAAGGGAATGATATGATGCGTGTTACTGAAATGTCGCAAAGAATATTACTCTTTCCTAAAAGTTTAGAATTGTTGGTATTGTCTTAAATTAAAACTTGTAGTTCAAAATGTATTCAGTGTTATATTGTGTTTGTTTGTAAAAACAGTGATTATGAGTGATTTATCCAGAGTAAAATATGACTGAATTGTAGATAGCAGACTCACAAGATGTCACAAAGAATACAGATTTAAAGATGAAAAGCCATATGAAATTATCAATGGAATGACCTTTGTTAAAGAACAAGGGATCATTGTATTTTCGTGTATTATTCAACCGTAATTGTTATCAAGAATAATGCCAACCTGATCATTTGCTAACATTCTTTAACAGTGCCCTGAGGTTATCTTATAGTGACTTACGATCACCGTAGTGCTTTGTCAACGGCAATCCTGAACCACCGTCTCCAGATAACTGGACGAACTAATCCCATCGATTGAGGAAGGTTGCGTTGACCAGATTGGTCGGATTTATCCCCAAGAGAGTCCCCTCAGTGCTACAAGTGCAAGCCAACCAAGAAATCCTAGTCCTGCTCCATGACTGTATAAAAATTAAGAGCCTTTATTACAGTCTAGATACTTATTCAGCAAGTCTAGATAAACTGAATACATATGGAACTGAAAGTATTAAAATATGGTTTCAACATATTTATTTCATGAAGAATTGGATTGGTAAACAAGCTATAAGCTTAATAACGACCGCACCAAGTACCGCTGAAAGTATTAAAATAAATAATAAAAAGGATGAATTATAAAAAAAAAAAAATTATTAAAATTCCATAGACTAAATTTTAGTCTAAAGAAATCTTTACCAAGCCAAAGACATTCTCTTCCCACAGAGGTTACTCCCTTCAAATGTTCGACCCTAACAGAAATCTGAAGGGAGTAACCTCTGTGGGAAGAGACTGGAGCAAACAATGGGACTAGGTTATACTATCAGCAGTTTACAAACTGAACAAGGATAATTTGAAGAAAGCTGTCATTTCGCCAGTGTTTAGTCATGAATTGTTTTGAAGGTTTTACCTCAATTATATGGTACTTTTGTATTTTGAAATCTAAATTCTCAGGGAATTCTATACATTTGTGAAGGTGGCCCCTAGATCTTATCTTTTCTAACCATTTGATGTGCACATTCAAATGAAAACTACTACAAACTTGATCGTGGTTGATTTTTTTAATGAAAACTTGATAAATATCTTGTAAAACTTAAATGTGGAAAATATTATTTAAAACAAATAAGGAACAATCATTGTCTACACAATGTATTTCAACAAAGGCGTCCCTATTATCGGGTAATTAACATGTAATTGATAGTACTTTTTAATCAATAAAATATTCAAAGTAGAATTAAAAGTAACCAAATAAATGTAATTTTTATTTATATTATAATGAAATATGATATTTGCAAAAATATAAAATGAAATTTAATGGCCTTTTTTCCCCCCGGGAAGTAATTTTTACTAGCTACACGTGTCAGAATATGATAATTTTTCACTAAATAGCTAGGTTATTACATTACAGTGTCCTTGAAAGTTATATACATATTGAACTTAATATATTCTGAGGGAATGATATAAAAAAAAAAATTCCACATCTAGTTGTTTGATAAATATTACATAAACGTAAATTTCTGGTTATAGTTCTATATTTGGACATTGTGTTGTACGAGTCAACAGAAGTGGAGTTATCAGTGCATTATATTCACACATTTCTGATCGACAACTATATTACTTGTCACAACAACAAAAAAAGAGAAGATTTTCCAGTGAGTTTACGCATTCAGAAAATTTTCCAAAAAATTAAACATTGCATGCAAACTAAATATATTCTTTGCAAGTACTGATTTAAGTAATCTCTGTGGGAAGATATAGACAGTTTAATAAGATCAATCAATAACGCTACTTCTCGACTTTTGAATCAAATTAATTACTCGTGGCATAAGCTTTCATCATTATTAACTTATTTAAATCAAATCTCAACGTTCTCAAGCTTTTATTCATAGACTTTATTCATAGTTCATAGTCTTGCTCATAGTTGACATTAAAAATTAATTCTCATATATTATATCGTTATAATATGCGCTTTGAGCTTGTATCATGGTTATTGACAGTTGTCAAACGACAAACTCGGAAGAAACGGAAACAGCCGAACTCTTCCAAATGTTATGAATTTGGAGTTACCTCCCTTTTATTGTGTTTACACTTTCGCATCTTCGAGAAGGTGTCCACTTGCTTTTAGGGTCACTCTCTCAATCGGAGAAGAATACTTGTTATGAATTTGTAGTTTTCATTTCAGAAATTATTGCAGGCATGTTTGGGCTCATCGTCTCTGGTCGCCTTGTAAGTATCACGACGAAAACTGCTTGTTGTAGAAACTGAGTTGTTTACGTGCAAGTTGCAACTCAGTCAACTGAACTGTCTTGTGCACTGCAGTGGAGGTTATTTATGAAGACCAAAAGAGTTTGGGAAATCTCCCATTTGGTCAACTTCGGGATAACAATAGGGCAAACGGGGCTAAAATTAAAATACCCTATATTTTGTTTTGGAACATTTTATTAACTATAATAATTTAAATGTGATTAATTTCCACATAAAATTGTAAAATAAATAACTTGTATAAGATGAACAAATTAATGTCCTCAAATAAATTTGAATCGTTAAAAATCTAACTTTTTATAAACAAAAGTTTAAACCCAGTGAGACTCATGCAGTACATGTATTATGTTTTCAAAATTTTAAGGGAAAGTTCTATCACCGAGTCCGCCATCTTGGATTATTGACTATTCGTGAAATGAAAACATGCTATATTTAACCCAATTTTACATTTTTGTAATAATAAAACATATACACTGATAGAATATTCACATAGTAACACATAACGTATCATAAAACTAATAAACAATATTCTGTTAGGCCATAGCAAAGTTTCCTCCCACTCGCAGCACCGATGAATGGCTTCAATTCTTATTGTTTTTATTTTTCAACAAATGTGCGCTTGTTTTATCAAGTTGTGTAATATAAAGTCATCAAAGTATTAACTTCATTAATATCTGTCAATTTGACAGTGTTTTAATCATATTTTAATAGCATACATGTGTAAACGAGAATATCTTCTGGAATTTCGTTTCCTAAAAAAATACCCCGATAGAACCCTCCTTTTAAGTAAATTTTAAATTTAGTAGGTTAAATAATCAAACAATGAAGTGTATAAATAATCCAAATCAGAAGATCGTAATGTTTTCAATTGTTATGTTTGTAGCAGATTAGTCTTTAAAGGGAGAGTATTGTCGCCATCTTGGATATTTTTGCATTATGTGAAATGAAAACATGCTATATTGTACCTATTTTTGCACCTTTTAATAACTGAAGACACACACTGATAAGAGTATTCACATGGTAACATGTCATAAAACTAATAAAACTTTTCTGTTATGCTGTAGCAAAATTTTCCCCACTTGCAGCGCTATTGAATTGCTTCAGTTCTAATTGTTTTTATTTTCAACAAATGTTGCTTGTGTTTTATCAAGTTGTGAAATATAAAGTCATCAAAATATTACCTTCGTAACTATCTTTCCATTTAACATTTAATCATGTATTAAAGGTACATCCATTGTGTAGTTGGGGGTCACATATTCCAAACGTTATAAATGGTGTTAGTTTATCGAAAAGTACCGACTGTTACCGAAAACTACCATTTTGATGACAGTCGACTTAATATATTGACGATATGAAGGTAAAACTAGCGATTTCTGATCGAAAACCGGACAATGCATCGTGATTGACGTGCGCCAATGAGTCAAACGTAATTCTGGAATCTTATTTAAAGCAGACAAAATAACAAATTTAGTTTGATCATGTTTAATAGGTCATATAACTACTGTGCATGTAAATGGGAGGTGCAGTTTCGGTTTCTTCACATGCATAATGATGTTACTTGATTTTAATGTGAAACTAGTAATTGTGATATATATGAATATGAATATGCAAGTTAAATGAACTTGTTTGTTCTGTAAACAGCACATATGGAGTGTTGGAATGTATTAAAGCCAGATCAAAGTTTATGAAACACAATGGATGCACCTTTAATAACATATATGTATAAACAGGAATATCCTCTCGAATTTCGTTTCCACAAAACAATACCCCGATAGAACCCTCCTTTTAATAATAACAGCAAAAAATATGGTGAGTAAATTTGAGTATAGTAAATTTGACTTTCCGCAGGTGCAGACGGATATCCAGCAGATGTCAGAGACTCAGTTTCTGTTCAATATACCCGATGCAGACAACATCAACCATGTGGTCATATTCATGACAGGACAGACTCCATTTCCTGATGACCTTGGCGGTGCAGGTATGTACATACGAAATATTTACATACACACATACACTATGCCCCTTGCACTCAACATTATTCCTAGCACAAGTAGTCCTTCCATTTGGGTCAGTCTCAGTTGCCTTAAATTGTCCTTCAATGTTAGATTTACATACCTGGAGTATGCTTATATCCGACACCTGCTAAAATGTACTGATGCATTGATTTTCAGCATTTTTAGGATGGGTTATATTATAAAACATGACTGTGTCATTATCATAGTCACAAGATATAGACTGCTTTCATCTCCTTAGACAATGATTGACATTCTGAACAGGTTTAAATAAGCCATTAACCTGTGCAACAAAACAACTATGGCATCATTTCTCTCTTGTGAAGTCATATAACATGATGATATTATTTATGCATTTACAAGGTTGAATTGTGTGAGTGAGTATCTTTGGCCTTCAACCACAGCTAACCTATACTGCAATGTTACATCTAACAACTGTTTTGCTTTATTTTCACAGTGTACTTTTCCTGGCCAAGTACTGATGGACCAGCTTGGCAATTATTGGGACACATTTCAAACTCAAAACCAAGCGTAATCTTTAAGATATCCTCTCTCAAAGCAGGTATGTAACTATGAGTGTTTTCGTATTCTAAACAGCTCCTTAATCAGTTTGTATTTACTGCAACAAGAAATGTAAAGCAATACATGTCACTACCACTGTATGTGTTCAGCACTTTAATGTCTAGTAGCTGAATGAATGAGTGGCTTACCATTCTGTGTAGCAAGTTTACAGGAATTAATTTAATTAATGATTGGTCACCAACGTATGATACAATGCTCAGATATTCTGGCACCTGAATCACATTTTGTCTAATATAGAATGTGAAAAAATACAATAACGATCAGATTTCCACTTTCAGGTGGGGATTCCTTTCAAAACCTGTTTGGACAGCAACCTTCCCACAATGCCCAGATAGGGATATCAGTGGAACCTCTCTCACAGCTTGCTCAACTGACCCCTGTCACACATGCCTCTGTGTCAAGTGTGGAATCATTTGTGGAATTCTCTCGTAAAATGTTGGAAAACTTCTTTAATTATGCATCTTCGTTTTCCCTGACTCAATCTCAAATGACGCCCAATCCCTCAGAGACTTATGTGCCGCTCAGTACTTTACAAAAATGGTTCGAGAACTTTCAGAGACGACTTCAACAGAATCCAAATTTCTGGCGATCATGATTCAAGAAATCGCAGATTACACTTTTAATCATGGAAACCAACAATTAACCTGCAACCCACAGCATTGCTTTTTGTAACTCTATTGTGGTTTTTAAAATTATGTTTGTCTATTTTCATCATTGTTTTGATCCAAGTGGTGTTAGATACAAGATTGTTTATATAGCCTGTGGAATGTTTTAATTTATTTTACTTTATAAATAAATGCTTATGAATGAGACTGACCTAATAAATCTACAAATATGATTCTTTGATTGAACCAAATCTACTTTTCATGTGAAACCTCATGATATCAGAAATGTTTTAATTCTTTTTACTAATGAGTTATGACCAACTATGTTTGTTTAGGTACATCCAAATGAAGCATACATAAAATATCTTCAGCTTAGCACAAAAGTTTATTTAATAATAGACATATCATGAAACAAGTGTTGTATACAGAATATAAACACGATAACACTAACCCACTACTGGGTAACAGTAAGCTGATGTTTTGAATTCACCCACTTCTGTCAATCATATATCTTTTTTTCTATTCAATAGGAAATAATGGCAATCTTCATTTCGAGAAACATCTATTGAAGTAAATTCAAGGAGGCATCAACATGAATACTCCTGTTTGATAACAGTTAATATTCATACAGATAAAATAGGTTAAATTTGGGATTAAGGTACATGAATTATGATTACAATTTAATAACTTTGTTTTCTTCTTTTTTCATTGAGTTACTTACAGTGTTGCTATTTTGGATTGTCATTTCAAACACATTGTCAGATGTTTCAAGTTGTCAGTACCACACAACACATTCATGGCAATACGATTGGTAAAATCATACATTTTGTTTTGTTTAAATTTGACAGTGACAAAAACACCATGACATCATTCATTTTACATCAGCAAACGACTCTCAAATTCTGCACTTAAAGATTCAGCGGAAATACAAAGTGATTGTCTCATTTTGCCAGTCAAATTTGTTTAATTTGTAACATTCAAACATCATCATGTGTTACTTATTAGTATAAAATATTGAAAATATATCTTTATTATATCATGAGCAGTAAATTGCCAGTTTTGCGAATTTATAATTTGTGAGTTTTTACAGTCTACAAGTGGATCAGAACCATTTATTTCAAAATGGGATATGGACAAACTGGAACCTGCACAATTGATAGTTGTGATAAGAGAAGTTAAGATCAATTAAGAACAATATTGTAAACATTAGAGGAAAGATAGTTGTATGTGATGAAATATTTGGCTGGCATATGAGACAATCACTTTAACTAATGGTATTTCATCTGGAAAATTACTTTATTGAAAGTGAACATTGATTTCTTGCACTATTTCGCTAACCTGCACTTATTGGATGGTTGATTATCAGAGATCCTTGCTTATCAGAGGACACATGATATGTGGCCTTATAAGATGCTCAGATATATAATTGGTGGTTTGGTGTCACTTTCTATTGTATACCTAACTTAATCAAGTTAGATGTATGTTTTTATGTTTATGGTGTCTATCAATTGTTACCTGACAAATTGGATCTAAGAGACCAACTAAGCTTAGGAGTTGATGTTGTAGAATATGTAATTTTCTATAGAAGTTACTTCATTTTGATTTACCTGTTATATTTCCTCATACATTTGAAAACACTTTAATACTGGGTGGACTGAATCCAAAATCCTGATAAATTCAAAGAAATATTATTTATAGTGATATGCATATATTGAAGTTTCCGTGACTATGAAACATCATGTAAGTTACAGTACTAATCTGTATTCACCAAAATCCAATTCACATTTTTTAATATAAACCTTTGAAATTTGTGTTAATTAATTAATCTGAATGTTATTACTGTAGTTGCTGTTCAAATTTCCACAGAGTCTATGTAGGTATAGTTTACTTTACTATCTTCTGTATGCACTGTTTGGCAGAAAATGTCAGCATTAGAAAAGTTTAGTATTAATGTCTTCTGCACTAACACAAGGTTTCAAACATTGTAAGAGTCACATTGGCGACCAACTTCCCACTGCAACTCTTGCCAGTCTCACTATCTGCTTAGCCTTGCCGTATTTCCTTGAGGTTTTTGTGCTAGGAAATCAGAGCCCGCTATGCATTTCAGGTGCAGTGCTCCACTATCTTAGCACTGGATGACAGTTATGGAAAATGGCAAGAGTTATGTGTTGCGTAGGAAGGTTGAAAGGTGATTTTCTTTCAGGATTTCTTCCTGCAATAAAACTGGTGATAACAGCAATACAAGTGATAAACTTTCAAACAAGTTAAAGCCTTGGCCCCCTTCCCTCATCTGCCCTCTTGCTTCTGTAATGCCCTGGGGTAATAGTATGTTTGCTTTCTTCTGTATTGTCATGGGGGATTTGCTTTGTGGAGTATACAAGTTAATTTAATAATTATGTGCCTAGATAACTTAGGGATAAGAAAACAATATGTTTGTGAAGGTACTTTAAGAAATCAATTTTGATGTGAACAATGTGTTGCAATTCCTTGATTTGCTCGTCTGTGACTGCCCAAATGTATGTTAAATGAATATGCTATGAAATAAAATGTTTTTATATTTAAGAAAAGGTATTCTTTTATTTCATGTGGTTTAATGTTTTGCAGCTTGCAGAAGTTTAAAAAAGATAAATGGTCTGTTTGCCAGGGACTGAAAGAGAACAGTTTCAGGTCAATAATCGTAATTTGAAGCCTAACAGCGACCAGATAATTGTCTCATGTACCACCCTTTGTTCATTAGTTACTGTTTTCATGTACATGTTCCACTCGTTGCAATAGACACCTAATTATATTCCGAGGGTGGTTTCTCAACTCATATCTCCCCACAGAGATTTCTCAACTCATACCTCCCATCGGATGTTTCTCAATTCATATCTCCCCACAGATGTTTCTCAATTCATATCTCCCCAAAGATGTTTTTTAACTTATATCTCCCCACAGACGTTTCTCAACTCATATCTCCCCACAGAGATTTCTCAACTCATACCTCCCATCGGATGTTTCTCAACTCATACCTCCCCACAGACGTTTCTCAACTCATATCTCCCCACAGATGTTTCTCAACGTAATTTCTCCCCACAGTATTTCTCAACTCATATCTCCCCACAGATGTTCTCAACTCATACCTCCTATCGGATGTTTCTCAACTCATACCTCCCCACAGATGTTTCTCCACTCATACCTCCCCACAGATGTTTCTCAAGTCATATCTCCCCACAGATGTTTCTCAACTCATATCTCCCCACAGATTATTCTCAAATCACACCTCCCAACCGAAGTATCTCAACCCATATTCCCACAGAGATTTTTCAATTCATATCTCCCCACAGAGATTTCTCAACTCATACCTCCCATCGGATGTATCTCAACTCATACCTCCCCACAGACGTTTCTCAACTCATATCTCCCCACAGAGATTTCTCAACTCATACCTCCCATCGGATGTTTCTCAACTCATACCTCCCCACAGATGTTTCTCAACTCATACCTCCCCACAGATGTTTCTCCACTCATACCTCCCCACAGATTTTTCTCAACTTAATTTCTCCCCACAGATGTTTCTCAATTCATACCTCCCCACAGATGTTTCACAATTTATATCTTTCCACAGAGATTTCTCAACTCATACCTCCCATCGGATGTTTCTCAACTCATACCTCCCCACATATGTTTCTCAACTCATATCTCCAAACGGAGGTATATCAACTCATATTCCCATAGATGTTTCTCCACGCATACCTCCCCACAGATGTTTCTCAACTTAATTTCTCCCCACAGATGTTTCTCAACTCATACCTCCTATCGGATGTTTCTCAACTCATACCTCCCCACAGATGTTTCTCCACTCATACCTCCCCACAGATGTTTCTCAAGTCATATCTCCCCACAGATGTTTCTCAACTCATATCTCCCCACAGATTATTCTCAAATCACACCTCCCAACCGAAGTATCTCAACCCATATTCCCACAGAGATTTTTCAATTCATATCTCCCCACAAAGGTTTCTCAACTCATACCTCCCCACATATGTTTCTCAACGTGCAACTCATATCTCCCCATAGAGATTTCTCAACTCATATCTCCCCATAGAGCTTTCTCAACTCATACCTCCAAACGGAGGTATATCTCAACTCATATCTCCATACAGATGTTTCTTAACTTAATTTCTCCGCACACAGATGTTTCTCAACTTAAGTTCTCCGCACAGATGTTTTCTCAACTTCATTTCTCCGCACAGATGTTTATCAACTTGTATCTCTTTACAGAGGTGTAATTTTGAAAGTAAGTCCTTAACGGAGACTAGAATTATTTGCCTGACCTACGGAACAATTTTAAGAGTTGAGATGGAACTTGAAAACGGACGCTCTACCTCAGAGCCACTGAGAAATAAAATGAAGGAAGTTTAATTTACTCTATTTATAGTCTCTAATTTCTCCGCTCAATATAACGCTAGTACGGGAGACATACTCTTTATAAAGCAGGTTTTGGGAATGAAAATTTACCGAATTTAAATTTTGACATTGAACGGTTCAATAATCGGAGAAAACACTTTTCCACAGTCTTCTACTCAAAGAAAACCACAAGGTCGAGATAATCCGACCTTTAAGTTTTTCTTAAGAGTAGAAGATCTCGTAGCCGCGTTTTCTTTCCTGTTTGACTTTCGTCAGCGACTAACTTGGTTTTATGAATGCAGTCCTTGAAAAGTTTTAATGTCATGTAACCTGTAAAGGTAGTCTTATCAGTCCTTTATCATACTGCTTGAGCCCTCCAATGGCACTGTTCTCAGAAACATCTTCCATGTATTTTATCTTAATTAACATCTCTTAAACAGTCATTAAGTATGGTAGTGTATCTAATACAAATTTATTTTGGAATACATATAAATGATATCAATCGCTGAAGAAATGTTTCATCTAAAACATGACAAATGGGAAATAATTTTCATATAAAGACAATTCGATGTAATTTTATCAAGGACACATGATCTCTCTATTACGGGAGCTACTTAATGTATCATTAGATAGATTTTCTCTTGTTGCAAATTACGTAATTTATGTTGTATAAAACAATAACAAGGTTTTTAGCTCATCTGGCCTTAAATGCCCGATGGGCTTATGGCATGGGATGGTGTCCGGCGTCCGTCCGTCCATCCGTCTGTAAACTTTTCGCAATTTCATCTTCTTCTCCAGAACCACTTGGTCTAGGAAGCTGAAATTTTGTGTGCAAACTCCTTGGCTAATGGGGATTCTAAATTGTAGATTTCATGATCCCGTGACCCCAATACAAATCCTGATGAGCTACAGAACCCATAGCTCTATTTTTATGGGTATATTATAGGCATATTATGGCAACGCAAATGAAGAGGCTCTTGGCTATTTGGATGCTGCAGGTTGCTGGCTGTGACCGTAGTTATAATAATAAGTTTCTAAGTATCCTGTAACGTAACAAGGTTTTGGCATTTCACCAGTTAAATTGTATTTTTATTGTAAGTATACCAGCATCCAAAGCGTTAACAATGGCAAGGGATCATGTAATTCATTACTGCATACCGCTAGAAGAATATACAGTAAATGCGACGTCAACACGATTTCATATTAGGTAAAGTTTAGTTTGGGCGAATATGTAATGGAGAATGCATGAGGAGCTGTGGATTCGTTAAAAATTCGGGGCGAGTTGATTATTTTTAACGAATCCACTGCTCCGAATGCATTCTCCATCTTAATCAATGTAAGACGTCACGAAACATGCTTATGTGATCATTTTACATTTGAAACAATAAATTTCAATTATGGGACACCAAAATCAATTATTTTGTAAATTTCGGTGCTCATTCATCGGATATGGTACAAGTAGATGCGACCCTCATGAAATGGATTCTTCCACGCACGTCCAGCGCAAAACTTCCCCGCGAAGCGATGTGATTGACAGCTAAAAATCTGCCTTTTCATGCATTCCGTAGATTGAATAGAACGCGGGATTCTTACTGATAACAGCGTCTTGTGGCCTAGTGGCTAGAAGCGCTGTCTACCAAGCGAAGAGTTGCATGTTCGATTCCAGGTTCATGCATTACAAAAATTAATCTGTCTATAGTTGTCTAGATATTTTAAGATCCTATCCTGTACACCAAGACAAAATACATCAGTCTCGAAAAATGTACCATTACTGAAAATGTTTAAACCTAACACCCCTTCTGACTGGGACAGTCAATGACCAGTAGATTCCTAAATAATAATCAACTGATAACACAATAGAGTCACGTCATGACCATGGATTAACTTTTAAAAAAGACGTGTTCTTTGAATTTCATCAGCTCTTCATTTACTTTGCACATTTTGTATATAAGACAGATTGTGAACTGGGGATTGTTGTTCTTTACTGTCTCTGAGTTCTCCTCAACTCTGTTTCATCTTTTGTATGTGTGTCCGTTTGTTTACAGAGTGCGAGTCGACCACAATGCTTTGCGCTTGAAGATAACAGACTCGATTTATGTTCAGACTGGATAACGCCTTTACTAATGAGAGTGATTTCTCCTCTTATTTTGGTCAAACAAATCTGCGGGAAAACACGTGTATGTATTTATGAATGCTATTATTTGTTATTTTTATCAACATAATCAATGGCTCTTTAAAGTAAGTGATGAGACAACGAAGATGTGTTGACATATACTCTATCGATTAGTGAGTCCTTTTGATGATTCTCTTATGGTCTTGCGACTACGACATAAACATATTATGACGCCTGAACTAATAAAGAGACCAGACAATCCAACACCACTGTGATTATAGATTGTTTGAAAATACGAAACATGTAACACGAAAGCACTGATAATCTAAATAAAAAAACGGAGCGATTTTAAAAAAAATAAATTGTTTTAAACCTTAGGCTTTCTACATCATGTGTGACATTTTTCCATTTATTGACATCGAACTTAATAATAACAAACTTGGTTTCATCATCGTTTTAGAAATTGAAGATTGAAAAGAATGCTCATGTGCAAACAGTGGCAAACACCTTGAGACACAATTCCTCAGTGATTGATTTAACAGTTTTTTGGTTGAAAACGATATGGATTTTGAGCATCAAACATTCAATGGAAACTATAAGGAAACTATCCAGAATGTATAATTAGGCACAAATGGAAGGAGTAATAGGCCTAATCTTTTACTGACGATGTTATTTCGTGGTTTTTAAAAATATACTTATCTAACTGAAATTGTAATAGAATTATGAAAATTAATGCATGATTGAATGAACGGAAATAGCGTATTTTCGAGTCATTACTAGCTGATATTAAAGGCACTGTAGCACTTTTTTGCATGTCATGTTTTCTCAAATTTGCCATTTATTATCAAAGTTTATACCATATATTGGTACGTTAATGGGTAAAACATGTCATTACACGACCCGACAAGCCGTATCCATAGAAAACGGCTATCCGTATTCGAAGAAAATGGTGCGATGTATAAAGCGACAGTGGTGTGGAACTCCTCAGTATGAGAGGTAGATTTGTAGGTTTCATGAGAATTTGAGATAGACAGCAAGATGGTTGACCATGGTGTACCATATTTAAAACTCTACTCTTAGTGTTAATTAGTCAGATCACTTGAACTACTGTCGAGCTGCCATTTTAATGTGAACACATTATAATGGCCGCTCGATTGGAAATGAACTCGCATATGGCTTATATCGAACCATGTACATTCGTTTCAGTCGGTTTTTATTGATTTAGGAGTATCATTTATCCATTGATATTATTTATTTATAGTTTTGTGAGAGCAATTTATTTCAGCAATAAAAACTTGCTACAGCGCCTTTATAGGGATACACTTGGAATAAAGTGAGTGTAAATCGATTCATCTTTATTAGACAGTAATAACACCTATTATTCCCCAGCTTGTGAAGAGTTTTTAGATCCGTCCGTCCGTGTTTCCGTCCGTCAGTTCGAGGGAAAAGAAACTCGGAAACTTTCAAGATTGTATAATCAATTTTGTTGTGCGGCTTTTGGGTATCAATAGCTTGATCGAGTTAAAAAAAATTAAACATGTTTTTTTTTTTGTTTTTTTTTTTAATCTTTATGGAGTTATTGCCGATCTCGGGTCCTTTTTATGTTCTGTTCATGGTATCTGTAAAGGGGAAACATTTTAAACCGTTAATTTCGGATTGGGGTCTGAGGGTACCAATACTTTGATAGAGTCCTAAAATAAGAAGCCCGAAATTATTCCTCACGAGTTACCATCCTTGGTACGTTTTTTCTCTGATCATGGGGAAAACAAGTTTTCAGGAACTGTTGGAAAAAGGATAACAAAATTCAGCGTGTGGTTTGAGGACATAAATACCTTGATGGAGTTCTAAAAACTGGAGCATGAATTCGATTGAGTGAGTTCTGATATGTTCCTTCAGTGCACATAACACTTGCGGGACAAGAGCCAACTCCACCAATGAATATAGATATAAGGAAACAGCCATCTAAAAGTTCTCCATTGATAAGATTCAATCTAAACTAAACTTTAAAGTTGTCTCCGTAGCTTGCCATTACATAAACAGTAGGGACAATATCATGAGCTGACTTCCATCACGCATGCCAATTGAACATAAGCCCAATCCTATCACAATTAACTTCCATATCTACCTTTGTTCTCTAAATCTAGGAAAATGGAACCTTGGGCTCTGTAGCTCATCAGGGCTTATATTGTTTAATGATGAAGACATAGCTTATATTCATTGAAGAAGAAGAGGTGATCCCTCAAATTACAAGTACCGTCCCTTGACATGTTTTATCACAGTTCTTAAAGAGGGGCACCTTTTAGTTACGCCTTGCCACAGCTTCTCTTACTTTCTGTCCAACGTACATCCCCCGCCCCCACCGCCCACAAACCCCACTCCATGCCTTCTAACCCACAACACACCTGGACAAATACAATCGCCCTCTCTTACACCTAATTATTTAATAGCCTCTACCTGGCACTAAACATTGGCAGCACTGATCTCATGGTACATAGTACAATTTAGAATCCCCATTGGCTAAATAGTCTGTACAAAACTTTTAAGTGTTCTAAGCCTTTTCATCTTGGAGAGGATGATGAAAATAGGATTTTAGGTCATGGCCTGTGGGGCCCTTATTTTGGGCCACAGGTCGACACATCTACAATTCAGAATCCTCATTGACTAAAGCGTCTGCACGCAATATTTCTAGGTCTCTTCGTTCTGGAGAAAAAGATGGAAAAAGTTGTTTAGGTCATGGCCTGTGAGGCCCTTATTAGGGTCATCAAGTCTACAATTTAGAATCTCAATTGGCTAAAGAGTCTGTACACAACATTTCAGCCTTATAGGTCCTTTCATTCTGGAGAAGTAGATGAAAATAGGTTTTCACGTTGTGGCCTGTGAGGCCCTTATTTGTGGCACTGGATCACCAATTCTACAATTTAGAATCCCGATGGACCACGGGTAATGGAGAAGATGATGAAAATAGGTTTTTAAGGTCGTGACCCCTGTAACCCCATTTTTGGTCACGGGGTCACGAATTCTACAATTTAGAATCCTCATTGGCCAAGGAATATGCACACAACTTTTCAGCTCTCTAGACCTTTTGGAAATGGAGAAGAAGATGAAAATAGGTTTTTAAGGATGTGACCCCTGTGACCCCAGTTGGGGTCTTTGGGTCACGGAATCTACAATTTAGAATCCCCATTGGCCAAGCAATCGGCACATAAAATTTCAGCTCTGTGGAGTGATTGGTTCTGGAGAAGAAGTCGAAAAAGCGAAAGGTTTACAGATGGATGGACGGACTTCGGACGCTATGCCATGCCATAAGCCCATCGGGCCTTTCAGGCCTAATGAGCTAAAATTACAAATTGAGTCTAGTTGGCTTTTAGAGACATGGTGTAACTATGTTTCAGTCGTGTTCATTACTCGTTGATTTAACTAGTGTACCTATAGTTTCTTTTGTCCATTATTGTAGAAGGGCAGATATGCTAGGCATGGAGCAAATAAGCCCCAAAAGAGAAAAGTCTACAATTTGTCGAAAGTCATGCGCTTGAAAACAATTTCCCTCATAGAAGTGAGTGTTAACACACAAGACATTAAGTAACACCATAAGTGTGAACATAGCCACACTAGCTCTCCCCTACATCTCACTCTAATTAAATATATGAAGGTGTCCACAAATGTTAAATGGAAAATTATGTTACTCCTTACTTTCGGAGCTTTAATTTCAGCTCACTGGCCATGGATTAAACCTTAGAAAGATTCGAAAGTTTGTTCACACGCCTTGAATACATAACGCGATGACTACTTTTAACAAACCAGATTCAACTTAAAACCATTCTTAAATTATTAGAATCGAACCAAATTCGTAATAATAATAGGAGGCGTAATATAGTATCACTTTGAAAATAAATCGTTCTAATTATCTGTTGCGTCAGGATCAGGATAACGGATTGCCACAATATATATAAAAGAATATAAGAAAACAGTTATCGTACAAAAATTAATTGTATCTTTTATTGAATTATAGTTCAAGATTCAAAACAAAAAGCAATTTTGATTGCTTAATTTGATCATCTTGAAACACAGTTTAGGACAAGAGCCGGTCATCCTGTTACATCGCGGCTATCGGCTCTACTTCCATTTTTTTCTGGTCGTCATGGCAACTACTTCTAACTGCTAACAAACAGGTGCGTGCTTGATTGAGGTAAACGAGTGATAGAGGAGTCTTATAATCAGCATTATAGTGCGTTCTTTTGTTCCATCTAATATGTATAAAACAGCAGGCACATGCATGAACAACGTTGCATATTTCTTGTTGCATGGCAACGAGGCGTTGGCAAGTAAACTCAGTTGGAAACGCCGTTCTCAATGCGAGACAATGCGAGAATTAACGTGAAGAGGATAACGTGTTTTCACGAGATGAGAATTAAATATGGTCTTTTCCTGATTGTCCCTTGAGAACATTGGGTATATTCAGCAAATCGCGGAGGATTTTTACAGGATCGTGTAACTAAACCGTCCAGTTTATTTTCTTCTGATCTGTCCACTGCTGAAAGCGCCATCTCGTTTTTCCTTCGCTAATACCCTGGTCCAAACCGCCATCAGTTCGTGGTAGCATTCGTACTCCGATATATCTGGTGGACAGTTCATAGCTCGGGCATTATTCCGTCCTTGTCGTGTGCTGATTGTCACACCTGAAACATGAGAAACGTATCAGTGTGCGTATAGCTTCAAGTTAGTTTGGTTGTTATTGGATTAATTGTTGGAAAAATGAAATATGAAGAAATACGTTCATGCTATTTCCTGTTATCTGGTGGGTTTAGCTCATCAGGCCCTTAACCCTTAGCAGGTCGGGATATGTCATGACCCCGTTATTCGACGTTCGGCGTTCCATATTAACATCTTCTCGAGAACTGCATCCTCCTCGAGCAAAGTATTCCTACTTCAATCCCACTTTCGGATCCAGAATGTGGTTGAAGGCCCCCCCCCCCCCCCCCCCCCCCCCCTCTTTGCATATAAATTTGATGGACCCCAACGGTGAACCCAACGCCCTTCCAAAAATCACCGAATCCCCTGTTTTCAATTGAACCTTGATACAATGCAGTGAGGTACCTTATATAGCTGTATTGTCTAATGCCCCTATTTCACTACGAGCCGAATTGTCACGAATCAGCCGAATCAGGACCCCCCTTTTTTGCATGGGTCCTCCATTTTATATGCAATTATATATACATTCGTTCAACATTCAATGCCGCATATATATACCGTAAGCCCTGTCCATGCTAAGCCGGAAGTTGGCAGTCGTCAACAACCATTTCTCGACAGACAGTAGTTTTTCAACTCGGGTGGGTCCCGAAATTGGTCAGTTTTGAACATTTTCAATTGAATGATGTTATCAATATCAACCTGTTTCAACTCTTGAATAGCTATAGTTTACAATCGCTACATGAACATGAAAGGTAATAAATAATTTAAAATTTTAACATTTCGGAACTAGTCAATCTTCGTCAGAGAGAAAATCCGCGAAAATGCGACTTTCTACTTTACTTATAGCAAATCTACATGGATCAAGCCAATGTTTTGTGTAATTTTATGTCGAATGTGATAATTTAGGACTTGCATCAAAGTTACAGCTTTCACATATTGATCGAAATCGAGATATTAGCAACATTAAAAAATGTACACATTGATGGTAGTTGCTCAATCACTGTCCAGGTTGTGTCGTTCTTACACCTTGAAATATCGTTATCTAGAAAAATAATGTAATTAATAATTTATTACTGTCCCTATCAAGGATTTATCCAAACCACGATGTAATGGATGTCTTCAACTACAGTCTGGTCATCCATTAGTCTAGGAATGATATCCCATTTGACTGTTATCAGCAATATAAATCATTGTTATAGTACTGACATGAACAATGAATCAGTCGACAGTTATTTTCAATTTATATATTGAACCTGTTGTTTTCACCATTTATATTTTCTGCATTATATAATTTTTAATTTCACCTTTTTTAAAAGTTGATTGTTATTAAAGTTCAAAGGACAGGAGGAAATTAGCATATCCTTTCGAGCAACATGTCATCAATATTTTAAGACTAGATATGTTTGTAAATATTTGCGCATAGCTTTAGTAGATGTTACTGATTGATATGGACACTAATTAAATTAGCTTTCTGCAATCTCTGTTTACTAAAAAATATGCCTTGTAAATTATGGGGACGTGACCTTAGTTGTGAAATCACTCACAAATTAACAACATATTTCAAGATGCATTAAGCTTTTTATAAAATCCTGGTCATGTAGCTTTACATTTCGAAAAGATTCAGAGGGCCATGCAATCCATCAAACCAGTTCATCGAAGTTTCAATCTTAAACGACCTGTAATGTTGTTGGCGATTGTAAATACCTGAATTTTATTTATTATTCACCATCATCCTATCCTTATGTCTTTGAGTTGAAAAACTACTGTCTATCGAGAAAATGGTCGTTGACGACTGCCAACTTCCGGTTTAGCATGGACAGGCTTACCCCCTGTTCTAACGCTGATGACTGATATTCGGGAAGATATCCGATTCCATTTTAGAGCAAATTGGATTGAAATCTTAACGACAACAACTATTACTAAGCTAGACATTATGCTGATATTCCAAAACCAATCTGCACTTTTACTTTTTTCTGTAAATGGATGTCTAACAGACTTTTAAAAATCCAATTTGAAGCGATTTTCTTAATGACATTGGTCTGGAGACGACTATATCCCTTGTGTATGTACTGTATATCTGTCATACATTGTTTGTGTCAATTGATCATAAGTCTTTTAATTATAAAAATTCGACTTTTTAATGAAAATAACCTTCAGATGGTTTTGTATATTTCATACCAAACACCCCCGTCCGACGTCCAAATTATGTACATTTAGGAAGCTTAATTTGTCAGAATAACCTTTTTTATGTAAGTTCTTTCATTGCTGATTATTTATAGCAAAAACCATTTTATTGCACCCATGGAATGAGGGTATTGAAGTAAGGTAACGGATACAAAAACACTGATGGAGCAAGATGAGAGAATCGGGGTAGGCCCTACTGTAGCAGAGTGGCGGATACAAATACACTGATGGAACAGGACGAATTACTTTGCACGTGCGTGACCTGGGGTCAGATTCACTGTGTGCTGGGATGTAGCTTTGAATGGAAGGATCGTCTCGAAACAGAAACAGAAACGCCACTCACTTTGAAGTAAGTACACTTCGAGCGTATAACTTTGAGATGTTTCCTCAAATCCACACACATATAGTAAACCTGGGCCGCGTTCAAGAGAGGTTTAGAAGTAACCTATACGCGATTGCTCAATGTAGCGCTACGTAGCAAGGCGAGCGAACTTTGAGGTTTTGCACCGTGTCGTACCGTGTCAATGAGCGATTATAAGCGCTCGCTGTTATGGAACGGAGCCTTAGCTCAGGTCAAGCACGTGTCGGTTCCTAAAAACGCCTTTGTAACATCTAAACAAACACATCTAAATAATGATAGTTATTTAAAACTTTTTAATTGAATTTTGAAATTAATATAATAAATATGTTCCTGTTACGTCAAGTAAAATAATTAATATACACATTTAGAATTTTAGGCACATGTGAAACCTAAATAGGATATTTAAGTAAAAGGCAGTCACAACATTTAGGTTCACACTTAAGCTCGGCGCACACTACGTCTGATTTTTTTTTTTGCGATGCGTCATGCGATGCGATGCGTTGCGTTTTTTCGCGCACACTACAAGAAAGTGCGTTACATATTACGTTTCATAAAAAGTTCATATAGGTGCTATACATCTCTAGTGTATTGTAGTCTGCGGATATGGGTGCCAACATAGCTATGTTCTTATTGGAAGAGGAAGAGGAAGAAATGGTGATCAATTTCTCTGTAATCAGCGTCAGTTTTGTACATGTGTATGTCGGCAAAAATAATATCAAATATTGTTTTCAAAAACTATATAAAAAGCGGGATTTTTAGTTATGGATCAAGACATAATCATAGCACGCATGGTACATGGGCCTACCCACTTTCCTTCAATGTGGTTTGAGTGGGGAAACCCCCTCGAGAAGTGTAAAATATGACGTCATGTTAGGGAATCCTCAATGCGATTTCGTTTGCGATGCGATAAAATAGGTGCAGCTTTTTTCATCGCATCGGATCGCATCGCATTGACGCATCGGACGTAGTGTGCGCGACACTTTGTTTTTTTAACGCATCGCATGACGCATCGTAAGACAAATCGGACGTAGTATGCTGATGGTTGTTCAGTGATCTCCCTGGTGTAGCGATTACTAAACGATCAAGTCATAGTGTTCATCGAGGTACAATATGATGGAATAGACAACCATCTTGCAGTATGAATTATCAAAATCGGATGAGACCTACAAATCTAACTCTCACTTTGAAGAGTTGCACAAAAGTGTCGCCTTATACCTTGCACCATTTACGGAGAAACATTTTCTATTGATAAATCTACGGGTTATCGCAATCTAAATAAATTTAGATCAACAGTTTTATATTTAGTTGTATAATCCAATATAAAAACTATTGATCTAATTTATTTAGATTGGGGTTATCTGGTCGTGTAATGTGATGTTTAACTCTCTAATATAACAATATATTGTATAAACATTAATAATAAATGGCAAATTTGAGAAAAAATAATATGCAAAAGACGTGCTGCAGTGCCTTTAACTACGTTGAATTGGTGATGATTTTATGACCCTACCTCTCCCGCTCTGGGGTTCGTCCCTGAAGTACGGGAACCAATTAGGTCTGAGGATGGCTGATTGCGTCAGCTGATACGTCATAAGAACGACCATTAGGAACACCAGGTGACTGGCAGCCATCTTGACCTTCTACGCAGCACCTCAACGATCTGTCGAACATAAACACATTTTATTCTTTTATTCATAACAGAAGTGTAAGATATGGTCTTCAACGTTTTCAGATATATATATATTACAACGAAGTCACTTCTAACAATTGGAGTCCGATTCTCAGGACCGAATAGTTATAAGGGAGTGCTCGCATACGGCAACTTCATAGCACTAACGTTATGCATTGACAACAAAACCAAGGATATTATTAGATAATATCAGGTGACAAAAATAGGTGGGCATCTGTACTTACACTCTATTTCAGCTGGTTGCCATTGGATACCTTTGTTCTTTCAGGAGATGTTTCAGACTATACACTTATACTTTGTTTCACACTTTCTATACTTTACCCAATACTTTTAGATGCTTTTCCGCCGCTAATGGCTGCAATACTGCCGAAGCGGCGTTAAACAATAACTCACTCACTCACTAGATGCTTTTCTCAATACACCTCCACTTTTAAGATACAGCTACAGTTTCCTAAATACACCTTCAGTCGTACGTTGCTAGTACATTTAGTGTAAAGGGTTTTTGTCTTGAATCTAAATTGGATCTTAAAACATCTCAATTATGATAAATTATTTATAAATTATATAAGATTGTTTGTCAGTAAGAACGCTGCGTTGTCCTCTAGACATGAAAATCATGAAACGCACATGGGGATCGTGCTAACAACCTTACCACGGGAGCACAAATATACACGTGCATCCATTGGAATAACATAACAACGCATTGCACGTGCGTCACACATGAAATGTACAACAATCAAATCGTGTAGCGTGATAAAGGTGGGCCCAGACAATGTTTTAAAAACTTTGGAAATCTACAATATCGGTAATTTATACAATTTTATTCACTGGACTAAAATGAGGTGTAAGTAGTTTATACCAATACTTATCGAGGGTATGAGCTGATATACCAGGCGCCTCGGAAAGGGCCTCTTGGGTATTAATCTATGTTTGTAGTCTGGGTCACTTGCCCTTAAATATTGAATAAAACTGTCTGTTTGTCTGTTTGCCTGTCTGTCTACAAATGTATAAACGAGGGGATGTTCTTTACTGGTTTACCAGGTGCAATATGTTAATACTTGCACTGTGCATTGATAAAAGCGCTATATAAACAGACTGTTGCTATTACTTTTATTTTATTTGTAACCCGCTGGTGACACACATCTTTTTTAAAATAAATAAAAGTCCTTTTAAATTCATTTCGTTAAATCCATTCTTTCTCTTTCTACCTAAGGATCTTAATTAACACAATAGAAATAGATTAGATTTTCTTAAATCTTAATTCTCTGTATTTCGTGTCGCTGGAGGGAATAATCCTTTTTAGCCATTTAATTATAATATACCCATCCTCGCTGGTGTTATAAGCTATTTGCACAAATTTAATTTCTCATTTCCGAAGTACGCTTTGATCCATAGATACGATTACACTCGTTCAAACCCAGACAGCGCACTTCATCCTGGATACTCCTTCGTGGATCCCTGTATAGCAGCAAATCCCATTGTCTCCATTCTCGCTTCTCTCAATATACAATGTCACGTTTCTCTTCTCATCCATCATAAGCTCTCGTGTCATTGGCAAGAATATTTTATTTTAAAAAAAAGAAACCAGACTCGAGTTATTACTCTACGTTAGTACGTGCGGGTCCTCAAAGCCATATTTTACTTTATACCGATTGTTTGCGTCAAGACATGTCCATGTTTTGTGATGTCCAATCAGTTAATCATGGAGCATTTGTCGTGTTCCTTAACTGCATTTTTTCTGAGAAGAAAATTTAAAATATTTTAGTAAAATGGTTTAGTTTATGTTATGATGCTGGTATGATTGGATCATGTTGTTATGTTCTCTCTGCTAAATGTTATTTT
Source organism: Gibbula magus (assembly GCA_936450465.1). Classification (NCBI taxonomy): domain Eukaryota; kingdom Metazoa; phylum Mollusca; class Gastropoda; order Trochida; family Trochidae; genus Gibbula; species Gibbula magus. The sequence continues at coordinate 23,617,472 of OW388304.1, forward strand.
GGGGTGCCTTCGCTGTTTTCAGTTTCAGCGACTTGCTTTAAAACCGTAACTGATAATAGAAACACAACTAAACTTTTCCTAGAAGAATTGAGGGTTATAATCCATACTTCGAGCACAGGTGAAGTTTAACTGGTCGTTCTTCTCTGTTGCGCAACATATTTGCGCTAAACTTAACCTGTGCTTCGAGTATGATATAGATTTTAAAAAGGATTTTCAACATTATTTGTTTTCTGAACGTTATAGTTTACATTACTTCATCCATACTGTTCTCGTATAGTATTATTGAAACATGCATATGTTCTACTGCAACACACACAGAACAATTAATGCATACACGTATTAACAAATGTTCAAAGAGGTGCCACATCATTAAAAGGAGGGTTCTATCGGGGTATTTTTTGTGGAAACGAAATTCGGGAGGATATTCCTGTTTACACATTTATGTTATTAATACATGATTAAAATACAGTGAAATTGAAAGATACTAATGAAAGTAACATTTTGAAGACTTGATAAAGCCCACATTTGTTGAAAAATAAAACAATGAGAACTGAAGCCATTCATCGGTGCTGCGAGTCGGGGAAAACTTCGCTACAGCATAACAGCAACTTGTTTATTAGTTTTATTGCATGTTATGTGTTACTATGTGGATACTCTATCAGTGTATGTCTTTAGTTATCACAAAGTTGCAAAATTGGGTACAATATAGCGTGTTTTCATTTCACATAATGCATAATATCCAAGATGGCGACAGAACCCTACCTTTAACTGTTTCAGTACCTTCTGTATACGACACAACCATGACTCATTTACATGTGTCATAGATCCGGTAACTTTTAATTTAATTAGTGTCCCCAGCACAAGAAATCGCTATCTCTTACAACGATTGTAATAGAGAAGTAATGCGTTAAACGCCATGTGCCACAAGGATGTCTGTTGTTGAATGTGATGTCATATTTTACACCGAATTTATTGAACTTTTGACGATTTGTAACCTACCTCTTTAAGTTGATTGATTTTCTTTACATGGCTATACATTAACTCATATTTCGTTTTTTGTTCTATAGACTGTTCATTATCTATTCATTAGTTTTTCGTGTTTTTAAAAACTGTAAATAACACATTTTCTATTTTCTATTTTTCTGTGCGTCTTTACGTCAACGCTTTATGTTATTTTTTTAATTATTTCCTTCTTATTGTTAATTGATATTAATTTGTATATATATGCACACGTATAGTAGTGTATACATATTAATCAGTTTCAGTTTTTTCATTTACTGTCATCAATAATGTTTTAAGAAAAACGAAAAGATCTGTTGCCAATACTGATATATAGATAGATTATTGTTTCATTTGCCTTTGAATCGATTTACTAGATGTATGATTGTTGATATTTCTATGGAAATAACTGTTCATAATTATCGCATATCTTTTTACTGCATGCCCCGGGCCCCATATCGTTCATAATTTTTCTATTTCCCCGCCTTTATTTACATTTAAGTAACTTTAAATACTGTTGTCTCTGTAGGTTATCAAAGAATGATGTATGATTTTCAAATCAAAATAATGAATACCGAAAACCTTTACTTGGAATTTAAGTATGCCAAAAGCTCTTGTTGATCTTTCCTTGCAGCTGTTACTAAAATAACTGTTAATATAAGAAACCTTAAATCCTTTAGCCTGATACATACTTTACTATATTTGAAAGTTTAATACAACCAATATACTGCTGTAAGATTTGAGTTTAAAACATATAAGACTATTGAAAAAAGGTTATTTCGTATGATCAGTTTTGCCGATACCCACTACCCACTATGTATCCATTTTGCCGTTCGTAATGCTCGAAATCAAAGGAAGCAAACCAATTTTCCCATTTACAAACTACCTTTTAAACACCGTTTAAACGCAATTCTATTACTTGTAATTTCAGTGTGAGAAAAGTGCTTACTGATATTTCCCTCACTGGCAAAACCTTTCTTACAGAAATACTTTTTTAATCTTTTGGAAACTTGGGATTATTGCGCTCAATACATAATTTACAATAGTTGACAGTTCACACCAGACAGAAAACCATTACGGATGTATGCTTTAGGTTTTTTTCGGGTTTTAAACTGATATGGAACTATTGAACAAGGACATTGTGCACAGTGAATGTACCTGATACCCAATGTTTGACTGTCAATTCTTCTGTTTGAGCTTTACACTTTTGGGTGAAGATGTGATATGCATATAATGCATGTTATGGACATTGTTAACTGTTCTTTATCACATTATGTCACTTCATGTTGATTCAATGGGCTAAAACAAAATTTAGAAACGTGCTCTTTTCTTTTGAGTTGATTTCGGTTTTGTTTGGCTATCACAAAGTATATGGGTATTGTTTATTGATTTTTAAAAACTCTGGTAAGAGGTAAACCCTGGAAACTGGAATTCAACACTTAATTATATATCATACTATGACGTGTTTATAGAGAGCATTTAAAATTTTGCTTGCGTCAGAAAAATACTGTTTGAGATGGTAGATTTCAGATTCTGTAAATGTTCCAGTTAAATTTCGATTTCGAAATATAGTATGTGATTCATTTTATATGTTCCTGTTATCTTCCTATCATCTTGTTGCATTCTGTATTGTATGTGAATTAATTATCCATAATGGGATGTTTAGTTGGAATAAACATCATGCTGATAATAAGCTATTTTGGGTTAGATTTGATTTCCGATAGCTTTAGTTTCATAGATACAAAACCTGTTGACGTCATTTTTCACAATGGCATGTAACATTAAACGCAGACGCAACCAAATACGGCCATACTAAGTTCATTGTTATTGTATGAATAGTGAGTAGAGTTAATCAGATATTAAGCATGGTTCCAAGTTTCATATTATAAACTTCATACACCAACAGAATAAATTCACTTTAAACAAATGAACTAAACAGAAAGGGATTTTGATAAATAATCTAGATGTTCGGCCTGGATATGGTACAACATTTCAAAATTGATTTTGTTTATTTTGTTTTTCTTATGATAAACAGCTAAGAGGTTTTTCATTTTAATTAATCAATCAAAATCAAGAATACACATAAGATATGTTGCAATGTACACTAAACGTACATGTACAATCGTACCATAAGATGTTTTGGGGAAATAGAATGAAACGCTTTTATATCGTAAAATATTAATTTATAATTAGGTTAATGCATGTTTCATGAATTGATTTTGAAATTTAAAGAAAAGTAAAATAGTTTATCATACAATGGTTGGTGTTCTCCGCAGGATTAAGATAACCGTTGATGTCATTAGCGGGTACCAAAGCAAATTACCAAGGCTCGCAAAATGCATAGAAATTATTTCATTGTTTTTGCTGAATATCATTTCTATCTGAGTGTCGCAACAAATGTAGACTATTTTTTCAAATATAGATTATGTTTTCATTATATAATCACATATTTCATAACTACTTATATAATAAAACCTAATGCAAGATATTGACAAAAGAACACTCGCATTAAATCTATTTATAATATAATAATATAATAACAATTGATATAATGGTCACCAATGTCAACTGCATATTAGAATACCATAAATGGTTATTTTAAAACTAGTTTCAGAATATAACATTCCACCTTTCAATATTTAAATGCTAAAAATACCCAGGTTAAATAAGATCAACTTAGAAATATCAACATCGAATAAACTTTTGTAAGATCACATATGATATTCTTATGTCATGGTGAAAAATACATTAAAATCGTTCAGATAAAATATTCATTAAATCAAATTTCCTAATTGATGATAACTGTATAAGCACATACACTAGCACTGCATATACATTAACATAATTCGGAAACGTATGTACTAATTTGTTGTTACCAAAATGATAATTACGAAACAGTCCGATAATAGAAATCAAGTCAAAGTGTACCATATGAACAATCTTAAATATCTTGACAAATTATTTACGTTAATTACAAATGATTAAATTGTTAATTACTAGCGATAACGAATATCAAGAATTATTTAATTTACATTTTTTCCAAATTCGATAGCTATGTTAGAAAAAACTACACATTATATTAGCAGTGTAGCATATATCTTATTAAAAAAAAACCCATTCATTTATGAAAGATCTCTTTACCTTACGAATTAATAAAGTGTTAACCAAATCCATATCGATTTCATAATCAAAATGATTAAACATGACCAAACACAAATTGTCTGAAGAAAATAATTGATTATAGTTTTATCTATCTCACGCGAAACAAAAAAAGTAATTTTTAAATTGAAGTAAAATTAAACAATTCATTCAAAAGTAAGGTTATCACAATACATATCTTGATAAAGTTTTACTTACCTTACTTGAAATTCAATATTGTTAATCTGTGATAGCCGTGCCAAAGAGAAAGATGTTGCTGCTTGTGATCAGTTGCTAGGTGTTACACTGAGAGGACAGTGGAAGAGTCGGGCTTTATACACTTCAATGTGTAGGGGAACGGTAGGTGGTGTGGGATTGTGTTTGTATTAAGTCGCCAATAGTCATAGCTCATCCTTCAATGCAGACTCGTTGAGAGGCTTAAATATGGTTCGTGTAAATTAGCTTGCTCAGCGGTGATTAATTTTCCACCAATCTCTAAATAGATTCTACAAATCCCATGCAGTAACTGTCTTTGAATTCTAATACTGCGTCTCACAGGGAGGGTGATTTGTGAGGGGGTGGGGGTTATGCTTGTTGAAAGTAACTATTGATGGCTGTAAGGGGAGCCTGCTAGAGAGATGGGGTTGTATGCAACAGTGTAATATTCTTTATCGTGAAGTGATTAATCAGAACTGTACACGGAATTGTTCCTGTGTGGATAGGGATGATGGCCTGCCTTGTGTTCTTAATCCTTGACATGCAACACACATATAGATGACTGTGTAAGTGCCTGTTAAATGGACTTTATATGATAATTATATGGTAAATGTCATTTGAAACGATTACATTATAATAATGGATATAATGATAGAGTTTTTGGACATAATGTTTTATGTTTAAGTTTGAAATATAGTCAATGGCTTTGCAGCACATTAGATTTATCATCTAAGATTGAAGAATTCATATGAAATAATAGATTTAAAATATTCAATGAATCGTCACAAAAATGCAATATGCCAGTCAATGCATATCTACACAAGAGTTCAGCATTCCAGTGCTGCTGATCATAAGTAGTAACATTTTAAGGAGTGATTTCTATGACTCGTACATTGTGACTCAACTCTCTGTGACTTCCCTGCATATATTTGCTCTCCAATCTCAAATGTTGTGATAACGCCTCTTCAAAAAATGTATGGATAGAAACCGTCTTAAAATATGCCCAACGGACCATATGTCATAAAAGCACAGAGGCTCTTAAAAGCAAAAATAGCAGAAATAATCACGACTCCCAAAGGTCTCACTGTCCCAACCCCCACCTTCCCTCATAGTGACCACAATGGCAATATAATATTCCATAGATGTATTAAAGGCGCAGTTACACCGTTTTAAAAAAGTATCTTTTCTCAAATTTGACATTTACCTTCGAGCGGCTATTTTAATGTGAACACCTTGAATGGCCGCTGGAAGGGAAATGGTCTCCCATGGCTATACCGAACAAGGTACACTCGTTTTTTAACTCTCTTTTTATTGAGGAATATTATTCAGCCATTGATAATGCATATTTCCCTTTTCGTAAGATCACTTTATTTCAGTAACAACGGCGTGCTACATCTCCTTTAAGAGATCACAGATAATTGAGTCAAGTTGTTCATTTTCAAGCGAAAATGTTCACATAAATAATCGTCTGTGTTCTTAAATATCATTAAGTCATTTGACAACACAGTAAACTCGTTTTCACTAAGGTAAATTACGAGAAAAGATCTTTAATGACTAGAAAAATATATTTCATAATTTTCACACTTAAACTTACTCAATAACAGTATTTTCATCGTTTAGGGGTTATGATGTAAAGCATACACACTTTTTGTCTAGTCACAAACGTAAAAGTTTACTTTCAACTTCTTCTGGACATCTAAATCACATTGATTGGTTACTACCAGCCTGGTCGAAAACCGGACAATTTTAAACTTTTAAACAATCTGCATTTTGCCACAATATGAATCCATCAGGATTTTAAAATGTGTTATTAGCATAAAGCTACGTTATTCAGCCTTCTTTTGAACCATTCATTTCTCAAATATCTTTGATACTTAAAAAATTATTAAAAAGAGAAATGAGGTAACCTTTCTCCTGGCGTTTAGTGTATGGTGAAACTGATCTTTTTTGTGTGTTACAGGTGTAAAGATGGGCTGAGATCGTACTCAAATGTTATCGACATGTATTTGCTTGTGACTTAATTTAATTCTTACTATATTGTATTATTATTTTATTATTTCATTGAAGTTTATTATCGGATACTCAGACAAAACTATAAACAGAAAATACGCTTATGTTAGTACACTTTATCGTGTGAAGACATCCTATTGTAGAAAGTCAGAAGGTACACTTAAATGAGGAAATGTGATATTTTTAAAGAAAACCTCTTTAAAAACAATTACAGAAAACTCTTCACATCCAGTTGGTCGTGCTTGGAATTCCCAATAGCACATTGGGGATTTTTATTTAGAATTTTACGTAAGTTGGGTTTTAGTCAAGGCTGTTTTTATGTAAGATTTTCCCATGTTCTTACTTAGTATTCTAAGTGAACATTTGCTTAGCGTTATTTCAATCAAGATTTGACCTTCTTCAGGGAGGCTTCAGTTAGAGACAGGGCGCATACACTAGATTTCCACTGTCGAACTTTTCTCAAAATATGTACACAGTTGCTGAAATTAAACCAGTTATTTAACTGAAAAATATCCCATCCTTTCTTTCAAAGGATATTTAGAAGTTGAATATATCAGAAAGGTATTCTTTCTGGACGTCATAGTATTCATGGTGAAATTCAGTACGTTTTGGAAAAACTGTTTAAACTTCAGGCGTGGAATGATGTGTGATTTGTTCATTCACAAGCTGTCGTTTTGTTAAATCATTAGAGTTTTCAAGTGTATTATACTTCTTCTAACTTCTTCTCTGAAAATATGTGAGACATATGTTAAAGGGACACTCCGTACGTTATTGTAGTAACATAGGTAATAAGTTACCAAGGGTGTTTTTATATCGAAGAGTAATGACTGTTGTCGAAAATTACTCTTTTAGTGCCAATCTGTTCAGTATAGTCACATTATTGAGATGTTTAATCGTGATTGTGATCGAAAACCGGGCAATGTTCCGCGGCTGGCGCGTGTCAATTTTTCAAATGTAATTTTGAAAACTTATATATGTAGCAGACTAAGAGACAGATATTGGTTGGTACTGTTCAATGGAACATATAACTGGTATACTTGTATTAAGCCGCTGCTCGAGTTTCATTAAAAGCAAGTTATTGTCAAATATTTGCATTAGGGAATACATATACAAGTCGAGTGAGATGATTTGAACGTAAATCAGGACATTTGATATTTTTGTATGCATCAAATTTAAATAAATTTCATTAAAAACACGTAGTGTCCCTTTAAGTCCTGTCTAACCATCTCCTTGATATTGGTGAGAAAGCAGTCTCAACTTCATCTGTCCAATGATTTTGGCCCTGCCGGTTCTCAGTAACAAGCTCTAGGTCATCTCTCGTATTGACAGTTGTAGCACAATATGATGTTGAGCATTTCCCATGATGTTATTTTGTGGTCTGTTTTGATTCAAAATTTATAGCCACTCTCTATTTGCAATAAAGCTAATGTCAAATTTAAAATTAGGAAATGTGATATGATGGACTGGATGTACACTGATATTACATATGTGCATTCCAGAGTAAGTTTGCTCATTCAATCTATCTCAATTTATAAAAACTTTAAACTTACATTCACTAAAACCAACATGATAATTTTCCGATTTTAGCTCTCACTCACGTCATATAAGTTTAGTTTCAGAATTTCGCCCGCCAACAGTTAGGAGATGCCCCCTATAAACACCGAGTGTCTGCCAATTCACACGCTTCATTACTTTGCCAACCTGAAGAAACAACTGCCGGCGTTCAGAGACTTAACCGACAAATCAGGGAACCGATCAGCTGACGCCATCTTGAGAGTGACGTCGTTTTCATGTTGAGCGGCCTCTAGGAACACCCAGTCACCACAGTAACAATGTGACGTCATAATAACTATAATTCCTTGCGTCAGATTATTGTTTGATGACGTCAGCTTATATCAGTCACTGGTCACAGTGAAATGACTTATTTTCACTGTAGCTTGATAGACAGTTTATTTCACTGATAAATCCCAGTATTTCATTTTTCCTCATATAATAATATGATTTTTAAAAGAGGGAAATAATATGTGTGTTGCGGTGTCAGAAGAGTATCTCTGTCTGTCCTCAATCAATGTTTATTACTCAACCGTGGTGAGATCACTCATTAGATAACAATGAGTTGGTAACACACATGTGTGATACCACCGCCTGCTGTCGTAACGTCACAATCGGCGCGTGACGTCATAGTCGTTTTTGGTAGACGTCACAATGTTAGCCGCACGACTGCAATAGCGCAAATGACCTATTTGCAAGTAAACGTCACTAAAAACGATTTTCTTGCAATTCAGCGCTATTTACATCATTGAGTAATAAATAAAATACTAAACTCGGTCCCGTTTGATAACATGTTTATGAAACTCGTGAATGGCATCGGTATTCAACTCGCTTTCGCTCGTTAAAATACCAAACCATTCACTCGTTTCATAAACATGTTATCAAACCTGACATCGTTTAGTATTCTATATATTTCAAGGTATCATGACAGGTAATTCCTATTTCCAATAAACCAAATAAAGACCATACTGTTAATGTCTGCAGACTGCGCACCTACCGTCTAATGTCTTCCATCAAAAGTTATAGAAGTCGAAATACCACGAACACGCCTAGCTAGCGAAAATATGAAAATATTAATAAACTAAGAATTAATATGTCACGCGGGATTATTAGCACCTTGATTAATTACCAACCGATGTGCCCATACCTGCCAAACTAATCTTGGATTTGCAATGCGACGTACAAAACTTTATCAGTATTCAGATGAAAGAAAGTTTAGCATTGGTGCAAATACTTTCTGAGCTAGATGTGATATTCTGGATAATTATAAGATGGTGCACACATCAAAATACGTTTTGGAAAGAATATAAACACAAAAAGCCAAAAGGCAACGATTGGTCCAATTTGGGTTTTTATATATTTCTAGTAGCTGTTTGTGATGCACTCTTAATGCTGATATGCATATACGGTAAAATAATGCGGGTTCTGTTGGACCAGATAGGACCAGAATAGTAAAGAACGCACTAGAGTCATTACGTTCTTTTTATGTTGATTTTATGTTGAAATTTTACGATTCAAATCCAGGTTGATGCAAGTGTAGCCATTAGCTCTGTAGATCATCATACTTTATGGTATGATGTTGAAGTTTGAAATAATGCACACTCCCTGGCAATGACACTCGTCAGTGTATAACGAGAATATCAATTGACATTAAAGTTGGAAAACAACGGTTATTCAAGTATCATGGTTCCTGCAACGATCTTGAAGAATAGATGACCCTTCCAAGTTCCAATTGAAGTGGTGAAGACATATTTTCCACATCATGATACAAATGGGAAAAGATTTGATGTAAACATTTGTCTCCATTATACCATTATAGGCACCATATGGGCAATGATATTTCGGATCACAGATTATACAGAGAACATATTGTTCCTGGAGTTCATTAAGGAAGCGGTTGGGTTTCCGTTTGATCACCTTATGAGATAACCCAACATTACAACACCATGACAGCGGTTAATATGTTCACTACCTCCCAAAAGAGAATGTTTGCATGTTTCGCCATGATGGTAAGATGAATATGTTTTACGCTTCTACCTCCGGTAATAGGTTTTGGTTTGCGCAAATCTATAGTAGCGTTACTCCTCGCTTTCCGACTCGGGTAACACTGTACAAAATATACGTTTCTCAGACTGTATTACCCTCGAGAGAAGCATATACTCTATAATGATAAGACTGCATTGAGCTAAATAGGGAAAATCATTGAAAGTCAATAAGCCTCGACAAGAAATGAAACCTAAAATCAGATACAATTGATATAGAACCTGTGTTCGTATATGTGTTATTTGGCGGCTTATTTGCCTATATCCTTTTGCAATACTAAATCCCGTGTTTCCATAAGTGCGACAATATCACTGATGTCACAGATATATCATCCACGTGTATTCTTAGCCAGAATGATTAAAATCAAAGGTTTTTCGAGGAATAAAAATTACAAAATAGTACATCTACCGGGATACGAACTCCTATTGTTCGGAGGTTTCCTGGTCAAACCGTCTGATAATAGCCAGTACGCTTGCATGTTCTGTCGCAATGTCAGTTAACCAATCACAATACCTCCAACAAAAGCTTTCGGTGCGAGAAGCTAGGGGCAGATAACTCCAAACAGCTATCCTTTTGACTGTTCCGAATGCTTTCAAAACGGCGACCGTTTACCAACTTTGATGTGATTGGTCAGATATTTGACTGGGCTTCATCTCCGCTAAACTGGTTCGGAACACAAGCCTATACGGGATGTTCTCAGACCTTTTGGCGAGGAATCTACAGAACCAGTTCGTATCCCGTAGATGCATTATTTTGCAAATTGTATTCCTCGAAACAAGGTCTATTCGCAACATGTTCGCTTGCAGTTAGAGAAAGGGCTCGACCTGGAAGACACTAGATTCACCTGGCATTGAACTCTCACATCGCCAGGGATCATTTAGCAGTCTATTTACCATTTTCATTCGTTTAACTTCACGCTCTATCTACGGATTTGGAAAGATAATGATGAAACTAACATAAAATAATTATATTTACTTATTGCAAATCAACGAAGAACAAGATGTTGACCATTAACTTAATGAAATGTATACACAGCTAAGATTTGTTCATGATCCCGGAACAACAAGGGCGCAATCAACACTTTGTCCAAAACAAAACGTCTCAAAATTTTAAAGATCTGGTGAAATGCATTTTTCTCAAGAATGACAGATGAGTATCTCGACGTATATTGTATATCGGAATCAATTGAGCATAAAATTGAGACAATATACACTTGATCATTAAGACGATTTTAATCTACCCATTTTAACAATACCGCGATTTCTGCCGGGAAACGTTTTGAGAAGAATCATTGAGGCGTGACTGATTAACCACGGACGACGGGTCGTCTGTGACCAGCGGACCGACACGCTCCGTGCAGCCTCGTTAATTATTTAATGATGATTACCACTGCCGCTAGATGAATTTATGAGGTGTGTTACATCGCCAAAAACACATGTTTATGTAATAATTATGTAATTGTCATCTGCGGAATTACTTAGTTGGATATCTAAACATTCGATATATGGACAATTTAAGTTGTTTGATTGAAGATTTGTGAAATTAACAATCATAATGTTGCGAAATTACGTTGAAGTTTGACTATCGCCGAAAATCAGGGTTCCGTTCAATAACAGCGAGCGCTTAAATTGCTCATTGATCGCTCAATGTAGCGCTCAATGTAGCGCTCACTCTCTCTTGAACGATACAGTACAAATTCATAGAAGTTTGCTCGCCTTGCTACGTAGCGCTACATTGAGCAATCGCGTTCAAGATAGGTTTAAAAGTAATCGCTCATTGAGCGATTACTTTGAAACCTATCTTGAACACGGCCCTTGTTATAACCAGTGAAGTCACAGAAGTCATCCCTTCAGGGGCCACACCCCCGCAGACTTTCATTCTGGTCGCCGGGGCTAAATAAGGCGGATTTTTAAAAAGCCGTATTTAAGTAATTTATGGACCGAATTAATTTTTTTTAAATCAAGCAATTGTCAAATTGACATCCCATTTTAATGAATCCGATTTTGACCATATGTCATTTCACCTATCCTTTAATGTTTAGCGGTATAAATATCTTTATTACCCATTGAATATAATTCGAAATTGACGATTTGGACAGATGCATAGATACAAAATATCAGGTAATTGAAACACTATATGTATACTTATGGGATAACCCAACATTACGACACCATGACAGCGGTTAACATGTTCACTGCCTCCCAGAAGAGTGAGACCAAAACTTGATGATTTGACATTGACCAATGAAATTAAAACAGTTACAAATTGCTGTGCTCCCATCGGTCTTTAAACTGTTAACAGTAGCGAGCCTCGGCTCCATGTTCTAATTAGAGTGAACCACAGGTTGACCAACACTCGGCCTCGTTTTGGAAGCGGTTGTTGTTTCCTCCACATCCGCCGTATACGAAGTGCTCGCAGGATCTCGTCTCAGGATTGTAGAACACGCTTGGGATGTAGGCCATGCACTGAGCTTCGTCATCAGCTGGCGTCTTAGGTAAACCACATATGCAGTGCTCCTTGCATCGATCTTCAGTCTCAAACCTGTTGGCATTGCCACCACAACCCGTGTAGCTAAACTCCTCGCAGCGATGACTGAAAAAAAGTGAATAGTGAACGAATATATACGGATGATTTGTTCATTACTGGCTTCGGCGAGAAAGGATTGATACTTCGTAACTAAGTTACTAGTGCCGAGGATGATATCAAGTTTTCTCACCTAACATATGTTATATATGCGAACAGAACCAGAATTAAAGCCTCAAATCAGAGACGCCCGATTGACAGTACATTATATATTGTGTACATATATTAGAGTAATAATAACCAATACCTTTTCTCATTGTAGAAGTAGGCTTTTTCGCGGCCCTCACAGAATCCAGGGTCAACCGGAAGTGAGCAGACGCACGCCATCTTGCAGGCGCTCTGGCTATGGAAAGCGTTGTCATTCGCCGTACATCCTTCGTGCCATGTTGGGTAGGCATCACATCGCTGTGTCAACTTGTTGTAGAAGTAGTGACCCATTGATGTAACATCACTAAAATCTCCACATGGAACCGGAAATGGATCCAAGTCGCATACGCATGTGTGGTAACAATCTGACCAACTGGTAAAGCTGTTACTTCCAGTTGTACATATTTTCCAATCAAAAGTCTGGCACGTACCGGAAGTGACGTTGAAGAATATGCGTTCTTCGTCATTTCTACCACAATGCCGAGCAACCGGTCTTTGCCGACACACTGGAAAAACAATTTTTTTTATATACTGTTGATACTATGAAGATATACAGAACTTTTTAATCATTGAATGATTAGATATATGATGATGGTATTGGTCATAAACAGTGACCTTTACAAGTAATATATGTCAATATTGAGACAAATGTGTGTTACTTATTTAACAAATGAGGAATTCATCAGAAGTATCAGGCAGTTTCTTGATGTCCTTATAATCTACATGCACGTTTTTGATAACCATTGCTCAACGCTGTCAATGTTTCAGCGATGACAGCCTTACTTCATGATGGTAACATGAACAATCTAACTGCAATCAAAGTCATACAAGATACCACAGGGGTTCGAATCGCTGTTTTGGCAATATTTTCAAAATTCAAATCTAGATTTTTGCATTCATAGACTGTTTATATACGATATTGTGAGCTCATATTCCAAATTTGTGCGAAATCGGTTAAGAAATAAAGATTTGAGATAAATATCCCCGCTTTTGATATAAATACACAAGGGAGGACACTTGCGCTACCAACTTATGAAAATATTGTCAAAACAGCGATTCGAACCCCTGTGCAAGATACAGTTACTGTTCATCAATTATGTGATTTGTTTCATGAGAAAATGGTTGTATTACCTTCTCGCATGGCTTGTGCTGCCATGGAAACAGAAATCAAGTAAATGACATATTTCACCATCATCATTTTTTTCTTTCTTTACTTTTCGTCCTTCGTGTTTCGTGTTTCTGGAAAAATGCCAATATTATTGAATCTACTCCACTGACTTTGTATATGTAATGACAATGTGAATCTGATCCACAGATAATACACTGTATACCTTCCCACGTGCAAAGTTCAACGTCTGAGTCGTTTGTTTTCAGGACGCTTCGCTCTATTGTGCCGAATGGTAAAACTGTTTGAACGTTCAGTGTTGGCTGTATGTGCCTGGCGTTAAGAGCGGAATTTCGAATCCTGCAATGAACTCGTCAAATATGTTAAACTGTGGTATTGAAGAATATTCCGATTATAACGATGTAACATTCGTTCACTATCTAAATGGCACCCCAAGAAAACATGGCGAAAACGTAAGTAACAGAATTTACCGGGAATGGAAGCATAAATTAGGAACAATGGAAACTGTAAGAATTGCGAACAATTATATTAAGAACAACTTCTTTATTCATGATATGCGACGTTTCGACACAGAAACTTGTGTCGTTATCAAACTAATGAACAAATGGTGGCTGCAGGCATATAAACACAAGAATCTGTGTCGAATCTATGTCGAAACATCGCATATCATGAATAAAGTAGTTGTTATTATTTGCAATTATTACCATTCCAACTTCTAAAAGGCCCCTCAGAGAAGCAATGGAAACTGTATTGCAGGCATGTGTCCCTTGATGAACCAAAAACTAATTCCTTTCAATTTGGGCAGAACTGAACATGGGTTATTTAGGGTGCACGAATATTGTATAATATGTTGCTGTGTTGATATTTACATAAGTAAACTACCCCAAATCTAATTATGTGGGGATTATGACATAACTTAAAGCAAAACAATCACATTTTGAAAAATATTTTCCAAAGTAGGAATTTACATATGAGTTGAATATAAATTAACCAATCTGATACAGATATCAGTAAAAGAATTGTCTTGTGAATAACACTTGTGGATATAATTATGCACGACTTTGATTAAGAAAACGTGACTGTTTGTAAAAGTTGTAGCGTATTCTGATCAAATAATAATCGTGAATAATAGATATACTTTGTATTGAAATCAAAATTTCAAGTTCAGATAGTGATATCTCCAAACGTTGAAGCATGGTGATAGAAAAAAGGATTGTTAAAATCAGTTGATTCTAAAAATACGACTGAAGGGTGATTTCAGGTGGCCCTACCTCTCTGCCTCGTGTGTCAGTGGATGAATGACATTGTGTCTGATGTTCATGAACATCAACCTCTCTAGGTCACGTGACAGGATAGAACCCGCTGATTATAATTGCCATCATTTACTAATCATTGTTAATTTCAGGATTCAGTAACACCGATGGTTTTCAGGAGGACAATTATGTGGAGGGGCACCTCCTGTGAAAATATCCCCTTGCACTGACTGAACAAGAGCCACATTTAATATTCTGGGCTTATTTGAACTGTACTGTACTTGTGCTAATGCAGAAGCGATCTGCCAAATCTTCTAACAGTAGCCCAAGTCGCAGTCTCATGAGAACAAGAACAAATTTCTTCAATTAATCGAAGGTGCCTGGGTCTCCCTTGCTCTGATGATGCACCATGTCTGGCAGTTTGACTTGCTGCATCATCTTTTATTTCATCAAAAAGACAATCAAAAGTCATCGAATCTGGTATTCCAGTGTAAAAGAGAAGTTTTTGCTTATCATTTTTCACATCTTCATATGTAAGCATAGGTGTATTTGCTTGTGTTTCACAATCTACCATCTTATTTTGTATGGTCTGAGTACTGTTATTTGTATAAATAGGTCTATTGACAAGATCACATTGTATTCCTATTTCCTTTGTACAAATTTCATGCACAGTCTGCACTGACTTGTGTGTAAATGGTGAGAATGATTCAGCATCAACCGGACCACAGTCATCATGAAACATTAAAGAATTGTTCAACACAGAGATTGTAGGGCTTAACAAGAAACTAGGCTGTTCAGTGACATTCATATCTTCAACTTCCCTGGTTTCAATCTCATCTTGATAATCATCCACTTGTATATTCTGCAAATAATCAAAATTTAGTTTAAAATGCTTTTAAATAGGCAAAGCGTTAAGTAAAACTATTCATTACTGATTTTGCACTGAAGTGTTAAACACCTTAACTTTTTATAATATCTCAATAATACTTTGGCCAAAGAAAAATATACTGTTTCAGACAGCCTAACTGAAGTGTATTTTCTTGTTACTGAAATGTATTATCAAGCAAATTAACAATGACCTCTCAAGAAGGGTTTGTTTCAAGTTTATACAAAAATCCTAAGTAATAGAAATCTTTTTCAATAATATACCTTTGAACATAACATAGATTAATTAACCAAAATAGATCCTATATTAAGCAAATTCGTTCAAAGTACCCCCCCCCCCCCCCCCCCCCCCCCCCCCCCCCCCTCTTTAAAAAAACAAAAACAACAACATAACATACAATTACAAAATCTTTCCTAAAGATCCACAAACCCTATTATTAAAATGTGACATGAAACACATTTTGTTTGGCCTGTGTAAGATAAATATACTTAATGCTGAACATATTTAAATCATTCAAACTCACTTTCTTAAAAAATCCCCCCCTCAAAAAAAAAAAAAATTATATAGGGCCTAAGTAGTGCAAAATGCTTCGTGTAAATTAAATGAACTTTTACTAATTTTACTTAATTTGGTATATATTCATGCATCATGGCACTTACCGATGTTTTAAATACTTTGTTTGGAAAAACGGATGGCAAGGGATGATCTGTCGATGGTCCACTAGAATTTACGAAATGCTGGGAGCATATCTGGCTGTTAGTTGTGTAAACAAAGTCTTTCCTCACAAGTCTCGATCTCTGAAGCCAAATGCGACGAATAGCGCCGTTTGCAGGGTATCTATGAAGTGATACAACTTTATCATCTACATTCTTCCCTCTATAATTGCTGCATATACAACAGTATTTCCGCGATTTCTTCGAAGGCATTGTCACAGCGGAAGCAGTGCGATAGTCCGCGGAAGTAGAAGCGACTCACTGAGCATGCGTACATGTCGCACAGAAGAGTTCTATTCAGGGGCGGGTAACTACCTTATCGGAAAGTGCTATAGCATGATATTTTAAAAAAAAACAATTTATGACATTCACATTAGTTTCAAACGTAATCGGTTGATATTCATTTAATTTCGAGAGGTTTTATTTCAACAAAAACTTAGCTGTAATTTTACCATTTTACATATCCTACGGAAGATTTCATTGATGTCCGTCTCAATAAAACAAATAAACAAAGGTAAGTTCTTTTCATGCATTCGGCATCTTTAATCTTAAAAGTCGTCATGGACAAGCAGAGTTGCATTCTTCCTCAGTTGAAAACCTATTGCTGTTGCCACGGCAACCATTATACGTGAACTCCTGGCATCGTCTGGTTACACCATTGTAGAAGAACTTCCTCTTTGGTTCATGACAGGTTCCTTCGTCCGCTGGATGACCGCACAGGCACCGCTCCTTGCACTGTTCCAGACTTGGGAATCGGTTCGCATTGCCGCCACTTCCCCTGTACGTGAACTCCTCACAGCGGGAGCTTCAGAATAAAACATATTAAACTGAAGATCACGTATAAAACTTCAAAATCACTGAATCATATGCCAAACTGCCCATGACTTTGTCCAAGATAACACATCTGAATTATATAAACAGCTAGTACAGGCTATTTCGTAAAGAAACACCGCCTTATGATCTTCGAGAAACGAAATGTAATGGGAATATTAATGAAGAGTTTCGCTGTTGTTATGTCACAACCGGCGTGTTCTCAGCGACTGACATTTTAATTCAAAGTATTCAAGCTGTCAACTATCTTCTTAGTCAAGATATGCGTACTTTCCATATGTAAAGGGCTAAATAATAGTTTTGCAAATGTAATCATGTGGACACTAAATTCATATGGAGCCCGCACAGATCTGTGTTCCAGTAAGGAGTGAGAACTGTCTACAGAATGGTGGTATCAACTTCATTCCAAGGTCTCAAATCATGCAACTGCTTTCATGGAACATTCACGGCAGACATATTGACAACACGCACACTCACCAAGAAAGAAAGAAACAAATGGATTATGCCCTTTGTTGTAAGTATATATAAACGACAGTCTGATTAAAATCGACCCTGTTCCGAGGAATTAAATCTGCAAACGATATAAACGGGATACGAACTGGTTCAATAGATGCCTCGCCACAAGGTCTGAGGACATCCGTATAGGCGCGTGTTCTGTACAAGTTTAGTGCAGACAAAGCCCAGTCCAATAGCTGACCAAACACATCATGGTTTTTAAACGGTCGCCGTTTTGAAAGCATTCGGAACAGACGAAAGGATAGCGGTTTGGAGTCATCTGCACCTAGCTGCTCACACCGACAGCTTTTGTTGGAGGTCCTTTGAATTGAGTCAGAACATGGGAGTCTACGAGTTGTTATCAGAGCTGAGACGGTTTTGCGAGGAAACCTAACGATAT
This sequence comes from Gibbula magus, assembly GCA_936450465.1. Lineage (NCBI taxonomy): Eukaryota > Metazoa > Mollusca > Gastropoda > Trochida > Trochidae > Gibbula > Gibbula magus. Next base: position 23,635,863 of record OW388304.1, read on the forward strand.
GAGTTCGTATCCCGATAAATATACTATTTTGCAACATATCTTTCCTCGGGAAACGGTCTATTTGAATCAGACTGTATAAACGACATTCAGATTTCACTTGCGATTCATTCAAAGGTTTCAAACCGATGGGCATAACAAGCATACACTCACGATATGTTTATAATTAGTAGGTTATCAACGTAATCATAATTAGGATCACAAATTACACACCTGTTAGTGTTGAAGAAATATGACGTGTTGTCATCGGAACCGTCCCCGCTGTCCACAGGCATAGAACAGAGACACGTGATGTTGCACGTCAAGGTAGTCTCGAAGTAGTTGGCGTTCAGACTACACTTCTCACCACGAGGGTACTCCTTGCACCCATAGTCAGCCCTGTCGAAGTAGTATCTCGTCACGTTGCTGGTATCCCAAGGCCCGGGACATTCTGTTGGCTCGGGCAACAAGAGGCAGTCTTCCCCTGTTGAAATGGGCAACATCTACTAATATACTGTTATAGATGACAATCAACGTTTATATTACATATAACTTTTGATATGGGCAACATCTACTAATATACTGTTATAGATGGCAATAAACGTTTATATTACATATCACTGTTGATATGGGCAACATCTACTAATATATTGTTATATATGACAATCAACGTTTATATTACAGATCACTGTTGATATGGGCAACATTTACTAATATTATACAATTACTCATCCTGAAAACCATGTTGTTTTAAACATTTCGATTTTGTATCTAGAAAGGCTCTAGTCTGTAACCATGGATACTCACATTTGTGAATTCCTGCATGGGTACAGGTGATGATAAACGATAAACCAACGAGAAAACCTTGGAGTAGACCCATCGTATCTGCATAGGACGGAGCTGGCCTCTGTTTCTCAATCGTTATCCGTCTGGACAATGTAGCTTTTCAGTGTTCAACGTATTCTTCGTATTTATAGTTAAACAGCATGGGTACGACACAAGACAGTTCCCTTTATTGTTGTGTAATATAGCCAGTTGTACATAAATTTAGCATTAACCTTACCAACCATGGTGTCTGACCTTATGAAAAAAAGAGGACATCCTACTGCTTCATGCATCGGAAAATGTACAGATGTTTCTACAGCTGCACAGTTAATCATATCGTCTTTTATAACTTTTGATAAACACTTCTAATCTATTGTTTCTAAACATATGTTTTGTTAGAAACACAATTGAGTGGGTCTAAAGCTAGTCTAGTGCTTGTCTATATTCATACTAATATCAACAATAACAAATCATCATCAATGAATCCACATCATTCACATTATCATGATCCTGTGAGACACATTTATTCAATTGAATCGATACCCCTTTGTTCATTCCACATTTCCCCATCATGGTTCTTACATAATGTTTCAATAGTGTAGATCAACGCTTTTGAGCGGGTTGATGAGGGAACGCTTTTGTCATAGCGTCTGTTTCCAAAATTATTAAGGCATATAATTTTCTTGAATTAATGAGTCTTATCCTTTGAACGGGACATGGACTTTTGGAGAACAACAGACCTCTAAATGACCTTTACGTTTAATATTCGCTTGGAATATTTGCTCGGCTAATTGTTCGAATAAGTTTGGGTCACGACACAACCCAACTCAAAATGTTTGATGGGGATGAAATTGACTTAACAAATACATACGGATCTACACGGTTGATCGAAGTGCTTGATAGCCAATTTGACAGTACACGTCCTTATATGTGAGTAGCGCCTTGCATTCAGTATCAGTCTCATTAAAATCGACCTTGTTCCGAGGAATAAAATTTGCAAAATTGTGCATCTACCGGGATAAGAACAGGTTCTGTAGATTCCTCGCCACAAGGTCGGTTTGGCGTGGAAACCAACGAACGATACGAGTTCGTATCCCGGTAGATGCACTATTTTGCAATTTTTATTCCACGGAAAACCGTCGATTTTTATCAGACTGCATTCAGTATTGAACAGTCATGACTACAAATTAGACAGATTTCAGCACATTTTATACAGACAGACAGTCTGACAGATTTTATTCACTATAAGGCCATTGACAAAAATACGTTGTTAGCATGAAGGAGTTTATATTGCATGAATTGATTTCATTTCTTTATATTCAATGTAGATAGAGAAGAAAATTACTTAAAATGTACAGGTTATTTGTTTTATTTGTTTGAGTTGATTGTAATGAAAAGTTTAAACTGTTCAATCTCCGCCCTCTTATAACTCGTAAATCGACATCACACATGGAGATGAATATAAACATGAATGGATTTTCTTTAATCATTGCCTGATGCTTTGTGTGTGTGTGTGTGTGTGTGTGTGTGTGTGTGTGTGTGTGTGTGTGTGTGTGTGTGTGTGTGTGTGTGTGTGTGTGTGTGTGTGTGTGTTTGTGTATTAAAACAAGTTAACTTCTTTTTAGTTCAAGTAATATATACATAAAATTCAAAGGCTGAATATGCTTTGGGAATACAAATCTACGCCCATTAATTAATTATTAATAATAATAATCAAATATAGTTTACGTTAACTGCAACTGAAATTGACGACATTAAATTACTCTAACTCAAAGGGCAAACAAACTAGTATTATACTGACATTTCAATTCATCTGCTATTTAAGTACCTTTTTGGAGATATAAATATTCCAAGTATATAACAGCTTTAACATAAACAGCATGGTTTACATAATGTTATTATTTATGCTTCGATTCAGAGCCATCAAACCTATGTGTTTTCTTTCATCATCTTTTATGCTATAATCAATAATATATGAAAATTGCATATACATGAATGTAATGATGAAATCCCATTGTTCTGAATATAATCTAATGCATTTCAGTAGTACTAAAAAACTAAAAAAAAGGTTTTCTATATTCAAATAAGGAAAACAGGTGTAAATATCAAGAGGCGTATTTCATATATCATATTAAAACCATGCAGTCCATTTCAAGAGAGACGATTTGGAACGTCAATTCGATAATTTTCACCAAAATTGTTTCAAAACATTTGCGATTAAAAGAAATGAAGAATGGAGAACAATCGTTTTAATAAAATATTGACAGAGAAAATTCATGAATAATTATACGTCAAATAAAATAGCATATGCTTGTTAAAGTGACATTGTTGCAAACGACGAATGTATAGAAATTACAGGCTTTAAAGGATTGTCAGCTGATTATTTTCATAATACTTTTATGTGTGATTGCTTTATGAAGGTGAATATCCTACAACTAATATTATTATTATTAATTAAGATTTAATATTACCAATATATACCACTCCACATTCCATTATAGCCTGCTTCTATAAAGGTTCACAAATAAACATTCTTGTGAAATACACTGAAGAGCACTGGCAAACGTTATCAATGGTCTTATTTTATCAGGAGGTACTGTTAGATATATGCTTAAAATTACTATATTAATGGTATTTTATTCAGTATAATGACAATATACTCTCCGCCCGCTCCATATATATATGTATATATATATATATATTAATTAACGGGCGGAGAGTATATTGGTCGTATTGGTCGTGATTTTGATCGAAATCGTGACAATCTACACGAAATGTATCTAAATCAGATAGTATGATACGTTTCGGTTGGCAGTGTGAAATAGGTCAGATCAATAATATACATGTAAGCTGGAAGTGCAATTTTTGTTTCTGGAGCAATTCTTGCAACATTTTAATGAAAACAGACGGACAGACATATCTTATTTGCAATGTCGGCCTTATGGTCCATAATACAGTTACAACCCCGGCCAAAAGAAACGCCTACTAATTATCATATCAGATATTGTAAAAACTGTTATGAACAGTTTAGCAATAATATAACATCATGAAAACTAGTCTATGTCTATCTTACATAATCTTTGAGGTCGTTGGTACATTAACAGATGGTGGCCTCATGAGCACTTGCAACATTGAATATTAAATATCACCATACATAATATGTGGCCTTGGTTCAGGTTATTTACGGAAATGCATCCTACACCGTGGTTAAGGTCAGAAGGTCACACAATAAAACCCATTTTCAATTGTTTTCTGACATCTTATATCAAAGATAAATAAAATACGAAATAAAAAAAATTCAGGACACGTTCATATTCTCATGGTAAAAAACTGCGGGATGAGTTGATTTCAGACGCCATGACCTGTCAGTGCGCTCTAAATCAAGCCTGCACTTGTCAGCGATGTTTTATAAAACCAAAAGGGGATACCGTATATCCTCTAATAAGCGCCCGAGCGCTTATTTTTTCAGCACCCCTTGACCCCCCGGCGCTTATTAGAGACCCGGCGCTTATTTCTTTAATAGAACATTGAAGTTAACTTTAGAAGCATTAATCTTTTAGACCCGGCGCTTATTAGAGACCCGGCGCTTATTTTCTCAACTACCCTTGACCCCCGGCGCTTATTAGAGGCCCGGCGCTTATTGGAGACCCGGCGCTTATAAGAGGAAATATGGTATATACATAGAAATACATGTCTCCAAAAGGGGGCTCTCGGTCCCCTTGGTGACAACCCTAGCTGCCAACACTGCCATAATATATACATGTTTGTTGCATGTACTATGTCCACTAGGGGATCTCGGCCAGTGTTATTAGCGAGGAGTACACGTGGTGATAGCAGGTACGGAGTACAGTGCCCCCTCCCGGAGACATGGCGTAATATCCAATTTTGTTTTTATTAAACAATAAACATTGTAGAAAAGCGTAGACGGTCAATGTCTGCCGTTTCGTTCATGTATATGTATTCACTTTTGTTACACGCTTGTTCACAATCAAAGTAAACCTGTCAGAATTCTTACAAATGCTTTTAATTTGTTTGAAGGATAGGTTACAATGCTAACGAACAGTGTTTATGTTTCGGAAAGCCTGTTGTTTACTTGTTATCGTATTTCGAAAAACCTCATCTTCATAAAAGGCCACCCTTAAAAGTATCCAAGAAAAGCATTCTTCTTTATACATGGGCATCAATAAGTGATTTTGTAACCTCCAATTTTGAAATAATACATAGTGCAAGGTCGATAAAATCGTTTCTTAGTCAAATAGGTTAGTTAAGTGTGACCTTTTGACATCCTTCTTTCCGTTACACTATACTTAATACGTGCTTGCGTGATAGGGAATATGTTCATAAAGGTTACCAGCTTTTTATGTATCTTGATTTGTCGAATGTATATTGTCAGCCAATGAAATGTCGTGATTTGAAAGTTGATGATCGCTCATCGGTTTTCTCATCCGGGTACTAATAATTTTGTTTGATTTTAAGTCATTTAATTGCCTGGTTACTTGTTAACCGTTAGAGTCATTTTATCTATCACACATCCATGGTATATCAACAAGAGGATATGCTATGAAGCTCAATGACATTTTATTTCTGTTAATTAGACGTCTTCTTGTTCAGCGTCATAGCCTGAGCAAAACGTGTTGGGATCAAGGGAGATCACTCGAGACGCAAGCGTCTTCGCAATCACCTTCTGTCCCGAATCGGTTGTTGTTTCCTTGGCAACCTCCATAGATAAAGTTTTCACATTGGCTGGTTTCATTATTGTAGAAGAAACTTGGGAAATAGGCCATACAATGACCCGTAACTTTAGGCATTCCACAAAGACACTGGTTCTTGCAGTCCACTAAGCTGGCGAATCTGTTGGCGTTGCCTTCTTCACCGGTGTAGGAGAACTCCTCGCAGCGTTGGCTATGAAATAAAATATACGGTGTCAATACCTTTGCTGTGCTTCTTGGAGCCAGCTGGATGGATTTGACCCCTGTGACCTTTATTTGGGGACACAAATGTACAATTCACTTAGTCTATTATTTTTGGCGGATGTACACACTATTTCAGCATTCTAAGGGTTTTGAGTTTCGAGAGACGAATATAAGGTTTGAGGGGCTACAGAGTCCACACATCTACAGTTTAAAATCCCAAGTTAGTGATCGTAGCATTTTGGTACTCAAATTTGTAATGTTGCAATCTTCATCATATGTGTTACTAAGTATAGTGTTAATGACCTTAAAGTTTCATCTTCTCCATTATGTAAAGTACTTGAAATTTGTTAAACATCTGATTAATACTTTTGGTAGTTTTAATCTTATTTAGCTTATTGAGGTTTATGGAACATATTGCGTACGTTAGAGGAACGATTGTTGTATGTGATTAAATATTTGCATACATATTTACCTTGCCAACATGACATAATCATAATTATAATCCATTGAGTCTACTCCGATTTCACATAGGTCTCTAGAGCTAACTATATATAGTGGTGCTTGAGAAGAAGTCGAGTGTACAGACGGACGGACAGATGGACACCAAACCATGCCATAAGTCCATCGGACCTTTAAGGCCCAATGAGCTAATTGAGGATTTTTTGTGTGTCTGACTGAGACGTGATTTACAGTGTAAATAGAAAAAGAGCCAGCAATAGGCTACTGAACATTGGGCCGCATCTCCATATTGTCAATAAGATCGTTCAGTTATGTGTCATCTTACACTGCTGACATGAATCATTTCGACTCGCGTTCTGGAAAAGTTGGGCATACACATGTGCGCTTTTAGAATGACGTTGAGGTTCTTTAAGGAGAAATGGATGAAGTGTAACGAGTAGAATATAAGGTGTAGTTTCTGTTTATGAGATTTTAAATCATGAGGTCAGAGAACTAGGAACAAAACTATGCAGTGTTACAATCAGACCATTACAGCGTGTATCATCTTAAATTGCTAAAAGCTATGCGATAAAATTATCAGTAGAGCAAACGTGTTTGCAAATGAATAAGAGACTGCATCAATTGTGATGCTAAGCGAGCAGTGATGCATGTTGTATGTTCAAGAGCGCAGGTTCCAGCGATACCCCGCATGTGCTGTCAATGCTTCATGTCTTAAGCTCTTGCGGATTCTCTTCAGAAAAAGCGCCCTGATTAAGAAAAGCGCCTACGTTAAAGGTGCATCCATTGTGTTTCATAAAATTTTATTTGGCTTTAATACGTTTCAACACACCATATGTGCTGTTTACAATACAAACAAATTCACTTAGCTTGCATATTCATCCCCAAACGCCAAATATATTGTAATTACTAGTTTCCAATGAAAATCGAGCAGCATCGTTATTCATGTGCAGAAACCGAAAATGCACGTCCTATTTGCATGCACAGTAGTTATATGACCTATTGAACATTATCAACCCAAATTTGTTATTTTGTCTGGCGTAAATAAGATTCCAATATTACGTTTGACTCATTGACGCGCGCCACACGCGGTCCATTGTCCGGTTTTCGATCAGAAATCACAACTTTTACCTTCATATCGTCAATATACTAAGTCGAGTATCATTAAAATGGTTGTTTTCAGTAACAGTTGGTATTTCTTGATAAAATAAGACCATTTATAACGTTTGTCATATTTGACCCCCAACAACACAATGGATGTACCTTTAAGAAGTGATATACATGCTGAAGCAACGTTTTCTGACAGTTTCATTCATAACTAGCCGAGACTGGTTCCCAGGGTGAGACCCAATGATCTGGAGCCTGTACTCACGTGCCAGTGTCAAAGAAGTACGAAGGATCGTCTCCGCTACCGGTCCCAGCTGCAGCTGGCAGGGAACAGACACAGCTCATTCGGCAGGAACTTTCACTCGGAAAGTAGTTGGCATTGGCGCTGCATTTTCCGTTTTCTGTGGGAAACTCTTTACATACGTTTTCTGTCGTGTCAAAATAATACGGGGTTATATTGTATGAACTATATTGGCATTCTATAGATTCAGGTGGCAGTTGACACTCGCAGGCGTGACCACAGGACGTCCAATCAGGGAAGCTGTTAGACCCACCAGCACACATGGACCAATGGAATGAGTCGCATCTTCCGGAAGACACATTGAAGAAGAATCTGACCGTGTCCTCGTTAGAGGTACAGTCGCGCTCCTGGGGTGTAGCTTCGCAAACTGAAATATATAAAAAATAATTTATTTTAAAATTTTCTTATATAATATAATAATTATGAAGTCACACTGAGGGACCGGCACTGCCTTCGGAAACACAAAACTTGTTGGGATGTTCGTAAACCTTTGATATTGAACAGAAAGAGGCGAACACTGTGCTGCTGGACGTAGGAATTAAAGTCGAGGTATCAGATCTGTAACCCAAAAATCCTTTAACCTAAAACTAAGCCAATCAGTTTGCACTTTCGCTTATGGAAAAAAACAGTTGAATGTTTAATTACATACATTAACAATTTTGGCAACTTTTTTATGTGACCAGGGATGAAACATTCAAAACTACAATTGGTACTTATATCCAATAAGTGATTAAATTCGTCAATTTTCAAATTTTGACCCCCTGCCATCTTTTTCATTATGCAATCAAAGACTTGCGCCACTGATCTGATGATGTCATGGTTAGTTTGAGAATGATTCGTTGAAATGGATATTGGATGATTCGTTGTCATTGTAATTTGTGTAATTTTATTGACGTCACAATGAAAGCCATTATACATGATATTAACGTAATAGATAGAGGACGAGAAGCAGTACATTATCGGGATATACATGTACGGGTTGGAGAGGGTCGGGCGAGGCGCCAGCCGAGCCCAACCCTCTCCAACCCGTACAGTTATATCCCGATAATGTACTGCTACGAGTTCTCTATCTATCTTAGAGCACAGTCAAATGCTTTAGTCGTAAAAAAGGTCTTTAAATGAATATATTTCAAATGAATTGTCAATAAATTTTGGAAAATTCTCTCGAACACAACATGCAAATTTCAAATATTCATTTGACATTTCTCATTTTCATATGCAAATGTTAGGGACATTGACGTCATCATCGGTACTGTGAGCATTGAATTTCTTAAATTGTCCGAGGTGCATGAGGCGCACATTTTATATAAAATATTTGAAATACAAAAACAATAACAGTTATTAAATAAACCAATTGAATGAAAATTAGTATTGCATTTTGAGCTGCATCCCGAAAGTGTGTTCACCTATACGTGTGTATCATAGTTTAGAGCACAGTGAAATGCTTTCGTCCAATCATATGATTATATTGTGGTCACGTAGATTACAATAATATCCCGATAGATGCACGCTTGCTTGGTTGAGTTCGGGTATCATGCTCATAAAAAGGGTTCACAGAACGATCTGATTGGTCCGTTGAGCTGAACTAATAATAACGTATCGATAAACAAACACAACGGCGTGGCGAGACGACATAATATTTCGAAAATTGCTTCACTATGAATTCAACACCTCGTCAGAGGGAAGCTTTGAAATATGACATACAGAGCCAGCTCAACGGACCAATCAGATCGTTCGAAGGGGTATGTACTGTGGGCTAACGTTCACGGAAGAGATTGTGATGGTCGATTTTCGAGTTTGAAGAGCTTTTAAAGTTAGCTTAGGGGTGACATATGTTGGAAATGAGCCAGGTGTTGAGGAGAAATGTAAGCTTGATTAGTACGTGCGTTCATTTGTGAATGTCACTAATTCTTAGCGTAACTTTTGACCTAATGTTGAATGGACCCTTAGATCGGCAACAGGGCTGCCCGTTCTCCTTTACTCTATGTTATATAGGCGGGTAGGTTTTTTTTTACCCACGTTTTACCTACGTTTTAATTACCATATCGAGTTCCTGGAATGCAGCTGTCATTGCAATTTATGTGTACTTCAAACTCATTATCTATTTCAATACATGTGAATGCATGAAAGAGGGAATAATTCAAGCTGTCCACAACACATACCCCTGTCCTACTATCCCTTTAACACCACAATACTCACCGGAAGTAGCTGTTGCAGAACTCAGGAAGAGAGCTAAACTGAAAACAACGCAAACCAACATTGTGCCTTCTAAGTTGCTGAAGATGCATCCGACGGTCGGTTGAAAGCATGCATATATATGAGATATTTTATTGGTAAATCAGTCTTTATTCTAGTTGATGATTCAATAAGTAGCTAAGTGGCCAAAATTATCAATCATCAATCCAAAATAAAATTTACCAACATCCAGAATGAACTTATCATAACGATTGGTGGTCTTTTTATGATTTGTTTGTTATAATGTCTACCGTTTATCATGAGTCACCTACCGGATAGGCACGTGTATGGACTTCTTTCAAAAATATCCCGCTATTCAATATGTCATGTCAAAGATAGTTATTATTGAATTTTGTGTATGTTTTGTAGATGATATTAAGATTTAACATGCACCATATTTCCATGTACAAACTAGATGAAAGAACAAACTATGATGATCTATTACCGTTAATATGTATTGAATATTAATTTATACATTGTTAAAATGTCAGTCAATCAAAGAGAAGGGACCATCCTTTATAAATATATACAATATTATTCAAGCTATTTGGAGGAAAGTGATAAAGAAATTTTCTAACGTATCTAACCCTTCAATCAGTTATATAAACTAAATGTTTTGAGTACATATTTTATAATGGGCAAAAACTTGTCATTGAAATATTAGTGCCTATTTACTTAATCTTCTTTAAAAACGTTTGAATAGGTAAATCTGTGATCAATAAAGTAAATTATGTTGTATTTGAGAATGAAAAAGTTTACAATCTATTTTGAGCGGCAACACACCATAATTATTTATAATTGATAACAAATTGATTAAAGCTTTTCCGGCCTCTAATGCTTAATCTTTATCTGAACATAAATAAATATTAACACTCGTCCCTTACGATTTCAGACCGTTTATCAGAAAACAAATGCATATTTTTTAAAACGCTCAAGGGCCACCAACTCTTTGTCAAGTTTGTAGTTAAGTTTTTTTGGAATAACGTTCTAAAATATTTAACTGGTTTTGTAACCAACCTAGTGATTTTGATATACATGTGTAAGGACAATACAAACGGCAATTAAAAGTATACATTCGGAACACCATGCATGTTTTCCTGTGCTAGGCCTATGACTTAGTGATATAAATCAGAGAAGGAAAAGAGAATTGAACTACGAACAGAACCTTATTCCAAGCCCATTCGGCAGTCAAAACACTCAGTCACATCAACACCACCACGTACACAGCAAATAGAATAAATAACTTAAGCTTAGGCCGAGATATATATATCTGAAGGAGTGTTAATATATACATGTATGCCCTGATGTTGAATACTATTTTCTCAATCCAGCTTGCGATGATATACCGTATCATTCTTATTCTTGTAGCCGAATTATCGATGACAGACCTCGTGTTGTGCCCTGAATTGTAATAAAAATCGCAAATTGTAATGATTTCCGAAAACTTTATTACAATTCAGGGCAAATTTTATTACAATTCACGGCAGTTATTACAATTTGCGTTTTTTATTACAATTCAGGGCACAACACCTGGCTAGTCATGTCGTTAAAGCAATATCATTGTTTGAAGTTTGTTTACTCTTAAAATTTCGTCTCTAAACGTGTGTTTGGGGACTACATGCAATAAATTAATATTCCCTACTTAAAGTCGTCAACCTATAGCTCTCTTTACAGTTTAATCTCCTCACATATTCGTTGCGATATTTTAATTTGCTGAATGATTTTCGTGCTGCCCTTCGTGCTGACCACCTGGCCTTTAGCGGCGTTCTCGATATATAGCGTGGATTCACTTTACGTTTAAGTACCAGTTGAATAGTTAAATAGTTCTTACAAATAAAGAAAACTATCATTATTGTGTAAAATAGTATTCGCTCATTTGGTGGAGTATGATAAAGATGCATGGGTGCGTGTAAATGATGTTAAAACGCCATATTTCAAGATTGTATTAAATATTGAAGGCGCTGTGGCACGCCATTCTTACTGAAATAAAGTGATCTCACAAAAAGGAAGATAAGCGTTACCAACGGCTGACTAATACTCCTCAATCCATAAAGAGAGTTCAAATCGAATTTATATGGCTCGGTTAAGCAATGCTGGTCCAGTTCCCTTTTAGCGGCCATATTAAGGTGTATACATTAAAATGGCTGCTCGAAGGTAGATCAAGTGGTCTGACTGATGTAGCGATACCTAAACACTCAGAGTGGAGTTTTAAGTATGGCACCATGATGGAATGGTCAATCATCTTGCTGTTCGAACTCTCAAAATCTCATGACACCTACACATCTGCCTCTCAACGAAGACTTCCGCAAAAGTGTCGCTTTAAACGTCGCATCATTTTCTTCCAACATGAATAACCGTTTTCAATGGAAACGGCTTATCGGTTCGTGTAATGAGATGTTTTACCCTTTTACGTAACAATGTATTGTATAAACTTTAATAATGAATATCAAATTTGAGAAAAGAAAATGTGCAATAAAACGTACTACAGTGTCGTTAATGCTGAGATCGTTATATGATAACAGTCGTTTTAAAGGTCTTATTCTGCCAGAAGTCGGGTTTTGTCTGAAAACGACAAAAAAACAATCAAAGTTTAGCAAAAATCTGTTTCTACTGGGCATAACATACGAGAACAAATTACAGAAGTCATTGAGATAACCCTATAAACTCATTTACTCAGCTTCGTGAACAATTATTTACTAGTAATATTAACGCTATAATAATTGTGAAGAACAACATGATTCCCGTTGTCAAATGAAAAATATAGCGGAAAACAATAGGCATCAATTTGGCTTCATATCAGCATAATAAATGTTTATCAAAGATTGCGATTCAGTATATGAAGAATTTTTTAAACATATTATATATTTCCATAACAACTAGCTGTTAAGCGTTTTTTTAATTCATAAAAGCCATGTTAGAACTATTTTATGCGAATGGCAATATAATACAACTTAATTCCTGGAAATAAACTGATATAAATACCTTATCAACTGTTGTCGTCAACAACCAACTTTCCTTGGTGCATTTGTTGTGGTCGCTGTCAGGAGGCATAAATTGCTGATTTTATTGATGCTAATTTTGTAGTAATTGCTACTTGATTTGTGATTTGCAAATAACAAGCCCGTATACAGAAATGTCAAAGGACAATCAACTGATGTATTCTCTGTAGTCATGGAGATTTGTTATGGTTTTCCCCGACACTTAATTTGCGGCTATCTGAAGCAGAACATTTTTTTACAACATCAAATTAAAACAAAGTTGCGTAAACATTTGTTAAATTAGTTAACAGAGTTGCCTATGTTTTCTAAAAACTAAAATGTTGTACAGATAACAGTAATGAGACAAAGGTCCACTCAACTGATATTCAAAGCGAACTCCGTTTCTAATTATAAAAAGTGATGTTGTTTAAAGGTTAAATATTGCTAAACTAATGGAGGTTTCGGACCATATCCTGCATGTGATGAAGTTAAATATTGTCGTCAAAACCTTCATTAGTTTAGCATTTGCTCGTCCTCAGCCAACCTAACGGAGGTTTTCGGACCATATCCTGCATATGATGTTGTACGAACTTTGCGAAATTGCAAAAAAGTAGCTTTTATCATGGAAATTTGATGGTGGAAATAAATCCTACACCTTTGTTGAACTTCTGACACTAATTTTGACATGCATTGACGTTAAATACAATTGGCAAAATTAAAAAAAAAAACTAGATTAGCGTTTCGGGACACGCAAAAGCAGACCAGCCCCGAAACTGAGGGTCTCGCATTTGCCTGTTCCACCTTTCTACAGCCGCAATGAAATGAGCCATTTTAAAAATAAATAAATATAGCACAAAAGACAAAAAAGGGTTAAATTCAAGAAATGGCATTAATAAATAAACTGCCAGGCAAAAGAAAGTATTCACTTCTGTTTATTTTATCATAAGTATCATTTTCAATTGCAAAGATCTCAAGTTTTCGTCGTCATAATCTAAAACTGAAAAGTACAGGTGTTTCGTCAGCAGTCAAAGAATACTACTCAATTTTTAAAAAAAGAAACATTTTAAAATTTAGATTTCTGCAAAAAATATATTGGATGATACACAACTGTTCGTCGACATATAAGACATATTCGACGTGAAAATAATAAATGTGCCTGATTCTGCAGACATTCAACATTTTAAACATTGTAGGGGTCATGTTGGTGTCAATTACCATTTCTTAGCCCTATGCTCATTAAGCAAAGATATTTTAACTAAAATGTATCCACAGTCACCAATTAATTCATTCAACCTACTGCAGATAAGTATTATTGTATCGTGTCATAGTCAAATGCATCTGATTAAATTAAAGGTACATCCATTGTGTTGTTGGGGGTCAAATATGACAAACGTTATAAATGGTCTTATTTTATCGCGAAGTACCAACTGTTACCGAAAACAACCATTTCAATGATACTCGACTTAGTATATTGACGATATGAAGGTAAAAGTAGTGATTTCTGATCGAAAATCGGACAATGCACTGCTGTGGCGCGCGCCAATTAGTCAAACGTAATTTTGGAATCTTATTTACACCAGACAAAATAACAAATTTGGTTTGATAATGTTCAATATGTCATATAACTACTGTGCATGTAAATATGACATGCACTTTCGGTTTCTGCACATGCATAATGATGTTACTCGATTTTAATTGGAAACTAGTAATTATAATATGTTTGGCGATTGGGGATGAATATACAAGCAAAGTGAATTTGTTTGTATTGTAAACATCACATATGGTGTGTTGGAACGTATTACAGCCAAATAAAATTTTATGAAACACAATGGATGCACCTTTAATGGAAACCAACTGAGATGAGAACTTTCTTTTGTCCGCTATTTTAATACCATTGGGATCTCATGATTATCACTGGGATGACTTCGCACAGTTTTGTTTATCATTGGAATCAAGATGAATGATCATTGATCACAAAGGTCACGTCACACAAGTTTATTCTTAAAACCCATTTCTGGTCTCAAATTATCTCGTGACCTTGACCTTTGACCCTCAAGGTCACAAATCAATGGTCACTTTTCATTGTGTATAACAATCGTGTAATGATTCAAAGTGTTAATAGTTAATATGAGGCATATTTGTAAAAGCATGCTTAAGTCGTGACCTCGCTGTGATCTTGACCTTTGACAGATTTTAGCGAAAAAACCTATTCAAATATTTGTCTTTCTTCGTGATTGATATATACCAAATTAATATCCTCAAAGCACAGACTCTTTTCATGTTATCATGTTAACAAGGATTATATTTTTTGAGATTTCAGAATTTGTAACCTTGACAGTGAACGTGAACATGTCAAAAACATTTCCTAGGAGTATAACTAAGAAGTGATGTATATGATGTCTCAAAACCTTCTTGGAAAAAGCTTGCAGCCAATACAGTTGATAATGTCATCATCGAATGACAAAATGACATTTCAAATAAACAGCAATGAAAACCGTTCTTCGTAGTTAAACAAAAATATGTAACAACGTTAAATGAAGCATTCGGCAACCATTCACCATAAATCAAACTTCATGTTGAAACCACGAACTGCAATACCGCAAGTAAACCACCAATACCACCTGTATGAAGGACCATCAACCTATAAAACACCAACTGTACTTGAATCATCATCTATCAGCAGGCAACATAATATCAACAAATAATCAAATACCAAAGTTCAACAATAGTAATCAACGGAAATAAACCATAACAATCAACCAACCCACAATCTAATATTTAACCATCCACTATCAACCATCATCAGTATTATTCCATCAACTTTCAAACAATCAAGCAACAAATGTGTTTCGTGAACTAAACAACCCCAGTCGTGTGTCATATTAATAATGCACACTTGATAATCTAAACAAGCAGTTGAAGATTTTAATTTTTTAATTATATTTTTTTTTACGAAGGATGGGGTTAAGATCTGCATTTATCTGCTTGAACATTATTACCTCATCAAGCCTGATGACACGGCATCCACATGTCAAGTATCAAAGTCTCATCACGGGCAAGATAAACAAAAAATTGCCATGGTCAAAAGGAATCTAAAATATCTCCTTCATAAAGGTCAAGGTAACAAGTTTAAAAGTTGTGACCTATGTATAATAGTCTTGTGACAAGGGAGACAGATGTAAATAAATGAAAGCCTGTGGCTGACCAAGACTGGGTCAAGATTTAAAATGTTTCCAGAAAATTCGTCCTAAACCAAGGTCATGGTAGCAAGTCTCCATAAAAATGACATCACTTGAATGGTCTTGTGACAAGGAATACATGTGTCAAGTAGAGCTTTGAAGGACTGATTATATATAATGTTAAAGAACATGCGCCATATGCCAAGGTCAAGGTTTAATGTAAAAGTATATAACCTAATTTGAATGGTTTTATAAAAAAAAAAAGGACGCACATATCAGATTTTAAAGGCCAAGCACTGATCAATCCAAAGTTAAAGCTAATCTGAAACTTTACCCTCGGTCTAACATTGGAAAGTCAAGTGCTCTAAGCCAATAGCCATAACCGTAAAATGTTCAACGAATAATAAGCGTATCACTGAGGTATATCCAAAGGATGCGTTTCAGGAAGGAATCCACGGAAAAATCTATAGAAACACTGTGTGAGGAATTGATTTTGTAAGACAGGTAGTATATGTCTGAAATGAGTCGAATGCGCTCTTAGTCAATGGCCATAACATTTAAAACATTTCTCCTTCGCTATGTGCATCATTTGTGTATGTCCCGACCATACTGATTAAAAGCTGTGGTAAAAGTTGATTTCGTAAGAAAGGTACTTGTGGCCCTTTTTGTGACATTCATCCACCTTCGAATTCTTCACAGGGCTTAAAAACCATCCAAAGAACAAACAAACATCAATCAATTTACTATGCGCCTATATCTGATTTTCGATCATTAATCGCAAATATTATATTGTCACTATACTGAATGATAATTGATTCTTTTGATATTTTCAGCAACAGTCAGTACCAGGATGAGTCACGTTTCACAGAATGTGACTCCAACGGTTCCTTAAAGGGGCAGTAGCACGTTTTTTCGCTCAAAAATGTTGATGAAATGTATTTGAAAAATAATGTCATTAGTAGTAAAGCGCCTTTCTCTCTTAGGAAAATCAAGTTAAACAATAAGTCTACATGGTTCCATAAAATCATGGGAATCCTTTTTGTCATTCGAAATAATAAAATGTGTTCACAATAAAATGGCCGCTATGCAACTTTTGGTTTAAACGCAACACCATTATTACCACTACGGATTATTGGTTTGTGTAATAAGATGTTTTACCCTCTAAAGTACATATAAATGACATAAACTAACATTATAAATGGGAAATTTTAAAAAATAAAATTTGCAAAAAACGTGCTACTGCCCATTTAATGACAACAATGCATCATTAATGCCTCAAGCAATTAACAACAAACTAAATGACCACCAACTAATCTAGTGTCCAAAAAGAAATACCACCAACTTTTCAACAGAAGCAAAAACAGAAACTGCCATCAGTCAAACTCTATCTTGAATTTATCTGATAGCATACATATATTTTTTGTAAAGAAGTATTGAAAGGTTCACCCATCATTGTACATGAATCATACTTTTATCTTTATGGCTGTTCATGTACCGATGGGTGCTGAAATCGCTATTTCAAGAGATTATTTGGGACAAAATGGTTCACACTGAAATTAGAAATTAATAAAATATAGATATTAAGTTTCTACAAAAATGTGTGGACATAACGAACCTTTGACTTTAATGCATTGATTCAAAACAAGGCAGTTTATGCATTAACCATGTATCAATCGTTACACAACATTCAAACAATAATATAAGCTTCAACGAGTAACAGGTGTCACAAAACATCAAGGTACAACGGTCAACCGTTCAAAAACCATCAACCATCAACCATAAAAGATGCATCAACCATGTATCAATCGTCAAACAACCAACTAGCAATAGCTTTCAACCAACAGGCAACACCAAACATCCAGGAAAAAAACGTCAACAGCCATCAGTCAACATAGGACCAACGTCAGTCGTGTCATCTTATCAACATATAATCCACAGCTAGTTACCTCTTGGTGTTGAAGAAGAAGGATGAAATGTCCAGACTACCGGTGCCAGAGTCTGGAGGCGAGGAACACAAACAGATCGTACTACAGATACTCTTCTCCTTGAAGAGATTCCCGTTTGCACTGCAGCTACCATTCTTGGTCGGGAACACCTCGCATTGACTGGACAGCGGGTTAAAGAAGAAGCTCTCAAATGGGTAAGGCGGGCGGAATCTACAAGGAGTTGGCTCGGGAGGAAGCTGACAGACGCACTGTGCTTTACAGCTGACAAAATCTGTGAAGCTGTTTGGTCCTGTGGTGCAGATGTTCAGATCAGCAAATTGACACCTTCCGGTTTCTGGGTTGAAGTAAATTCTCTCCTTATCAGCATCGTTCAGGCAAGGACGTTCTTGAAGATCAGCCAAACAATCTGGAACAAACGGTTATCAATCATACAAGTTGTACACAAGGTAGATGAATCAACAACAAAACGTCATTAGCCACATGCAGGGGAATAAAGTAATTCATCTTTATTTTGTCAATATCAGTCTGTCGGGCGTCGTCCGTTGTCCGTCGTTTGTCTTTCCTAAACTTTTCACTCTTCAACTTCTTTTACAGAACCGCTTCACCCCCAAAGCTGAAATGTTGTTGGAAGGTTCCTTGCACCCAATGACACGAATGTTTGTTCCTATCGGCCTCGCATGTGCATGTGTGTGCCTATTACAATGTGTGAGCCATCCTTTAACAGCATTTAACTAAGTGAACGCAATCGGTGCTATCTGAATTAGCAATAAATGCCTGTTCGTCTAACCATCACCAATGTCAATGTCAAAGTTGCCTTTGGTTTGTATGATTATTTACCTTAGACTATAAAGCATGCAAAAGGCTTATCTACAGAGCCAATGGCTTTATTTGTCAAGATCGTCGATCTTAGATACTCAATCATACACTTCCTATGTGCTACAGAGCCACTGGCTCTTTTTGTATATACACTCATGGCAAAAATGGTTGTCACCCCCTAATATTTAATTAAATTGGAGTTTATATCACATTGTATGCATGGCAATGTTGGTTTTCCATGGAAATGTCATTACAGGCATGAAGTTACATTAACTCACACTTTACAATGAACAGATTCAGCGGTTTCATGTAGACCACGTGCATTTCATTGAAATGATTGAAATTTGTCTCCTTAGGTTTGTCATTTCCATCGATTACTATAGACCTCTTTCATAAGATACAGCTTCACGACTATAGTTTCTGAAAAGCATAGACCATGCCTGGTCCCACTCCACCAGGAATCAGACATGAAATCATTGGCATGAGTCGTGGTGGCGCTTCGAATCGTGTCATTGCTGCAGCATGTAACGTCAGTGTTAGAACTGTTCAAAGGATTAAAAGACTGCACGCCATACAGGGAAATGTTGTTCCGAATAAGTCTTCAGGCCGTCCCAAGAAAACTACGGTTCGTCAGGATAGAATTCTTCTTCGTTTGACCCGACGTCATAGACGTCTTTCGTCTTTGACTCTTGCACAGAGATGGGGGGCTCATATTAATACGCCCATTTGCCGGAGAACTGTAGTGAACAGGTTGCTCCAGCATGGATATAAGGCAAGAAGACTTGCCATCAAACCATTCTGGACACTGGTCCACCGCAGGGCACGGCTTGCTTGGGCGCAGCAGCACCGCAGAATCCAACTTGGACATTGGCGTCACGTCATATTTACTGATGAGTCTCGTTTCCTACTGCATAAGGTGGACAGGAGAATGAGAGTGCGACGTTTACGTGGGGAAAGGTTCAATGACGACTGTCTGCAGCATCAGGTTGCCCACGGTGGCGGTTCTGTACACGTATGGGCAGGAATACACCATAACGGTAAAACGGATCTTGTCGTCCTTCAAGGAAACGTCAACCCGAGGTCGTACAGACGTCTTCTTGAAACCGTTTGCCTCCCACATGCAAGAAGAGTGTATGGCAACAACTTCCTGTTGCAGGACGATAATGCACCAGCCCATCGTGCACGTACAGTGAACGCTTTCATTCAGGCACAAGGAGTAACACGATTGCCCTGGCCTTCAAAAAGTCCGGATATGAATCCGATAGAACATGCTTGGGATCAGCTTGACCGTGCAATTAGAAGACTGGACCCTGCTCCTGCAAATTTACAGCAATTGCGGGCTGCTCTTGTGAATGAATGGAACAATTTGGCTGTTGCAAACATCAACACACTGATAGACAGTATGCCTGCCCGAATTATCGCCCTTGAAAATTCCAGAGGCGGTGCTACCCGATATTAGGCTTGTAAATATACTCATACATGACTGCAGAATGAAATAAAACCGACAATTGAACTTGAAAATGTAATTTGTTTTATTGATACCCATCCAATTGATACTATATGGATACTGTAAAAAATTGCCCCTTTTCACAGGGACCATACATATCCTGATAGAATTTCTTAAATTGGCCAGCACAAGACCAAAATACAAGCTGGTATGTTTTACGAATGTTTTTCCCAATCACACAAATCATTCTGACAGTTATTGCATGTTTGATTATTTGTCCACACTCAGTTAAACTTGACGTAGCGTTCTCAGTCTGGGGGTGACAACCATTTTTGCCATGAGTGTATAAGTGCAAAGAAGACAACATTTAACAATTACCTCTAAGTCACCTCCCATCTAAAATACATTCCTTGATAAAATTGGTGAACGTTATGGAGATTAACATCCACTCACTTTTCTTGCATGAGTCTTACTCACAATGATAAAAAGAGATGCAGTGATTGTTTGGATGTAGTCTGAGGCAAGTGTAGCTTCTATATCTGTGTCTCATCCTAATATAATGTGGTTGGAGTGTCACTTTAAAAGGATGAACACTAGAAGCAATGAGAAGTTCGTTCAAAAGTAACTGTTGAAGAATAGTAAAGGCTGTTTGGAACGATGCAAATAAATTATCAGACATAAAAGACGATACTAAATTTTCAACAGTGTACAAATCAAAAAATAAATGCTGCTAAAATTGTTAAAAGTTTTATGAGAAATGCCTACCATATACATTTTTGCTCCAGATCAAATGGATTCTTCCAGGAATAGAGGAGGTGTGAGTGACAGCGAAAACCCTGCCTTTCTACGTGTTCAATTATCAAAACAAGCAATGTATTGCTGAACATTTTCAATCAAAATCACAATCACAATAGGACAGTCAATAAGCAATGAATTATTTAAAATAATCCACTGTTCCCTGGATTAACGGTAAAGAATAGCTGAAAAGGAAAGTATGATAATAGCCGTAAAGAATAGCTGAAAAAGAAGAACTGATGGTAAAGAATAGCAGAAAACGATACAAATAGTTTCAAACGACCTGTACAATGAAACTTATGTTTATGGCTAACAAGCAGGGTTGATATCTGTGAAGAACATGGTTGTCTAAATATAATTATATAATTATAGATATTTAAACATCCCTGAATGCAAAGACTCTCAAGGAAATCCTACTTACCATGGCTTGAGGCCACAGAAGAACTGATGGTCACAGATAGGTACAGTAAGACAGACAGGATGGTTGAGCTCTTCATCGTTGTTTGCTGCAACTGATAATGACAAGACTGCGACAAGGCTATTATATAATGTTGAGAGAGAGAGAGCAATGAAATTTATTGTTTTGCTAAATGTATCATGTGTCATAGAACTCTGACGCCAAATCCTGTCACATTTCAAGGACAGTTAATTAAAGGTGACGTTTTGAAATGTGCAAATTAAAGTTTTATTGTTCTCACGTGCCTTAATTATACCTCATATATTTATTTAATATCATCAGCAGTTTGGACTATTAAAATATATATATATATATATAAAGCTTAAAACATATTTAGACTGGCCTATTCATCAACATTTCAGGTTTGGGGGCAGGGGGTGACAGTTTGCATAAGCGTCGTCGTTAGCTCGGGTATTATGAAGCTGTTTAAATGGAAAGGCAATTTACTTGTGGCACTTAAATGGAACAGATGTCAGCCTGTCAGGTAAAAACCATTCTTACTCAAATATAACCAGTGAATAAAGTGTACATCACATGCATCTCTGCGGAAGTCTTTCACAATAATGAACCCACTTGATGTTTAAAATTGTAGATGGAAGAAAGGGGTTGATACAGTACTCATGATGAAAGAAGTTGTTTCATATGGTTATTCCGTGAAATAAATCGAACATAAATAATATAAAACAAATAAAAAATAAGTTTTCAATTTACAGCTCGCTTAGTGCTCTATTGCTCTTCTGTATATCAACCATTAAACAATTGTTTAGTTTAATATTACATAGAACAATAAAGCCATGTCAACCATCAAATCATTGTTTAGCTTAATAGTATAAAGAATAAGCTAGCCCTGTCAACCATCAACTCATTGTTAAGCTTATGTAGAAAAATCTATCCCTGTCAACCATCAAATCATTGTTTAGCTTAATATTATATATAATAATCTAGCCCTGTCAACCATCAAATCATGGTTTAGCTTATATAGAATAATCTAGCCCTGTCAACCATCAAACCATTCTTTAGCTTATAAAGAATAATATAGCCCTGTCAACCTTAAAATCATTGTTATATAACTTATATAGAATAATCTAGCCCTGTCAACCATCAAATCATTATTTAGCTTTTATAGAATAATCTAGCCCTGTCAACCATCAAATCTTTGTTTAGCTTTTATAGAATAATCTATCCCTGTCAACCATCAAATCATTGTTTAGCTTTTATAATAATCTTACTCTCTCAATCATTACATATAATAAGCTGCACCCTGTCAATCACTCAACCATGATTTAGAATATATAGAGTAAGCTTGACACTATCAGTCATCAAACCATGATTTAATGATTATAGAATAACTTATCTCTGTTTAGATTATATAAAGTAAGCTAAACTATATCTACCATTTAACTATTTTAGGTAATTATTTTTAAAAATCTGTCAACTGTTCAACCATAGGGAATCTGAATTGGCAGATCTTGGAGAATCCGGAAGGATCCAGCAAGCGGATTCAACCACTTTTGGTCCTGTGAAAGTTTCAGAGTACACCAAGAAAGCCTTTCATTAAGAAAATATGTTACAAAACTAGCAAGAAACTCGTTTCATACAACTTTGGTACTTATTTGTAGTTTCAATGATTGATTATATTAATTAACTTTAATTAACTCAGATGTTATACACAACACTCGTTTATAGTATATTGATTGATTATATACACATTATTGCAGCTATTTCTGTATATTCATGAAAAGCAATTTATACCTATACATACACAAATGTATAATGATGGATGTGTTGATGCCACCTTGATATTGATATATACACCAAGATAAATTGGATTCCATTTCTTGAAAATAATTAATTCTATATGAATTACCAACAAATTATATATCTTTTAAGGTACAGCTACCTGAAAGGTACATCCAGTGTGTTTTGTATCAAACGTTATTAATGGTGTTATTTTATCGAGTAATGACTTTTGCCGAAAATTACCATTTTGATGTTACTCAACTCGTACAGTGGCGATTTAAAGGTAAAAGTAGTGATTTCTAGTCGAAAACCGAACAATGCATCGCGATAAATAGTCAGTCGGTTTTGGAAACTTATTTACAACAGACAAAAAGACAACGTTGGGTTGATTATGTTTAATACGTCATATAACTAATTGTGCATGTGAATGGGACGTGTAGTTTCGTCCGTCAATCCCTAAACTTTTCGCTTTTTCTATTTCTTCTCCAGAACCGTTGGCTCTAGGGAGCTGAAATGTTGTGTACAGACTCCTTGGCTAATGGAGATTCTAAATTACAGATTTGGAGACCCTGTGACCCAAAATAGGGGTCATATTAGTCACAAGCTAAAATACCTATTTCAATTTTCTTATAGAGGTCACAGGGATATGACCTAAAGACCTATTTTCATCTTCTTACCCATTACGTAAACTATTTGATATGCCTATGATAAATACTTCTGGAAAGTTATTTAGTTTATTATTTAGATCCTGATGAGCTACAGAGACACTGGCTCTATTTTCAAGACATAGACTTTGCAAGTGTGCTGAATGAGGATGTTTGTTTAACTATGAATTTTAGTGCAAACACCATGTTTCAATCGGTGTGTGAAACATTTGGCCAAGTGTGACATTTCCAGAAAGAGGCATACAATGATTCATTTTTGGTCTGTTGTTTTAAAGGCGCTTCACGTAGTTCTTAATATAAATATATATATATATAAGTGTTAAAGGGGCAGTAACACGTTTTGTCTCTGAAATAAGTCGATGAAATGTATTTGAAAAATAATGTCACCAATAGTAAAACACCATTTTCTCTTCGGAAAATCAAGTTACAAAATGAGTGTACATAGTTCCGTAAAGCCACGGGAATCGTTTTTGTCATTCGAAATAATAAAATGTGTTCACAATAAAATGGCCGCCATGCAATGTTTGCTTTATACGCAACACTACTTTTACCACTACGGATAATTGGTTTGAGTAATAAGATGGTTTACCCTCTGAAGTAAATATAAATGACATAAACTATCTTAATAAAAGGGAAATTTAAAAAATAAAATTCGCCAAAAAACGTGCTACTGCCCCTTTAAGCATGTTTGAAAAATACACCTTAATCAATAAAATGAGTTTTTAAACGAATGTACATAGTTCGGTGATGCCATGCGAGTCTATTTCACATCAAGCGGTCATTTTATTGTGTTCACATTAAAATGTTCCCTTGAAGGTCATTCAAGTGATCTGACTAATGTAGCGATACCTTAACACTCAAGAGTATTCTCATGATACCTACACATCTACGTGTGTAACTGAAGAGTTCTACACCATTGTCGCTTTATATAACGCACATTTTCGTTGAATACGGATAGCCGTTTTCTATGGATATAGCTTATCGGCTCATGTAATAAGATGTTTTACCCATTAACGTACCAATATATTGCATAATCTTTACTAATTGCAGTATGTACTAATAAATCGCAAATTTGAGGAAATATAATATTAAAAATGTGCTCCATATATAGCATTTAAAACTAAATATCCACTTATCTTGACATGGTATCTTAATAATAGGGTACAGTCAAGCCGCGATAGTCCGGCCACCGATAATCCGAATCTCGCAGTGTCCGAATGGTAGCAAGCTGTAACCAAACGAATCTCTATATAAACTCATTAACTGTTGATTCATTAATCCGTTAATTCCGTTTCCGATGGAAAACGGAAGCGTTCGGATTACCGAGGCATGACTGTACCATAATCACCAGTACAATAGGAATAAGTTACAGAAGATTAATTTTATTAGATTTTGTAAGTCTTTTCGATTTGCAGTATGCAAATGTTATTTAAGTGACTCATGACTTAGTGCTTTATGAAAACGAAGAATTTGTCTAGAAATTAATAAACAAAAATGTTGTGTGAAGGAAGCAGAAGGAATATTCCACTCACATCACAATGCCGCTGTTTCTGTTCTAGCGTATTTTAACCAGCTTACATTAGAAGACAAGGACAAAAGACCTCTCGAACATAGCATAAATATTGTGTCTAGCCTGTTAGGCTGCAGTCGAAATTCTTGTGACGTTGTGTGACCGCCATTTCTGCCATACCAATGGCTCTGTCGCGATGTTGTGAAAGTCTTAGCAATTCGTACTTGATTATTGTTCTCATAGACATCGTTATTTATGCAAAATTATCGCACTTGCAGAATTAGAAATCCAAATTATTCTCTTTTTCTCCTTTAAATAATGCACGACATTTAAGGAAAACCATGGAACAATGATAGTTTGAGATTTTAGGTGAATGTTTTCTGCACAATAAAAAAAAACTTAAAGCAGTCGCTATAAATCGCAAAATCTTATTTTAAAAGTGATAAGTCTTTTTTGCCGATGAGTTTATGAGCGGACGATGTTTTCCGCTCAACTTAATCGGTTGAACCTTTTACACCGGTCTCCATTAACCTTTTACATTGGTCCCAATTAAGTTATCATATTTCAATTGTACATATAGGAAAATAATTTTTTTTTTACAAAAATATGCTATAACCTGATGTTCAGCTCTTTAACTACTCCTCTTTATAACACGAGCTAGTGTTGTATACTCCCTTTGGAATTGATTACATAGAGTCACACGGAGCAGTGATAGGATGTCAGTTTGCCTTGATGTGCCTAGATTATATGTAAAGGAATATACCAAGGAAGTTAAACTTAACTTAAGTCTATGGAAAAGTTCTAATTGATATATTCATGAAATGAGACCAGTTATTGCGGTAAATATTAGAAGGGACTCTCAGAGAAATGGATATTTATTGGTCTGCCAAAATCTAGACAAGCCATTCAGAAGAATACCATGGCGGCTTAGGGTGAATTTTAGTTGAAATAGTACAGGAGAAATTGTGAGTAATATTAAAAAATACAACAAATATAAGCAATAAAATATTGACATATTTCAACAATTAAATTTACATAAATGGAAATAACCACTGCCTGCAACAAATCATTTCTAGTATAGAACTAAGATTGATTTTGAATTAAAAGTTTGATAGATACCCATTTAGCATTTGTTTGTAAATACAATAATAAAACGACTGAATATAATGAAATATTGAAGGAAATGATTCGCCATAAACACCTGCACATACTGAACCGTGTAAGCTAAACATTCCAACAATATCCATCATTCAAATACTTGTCAAGGTATCGGTGGCCAAATGGCTAAGCTGTTAGGACAGTCAGTGCTGGCACCTGGTACATGACTTTTAGGGTGTGCGTTTGAATCACGTAAGACACTTGACCAGAAATAAGTACAATAATGTGTACTATTGCAGATAGTGTGATCCAAAAAATAACATCGTTACATTTGTTCAATATGTAAATGGCATGCATTTCGGAAACAAATATCCATTTTAAAAAATTGAAAATCACATTAGTATTATGTACGCGATCCATCGTGTAGAGTGTAACATTGAATCTGGTTATTATAACACACACTCGACACACAAAGGAACTGTTATCTTGTCAGGATCTAAACATTCTCCACTAAACGGCGTTAAGCATTGGTTTTCCAATATTTACTTTGATTCTATTGTAGACTTTCCAATATTTACTTTCACTCTATTGTAGACTTTCCAATATTTACTTTGACTCTATTGTAGACTTTCAATATTTACTTTGACTCTATTGTAGACTTTCCAATAATTACTTTCACTCTATTGTAGACTTTTTAATATTTACTTTCACTCTATTGTAGACTTTCAATATTTACTTTGACTCTATTGTAGACTTTTACAAAAATGGCATCAGGCAATATAAGGAAAACAGAATATTCACAATTTAGAGGCACTTGTTGGGGTGAAAAATGAGGTCACAACCGTGATACAAGGATTTATTCTTATCAAAGTACTGCCTGGTG
Source organism: Gibbula magus (assembly GCA_936450465.1). Classification (NCBI taxonomy): domain Eukaryota; kingdom Metazoa; phylum Mollusca; class Gastropoda; order Trochida; family Trochidae; genus Gibbula; species Gibbula magus. The sequence continues at coordinate 23,663,190 of OW388304.1, forward strand.
CTCAGTTATATCTTTGTATATTAATTGGTTCAGTTTATCGACAAAGTTTCAGTGTAAAGATGAGCTTTTTTTATATCATAACAGCGAAACAAATATACAGCGACAGTATTGTTGTTTTGGAAGCAGACATAATGGCAGAATTGGAATGATGTTTACATGTAATCGTAATTTGTTAACTAACCGCTATAGATGTAAATAGAACGTGTGATTTCCTTTTCACATGTATGAGGAAGTCTTTCTATTTTATTGAAAGGTTTTAAAATAAATTTATTTGGCCTTGATAATGAAGAGGTCTATGCATAGTGTGTGTATGTTTTGAATTTAAATCAGCGCATACTGCACCTTGGCACGCATCTGAACTAAATGAAATGTCCTGAACATTTGAGAGTGGCTCCCTATTAGTAGCTCCCCTATATATTATAACTATTTCAAATATGCATGTGCAGTATTGCTCCCCTGTACATTATACGAGAAGACAGGGTTATATTCCCATTTAGTATTTAGTAATCATAGACTGCAGTATTAGGTATTGCTCTCGTATACATTCTCCAAATGTTTCCTAACCACAACATCGCCTCCCTTGAACTTTATGAAAATACTAGTAACGCACATAATGCATACCGTACACCATATTCCCAAAATTTAATTACATGTCAAGGGCTATTGTTGTCAGTATGTACAGTATTAATCCATGTACAGTCTTCCCAATATGTATTGTCACCTGGGGTTTATAATAGGAGAATTGTTGCTGGATACATTAATCGGATACCTGATACTTGATGTTCACACTAATGATGTGTTTGTAGGAGCATAGGACAGTTTGCTATATAGTAGTTGAGGGGAAGTATGGCATTTGTCGAGGTTTTTATATACAAATACTGAATTGATACGCAAACATTGATCACTGGTATCTTGTTGCAAGAAACATCTTATTAACAGTTCGTACTTTTAAATTGTTTGGAATCTTAGTATCCCTGTTAATCATATTCTGAGAGAACAATCTCTTTGACTATTTTTTTCTGAAAAAGATGGTAGGTGTTCACTGGCATCTTGTTGCATAGAGAGATTTGCCAGAAAGTTTTGCTGACAAAATTGAGCATGAGTATCGACCTCTTCTTTTCGATTAACTTTCTTTCTGATCACAATGGATTGATTTAGGACGTTAGATTTATATAATTACTGTTTTCTTCTTAATTGAATTGCCAACACTCCCTATAGTCTCCAGTATTATGTGAGTGTCTTTACCGGAAACAAGTTGACGGATTTAAGTGTAAAACAATCCGTTCTTTAACTATGTATGATTTGCATCATTTACACTGTTCTTTTCAGACATGTGAAATAACCATGTAGTTAAAGAGAAGCTTGATATCTCTTCTGATACACAACCACTATGATTAAAGAACACATAGCAAAGACTTGACAGTATGTTTTGTCTGCCACTGGTGAAATAAGCTATATATGCTTCAATGAATGAGAGTCCAAGAAGATACTTCATGTAGCAACATTTCCTTATTTTATCAAATTTAACTTTGCTAGCAAACCGTGTGTGTTTGAAAATACATAAAGAAAAATATATCAGACTCTGGTAAACATAACTGCGAGTATATCTTTACAAACATGTGTTTTTCAGAGACATTCAAAATCGGTTTTCTCTGGCAGCAGTATTTCGTTTTTGACTATGTTAAACATGTGGTGACGTTTTTTCTGCTCGTTTATCTTTCATAGCTATCAGTAAATGGGTATAAAGTCAGAACGCGTCAACCAGACCCTATGTAATAGGAAACCCAAGGTGAAACGGACATTTTGTAATAAAATGGTTAATCCGGACACAAAAATGGCCACGTAAGCTGGTTGAATGGCTTTTTCATTATGACCTCTGAGCACTGTTACGTTATCAAGCCCTGTGACATCATAGCTTTTTCAGCATTGTTCTCATAACTGGTGACCTAACATCAGTATGCTGATTTGCCAATCTTGTTCAGCACATACCTTCAGAGGAAAAGATTGCCAAAGGTACATGGGGTCGGACAATCAGAAAAATCAACATGGCGGCTAAACCACGTGACCTACGAATTCGGCATGTTTTACTTTTTTTGCTCGCATTTTCATTGCCCATCTTTTTGTTTTAAAAATTGCATGTGTCTAGATGCATTTTGAATGTTTTCTCCATGTTAAAACTTTAGATTCGAACTGAACCTTTAATAGCTGGACCGATTGGACCCAAAAGCTTAGTTTCGCTAGTCCATAGCATGCCTGAATCCTTAATGAAAAATATGAAGCCTGTTGTGATTGCCTTCGTCCGTCATAAATGTTGATTACATTTAGGAACAAGTTTTCACTGTTCGTACACATGTCACTGTTATAAATCTGCTGACTGCATACTTCCTTTGAGTTATTGTATTCATCTGAGCTTGACAATAATTACTGACCTTGAACTCTTTGTTAAAGATGGAGATTTCCACATATGCATTTTGCAATACACAAAATCAATCAAAAGATTATACTTCAGTCTCGACAATGAAATATACTATAAATCTTCTATGTTAAGTGTTTGGGAACGTTAATGTCATGAGTATTCTTCCTTAATGCACAACATCTGTCATCTTAATGACTAAGGTTTTTCCTAATCTTTTTAATGAATGGCTTGTTAAATGTTGAGTGTAAAGACGGAGAAAATTTTTTAAATTTTGAGCATTAAGAAATTTTGCTTTCGTGATAGGATATTTATCCAGTGTTTAAATCAGAAGTTTGTTGACCGGGTTGCTTTCTTCTGCATGGAATCATATTAATACCATATAAGTAACATAAAGTACCCTTAAATAGAAGAGAGAGAATAACAGTAATGAGGGCACTGGAAAACTAAATGCAAATAAATGTCTACTAAATTAATGCTCAAAAGCGAACTCCATTTCTATGTAGAAGTGACTTTGTTTCAAGTGTTAGATATAGTCTTCAAAACCTCCATTAGTTTGGCGCACGGGTTCGTCCTCAGCCTAATGGAGTTTTCGGACAAACTTATGAAATTCAAAAAGGAACTATTATCAATGCATTTCTCTGTGAACGTGGAAAGAAATCCTACAGCTTTGTTGAACCTCTGACATTAATTTTGCCATGCACTGACGCTAAAAATAATTTGCAAACATAGACAAAACAAGTAGTTGTCACTAGTAGTTGACATAATCCCCTGCCGCAAATTAATACTTCAAAATTTAAAAATAATGTCAAGATCACCAAAATTGACTGGGCCCTGAATTTTCCCTAAAAGAACCACTGGTGTAAGATAATGATGAGAATCCAATGAACAGTTTTTGTGATATCGATTCCCCTGACAAGCTTAAAATGTCGACAAATAACGTCAAGGTCACCAATATCTAATCAGCCCTTTGTCTTCTCTAGGGGTTGCTTTGTGTTAGATATATGATGGAATTCCGGTGAATGTTTTTTTTTAGATATCCCGCTGACAAGCTTAACATGTACATCAAAGGGGCAGTAGCACGTTTTTTGCAAATTTTATTTTTGCAAATTTCCCATTTATAATGATAGTTTACTTTAGAGGGTAAAACATCTTATTATACAAACCAATTATCCGTAGTGGTAATAACGATGTTGTGTATAAAGCAAAAAATTGCATGGCTGCCATTTTATTGTGAAGACAATTATTTCTAATGACAAAAAACGTTTCCCATGGCTTTACGGAACCATGTACACTCTTATTTTAGCTTGATTTTCTGAAGAGGGAAGGGTGTTTTACTGTTGGTGACATTATTTTTCAATTACATTTCATCGACCTATTTCACCAGAAAAACGTGCTACTGCCCCTTTAACATGTCGAAAAATTCAAAGTTCCGCTGTGATCTTTAGAATAATGTCAAGGTCACGAAAATCTACTCAGCCCTTTGTCGTCCCTGTCTGTGTGTAAGATATGAAGAGAATGGTTGAGTGAATGGTTCTTGAAGGGTAAGTGACAAAGTCTCCATGTGACCTTGAAATGAAGGTCAAGGTCATAACCTCAGTAGGAACATTACTCCCCCTATGATGAACCAATTTGCAAAATATGAAAAGAATCCAGCGAATAGTATTTGAGTTATTCCTTTTCGTACGGACGTACGGACGGATGCAGCCGAATACAATATACCCGGATTCGTGCTTAACACACAGCGGGGGATCAAAAACTAGATTAGAGTTTGCAGGACACCACAAAAGGAGAACAGCCCTGAAACTGTGTGTCTCGCCTTCTCGTCTCTTCCCCTGTCCCGTCGCCGGCCACAAAAAATGGGCAAATTTGTTATAAATATAACACAAAAGACAAATGAACATTAAATTCAAGAAATGGCATTTCTCAAGTCAAGTTGAATGATCACTCAGGTCACTTCACTCAAGTTTTTAAAAAAACTTATTTCTGATTTCAACATATCTCGTGACCTTGACCTTTGACCCTCAAGGGGCGGCGGCGGCGGGATGGAAACTGCACAAAAAAACTGATAGCAGCCCCGAAAGAAATCATATATAGTGATACAAATAAATCCATTTTGGGAAAACAAACCAATGGAAAACTCGTTGCTGCATTCCTTGACCAGTTTCTGGCATCACATAGCTTCATTTTTAATTTCCTGATGTGATACAAACTGTGTTATTTGTATAATTTGACTTATCTAAAATCACAAGACATCAACATGGCCTTCAGGGCAGACATGTTTAATCAACTATGAGTAGTTACATGTCATTTGATTGGCTAGTCTGATACAGCTGAAACTCGTTTAACCATAACGGCATTTGTCGTATAATTGAATCGAGACTTTTTAAATGTATTGTGACAAAGACGTTACATTGTAATTGTTGATATTCAAAAACAACGTAATCAATACTAATACCTGAAATACAAATCAAATGAACATTTAGGGATGCAGTATCCTGCCATCATTGGAAGATAATTACAGGTTTAATTTTATTGGCACTTTCAACATGGCCATTGCACTTTTAAGGGGCAGTAGCACGTTTTTTGCAAAATTAATTTTTTCAAATTTCCTATTTATAATGATAGCTTGTGCCATTTACATTTACTTTAGATGGTAAAACATCGTATTACACAAACCAGTTATCCGTAGTAGTAGTAGTAGTAGTAGTAGTAGTAGTAGTAGTAGTAGTAGTAGTAACGGTATTGTGTATAAAGCAAAAGTTGCATGGCGACCATTTTATTGTGAACACATTTTATTATTTCGAATGACAAAAAGGATAACCATGGCTTTACTAAGCCATGTACACTCATTTTTAACTTACTTTTCCGAAGAGAGAAGGGTGTTTTACGATTGGTGAAATTAATTTTCAAATACATTTCATCAACTTATTTCAGCGAAAAAACGTGCTACTGCCCCTTTAATGGTACTTTCAGAGGTACATTTTTCTGTGATAGGTTGTAGCGATTTTAAATGATTTGTGGAATTTTAGTTTAACTTTTGCCGGAAGGGGATTGCAGTATCATGGTTGTTGATTTAAAGAAACGTCTATTGGCAATGTGAACAAAGTCACCCCAATATAACTTTTGCTACATCAATACTAGTACACAGGGTCCTGTTGTGTATATTTGGAACCGATTCCTGAGTTTACAACAAGATGCTGTCAATTTGAATAAGAACATAACTGATCATGAAATATGAGTTGTAGAATTTATTCTTCAAAAAAGACATAGAAACATGCTTGTCGGAAATATCACGTTTTTTTATGCTCTTAAAATCTGATTCTTGAAAGGTGGATAGGGGCCTATATGGCCTTATGTACACAACATGTTTAAGTGTCTGTCATGAAGTGTCAAGGAGTGTGGAAAATGTAACACTGTAATATGTAAGATTTACAACTTTTTATAATGGAATAAACACGGTTACCGATTTAAAGACATCCAAACCAATTGATGATGATGTAAATGAACATCAAGCCTATAAAATCCTATAGCCTATAAAAAGTCTTCAGCAGGTTATTGAAACAGACACAAACTAGGGAATCGTATCTACATTATTACCGCACATTAGTTTGAAGTTAACGAAATAACAATTGAAGCTAAGTATTGAATAGATTGATTTAAACTAAAACATCAAGACTACGTATCATCAACACTCATAGTTTCGGCAATCAAAAATAGTATAAGGTTGCATTCGACTTTATGTTACCATTAGTCATTACAAGCGTCATTGCATTCACTGAGGGTTTGGAAATTGTTGGAGTTTCCCCTGCATCCACCATATATAAACTTCTCGCATTTGTTCGTAAGCTTGTTGTAGAAGAACCTTGGGTCGATTGGTATGTCTGCTATACAAGGTCCCACTAGTTTGGGCTGACCACACAGGCACCGGTCAGTACATTTCCCTTTGGTGGCGAATCTGTTGGAGTTACCTCCCTTACCGGAGTATGTGAACTCTTCACAGCGTTGGCTTCAAAATAAGAATTTGTAGCTTTTAGATATAAACACATGTTCGTTTGTTTATGTGATAGACGAAGTATATACATTGTTTGAATAGTTGATAATGTCATCATTTAATGAAAATATAACAATTGATGAATTGCTTCTCATACACAACTTCGACAATGAACAAAAACACAAAACAATCAAAACCGGTCTTTAAAGTTAAAAGACAAAAAGACATGCACCAACGATCGATTAAGCATTCGAAAACAATTAGCCATACATCAATCTTATCTCTAACTTCCCCAAAACCAACTCCACAGAAGTTCACAAGAAAACAAACAATTGTAAGTCATCATCAACTGTCAATCAACAAAATATCAAACAATAAATATGGTCATGATTAAAGTTTAAAGAAAATGGGTCCTACGCCACGGTTAATGTTTAATGTAAAAGTACATTACCTTTCTTTAACGGTTTTATGACAAGAGACCAAACACTGACCAATCCCAAAACTTTAAGTTAAGTTGAAACTTCACCCTTGTTCTGAAATCGCAAGGCATGCTAAGTCAATGGTCATAACCAGAAGCTATTCAATCATTTAGCCAAAACTTTCGATATTCGCATCATTGATGTATTTTCAAAGGAAGTGTTTCAGGAAGGAAGTTGTTAAAGGGAAAAAAACTGTGGGAGAAGTTGATTTCATAAGATCGGTAGTATCAGTCTGAAGTGGGAAAGTCAATTGCAACAATCAACAAGAATCAATAAGAATCAATAAGAATCAACTTTTAACAATAAGCTATCTATCAAACATCAACCAACAAACAACATTTATTTATCACCTACAAACTTGCAGTCATCAATCGACCACTAACCAGCAACCAGCAGTTTACAATCATCCAGGCCACCATCGACGTTTAGCGTTTTAAAACTATAACCATCTATCAAACCATCCTCAACCACCATCAAAGAAACCAGCAAAAAATAAGTAATAATTATATGTATAAAACAACAACCATCAACTGACAGTCTGACAATAATAAACTATTGACCAAACAACTATAAATAACAAACCATCCATCAACCATGCACCAGTCGTCAATCAACAGCAATTAATTTGACGATAACCTGATACCAACCATATATCAAGTAATCATTTATAGCAACAATCAAACAGCCAAGAAAGGCAATCGTCAACCAGGATCTAGGAATCAACCAACAAACATGCAACAAAACCCTGCAACTATTAATCACCATGACTCAATTATCAACTATCAATCATTCATTTAAAATCCAGCAAACTTTCAACCATTTATTATGCTTCAACCATGCATAAACAATGCCTAAACCAGAGTTTCAACAGTCAAAAAGAAAATCATGCTGTCGGACAAAGTCGATCTTGAATGTCTTTGATAAGTATATGTTTCGTAAAGATGGTATTTCACTCATCATGGTATGACGCTCTTTATGCCTGTTCAAGAACTGATGAAGTTCGGAAATCGATATTTCGGGAGGGATTTTTGAACAAAATGGTTTACAATGAAGTTTTAAATTCATGAAATATGGAAATCAATATTGAAAGCTGTTGCCGGTCACGGTATAATGAACCTTTTTGGACTTTGACTCATTGGCACATCCTTACTGTTAAGTATGACGAAACATTAAACAGGACAGGTTGATGCATCAACCATGTATTAACCATGTATCAATCGTAACAAATCCATCAAGCAATATGCTTCAACCAGCATCTGACAACACCTGACACCCAGGCACAATAAGTTAACAACCATCAATCAACCAAGTACAAACGTCAAGCATAGTCATATTCATTTATAATTCATAGCTAGTAACCTCTTGGTGTTAAAGAAGAAGGATGAAAAAATGTCAAACAACCAGCAAGCAATAACTTTGAACCAACAGCAGGCAACACCAAACACTCAGGAACAACCCGTCAACAGCCATCAGTCAACATAGAAGCAACGTCAGTCGTGTCATCTTATCAACATATAATCCACAGCTAGTTACCTCTTGGTGTTGAAGAAGAAGGATGAAATGTCAAGACTACCAGTGCCAGAGTCGGGAGGTAAGGAACACAAACATATCGTAGTACAATAACTTTTATCCGTGAAGAGATTCCCGTTTGCACTGCAGCTACCAATCTTTGTCGGAAACACCTCGCATTGACTGGACAGCGGGTTAAAGAAGAACCTCTCAATTGGGTAGGGTGGAGGAAATCTACAAGGGGTTGGCTCGGGAGGAAGCTGACAGACGCACTGTGATTCACAGCTGACTAAATCTGTGAAGCTGTTTGGTCCTGTGGTGCAGTTGTTCAAATCAGCAAAAAGACACCTTCCGATTTCTGAGTTGAAGTAAATTCTCTCCCTATCAGCATCGTTTAGGCAAGGGCGTTCTTGAAGATCAGCCAAACAATCTAGAACAAAGAGTCGTCAGTCATACAAATGAACACTTATTATATGAATCAACACTAAGTGGCATTGGCTATATGCAGGGTAATAAAGTAATTCCTCAACTTTTTTTGGCCAATTATTAGTTATTGCTTTCATGTTCCCTTTTCACTTGTCTTGCGTGAGCCTTAATTACAATAATAAGAGATGCAGTGATTGACACTCAAGGAAGGTGTTAATTCTGTTATTTTCTCACGACCGGACATGACTGTTCGCAGTCGATTTTATTATTGTTTCTCATACACTAATCTCACGTCTAGTACTCCTATCATGCATCTAAATGACGAGGTTTGTGAGATATTTACCATTAAAAATTGTCAATTTTCAAAATCACCAAACTTTGAAAGGTCACTGTAAAAAAAAGTATTAGGAGTTCGGTCAAAACATAACAAACTATTTTTTCCAAATGTTTGGGCTACATATAAACACAACTTTCTTCGGAGTGGTATTTCCGCAAAGGTACATGGGGTCAGACAATTTGAAAAAGTTTTTAAAATCCAAGATGGCGGCTAAACCACGTGACTAACGATTTCACCTCGATTTACTTTGTTTCACGCATTGTCAATGCGCATCTTTTAAAACAATTCCCTAAGTGCATTTTGAAAATGTTTCCAATGTTAAAAATCACAATTTGGATTCGAACTGGACCTTTAATGGCTGGACCGATTGGGCCCAACAGCTTCACGCCACAACTACATAGTATCAGCCAGTAAAGTTTGGTTGCAAAAGCTGCATTCCTTCTTGTCAAAGTGGTTGAGACAAAATCAGCAAAAGTTCGATTTCAAAAAGTAACTGTGGAAGAACAATAAAGGCTGTTTGGAACGATGCAAATAAAGTACCGGACAAAATAAATGATATCAAATTCAATAGTCAATGAGTCAAAACATACATGCTGCTGTTGGTTAAAATTGTTGAGGGGAAATGCTTACTACACCAATTTATTTTCTCATAAAATGGATTCTTCGACGCAAGTGCAACTAAAATATACTACACAGAGGAGATGGGATTAACAACGACAACCCTGCCTTTTACCTGTTCTTTAACTCAGACAAAATACATCATTCTTGAAATATCTCTGGTGAGCAATTTATTACTGAAAATGGCCAATCATAATCATAATCATAATAGGACAGTCATTAAGCAATTAATTCTATAAACAAATCCACTGTTCCATGGATTAAGTAATGGAGAATGCATTCGGAGCTGTGGATTCGTTAAAAATAATCAACGATCCCCAAAGGGGCGAGTTGATTATTTTTAACGAATCCACTGCTCCGAATGCATTCTCCGTCTTAATCCATGTATGACTTCACGAAACATGCATATGTGATTATTTTACATTTGAAACAATAAATTTCAATTATGGAATACCAAAATCAATTATTTTGCAAATTTCGGTGCTCATGCATCGGATATGGTACAAGTAGCTGCGGCCCTCATGAAATGGATTCTTCCACGCACGTGCAGCGCAAAACTTTAACTCGAAGCGAAGTGATTGACAGATGAAACTTTCCATGCCTTCCATGCCTTCCATGCCTTGAATAGAACGTTGGATTTTTACTGACAAACAATCCTAAGGTTTCTTACAGCGTCTTGTGGCCTAATGGTCAGAAGCGTTGAATACCAAGCGAAGTTGCATGTTCGAATCAAGGTTCATGCATTACAAAAATTAACTTGTCTAGTTGAGAGATATTTTAAGATCCTATTCATGTATACTAAGACAAAATACATCAGTCTCGAAAAATCTACTCGATTAGCCATTACTGAAAACGTCTAAACTTAACACCCCTCCTGACTGGGACAGTCAATAAACAATTGATTCCTAAATAATAATCAACTGAAAACACAATAGAGTGACGTCATGACCATGGATTAACAGTTAAGAGTTGTAAGGAATACTGGAAAACGATACAAATAGTTTCCAAGGACCTGTACAAGGACTTGTAAAGAAACTTGTGTTTATTGCTAACAAGCAGGGTTGATAGATGTGAAGAACATGGTTGTCTAAATATAATTATTTAATTATAGATATTTAAACATCCCTGAATGCAAAGACTCTCAAGGAAATCCTACTTACCATGGCTTGAGGCCACAGAAGAACTGATGGTCACAGATAGGTACAGTAAGACAGACAGGATGGTTGAGCTCTTCATCGTTGTTTGCTGCAACTGATAATGACAAGTCTGCGACAATGCTATTATATAATGTTGAGAGAGAGAGAGCAATGAAATTTATTGTTTTGCTAAATGTATCATGTGTCATAAAACTCTGACGCCAAATCCTGTCACATTTCAAGGACAGTTAATTCAAGGTGACATTTTGAAACGTGGAAATTAAAGTTTTATTGTTCTCGCGTACCTTAATTATGCCTCATCTATCTATTTAATATCATCAGCAGTTTGGACTATTAAAATATATTATAAAGCTTAAAACATCTTTAGAGTTGCCTATTCATCAACATTTCAGGTTCTGGGACAAGGGGTGACAGTTTGCATTAACGCCGTCGTTAGCTCGGATTTTATGAAGCTGTTTAAATGGAAATGCATCTTACGTGTGGCACTGAAATGGAACAGATGTCAGCCTGTCAGGTAAAAAACATTCTTACTCAAATATAACCAGTATCTAAAGTGTACATCACATTGCATCTCTGCAGAAAACATCACAATAATGAACCCACTTAATGTTTAAAATTGTAGATGGAAGAAAGGGGTTGATACAGTACTCATGATGAGCGAAGTTGTTTCATATGGTTATTCCGTGAAATAAATCGAACATAAATAATATAAAACAAATAAAAAATAAGTTAACAATTTACAGCTCGTTTAGTGCTCTATTGCTCTTCTGTATATCAACCATTAAACAATTGTTTAGCTTAAAATTATATAGAAAAATATAGCCCTGTCAACCATCAAATCATTGTTTAGCTTAATAGTATATAATATATAATCTAGCCATGTCAACCATCAAATCATTGTTTAGCTTAATAGTATATAGACTAATCTAGCCCTGTTAACCATCAAATCATTGTATAGCTTAATAGTATATAGAATAAGCTAGCCCTGTCAACCATCAAATCATGGTTTAACTTATATAGAATAATCTAGCCCTGTCAACCATCAAACCATTGTTAAGCTTTATAGTATATAGAATAAGCTGCACCCTGTCAACCATCAAATCATTGTTAAGCTTAATATTATATAGAAAAAATAGCCCTGTCAACTATCAAATTATCTTTTAGCTTAATAGTATATAGAATAATCTAGCCTTGTCAACCATCAAATCGTTGTTTAGCCTAATAGTATATAGAATAATCTAGCCCTGTCAACCATCAACTCATTGTTTAGCTTAATATTATATAGAATAATCTAGCCTTATCAACCAGCAAATCATTGTTTAGCTTAATATTATATAGAATAATCTAGCCCTGTCAACCATCAAATCATTGTTTAGCTTAATATTATATAGAATAATCTAGCCCTGTCAACCATCAAATCATTGTTTAGCTTAATATAATATAGAATAATCTAGCCCTGTCAACCATCAAATCATTGTTTAGCTTAATAATATATAGAAAAATCTAGCCCTGTCAACCATCAAATCATTGTTTAGCTTGTATAGAATAATCTAGCCCTGTCAACCATCAAATCATTGTTTAGCTTGTATAGAATAATCTAGCCCTGTCAACCATCAAATCATTGTTTAGCTTAATATTATATAGAATAATATATCCCTGTCAACCATCAAATCATGGTTTAGCTTATATTGAATAATCTAGCTCTGTCAACCATCAAATCAGTGTTTACCTTAATATTATATAGAATAATCTATCCCTGTCAACCATCAAATCATGGTTTAGCTTATATTGAATAATCTAGCTCTGTCAACAATCAAATCATTGTTTACCTTAATATTATATAGAATAATCTATCCCTGTCAACCATCAAATCATTGTTTATCTTGTATAGAATAATCTAGCTCTGTCAACCATCAAATCATTGTTTAGCTGATATAGAATAATCTAGCCCTGTCAACAATCAAACCATTGTTTAGCTTATATAGAATAATCTAGCTCTGTCAACCATCAAATCATTGTTTAGCTGATATAGAATAATCTAGCCCTGTCAACCATCAAACCATTGTTTAGATTATATAGAATAATCTAGTGCTGTCAACCATCAAATCGTTGATATATAACTTATATAGAATAATCTAGCCCTGTCAACCATCAAATCATTGTTTAGATTATAGAGAATAATCTAGTGCTGTCAACCATCAAATCGTCGATATATAACTTATATAAAATAGTCTTACCCTGGCAACCATCAAAACATTTTAGCTTATATAGAATAATCTAGTGCTGTCAACCATCAAATCGTTGATATATAACTGATATAGAATAATCTAGCCCTGTCAACCTTCAAATCGTTGTTTAGCTTATATAAAATAATCTAGCTCTGTCAACCATCAAATCATTGTTTACCTTAATATTATATAGAATAATCTATCCCTGTCAACCATCAAGTCATGGTTTAGCTTATATTGAATAATCTAGCTCTGTCAACCATCAAATCATAGTTTACCTTAATATTATATAGAATAATCTATCCCTGTCAACCATCAAATCATGGTTTAGCTTATATTGAATAATCTAGCTCTGTCAACCATCAAATCATTGTTTACCTTAATATTATATAGAATAATCTATCCCTGTCAACCATCAAATCATTGTTTATCTTGTATAGAATAATCTAGCTCTGTCAACCATCAAATCATTGTTTAGCTGATATAGAATAATCTAGCCCTGTCAACCTTCAATTATTGTTTAGCTTATAAAGAATAATCTAGCTCTGTCAACCATCAAATCATTGTTTAGCTGATATAGAATAATCTAGCCCTGTCAACCATCAAACCATTGTTTAGATTATATAGAATAATCTAGTGCTGTCAACCATCAAATCGTTGATATATAACTTATATAGAATAATCTAGCCCTGTCAACCATCAAATCATTGTTTAGATTATAGAGAATAATCTAGGCCTGTCAACCATCAAATCATGATTTAGCTTATATATAATAATCAAGCCCTGTCAACCACCAAATTATTGTTAAGCTTTTATAGAATAATCTAACTCTCTCAACCATCATATCATTGTTTAGCTTATATAGAATAATCTAGCCCTGTCAACCACCAAATCATTCTTTATCTTATATAGAATAATCTAGCCCTGTCAACCACCAAATCATTGTTTACAGAATTTACAGCTTTTGTAGAATAATCTAACTCTCTCAACCATTATTTTTAAAAATCTGTCAACTGTTCAACCATAGGGAATCTGAAACTGGAATAAGCTTCTCCTGTGAACAATTCAACCAACCCCGACTTGTCAACCATTCGAGTAACACCTGGTTAGGTGATACAGGATAACCAACACTTCTTCATTATATCTGAAGATAAACACAGAACAAAAATTGGTGGAATCCATTTGCCGGATACTTCCAGATTCTCCCAAAGTTTGGCAGATCTTGAAGAATCCGGAAGAATCCGGCAAGCGGATTCAACCACTTTTTGTCCTGTGAAAGTTTCAGAGTACACCAAGAAAGCCTTCCATTAAGAAAATATGTTACAAAACCAGCAAGAAATTCATTTCATACAACTTTGGTACTTATTTTTCAGTTTGAATGATTGATTATATTAATTAACTTTAATTAACTCAGATGTTATACACAACACTCGTTTATAGTATATTGATTGATTATATATACATTATTGCAGCTATTTCTGTATATTCATGAAAAGCAATTTATACCTATACATACACATATGTATAATGATGGATGTGTTGATTCCACCTTTGTATTGGTATATACACCAAGATAAATTGGATTCCATTTCTTGAAAATAATTAATTCTATATGAATTACCAACAAGTTATACATCTTTTAAGGTACAGCTGCCTGAAAGGTACATCCAGTGTGTTGTTGGGGGTCACATGTGTCAAACGTTATTAATGGTGTTATTTTATCAGGTACTGACGTTTTGCCGAAAATTACCATTTTGATGATACTCAACTCCGTAAAGTGACGATTTAAAGGAGCTCTATGGGGGCTAATGAGCCCGCTGATGGCGAACGTGTTGCGTGCTGGTGACATGGTCACGTGACTCGGACTGGGCGCAGACCCAGCGATGTGGTCATGTTTTTGACAAGGGATTCCCCCTTTTCACAGGCGATCGTTGATTGGCTGTTTCATTCTCGTTCTTGTTTTGGACCCCGCCATCGCTCACTACAACGATTTCATGGTCCATGACCAGGTTCGATACAACACAGCCTACAGACACCAATCCCACAGACGATTTAATTGTGTTGCAGAGGTTTGGACGTCTTGGACAGACGATTTTACTGGAAATCCGGGATCTATTCCTTGATCCCCAAGGGCACTTCACTGGGGTTATCGGACTTTAGATGTGTAGATGTGTGGGGGTAAAACGATTACAATAAGAAAATGCTAACATGTATTACTATTAATTCATTTGGTATTCTTCATAAAGCAAAACTATTTTCGTAAGGAATGACATATATTTCATTTAAGAAACCATTGTAGTTAAATATATGTAAAAGATGTATTTTAACTCATAAAACATGTTAAACAAGTTTTGTAGGTAACAACTTCAATATTGTAATAAAAAAAACCCAGCATTTTTCATGTCACTCAGTCTCTATGAATGTACATCATACATACTGGACAAAAACAGTGGCATTTTGAAATTATTCCATAGTGATATATTTATTGATAGTGATGTTTTAATCCTGAAATATATAAACCCCAACTTGGACATATAAATATACCCTGTCAATGTCAATAAATATACAAATTTGTTTTGACATAGATAATCCCGACAATGTTGAATACATGTTTTATAAATGTATTGCTAAACAGTCATTGAATTGTTAATACCGTTCACATAAACCTTCTTATAACAAATTAATTGTACAATATATTGACATGCAAGTCGTGTGTCATTTATCTAGACAGTAGTGTATACAACGTGCAGATAAACTTTGCAATCCACAAATTGTCTAGCCAGACTGGAGACAATTGCAATGCGATTTGGCAATGGAAAGCTTACATATAATGCTTTGAAGTTTCATCCCCAGGGTTCTACTTGAGTCAAATTATAAATAACAGTGTTCAATACATATTGTCTGTTATGTCAGCAGCATTTCCTGTATATTGGCAGACACCTGCGGTTGTCGTCTCCACTGACACTACCAAATACCACAATTATGTAACGTCGCAGATTATGATCACATCATGAATTACACTGAGCCAGATGCCTTTTAATTAGCATTCAATTAGCATTGCTATGTCCCTGTAATTAAGTCTTTTGGTGATATTTTCATTTCTACCACATTTTAAAATATTTGATTTTTTATAAGTTACGCATATAGCTGTAGAAGTCGCCCGAACTTCGGAGACTTTTCACTTCCAGCTGACGCTATAATATCTGCAATAAATGCAATCTGTTTTTTTCCAAATGTTCCTTTTTAATACGTTTTATTTGTATTTTCTTTTTATGAATTATTGATAGTTTGATATATTTTTGTTTTATCAAAACTAGCAATTGCGTGAGGTTCAATTAACGGTTTCATGAAAGAAATTTGGACACTATTACATTTTCTTTGTAACTACTTGTAAAGTTTTAAATGACCGCGGAAAAATTATGGAAATATGTAGAAATATTACATTATCATATATGACAAAAACATTAAGTTAATTAATTAAAAGTTTAGCGCTCACATCGTTTATGCAGCAGCATACCTGCGAAAATGATTGCGACGTCATTTATTCTAACAAAGTATGCGGCAGTTGCTAAGAATTTAAATAGGAAAGCATGCTCTCAATAAATGACAAATTACTTCAAGCAGTTTAACTAGGGATAATTTATTGTTCCTGGACTATTATCCATGTGTATAGGATATAAAGAATCAGTTTGGTGAATAGTTTAAACCACTGACGCATGCCAGAACATTTGGGTTGTAGGGTCCGAAGTAAGGTCAATCTTGTCCGAACTGATATACGCAACTTTAACCGGTTTTTTTTTTTCGGTTAATTTAAAGCAATTCTGAAATATCTATGTAAAATCGAGTAAAATACTTATCAATCCAATATTTTGATTTGCTGAAATTGACATTTTAAAGATTATTATTTATTATACAGTCTTTCATAATATTTGAATCGGATCAGTGTCCAAGCTTCGGTCAGTTTGCGCTACTCTAACCTTTTATGTCTTGGGGTGAAATAGGTTTAATGTAGTTAAATATCAGATAAGCGAACCAATTTGATATAATTCTTTTATTTTGCGATACACATATGAGTTTGATATCAATAATAGAAAAGGGAAATGGTCTGCATTGTAATAAATATAAGTGATAGTAGTGATTTCTAGTCGAATATCGGACAATGTATCGCGATAAATAGTCAGTCAGTTTTGGAAACTTATTTACAACAGACAAAAAGACAACGTTGGGTTGAATATTTTTAATAGTCATATAACTTATGTACATGTAGTTTCGTCCATCAATCCCTAGACTTTTCGCTTTTTCTATTTCTTCTCCAGAACCGTTGGCTCTAGGGAGCTGAAATATTGTGTACAGACTCCTTGGCTTATGAATATTCTAAATTACAGATTTGGTGACCCTGTGATAGGGGTCATATTGGTCACAAGCTAAAATACCTATTTAAATCTTCGTATAGAGGTCACATGGATATGACCTAAAGACCTATTTTCATCTTCTTACCTTGAAATTTGATATGTCTATGATAAATACTTCTTGAAAGTTATTTAGTTTATTATTTAAATCGTGATGAGCTACAGAGACACTGGCAATATTTCAAGACATAGACTTTGCAAGTGTGCTGAATGAGGATGTTTGTTTAACTATGGATTTTTGTCATTCGAAATAATAAAATGTGTTCACAATAAAATGGCCGCCATGCAATGTTTGCTTTATACGCAACACTACTTTTACCACTACGGATAATTGGTTTGAGTAATAAGATGGTTTACCCTCTAAAGTAAATATAAATGACATAAACTATCTTTATAAAAGGGAAATTTAAAAAATAAAATTCGCCAAAAAACGTGCTACTGCCCCTTTAAGCATGTTTGAAAAATACACCTTAATCAATAAAATGAGTTTTTAAACGAATGTACATAGTTCGGTGAAGCCATGCGAGTCCATTTCACATCAAGCGGTCATTTTATTGTGTTCACATTAAAATGTTCCCTCGAAGGTTATTCAAGTGATCTGACTAATATAGAGTTCAAATAGGGTACAATGATAGAATGATCAACCATCTTGCTGTCTGAACTCTCAAACTCTCATGATACCTACACATCTACGTGTGTAACTGAAGAGTTCTACACCATTGTCGCTTTATATAACGCACATTTTCGTTGAATACGGATAGCCGTTTTCTATGGATATAGCTTATCGGCTCATGTAATAAGATGTTTTACCCATTAACGTACCAATATATTGCATAATCTTTACTAATAAATCGCAAATTTGAGGAAATATAATATAAAAAATGTGCTCCATATATAGCATTTAAAACTAAATATCCGCTTATCTTGACATGGTATCTTAATAATAGGGTACAGTCAAGCCGCGATAGTCCGGCCACCGATAATCTGAATCTCGCAGTGTCCGAACGGCAGTAAGCTGTAACCAAACGAATCTCTATATAAACTCATTAACTGTTGATTCGTTAATCCGTTAATTCCGTTTCCGATGGAAAACGGAAGCGTTCGGATGATCGAGGCATGACTGTACCATAATCACCAGTACAACAGGAATAAGTTAAAAAGATTAATTTTATTCGATTTTTTAAGTCTATTAGATTTGCAGTATGCAAATGTTATCTAAATGACTTATGACTAAGTGCTTTATGAAAACGAAGAATTTGTCTAGAAATCAATAAACAAAAATGTTGTGTGAAGGAAGCAGAAGGAATATTCCACTCACATCACAATGCCGCTGTTTCTGTTCTAGCATATTTTAACCAGCTTACATTAGAAGACAAGGATAATAAACCTCTCGAACATAGCATAAATATTGTGTCTAGCCTGTTGCAGTCGAAGCTCTTGTGACGCTTTCAGGCCTGATGAGCTAAAAAGTAAAACAAATATAAGCAATAAAATATTGACTTCGAATATATGCGAAAGGACATATTTCAACCATGAAATTTACATAAATGGAAATAACCACTGCCTTTAACAAAACATTTCTAGTATAAAATTAAGATTGATTTTGAATAAAAAGTTTGTTGATAGATACCCATTTAGCTTTTGTTGGTAAATACTATAATAAAACGACTGAAGATAGTGAAATATTGAAGGAAATGATTCGCCATACGCACCTGCACCAACTGAACCATGTAAGCTAAACATTCCAACAAATATCCATCATTCAAATACTTGTCACGGTATCGGTGGCCAAATGGCTAAGCTGTTAGGACAGTCAGTGCTGGCGACTGGTATGTGACTTTTAGGGCGTGCGTTTGAATCACGTAAGACACTTTGGAAATGTGTATTGTGCATTTTGCACCCAGCAGCTACTGTTCAGCGCCAGTTCATTGGCGTTGTTCTGTCCTTATTATGCTGAGCGTCAAACAAGGGTGCTACAACTTCCATATTTTATAGAAATAAGTACATGAATGTGTACTATTGCAGATAGTGTGATCCCAATATAACATCGTTACATTGTTCAATAATTATGTAAATGTATGTATTTCGAAAGCAAATATCCATTTTAAAAAATTGAAAATCACATTAGTATTATGTACGCGATACATCACATTATAACACACACTCGACACACAAAGGAACTGTTATCTTGTCAGGATCTAAACATTCTCCACTAAACGGCGTTAAGCATTGGTTTTCCAATATTTACTTTGATTCTATTGTAGACTTTCCAATATTTACTTTCACTCTATTGTAGACTTTCCAATATTTACTTTTACTCTCTTGTAGACATTTTACATAAATGGCATCAGGCAATTCAAGGAAAAAAGAATATTCATAATTTAGAGGCAAATTGGGTCAAATATGAGGTCACAACCGTGATTAAATGTTGTATTCTTATCAAAGTACTGCCTGGTGCTCAGTAATATCTTTGTATTTTAATTGGTTCAGTTTATCGACACAGTTTCAGTGTAAGGATGAGATTTTTTAATATCATAACAGCGAAACAAATATACAGCGACAGTATTGTTGTTTTGGAAGCAGACATAATGGCAGAATTGGAATGATGTTTACATGTAATCGTAATAGGTTAACTAACTGCTATAGATGTAAATAGAACGTGTGATTTCCTTTTCACGTGTACGAGGAAGTCTTTCTATTTTATTGAAAGGTATTAAAATAAATATATTTGGCCTTGATGATGAAGAGGTCTATGCATAGTGTGTGTATGTTTTGAATTCAAATCAGCGCATAGTGCACATTGGCACGTATCTGAACTAAATAAAATGTCATGAAAATTTGAGAGTGGCTCTTTAAGTACATGTTATCCCTATTTCAAATGTGCAGTATCGCTCCCAGGTACATTATACGAGAAGACAGGGTTATATTCCCATTTAGAATTGAGTAATCACAGACTGCAGTATTAGGTATTGCTCTCGTATATATTCTCCAAATGTTGTTTCCTAACCACAATATCGCTCCCCCATGAACTTTATAAAAATACTAGTAACGCACATAATGCATAACGCACATCATATTCCAAAATTTGACTTACATTCTGGTCAGTATGTAAAGTATTAATCCATGTACAGTCTTCCCAATATGCATTGTCACCTGGGGGATTATACTAGGAGAATTGTTGCTGGATACATTAATCGGATACCTGATCAGGGATTAGCGGAATCACATGTCCTTGATGTTCACACTAATGATGTGTTTGTAGGAGCATTGGACAGTGTGCTATATAAGTTGAAGGGAAGTATGTCATTTGTCGAGGTTTCTACATACAAATACTGAATTGACACGCAATCATTGATCACTGGTATCTTGTTGCAAGAAGCATCTTATTAACAGTTCGTATTTTTTAAAGCGCAACTCCCGGATAAAATTGACCAAAATTCGTTTGACTAAACCAAGCTAAATTGTACACTAATGTTAATCTGTATGCATTGTATCGTGCTCAATATGATTTTCCGTTAGGTCATAAAAAATTTAAAACCATAGATCTAGATTATTTTATTATTTGCGATTATAAAAAATAGCGTCAATTTACTTGCCGCGATCGTTTTGTTCCGGTGATGTAACCGGATGTGACGTCTACTGGGGCAAACAAACGTGACGTAACAGCCACGTGACAATGTAAACAACACAGCGCTTCACTTCGGTGATCGCTTTTTGACGATTTGGGTCACAAATAAAGTTAAACTGAGAGTGAAATTCGAATATCTGCTGTATGAAAGTATAATGCAAACGAGGAAATAGCTAAATATTTGTTTTGGTACATAATTATGAGAAGAATTCATGATCCGAAAGGACATGTCAAATTCTGCAGCCTACAGTATAGGAGTCGTTGTCCTCTGTCGACACGGAATGATTTCGGTAAGTGGGTCTTTGATTTCTTTCTTCTAACGATGCATAATTTGTTATGTGCATGGACATGTTCTTTCGAAAATATAAATATTACTTGAATTTTCAATCTGAATCGAGGAAAACAACATTATCAGTCTCTCAAATCGTGGCTCTCGTCGAGTTTGTTTTGCAGATCCATTTTTCGATACGTGCTCAAATGCCTCAATATCTTCCAAGGTGATTTTAAAGAAATTTGTCTGGCCCACAGGGATGGCAGTATCCAAATTTTGATAACCATAGTAATTTTTTTTTAGAATGACTGGTGTGAATTTTAGCCCAGAGATTCATAAACATGTCAATTATGATAACTTCTAATTAATTTGCACTATTTCTTTAGTAAAATGTGAATGTGTGCATGACTCGCCTTTTTAAAAAACGTTTATTATTGATTTGTCTTCAACTTCAGGAAATTATTTTTTAAATATCGACATTTGCTTTCAATGAAATATATTAGACAGATATCCAAATTCAAATCCATATAACAATGTAGTAGAAATTACTACTGGTATTTTAAAAAATACAAATTAGAAGCCATGAGTTAGTGATCATGAATGTATATGCATATTTAAATTTTCAAAGAAATGGCTTTCCATAGAATATTTCAATATTTTGTTTGATAACTATTTATTTGTTTGTGATGAAATTAGACTGAGGCTGTAGATGTTTAGAATTATTTCACTTGCCTGACATAAAAATATCAAAGGTCCTATACCAAATACAAAAACAAAACATGTTATGAATTAATCATGTGTAAACATATGCAGCATCAAGAAAGATTTATTATTGTTGTTACAGGTGATGAGAGTCCCTTATACAAGAGAACACAACAACAACAACAAACCCATTAGGAATGGACTGTATGTGCAGTAAAATATTTGTGCTGAAGGTGTGATCCTTTGATAACAGCAAATGATATATATAAAGAAGTGATATATGCTGATTGTGTGAACTGATATCCAAATCATTATCTTCTCTTGGATATGAGAATGTGCCAATGTTTTAGAAATATTGTATTCAACTTTGCAGCAAACTTGAGCAAGACTACACAAAACAGTGTAATAGTAAATCAAATTAATATTCAATTTAATTATGAGAGTAAAGAAAACCGAATATTTCCCAAATTATTTAAAAATAAATTTTATGATAAAAATTAATTTCATGTGCACTGTTCCTTTGTTATTCCTAAAATGCAAACACTTACACAAAATAATGTTCAATACATGTATACTAAGTTGAATAAATTTGGCTCTTATTTATTCATTATCAAAAAGTGGAAATCGCAATATTGCATCTTAAGTGACATTAATGTCACAATAAAAATAGAAAACTTGAACATAACTTTTTTTCAGAATTCTTAGGTCTGTTTCAAGGTAAGTTTATTTGATATGCAGGTAGGTGTAGGCAAATGTAAGTCATGCTTACATAGGTATTTACACACTGTTACAAATCTATTTTATAGAAATAAATATATTTGTCCCTTTGGATTATGCTATTTACAAAATTAATCATATGCATTGTGATGAAGTATATTTTTTATTTTTTATATATATATCTGTAACTGAAAATACAGGTTATATCAATAAATGTCTGAATTTTCCATTTGATCAGATATATTTATACTTGACAAAATATACTCAGAAATATTATGTAAACTTTGAAATGAATAATGATTATCTTATCATTTAAATGAGATATCAATCACCAAAAAATCCATTATTCTTATTTATTTTATCCACTAAAATACAGATCAGTTAGATACAATATTTTCATTCTTTCTTTCAATGTCTTTCAAAATTTATGAAACAATATCACTACAATTAAATTATTTCTATTGCAATACACTATTCATCCTAAAACAAAATTGGGTACGAGTTCAGCGAAACGTGTGGATATGCATTGGAGTTCGATCACTGCATCCCGAGAAGATATCACGTGACCATGCAGGTACGGTTAAGTTATTTCGCCAAAAATGAAATAACCTATATTACACCAAATTACAAAATATTTAACTACATGCATACAATATTAATGATGTATCTAAAATACGTAAGTTTGCCAGATATATCAGCACTGAAACACGTATGATATCAGCTGTTCGGTTAATTATTTGGGAATTTACTTCCGGGTTTAGTAAGAACCATTTTTAAAACTTTATCGCTGATATTGAGTATATTCCTTTTCTGATTCTCTTCAAGTTGTCATATGCAAATATATGGCAAGTTTTTACATTAAATGGTCGACTGGTTTGATTTCTATTGCCCGCGCAGTTTACTAGTCTGATAGTGTTAATGCTACGGCGGCCGCCAATTGCATTGGTTTGTTTTCTGCAGTTGACGTCATACATTCCTTCGGGGAAAATCGAGATTTTTCCGGTGTTCTCCGTAAAACAAGATGGCCGACACGTCAAAAAGCGACGTAAACAGACAGTTTTCTGACTTCATTTACGATTTGCTAAAGTCACACATGATTCAATGGTAATGGGATGCGAGAATTTGTTGTTTATAAACCGATTCACATAATTTCCATGTCTTTGCAATGTGCATGTAAACCATAGGCAGTTACTTGAAAGAAATTGGAGCAAAATCATCCGGGAGTTGCTCTTTAAATTGTTTGGAATCTTAGTAACCCTGTTATTCATATTCCGAGAGAACAATCTTTTTGAATATTTTTCCTGAAAAAGATGGTAGGTGTCCACTGGCATCTTGTTGTATAGAGAGATTTGCCAGAAAGTTTTGCTGACAAAATTGAGCATGAGTATCGACCTCTTCTTTTCGATTAACTATTCTTTCTGATCACAATAGATTGATTTAGGACGTTAGATTTATATAATTACTGTTTTCTTCTTAATTGAATTGCCAACACTCCCTATAGTCTCCAGTATTATGTTAGTGTCTTTACCGGAAACAAGTTGACGGATTTAAGTGTAAAACAATCCGTTCATTAACTATGTATGATTTGCATCATTTACACTGTTCTTTTCAGACATGTCAAAAAACCATGTAATTAAAGAGAAGCTTGATATCTCTTCTGATACAATATATATCACCACCACTATGATTAAAGAACACATAGCAAAGGCTTGACAGTATGTTTTGTCTGCCAGTGGTGAAATAATCTATATATATATATATATATATATATATATGCTTCAATGAATTAGAGTCCAAGAAGATACTTCATGTAGCAACATTTCCTTATTTTATCAATTTTAACTTTAAATATATCAGACTCTGGTAAACATAACTGCGAGTATATCCTTACAAACATGTTTTTTTCAGGGAGATTCAAAATCGGTTATCTCTGGCAGCAGTATTTCGTTTTTGACTCTGTTAAACATGTGGTGACGTTTCTTCTGCTCGTTTATCCTTCATAGCTATCAGTAAACGGATATAAAGTCAGAACGCGTCAATCAGACCCTATGAAACAGGAAACCCCACGTGAAACAGACATTTTGTTATAAAATGGTTTATCCGGACACACAAATGGCCATGTAAGCCGGTTGAATTGCATTTTCATTATGACCTCAGAGCATTGTTACGTTATCAAGCCCTGTGACTTCATAGCTTTTTCAGCATTGTTCTCATAACTGGTGACCTAACATCAGTATGCTGATTTGCCAATCTTGTTCAGTAAATACCTTCAGAGGTGAAGATTGCCAAAGGTACATGGGGTCGGACAATCAGAAAAATCAAAATGGCGGCTAAACCACGTGACCTACGAATTCGGCATGTTTCACTTTTTTTGCTCGCATTTTCATTGCCGATCTTTTTTTTTAAAGTTGCATGTGTCTAGATGCATTTTGAATGTTTTCTCCATGTTAAAACTTTAGATTCGAACTGAACCTTTATAAGCTGGACCGATTGGACCCAAAAGCTTAGTTTCGCTAGTCCATAGCATGCCTGAATCCTTAATGAAAAATATGAAGCCTGTTGTGATTGCCTTCGTCCGTCATAAATGTTGATTACATTTAGGTACAAGTTTTCACTGTTCATACACATGTCACTGTTATAAATCTGCTGACTGCATACTTCCTTTGAGTTATTGTATTCATCTGAGCTGGACAATAATTACTGACCTTGAACTCTTTGTTAAAGATGGAGATTTCCACATATGCATTTTGCAATACACAAAATCAATCAAAAGATTATACTTCAGTCTCGACAATGAAATATACTATAAATCTTCTATGTTAAGTGTTTGGGAACGTTAATGTCATGAGTATTCTTCCTTAATGCACAACATCTGTCATCCTAATGACTAAGGTTTTTCCTAATCTTTTTAATGAATGGCTTGTTAAATGTTGAGTGTAAAGACTGAGAAAAATATTTAAATTTTGAGCATTAAGAAATTTTGCTTATATAAGTGTATAAATCAGAAGTTTGTTGACCGGGTTGCTTTCTTATGCATGGGGTCATATTAATACCATTAAGTAACATAAAGTACCCTTAAATAGAAGAGAGAGAATAACAGTAATGAGGGCACTGGAAAACTAAATCCAAAAAAATGTCTACTAAATTAATGTTCCCAAGCGAACTCCATTTCTATGTAGAAGTGACTTTGTTTCAAGTGTTAGATATAGTCTTCAAAACCTCCATTAGTTTGGCGCACGGGCTCGTCCTCAGCCTAATGGAGTTTTCGGACAAACTTATGAAATTCAAAAAGGAACTATTATCAATGCATTTTTCTGTGAACGTGGAAAGAAATCCTACAGCTTTGTTGAACCTCTGACACTCATTTTGCCATGCACTGACGCTAAAAATAATTTGCAAACATAGACAAAACAAGTAGTTGTCACTAAGGTGACATAATCCCCCATTATTTTTCAATTACATTTCATCGACCTATTTCACCAGAAAAACGTGCTACTGCCCCTTTAACATGTCGAAAAATTCAAAGTTCCGCTGTGATCTTTAGAATAATGTCAAGGTCACGAAAATCTACTCAGCCCTTTGTCGTCCCTGTCTGTGTGTAAGATATGAAGAGAATGGTTGAGTGAATGGTTCTTGAAGGGTACGAAATGACAAAGTCTCCATGTGACCTTGAAATGAAGGTCAAGGTCATAACCTCAGTAGGAACATTACTCTCCCTATGATGAACCAATTTGCAAAATATGAAAAGAATCCAGCGGATAGTATTTGAATTATTCCTTTTCGTACGGACGTACGGAGGGATGCAGCCGAATACTATATCCCCCGATTCGTGCTAAACACACAGCGGGGGATCAAAAACTAGATTAGAGTTTGCATGACACCACAAAAGGAGAACAGCCCTGAAACTGTGTGTCTTGCCTTCTCGTCTCTTCCCCTGTCCCGTCGCCGGCCACAAAAAATGGGCAAATTTGTTATAAATATAACACAAAAGACAAATGAACATTAAATTCAAGAAATGGTATTTCTCAAGTCAAGTTGAATGATCACTCAGGTCACTTCACACAAGTTTTTTTTAAAACCTATTTCTGATTTCAACATATCTCGTGACCTTGACCTTTGACCCTCAAGGGGCGGCGGCGGCGGGATGGAAACTGCACAAAAAAACTGATAGCAGCCCCGAAAGAAATCATAAATAGTGATACAAATAAATCCATTTGGGGAAAACAAACCAATGGAAAACTCGTTGCTGCATTCCTGGACCAGTTTCTGGCATCACATAGCTTCATTTTTAATTTCCTGATGTGATACAAACTGTGTTATTTGTATAATTTGACTTATCTAAAATCACAAGACATCAACATGGCCTTCAGGGCAGACATGTTTAATCAACTATGAGTAGTTTCATGTCATTTGATTGGCTAGTCTGATACAGCTGAAACTCGTTTAACCATAACGGCATTTGTCGTATAATTGAATCGAGACTTTTTAAATGTATTGTGACAAAGACGTTACATTGTAATTGTTGATATTCAAAAACAACTTAATCAATACTAATACCTGAAATACAAATCAAATGAACATTTAGGGATGCAGTATCCTGCCATCATTGGAAGATAATTACAGGTTTAATTTTACTGGCACTTTCAACATTGCCATTGCACTTTAAAGGGGCAGTAGCACGTTTTTTGCAAAATTATTTTTTTCAAATTTCCTATTTATAATGATAGCTTGTGCCATTTACATTTACTTTAGATGGTAAAACATCGTATTACACAAACAAGTTATCCGTAGTAGTAGTAGCAGTAGTAGTAGTAGTAGTAGTAGTAGTAGTAGTAGTAGTAGTAGTAGAAACGGTATTGGGTATAAAGCAAAAGTTGCATGGCGACCATTTTATTGTGAACACATTTTATTATTTCGAATGACAAAAAGGATAACCATGGCTTTACTGAGCCATGTACACTCATTTTTAACTTACTTTTCCGAAGAGAGAAGGGTGTTTTACGATTGGTGAAATTAATTTTCAAATACATTTCATCAACTTATTTCAGCGAAAAAACGTGCTACTGCCCCTTTAATGGTACTTTCAGAGGTACATTTTTCTGTGATAGGTTGTAGCGATTTTAAATGATTGGTGGAATTTTGGTTTAACTTTTGCCGGAAGGGGTACTGCAGTATCATGGTTGTTGATTTAAAGAAACGTCTATTGGCAATGTGAAGAAAGTCACCCCAATATAACTTTTGCTACATCAATACTAGTACACAGGTTCCTGTTGTGTACATTTGGAACCGATTCCTGAGTTTACAACAAGATGCTGTCAATTTGAATAAGAACATAACTGATCATGAAATATGAGTTGTAGAATTTATTCTTCAAAAAAGACATAGAAACATGCTTGTCGGAAATATCACGTTTTTTATGCTCTTAAAATCTGATTCTTTAAAGGTGGATAGGGGCCTATATGGCCTTATGTACACAACATGTTTAAGTGTCTGTCATGAAGTGTCAAGGAGTGTGGAAAATGTAACATTGTAATATGTAAGATTTACAACTTTTTATAATGGAATAAACACGGTTACCGATTTAAAGACTTCCAAACCAATTGATGATGATGTAAATGAACATCAAGCCTATAAAATCCTATAGCCTATAAAAAGTCTTCAGCAGGTTATTGAAACAGACACAAACTAGGGAATCGTATCTACATTATTACCGCACGTTAGTTTGAAGTTAACGAAATAACAATTGAAGCTAAGTATTGAATAGATTGATTTAAACTAAAACATTAAGACTACGTATCATCAACACTCATAGTTTCGGCAATCAAAAATAGTATAAGGTTGCATTCGACTTTATGTTACCATTAGTCATTACAAGCGTCATTGCATTCACTGAGGGTTTGGAAATTGTTGGAGTTTCCCCTGCATCCACCATATATAAACTTCTCGCATTTGTTCGTAAGCTTGTTGTAGAAGAACCTTGGGTCGATTGGTATGTCTGCTATACAAGGTCCCACTAGTTTGGGCTGACCACACAGGCACCGGTCAGTACATTTCGCTTTGGTGGCGAATCTGTTGGAGTTACCTCCTTTACCGGCGTATGTGAACTCTTCACAGCGTTGGCTTCAAAATAAGAATTTGTAGCTTTTAGATATAAACACATATTCGTTTGTTTATGTGATAGACGAAGTATATACATTGTTTGAATAGTTGATAATGTCATCATTTAATGAAAATATAACAATTGATGAATTGCTTCTCATACACAACTTCGACAATGAACAAAAACACAAAACAATCAAAACCGGTCTTTAAAGTTAAAAGACAAAAAGACATGCACCAACGTTCGATTAAGCATTCGAAAACAATAAGCCATACATCAATCTTATCTCTAACTTCCCCAAAACCAACTCCACAGAAGTTCACAAGAAAACAAACAATTGTAAGTCATCATCAACTGTCAATCAACAAAATATCAAACAATAGATATGGTCATGATTAAAGTTTAAAGAAAATGGGTCCTACGCCACGGTTAATGTTTAATGTAAAAGTACATTACCTTTCTTTAACGGTTTTATGACAAGAGACCAAACACTGACCAATCCCAAAACTTTAAGTTAAGTTGAAACTTCACCCTTGTTCTGAAATCGCAAGGCATGCTAAGTCAATGGTCAAAACCAGAAGCTATTCAATCATTTAGCCAAAACTTTCGATATTCGCATCATTGATGTATTTTCAAAGGAAGTGTTTCAGGAAGGAAGTTGATAAAAGGGGAAAAAACTGTGGGAGAAGTTGATTTCATAAGATCGGTAGTATCAGTCTGAAGTGGGAAAGTCAATTGCAACAATCAACAAACCAATAAGAATGAACTTTTAACAATAAGCTATCTATCAAATATCAACCAACAAACAACATTTATTTATCACCTACAAACTTGCAGTCATCAATCGACCACTAACCAGCAACCAGCAGTTTACAATCATCCAGGCCACCATCGATGTTTAGCGTTTTAAAACTATAACCATCTTTCAAACCATCCTCAACCACCATCAAAGAAACCAGCAAAAAATAAGTAATAATTATATTTCTAAAACAACAACCATTAACTAACAGTCTGACAATAATAAACTATTGACCAAACAACTATAAATAACAAACCAACCATCAACCCATGCATCAGTCGTCAATCAACAGCAATTAATTTGAAGATAACCTGATACCAACCATATATCAAGTAATCATTTAGCAACAATCAAACAGCCAAGAAAGGCAATCGTCAACCAGGATCTAGGAATCAACCAACAAACTTGCAACAAAACCCTGCAACTATTAATCACCATGACTCAATTATCAACTATCAATCATTCATTCAAAATCCAGCAAACTTTCAACCATTTATTATGCTTCAACCATGCATAAACAATGCCTAAACCAGAGTTTCAACAGTCAAAGAGAAAATCATGCTGTCAGACAAAGTCGATCTTGAATGTCTTTGATAAGTATATGTTTCGTAAAGATGGTATTTCACTCATCATGGTATGCCGCTCTTTATGCCTGTTCAAAAACTGATGAGGTTCGGAAATCGATATTTCTGGAGGGATTTTTGAACAAAATGGTTTACAATGAAGTTTTAAATTCATGAAATATGGAAATCAATATTGAAAGCTGTTGCCGGTCACGGTATAATGAACCTTTTTGGACTTTGACTCATTGGCACATCCTTACTGTTAAGTATGACAAAACATTAAAGAAGACAGGTAATCAACAATGCATCAACCATGTATTAACCATGTATCAATCGTAACACATCCATCAAGCAATAAGCTTCAACCAGCATCTGACAACACCTGACACCCAGGCACAATAAGTCAACAACCATCAATCAACCAAGTACAAACGTCAAGCATTTATAATTCATAGCTAGTTACCTCTTGGTGTTAAAGAAGAAGGATGAAAAGTCAAACAACCAGCAAGCAATAACTTTCAACCAACAGCAGGCAACACCAAACACCCAGGAACAACCCGTCAACAACCATAAGTCAACATAGAAGCAACGTCAGTCGTGTCATCTTATCAACATATAATCCACAGCTAGTTACCTCTTGGTGTTGAAGAAGAAGGATGTGATGTCCAGACTACCAGTGCCAGAGTCTGGGGGTAAGGAACACAAACATATCGTAGTACAATAACTTTTATCCGTGAAGAGATTCCCGTTTGCACTGCAGCTACCAATCTTTGTCGGAAACACCTCGCATTGACTGGACAGCGGGTTAAAGAAGAACCTCTCAATTGGGTAGGGTGGGGGAAATCTACAAGGGGTTGGCTCGGGAGGAAGCTGACAGACGCACTGTGATTCACAGCTGACTAAATCTGTGAAGCTGTTTGGTCCTGTGGTGCAGTTGTTCAAATCAGCAAAAAGACACCTTCCGATTTCTGAGTTGAAGTAAATTCTCTCCCTATCAGCATCGTTTAGGCAAGGGCGTTCTTGAAGATCAGCCAAACAATCTAGAACAAAGAGTCGTCAGTCATACAAATGACCACTTATTATATGAATCAACAACAAAGTGGCATTGGCTATATGCAGGGTAATAAAGTAGTTCCTCAACTTTTTTTGTCAATTATTAGTTATTGCTTATTGATTGACACTCGAGGAAGGTGTAAATTCTGTTATTTTCTCACGACCGGAAATGACTGTTCGCAATCGATTTTATTATTGTTTCTCATACACTAATCTCACGTCTAGTACTCCTATCATGCATCTAAATGACCAGGTTTGTGAGATATTTACCATTAAAAATTGTCAATTTTCAAAATCACGAAAACTTTGAAAGGTCACTGTAAAAAAAATATTAGGAGTTCGGTCAAAACATAACAAACTATTTTTTCCAAATGTTTGGGCTACATATAAACACAACATTCTTCGGAGTGGTATTTCCGCAAAGGTACATGGGGTCAGACAATTTGAAAAAGTTTTTAAAATCCAAGATGGCGGCTAAACCACGTGACTAACGATTTCACCTCGATTTACTTTGTTTCAAGCATTGTCAATGCGCATCTTTTAAAACAATTCCCTAAGAGCATTTTGAAAATGTTTCCAATGTTAAAAATCACAATTTGGATTCGAACTGGACCTTTAATGGCTGGACCGATTGGGCCCAAAAGCTTCACGGCACAACTACATAGTATCAGCCAGTAAAGTTTGGTTGCAAAAGCTGCATTCCTTCTTGTCAAAGTGGTGGAGACAAAATCAGCAAAAGTTCGATTTCAAAAAGTAACTTTGGAAGAACAATAAAGGCTGTTTGGAACGATGAAAATAAAGTACCGGACAAAATAAATGATACCAAATTTTCAATAGTCAATGAGTCTAAACAGAAATGCTGCTGTTGGTTAAAATTGTTGAGGGGAAATGCTTACTACACCAATTTATTTTCTCATAAAATGGATTCTTCGACGCAAGTGCAACTAAAATATACTACACAGAGGAGATGGGATTAACAACGACAACCCTGCCTTTTACCTGTTCTATTACTCAGACAAAAT
This sequence comes from Gibbula magus, assembly GCA_936450465.1. Classification (NCBI taxonomy): domain Eukaryota; kingdom Metazoa; phylum Mollusca; class Gastropoda; order Trochida; family Trochidae; genus Gibbula; species Gibbula magus. The sequence continues at coordinate 23,695,615 of OW388304.1, forward strand.
ACATCATTCTTGAAATATCTCTGGTAAGAAATTTATTACTGAAAATGGCCAATCATAATCATAATCATAATAGGACAGTCATTAAGCAATTAATTGTATAAACAAATCCACTGTTCCATGGATTAAGTAATGGAGAATGCATTCGGAGCTGTGGATTCGTTAAAAATAATCACAATCCCCGAAGGGGCGAGTTGATTATTTTTAACGAATCCACTGCTCCGAATGCATTCTCCATCTTAATCCATGTATGACTTCACGAAACATGCATATGTGATTATTTTACATTTGAAACAATAAATTTCAATTATGGAATACCAAAATCAATTATTTTGCAAATTTCGGTGCTCATGCATCGGATATGGTACAAGTAGCTGCGGCCCTCATGAAATGGATTCTTCCACGCACGTGCAGCGCAAAACTTTCACGCGAAGCGAAGTGATTGACAGATGAAACTCTGCCTTTCCATGCCTTCCATGCCTTGAATAGAACGTTGGATTCTTACTGACAAACAATCCTAAGGTTTCCAACAGCGTCTTGTGGCCTAATGGTTAGAAGCGCTGAATACCAAGCAAAGGGTTGCATGTTCGAATCAAGGTTCATGCATTACAAAAATTAACTTGTCTAGTTGAGAGATATTTTAAGATCCTATTCATGTATACTAAGACAAAATACATCAGTCTCGAAAAATGTACTCGATTAGCCATTACTGAAAACGTCTAAACCCAACACCCCTCCTGACTGGTACAGTCAATGAACAATTGATTCCTAAATAATAATCAACTGAAAACACAATAGAGTGACGTCATGACCATGGATTAACAGTTAAGAATAGGAAAGGGAAAATATAAGAATAGCTGAAAGAGTAACGAAAACGATACAAATAGTTCCCAAGGACCTGTACAAGGACTTGTAAAGAAACTTGTGTTTATTGCTAACAAGCAGGGTTGATAGATGTGAAGAACATGGTTGTCTAAATATAATTATTTAATTATAGATATTTAAACATCCCTGAATGCAAAGACTCTCAAGGAAATCCTACTTACCATGGCTTGAGGCCACAGAAGAACTGATGGTCACAGATAGGTACAGTAAGACAGACAGGATGGTTGAGCTCTTCATCGTTGTTTGCTGCAACTGATAATGACAAGTCTGCGACAATGCTATTATATAATGTTGAGAGAGAGAGAGCAATGAAATTTATTGTTTTGATAAATGTATCATGTGTCATAGAACTCTGACGCCAAATCCTGTCACATTTCAAGGACAGTTAATTCAAGGTGACATTTTGAAACGTACAAATTAAAGTTTTATTGTTCTCGCGTACCTTAATTATGCCTCATCTATCTATTTAATATCATCAGCAGTTTGGACTATTAAAATATATTATAAAGCTTAAAATATCTTTAGAGTGGCCTATTCATCAACATCACAGGTTCTGGGACAAGGGGTGACAGTTTGCATTAACGCCGTCGTTAGCTCGGATTTTATGAAGCTGTTTAAATGGAAATGCATCTTACGTGTGGCACTGAAATGGAACAGATGTCAGCCTGTCAGGTAAAAAACATTCTTACTCAAATATAACCAGTATCTAAAGTGTACATCACATTGCATCTCTGCAGAAAACTTCACAATAATGAACCCACTTGATGTTTAAAATTGTACATGGAAGAAAGGGGTTGATACAGTACTCATAATGAGAGAAGTTGTTTCATATGGTTATTCCGTGAAATAAATCGAACATAAATAATATAAAACAAATAAAAAATAAGTTTACAATTTACAGCTCGTTTACTGCTCTATTGCTCTTCTGCTTAATAGTATATAATATATAATCTAGCCCTGTCAACCATCAAATCATGGTTTAACTTATATAGAATAATCTAGCCATGTCAATCATCAAACCATTGTTTAGCTTAATAGTATATAGAATAATCTAGCCCTGTCAACCATAAAATCATTGTTTAGCTTAATATTATATAGAATAAGCTGCACCCTGTCAACCATCAAATCATTTTTTAGCTTAATAGTCTATAGAATAATCTAGCCCTGTCAACCATCAAATCATTGTTTAGCTTAATATTATATAGAATAATCTAGCCTTGTCAACCATCAAATCATTGTTTAGCCTAATAGTATATAGAATAATCTAGCCCTGTCAACCATCAAATCATTGTTTAGCTTAATATTATATAGAATATAATCTAGCCCTGTCAACCATCAAATCATTGTTTAGCTTAATATTAGATTGAATAATCTAGCCCTGTCAACCATCAAATCATTGTTTAGCTTAATATTATATAGAATATAATCTAGCCCTGTCAACCATCAAATCATTGTTTAGCTTAATATTATATAGAATACTCTAGCCCTGTCAACCATCAAATCATTGTTTAGCTTTATATTATATAGAATAATCTAGCCCTATCAACAATCAAACCATTGTTTAGCTTATATAGAATAACCTAGCCCTGTCAACCTTCAAATCATTGTTTAGCTTATATAAACTAATCTAGCTCTGTCAACCATCAAATCATTGTTTACCTTAATATTATATAGAATATTTTATCCCTGTCAACCATCAAATCATGGTTTAGCTTATATAAAATAATCTAGCTCTGTCAACCATCAAATCATTGTTTACCTTAATATTAAATAGAATATTCTATCCCTGTCAACCATCAAATCATGGTTTAGCTTATATTGAATAATCTAGCTCTGTCAACCATCAAATCATTGTTTACCTTAATATTATATAGAATAATCTATCCATGTCAACCATCAAATCATGGTTTAGCTTATATTGAATAATCTAGCTCTGTCAACCATCAAATCATTGTTTACCTTAATATTATATAGAATAATCTATCCCTGTCAACCATCAAATCATTGTTTATCTTATATAGAATAATCTAGCTCTGTCAACCATCAAATCATTGTTTAGCTGATATAGAATAATCTAGCCCTGTCAACCATCAAACCATTGTTTAGCTTATATAGAATAATCTAGCTCTGTCAACCATCAAATCATTGTTTAGCTGATATAGAATAATCTAGCCCTGTCAACCATCAAACCATTGTTTAGATTATATAGAATAATCTAGACCTGTCAACCATCAAATCGTTGATATATAACTTATATAGAATAATCTAGCCCTGTCAACCATCAAATCATTGTTTAGATTATATAGAATAATCTAGTGCTGTCAACCATCAAATCGTTGATATATAACTTATATAAAATAATCTAGTCCTGGCAACCATCAAATCATTGTTTAGCTTATATAGAATAATCTAGTGCTGCCAACCATCAAATCGTTGATATATAACTTATATAAAATAATCTAGGCCTGTCAACCATCAAATCATTATTTAGCTTATATAGAATAATCTAGCCCTGTCAACCACCAAATTATTGTTAAGCTTTTATAGAATAATCTTACTCTCTCAACCATCATATCATTGTTTAGCTTATATAGAATAATCTAGCCCTGTCAACCATCAAATCATTCTTTATCTTATACTGTATACTTTACTGTTCAACCATAGGGAATCTGAAACTGGAATAAGCTTCTCCTGTCAACAATTCAACCAACCCCGACTTGTCAACCATTCGAGTAACACCAGGTTAGTTGATACAGGATAACAAACACTTCTTCATTATATCTGAAGATAAACACAGAACAAAAATTGGTGGAATCCATTTGCCAGATGCTTCCAGATTCTCCCAAAGTTTGGCAGATCTTGAAGAATCCGGAAGGATCCGGCAAGCGGATTCAACCACTTTTTGTCCTGTGAAAGCCTTTCATTAAGAAAATATGTTACAAAACCAGCAAGAAATTCATTTCATACAACTTGGGTACTTATTTTGTTGTTTGAATGATTGATTATATTAATTAACTTTGATTAACTCAGATGTTATACACAACACTCGTTTGTAGTAAATTGATTGATTATATATACATTATTGCAGCTATTTCTGTATCTTCATGAAAAGCAATTTATACCTATACATACACATATGTATAATGATGGATGTGTTGATTCCACCTTTGTATTGGTATATACACCAAGATAAATTGGATTCCATTTCTTGAAAATAATTAATTCTATATGAATTACCAACAATTTATATATCTTTTAAGGTACAGCTGCCTGAAAGGTACATCCAGTGTGTTGTTGGGGGTCACATGTTTCAAACGATATTAATGGTGTTATTTTATCGAGTACTGACTTTTGCCGAACATTACCATTTTGATGACACTCAACTCGTACAGTGGCGAATTAAAGGTAAAAGTAGTGATTTCTAGTCGAAAATCGGACAATGCATCGTGATAAATAGTCAGTCGGTTTTGGAAACTTATTTACAACAAACAAAAAGACAACGTTGGGTTGATTAGGTTTAATACGTCATATAACTAATGTGCATGTGAATTGGACGTGTTGTTTCGTCCGTCAATCCCTAAACTTTTCGCTTTTTCTATTTCTTCTGTAGAACCGTTGGCTCTAGGGAGCTGTTGTGTACAGACTCCTTGGCTAATGGAGATTACAGATTTGGTGACCCTGTTACCCAAAATAGAGATCATATTGTTCACAAGCTAAAATGCCTATTTCAATCTTCATGCCTATGATAAATACTTCTGGAAAGTTTACTTATTTAGTTTATTATTTAAATCCTGATGAGCTACACCACTGTCGCTTTAATTTATATGTCACACATTTTCGTTGAATACAGATAGCCGTTTTCTATGGATATAGCTTATCGGGTCATGTAATAAGATGTTTTAGCCATTAACGTACCAATATATTGTATAATCTTTAATAATTACAAAATGGTTCTGTTACACTAATTTCCGCGTTTCTGATTGGACGAGAGTTCTCAAAAACCTGCTGCCATTTCTCGATGAATGCACATAAAATGTGCTACCATACCTCGTGCATTAGTACCTTATGATGTCACAATCCATCAGAACAAACGGTCGTGTCAGTTGGTTCTTACAACTGAGCGTAACGTTTTGATGCAAAATAAGAAAATCATATGTCATTTCGTCTTCACACCTACGCCGATAACTAGAATATACATTCCTTTTCCGAATGAGACACTTCATTTTAAGGGATACAAGTCATCAAGCTTATTCATCTACTTGCGCTTTGCAAACGGTAGCCATGTTTGAACGTCGCGTGATATGCTAATGAGGGTTAATCACAAAATGTGTAAACCTGAAAAAACGAACCCTGATTACATGCATGTGAATGCTGGGAAAACGAAATTGAATCCTTTGCCGTTTTAGATTAAGGATTCCTAAATTTTGCTTCAGCCATGTATTGTTGCGTGTAAAAAGCTGCTGCCTCCCGTGATTTATGACAAATAAATAGATTTGTGTAAATATTTAAAGAAAAACTTGTTGATTTTGTAATTATTAGTATTGTTTTACATGTTTTGTGCTACGCGATGTTATAAAATTTGTTGCTGTTATACTTCGATAGAGGCACAAAACATGTAAAACAATCCTTAAATAACAAATTGCAAATTTGAGGGAACGTAATATGAAAAAATCCATAGCCTTTAAAATAAATATCAACTTAACTTGACATGCTATTTTAATAATAGGGTACCAGAATAACCAGTACAACAGGAATAAGTTAAAGAAGATTAAGTTTATTTAAAGTCTATTCGATTTACAGAATGCAAATGTTATCTAAGTGACTTATGACTTACATTTGTAGTGCTTTATGAAAACGAAGATTTTGTCTAGAAATTGATAAACAAGAATGTTGAATTATGTTGAAATTATTGCATTTTCAAATGTGTGTATTTGGTATGGGATGTATGGCCATGAACTAGTTAAATCGGTTAGAATTAATGTTTTAAAACTCAGGAAATAATTATTTTTATATATGTTTTGGAATATTGTTATTGCTATTCATTCTGTTGACTAATGATGATAACTTCAGTTATCAGTAGACAAGTTTGTCCTCAATCTGTATGTTTGATCATCATTGCTTTCCGGTCTAAAACGCAATTGATCACACGAAAAAAATTAATACGTAGTAAAACGTAGTAAAACGTAGTAAACGACTCATCAATTGGCGTTTTAAATTTTTAAGTTCTGCCATGTCGTCCAAAGTTGCACTCGCCGTTTTAATAACTAAAAAGCTCATGAATAATGTCGACTTTCTTTGTCATGTAGAAACGTCATATTCTGTCATAATTACTTTAATTTGTATGAAATGAAGACAACATCAAACATCAAAAGTGTTCTGATAGCTGAAAATTATTTTGAAAAAAATATGATGAATAATGGTAATATTTCGTTAACACGCAAAATTTTCAGGTGGACCTTACATTTTGTTAAGGAGCTTGTATGTACAACCGGTTGCAACACTACATCACTGTACCTTTTTGGGCAGTCGAATTTCAATGAATGATAATAAGCTGCGTTTTTGTTGACAACAAATACCGTCCAAAACCATGACACCGCCTCCACAGAATGGGTTATTTGTTGATCGAAGTCGTTCTGACGGCTGATTCCTATGGTGCTCAGTTGTCGGCGAACTGTTCGCGGGCTGATGTGCTGTCACTGCTGTTGACGTCGCCATCACACGGCGGTAACACAGGTGTATTGTGTGAATGTATCAGTTCTCAGCAGGTGTCATGACCTTTGGTCTACCCGATCTTTGGCGGTCTTGTGTCAAGTCTGTTAGGCTGCAGTCGAGGCTCTTGTGACGTGTGTGGTCCCCATTTCTGCCATATCAATGGCTCTGTCGCGGTCTCGTTGTGAAAGTCTCGGCAATTCTTTTTTCATACACTGGATTACTGTTCTGTTATTTATGCACTTGCATAATGAGAAATTTAAATTATTCTGTTTTTCTCCTTTGAATGATGCACGACATTTACGGAAAATCTTGGAACAATGATTTTTACTAATCCACAGGATTCGTTTTGGTGAAGGTTTTCTGCACAATAAAATAAACCTTAAAGCAGTCGCTATAAATCTCAAAATCTTATTTTTGAAGTGATAAGTTTCTTTTACCGATGAGTTTGTGAGTGGACGATGTTTTCCGCTTAACTTAATCGGTTGAACCTTTTACACGGGTCTCCATTAACCTTTTACATTGGTCCCCATTAAGTTATCATATTTCAATTGTACATACACTAAACGCCAAAAGTAACGTTACCCCACTTCTTTTTTAAATAACTTTTTAAGTATCAAAGATATTTGAGAAATGAATGGTTCAAAGGAAAACCGAATAACGTAGCTTTATGCTAATAACACGTTTAAATTCCTGATGGATTCATATTGTGGCAAAATGCAGCTTGCTTAAGACGTTTAAATTGTCCGGTTTTCGACCAGGCTGGTAGTAACGAATAAATGTGATTTAGATGTCCAGAAGAAGTTGAAAGTAAACTTGTACTTTTGTGACTAGACAAAAAGGTTGTATGCTTTACATCATAACCCCTAAACGATGAAAATACTGTTATTGAGTAAGTTTAAGTGTGAAACTTATGAAATATATTTTTCTAGTCATTAAATATCTTTTCTCGTAATTTACCTTAGTGAAAACGAGTTTACTGTGTTGTCAAATGACTTAATAGTATTTAGGAACACAGACGATTATTTATGTGAACATTTTTGCTTTAAAATGAAAACTTTTCATTTTTTTGTCTATCACCCAGACGCATTATCACTCAAATGTAGCAAAATTCAAGCAGCATTTGCATGAACTGAATGCTTCTACAGGGTATAAAAGGTGCCTACTTTGCATGATATGGCACACATGTACGAAATCATGCCGCAATTGACAAGTGCAGAAAGAGAAAGAGCTCTTGGGATGTTGCAGCTTGGGTCGACCAACAACGATGTTGCCAATGCCATCGGATGTCACTGTATGACCATGATAATTGATATATTCATAAAATAAGACCAGTTATTGCAGTAAATATTAGAAGTGACTCTCAGATAAATGGACATTTATTGTTCTGCCTAAATCTAGACAAAGCATTCAGAAGAATACCATGGCGGCTTAGAGTGAATTTTAGTTGAAATAGTACAGGGGAAATTGTGAGTCATATTATCTAGTCGTATTATTCGGTTTTGCAGATAAATGTAAAACAATCCGTTCTTTAACTATGTATGATTTGCATCATTTACACTGTTCTTTTCAGACATGTCAAATAACCATGTAGTTAAAGAGAAGCTTGATATCTCTTCTGATACAATATATATCACCACCACTATGAATAAAGAAGACATAGCAAAGGCTTGACAGTATGTTTTGTCTGCCAGTGGTGAAATAATCTTTATATATGCTTCAATGAATTAGAGTCCAAGAATATACTTCATGTAGCAACATTTCCTTATTTTATCAAATTTAACTTTAATGTCACAATTTTGCTAGCAAACCACGTGTGTTTGAAAAGACATAAAGAAAAATATATCAGACTCTGGTAAACATAACTGCGAGTATATCTTTACAAACATGTGTTTTTCAGAGACATTCAAAATCGGTTTTCTCTGGCAGCAGTATTTCATTTTTGACTCTGTTAAACATGTTGTGACGTTTCTTCTGCTCGTTTATCTTTCATAGCTATCAGTAAACGGATATAAAGTCAGAACGCGTCAATCAGACCCTATGTTACAGGAAACCCAACGCGAAACAGACATTTTGTTATAAAATGGTTTATCCGGACACAAAAATGGCCATGTAAGCTGGTTGAATTGCATTTTCATTATGACCTCAGAGCATTGTTACGTTATCAAGCCCTGTGACTTCATAGCTTTTTCAGCATTGTTCTCATAACTGGTGACCTAACATCAGTATGCTGATTTGCCAATCTTGTTCAGCAAATACCTTCAGAGGAGAAGATTGCCAAAGGTACATGGGGTCGGACAATCAGAAAAATCAATATGGCGGCTAAACCAGGTGACCTACGAATTCGGCATGTTTCACTTTTTTGCTCGCATTTTCTTTTTTTTTAAATTTGCCAGTCTCTAGATGCATTTTGAATGTTTTCTCCTTGAACCTTTAATAGCTGGACCGATTAGACCCAAAAGCTTAGTTTCGCTATTCCATAGTTTTCCTGAATCCTTAATGAAAAATTTGAAGCCTGTTGGGATTGCCTTCGTCCGTCATAAAGGTTGATTACATTTAGGTACAAGTTTTCACTGTTCGTACACATGCCACTGTTATAAATCTGCTATGTTTACTTCCTTTGAGTTATTGTATTCATCTGAGCTGAACAATAATTACTAACCTTGAACTCTTTGTTAAAGATGGAGATTTCACCATACACATTTTGTTATACACGCAAAGTCAATCAAAGGATTATTCTTAAGTCTCAACAATGAAATATGCTATAAATCGTCTATGTTTAGAGTTTGGGAACGTTAATGTCATGAGTTTACTTCCTTAATGCACAACATGTGTCATCCTAATGTTGAGTGTAAAGACGGAGAACATTTTTTTTAAGTGTATAAATCAGAAGTTTGTTGACCAGGTTGCTTTCTTCTGCATGGAATCATATTAATACCATTAAGTAACATAAAGTACCCTTAAATAGAAGAGAGAGTAACAGTAATAAGGGCACTGGAAAACTAAATGCAAATAAATGTCTACTAAATTAATGTTCAAAAGCGAACTCCATTTCTATGTAGAAGTGACTTTGTTTCAAGTGTTAGATATAGTCTTCAAAACCTCCATTAGTTTGGCGCACGGGCTCGTCCTCAGCCTAATGGAGGTTTTCGAACTTATGAAATTCAAAAAGGAACTAATATCAATGCATTTCTCTGTGATCGTGGAAAGAAATCCTACAGCTTTGTTGAAGCTCTGACACTAATTTTGCCATGCACTGACGCTAAAAATAATTTGCAAACATAGACAAAACAAGCAGTTTTCACTAAGGTGACATAATCCCCCGCCGCAAATTAATACTACAAAATTGAAAAATAATGTCAAGATTACCAAAATCGACTTGGCCCTGAATTTTCCCTAAAAGAACCACTGGTGTAAGATAATGATGAAAATCCAATGAACAGTTCTTGTGATATCGATTCCCCTGTCAAGCTTAAAATGTCGACAAACTCAAAGTTCAGCTGTGACCTTGAGAATAACGTCAAGGTCACCAATATCTAATCAGCCCTTTGTCTTCTCTAGGGGGTGCTTTGTGTAAGATATGATGGAATTCCGGTGAATGTTTTTTTTAGATATCCCGCTGACAAGCTTTACATGTACATTAACATGTCGAAAAATTCAAAGTTCCGCTGTGATCTTTAGAATAATGTCAAGGTCACGAAAATCTACTAAGCCCTTTGTCGTCCCTGTCTGTGTGTAAGATATGAAGAGAATCAAGTGAATGGTTCTTGAGATATCCCGCTAACAAGGGTAAAATGACAAAGTCTCGGTGTAACCTTGAAATGAAGGTCAAGGTCATTACCTCAGTAGGAACATTACTCTCCCTATGATGAACCAATTTGCAAAATATGAAAAGAATCCAGCGAATAGTATATTTGTTTCCTTTTCGTACAGACGTACGTACGGACTGATGCAGCCGAATACTATATCCCCCACTTCGCGCTAAACGCACGGCGGGGGATAAAAAACTAGAATAGAGTTTGCAGGACACCACTAAAAGAAGAACAGCACTGAAACTGTGTGTCTCGCCTTCTTCCCCTGTCCCGTCGACAGCCACAATAAAATGGGCAAATTTGTTATAAATATAACGGAAAAGACAAATGAACATTAAAATCAAGAAATGGCATTTCTCAAGTCAAGTTGAATGATCACTCAGGTCACTTCACACAAGTTTTTTTTAAAAGCTATTCAACATATCTCGTGATCTTGACCTTTGACACTCAAGGGGCGGCGACGCCGGCGGGATGGAAACTGTACAAAAAAATGATAGCAGCCCCGAAAGAAATCATAAATAGTGATACCAATAAATCCATTTGGGGAAAACAAACCAATGGAAAATTCGTTGCTGCATTCCTGTACCTATTTCTGGCATCACATATCTTCATTTTTAATTTCCTGATGTGATACATGATGTGATGTGTTATTTGTATAATTTGACTTCACAAGACAACAACGTGGTCTTCAGGGCAGACATGTTTAATCAACAACGAGTAGTAACATGTCATTTGATTGGCTATTCTGATACAGCTGATACTCGTTTAACCATAACGGCATTTGTCGTATAATTGAACCTAGACTGCAAAAATGATTGGTGGAATTTTAGTTTCACTTTTGCCGGAAGGGGTACTGCAGTGTATGGTTGTTGATTTAAACAAACGTCTATTGGCAATGAACAAAGTCACCCCAATATAACTTTTGCTACACCAATACTAGTTCACAAAGTCCCGTCACATTTGGAACCGATTCCTGAGTTTACAACAAGATGCTGTCAATTTGAATAAGAACATAACTGAAATATGAGTTTTAGAATTTATTCTTCAAATAAGACATAGAAACATGCTTGTCGGAAATATCATCACATTTTCTGATGCTCTTAAAGGGGCAGTAGCACGTTTTTTCGTTGAAATAAGTTGATGAAATGTATTTGAAAAATAATGTCACTAATAGTAAAACACCCTTCTCTCTTCGGAAAATCAAGTTAAAAAATGAGTGTACATGGTTCCGTAAAGCCATGAGAATAATTTTTGTCATTCAAAATAATAAATTGTGTTCACAATAAAATGGCCGCCATGCAATTTTTGCTTTATGCGCAACATTGTTATTACCACTACGGATAATTGGTTTGTGTAATAAGGTGTTTTACCCTCTAAAGTAAATATGAATGACATAAACTATCATTATAAATGGGAAATTTGAAAAAATAAAATTAGCAAAAAACGTACTACTGCTCCTTTAGAATCTGATTCTTTAAAGGCGTAGTAGTAGTAGTAGTAGTAGTAGTAGTAGTAGTAGTAGTAGTAGTAGTAGTAGTAGTAGTAATAACGATATTGTGTATAAAGCAAAAGTTGCATGGCGACCATTTTATTGTGAACACATTTTATTATTTCGAATGACAAAAAGGATAACCATGGCTTTACTGAGCCATGTACACTCATTTTTAACTTACTTTTCCGAAGAGAGAAGGGTGTTTTACGATTGGTGAAATTATTTTCAAATACATTGCATCAACTTATTTCAGCGAAAAAACGTGCTACTGCCCCTTTAATGGTACTTTCAGAGGTACATTTTTCTGTGATAGGTTGTAGCGATTTTAAATGATTTGTGGAATTTTAGTTTAACTTTTGCCGGAAGGGGATTGCAGTATCATGGTTGTTGATTTAAACAAACGTCTATTGGCAATGTGAACAAAGTCACCCCAATATAACTTTTGCTACATCAATACTAGTACACAGGGTCCTGTTGTGTACATTTGGAACCGATTCCTGAGTTTACAACAAGATGCTGTCAATTTGAATAAGAACATAACTGATCATGAAATATGAGTTGTAGAATTTATTCTTCAAAAAAGACATAGAAACATGCTTGTCGGAAATATCACGTTTTTTATGCTCTTAAAATCTGATTCTTTAAAGGTGGATAGGGGCCTATATGGCCTTATGTACACAACATATTTAAGTGTCTGTCATGAAGTGTCAAGGAGAGTGGAAAATGTAACATTGTAATATGTAAGATTAACTACTTTTTATAATGAAATAAACACGGTTACCGATTTAAAGACGACCAAACCAATTGATGATGATGTAAATGAACATCAATCCTATAAAATCCATGACTCTTTAGTAGGTTATTGACACAAACACAAACTAGGGAATCGTATCTATATTATTCGTTAACGAAATAACAATTGAAGCTAAGTATTGAATAGATTTATTTTAACTAAAAAAAAGACTACGTATCATCAACACTGATAGTACACAAATAGTATAATGTTGCATTCCACTGTAAGTTACCATTAGTGATTACAAGCGTCATTGCATTCACTGAGGGTTTGGAAATTGTTGGAGTTTCCCTTGCATCCACCATATATAAACTTCTCGCATCTGTTCGTCAGCTTGTTGTAGAAGAACCTTGGGATGGCTGCTCGACAAGGTCCGACTAGTTTGGGCTGACCACACAGGCACCGGTCAGTACATTTCGCTTTGGTGGCGAATCTGTTGGAGTTACCTCCCTTACCGGCGTATGTGAACTCTTCACAGCGTTGGCTTCAAAATAAGAATATTTAGTTTTTAGATATAGACACATAGTCGTTTGTTTATGTGATAGACGAAGTATATACATTGTTTGAATAGTTGATAATGTCATCATTTAATGAAAATATGCCACTTGATGAATTGCTTCTCATACACAACTTTGACAATGAACAAAAACACAAAACAATCAAAACCGGTCTTTAAAGTTAAAAGACAAATACACATGCACCAACGTTCGATTAAGCATTCGAAAACCATTAGCCATACATCAATCTTATCTCTAACTTCCCCAAAACCAACTCCACAGAAGTTCACAAGTCATCATCAACTGTCAATCAACAAAATATCAAACAATAAATATGGTCATGATTAAAGTTTAAAGAAAATGGGTCCTACGCCACGGTTAATGTTTAATGTAAAAGTACATTACCTTTCTTTAACGGTTTTATGACAAGAGACCAAACACTGACCAATCCCAAAACTTTAAGTTAATTTGAAACTTCACCCTTGGTCTTAAATCGCAAGGCGTGTTAAGTCAATGGTCATAACCAGAAGCTATTCAACGATTTAGCCAAAACTTTTGATATTCGCATCATTGGTGTATTTTCAAAGGAAGTGTTTCAGGAAGGAAGTTGATAAAAGAAAAACTGTGGGAGAAGTTGATTTCATAAGATGGGTAGTATCAGTCTGAAGTGGGAAAGTCAATTGCAACAATCAACAAACCAATAAGAATCAACTTTTAACAATACGCTATCTATCAAACATCAACCAACAAACAACATTCATTTATCAACTACAAACTTGCAGTCATCAATCGACCACTAACCAGCAACCAGCAGTTTACAATCATCCAGGCCACCATCGACGTTTAGCGTTTTAAAACTATAACCATCTATCAAACCATCCTCAACCACCATCAAAGAAACCAGCAAAAAATAAGTAATAATTATATGTATAAAACAACAACCATCAACTAACAGTCTCACAATAATAAACTATTGACCAAACAACTATAAATAACAAACCAACCATCCACCATGCACCAGTCGTCAATCAACAGCAATTAATTTGACGATAACCTCATACCAACCATATATCAAGTAATCATTTAGCAACAATCAAACACCCAAGAAAGGCAATAGTCAACCAGGATCTAAGAATCAACCAACAAACATGCAACAAAACCCTGCAACTATTAATCACCATGACTCAATTATCAACTATCAATCATTCATTTAAAATCCAGCAAACTTTCAACCATTTATTAATTCATTATTATGCTTCAACCATGCCTAAACCAGAGTTTCAACAGTCAAAAAGAAAGTCATGCTGTCGGACAAAGTCGATCTTGAATGTCTTTGATAAGTATATGTTTGGTAAAGAAGGTATCACACTCATCATGGTATGACGCTCTTTATGCCTGTTAAAGAACTGATGAGGTTCAGAAATCGATAATTCAGGGTGGACTTTTGAACAAAATGGTTAACAATGAAGTTTTAAATTCATGAAATATGGATATCAATATTGAAAGATGTTGCCGATCGCGACATGATGAACTTTTTTGGACTTTAAATCATTGGCACATCCTTACTGTAAAGTATGACACAATATTTAACAAGACAAGTAATCAACCATGCATCAACCATGTATTAACCATGTATCAATCGTCACACATCCATCAAGCATTAAGCTTCAACCAGCATCTGACAACACCTGACACCCAGGCACAATAAGTCAACAACCATCAATCAACCAAGTACAAACGTCAAGCATAGTCATATTCATTTATAATTCATAGCTAGTAACCTCTTGGTGTTAAAGAAGAAGGATGAAAAGTCAAACAACCAGCAAGCAATAACTTTCAACCAACAGCAAGCAACACCAAACACCCAGGAACAACCCGTCAACAGCCATCAATCAACATAGAAGCAACATCAGTCGTGTCATCTTATCAACATATAATCCACAGCTATTTACCTCTTGGTGTTGAAGAAGAAGGATGAGATGTCCAGACTACCAGTGCCAGAGTCTGGGGGTAAGGAACACAAACATATCGTAGTACAGAAACTCTTTTCCGTGAAGAGATTCCCGTTTGCACTGCAGCTACCAATCTTTGTCGGAAACACCTCGCATTGACTGGACAGTGGGTTGAAGAAGAAGCTCTCAATTGGATAGGATGGGGGAAATCTACAAGGGGTTGGCTCGGGAGGAAGCTGACAGACGCACTGTGCTTTACATCTGGCAAAATCTGTGAAGCTGTTTTGTCCTGTGGTGCAGATGTTCAGATCAGTAAATTGACACCTTCCGGTTTCTGAGTTGAAGTATATTCTCTCCTTATCAGCATCGTTTAGGCAAGGGCGTTCTTGAAGATCAGCCAAACAATCTGGAACAAAGAGTTGTCAGTCATACACATTAACACTTATTATATGAATCAACAACAAAGTGGCATTGGCTATATGCAGGTAAATAAAGTAATTCCTCAACTTTTTTGTCTATTATTAGTTATTACTTTCATGTTCCCTTTTCACTTGTCTTGCGTGAGCCTTAATTACAATAATAAGAGATGCAGTGATTGACACTCAAGGAAGGTGTAATTTCTGTAATTTTCTCACGACCAGAAATGACTGTTCGTGATCGATTTTATTATTGATTCTTATTCACTAAGCTTACATCTAGTACACCTTACCATGCATCTAAATGACCAGGTTTGTGAGATATTCACCTTTAAAAATTTTCAATTTTCAAAATCACCAAACTTTGAAAGGTCACTGTGAAAAAAGTATTAGGAGTTCGCTCAAAAAATAACAAACTTTTTTTTCTCCAAATGTTTGGGCTTCATATCAGACAAGTTTCTTCGGAGTGGTGTCTGCAAAGGTACATGGGGTCAGACAATTTGAAAAAGTTTTTAAAATCTAAGATGGCGGCTTAACCACTTGATTAACGATTTCATCGCAATTTACTTTGTTTCACGCATTGTCAATGCGCATCTTTTAAAAAAATTCTCCAAGTGCATTTTGAAAATGTTTCCAATGTTAAAAATCCAAATTTGGATTCGAACTGGACATTTAATGGCTGGACCGATTGGGCCCAACAGCTTCACGGCACAACTACATAGTATCAGCCAGTAAAGTTTGGTTGCATTAGCTGCATTCCTTCTTGCCAAAGTGGTTGAGACAAAATCCGTTATTAAAAAAAAACAAAAAAACACGCCAATTACAATAAGCACAAGTTCGATTTCCAAAAGTAATTTTGGAAAAACAATAAAGGAACGATGCAAATAAAGTACCAGACAAAATAAATGATGCCAAATTTTCAATAGTCAATGAGCCTAAACAGAAATGCTGCTGTTGGTTAAAATTGTTGAGGGGAAATGCTTACTACAACAATTTAATTTCTCAGGAAATAGATTCTTCGACGCAAGTGCAACTAAAATATACTACACAGAGGAGATGTGATTAACAACGACAACCCTGCTTTTAACGTGTTCTATTACTCAGACAAAATACATCATTCTTGAAATATCTCTGGTAAGCAATGTATTACTGAAAATGGCCAATCATAATTATAATCATAATAGGATAGTCAATAAGCAATGAATTCTATAAACAAATCCACTGTTCCATGGATTAAGTAATGGAGAATGCATGAGGAGCTGTGGATTCGTTAAAAATAATCAACGATCCCCAAAGGGGCGAGTTGATTATTTTTAACGAATCCACTGCTCCACTCTCCATCTTAATCCATGTATGACTTCACAAAACATGCATATGTGATTATTTTAGATTTGAAACAATAAATTTCAATTATGGAATACCAAAATCAATTATTTTGCAAATTTCGGTGCTCATGTATCGGATAAAATGAAATATCTCTGGTAAGCAATGTATTACTGAACATGGCCAATCATAATCATAATCACAATAGGACAGTCAATAAGCAATGAATTCTATAAAATAAGCCACTGTTCCATGAATTAACAGTTAAGAATAGGAAAAGGAAAATATAAGAATAGCTGAAAGAGTTGTAAAGAATAGCGGGGAAACGATACAAATTGTTCCCAAAGACCTGTACAAGGACTTGTAAAGAAACTTGTATTTATGGCTAACTGGGTTGATATATGTAAAGAACATGGTTGTCTAAATATAATTATTAAATATAGATATTTAAACATCCCTGAATGCAAAGACTCTCAAGGAAATCCTACTTACCATGGTTTGAGGCCGCCGAAGAACTGATGGTCACAGATAGGTACAGTAAGACAGACAGGATGGTTGAGCTCTTCATCGTTGTTTGCTGCAACTGATATGTCCACGATAAGGCCATTATATAATGTCGAGAGCAATGAAATTTATTGTTTTGCTAAATTTATCATTTGTCATAGAAATCTGTCGCCAATTCTGTCACATTTCAGGACAGTTAATTAAAGTTGACGTTTTGAAACGTGCAAATTAAAGTTTTATTGTTCTCACGTACCTTAATCCTCATCTATCTATGTGGACCGCATTAGCATTTTGACTATTAAAATAGAGTTCATAACTTAAAAAATCTTTAGACTGGCCTATTCATCAACATTTCAGTTTGGGGGACAGGGGGTGACAGTTTGCATTAATACCGTCGTAAGCTCGGATATTATGAAACTTTTTAAATGGAAATGCATCTTACGTGTAGCACTTAATGGAATAAATGTCAGTTTGTTAGGCAAAAACCATTATTACCCAAATATAAATGTCTAAAAAGTACATCACAATCATCTCCGAGGAAGTCCTTCAAAATAATAAATCCACTTGATGTTAAATATTGTAGAAGGAGGAAAGGGGTTGATACAGTACTCATGATGAAAGTTCTTTAATATTGTTAAATAAAGTCCATGAAGTCCAAATCAACAATCAAATGATTGTTTAGCTTACATAGTATGTAGAATAATCTCGCCTTGTCAACCATCAAACCTTTGTTTAGCTAATGTAGAAAAATCTAACTCTCTCAACCATTCATGTATAGTTTCGATTATAAAGAATAAGTTTAACCCTGTCAATCATTCAACCATGATTTAATGATTATAGAATAACTTAAATCGGTGTTGTTATTCTGAATGAAGTTTGGTGTTTCAAGAAAGTGAGTTTGAATGATTTAAATATGTTCAGCATTGAGTATATTGTTCTTACACAGGCTAACAACATGTGTTTCAGGTCACATTTTAATAATAGGGTTTGTGGAAAGATTTTTGTTTTAAGTTATGTTGTTGTTATTGTTTTTTAGTGCGCGGGGGATGGGGGGGAGGGGGGGGGAGTAATTGGCATAATTTGCTTGATAATAAATTTCAGTAACAAGAAAATATAGTTCAGTAAGGCTGTCTGAAACAGTATATTTTTATCTTTTGGCCTAAGTATTAATAGAGATGTTATAAAAAGTTAAGTGTTATTATAACTCTCTTTAACAATTCAGTGCAAAATCAGTAACGAATAGTTTTTAACGCTTTGCCTATTTAAAAACATTTAAAACTAAATGTTTTGACTATTTGCAGAATATACAAGTGGATGATTATCAAGATGATATTGAAACCAGGAAAGTTGAAGATATGAATGTCACTGAACAGTCTAGTTTCTTGTTAAGCCCTACAATCTATGTGTTGAACAATTCTTTAATGTTTTATGGTTACTGTGGTCCGGTTGATGCTGAATCATACTTACCTTTTACACACAAGTCAGTGCAGACTATGCATGAAATTTGTGCAAAGGAAATAGGAATACACTGCGATCTTGTCAATAAACCTATTTATACAAATAATAGTACTCAGACCATACACAATAAGATGGTAGATTGTGAAACACAGGCAAATACACTTACGTTTACACTGGAATACCAGATTCCATGACTTTTGATTGTTTTTTTGATGAAATAAAAGATGATGCAGCAAGTCAAACTGCCAGACATGGTGCATCATCAGAGCAAGGGAGACCCAGGCACCTTCGATTAATTGATGAATTTTTTCTTGTTCTCATGAGACTGCGACTTGGGCAACTATTAGAAGATTTGGCAGATCAATTCTGCATTAGCACATGTACATGCGGAACAATATTCAATAAATGGATTGACTACTTAGATGTCCAATTATCATTTCTGATAATGTGGCCATCAAGAAAAGCAGTTAATGACCATATGCCACCATCATTCTGTGAAAAGTATCCAACTTGTCGAGTTATTGTTGACTGTACAGAAATAAGAACTGAGACACCTTCTTCCCTTCAAAGCAAATATTTGATGTTCAGTGATTATAAATCACATATGACATGGAAGGGCCTAGTTGGCATCAGTCCAGCTGGTCCAGTTACTTTTGTGTCAGATTTATGGCCAGGGAGTGTCAGTGATAAGGTTATTACACAGAAAAGTCATTTACTAGATCTTTGTGTGAGTGGTGACTCCATAATGGCCGACAAAGGATTTCTCATTTCTGATCTCACAACACCCCGTGGTATCCACCTGATCATACCCCCGTTGAAAAACTGGAAAAGGCAACTATCAAAGAGGGAAATTTCAGAAACACGGACTATTGCATTTAAGGCCACAGAAGAACTGATGGCCACAGATAGGAACAGTAAGACAGACAGGATGGTTGAGCTCTTCATCGTTGTTTGCTGCAACTGATAATGACAAGTCCACGACAAGGCTATCATATACTGTCAAGAGCAATAAAATTGCAATGATATTGTTTTACTAAATGTAACATTTGTCATAGAAATCATTCGCCAAATCCTGTCACATTTCAGGACAGTTAATTCAAGGAGAGTGTTTTATAGGTGCACGTTTTATTGTTCTCACGTACCTTAACCCTCATCTATCTATTTTGTTCGCATCAGCATTTTTGACAGAGTATCTAGCTGTAAGTTTAATCTCGGTCTTTAGAAATGATTAAAGGGCCAACATTTATTTCTTGAATATGCCAAATACATTTACGTTGGTCCTAGTCATATAGGAAAGGCAAAACCCTGTCATAAGACAACCATGAATTAGATTTTAAAATAACATAACTCTGTCAACCTCTGAACCATGGTTTATATTATATCAAAAAAGATAGGTTATATCAACCATTTAACCATGGTATTATTATAGAACCTAACTAAACTATTCAATCGTAGGGAAGTTTCTATCAATCATTCAACTCTGACAACCGTTCTAGTAAAATGGTTAGGTGATACAAGATTACAAACATGAATAAATCCGTTATTTTTGGAGATGAAGTTTCAGAGTCAGTTTCATGTTCACCAATAAAGTCTTACATTAATGGGAATATGTTACAAAAACTAACTTTAGGGCTTACATTGTACGTAGTATGAATGATTGATTAGTAGTAATATAAGTACTAGGCACATGCTCCTTTTACCGGAGGGAGAACCGGAGGGAGGTTAATTTATGCAGCGTAGCTCATTAATAGGCTAATGTATGCATGACGTCACGGGTCAGAAAGGTCGAGCAATCATTAGACTAAACAATGCGCCAATGCTCATGAACCTATCAATGATCATTAGCGAGAACAATGGTCTTTTTTAACACTACCCCTATTATGAAAACCAGTCGAACGAGTTTGTAGTTTGGCGCCAAAAAAACTATTTTAGGTATGACGTGTCACCCGTCCCCTCCCTGATTAAAATACACATATGATTACTTATGTGTACCTAGCGAAGCGTGAGGATTTGACCTGGCTATACAATACCGTATGGTTTTCTGAATATACACCTTGGCTTCGCTACAGCGTCTCTTAAATATCCATATATTATATAGGTCA
Source organism: Gibbula magus (assembly GCA_936450465.1). Lineage (NCBI taxonomy): Eukaryota > Metazoa > Mollusca > Gastropoda > Trochida > Trochidae > Gibbula > Gibbula magus. The sequence goes on from OW388304.1 coordinate 23,716,555, forward strand.
AATGTTATTTTCTAGTTTTCTAGTATTATTATTATATCTTAAAGTGAACCAGTGAAATAGTACACGAAATTGACAGATAAAATATTCTTGAAAATATGGACTCTTTATTCTGTCAACAGAGACGAGCTCAAAACCTAAGACATTTTTTAAGCGTGTTAATAAAGATGAGCTGGATATAGATCTGAACTATTTTAACAGATATTCACGGAAAAACGTATCTATGTTTTAATGTATAAGAAGTCTAGAAGGAGATTCGCCAACGTTTAAAACAGAAACTTAGAATGGTTAATATTATAAGAACTGTAGTTTATAGTTATTCACAAAACAAAATGTATGTATGTAAACCAATTTATATGAGTTTTTCGGAAAAAACGTATCTATGTTTTAATGTATAAGAAGTCTAGAAGGAGATTCGCCAACGTTTTAAATATAAACTTAGAATGTTTAATATTATAAGAACTGTAGATTATAGTTATTCACAAAACAAAATGTATCTATGTAAACCAATTTTATATGAGTTTTATATGAGTTTTTTTTTTTTTTTTTTTTTGCCTTGATAGGATGTAAACTTTAAACAGATATGGTAGTTAGTACAGATATGGTAGTTAGTACTGATATAAGGTGAAATGAAGGCTGTCTCGTCAAACATTCTAACACATTTTTATCGTACAGAACTCAAAAACGTATTCAGGTGGAGACGAATAGTTAACCATTTTAGTATACTTTTTTATCACTGAAAATCTATATACCTCATTGAGACATCATGAATAGTACTGTGCTTTCAGATATCGTGTGTTAGGAGTTTATGAAACGGTTGAATCACTATTCACAAAACCCAATATGATCATCAAAAGTTTAAAACTCATTATCAAAAGATAGAATTCACATTTCAACTCATTATCAAAACTATAAATATACGTTCCATCCTAATATTATCAAAACATAGAATTTACTTTTTAAAACCAGATAGCTATATTCTAGAAACGTATTCTTACATCATGTCTAAAACTCCTAGTCAATAGAACATATGAATCGTGACACTAGCTCAATGGAAACCCGCATACCTCGATGCTTTATATATATTCTGTCAATAGCATTGGGGGTCACGTTCTTTTGAGTTAGTACACACATGTGTACTGTTTGTGTGTTTATCCCACGGAAGGGAAAGCCTGATTCATTGACTGAACTGAAAGTATACTAAATATCCGCCCTGGAAACCGGTCTTCATTCCACCGTAGAGTTTCAAGCCGGCAACACCTAAAAAAGTATCGAAGGACTTAAACGGATGTTTTAAAGTGAAAAAATGGATTCCGAAAAACCGTGAGTAAATGTTAATATATATTTTCGATATGTTTTGATTAAGATGAAGGTTATCTCGTTGTGTTATAATAGTCCTAGTGAAGACTGATATTATTTAAATACGAGAGACAATGATAGTTATCATTTAATCGTGTTATAGTTATATTCTTATGTTTCCAGTTATTAAAATAGATTGGTTTTATGAATGGAAATGTTATGGTATTCGGTGTTTCATTTCTACGAGGCTTCTCTATTTTTATTTCTAGCACATACAAGTGTGATGAGTGTGGAAAGGTTTATTCTCGTCGAGATAACCTTCTCCGTCACACTCGTTCGGCTCACGAGGGTAAACGTTTCAGCTGTGACAAGTGCAGCAAATCTTATAAAAGAAATACAGATTTAGAAAAACACAAATGCGCTGCCTTGTCACAGCAACTAACGGAATATCAATGTAGTGTAAGTATATTTTAGATTCTACATAAGTTAATGAAAGAGAACATTTTAATTTGAATGCTGTATTAGTATGATGCGCAATAACTCTTGTTTATATAATCTTGTAAAACAACCATGTTAAGCCATGCTATACAAGTTTTTCATTGTATGATGTCTATACGAATGCAAGTCAAAGAGTAAAAAGGCTTATACGATATGATATAGTATTGCTATGATAACCAAGCTCATTCCATTCCTTTAAGAAGGTTATGCGTTATGAGTCTAATACCCAACTCTTAACTGGTTTTCTGTACACAGAAATGCCCCGAAGTATTCGCCTCGCCTCGTGAGTTGGCTGTACATTTTAGGCGTTTCCATCCATCTGGTGAGTTGATGTGTTGTAGTCCTATGTATTTTATATAGGCGTTGATATGCGTTACAGGTTTATCAGTGAGATGTTAACATGTAAATTTAAAGTAAAAGGAAACATGTTGTTCTATGTATCTCTATAGAGTCTTGAGCAGTCAAAGTATGTGCTGTTTACTCTGTGTTATTCATGTCCGATATTGAGAACTATGTGTTTATTCTGTCAAATATAAGCACGCCACCACACGGGGGAAAAGGGGTATGTCGAGCTTTATCTTGGAGGGATGTTTACATGTCGTGTTTTACTTTCTGCTTAATATTATATCTTGATGTTTAAGGTATAAACATGTGTGTTACAGCCTCGAGCACGCCTCAGCCGAGTACATCGAGGCCTGACACCTCCTCTCCTCTTCAACAAGCAGGTAAATAGACATTTCAAAGGGGGAACCACTATTTACTCAAGGCGTTTCTAGTTTTAGCGTTGGGTATAGTAGGGCTACGGATATAACGCTTAACAATATAATGATGATTAAATCATGTGAATGTTAAATAGAGCGAATATACTTATGATGAAACTTATGTATCTATGTATGTATTTAGATAGGTAGGTAGGTATAATGTTAAAACACCTTACTGTTTTTCATTAATGTCATATACATAGCATAATGTTATTAATGCCATATCCCTTTCTTCACCCACACAGCTCCCTCTACTAGTCACCGCAGGACGATTACCCAAACCCCTCGCTGTCGGACTTGTCATAGACAGTTTGAGAGTTGGGCTTCACTCTATCGCCATCGCCAGTCCGGTAGTGGGAAGGACCTGCAGGCGACGCCGTGGAGAGACGAGGGAGTTGCCGCACCATGGGTAGAGGAGTCGACCGGCGAGGTGACGGAGCCTGGGCTTCGCGATGCCTATGAGCTGAACGCCCCGTTCATACTCGCCCGGGACAGGGTCGGGGAGATATCTTCCGCCTTCAATCTTCCCGTCACAGCCAATTTTTCGATCGATGAGTTGATGGGACGCGTTAGGGATATTTATCAATCGTTAAATCATAGTTTTAGACTCAATTTAGCGTTCGGTGTCATCCTCCGTAACGTGGAGACGGGGGCCTATCGCTATTTCAATCCTTATGAAAATAATCCTTTCTTTACTTCTCCCATCTCTATCACTGGTCTGAAGGATCTCGTCAAACTACGCCAGAGACTGGAAAGCCTAGATCTAAACACACATCTCCTCACACAACGCCCCGATACTAAATGGAAACCCGTTTTGATCACGAATGTACGGTTTTATACGTACAGAAAAATTTTTGCTTTAGGTCACCCATCCGTCACCCTCCCCGATTTTATCAAGGTTCATAAAGCCATCATCTCTTTAGATCGTGATAGACATGGAAAACATTATAAAGACCACCTATGCGCTTTCCGCTCTCTGGCGCTCTATCGAGAGCCTAAAGTCTGTCAATCTCTAGAAAGACGCGCCAAAGCTCTATACTATCAGTGGGTCGTGTACTGTCGGGACCATCACCTTGAGAATTTAAAGGAGGTGACTCCCGAGCAGTACACTGGCCTGTCGCCTGATTATTTTCCCGACTTTGAAGCTTGTTTCCGTATGAATGTCAGCGTGTTTCGTCTCGACGAGGATAGGATAGCTCACCCGCAATATAAATCCCGCGGCGTGTTTACGGGACACATGTATCTAAATCTCTATGAACAACACTTATCTCTCATCACCAATATTAAAGTGTACTGTCAACGTTATCAATGTCCCACGTGCGAGCGTCTCTTTAAGAACAAGTCAAATTATAACAAACATCAGCGTAATTGTACGGGTCAAACCAAATTGTGGTTTCCGGGTGGTTTTCACCAGACCCCGAAAACGGTGTTTGATCACCTGGAAGAGAACGGCTTGTCTGTGGACGCCGGTGAGAGATATTTCCCGTGGTTCGTGGTGTTTGATTTTGAATGTTCCCTCAGTCCTATCGATTGTGGTAGTGAAAAACTGAGATGGACGCAAGAACACCACCCCATATCCGTCAGCATATGCTCTAACGTGGAGGGGTTTACTTCCCCAAAATGCATCGTAGATCCCGATACGGATCAGCTCATTGCTAGCATGTTGGAGTATATGAAAGAAATCGCTGAGACAGTTGGAGAGTTAGCCCGTGAAAAATGGGGTCACCAATTAACCATTTTAAAGGGTTGGTCTTCTGATGTTGATGATGGTAAGAAAACGAGCGACACGGCTGGCGGCACCATCCCTGAAGATTCAGATTCAGATTCGGATTCGGATTTAGAGGAGGAAGAGGGAAAACAAGCCACAGGTCGTAAGATGAAAACGCCTGCAAAAGTATGGCAAAAACGCATGTATGATCTGTATCTGAAGCTTATGGGCTACTGTAGACAAGTGCCCGTCCTGGGTTTCAATTCGGCTTGTTACAATTTGAATATCATTAAGGAAAAGCTTCCTAAACATCTCTCACTGGATATTAAAGAATCTCGCGCTTTCACCGTCAAGAAAAATAACTCCTACCTCTGTCAGAGTAATGACATGTTCAAATTTCTTGACGTCACGCAGTATCTCTCTCCCGGAACGAGTTATGCACAGTTTCTGAAAGCCTTTGGGGTGACAGAGAAAAAAGGTTTCTTCCCTTATGAGTATCTGGACACACCTAACAAACTGGACGAGACTCGTCTTCCACCTCTGGGCGAGGCTTGGTATTCTAACCTCAAACAAAAGTCCGTGTTAGACGACGGCTTGAAATCTATCGAGGACAATTATGCCAATCTCGAGGCCGTTTGGGAACGAGAAGGCATGACCACGTTTCGGGATTTTCTCGTGTGGTATAATAATCAAGACGTGGGTCCCTTTGTACAAGCGTGGAAGCCATGCAACGGTTTTATTTCGAGGACGACATCGACCTCTTTAAAACCACCATGTCTGTCCCCGGTGTGGCAAGACAGAAATTGTTTCGGGAGAGTCGGAAGAAAGGGGTCACCTTCGCGTTGTTTGATAAACACAACGAGGACCTCTATCACACCGTGAAGGCCAACGTGGTCGGGGGTCCTTCCATTATTTTCACGAGGTACCACAAAACCGACTAAACATTGATCCGAGGCGAAAAACGGTGTAAAAGAGTCGTGGGGTACGACGCCAATGCGTTGTACTTGTGGGCCATAGATCAGCCCATGCCTACGGGACCTTTTCTGCGGAGGAAAGCCGAGACGGGGTTCAAACCAGAACGTAGGGACGAGTACATGTCCATGTTTTATTGGATGGATTGGATGAGGGATAAGGAAGGGTGGGATATTCGACATAAATTAAACTGGGGTCGCGAAAAACGAGTGGGACCTTTTTTGGTTGATGGTTGGATTCCCAGTTCGAATCCCGGTGAACGCCAAACCATCCTAGAATTCCACGGGTGTATGTTCCACGGGCACGAGTGCTACCTCACGTTAAAGGCACGGGGAGACGAGGAGACACGAAATAAATTGGCTCAACGTCTCGAACGAACTCGAACCCGTGCCCACTATATCCGTGAGAAGGTTATACACTCGTGGAAAAATGGGAATGCGACTTTCTTAACGATCGTAAGGCAAACCGGGAACTCTCGTCGTTTATCCGCACGCATCAACCACCCTATTATCAAAAGCACGGGTGGAAGGTGTCGGAACGAGACATTTTACGGGGTATTGAAACGGGGGAACTGTTTGGCATGGTGGAAGTGGACATTCGAATCCCCGACCGGTGGCAACCCGGACAGAACCCTCACGGTACTCGTCTACCCCCTTACGAGTACTTTCGTGAAATGACTCCCTTGTTTTGTAATGCGGAGGTTCCATACGAGGTTCTCGGGGAACACATGCAGGACTTTATCAAGGAGAACGAATTGAGTGAGAAACCGCGCCAGATGTTAGTCGGCGGTCTCAAGGCGAGACAAATGTTGATCGCCACCCCGTTGTTGCAATGGTATCTACAACACGGGATGGTCGTCGATAGAGTGTACCAAGTCATCGAGTACACCCCGAACGCCTGCTTCGAACCGTTTGTGCGAGACGTGTGTTCAGCCAGACGGGAAGCCGATCGCGATCCATCCGCCTCCATACGTGGGGATACGGCCAAACTCACGGGCAATTCGGCGTACGGTTCGGTTTTGATAAATAAAGAGAAACATCAAACCGTATCGTATGTGTCGGATCCCATCAAGGCTCGTCAAGAAGTCAATATCCCACAATTTAGAAAGCTGACGGAACTGGGCGAGGGATATTTCGAGGTGGAAAAGGCTAAAAAGACCTTACGTCTCGATACTCCCATGCAACTGGGTTATTTCATTTTGCAGTATGCCAAACTGCGCATGCTTCAATTTTACTACGATTTCATGGATGTGTACGTGGATCGTAGTGACTTTGAATACATGGAGATGGACACAGACAGTGCCTATATGGCCTTAAGCGCCCCGCACCTCTCCGATGTGATTAAGCCCGGCAAACATACAGCGTACCAAACACAGTTGACTGGCTTCTGTGAGAGCACCACCGAAGATGTCGACGGTATGCGATGGTTTCCACGCAGTTGCTGTTCTGTGCACGCTCAATACGACAAACGTACTCCGGGTTTGTTCAAACTCGAGTACGAAGGGGACGAAATGATTGGACTGTGCAGTAAAACATACTTGGTGGCACAGTCTAATCTCAAACGCAAACCGAAGCCCGCCTCGAGTTCGAGTGTGCGTTGTGCTCAACGTCTTTTACAACGTGCCCGACGCGTGCTGGCTAAGCGTCTCCCCGTCGTGAAGACAGCCCGACTCCGTTCATCCATCCCTGTCGTCGGTTATTTCGATCGCCGGGTTAAATTCTCCTGTAAAGGCATCTCAAAACGCACGTTGAAAACACCCCTCCAAGCGTTTAGAAATGTCTTGCGAACGCGGGTACCCGGCGAGGGGATGAACAGGGGGTTCCGTCTCAAGGGGAACACCATTTGTACCTATCAGCAATCACGTCGCGGGTTGAGCTATCTGTATTGCAAACGTCGAGTGCTAGATGACAGCATTCACACGGCTCCTCTCGACATAGAGCTCTGTCCCTATCCATCCCCACGTGACGAGAAACTAGATGACACCGACACTTTTCTTGTCGAAATTTTAAACGAACTAACAGAAAATTAATTTGAAATCCAATCTCAATCAAAATGTCTCCAACGCGTTCCCTCAACTCTCCTACTATTATAGTCATGTACAAAGTGGAGTTAAATTAATTTATTATTATTATTTATTAATTATTATCCCTCCATCCATCATCAGTATTTGTGATATGTGATATGTTGAACCTATGTGATATACACTATGTGATAGTATCTTAATTTATGTGTGAATAAAACTGTGTGTGAATAAAACTGTGTGTGAATAAAACTGTGTGTGAATTAAACCATTCTATTATCTTAAAAGGTCTTTGTCGTTATCTTTCCTGATATGAAAATGGAAACACATCACGTCAAGTAGCATTAAACTGCAATAACCAGATATAAACGGTTGATTGTAAGCAAAACGAGAATAATCAGTAACGTGGCCTAGCTGCTTTTAAAATACAACTCAACAGTCGTGTCACGTGACCTGATGTGTTTGCCATAGGCGACATGAGGTATAGGCGACATGAGGTATAGGCGACATGAGGTATAGGCGACGTGAGAAAACTCACTTTGACAATCATCTCTAAGTTTGTCTATATCTTTCCCAATATAAAGACGCATCACGTCATATAACATGTATCCAGTAATTGAAATACACTTTAACCGTAAGGTAAACTAGAATAACCAGAAACGTAGTGTTGCTTTAAAATACGAGTACATATTTAAAATGCGAGTACATATTTATGAAATACGAGTACATATTTATGAAATACGAGTCTAATGCAATCGTGATGTGTTTGTCCTAGGCGACATGAGGTGTAGGCGATATGATAACATCTTATCATTCCCTTCAAAGGTGAAAGGGATGATACTATTCTTTTGTAGCAACACGACTTAAGCATGAACAACACAAGACTAGTTTTCTTTTAATTTTATTCGTAGTGAAAATAACTTGATATAGATTGGCGAAGATTCAATATCATACAGAAGCAATACCTCATTTCTAGAGTTATGATACAGACGAGTAACATAAAGATAGTTTCTTTCAAGTGAACACAAACATTCACATTTAAAACTTATCATAAAATATAGTCCTATTTTAATAAATACACGTTTCATAGACAAGTTTCTAGAGTCTTGTTATAAATACAAGTTTCATAGTCAAGAACATTAAAAAGTTTCCAAGGTTTTAAACTTCTTGTTACCGGGAACGCCGTCTTTTACTTTACCCTGCACATACATGGCCTGAGAGAGTTTTCTCTTGCCTTTTCCCACTTGAGGGAAAAAGGTGTGTGAACGTGGTAGAGATTTTACTACACGAATAAACGTGTCATATCCAACAACGGGTTTCTTACTATCTTGTAACACAAACTGACGAATCAAGTCAATCACATAGACTGTTTGATGCTATGTCCGTGTTTATCCAACAATTCAAAGCGATCGTTCCATGACACGTGTCCGAGAGATTTCTGACCTACGAGATATCGCCATAGAGATATCAATCGTCCCTTTTGCTCGTCCGAGCGAACGTGCGCTAAAAGTTGATCTAACACTACATGCACGGACGAGGAGGACGGGTGCTCTACCGATGTTTGATTATGCGTGGATAATGGCTTTCTGTCGATTGCTGCAGCTGATCGCGTGATCACGTGTTAGCGTGAAACGTGTTCCGCTTAACCGTGGGCTCTTCTTCTTCGTTTTCTTCAGCACATGTCGTCTCCCTCGCTACCGCTCGTGGTGTTGCTGGTATCTCGTTCGTCGTCGTCGACTGCAGTTGGGGAGCATGGTGATTCTGTGGTTCTGTCGTCACGTGCGTTTCTCCCATCCCTTCCATCTTCCGATGAGATGGGCGAGCTTGGGATAAAAGTTGATTGTACCTGTCTCGACTCACCACCACCATTGCTCGCATGTTGCTCTCTTTTTTCATGGCTTTCTACGACTCGAAGATATCGGTCTAGAGCTTTCACGCAAGTCGGGACGATAAAGTGATGAGAAACGAGTAGACTCAACAAGCTCTTGTGTTTGAATCCCGCTTCTTTCAAGAGTAAACTCGGTCTAGGTCCTCCTCGCTTGATGGTCAATAGACGAATGGCTTTCCTGTATCGAAACAGTTTGGTTTTCTCTTGCTCTGTCAAGGGAATGATTCCCATGTTAATATTAAACAGCATCGTCACAATGGCGCGATACTGTTTCGAAGATAGGTTGGGTAAGAGGGCCTTGCGTTTCACCGGCTTGGCTTTTTCCAACACGCAAAGCATGTCTACATTTTCACGCAGAAGCTCCAAGGCAGTCATAGTCTCGTGAAATGCGTCTTCGAAATGATATAACAGTATGGTCCGCCGTATGCGTTGGGTAGATCCACACCTGTTCTCCACGCATGTCTGAGGGACTGTATGCACTCTTCCTTCGTTTCAAACCAATGCGGACTCGACTTTAACGAAATGTCTTCGCACCGGGAAGAGGTAGGCAGACTTCTCAGCGATAGGATATGAACGGGAGGCGAACACACGATATCCCAGCGATACACCTTGTTGTTGCTCATAGCGCGTCCGACCATGGAATGAGTCGATTTTCTCGTGTCTGTCTCTTTTTATTTATTTATTTCGGTATATAATAAGTGAGCAGCTGATCGGGAAAGATACCCGTCCGTATGCGTCCGTAGCTCGTGTCGCTATGGGGCGAGAGATCGACGATCAAATAACCATACTTGCTCCCTTCGATGGCGTCTTTGTAAGATTCGGCAAAATACTTGCTCTCTCCAGGAAAGATCTGCGAGGCTAGTATCCGGTACTCTGATAATGATCTGGGATTGCTTTTCAGGACAAATATATGTGTATTGATACTGATGGTGCGAGTATAGGGTCCCTTAGCGAACAGGCTTTGCTGTAGATTGATCACCGTCAGTCCGAGATGATGCGATAACGTCGTGTAAACTTGTAACATAAGTTTGCTGTGAGCTATGTCGTCCATCAAATCGTCTAAGACGACGAACGCCTGTTTACCGGATTGTTCGGACCACGTCCGTAGATCGCTGTCTGTAGGCAAGCCTTCGTGAAACTGTATGTGTTCGATAGTTCGCTCCATCTCCGCGTAGATATCCTGCCATGCCCCGTAACAATACACGACGAGATTAGGCGGTTTATCGAAAACGCACGCCGTATTCTCTAACAAACGTTTTGCGAAAAATGTCTTTCCAGAACCAGAAGCACCGAGAACCGATATAGTGGTCGGAGTGGCCCATTTCAAAATACAGTGATCGGACATCTTGTCTCGGTCGCGGTTCGAATCTCAATGAAGATACTCGCGTGATAACCTAATATATATATATTGTTTTTTAAGCGGCGTGTGGGGCCAATATTCTCTGTCGCTGTCGTCTGGCTTGACGCATGAGGTTGTTCCTCGCTTCATCCCGCACGTGTCTCACGTGTTCTGCGTTGAAGATGAACGCGATTAATCTTGTATGTCGAATCAGTATACGTTTGATGTAGGCCTCGCCAGTATTCGGGTTCACGATGCGTCGCAAAATCCTATAATAATTATTGTCTGGGTTTCGTTGCAAATACACCCGTTCCTGTGTACGCGTGACGGGTATACGTCCCTGAAGCAGACGCATGACGATGGCAATGACGGCCTTCACCTGACCGCTGTTCATACCACGTATATCGTTCAACGTTTCCTGGTAATCGTGTTGGGACAGAACGTGAATCATAAATTCATAATGTCTCAGAACGTATCTCGCCATGACTTGACCGACCGGTGGTACACCTCAGAATGAGACATACTCGTGTCTACTCGGATAGTTTATAGTATCTATCGCTCGCTCTCTCTATCAATCATACGTGCACGCACTCGCTTTCATAGCAATAGAAAACTCTATACTGATATTTTTATCAAATTTTATTACGACTAATATGACACAGGTTATACAGTCAGCAAGACAAACTCACTACACTACATTACATATTAACTGATAATGAAAAGGTTTCATAGTTCTCTCTATACTGAAGAAAAAGAGAAAAAAAATATAAAAAAATAGATGTACAATCGTGACATGACTTGCCTAACCGATGGTAATTGTATCGTGTCTACCTTAATAAAAACGAATAGTATATGGACACAGCAATGGGGAAAACGATTTCGTACACTATATGTTAACAATGGAAAATAAAGCAATAGCAATATCATTACACAGAAAATGTACTAACGATATACATCATGCAACACACGTCAAACAGTATTTAAAATAATTGCATATAAACTGAGTGACAAAGTGATCGTTGCAACGTTTGTCTGTATCGAATAGGTTTGTGATGTCTCTTAAACTAGCTCTGTTTTTACATTTCTCTAACAGATAAAATAGACAGTAGAACCCACAAGCACTCGACGTAGATTGCTGTAAAACTTTCGTGTTGTATCGATAACTACGAGAGTGTCTCTTTAAAAAGTGTTCAAATTCTTTAGTGTAATAACCGGGTTTCCTTCCAAAGCTGTCGAAAAACTCGCCGCTACCTATCCCGTCGAAATAGAATGCAACCCAATGTTTCCCTCGACCTTGCGCTATGTCCGTGTTGACAACACATCCCCACGGCTTTCCCCTACTACTGGCTGTCGAGGTCGCGCTAGTCAAGTTGTCTCTCGCATAGACTCCTTTCACGTATGTATGGAGACTCGGCTCGCTACGTATGGCGCACAGTAACTGTTGAGTGTTCATTATTATTATTACTTCAGAAACACGTTGCGACTTTTGTCGATCTCGATCAGAGCTGGGAACTTGGCCAGAGCGATCACGTTAAAGGTCTGTGTCAGGGCTTTGCTGAACGTGATTTCCAGACGCAGGTTGCCGGACTTGGCGAGGTTCAGATAGTCACCGCCGTCGTTTCCTAGCATCGCTTGCAGGTTAAAGACGTACAGCGCGTGACCAATCTTAAATTCTGTGCGGTCCAGGTTCAAACCCTTATCTTTACCCCATTCGTTGTTCCACTCGTATAGGGAGTTGTTAGCCTCCACGTCGTCCGTCTCCAAGGGACGTCCCAGTACTGTGTTGCCGTTCAGGTACAGACCCATGCTTTTAATCATGTCTCCTTGGAAACAGAACGGATTGGCCGTGTAAGACCCGTTCACTCCGTTTGATTGTACCATGGCCACGATCAGACGACTGGGAACTTCGTCTTGAAACATGGCGTCCCAGTTAAAATCCATGCTGGAGGAAGCGACCGTAGACATCTTCACTATACTTCTCTCGTACGGGTAAAGAGCGTTCCCCGTCTCAAACTGTTTGTCCTGTGCGACGATAAGGGCGTCGTTGATTTTCAGTTTGCAAACCTTCAGATAGACGTCTTGCAGTTCGATTTGATATTCTTTGTCCGTCTCGGCCGACATCAACGCAAACTTGGCGTCCGAGCGAAACAGTTTGACGTCGAGATCCACGCCGTTCACCAGGTGGCGTTTGAAGGAAAATACGTCCTCACTGAGAGGTCCGGAAAGAGTCAGCGATTTGTTCCCGGCCACGAAACTGCCTCGGTTGATGAGCCCGTCGTTCCCGCCCGCGTAGGGATCGAGTTGAATTCTGCCACCGTGTCGCCCGTATCTTTATAATACAGCTGACTCGTGAGCTGGCTTGACTTGGCGTCGCTTCCGTAATCGAGGATGGTTTCCATCAGCGCTTTGTATGGGTACCCGGCATCGCTGGAGCTGACCTGTTGTTTTTGCAGGTGAACCGTCAGCTGATTCCACAGGCTTTGCAATGTTAGATTGACTGGTCCGACTTTCTCTTTATCGGCCAAGTTCGTGTTATCCGCGTGTTTCACTTTCAGTTTGACGTGAAGACGAGTCTTGCTCAGGTCTATGTAATCTTTCCCTCCGTTCGGAACGTGAAACTCGACGGGACTGGAGTCTGTGATGACCGATAGAGGACGTATGTTTTCGTAGTAATGTTGAAGTATGCTGGTCTGGTATGGGGGCAGAGAAAATACGTCCATAGAAACGGGGAGGGCCTCGGAAAATTCTTTCTCTGTGAGTACGGACATGATTACTTCTTCCAGATATCTCTCGGGTCGATAGCAGGGGTATTCTTAAACTCGATGAAAGAACGTTTGGAAGAGCTCTGTCCCTCACGACGCACTTTCTTAGAAGTGACGATCTTATCTCCCGCTTTCCGTTTTATAGCCTTGGTTCGCTTCTGAGCCGCTTCGGCTCTCTGCACCACGTTCTGATTGGGAGACGTCAGGGTGATGTTGGGTTTCGAACCCCGACTGTTATGCGAGGGGGTCGTCGATGATGTAGACGGAATGACAATGAATCGTGACCCGCTGGGTCGTCCTTTGATCACTTTTTGTCCTGGACTTTTTCGACGTTCAAAAAATTCCATAAACTTCTTGGTATCGGGAATATACACTTTACGTTCCATGATCGAGAAGACGCAACAGTATATATATATATATATATATATATCTAACTCAGGAATGGATAGCGTCGCAACATGAGTGACACGTTCACCGTCTCTTTCAGAAATGAATGCGGTGTACCCTCTGCACACTTTATATAGATTTCGATTTCGGACGTGTCTTTTAACACGACTGGGATATACCACGGCTGGTGAAAAGAGTAGTTGGGTCCGTCTCTCAGATCGACTCGTCTCAGTAAGGGTAGATACTGTTGTCCCACGTGCGAACTGTCGCATAGGTCGCACAACACGTCAATCGATGTATCGTTGAGCTTTTTAGTGTCCACAGTACCGAATTTTAATTCTAACAGAGCTACCATCCACACTCCTTCCAGTTTTAATCGCTGAGATAGTTTCACGCGAAAACGATAGTGCGTGTTGCTCGTGTAGTAATCCTTCTTGGAGTCTAGGTCGTTAAACACGATGTACTTATCCATGATGATGTTACTTGTTTTTCACCTGGCTCTCGTCAACCCACGAATCGAAGCTAGAAGGCCAGCCCGCCCACCTCACCAAGTATACCGTTTTACCCCGTTCACGTTTTCTATGTATCACCTTCTCTATGTCCCACGCGGCATCCAGATCCTTGTCGACACCCTGTAATTCCTGTTCGTAAAAGCGTCCCTTTAAGAGCTCGTCGTGAAAATCTTTCAAGGTGTACAAGGGGAGACGTTGATCTCTCATGCGCTTGGCTACCTTGAATAACTCTTCCGTCCAACGCAAGTGGTGTTCTTTGGCGAATGGTTTTCTCAAATAACTAATTCTGACTATATCACCAACTTTATACCGAAACGGAAGCACCTTGATCGTTTTGGGAGGCTTCATGTATAGATGGCTCCACACTTTCGCCTCGTTTCGTTCGTTCACGTCTGCAGGGGCCCATTGTCCTAAACTTCGATGTAAGGTATGGTTATAATTGTTCACTAAATCCGGTAGAACGTCTATGTAGCGCTCTGTGTTCTTATGTGTCAGGTATCTAGCTATGAGAGTCCTCAACGTTCGAATGACTCTCTCGGCATAGTTTGCTTTAATATCTTCGTTCTGCGTTGTAAAGAGTTTGATAGACCGACGCTCGGTAAAGTCGCGAAAAGTCCCTTTAAATTCTGTCCCTTTATCCACCCTGATCTTTTGAGGTTTGCGTCCATCCTGTGATAGAATAATGTTCAGTCCCTCGACGACGGACTCGGGTTTCTTGTTTCTTAAAGGGGCGACCCATAGATAGCGAGACAAGATGTCTATGGCAATGAGGATATAACGTACACCGTCGTTGGCTTTGGCATAACGACTCATATCCATTAAATCCATATCCCATTGCTGATCTATACCATTGACTATCACTTTAAGTCTTTGAAACCTACGTTTGATCGGTTTATGTAAGGTGTAAGCGTCGTGCTTGCTCAACTCGGCTTTCACCTTAGAGATTGTGGGTACGTCTTGAGTACGTCGTTTTAAACTCTGTCTAAATTTACTAACCCCGTAGTAACTACTGGGTGACTTGGGATCGAAATAGATACTCTCTAACGTTTTCGGAGAGGACATGTTTCAAATGTCGTGAGCAGCAACACTATGAAAACGTTGTGGGTAGACACTGCCTTATATAGATAGACATACATATAGATACAATCTCATGAATAACAGACACGAGTAATCTGAGATATAACATTCTTTATTACGAATAGTAACTTTACAAACTACAACATGAATATTGAAAGCTATATATCTATACATATACATCAATATACATCAATATACATTAATATTGAAACGGGTGGGTAATGTACATCAACATAGCATGGAGCATGTGAACTTTGTCTTAACGAAATGATCTTTCCAAATATAACATTTTTAACACACGATCTTTGATGGTGTCCAACCATTCGCTCGTCTTATAGTGCGTGTTCAGAAAGTCCTTGCATCTATAACGACACAGAGCTAGGGAAGACACGTTGCTCAAGTCGGGGTCATCGCGCATCAGCTGAACCCATTGGTCAATCACATGATTATCGTTCACTTCCTCCAAAGCCGTGTTTATAAACTGCTGTAGTTTCTCATTCTCGAACACGTCCCGACAGGTATGATATTGTCTGTCGGTTTGTTCAAACATACACGCTATACAGACCTCATTTCCGAGACGTTTGATTATATGACAGATCTAGAATTCCATGGTGTAACATAGCGTGAGTAAGGATATCATGTAGTCGTTCACTTCGAGGGATGGATGTTGTGGTACACAGATGGTCTTGGTCTTCTTAGTGATAACACGTTTTAAACCTTGAACCTCCTTGGTAACTTTCTTCCCTGCATCTCGTACACACTGATCACGGTCTTGAAACCATTGGTTTGACTGTAGATAGACTGGTTCGTGAATATGATCGGCTTTGGGGTATACATACTTCCAACTGTAGAATGTTACTTTATCACCGGTCATTTTATCACTAGCCATGTTCAACGTCCGTTTGAGAGAGAGAGAGAGAGAGGAGTACGGGACAGTAGACTTCGTGAAACCAATTCTCTGTATGACTCACTCGCTTCAGTTTAGCTTCTTTATATCTGGGTGCTATTTTAGGATATGATGACACGTACAAGTCATGACATGTCCTCTATAGCTCTATTCCCTTCACTTGGGTTATGCATACATAGTTAATATAGTCCATAAACGTCTAGGTGAATATACATACTATTGCATGGTTTCTTCCAACAGTGCCCTCACTCTGAGAAGTTGTTGCCATTCCTCCGATTTTAAGGCTATCCCTTTACGAGTAGGTTTCAATTCCTGTTCACCCTCGGGTAGCCACCACTGTCGAACATCCACGGATACAAAAACGTTCTCGCCCAACTGTAGGGGGTGAGCTGAAGGTAAGCTTTGTTGAAAGTAGTCGGCCACCATCTTTTCCACACTCTTGATATGATCCCACTGCTCGAGAGAGAGTCGAATCCCCTTCTTGGTAGGATACAGCACGCCTTCAGAACTCCATTCGTATTGACGAATGTCTATCTTCCACTCTCCACTCCAAAAGGTAGACTTGACGTAGCGAGTGTTACCTATATGAAACAGACTCTCTCGCTGATCTCTCTGCCGTTCGTCGTCCATGATGGATCCACTATACTGAGTCTTCGTCCAGTCCTAAGATGTGTCTTGACTGTTCGTTGCCATGCTTCTAGAAGGTTCGTATGATCTTGTAAGTAATAAGCAATAACGCTGAGAAAAGTGAGTAGCATCTAACTCCGTGGGCTTTCCAGACTATAACTGACGTATAGGTTCGGGACATGAGCTTTCTTATAACACTTCCAGTCACATGATACATCATAGTCACGTGATACATCATAGTCACGTGATATTCAAGTCAGAACATGTGATGTGTTAGACAGCAGGTCTGAACATGCTTGAGTTCTATGATAAAATGTGTTAGAATGTAGTTTGACGAGACAGCCTTCATTTCACCTTATATCAGTACTAACTACCATATTTTAAAAGTTGACAACCTATATCAAGGCTAAAAAACTCATATAAAACTCATATAAAATTGGTTTACATAGATACATTTTGTTTTGTGAATAACTATAAACTACACTTCTTATAATATTAAGCATTCTAAGTTTCTGTTTTAAACGTTGACGAATCTCCTTCTAGACTTTTTATACTTTAAAACATAGATACGTTTTTCCGTGAATATCTGTTAAACTAGTTCAGATCTGTATCTAGCAAATATATATTAACACGCTTATAATGTCTCGGTTTTTAGCTCGCCTCTGTTGACAGAATAAACAATCCATTCATGTCCAGTAGGTCAGAACGGGCTAAAGCGTATTTGTTCGGCGATAAGGTAAATACGGGCGCGCTACGGTGCGATGGCTCATGACACGTCATACCTACAAATAGTTTTTGTGCGCCAAACTATAAACTCGTTCGACTGGTCTTCATTACTTGATGGGTAGTGTTATAAAAGACCATTGTTCTCGCTAATGATCATTGATAGGTTCATGAGCATTGGCGCATTGTTTAGTCTAATGATTGCTCGACCTTTCTGACCCGTGACGTCATGCATACATTAGCCTATTAATGAGCTACGCTGCATAAATTAACCTCCCTCCGGTAAAAGGAGCATGTGCCTAGTACTTATATTACTACTTTGATTATATTAATTAAAACTGATGTTATACACAACACCAGTTATTTTATTTACGTTATTGAAGCTAATTTTGTATGTTTATAAGAAGCAATATATACCTATACATACACATATATATAATGATGGATGTGTCGATGCCGCCTCCGTATTGATATATACACCATTTATCAATAAAGATAAATTGGATCTCGTTTCTTGAAAATAATTAATATTCTATATGAATTACCAACAAATTAGCTATCTTTTAAAGTTTTAAGGTACAGCTACCTGAAAGGTACATCCAGTGTGTTGTTGGGGGTCACATGTTTCAAACGTTATTAATGGTGTTATTTTATGGTGACATAAATGGTGACAGTACCGAATGAAGCCGAAAATAACCATTGTGATGATGGTCGACTCAATATGGTGACGATATAAAGGCAAAAACTCAATATACTGATTTTAGTTCGAAAATCGGACAATGCACCATGATTGACAATTTGTCAATCAGTTTTGAAACCATATTTACAACAGACAAAAAGACAAATTTGTGTGTATGTAAATGGAGTGTAGTGAAGTACAAGTAAATAAAGATGTTGCTCGATTTTAATTGGAAACTAGTAATTGTGATATGATTTGCGATGGGGGATGAATATGGAACTCGAGTGAATTTATTTGAACTGAAATCAGCACACATGATATGTTTACACGCATTAAAGTGACATTTACAGAGGCAAACAATGGTTTATTTTTTAATCTGTTAAATGATGTAACACAACAATTCCCTTTCTCAAGGCATTAGCCTATACAGAACAATAGGGAAGCAGCATAACGAGAACAGCTTACTTTATGGAGGTTAACTTTAACTCTTTTGACGCACATGTCATCTAAGTGACGGTGTCTTCTCAGACGTGCGCGTGGGTGATTCAGGGGATTTGGGCTGCAGTCTATTCCAACTGTGAGCGAGCTCTGTTCTTAATGGTGTGAGCTATTCCAACCAATTCCAGCTATTACGAGTATAACTGTATAATTGTATAACTTTGACTTCGTTCTTTGTGAAGAGTTTGAGTGAGAAATTGATAAACAAGAATGCTGCTTGAATGAAGCAGACTGGATATTCCACCCAAATGAAGATATTGTTCTTTCTGTTCCAGCACATAATACCCTTTAACTCCTCTTAGTCTATTGAGACCAGAAAACGTACTTGCGATCAGGTTTGTCAGTGGTGAAAGGGTTAAAACAGAGGGATCATATGCCTGTCAAACATAATATAAATCATGTTGAATTATATTTTCAATATTAGATTACGCCTGCAGTATCATAAATCGGTAATTCTGAATTATTTGAAAATATTGCAAATCCGAATTTGTGTCATTGTGAGATTAAAGGTACATCCATTGTGTTTCATAAAATTTTATTTGGCTTTTATACGTTCAAACTAACGATATGTGTTGTCTACAACACAAATAAATTCACTCACCTTGCATATGTATCCCCAATCGCCAAATATATCATAATTACTAGTTTCCAATTAAAATTGAGTAACATAATTATGCATGTGCAGAAACCGAAACTGCACGTCCCATTTACATGCACAGTAGTTATTGGACCTATTACACATTATCAACTCAAATTTGTCTTTGTGTCTGTTATAAATAAGATTCCAAAATTACGTTTGACTCATTGACGCGCGCCACACGCTGTGCATTGTCCGGTTTTCGATCCGAAATCACTACTTTAATCTTCATATCGTCAATATGTTAAGTCTACTATCATCAAAATAGTAGTTTTCGGTAACAGTCGGTACTTCTCGATAAACTAACACCATTTATAACGTTTGCCATATGTGACCCCAACAACACAATGGATGTACCTTTAAAGTCTTTAACTCGTTAAATCGTTTAGAATTATTGTTTAAAAACGCAGTAAATAATAACAATACACGCGAATATGGTTATTACTATTCATTCTCTTAACTAATGATATTTTACTTCAGTTATCAGTTCAACCCTTTCTTCTTTACTCTGTATATATTGATTATCATTGTTTTACTTTTTAAAATGAAATAGATCACACAGTTAAGTTAGAACGTAGTAAAATGAGGCATCAATTGGTGGTTTGTGAACTCGAAAGGAAGTCGGATGTATTGGTTGTCGTTTAAAGTTCATGTGGAATGCATTTTCTCAAGAATGAAAGATTTATACCTCTACGTACATGAATTTATGAGGTGTGTTAAATCGCCAAAAACACATGTTTAATAAATAATTATGTAATTGTCATCTGCGGAATTACCTAGTTGGAAATCTAAACATTAGATATATGGAAAATATATGTTTTTTTAATGAAGATTTGTTTGTGAAATTAACAATCAAAATGTTGCGAAATTACGTTAAATTATCACTATCGCCCATAATGAGATTACTCCCGTGACGTCACAAGTGTCATCGTTCAGGGACCACACCGCCGCAAGTTTTCATTCTTGCCAGTGGGCTTAATTACGTGGTTTTTTTTAAAAAGCTGTATATACGTAAATTATGGGCCAATTTCAGAAATATAATATTGAGCAATTATCAATTGAAATCCTATTTTAATGAATCCGAATGTGACCATATGTCATAACATCTAACCTT
This sequence comes from Gibbula magus, assembly GCA_936450465.1. Classification (NCBI taxonomy): domain Eukaryota; kingdom Metazoa; phylum Mollusca; class Gastropoda; order Trochida; family Trochidae; genus Gibbula; species Gibbula magus. The sequence goes on from OW388304.1 coordinate 23,736,960, forward strand.
AGTTGAGTTCCACCATTGATGACCTTCTGTGTTCTGTAATCCGATATGTATCTTTATCTACGTATTGTTTGAAGAAGATCAATCATGATTCTGATATTTTTTTTTAATAAGTTACACAGAAACTGATCACTCATTAATCAAAGCCGGAGTTAATATAAGACCATTCTTTATTTGGTTCTGTAATGTGGTCAACATTTGCACTCACCGTTTTAATAACTAATAGCGCTTGAAGAATGTCAGCTTTCCTTGTATTGAAACGAAAATATCAGCTTAATTAGTATGAAATGAAGAGTACATCATGCATTAATAATTAAACATTATTTGCTTAGTCTTCTGTCAAAAAGTTGACAAAGAAAAAATCTGACTCATAAAAGAAATGTGTTTACATGACATTTCAAGACTAAAATTACAGCTCCGAAAACTGTTTTCTTAGAAGCACAATTAAATTTCAAGGATCTTTCAGAAAATTAGACTGCAAAAAACACATAAATTAATGAATAAATGAATATAAGCAAGAAACTATTCTACTAGCTAAACTTAAATACCATTTTGAAGAAGATATGATGGATAATGGTAATATTTACCACACATTAGACACAGAATGTTCAATTGGACCCTAAAATTGTTTAGGAAGCATGTTTGCCCCTAACTTAAAAAAGTACAGGAAGCAAACTGAAACATTATGGAGCAAATGTTCCCAAATTGGTTCATAAATTGAGACCTGTTTAAATAAATATATATATGATAATGACAATGTTAGTGGAATGTTATCTAGCCCAATGTTCAACTCTTTAACTTATCATCTTTGTTACACGACCTCCTACTGTATATTCCCTATCGCAAAGAGTCACACTGATAGGATGTCACTTTGCCTTGATGTGCATATACAGGAAGGTAAAGGAATATACCAAGGACATCGTATTCCCTCTAGTACAACCTGGGCCTCGAATACAACCAGGGAGATCATTGGGTGCAGAGATAAATACAATCCTGGTCTCGAAAATGAAATATGGGCCTACCGCATTTCCTCGAATACAACCCGGGATTAGATTCGAAGAAAACGGTATTTAGACAAACATTTAGTCTATGACATGAGGTTTAATTAATATATTTGGAAAATAAGACTAGTTATTACGCTAAATGTCAGAAAAGAATCTCAGAGAAATGGACATATAATGTTCTGCCAAAATCTAGGCTTGATTTTCAGGTAATACCATGGCGACTTGGGATAAATTTAGGTCAAATTTATAAATATAAAACAAGTTATGTGCCATTTTACATGGCTTGTCCAGTTAGATGAACAATATAAAACCTTTATTCTTTGTTACAAAATATACTTCCAAACCATTGAAAAAGAGGTTAGTTGAGAATATGCTGGATTCAATAAAAGGTTTGGACTAAAACATTCTTTACAAATATCCATTTTAGTCATAAAAGCAACAACAACAAAAAAGGAAACTGTTCTGAAAAAATACCGAGCCAGTATAAAGAATGACATAATTGACTACGAATACAAACGAAAGTACATATTTAAACAATTGAATCTACATAAATGAAAATAACCACTGTCTGTTACAACACATTTCTGTTATTGAAGTCGGATTGATATTGAATTGATAATGTCGATTGATACTCATTTAGCATGAAGACTTTTATTTGTAAATGTAACAACACAACAAATAATGAACAACTGAAATATTGAAGGAAAGCATTACCCATAAACACTCACACATACTGAACTATATTAGCCAAACATTCCAACAAATATCTATCAATCGGATACTTGTCAAGGTATCGGTGGTCGAATGGGTAAGCTGTTGGGACAGTCAGTGCTGGCGACTGGTATATGACTTTTAGGGTGTGTGTTCGAATTCCGCAAGTGACTCGACCCGGGATAAGCTCAAGAATTATTGCAGATAGTGTGATGATAAATGTTGTTCCATTTGTTCATTATCTAACTGGCATGTATTTCTAAAACAAATATGCATTTCACATAATTTAAACCTCATAATAAAACATTATAAAGCGTGTAGAACGTAACACTTAATCTGGTTATGATAACACTCACTCGATACACAAAGGAACTGTTATCTTGTCAGATTAAACAATATATCCAGTAATCGACGGTAAGCATCGCCTTTCCAATATTCCCTTTCTCTCTCAGGTAGATTTATACGAAAAACGCATCAGGCAATTAAAAGAAGAGGGAATATTCACAATATTCACAGTTATGACTGGTGCTCAGTAATATCATTGTTCAGCTAATTGGTTCAGTATATTGACAACAGTTCAGTCTATAGTTGAGGATTTTTCATGTACCGCGGCTGACAGTCTAACATTATTTTGAAAGCAGACATTCTAACGTTGTTTTGGAAGAAGACAGAATGGTAGAATTGGATTGGTCGTGTTGACTGTTAATTCTTTCTCTATTCGACTAACACGTCAAGGAGTATTGTTGCCAAGTACAGTATTAATCCGTGTATACAGTCTGCAAGCACGAAAGCCTTGAACAAGTATAAAGGTATACTATATTCCCAATAAGCGTTGGTACCTGGGGGTTAATAATAGGAGAACTGATGTGGGATACATTAATAGGACATCTGATCAGAGCTTAACAGGGTTACATCTCCTTGATGTAGACACCGAAGATGTGTTTGTATGTGCATAGGACAGTGAGGGGAAGTATAAAATTAAAAATATAAAGCAAGAATTGACACGCAATCCAAAGCAATGTAAAGTCTTACAAAGAGTTCTTGCTGATAAAATTAAGCAAAGATATGTATTCCTCGAGTCTTTTTAAGTTTTCTTTCCATAAAAGGCGGAAGATTTTGAATGTTTATCATCTTAAACCTTTTCTGTCATCAAAATTGGTTATCACAAGAAATAAACCTCTTCCGATCTCATTGACAGTTTTTACTTACGTAATTATCAGACTTTGGTTCCTGGATGTATGGGATCTCAAAGAGAAGAGGCAAGGATGTCTATTTTCTTCAGTCCACTCTGTTGATAAAATTAGACAGATTCCGGTGCTGCATCTTTTGAGAGAAATTCGACGTTGAAAAAACAAAACATGATACTATGGAAGGGATAACGATTATGACAAGAATGCTCTTATAACAAGAATAGGTCTAGTTGTGCCAGTCCTATTTGTGTTTCCTGACCTCGCATAATTTGTGGTTTTATATCTAAATTAAACAGTTAAGAACTCTCTTTTTGTAGGTGAATTGGGTGTGTGGGAGATGTACTTCTTAGGTTCACTCAGTTTATTTTATTTTTGTCATTAAAATATATATACATGGAAATCCATTAAGCAACACCCTACTTTGTAACTGAAATACGGAACTCTGGGAATGTTTGGATATATTGAAGGATTTTATCACCCCAGAAACATTATTTATTGAGTAATTATTAACTCAAATAGTTAAATAGTTATTCCAAACAAATACAATTATATTTTATGTGAAAATTTTACTATTTATGATAAAAATGTATGGGTGTATGAGAGATTTTTCAATGTTAGACAACTTTATCCACAGGAAGAAACTTTGTGCACTTGCTGTGGTCGTTTTCAGGAGGCATTCATTTGATTCATTTGATTCATTTGAAAAACTGAATTAAAAAAACTAAACGTCAACAAAATTGATGTTCAAAAGCAAAACCATTTCAAGTTAGAAGTTATTTTGTTTCGAGTGTTAGATATGGCCCGAAAACCTCAATTACTTGGGGCGAGGACGATCCCATGAGCCAAGCTAATGGGGGTGTTCGGGCCATATCCTACATGTAACGTTATACGTTATAGAGGAGCTTTTATCAATGCATTTATCATACAGTGTTTTTAAAAATTATGACGCTAAGTTTGACACTGACACTACAGACAATTGATGAACATAGAAAAAACCGTAAATTGTGATACGCTTAAATTTATTTGGTGAAGCCAGACCAAAGGAACAGTCACTGATGCTTTCATCGATCGGTTTCGGAGACCACATGGTTTCATTTTAAATAGCCTTATGTGACATTGCATTGTAATTGTTGATATATACATACTTTTATAAGAATTCCCTGAAATACAAATTCAATGAACAATCAGGGATGCAGCACCGTTCCATCGTTGGAAGATACTTACAGGTTTAGATCTACTGGCACTTCAACACGGACACTGCACTTATACTGTTGATTAACACACAAAAGTGCAGAGGTAGGTGTTAACTGCTGGTAGAATATTATGAATGAAATTGTCGACAGCATACTGCACTAGCATGGTAGTTAATAAAAGCAACGGAACAAAACCACGTCTATATAACATTAGGAAACGCTATACCAGGGCCAGGTCTGACAGATTTTCACAACTTAAAGTCCTATCGAATACAGTTTGAATCAGGTCCTGATTTTACAACAAGTTGCTGTCAATTATAACATAACTGAAATATGCGTTGTAGGATTTATTCTTCAAATCAATCATTGAAACATGCTTGTGGAAAATATCATCATATTTTTGACGCTGTTAAAATCATATTCATTAAAGGCGGATATAGCCTTATGCAACAACATTTTAAAGTTATAAATACAAGAGATATCGAAGTGTCTGTCATTAAGTGTCAACGGAGTATGGAAAATGCGACATTGTTATATTCCGAAAATTTACATTTATAATCGAATAAACACAGTTACCGAATTCAACATAGCATAAACCGTTGTTGATCATGTAAATGATCTTCAATTCTTTATAACACATATGAGTCTGTAGCAGGCTCTCGATACAGACAAATTCTAGAAAATCCGTATCTATAATGATTTTGCGGCAGCTCCGTTTAAATACAACAACATTTCTTGTCCAGTTGACTTTTCACCAATGTGCTGCTGTCGGTGTAGGCTAAATCACCATTATTCAACACAAGCGTCTTTGCATTCACCCAGGGTTTCGAATCGGTTGGAGTTTCCCCGGCATCCACCATATATAAACTTCTCGCATCTGTTCGCAAGCTTGTTGTAGAAGAACCTTGGGATGGCTGCTAGACAAGGTCCAATAAGTTTGGGCCGACCACACAGACACCGGTCACTGCATTTCTTTTTGGTGGCGAATCTGTTGAAGTTACCTCCCTTACCGGTGTATGTGAACTCTTCACAACGTTTGCTTCAAAATGAGAATTGGTAGTTTTTGAGTATACATATATTGTTTCTTTATTTGATAAAAGAAGGGTAGAATTTGGTTAATCAGTTGATAATGCCATCATCGAATGACAAAACGACACTAGATGAATTGCTTCTAAAACATAATTTCAACAATCAACCAAATAAAAAAACCCAATTGAAATCATAGTTATACCAAAAGCATCCGGTAACCATAAGCCATGGACAAAACTTTATGTACTAACCTTTCTCGAGACAAACGAACAACCAACTCGGCAGAATGCAAGTTAACCAGAAACCATCAACTGTACAAGCTGTCAAACCATCAAAGCTGTCATCGACACTCAACAACATATCAACTAATAATCAAATAGCATAAGTCAACAGCTGTGAATGACACATCATAAGCAATAAACTTAAATCAACTGTAACAATCAAACAACCCGAAATCTAATATGTTCAACCATCCACAATCAACCATCAGCCAACAACTTCAAAGATCAAACAACAAACACGAGTGATCCATGAGTCAAACATTAGTGCAAGCTTGATAATCTAAAGATGCAGTTGAAATAGTACTAAAATTCTTTTTCGAAGGAACAGATTGTGATCTGCATGTATCTGCTTGAACATCTAGTCTGAGAACACGTTATCCACATGCAATGTATCAAAGTCCCATCACTGACGAAACAAAAGTTTAACAAGGTTAAAACAAATCTAAAAGCTGTCCTTCGCCAAAATCAAGTTAACAATGTCAACATGATCTATTTACAATGGAGGATATAGATGTCAATTATCAAAGGTCTATAACTGACCAATCAAAAATGTTTGGCAATCACCATAACTTATCTATCAAACATCAACAAACCATCAGTTATTAACCATCAACAAACCACAAACCAAAAAGACTCAATCATCCACCATAACTTATCCAAAATCAACCAACAATCAATGATTAACCATTAACAAACCACAAACCACAAACCAATAAACATCAACATTTGACAGTAACCTATCTATCAAAAATCAACCAACAAACAACATTCATTAATCAATTACAAACACTCAATGACCATAATCCATCGCTCAACTAATAATAAATCCATCCAAAATCAAACAGTTAATGATCATAAACCATAGCTTTTTAGCATCTAACAATTATAGCCACCTATTACCATCAAATAAATCAGCAACAATTAAGCAACCATTAGCATCAACATGTATAAACCAACAACCACAAATCTAACAATCTGACAATAATTAACGATTAATCAAGCAACTATGAATCATGCAACAGCAATCAATCAACAGCAATTTTATAATAACCTAAAACTAACCATGCACCAAACTATCGTTTCGAAAAGTCATACAGTAAACACTGGCAATCGTCGACCAGGAATCAACCAGAAAATATGCAGCAAAACTAAGCAATTGTTTGATATCCAGCAAAAAGTAACTATCAACTTTCAACAATGAAATGCTTAACGTCATTGAGTAATATTCGTAATATTTTATTTGGCTTTCATACGTGCCAAAAGACCACCAGTGCTGATTTAAGTTCAAACATTCATATCCAATCGTGTATGTGATAATTACTTATTTCCAATGAAAAAAGATCAACAGCCTTTTACATCAACAAAAACCAATGTTTCACGTCCTATACATGTATATATGCTCAATAATTGTGTGACCTATTAAACAGTATCAGTCCATATCTCTCTATTGTCTGTTATAGGTAAGTTTTCAATTACATTTGACCAATCGATCATAAATTGCGACCATTATATTATCACTATGCTGAATGAACTAGCACCACATTGATAATTTTCATCCTATACTTCTCAACAAAACACCACCACGTGTAATGTTTGACATAATGTGACTCCAATAACATACTCCATGACCCTTTAAACAATGGATCATCGATGCCTTAACCAACTAAAAACGAATAACAAATAACCATCAACTAAACTAGCGTCCAAAAGAAATACCACAAACATTCAAAAGTCGATCTTGAATATCTTCGATAGCATGTATTTGATAAAGAAGTATAACAAATTTCACTTATCATGAAACAAGTATCATACTTTTATTTTTACACCTGTAAAAACACCGATGGGTGCTGAAATCGCTCTTTACAACCAACAACCAATAACCTTCAACCAGCCGCTGGCTACACCCGACACCCAGCAATATTCCTTCAACAACCATCAATCATAAACCATGCATCAACCATGTATTAATTGCCACACAGCCTTAAGGAACAAGTTTTAACGAGCAGATGACAACACCCAACACCCAGAAACAATCCGTCAACAACCATCAATTTACCAAGAAACAACGTCAATCATTATCATATTCAACATATATAATCGACAGCTAGTTACCTCTTGGTGTTGAAGAAGAAGGATGGGATGTCCAGACTACCAGTGCCAGAGTTTGGAGGTGCGGAACACAAACAGAGGGTAATGCAGAAACTCTTCTCCGTGAAGAAATTCCTGCTTGTAGTGCAGCTACCATTCTTGGTCGGAATCAGCTCACATCTTCTGGACAGTGGGTTAAAGAAGAAATTCTCGACTGGGTGAGATGGGGGTAATGGAGAGAATGGACAAGGGGTTGGCGCGGGAGGAAGCTGACAGACGCACTGTGATTCACAGCTGACGATATCTGTGAAGCTATTTGGTCCTGTAGTGCACGTATTCTGTTCAGCAACTTCACACCTTCCGGTTTCTGAGTTGAAGTATATTCTCTCCCTATCAAATGTTTCTTTTAGGCAAGGACGTTCTTGAAGATCTGCCAAACAATCTAGAACAAAGGATTGTCAATCATACACACGAACACAAGTTATACAAGTTATATGATCAACAACAAAACATCATTAGCCATATGCAGGGAGATAAAGCACTTCGATCATCTACTATTTATCAATAATTTTTTATTGTTTTGTTAATACATTTTTGTTTATATCATTTTACAACATTTTACAGTATATGCAACAACTCTAAGTATCTTCCCATCTTCAATACCTCCCTTGATTAAATTGATGAACGTTATGAAGATGAAGTCCTTTCTTTTTCCATTTTCACTGTTCTTGCGTGAGCTTAGTGTGACTTTAAAAGGAAGAAAAACAAAAGCCATGAGAAGTTTAATGTCCAAAAGTAACTGTAGAAGAACAATAAAGGCTGTTTGGAACTATGCAAATAAAGTACCGGACTAAATAAACAATACACAATTTCAACAGTCAACGAGGAAAAAAATGAATACTGCTGTCAGATAAGATTGTTTAAAAGTTTTATGGGAAATACCTAATACACCTCTCATGCAGAGGAGATATAATTGACAGCGAAAACCCTCCCTTTTACAAAATACATCATTCTTGAAATATCTCTGGTAAGCAATGTATTTATGAAAATGTCCAATCATAATCACAATCACAATAGGACAGTAAGTAATGCATTCTTTAAATTAATCAACTGTTCCATGGATTCATGGTAAAGAATAGCTGAAAAGTAAAATATGAAAATAGCCGTAAAGAATAGCTGGAAAAAAGAGAAGTGATGGTAGTTGTAAAGAACAGCTGAAAACGATGCAAATAGTTCACAAACGAAAACTTGTGTATAAGGCTAACAAGCAAGGTTGATATTCCTACATGCAAAAACTCAATCATACTTACCAATGTTTGAGGCCGCAGAAGAACTGATGGTCACAGATAGGAACAGTAAGACAGACAGGATGGTTGAGCTCTTCATCGTTGTTTGCTGCAACTGATAATTATAAGTTCACGACAAGGCTATTATATAATGTCGAGAGCAATGAAAGTTATTCTACTGCTTAAATTCATCGTTTGCCATAGAAATCTGTCGCCAAATCCTGTCACATTTCAGGACAGTTAATTCAACGGGACGTTTTGAAATGTAAAAGTATTAAAAGGTGTTATTGTTCTCTCGTAACTTTATCCTCATCTATCATTTTGATCGCATCAGCATTTTCGACTATCAAAATATATATAGTATATAGCTGAAAACAGCATCTCAGTCTTTAGAATGCTTAAAGGCCCAATATCTCTATGTTGAAGATACCAAATAAGTTTAGATTTTGTCCAAGTATATAACTTAACATCCTTGAAGGAAAATCAGTAATGTTGTCCAACTGGCATGAATAAAAGTAGAGGAAAATCAGTAATGTTGTCCAACTGGCATGAATAAAAGTAGAGCCATTGGCTTTGCAGTTTATCAGACTTTGTATGATTTATATTAAGACTTAGATGGGAATAATAGATTTATTACATTAATGCAATGAAAAGTCTTAACATACTCAATTCCAGTGTTTCGCGCTTATAAGAAGTAGAAAAGTAACATTTTAGGGAGTGATTCTATAACTCACGCTCAATATCACTTACTCTCATAAAATTGCTCTTAATTCATGTTAAAATGTCTTCTGTAAGTGATTTATTGTGGTAAAACACAGTTACAAATATACCTGATAGTTTGTCCTTCGGCCCATTTGACTATCTCCCGAAAGGTTCACCCATAATGTGTTGTGCAGAAAATTAGAGCTTCCATCAGAGTCGGTGACTGGATTCAAGTTTGCAAAACCCTAAGTGTCACAAATATGGACAGTTCATTCTATGTACATAATTTATATGTATGAATAAAAACTATTCAAGATCGTTTAATTTTCTTGACTTATCTCAGTACTAAAGGCAAACTTTCATGCGAGAATGAGAAATGCAGTCACAAAATAATTTGACTTTCTACATTATGCTTTTTCAATACTTTGCTTGCTCAAAGCAGTACAGACATTATTACCTGGATGTCGATACATGATCAATACATTTGTCTTTCTTTCAACTCCCTGAGGAGTAATATACTCCAATTTCCCAAAACAAGACGTAATTCGCACCAGTCTCCATTTCTAGCTTATTCAAGCCTTGCAGAATTTCCATCACTGTTCTATGCTAGCGAATCAGAGCCAACTATGCATTTGAGGTGCAGTGCTCCACTATTTTAGCACGGAAAAGTGAAAGAAATTCTGAAAGCCTTAAATCAGCCAGTTATGAAGACAGGAAAACAGTGATAACTGAAACTGATTATTTTTGCAATAAACATTTATTGTGAAAATATTATCAATCAGTGGAAATGCATTTTTAGTAAATATATCAGAAAAACAGAATGCAGTAAAACAGTAGCTGAACTGAGCATATTGACAAACAGTGCTCCGAGAATGTGATGATAATGTGCAGGTGTCACATTTCAGCCCATTTTATGCATAAACAACTGTATATCAATCATGCCAAAAGTTTATTTTGAATATGATGCCATATTCAAATTGAAATTTAGCTCACACATTTATTAACTCATGACAAATAATTAAACAACTGTGTCCAAGTTTCACAGAGCACAGCCTATGCATCCCATAATAGTGCATGTATAAGTTATATATCTATAAAGGACTGTTACGAGTATTCAAAGACTAACTTTTAAGACGGTTATAATTATATAGCGTGGCAGATGCCGACGGTTTCCAGTCCTTCTCCCCTCTTTGACACCGGCCTATCCAAACCTTTCGCCGCGTTGCATCTGTCTTTTCACTTGGAAATTAAAAAAAACTGACTTTATTCCAGGCTTTGGTGAATAACTACACCCAAAGCTACACAATAAACCATATCAAGTCAGAAACTGTCTCGAAATCTACGTATTCAACCAATTCTTCCTCCACACTTATATTTTCCCATTCACACTGGCGGGCCGTTGAGCATCTCTGACGTCACAGTCCAACCCCGCCGAAGGCTCCCGGGGAAATATGCATATCGCCACAGGCAGCAGTCAGTGTGGTTCTTTTGTCGCGTAATTAGTAATTAAACACGGCTTTTCCATATTATTTTTGGGGGAATATGTTTTTAAAAGTATATTTTATTATAATAGAATATAAATGTTTATACATATTCACTTTTAACAAAGTATGCATAGTTCGCAAATGATGTTCTTCTTATGTATAGAGCATTCAAGATCACCTTGCTGTTTCACGGTCATCATATGACATCATCCCATTTTTACGATGACGTCATCTGATTGAATGACATTGTGTTATTTCATTGTTCAGTTACTGTAAATTAACCTAGTATTGTCAACCATCAAACTATTGATAAGTTGATAAAGAATAACCTAGCCTTGTCAACCAGTAGACTGTTGTTTCGTTGATGTAGAATAATCTAATCCTGTCAACCATAAAACTTTTGTTTATTTGATGTAGCATATCTTAGCCCTGTCAAACATCAAACACTTGTGTAGATTATATAAAATAATTTAGCCCTGTCAACCATTAAATAAGTGTTTATTTAATATAGAATAACCTAGCCCTGTCAATTATTTAACCATGTTTTAGGTCATATAGGAACGGCAAAACTTTGTCATAAGACAACAATGATTTAGATTTTTAACTAGATTAGCGTTTGCGGGACACTGCAAAAGCAGAGCAGCCCTGAAATTTAGAGTCTCGCCTTCCCCTGTTCCGTCGTCTCCACAGCAACAATAAAATGTTGATTTATTTTTAATGTGTTCATAATATATATTTGAGTTATTACTAACAAATTGAATCATCACTGGGGTCACTTTACATAAGTTTGTTCTAAAAACCTATTTCTGTTTTAAAATTTGGATCAAAGAGTTAACATGGCCTTAACCACTATCTCATGATAGCACATAAAGTTTTGAAGTTATCAGGTTTACAAGGATTTTTGTTGTGATTTAGCCTTGAATGTCAGCATGTCAAAATAATTCACCCAGGTGTATAAGAAAGAATCTATGAATATGAGGTGTTAATACCCTCTTGGAAAAAAGTTATTTAGTGATCACACAATTGGTGACCTTGACCATAACTCGTGAACTGGACCTTTCAAGTGTTCATAGTTGAAATAAGGCATATTCACAAAATCATTCTTAAGTTGTCACCTCGGTATGACCTTGACTTTTGACGGATTTTAGAGAAAAAACCTTTTCAAATCTTGGCCTTTCTCCATAGTTAATATATACCAAGTAAGAGCCTGATAGCACACATATTGTTCAAGTTATCGTGTTTACAAGAATTTTTTTAGCGATTTCAGAACTCGTGACCTTGACCTTTGATCTTGAATTTGAACATGTAAAAAGTTATGTATTTGTATATATTGTATTTGAGTTCTCAAAACATTATTTGGGAAAAAGTTACAGCCAATTCAAAACGACGGAAATTGCACACAAAAAAATGATAGTAGCCCCGACTTAGTCGGGGCTGCTAAATAAACTAATTCTGTCAACCATTCAACCATGGTTTAAATTATATCAAATAAGATCAGTCATATCTACCATTTAACCATGGTTAAGGTTTGTTATAAATCTCCTGAATCAATAAAAAGAGTTCTAAAACGAATGTAAATTGCTCGGTAAAGCCATGCGAGTCCATTTCCCATCACATTAAAATGGCTCCTCGAAGGTAGTTCAAGTGATCTGACTGATGTAGCAATACCTAAACACTCAATTTTAAATATTGTACAATGATGGAATGGTCAATCATTTTGCGGTCTGAACTCTCAAAATAGCATATGACCTACAAATCTACCTCTCACTGACAAGTTCCACAAAATTGTTGTTTAACCTTTAGCCTGCTGGATTGATTTCAGGTTTTTGCAGAGAGCGTCAGATTGGTAAAATTGTAACCATTATGTCACATGGGTACCCTTCATTTAAAACTTTTCTCACCTTAGTACTTTATATATTTTTAAAAATAATTAAAATAAATATCTGAGTCACATTTTTATTATTATAATGTAAACTTTTTAATTAATGTAATAATTTTTAAATATCAATTATTTTTAGACTTGTATATGGAAAAATATAAATAATACAGTAGTTCTAAAATTGTACTACATTTTCAAACTCGAATTATTTATGCAGGTCAATTTTTACATCATTTTGTTAAGAATTGAATTTTATAACAGAAACAAATTAAGATGATGATATGTGTTTTTCTTTCAGAAAACAAGAGCCTGTAATAAACGATCTCCGTTGTATTTATAAAATTTCGACGTAATTTTTAACAATGAGGTTTCTTCAATGAACAATGCATTTACTTCCGTGTGAAATATTTGTAAAATAATGCATCAATCGTAATAAAATTTACACAAAAAGTTAAAATATCTATTCACTTTACTGTGTTCCAAATATAAGCATATGGCATTGCAGTTTTGATAAATTCCAACGTCAAACATTCATCGATATCGCGAAACATGACTGTCAACAAACACTCGTCTCTAGCCATTGTTATGCATTTCCTTCGCCGAGATTTGTTCAAATCAACTCATCTAATAATCTGAATCACTTTGTAAATATTCCGTTTAAAACCAAAGTAAGAACACATTTTTCCAATTGTCTGTTGAATATTTAATGTAAACATGGTCTTGAAAAGTTGAAAAAAACAAACAAAATTTCGGTCGAGTAGCGTTGTCGTGTTTGTAAACAATGTCACGTGATAAGCTCGACTGTACAAAATGGATCATGTGACCACTATGTTTCGTTTGTCACTGCACTGTAAATTCGCCGATTCAAACACAAGTTATTCACATTTATTCCTTGAAATGTATTTCTTTGTCATTCTTGTTAGTTCCATGAATGTTATAACATGTGCATTCATTTAATTTATATCAGACCAAAATATTGTGTGACGAAGGAGAGACGTCACAGTGCCATCCATTTGCAATGAATTCGAACGGACATTTCTTTCTATGATTTCGTTTGAAAACGGGTATAATTTCTATCAAATTCCAAATGAAAACTTTAAAATAATGAACACGAATCATTTAGCAATTGTATTCATACAATTAATTCGTTATTTACTTTTTAGCGAGATTGGGTTACTGCTAGGTTTCACGGCTGCCTTTCAACTTGTGAAATCGCAGATCGGAAAGTCGGTCCATGTCAAGTCAAACACATTTCGTACTTCGAATGTCAACTCATACATGATCATATTTTGTGATAATGATAGGATATGACATTTATTTTTCATATATGTATAAATTATAATGAAAATTCAAGCTTACTCACAGTGATTTTAATCATAAAAATATCGTTACACCCGGGAAGTTCGGTTGACTTATGCAAATTTATCGGGTGAAGAACACTGACTTTACGACCTGATGAAATAATTATTACTACCTCATTTTAAAATAATTTTTTTTATAAAACAACATCGATTTTAGTGTCAAATTGTTTAATTTTAACATATTATAACACTCTATGGTTAGATCGACGACCATTTCTAAAAAAAGATACAGGAATCATTCGCATAACTTCAGATATAGCAGGAAGTTTTCCATGGGGTGACTAAAAAATTGGCCGATATGGCACAGCTGTTGACGACACGTTGGATATATTGCTATATTTTGAAACATGAATTGACAAACAGTGCACAGATACATGTTTATTTATGTTTGGAAGATTGTGAGATTCTAAAAAGTGTAAGTGAAATTCTTTGTTTATTTTCACGGATTTTACAAAATGTAATCGATTGATGTTTTCATTTGCCGATATTTTCGCAAATTTGGCATTATTTTCTAACAAGAATATATTCAATGTTTATTTTTTTAATTAGCTAGTTGACCATATTCTGAACATAATGATGTTAAATCCCATTGATTTCTGATTCGGAAAATGTGAACTTTTTCATGAATCACAGAACTTTGTCACACACTTTTGTCGTATGTATGTCAAAGGGTCAAACGTCAATGACGTGTCAATATATGAAAACCACTTGGGCCACAACTGTGGCCTGCAGCAGGCGGGATCTTAATACGTCGCAGCATTTTCTACCAATACCAATAACCGTTTTTTTATGTATACAGCTTACCGGGTTTTGAAATGAGATGTTTGACCCTCTAATATTACAATATATTGTATATGAAAAATTTGAGAAACAAAAATATGCAAAAACGTTCTAAAGCGCCTTTAAAATGCAACAGATCAGACGTACAAAGTTCGTAAGTAGTAAAACGTAGTAAAACCACTCATCAATCACCGTTTTAAATTGTTAACTCTGAGTTTGTCGAAGGTTGTCGTGTAAATAAGTTCCACCATATGACCTTCAGTATTCATCTAAACATCTACGCTTCTGTAACCCAATACTTATCTTTATCTACGTATTGTTTATAGAAGATCAATCATGATTCTGATATTTTTAAAATTAAGTAACACTGAAACTGGTCGCTCATTAATCAAAGCCGGAGTTAATATATATGAGACCATCGTTTATTTGATTCTGTATTCCAAAGTTGCACTCGCCATTTAAATAACTAATAGCGCAGGAAGAATGTCACCTTTCTTTTTAATGTAACGAAAGCATCAGATTTTGTCATAATCAGTTTAATTTGGAGAAATGAAGACTACATCAAACATTAATAATATATCATTATTTGGTAAGTCTTTTGTCAAAAACTTTACAAAGTAAAACTTTTGACTCACTAAAAAATGTATTATCAAATTGTGTTTTACAGATTCTGAGATAAAATTATTTCAACCTTTAGAAAGTACCAATGGTTATGCGTCATGTTCAAATCCCTTAAATGTCTTCGAATCTACTTTTACTTATATCAATATACTGCTGGAGAATATTCACTCGTGTAAATATTAAGAAAATGGTGTCCTGTTAAAAATGTCGTTCTCTATGTTAACTTCATGACATGCACTTCGTTTACAATGTTAATAGCTTAAAACATACTGCGATGGTGTTTTTGTTATGTTGTTTTAAAACTTTCACATATATATTATGGCTTCGAAGAAAATATACAATTTGTGAAGGAATCGCAATGATTTATTCATGTCCATAAGCATGCTTTCGACCATTATAAGTCTCATCAGAACCATATACAATATCATGACCTTTTAGGTAACCACTTTCTTCAATATATATAAATGTGCAGAATCGCTCCTGATTACATGCAAGGAGAATATTGATCATTTAGAATTGAGTAATCATAGACTGCGGTATTAGGTATTGCTTCCGTATATATTCTTAAAACTGTTAATCAGGAAGTAAAATCAAATACACAATATCGCTTCACCATGAAGTTAGCGAAAATACTAGTGATGCACATATTCCCAAGTTTGACTTGCATGTCAAGGACTATTGTTGTCAGTATATATAGTATCACTCCATGTACAGTCTGCAATAGTCTGTCACCCAGACCCCTTAATTTTTTAAGCGCCTAGGCAAGTCTGCAACAAGACTCTGAGCTCAGTTTAAGTCTGAAAATGAACACTTCTTAGAGGCGCCTTTTTATTTTATTTTATTTTTTTAAATTTTTGAATTTTATGAAATAATTCATTTCAGAGGCTAAATGTTAGACTAAGTCTGCAAGAACGAAAGCCTTGAAACGGTTATGTGCTCGGAAGCAGAGTGTATCCCAGTAACATGGACACTGTTATAATAATCAACATGGAAATTGTCAAAGCACAGATCTGTTTCAAATCCCAAAGTTCCAAGTCACAGGCCTTTAAAACAATTTATTTTAAATTCTAAATTCACCTTTCAAGTCAGTTTTTTTGCACCACCCAGTGTACTAATCCCTTGAAATCACATGTAAGGGATTACACTGTCGGCCAAAAGAAACGCCTAATTGATTTTCCTTAAAATGAAAAATGGAATAATTTTTGAAATATAATTAATGGTGGTCTCCACGTCATGCTGAAACAATAATGGATATGGAGGTCCATTGAAATCGTGGGAAAACTGTGATTCGAGTCAATAACATTCATGAAAACCACGCCCAATGAAGACCGGTATGTTTTAAAATTGTAATCCCGGTATAATTACCCTCGTTGTTTATAATGTTAATTACATTTTGGGTACATTGGTCTATTATTCATACACATGTCACTGATATAAATGTGCCGAGTACATACTTTCTTTGAGTAATTGTATGCATGTGAATGCACTCAAAATCTTGAAATCTTTGTTAAAGATGGAAAATTTGGTGTTTGTGGTGCACTTAGAGTCAACGATTTATCAATCTGTCTTTATTACAATTAAATGCGCTATAAAAAAATTATGTTTAGTGTCTGGAATCATTAATGTCATGAGTTTTCT
The DNA here is from genome assembly GCA_936450465.1 of Gibbula magus. Lineage (NCBI taxonomy): Eukaryota > Metazoa > Mollusca > Gastropoda > Trochida > Trochidae > Gibbula > Gibbula magus. The sequence continues at coordinate 23,754,204 of OW388304.1, forward strand.
TCCTAAATGTACTACATGTGACATGCTTAAGGGTTAGGTTTTTCCCTCTTCTCAATGAATAATAAATGTTGAGTGCAAAGAAGGATCATTAAGAATAAAAATTATTGAAACTGTGCTTACTTGATAGGATAACTGTCCAGTGTATAAACCAGAAAGTTTGTTGAACGAGTTGCTGTGTTTTTCAACATAGGGTCAAATTAAAGGTCCATTCATTGTGTTGTTGGGGGTCAAATATGACAAACGTTATAAATGGTCTTATTTTATCGAGAAGTACCAACTGTTACCGAAAACAATCATTTTAATGATACTCGACTTAGTATATTGACGATATGAAGGTAAAAGTAGTGATTTATGATCGAAAACCGGACAGTGCACCGCGTGTGGCGCGCGCCAATGAGTCAAACGTAATTTTGGAATCTTATTTACACCAGACAAAATAACAAATTTGGGTTGATAGTGTTCAATAGGTCATATAACTATTGTGCATGTAAATAGGACGTGCACTTTCGGTTTCTGCACATGCATAATGATGTTACTCGATTTTAATTGGAAACTAGTAATTATGATATATTTGGCGATTGGGGATGAATATGCAAGCTAAGTGAATTTGTTAGTATTGTAAACAGCACATATGGTGTGTTGGATCGTATTAAAGCCAAATTAAATTTTATGAAACACAATGGATGCACCTTTAATATTTCACACTCAATACTGAATGGTCTCGCATGTAACAATTCTTAACATATCATATAATGTTATTAATTAAGTATTTCCGTATTGGCCCAGTTACAGGTCCGAGGTCCGTTGTATTGGCCCGAGACGAAGTCGAGGGCCAATACAACGGACCGAGGACCTGTAACTCGGCCAATACAGAAATACTTAATTAATGACAATTTTATTAATTAACTTCTTTTCATTCTATTAGCACAACACTAGATATCTCATTTATATTGAAATGATACTTATAAACAAGATTGGTGAACAAATAGAACGGGTGAAAGTTGTGTAGAACACAAAAATCTGCTGTCAAATAAAAAAAGTGTATTGGAAAACATTAAGTTTCAATTCGGTCTACTATCAGCAAATACATGTTTATGTCCAGTATTTTATAACGTTTTATAAATTTCGAACAAGTGTTTACCAACGACTACTCTCAGATCTCTTCATGATTGGTGTTGTATTTGAAAATTTATGCCCAATTAATTGTTACCTAGGTCCAACCATCCAACCGTTGTTACGCTTGACTGGTTGTGGTATTATTCATAAAAGTCATGTTAGTGCTATTTTATAAGAAAATTCAATGTTAGACGACTTAATCCATAGAAAGAAACTTTCCTTTGTGCACTTGCTGTGGTCGTTGTAAGGGGGCATAGATTTGCTGCATTTTATTTATGCTAATTATGTTAGTAATTACTTCTTAATTTGCCGCTATGTGAAACAGCATAAAACTTCATCAACATTGATCATAACATCAAATTGTGTAAACATGAGTTAAATCAATTCAAAGAGACTCCTATATTTCATAGTCAAAACTTAAATGTAGTTAAAATAACAATAATGAAACAGAATTTTTTTTTTTTTAAATAGTAAATGTCCACAAAATTGATGTTCAGAAGCGAAACCATTTCTAGTTAGAAGTGACTTTGTTCCAAGTGTTAGATATGGTCCGAAAACTTCCATTAGAGGACAAGCCCATGTACCAAGCGAATGGAGGTTTGATATCCTGCATGTACGGTTATACGAACTTCACAAAATCGCAAAAAGGAGCATTTATCAATGCATCATACATCAGCGGTTTTTTTTCAATTTCTGACATTAATTTTGACACTGACACTAAAGACAATTGATGAACATAGAAACAAATCGTAAATTGTGATACGGATAAATCTATTTGGTGAAGACAAACCAAAGAAACAGTCTTCGATGCATTCCTGGATTGGTTAACTTCAAATATCCTGATGTGGCATTACATTGTAATTATTGATACACAATACACCGACTTTCATAAGAATTTCCTGAAATACAAAATCAAGGACCCTCAGGGGTGTAGGGTCGTGCCATAGTTGGAAGATACTTACAGGTTGAATTTTACTGGCCCTTTCGACACGGACACCGCAATGTAATTGTTGACGAGCACACACACGTACCGAGGTTCGTTTTCTGTGATCTTTTTTATAAACTATTGGTAGAATATTAGGGGTTAAATTGTCGAAAGAGTACTGCACTATAACGGATGTTGATAAAAGCAACGTGAACAAAACCACGTTTATATAACATTGGCAAGTGATACATAAGTGTTAGGTCTGACGGACTTTAACTACTTGAAGTCATGTCGAGTAAAGTTGAAATCAAATCCTCATTTTACAACAACTTGCTGTCAATTAGAACATAACTGAATAATGTATTGTAAATTTTAATCTTCAAATCAGTCATTGGATCATGCTTGTCGGAAATATCAGCACATCTTTGACGCTACTAAAATCATATTCTTTCAAGGCGGATATAACCTTATGCCACAACATTTTAAAACCATAAATAAAAGAGATATCGAAGGCATGAAGTGTTAACGTAATACATACGAGTCTGTAGTCGATTCTCGACACAGACCAAATCTGGAAAAACCGAATCTATAATGATTCTGCGGCAGCTCCGTTTAAATACAACAACATTTCTTGTCCAGTTGACATTTCACCAATGTTTACCAATCTTTATCTCCAACACATTCAGTCATAAAGACCAAACCTACGATGTGTTTGTTGGGAGATTTAGGCCTTTGCTTGACACCGTGGAGATGGCATTTTCGTTAGATGTACGTCGGAGTGAACAAAGATAACGTTATAGGTAAGGTTTGACTATATTGATTTTAACCATGAGAATAATACTTCTCTCACCAAAATTGATAGTTGTTGCAATCCAATATTGTATTCTGCTGTCGGTATAGGCTAAATCAAAATACCGTATTTATACTAATAGGGGTCGGGCCTAAAAAAAAGAGCCGGGCCTCTTATAGTAGCCGGGGGGTAAAGGTACCCGAAAGTGAATAACAGTCGGGCCTCTAATAACGGCCCGGTTAATATCGCTACAGTTATTACTCCCTGCTGGATATATCTCTGTTTAAATGATCCCAGGCATTGAGAGGGTACCACACTATATCCGGGTTACATCAAATGGCGAGGAGTGTTATTCTCAGAAATTTTAGTTAGTTATTATGGATGATCACGTGTATTGGTCATACCTGAGAATAAAATAAGGGCCGGGCCTCAAGAGGGTAAGAGCCCTTAAATGTTAATAAGGGCACGCGCCCCTATTAGAGGACACAAGCGTCTTTGCATTCACCCAGGGTTTCGAATCGGTTGGAGTTTCCCCTGCATCCACCATATATAAACTTCTCGCATCTGTTCGTAAGCTTGTTGTAGAAGAACATTTGGAAGGCTGCGAGGCAAGGTCCGGTAAGTTTGGGCTGACCACACAGACATCGGTCACTGCATTTCTTTTTGGTGGCGAATCTGTTGGAGTTACCTCCCTTACCGGTGTATGTGAACTCTTCACAGCGTTGGCTTGAAAAATTAGAATGTTTAGTCTTTGAGAATGTAATCATTAGATGAAAATATGACACTTGATGAATTGCTTCTCAGAACTTCAACAGTCAACTTACTAAACAACAATGAAAACCGGTCTCCATATTTGAACAACAAAAACATGCAACAATGTTCAATCAAGCGACTGTTAACCATTATACCCACATATCAAACTTTATCAGCTTCACAGAACGCAAAAAGCGCAAGTTAATCAATTACAAGCCATTATCAATCGCAAATCAACAACATGTCAACAAATAATAAAATATCATAAGTCAAACACTTATTTTTGTATAAAAAATTAATAACAAGGAAGGAACATTTAAACAGCATGATGATAAATGACCAACCAACCCGCAATCTAATATGTTCATCCATCCACAATCAACCATCAATAAACAATAGTATTCCATCTTACAGAGGCTTCTCGCTAGAAGGCCCAGGAAGCTGAATATGGGATACTCCGGGTCAACTGAATGTCAAGGTCATCAATGGCTGAATGGCGAACTTGCATGGCGATGATTTGATACAAAATTCCGCAGTACAGTAGGAGAAATGATATGTAGGTATTGTAATATTTGTTTACATCTGTAGTTTCACTCTTCGGTTCGAATCTGCCGATGTATAGGTGCTGTCAACATTGCTGGAATTAATAAACGATTTTAAAAGGTGAGTTTTCGCTGATTTTCGTGAGCGTGGAAATTGGCTTGAAAATGTGGAGGTACTGATATATGGACTGTTTTGTCGCATAGCTTTTGAAATAATGATCCGAGTGTGACCATTTATAGCTCAATAGGGAAATGTAGGGAAATCATTTAGCTTTCGTACCGTAGTCATCGACTGTGCTATAAACATTGTTTTTGATGCGAAATATGACCTTGAATGAGCATGGGATGGTTTCGTCGTTACATCCCTTTCCTTTTATATAGTAATAGGGTAGGGTCTATATAGGTATATGTCTTCTATATATATTTTTCTAAGCGATACACGCCTCTGTGATTCCATTAACTCTCAAACAAAAAAACTAGAGCCCAACAACACCCGCCATGTGTCAAGTTAATGCCTACATAAGCAGTTAATAATCAATAATATTTAATATTTCATATTTATATCTATAATATGTATCTGCATTTATCAACCTACGTCTCTATAATTGTTCATTTCAGACAGTTTTTTCAAGATCGTATCACATGGTTACCTTTGGTAACATTTCTTTATATACCTCAATGTCCATTTAACATCGCAATGCCCATCTTTGATTTCAGTTGTTTTTCCGAGAGAACTTCCCTACGAAAGGAGAGGCGAGAAAGTGCAGTGGTTAGCATGTTTGGCTTCGGATCAAGAGGTCCGGAGTTCGAATCCCGCCAGGGGCACGGCAACTTTATCTGCAATAGAGAACTGTTCTACACGCAATTAGGTTTGGGTGCAATGCTACACTGAATTTCAGCGCAGTACAACCCATGGTTGCTAGTTCCAGCCGCTGCTCGCAGGTTTCACCGCAATGCATAGCCACATGGCGTTGCGGGCTTTTTCCCTGCCATAATACTAGCAGCCGCGATATAAGTGAAATACTCTTGAAAGCGGCGTTAAACCACAACTTATGAGTATTTGTGTTTCATTTTGAGTATTTTGTGTTTCATTTTGAGTATTTCGTGTTTTATTCCAGGTTTTCCGTATTTTCAGTATAGTTTTCTGTGTTTTTGATGAGAGAAATGCTATAAACTATAAAAAATACTTTATGTCCTCTATGGGCCACCGTATTTTACAGAATAATAACCTTCCAACAGGGTATTATCCTATAAGGCCCTCCAAGTACATTTCTTTGCACCCAATAATTTGTTGATAATTAATTGTAATTAATCCACAAAATATCCAATGTTCATAGCAGACAATATGATACAACTATATGAAGATGCCAGCTGCCAAGTTATACATGAGGGGAATATACCGAATATACAAACTGTATTACGTTTAAAAAATAATGTGGTCATTGTGATTTGATTTCTAGTTTGGCAAATTATGCCTTACTCTTATAAATGTTCCAATTTCCCATAAGCTAGTTATACTAATTTGAATAGTCTTATTCAAATCGACGATGTGTATTCAAATCTTTTAACTTTGTTTGAACGAGGGTATTTCTCATTTGCATATGAACTATACATGTCTCTGTTACTAATTCAACAATCAACAAATAGCGCTTCCATGTGTAAAGTTTCAGAAATATTGATAAAAAAAAAGGTATGGAATAAGTCAGGCGCCCCTTTTCGGGAAATACATCCTGCTTCGGATTCTTCACGTGGGTTACTGTACAAACCATCAACGAACAAATCATCAATCAATTTGCAAACATCAAACAACAACCGTCAAACACCAACGATCAGCCAATAAGCAACAAACAAACAGACAACCAACAACCAACCATCAACCATCATATTTATCAGCAGCAATTTTACAAAAAAACTAAAGAGAACAACCAATCATCAAACAAACAGTCAACAAAGGCAATCGTTTACCAGGAATCAACCAGGAAACATGCAGCAAAACCAAGCAACCAATAAATACCTTAAAGCAACATCAACTATCACTCACGTATCAAATTTCGATACAAAAAAATTAACCACTCTCAACCATAAATTATGCTTCAACTTTGCATCATCACTGCTGAAACGAACTATCAACGACCAACAAATAACACAGTAAACAGAAAAAGACTGCTTCCGGACAAAGTCAATCTTCAATGTCATATTTCGATAATCGTGGTTTTTTATACTTCTATTTTTGCGCCTGTTCAAACACCATTTGGGTGCTGAAATTTTTATTTCAAGAATGATTTTAAATGATTTACATTAAGTTGATAAAAGATTATGAACCTTCTTGAACTTTAAAGCATTGACTCTTCGTTACTGTAGAATGTCATAAGACAAGCCAGTTTATCAATCTTATGTCAACCGTGTATCAATCGTCACACAAACAACAAGCAATGACTTTCAACCAACAACAGGCAACACCAGACATCAAGGAACAACCCCTAAAATACCATCAACCATCAATCATAACTCTGCATCAACCATGTATGTAATAGATACATGATAACACAAGTGGTGTATACAAAATATCATCGAGCTATCATCTTACGAAGGGTATTTTGTATACACCCACTTGTGTCAATCATGTATCTGTTTTATCCAATGGGCAACGTTCGACAATATGCGCCTGTCACGTGGCATGATTTTCGCGCTTAATAATCAGTCTGGAGAAATCTGCTATTTGAGATGAGTTGATCCGTTTCACTGGAGGAAGTCAGTCGGGCTTCGGAACCAGTCCCGCAGGCCCCTTTTCGGCTGGTGTTTCCGAGCCACAGTGTGACAAAGAAATTAAGTCATGTGAAATTTCTTCTTACATCAACATACAGAATTGTCAAGTGAACATTATCACCACCAAATGACTGTTCATTATTTTCCGCTGGATTGATTGCCTTCGTGTTAATCAGTGGCGATTTAAAAACAATGGTGTTTTTTTAAAGATTTTTGTTCAGTTTCTAATTAGCTGATCATTTGTTTTGATCATTAAAAGAGTACTGAGTGGCACTGACATTTGCTTTGTTTTTCTACTGAGCGGCATACAGCCCTTTGATGTCATCTGGTTTTGAAACAATGTTGTAATTACTCAATGTCGTCAGCCAGATGTCTGTAGCTCCGCCCTTGGACCGCCCTGCTGCTTCACGATCGTCCTATCAGAGAGTTTAAAATAACTGTGGCTGATAAATAAGTGACGTCATAGATACAACCACTCTTTTCTTGATACATGATATATCGTTTCAAAAACATCAAAGGGAATCTAACCGCCCATTGGATAACAATCGTCAAACAAGTTATAACCATTAAGCAATAACTTTCAACCAGCAGCAGGCAACACCAGACATCCAGGAACAACCCGTCAAATACCATCAATCAACCAAGAAGCAACGTCAGTCATCTTATCAACATATAATCCACAGCTAGTTACCTCTTGGTGTTGAAGAAGAAGGATGAGATGTCCAGACTACCAGTGCCAGAGTCTGGAGGTAAGGAACACAAACATATCGTAGTGCAGAAACTTTTCTCCCAAAAATAATTCCCGTTTGCACTGCAGTTACCATTCTTGGTCGGGAACACCTCGCATTGACTGGTCAGCGGGTTAAAGAAGAAGGTCTCAAATCGGGGGGGAAATGTACAAGTTATTGGCTCTGGTGGAAGCTGACAGACGCACTGTGTTGTACAGGTGACTATATCTGTGAAGCTGTTTGGACCTGTGGTGCAGATATTCAGATCAGCAAACTGACACCTTCCGGTTTCTGGGTTGAAGTATATTCTTTCCTTATCAGCATCGTTTAGGCAAGGGCGTTCTTGAAAGTCTGCCAAACAAGCTGGAACAAAGAGTTGTCAATGATACACATGAACACAAGAATCAACAACAATATGACCATATGCAGGGGAATGAAGCAATTCCTCAACAAGTATGTCAAGTATTAGTTATTGTTTTGTACAATAGCACTCGTTTGTAGACACCATGATTGATATTTAAGTACAACATTTTACAATATATACAAGTACTACTGGTCACTTTCAAAATGAAAAAGAGCCCTTGATTAAATTGGTGGAAGTTATGAAGATGAACAAGCTTTCATGTACCTCTTCCACTTTCCTCGCGTGAACGTTAATTACAATGATAAAAATATAAAGATGCAAGACTGTTCCTTTACAGTGTTTATATGCCGCTCATCGGAAGTCATCTGTCACTCTAATTACCATGTTGTAGTACGAGTGTACCTCTAAAAGGTAAGTAACTGTATAAGAAAAATGAGGCTGTTTCGGACGATGCAAATAAACTACCGGTCAAAAGAATAGATACCACAATTAGTCAAAAAATCAATTACGCTAAACGAAGGGTTGAATGTTTACATCCTGGCTCATACACTACAAACATAGATTTGTCCTATTTTAGATATTTTAAGAAGCTATCGGTGTATACAAAGACAAATTACATCATTCTTGAAATATTAACTCAACAATGCAAGCAATGTATTACTGACATTTTCAGTCACAGGACAGTCAAGAAGCAATGAATTCTTTAAAATAATCCACTGTTAACATAATAGAGTGAGATCTTTGCCTTTAATTAACCAAAAGTATAGCTGAAAAGGAAAACATGATAGTCGTCAACACATCGATTAAAGGATCTAATGGCAGTCTAAATGATAGATGAGAAGAAGAGCTGGTGATAGCAGTAAAGAATAGCTGAAAACGATCGATGAAAATAGTTCCCAAACGACATGTACAAGCTAGGACTCATAAAAAAACTTCTGTTCAAGGCAAACAATCATGAGCGATGTCTGTAAAGAACAGAGTGGTCTAAATGATGCTTAATCATCTCTGAACGCAAGACTCTCAAGGAAAACACTTACCACTGTTTAAGGCCGCAGAAGAACTGATGGCCCCAGATAGGAACAGTAAGACAGACAGGGTGGTTGAGCTCTTCATCGTTGTTTGCCGCAAGTCTTAATGATATCCACGATAAGGCTATTATATAATGTTGAGCGCAATTAAATTTATTGTTTTGCTAAATTTGTCATTTGTCATAGAAAGCTGTCGCCACATCCTGTCACATGTCAGGACAGTTAATTCAAGGTGACGTTTTGAAATGTAAAAGTGTTATTGTTCTCACGTTTCTTAATCATCATCTATCATTTGATCGCATAAGGATTTTGAACTATTAAAATAGAGTATATAGCTTAAAGCATCATCTCAATCTTTAGAATGCATAAAGGGCTAACATCACTTTGTTGAAGATGCCAAATACATTTAAGTTTGCTCCTAGTCTATAACTTAACATCATAGCCGACTCTGTAATAGTTATGCATAGCGGTGACCTAGATATCGATAACGAGGCTAAGCCCGCAAGCTTCCAAGATGGCAGACGAAAATGCCGTAATGCGACGTGCGAGTCCGATATCGTATTTCATGAATAGCTTTACTGCAAACTCACAAAAAGTTTTCTACTTTTGCTCAAAAGTCTGTTGCTGTTTTCTAAAGGAGTCCGTGTTAAATTTGACAACAATGATTAAAATTTTCATTCATAAAGTGCCTTGCTGAAAAGTCAAAGCATCGTGGAACCACGGACGTAATTTAAGTCCGTGGTGGAACGTTGATTCGCAGATATGAGTACCTGTCAAATATCTAATTTTTTTACAAAATGCATGTGATATTATACGATAAGAAACACAATTTTACGTTGGAAATATATTTTATGTTTTTTGGAACAATCTACTATCATCTAGTCATATTAATGATATATATATTCGCTTTTTTCTGCCGTTTGTACGTAATCGCTAACATTCGATCAACTTCCGGGAGGCTTGCAATCTCACAATGCGTCACCTGTGCAACTTTCCTACATAAACAGGTTTATTATCTATGTCGTATATCTATCTAAAAACCAAAATAATAATAATACTCAATTTGATGTGTTTCTATTTACGAGTTCACGCGCTATACAGGTCGACCAACTGGAATGCTGATGATGCATCACTCGGAGCTGCTGGAAAAGATTTATATTCTGTTGAAACTTCTCTTAACAATGACTTAGTCCAATAACACGAATGGGCTAACAAATGGTTGGTTAACTTTAACCCCAATAAGACTAAATTCATGCTATTTACCCATAGTAATAGTCATCAGGTACCTAGATTAGTATTCAATAATGATCAACTGGAACGTGTACATCAACATAAACATCTTGGCCTTATCTTCTCGGACAATACTAAATGGTCCAATCATGTTGATCTTGCCATAGAAAAGGCTTCAAAACTTATATCTTCTCTACGTGTGTTAAAGTATGTTTTGAATAGAAGTATTTTATCACGTATGTATGAAATGTATATTCGACCCATTTTGGAATATGCTTCTGAGGTCTGGGATAACTGTTCGGATGTTCTGTGTGACAAACTTGAAAAGGTCCAACTTGAAGCTGCAAGGATTGTAACTGGCTTACCAAAGTTTGCTTCAAGAGATAGCTTATACAAAGAAACTGGTTGGTTGCCTTCAAAAATTAGACGTGGAAATAAGAAACACTGTACTTTTTACAAGATTATTAATATACAAGTTCCAGATTATCTACATGTAATAAATTTACTTCCACCAGTCACTGAAACTATTTCTCATTACAACTTGCGTAACAAATCAAATTTATCTATTCCAAAATTTCGAACGGCAGTCCTTCAAAAGTCTTTTATTTATGACTGTGCTTATCTATGGAATAATCTTTCCTCAAAAATAAGATGTTCAAATTCATTATCGTCATTTAAAGCAAAATTATCTGAAAAAGAATGTAAAATCCCAAAATATTTTCTATTCGGCGATAGGAAGATGAACATTATACACAGTAAGTTAAGAAATTCGTGTAGTTCCCTAAACGGTGATCTGTATCGTGTCAATTCATCTGAAAGTAAAGCTTGCATTTGTGGTGCTTTAGTTGAAGATGTTTGTCATTTCTTCTTGAGATGTCCAAGACATGCTGATCTCCGTTTAGAATTAAAGCAAAGATTTTATAATTTAAAGGCAGAATTTGATCTTAATACAATCCTGTATGGAAATCCAAATCTTCCACAAACAGTCAATGAAAACATATTTCACCATGTTCATAAATTCATTGGAAAGAGGCAACGGTTCAATTAATACATTAATACTAATGTACGTATTTACCATATTCAAAGTGCATTTTGTCATAAGAATAACATTTCCAATTGTGTGTTGCCTTAATAATGTATATTACATGTTTACCCACTTCGTCAATTGTAGATTTCTTACTCTCTTCTGCATATATTGTGTTATGTATTTAGCCTTGTCAAATAGTTGTTGATTACGTGGAGAGGGCTTCTATAAGTTTCACAACTTGTGCCCAATCCATTTCTTAAATGAATAAAATATGTTTTCAATCCAAAAAACCAACTGGAATAGAATTGAACTTATTCAGGAGCCTGTACATAGTCCAATGCAGGTCTAATGTGCATGTATAATTGTATATTTAATAGATTTACAAACGAACCTTCTTCATCTGTAAACATATTTTAATTTTAAGTGTTTGGCGTGTTTAAGTATATATGATTTTTGTTATAGTTTTAACAATTATTTAATAAATTCTGTATTATTGTTATTGCAAATACTTTGGGGGAAATGGGTAAAAAGTAAACTTTCAACTGCCCTTTTCATTGGGAAATACAATTCTACAAGTGCAAATTGGTTCTTGGTTTTTTAAAGTAAAACATCACTCAAATAAAAAAAATTATATAATATATGTCTGTACCTGCATGAAACCCTAATATCAATTTAGAATGTTATGGATATAATTCATATACATCTTAATCATGTTTTGGACCTGACTCTGAAATTTACATGGATTGATCATGTTGATACATGGACTTAGGTTGATATGTTTTGCTTTAATAATGATTTTCTATTGAGTAGGGGGAACCATATAGAGGTATACATTACTCAAATTGAATTATCAAAATTAACTACATTTTCATATTTTAAGAGTTTGGTTTGACTCAATCACGGTGATACCTGACTAAATCAAGCTACACTTTGTAAAGATATTAACAGTTTAACAGTCTAATCTAATTATTATATTTTATCTCTGAAGGGTAGCATATTTTCAAAATGGTCAGATTTCTTTAGATATTTATAAATGCAGCAAATATTAATTAAGATAGTATAGCCTTCTTTATGTAACTAAATCTTATCTAAAACTCCTAATTAAGAGATTAATTTTAACTTGACATGTAAATATTTTATATTTTTTTTATATATATTTAGTTGAAACTTAGTTCTTTATCTAAAATTTACTTGACCTTTCTGTAAGTTTCCAAGGATAAACTTGTTTATATATGTCTACAGCATCAATGTTAAGAACATGCAAATTCTATAATTTATGGTCAAACTTTATTTTAATGAAACTTTCCATATTATTTATGCCAAATCTATTCAACATCACAAATTTACAAAATAAGTTTGTTTATAATTTAGACCAATTATATTATATGCCTCAAATCTTTGATTCATTATATTTTTACAAGACCTGAATAACGATGTGTATATATATATAAACTGACATCAGCACAATCACAAAAAAATTACAAGTAAACTATAAATCCATTTGTGTACATATTTCAATCCATTTGTGTACATATTTCAATCCAGATTATATTTGGTTTTGATTGTGACTTTGTCATATTTTTCATCTTATTTGTGAAAAAAAAATCTTATATGAAAATCATATATTACAAATGTACCATGTTAAACAAAATATAAAATTCGGCACATATTACAATTTCCCATGTAACATATTATTAACTTGAGATATAATTAAAACCCTAATATTTAATGCATAATAAACTTAGATAATATTTTGTATACACAATTAATTTTAGATATTTATTTTCTTGATTTTCTGTAGAATTTACAGTTTAAAAAAAAATCATGCAGATGCTTTATATTAAACTTATATTAAATATATAACTACTTACCTTATAATTGATTTATTCAAAAATATTCACATCTGCCAGCATGAAAGTACAAGCTAGTCAAGTACTACTATATAATAGTTCTGCTTGAATCAATTCCGCCGGCTAATTTAAGTCAGCACATTTACGAAATTATAATATTATTTTTACATTAAGGCCTATAGGCCTATAAGTTTTCACAGAAATCGGCATGGTAACAGAAACATGTTTTTGTTAACATCACTGGTTGGCAGGACACGGCATGCGATTGTTCATGTCGAGTATCTTCATGGCTACTTCGAAGAAGTCGGGAAAATAAATAAGCTCACAATGTATTTATCATCACGAACCGAAAGGGTTTAGGGCGTGATTTCACGTTTCAATAATGAGCGCAAGTTTACTTCGGCCAACGTTGTCATCCGTTAAATACTGAATTTACACCACACGGTTTCTGGTGAGCTGTAAAGCCAATGGCTCTACTTTTATTCATGCCAGTTGGACAACATTACTGATTTTCCTTTACAGCTCACCAGACTTTGTATGATTTATATTAAAGGTAACATGTCATGCAGCAGAGAACATGTGTTCTAACCGCAGTAACATTTTGATACCACCCATGGTTCGCTAGTTAAAGTCGTTGTTCGCAGGTTTCACCGCAATGCATAGCCACATGGCGTTGCGGGCTTTCTCCCTGACATAATACTAGCAGCTGTGAAAGTGAAATACTCTTGAAAGCGGCGTTAAAATCCCAATTCACCTCACCTGACAACCATTCGAGCACCGATATTCACCAAAAATCACCACCTCATTCACTTTATCTACTCAGTTGCCCCCAAGCTTGCCTTTTTAAAGGTAACATGTCGTGACCATGGTCACTTTAGGGATTTGTTGAAAAGGGTTTCCAATTTGACAATTACTCGACTTTAAGATCACGAAAGTGGTGCTCGCATGGACACTCACCATTCATTGGACGTTATATACAGGGTGCGATGTACGGTTAGTTACGTACCTATATTGACACTCACCATTCATTGGACGTTATATACAGGGTGCGATGTACGGTTAGTTATGGACCTATATGGGAAATCACCATTCATTGGACGTTACATATCAGTGCGATGTACGGTAAGTTATGTACCTATATGGGAAGGTACTTGGCATAAACCACTTCATTTATACGAAGTATGTCTTTCAGCGATTCAGAAAATGACATATCACTTTCCATGGAGTGTTTGTCTGCATTCCATCATTTCAAGTGACGTGTGTTACGACGTTAGATGTAATAAACGAGGTAAGATGTATACTGCCGTCCAAAAGAAACGCCCACCAGATATTTTATGAGATTTCAGAAAAAGTATCAGGAGCATGTTAACCAAAGTGTGGCATTATGAAGTTGCATCATTTTTGAACAAAATATCGAAGTTTCATAAATTTGCATGTTGTAGGGGGAAAATTAGAGATGGTAACTGTTCAGTTTTCGATCATGGTTTAAAAACAGTTTTGCTGCACCATACTCTGTAAATCCGAAGACCATACCACCAAAGTCCTCCTAACAATGTTCACCTGTCCACAAAATACCAAAGTGATAACTCTGCATATGTGGTCATGGTAATAAACTTATTGTACAAATCAAAAACCGGAAGTAGCAGGTTTTTGGGGGGCGTGGTCACGGGTGGTTGTGCAATTCATGGCCAATGGATTGTCATATCAAATATTGTTTCATTATAACCTTGATACGATCATTAAGTATGTGTTAAAGTAATATAATTCATCTTAAAGATTCATGTGGGCGTTTCTTTTGGACGGCAGTGTAATAACTGTGATCTTATGTCGTAACATGTGTTACGACGTAAGATGCCTTGCCTTACCTGTATGAACCAAATGACAGTTCAAGTGACATTGAAACAAGGGAAGAAGACTATCGCGGGAATCGGGTTGAAGAAAGGTTCAGTGGCACCAATTGATCAAATTGTGTTGAATAATCGGCAGGTTATATTTTGTTTTGTATGTATTAATAAATAAAGTAATATGGTAGGTATATTTTCTTATACACTGAACGATTGGTTGTTCAAACAGGCGAGACAACATTGCAGATTTATAAATAACATTGTGTATTCAATATAAAAGAACACTGTATTTGAAGTTTGTCAATTAAACTATTCTATATATGATGTAATGCAATGCAAACCATTTTCACCTTACTTTCATGAATAAATACATGAACTGGACTGGTCAACAAGCTCAATGAAATTTAAATGAAGAATGTTCCATTGTACACGCAAACTCATACATTATGATTACACAGATTGATATAGACAACGAACATTATCGAATGAAAGATTTATGTTACCAGTAGCATCTTAATGCACATCTCGTACATGAAAACGAAATGGATAAATAAATAGGTTGATAGCCTATACGTGTCCCTACAACACATCAACACTCAATTCTCGGTTTAGCGTACCTTATAGATGTTTCTTCGAGATCAAAGGGGAGAAGTGTTGTTACAGCAAATTAGTTTACGCAATTAAGAAGCTGAGTAGGTGAGAAGGAAGGAGTGTGATTATGTTTGTACAGATAACAAGTTTACTGGACCAATTCAATTATATAACAAATGGTATGTCGGTGACCGGCATGTCATATATGTTTATTGTCAAACGTCCTGTTTTGGTGACACAAAGGTAATTGAAAATAAACTTTAACGCGACATTCAGTCTAGATATTGTCAGCCAATGAAAGTAAGGAACATTAAACCAATGGAATTTAGGAATAGGATGATAGTGTATTCTGTAGGCTTTTCTTTGTCATTTGTCACTGAGGATAACCGACGATATACATGGGTTATCAGCCTCAAGATGAAAACAGGTTCGTTATTTTAATCATTGGTCACATTGTAGGTTTCTATTCGCATGCGAAATACTTGCACTATCATTACAATGTATATAACTGATTATATGTACTTTTTTTATTTACAAAATGATATAGTTTTCTTGGAGTTCGATACATAAATCCTTGGCGGGTTTGACGATCCACTTTTTTTATCATGATAACAAAACATTACCATGGAAAACAAAAAAGATTATTAGTATTTGTTTTGATTAAAAGACATTCTTATTCACGATTGAACGGAAAGTCGTGGTTACTAGCCTAACCCGCTCCGCAAACAAAACAATCTTCAGGAAAGTGACCTGACACTTCACTCGAACAAAATCGGTCCATTTGGCGTGAAGCGAGATACCAGACATCGCTCTAGTTTAATATAGGATCAACATATTAATTTTTTGGGGTCTCATTTTTCTCAAAATAGTCTGATAAACCACTTGAAGATAATAATTCAATAGAAAATAATATATTTCGGCCATCCTTTAAGACTCGCATTGGAAATAATAGATTCACTAAGATTTATTACATAAATGCAAACCTGATATTATATAGGAATACAACTATTTTTGCCCAAATTTGAGGGAGTCTCGTGATTTAAACGTATGCTGTCACGCGAACCGTTTATACATTGCTCACTCCATAGATCATAAATAAGTTTTAGAAACTTTGTTACGACATCACGAAGTTTCAAACATGTTGAGACCTTCTATCACGGGCTTATTCATCAACGTTACAGGTACGAAGACAGTGGGTGACAGTTTGCATTAAAGGCGCAATAAGCTGGAATATTATAAATCTGTTTAAATGTGAATGCATCTTACGTGTGACACTTACATGGAATAAATGTCAGGCTTTTAGATAAAAACCATTATTATCCAAATTTAACCAGTGTCTAAAGTGTACATCACATGCATCTCCGAGGAAGTCTTTCACAATAATAAATAGAGGATATTTGATTTTTCTCGTCGAATACAATGAATATCTCATCTCGTGAAGTAGAAATTTAAATTTTCACGAGTAGCGCAGCCTCGAGTGTGAATATATAATTTCTACTTCACGAGATGAGATATGTCAAATGTCCTATTTATTAGGTGTGACAAAGTATGCATAGTTCGCAAATGATGTTCTTCTTATGAATAGAGCATTCGATGTCGCCTTACTGTTCCACGGTCACCTTATGACATCATCCAATTGTTACGATGACGTCATATGATTGAATGACATTGTGTTTTTCACTGAGTAGAATAACATATACGGTATTTCACTCAGTGAACATACGAATTTTTATTTTAACCAATAAATGTCGTATTTCACCACTTAAATGTTATAAATCCGATAGTAGATCGAAGAAGGGGGTAAATCAATTATTGTGTTGATAATCGTTTCATACTGTTAAAGAAATTCCATGAAATAAAAACTAACATAACTAACATATAATTTCAATTGCAGATGCGTTCGTGCTTATTCCTCTTCTGCATTTCTATTGTTTTGAATAATCTAGCCCTGCAATCATCAAACCATTGTTAAGTTCATATAGAATAACCTAGCCCTGTCAATCATCAAACCATTGTTTAGTTCATGTAGAATAACCCAACCCTGTCAATCATCAAACCATTGTTTAGTTCCAATAGAATAACCTAGCCCTGTCAATCATCAAACCATTGTTTAGTTCAAATAGAATAACCCAGCCCTGTCAATCATCAAACCATTGTTTAGTTCATATATAATAACCTAGCCCTGTCAATCATCAAACCATTGTTAAGTTCCAATGGAATAACCTAGCCCTGTCAATCATCAAACCATTGTTTAGTTCATATAGAATAACCCAGCCCTGTCAATCATCAAACCATTGTTTAGTTCCAATAGAATAACCTAGCCCTGTCAATCATCAAACCATTGATTAGTTCATATAGAATAACCCAGCCCTGTCAATCATCAAACCAGTGTTTAGTTCCAATAGAATAACATAGCCCTGTCAATCATCAACCATTGTTTAGTTCAAATAGAATAACCTAGCCCTGTCAATCATCAAACCATTGTTTAGTTCATATAGATTACCTAGCCCTGTCAATCATCAAACCATTGTTTAGTTCATATAGAATAACCCAGCCCTGTCAATCATCAAACCATTGTTTAGTTCCAATAGAATAACCTAGCCCTGTCAATCATCAAACCATTGATTAGTTCATATAGAATAACCCAGCCCTGCCAATCATCAAACCATTGTTTAGTTCCAATAGAATAACCTAGCCCTGTCAATCATCAACCATTGTTTAGTTCATATAGAATAACCTAGCCCTGTCAATCATCAAACCATTGTTTAGTTCCAATAGAATAACCTACCCCTGTCAATCATCAAACCATCAGCCCAGTCAATCATCAAACCATTGTTTAGTTCCAATAGAATAACCCAGCCCTGTCAATCATCGAACCAATGTTTAGTTCATATAGAATAACCTAGCCCTGTCAATCATCGAACCATTGTTTATTTCATATAGAATAACCTAGCCCTGTCAATCATCAAACCATTGTTTAGTTCATATAGATTACCTAGCCCTGTCAATCATCAAACCATTGTTTGGTTCATATAGAATAACCTAGCCCTGTCAATCATCAAACCAATGTTTAGTTCATATAGAATAACCTAGCCCTGTCAATCATCAAACCATTGTTTAGTTCATATAGAATAACCCAGCCCTGTCAATCATCAAACCATTGATTAGTTCATATAGAATAACCTAGCCCTGTCAATCATCAAACCATTGTTTACTTCATATAGAATAACCCAGCCCTGTCAATCATCAAACCATTGTTTAGTTCAAATAGAATAACCCAGCCCTGTCAATCATCAAACCATTGTTTAGTTCATATAGAATAACCTAGCCTCATCAAACCATTGTTTAGTTCATAAAGAAAATAACCCAGTCCTGTCAATCATCAAACCATTGTTTAGTTCATATAGAATAACCTAGCCCTGTCAATCATCAAACCATTGTTTTGTTAATATAGAAAAACCTAGTATTGTCAATCATCAAACCATTGTTTTGTTAATATAGAAAAACCTAGAATTGTCAACCAGCAGACCGTATTTAATATTAATTTAATAATAATGATATAACATATCCAAGCTTTATCAACCAGCAAACCATTGTTGAAATGATGTAGAATAATAATCCTGTCAACCATAATATTTTTGTTTAGTTGATGTAGAATAATTTAGCCCTGTTAACCATCAAATCAGTGTTTATTTAATATAGAATAACCTATTCCTTTCAACCATTCAACCAACGCTGACTTGTCAGCAATTTCTAGTTATACAAAACACCCGTTAATAGTATATTGATTAGTATCGTGGGGAGAGGCAATGAATAGAAACTGTGAATCCCAGGCAGGATTTAGAAAAGGATATACCACAACCGACAATATGTTTATACTGCAAAGTATTATACAGAAGTATCTCAATATCGAAGGTGGCAAACACTATACTCTCTTCGTTGATTTCGAAAAAACTTTCGATTCAGTTGACAGACAGAAGTTATGGTCTCTTTTCAATAACCCTGGTCTTAGCCAGAAAAGGAAAAAAACTTCTCTATAACATGTATGAAAATGTTAAAGCTTGTGTAAACAATAACAATGAATTCTCAGACTGTTTGAACTACAACTTTTTATTTTCATTTTTCATATATGAATTAGCAGCCCAAGTTGAAAGCAATAGTGAGTATGGAGTACAGTTACACCCCGATCTTGTACATATTTTTCTGTTGCTCTTTGCAGACGATCGTGCTATTCTCTAGTACCTTACGTAGCAGCTTTACAAATACTTATAATGACCTTGAAACTTATTGTGACAATTACAAATTAACCAAAATAGTAGTGTTTAAGAAAGGAGGACGTTTATCAAAAAATAAGAAATGGTGTTATAAAAGCAAATAATTAGACTGCATTAGTTCGTACAAATAGTTGGGATTGTTCTTTAGTAATTGTCTGCACAAAAGGTGATGATTGGTATCTTTAAACAGTTAAATGTTCTCGGTGACATAGATATAAGTGCATACTTTAAGATAATTGATGCAAACATTAAACCGATTTTATCATACGGGGTGAAATCTGGGGTTTTAATTATTACAAAGATATTGAAAGAGTCCAATTGAAAGCATGTATAAAATATCTTGGGGTGAAAAACAACACTACGAACACATTGGTTTATGGAGAATGTGGTAGATACCCAATGCACCTATTCACAAGTATTATAGTGATAAAGTATTGGTTATATAAGTTATAAGTTATTATCCCCCGCCACGAGGTGGAAGGGGGATATATTTTTGGGCTCCGTCCGTCCGTGCGTCCGTGCGTCCGTCCGTCCGAGATAAAGGGGACAGCTTTTCTCAGAAACCGTTTAAGATAGGATTACCAAATTTGGTGTGTTGCTTGAGGACATATATACCTTGATGGAGTTCCAAAACGGGAAGCATGCAATTATTGTTTCAGGGGTTATTGCCCTTGTTCCGAATTTTGACTTTGTTCATGGTATCTCCAAAGGGGACAGCTTTTCTCAGAAACTGTTTAAGATTGGATTACTAAATTTGGTGTGTTGCTTGAGGGCATGAATACCTTGATGGAGTTCGAAAACGAGAAGCGCGCAATTGTGTTTCCGGAGTTATTGCCCTTGATCGGTTTTTTTCCCACTCTGTTCCAGATAATTTCAAATGGGACAGCTTTTCTCAGAAAGTGTTTCAAATTGGCTTGAGGGTTTGAAAATTATAATCGTGTGATTCAGGTATCTTCAAAGGGGATAAATTTTCATTGAAACTGGTTAAGATCAAATCAGTTGTGTGGCTTGAGGGTATCGATACCTTGATGGAATGAAATGTGAAGTGCACAATTATCTCTTCTCGAATTATTGCTCTTGTTCCAATTTCTTGGGTCTGGCGGGGGATGTTGATGACTATGTCTTCTTGTTGAAAATGCCTTCATATCGTCTACCAAAGAACTGTTACAATATGATGATGTTATATGATAAGTATGGTCACAAAAATTGCTTTACTTCTGTAAGAGATTTCTTATTCCCTAAGGGTTTTGGTTTTGTGTGGATAGACCAGTATGTTGATTCAAACGATGACTTTATTTGTCAAGTAACGAGGAGATTAAAAGATATTTATTTAAAGAATGGACTGAAAACATATCCCGTTAAGTAGATTAAGATGTTCATCACATGATTTATGTATCGAAAGTGGAAATCAGTCAAAAGAGAAAATCGAATATGCAGACTTTGTAATCAAAATCAAATAGAAGATGAATATCATTTCGTTTTAGTTTGCCCTATTTATAATTCATTGAGGAAGTTGTATATTAAAAAATATTACTATGTCCATCCGAACCTTTATAAATGTGTAGACTTGTTAAGTAACACAAACATTGCAGTTCTTCAAAATCTGGCTATGTTTGTTTATCATGCTATGGTATTCAGAACACAATATATTTCTACACAAAATATAAGTTATACCTAATTGTTGAATATAATCTTCATTGTACTAAATGTGCGTGTACATATTCTCATTGACATGTATTGTACTACAGACCTTTCAGTGGCGGAAATAAAACCACTTGAAAAATTGATTATATTTACGTTATTGGTTCTAATTGTATACCTATGCATATGTGTAGATAATATAGAATAATTTAGCCCTGTCAACCATCAAATAAGTGTTTGTTTAATATATTCCTGTCAACCATTCAACCAACCCTGACTTGTCAACCGTTCTAGTCACATGGTTAGGTGATACAACATTACAAACATGAATAAATCCGTTATTTTTGGAGATGAAGTTTCAGAGTCAGTTTCATGTTCACCAATAAAGTCTTTCATTATTTTTTTTAAAATATTTTTTCCATTTTTACATAGTACATGGACTCCAGTGCTGTTACATCACAGTGTCGACAATAATGGAAAACATCAAACAGAATATATTGTACAACAATCAATAGTCAATCAGAAAACAGGACATGACAGGTTGACCAGAATTTGAAAAAGTCATCTATGTTCAAACTTATCGTTGCAGAATATTTTTGGTTAATTCATAATACTTTTTAAGTTCCTCTTGCAAAATTGGATGGTTGGCATTTGCTTTGTTGTTTTACGTTTAAAGATGGTATTTTTTAAAGGATAACAATAAATCACATTGATTGGATCATTATTTTTACGGCCGAATCCGATTAGAATTTGCTCTTTAGTAAAGTTCAAATTTGAATCAAGTTTACTGTTAAGCCAGTATTAAATTGTTTTCCAGATAGGAGTTACCTTGCTACAATCATAAAATATATGGGTAATAGTCTCTTCCAGAGCCAGAACAGTAGCTGCATAAATCATGGTCAATGTATTGCATCTAAAAAGTCTATTGTTTGTTGGTAAAAAATGGTGTAAGAGTTTGTATTGAAACCACTGAAGTCTTGTGTCTCTTGAGCAGCGAAACGGGATACAATTGTATTGTTCCCATAATTTTGTATCACTTTCATCACCAAGTAAAGCATTCCATTTAGCACAGTGCTGATTTTTCATTGATTTTGTTTTAAGTAAAGCTCTTTAGAATATTTGGCTGTTATTGCTTGTCAAAAAGTGTCACGTGTGGTTGTATAGGATCTTGCTTTTTTTTAATAGTTTCTAATTTGGTGTACAACTTTTTTTAAAAGAATGCCTTAATTGAGTTAATAACCCCAATGTATTCTAGATGATTTGCTTTTAGTTTATATTTGTTTTCAAACATATCTCGCGACATGAACTTACCCGAATCACCCAGGGGGTCATTTATAAAGAGAACACCTTTTGCATACCATTTTCGATAGAAAATATTTTTTCTATCGATCAGGATGTTTTGGTTATACCAGATAAGCTGCAAGGTAATATTATTTGGTGAATCTGCTTCGTTGTGTCTAAATAATAAATCCCACCAAGCATTAAAGGTGCATCCATTGCGTTTCATAAAATTTTATATGGCTTTAATACGTTCCAACACACCATATGTGCTGTTTGCAATACAAACAAATTCACCCAGCTTGCATATTCATCCCCAATCGCCAAACTCGAGTAACATCATTATGCATGTGCAGAAACCGAAAGCGCATGTCATATTTACATGCACAGTAGTTAAATTACCTTTTGAACATTATCAACACCAATTTGTTATTTTGTCTGATTTGAATAAGATTTTAAAATTACGTTTGACTCATTGGCGCGCGCCACACGCGCATTGCCCAGTTTTCGATCAGAAATTGTTACTTTTACCTTCATCTCGTCAATATACTACGTCGAGTATCATTAAAATGGTAGTTTTTTGTAACAGTTCGTACTTCTCGATAAAATAAGACCGTTTATAATGTTTGGCATATTTGACCCCCAACAACACAATGGATGTACCTTTAAGGAGATCACAGTAGAACTTGTTGCGAATCAGTGGTATTATAGTCTTCTCAAATTTGGACAGTTGTATTCAAAAATATTTGTAAATCCAAGCTAAGGTAAATTTTCATTAAAAAAAAAGATTACAAACTTTTGAGTAGTTTTTATAAAAACGCCCTATGACAGGAATCTTTTGAACCTGTAGTATTTCTTTTATATTAGGTGCATTATGTTAAAGGCCACCCTCTTTAACAGTGCATATCAGCTGATCACGCTTAACTTTATCAGGCTTGTTTCCCCATATAAATCGGAAACATTTGCTTTGAAATTCCTTAATCAAACTATCTGTTAGATTGGGTAGACAAGCAAATAGATTGTTTGTTTTGTTAGGATAAGCGATTTCAATATGGTTGTTCTACCCAAAGGGGTGAGATTTCGAGTTGACCATATTGACATGAGGGTTTCACAGTGTCTTAACCTGGCTTTGTAATTGAGATTGAGATCAAGTCTTTCATTAATGAAAATATGATACAATAACTAACTTTGGGACTTAAATTGTACGTAGTTTAAGTGATTGATTATATTAATAAAAACGTATGTTATACACAACAACCGTTAATAATATCTTGATTGATTATATTTACGTTATTGGAGCTAATTTTGTTTGTTCATAAGAAGCAATATATACCTATACATACACATATGTATAATGGTTGATGTGTTGATACCACCTTAGTATTAATATATACACCATTTATCAATGAAGATGAAATGGATTTCATTTCTTGAAATTAATTAATTCTATATGACTTACTCACAAATAATATATCTTTAAAGGTATAGCTACCTTAAGGGTGCATCCATTGTGTTGTTTGGGGTCATATATGCCAAACTTTATAACTATTTTATATTGACATTAATGATTACAGTACTGACTGAAGCCGAGAATTACCATTTTGATTATAGTCGACTCAGTTGGTGACGATATAAAGGCAAAATCACAATGTAGTGAATTTTGGTCGAAAACCCGATAATGCACCATGATTGATGTGCGCCAATTTCTCAATCAGTTTTCTAAACTTATTTACAGCAGACAGAAAGAAAATTTGGGTTGATAATGTTTAATAGGCCATATAACTACTGTGCATGTAAATTGAAAGTGTAATTTCGTTGTCTGCAAATGCTATAGCTAATATTTCACTATATACATGAAAAACATAGGCTAAAGCCATGTCTGTTATAAAAAAAATAGGGGTCACCCTGCTCGTTTGTTTAAATATGAGCTCCCAATGTAGGTGGGGTGCGCCAAAACATTACATTTTTCACTATCATTTCACACTATCTTCATGATAAAACAATAATCATATTTCATAATTATGGCCTTATTTCAACCCTCAAAGGCACAAGGTGGATCTTTGAGGCTCATCAGAGTGTTCTCATGCACTCAAAAGCTTTATTATTGGAAGAAATTTAATTTGGTTCTATCTTATCCTCAAACACGTCAATATATTTCATTCGTCAAAAGCATTCGAAAACATAATTTTAAAATGTGTTAATTATTATAAGAAATATTTTGTTGTTGCACAAAGACACAGTATGGGCTCGGAATTCGGAAGTCCAGTCATGTTTTTTTTGTCTGCTAATAGACTTTGAAAGATGTTCTTGTGACAGACGGTGCTTATATAATAGTAGTTCACCATGAAGAGGGGTAGACCTAATTGTAATGATATGTTCCCAATTAACGGTGAGTGCACTCACACACTACAATAGTGCACGTTACGAGTCTGCAAGTGCAGATCGTGTATGTGCATTCTTGTCTTTCCTTGTAACCTCCAGTCTTGTATTAAATGTTGTGATGTCAACTACTGTGAAGTTCAGAATCAGGAGATTCATATTGTTGGTAGTGTCTCACCTGTACATGCAGTTAAACAGAGAGAGCAGAACGGTAGTCGTCAGTGTATCTCCACTAGTCAGCCAACACAAGCTCAAGTTCCTAGTTCGTGTAACTACCGTGGTAAACCTAATCATGCTGCCAAAATACGTCAGTCTAAACCCGTGACAAGATCCAAGTACAGAGTGTTCAATATCAAGTTGATCATGGCGAGGATGGATTGTTCATCGATACTGTTGGTAATTCTAACATCTCATCAAAAGATTGGATAGTGCCAATGAATGTTAATAAAACAGTTCTCTCAGTTCGATGCAGGAAGTCAAGCAAACAGACTTTCTGATAGAGACTATGACAAACTGATCAACAAGCCTGTTCTACAAACTGCTGCTGAACGTTTGATGAGTGCACTTATCCAAAGAATATCGAAATGTGGATTGGCACGTGGGTTGCAATAGCTTATCTCTACTGCTCTTCCCTTAACATCTGCAACAGAAGAATTATCTTGCCCAGGTAAGAGGAGATGTTGGATCTGCATTCAAATGTAGCAAAATTCAAGCAGCATTTGCATGAACTGAATGCTTCTGCGGGGTATAAAAGGTGCCAACTTTGCATGATAATGAGTGATAATGCGTTTGGGTGGGAAAAAAAATGAAAAGTTTTCATTTTCAAGCAAAAATGTTCACATAATAATCGTCTGTGTTCCTAAATACTTTTAAGTCATTAGACAACACAGTAAACTCGTTAACGTTTTCACTAAGGTAAATTACGAGCAAAGATATTTAATGACTAGAAAAAAATAGTTCATAAGTTTCACACTTAAACCTACTCAATAACAGTATTTTCATCGTTTAGGGGTTATGATGTAAAGCACACAACCTTTTTGTCTAGTCACAAACGTAAAAGTTTACTTTCAACTTCTTCTGGACATCTAAATCACAGTTATTGGTTATTACCAGCCTGGTCGAAAACCGGACAATTTTAATCTTCTTAAGCAAGCTGCATTTTGCCACAGAATGAATCCATCATGAATTTTAAACGTGTTATTAGCATAAATCTCACTACGTTATTCAGCTTTTGTTTTGAACCATTCATTTCTTAAATATCTTTGATAAAATGTTATTAAAAAAGAAGTGGGGTAATGTTTCTTTTGGCGTTTAGTGTTAATTAATATTTATGTCAATAAATCACAAGATTTGCTGGAAAAATCACTGTTTGATAGAAATATAATTCAATAACAAAATTAACCCCCCAAAAAATCATATGTATCTAGGCTAACTTGAATAATAATTTGAAAAAACCTTTGAGAAATTGTCAATTTTCAGTTGCAAGGGAGATAACTCTTTCTTAATATGCACGGCCGTTTCCCTTTAAAATAGATTATAGAGCAAAATAACAAAATATATCTCTTTATCAGAAAACAAATACTTTATTTCACAATTATTATACAATGGTTTTATTATCATTTTTCTAGACAGTTATTAAAGTTTCTAATGTGCATGACGAATACTGTAACGGAACGTATACACTAAGGCTACAAGTCATCTGAATCTGACAACTGAGGATGCTCAGAAAAAATGATAAAGGGACAGATATTACCAGTCATTCCCAGAGGCCTCCACAGAGGACAGAAAAAGTATTAGCGATCTGGCTTGAAAGTTGCGAAAGGGTTAAAAAGACAAGGGTAATAGACCTCTTAAATACAGCAAAAATCGTGTTGAATTAAATTTTCAATCAGAAACTACTCATACAGTATTATAAATCGGTAATCCTGAATTGTTTTTAAAGATTGCAAATCCAAATTTGTTTAATTGTGAGATGTATGGTCATTAACAAGTTAAAAGGGCTAGAATTATTTTTTAAACGCAGTAAAAATAGTAATACTATTCATTCTCTTATCTAATGATGATTACTTCAGTTATCAGTTTAACCTTTTCGTCCTTACTCGGTGTGTTTGATCAACATTGCTTTTCGTTTTAAATGAAAAAGATTACACGAACTAAGTGGCTAAAGGTGCATCCATTGTGTTTCATAAAATTGTATTTGGCTTTAATACGTTCCAACTCACCATATGTGCTGGTTACAATACAAATAAATTCACTCATAAATTCATTAATTCCCAATCGCCAAATATATCATAATTGCTAGTGTCCAATCAAAATTGAGTAACATCATAATGCATGTGCAGTAACCGAAACTGCGCGTCCCATTTACATGCACAGTAGTTATATGACCTGTTAAACATTATCAACTCAAATTTGCCTTTTTTGTCTGTTATAAATAAGATTCCAAAATTACGTTTGACTCATTGACGCGCGCCACACGCTGTGCATTGTCCGGTTTTCGATCAGAAATCATTAGTTTTACCTTCATATCGTCATTATGCTAAGTTTACTATCATCAAAATGGTTATTTTAGGTAACAGTCGGTAATTCTTGATAAAGTAACACCATTTATAATATTTGGAATATGTGACCCCCAACAACACAATGGGTGTACTTTTAACTCGGAGGTATTGGTTGGCGTTAAATCAAGTTCAACCGTATACAAGACCTTCAGTATTCATCTAAACATCTACGCTTCTGTAATCCGATACTTATCTTTATCTACGTATTGTTTGAAGAAGATCAATCATGATTCTGATGGTTTTTTAAATTAAGTAACACAGAAACTGGTCACTCATCAATCAAAGCCGGAGTTAATTTATATGAGACGAACGTTTATTTGATTCTGTTTTGTCATCCAAAGTTGCACTTGTCATTTAAATAACTAATAGCGCACGAAGAATGTCACCTTTCTGTTTAATGTAACGAAAGCATCAGATTTTGTCATAATCAGTTAAATTTTTATGAAATGAAGAATACATCAAATCATAATTAACCATTATTTGGTAAGTCTTTTGTCAAAAAGTTTACAAAATAAAACTTTTGACTCACAAAAAATGTGTTTAGATGATATCAAATTGTGTTTTACAGATTCTGAGATAAAATTATTTCAACCTTTTGAAAGTACCAATGGTTAAACTTCATGTTCAAATCCCTTAAATGTCTTCAAATCTACTTTTACTTATATCAATATACTCTTGACGAGTAAATATGAAGAAAATGGCGTCCTGTTGAAAATGGCGTCATGTGTGTTAACCTCATGACATGCACTTCGTTTACAATATTCACAACTTAAAACTTACTGCGATGATGTTTTTGTTGTGATTTTTTTTTTAATTTCACATATATATATTATGGCTTCGATAAAAATATACAATTTGTTAAGGCTAGGAGTATGTCCACAAGCATACTTTCGACCAACTTCCAAACCCAAGGCATAACTCTTGCTAGTCTGCATAACCGGCTGATTTAAGCCTTGCGGTATTTCCCCGCTTTGTTGTGCCTAGATAGTGAATCGCTGCACCAGAAATGAAGGAAATACTGCAAGGCCTAAATCAGCCAGTAATGGAGACTAGCAAGAGTTATGCCTTGCATTGGGAACTTGGCTTTCGACCATTGCATGTCTCATCAGAACCGAATAAAATATCATGACATTTTTAGAGTTGTACTTTTAGTAACCACTACCTCCTATATATATAAATGTGCAGTATCGCTCCTGATTACATTCAACGAGAATATTGATCATTTAGAATTGAGTCATCACAGACTGCGGTATTAGGTATTGCTCCCGTCTGTATTCTTAATCAGGAAGTAACTTCCAATACACAATATGAAGTTAATGAAAATAATAGTAACGTCCATAAAGGTATACGGTATTAATCCAAGACTGCAAGAACGAAAGCCTGTAACAAGGTCGGATAATTAAAGGTGTATTCCCAATAAATGTTGGCACCTGGGGCTTTATAACAGGGAGAACTGTTGTTGGATACATTAGTATTAATCGGATCAGGGATTAGTGGATACTTGATGTAGTCGCTGATTATGTGTTTGTATGAGCATTGAACAGTGTGCCAGTCACGTATTTGATGGGAAGGGTGTCATTTGTCGAGGTTATACCATGAATACTGAATCGACACGCAATCATTGATCATAGGTATCTTGTTACACAGAGAGGTTACCAGCTGCCAATGTCGTCTCACTTACAGTTCTTGCTTATATAATTGACCGGACTCAAGCAAACTATTTTTTAAAAATCTGAGCATCCCTTTTAATCATATTCGAGTCTTTTTAACTGTTCTTTCTGAATGAGACGATAAACTTTTAATGTACAGCTGCATTACCTACGCGTGTATTTCAGTGCAAATACCATGTTATTTACAGGTCTTTGAAACATCGTATCAACGCGAAAACCAGTCAATCATTTTCTTCTGTGAAATATTCAGTAAGTGATCAACAGGGTCAAACATTCATCATTTATTTCCTATTGTACTTATTCAATTTATTTGTGATGAAATCATTCTCATTTAGCGGATATGAAAATTTTTATTCGAAAATTAATGAAATTTGAATTTCAAAATGTGACCCCTTCTGTCCATTTCATTATGCTAAATTCCATAATGTGGGCGTCACACATTGCCGGAGCCCATATCCCTGACATCATACGAATGTAAAATTTTGAATTCACTTCCGATGGTGTTCCGGTGGTGATCCCGGAGGAAGACAGAGCTCTCCAGACCCAGTGACAGAAACTCTGATCCAAATGTGTATAACTACCATCTTTAAAAGTGTCAACTAATGCTCCACATTGAAAAACAAAACATGATGATGTGGATAGGATAAAGATTGTGACCAAATTTTACAGAAAGCTCCTACAATTGCGAATTTTATACTGAACAGCAAAAGAAACGCGAGTTTTAATGAGTATGGAAAGGTCTAGTTGTGCCGCCAGTCCATTTGTGTTTCCAGACTAAGCGTTATTTTGTGGTTTATATGTAAATTGAACAGTTAAAATATATCGATGTGTACGTGCATTGAGTGTGGGAAAAATCCTTGAATCAATAAAATAAATTGCTTTTTTATTTATAAGTTCTTAGGTTCACTCAGTTCACTAACTTTTATTTTTGTTAATCCTTATCAAAATATACTGGACAAAATGAGTTTGGGATGTTTAAATTTTATGATTGATATTTCATCATTATGTCAATGAACATAGATAGATCACTATTCATAATTTTAAAATTTGCATATATCCCAAAATGGATCTGTCAAGTATTTATATAATTTCAAAACTATTGTTAATATCCCACCGGTATGTAATACCATGGGAAATAGTCGTTGACATGGCCTTCTGTCTGTCCGTCCATCTGTCCGTCCGTCCATAATCATTTCGTTTCCAGAGCAGAACTCGAATTTGTTTGTATTGTAAACAGCACAAACGATGTGTTAGAACAATTTTAAATTTTTTAAAAATTTTATGAAAGACAATGGATGAACCTTTAATGTAAAGAAAAGCAACCACATGGTATCACAATTCATGCAAACATCTGAAACAAATGCCATGGATGAGAATTATCAGTCATTCCTCTGATTTCAGAGTTTTTATGGCTTGTTGAGTTCATTATTTAGATCTAATAAAGTTTCTAATAAGATTTCAAAAAAGTTTGCATGGGCGGGTATGGGGACCAAAAAAGTCCCCCACCCCCTTTTCCATCGGTAAAACAGCCCAATACGTAATCCTAGAAAACGGTGCCACATATAAAAGGAAAACTGCCAGACGCCATTTTAGTGTAAACGTCTTTTACAAATTCTAGGATAGGAAATGTACCCCTGTTGCTTAACCGAACCAGTCGTTTTAGAACTCCATTTATTGAGTGAAGAGGATTGTTTTTCAATTGATAATGTCACTTTTCCATTTTGTGATATCTCCTTATTTACGCTAGAGAACGTGTTGCAGCTCCTTTAAATGAAGTCTTTTGTCCAATTTGTCACAACATGTATGTCAACTCATGTCTCAGTTTGGGAAAGAAATCAACCCTGATAATCAAGCAAGCAGGTCACCAATCCCCTTATAAATCACCAACATTGCTACTGAACTTAGCTGAACAATTAAACATTGCAATGCTTTGATCTTATAACTCTTAAAACTCCAGTGTGACAGATGATAAAGTGTAAACCTTTCGTCAGGTTTTACACACACGCATTAGCTCCATGTCATGTTTAATCCTCTACCGGACAACTTTTACATGGAAAATATCACTAGGTTTTGTCAATGTAGCATCGGATACCATCCTTGGTTACCCAGGATTGTATATATTCTCTGTTACTCTCCACTGTATCACCCCTGGGACACTCTTTCAGGAAAGTATGTACTCAAATTACCAGCAGTGGCGGATGGGGAGGGGGGGGGGGGGGGGGGGGATAATGGGGGGGGAGCCAATCAAACTTCATTTAAAAGGTCTCTTCGGTAATTATAATTAAACATGACGACATGCTTCATGAAAGTGTGAGAAAGATCTGAAATTGAAAAACTTCGTGATTTCTATCAAGCATTTTCATTGGTTACGGAGTTCGTCACGTTAACCAAGGGTGGGTTATTTGAGTACAGATTTCCCCGATAGTGTCCAAGGGGTCATATAGTAGAGAGCGTATAATAAACCCTTGGTAACCGAGGATGCATCAGGGACATGAGGCGCTAAATGTTCAATAACATTCTCAGCTTCCATTTGAATGTATTGTTTTGTGGATGCAGCTTTCAATTTACTTTCAACACAGTCAATCAAGTAATATTTTCCAAGAAAACCTCTGTTACATTATGCCTGTATGATTGAGCTAAGTTTTACAGGATTTTGAATGTTTGCAATCTAATCTTGTTGCGCAATCAGCAACATTGTTTCATAGAAAGCATACTCAGGGTCAGTCAGAGGGTAATGTAACAGTGGTTTAGTAGGAAGAAATGACTTGAGTCATGAGTAGGGAGAATGAGCTTGGATTCATGACACTCTACTGCCAAGTAACTAATAAAAAAAAAAACATAAATTATTTATTAGTGTTTATTCAGACAGACATATTACCTAAGAAACATATGCATATTTTAGCACTGTAGGAACAAAGTAACCAACATAAACATGGCATAGTTTACACTTTTTCATAATAGATGGCAAGTTTGTACAAGGAAATATACAAATCTGTACAAAATGTATATACAAATGGCTCAAAGGCTTAGATTAGTGCGTACAATATATTTACAAATCAAATATATATATATTTAGATAACTCAATATCATAACATTCATGCGTTTTTCTGACTAGCTGTTTCTTATCAAAATAACAGTGAAAATGACTCCAAGATATTACATGAACTGTTTCAAAATTTGTCACCGATTCAAGTGCTCTTTGTACTAGCCTAGCACCAAGTCTATCCACAAACCGTCTCCGTCGTGGGATAAAGGAAGATAATTGCATGACTCGAAACCTTTCCGAAATCTGAACATTAATAATGCAAGGTTTCTTACACATCCGGAAATAGCCCCGAATTAAAAACAACTTGTGTAAAGCAAAATGTAAAGGCAAATACATTCACAAAATTGTGCTTTGTTTTCAATAAAGGATTACATGATAGGATTCAACTACTCGGTAACCCGTTTGACTAAGGTTGAATAAATAATGCCCTCATCTGCTATGACTAGTCCTCAATACATTTGGCAGACTCTGGGTGATTGTTTAAGTTAGTCTGTACATGTCGTATAACAATCAATGAGTTAACTCATTTAACGACGAAATCATTAGCCATTCCAGATTTTTAAAATTTTATCGATTTATGATCCACTGCTGAGGTTGCCATTCCACAAAGACACTTTTGTGTCATCAGCTCTCTGTGTGAAAACATGATGCTACAACGATCCCAGATAAGCCATCAACACAGAATACCTTATTCACACTGCTGACATCTTGGTACAAAGAACAATCGTTGAATTAGATTGAAAGTCAATTCTTTGACACATGCTAAAGTCTAAGCCTATGCTTTGTGTAATGGCAGCCTGAAGATGGAGAACCTCAAGATTAAAAATCAGTTTTTGACCTACAAGATAACTGTGAATCCTAGCTTACTGATGCCTGATTGTCAATGTACGATTGCTTGTAGCGTTAACAGAGTAGGAGCCACCAAGACGGTCCTCTGCCGGAAACACGACTCAAAAATATGTCCACCACTTACCAAGATGTGCTGAATATCATGATGGTAGTATATTCCAACGACAACACAATCTTTTCAGAAAACGGTCACTTGCTAAGATGTTCAATACCATAATAGAATAATCACCCTTCAAAGTGATGGTCAGCTATCAAGATATCATCAATAAAGGTATGATCACCCAGCAACTTGATCACCAGTCAGGAATGGTCACCCAAATCAAGTTCACGTGATGTATTCACCCTACATATCATATCATCATATCACATAAGGTCCTCGCGTCCTGTCAACACAATCACAGGAATATGTCATGGACTCACCGCACGTCCACTAAAGATTACTTGATTCAGATTCTGCATTTCACATATTTGGTTCACCTGAGATTTCAGGACTAGACGTGACTAGTACTGCACAGTGACAAGGCTCTGTTTGTGTGGTTCAATAGCATCTTCAATATCATTTCATCACGCTGGTAGTTTAACATCAATGAGTTTGTATCATTCTTGAGTAGTTTGAAATTCTGCAATTGAAACTTTGGTTTCCTCACGTGAAAAGTTCCTGAACTAAAACTTGAATCTTTGATGAAGTTCCGAAGTTGCAAGACTTAAAACAAAGATGTACACATCCTCCTCAATTGCAATTGTAAGTTCTATGTACAAAAACATAATCTCATGGAGGTATGACTTCAAGATTCCAGTTATCTCTCTTGGAAATGCATAAGAGTTCTCAATTCACAAACCACAAGGGAAAACTTTAATCAAGTTAACCATATTCATGTGCAGTCATTAGAATTATCTCCCTTTGTGAAGAAAAGTTATCTTCTCTTGTGAAGTCAAAGTTATTTTCCCTTGTGGAATGCAGTTTCTCTCCTATGAGTGGCACAAAAGGTTACCTCCCTTTGACCAAGAGAGATCAGAATGAACTTTGTGGAAATGATTGTTGAAAGAGGTCTCTTCACTTCTTCATCTGGAGTCCCTGGAACCCGTGTGATGAGAGCTGCGCGTCTTCAAATGCTCGTCGACCCTCGTTGCCTGTAAGACATTTTATAGAGAAGATTCTATTGGAGCATCTGCAATTTTGTGTTTGAACATAATGTGAAATTAATAAATAAACCTGTATTTTTAATAAGTTTACAACTTTCTAAAAACAAAACATTTATTGATTGAATATCAACAAAGTAACAAATAAAATATCATTAGATTAATCAACATTGGCTTGACATGCCGT
The DNA here is from genome assembly GCA_936450465.1 of Gibbula magus. Taxonomy (NCBI): domain Eukaryota; kingdom Metazoa; phylum Mollusca; class Gastropoda; order Trochida; family Trochidae; genus Gibbula; species Gibbula magus. The sequence goes on from OW388304.1 coordinate 23,788,784, forward strand.
AGCAAAGCTTTCCACACTTGTAGCTCCAAAGAACGGCTAAACTTCTCATTGTTTTTTTAATGAATGTGCTCTATATTCATTGTAAAATCTGAGGTCATCAAAATATTACCCTTAGGAATACTGGATTAAGTTATATTCATGCATTAATAATATTTGTGTAAACGGAATTTCCCTCGAATTTTGTTTCCACAAAAAATACCCTGACAGAACCCTTTCATTTTAAGCTTTATATAATCTATTAAAATCAAATGAACGACATTGAAAAGTGATAACATAAAAAGTGCTTTAAAGAACATTCTACAATAATCTTTGTTTTTGGAGCGAGATTACGCGACCTACCGAGAGAGAAGAGAGCATCCTTGGCCTTCCTGCGCACCGTGGAAGCCGCGTCAGCCTGACACACGAACACCAGCTGATCTATACTCTCCACAGCCTGCCACAACACCACATGACATTTGTTACATCAGCATTCAGTCATTACATGTTCAAAGTGATTTATTTCAATCAATGAAAACTGTTTCAGGAGATACAAATAATATGAAATTATATCAATGTGGGTTTGTATCCTGTAATTGACTCATCCCCCCAAAAAAGTAACAAGAATTTGTACTATTGCAGATTAACAAGAATTAACAATTACAGATAAACAAGAATTAACAATTACAGATAAACAAGAATTTGTACTATTGCAGATTAACAAGAATTTGTACAATTACAGATAAACAAAAATTCGTACAATTACAGATAAACAAGAATTTGTACTATTGCAGATTAACACGAATTTGTACTATTGCAGAACAAGAATTCAAAATTACAGATTAACCAGAATTTGTACCATTACAGATTAACAAGAATTTGTACCATTACAGATTAACAAGAATTTGTACAATTGCAGATTAACAAGAATTAACAATTGCAGATTAACAAGAACTTGTACTATTGCAGATTAACAAGAACTTGTACTATTGCAGATTAACAAGAATTTGTACTATTGCAGATTAACAAGAATTTGTACTATTGCAGATTAACAAGAACTTGTACTATTGCAGATTAACAAGAACTTGTACTATTGCAGATTAACAAGAACTTGTACAATTGCAGATTGACAAAAATTTGTACTATTGCAGATTAACAAGAATTTGTACTATTGCAGATTAACAAGAACTTGTACTATTGCAGATTAACAAGAACTTGTACTATTGCAGATTAACAAGAACTTGTACAATTGCAGATTGACAAAAATTTGTACTATTGCAGATTAACAAGAACTTGTACAATTGCAGATTAACAAGAACTTGTACAATTGCAGATACGGTGATCCCAAATATAACAACTTGACATTTGTTGACGATCTAAATGGCATGTATTTCTAAAGTGTTTAGGAAGTTTGAAGCTTGTAAAGCTGTATTATTGTGAATACAAGAGTGGTTAGTTACCTCTAGCACGGAGAGAGCACAGCACGCCCCTCCCCTCACGTCGGGGATCTGATCCTCCAGCCCCTCTACAAACACCACCATCGCCTGCAACACACACCAATACATGAGTACTTTCTTGTTATATTATGGTCACATCCTCATATATCATACAGAGCAAAAGTTACCTAAGGCTATCGGCAAACAATGTACTTTTGTAAACCACTATTGTAATTTCCCTAGATGTAATGTCGAGACTAAGGGAGGTAACTCTATAACTAGACAGATTCCAATTTATTTAATGGCAGAATAATAAACTTTAGACTTTACTTGTTTCATAACTACTTCAGTATCTAGTTCTTCTGGTCAGGGCTAATAATTTTCTGATTTTTTTCTTTAAATTTTAAAATCTAAATAATACAAAATAACACTTTTGGGCCGGATGGTTTTCAAGCATAGTTCATACACTGGTATAAGGTCGATAGTCACTACATGTTTTTTTTAATTTACCTCCTGATCTACTAGAATGAAAGAAATAACATTTTAAAATAATTAAATTAATAATTTCATTATTTTTTTTCAAAATGAAAAACAAATAAATTCTGAAATGAAAAGGATTTTTTGTATTCTCACCTTGTCTCTGACCTCCTTATTTCTGCTGACAGACTTTAAGTAATTCGCTGCAAGATACAACATGATGTTTAGAGGTGAACAGGTAATGGATACATCGGAGCCACTGACAACACATTATACATGAATTTATTACTCAACCGTGGTGAGATCACTCATTAGATAACAATGAGTTGGTTACACACATGTGTGCTACCACCGAGTGCTGCCGTAACGTCATAATCGGCGAGTGACGTCATAGTCACAATGTTAGCCCGCGGGACTCCAATGGCGGTGACCTTTTTGCAAGTGAGCGTCACTAAAAACATCTTTCTTGCAATTCAGCGCTATTTACATCATTGAGTAATAAATAAAATACTAAACTCAGTCCCGTTTGATAACATGTTTATGAAACTCATGAATGGCATCGGTATTTTACTCACTTTCGATTGTTAAAATACCAAACCATTCACTCATTTCATAAACATGTTATCAAACGGGACATCGTTTAGTATTCTATATGTCCAACATGGAATAAAACTCAAACACATGTATTCATCTTCAACAAATAGTAATACCACTTACACAGCAGTTTGCACGGCATACAACACATCACACAACAGTTTGGCTTACCTCCAAAAACTGGTACCTCTACGTTCAAAACATTTTGACAATAAAACAAGCTGTCGAAATTGACAAAAAGTCTGTAAAAAAAGTTGAAACAGTTGGCAGGTGAGCATCAAATCCGGCAAGTGAAATGTAATTAAACAAAGTGTTAATTAAATAAACAAAACGAGTTATCATTAGTAAATGTTCTTGAGACCATGTTCTTTGCACTGTTAGAGTTCATAAGGTTCTTTCCATGTAATAAAACAATCGTTCATCTGAATTCTCCCAGGAAATGTTCACTTCCTCTCCAGAAAAATTCCTGTTTTCGATGAGCATCCTACTGTCATCTCTGTACTTCTGGTATACACTGCATCAATATATAGATATATATCTCTGGTAAGAAGGTTTCAGCACTTAAGTTGGTTTCCAAACTCTCCAATACTGTCTAATAATCTCTGCACTGGATCTTTTCACTGTAACAGTTAGTCCTAAAGCCATCTGTACTTCCTGTCCAATCAAACGGGTGTCCAAATTAAGAGTTGAATACGTTACTGTTAAGAACCCGAGGCACAAATAATGTCCACTACGATTCACAAAATTAAATAAACAGAAGCCCTTACTTACCGGTGTGCTTACCTGACTAACTAATGCTAACTAATGCTAACCTAGACTAACTAGACTAACTAATGCTAACCTAGATTAACTAGACTAACTAATGCTAACGAGAGAAACATGCATGTTGAGATGGACTGTTGGTTGAGGACTAACCAGCTGTAATGTTGATTTCCTTGTTGTTTGCCAGGAGTAGCGTACCAACGACCTTGAGACAGGTCGGAGAAGGTATTTCCTCCTTGAGGGTCAGCACGGCCTTGATCACCATGTCTGTGTTCCCCGAACATAGCCGGTCCATCAGGCTTACTGTGGAACAAGTGCAACATCATTTTATAGACAACAATAATGAAATTTACAACTCTTAGTCTCATCCACCAAAGACGCTGGATGACAGCCCATGCCATAAGCCAATCTGGCCTTATACGAAAAGTTATAGTCACAATAAATCAAGAGGTTATGCTTTTTGAGATATCATGTATCAAAGACATTATCAGATATTGTTCCTACAACAATAACAAAGTTGCAGAAACATACTGAGGGAACAAGTAAAACATGTTGCTTGTTAGGATCGAAACTGTGGGTCCATGATCGAAGCTCCCTTAAAATACTCCTAGTCTTTAGCACTCATATTGAGGTACAATCAGCTTCAGTAGATTTGTTGACGAGGGTCTTGGTATTTTGTAGAAACAGGCCATTGACATTTAACCAATTGAAATACTTAGTGTTAAACAATGCATGATCTGACTGACTCTCAGAAATCATAACCAAGAGGTGAGGTGATTTGATTTGATTTGGGGGACAGTTTAAGCCTCAAATGTTTTTGTACACAGCACTTCAACAGCAGGTTTGTGAACTTACTTTCATGGGCAATGGAGTCGATGACCTGTAGGCTACCCTCCTTCTTGAAGAAGCTCATGAACTGCTGGAGAGTGACCACCAGCGACGGACGCAGCTTGTCAGGGTCGTACGATGGAAGATCCAAAATCTTTGCCATGATGTAAGCGAAGACTGGGGAAAGTAAACACATTATTCTTCAGCACTTTTGTGAATGACAGAGGGAGAGTAAGAGAGTATCATTGTTCAGGAATTCGGTAAGTGAGGGAATGAGAGTGATCGAATTCTTGTTTGTATAATTTTGCAATTATTTTCAGCCATTGACAATCGGAATCAAATTTAACGCTGCATGCTGACAATCTATATATCAATGTACTTGCCAGGGATTCAAAAGAGTCAACATTGTTTTCGTCTTCTCTAGTAGTTTATAAACATCAATGAAAACCTTATGTAATTTTCGACACATTAGAGTAAATTATTTCATACTTGGACATTGATTTGAACCAATATTTGAAAACATAAATTTGTTTATCTATCATTGGTTAGTTACCCGTGCTGACATGACTGGCTTAGTTACCCGACATGGATTATTTATCTTACTTTGGACAATCCTATAACAATCCATCCTGCTTATTCCGCTAGGCTACTCTAAAACCCCTTATTCTGTAAGACGTGTTTCACACGTTACTGCTAACAATAACCAGCCAATGAAATGATTTAAAATCTAGGAATTTTTGGCGGTCATCAATTTTCAAACAACAACATTTTGTTAGCTGACAATATATACCGGTAACATGCTATAAATACTGATGCGTCACCAGTCGGTAAGAGTTGGAGTGAAATCTGTCTAAACATAGAGGGGATTTGGAGTAGTCTGACGAATAAATACTCTGATGGAGCAAGATGATTGAGCCCAAAAATAAACTTTTTGACATGATCATGCTGATCCCCTCTTTGACATGTGTAAAAGTTAATTAGGTAACATTTCCAATGTCATGTATTCTTGTCACCAGAACCTGAATAGAACCAGGAAAATATTTTGTTATGAATATATATATTTATCTAAAAGGTTACACAAGCTACTTTTCTTCATCGTGATCTATTTGCTCACCTCTGGCGGGCGAGACATCAAGGTTCTCCTTGATCTTCAGTCCAAAACGCTGCTCCATGGTGTACGCCAGCTTCTCCGGATGAACGTACAGCACGTTCTGGTCCACACACGTCACCCAGAACTCCTTCAGGGCTTTGTCGTCCGTCAGCTCACTCATAACTGAGGAAAGAGTTGTGAAAATCAAATATCTGTCAAATCTTTTGTAAACTATTTAGATAGAACTCTGATGTTTAACTGTCACTGTGTATTACTTATCTATCAATTGGTTGTTATTAGTAAGAAACATCAAGGTATATATGTGTATCGTGATAAATGTGAATAATGTATTATGTAATGGTTCTAATGCCTAGTTGTGTGCGCATGTAATGTACATCCTGTTACTCGTGTTTGACCTATTCAGGAATAAACATATGAAGCTTTATCATTCTTGTCAAGCATTAGTAATAGGACGGTTATGATGGGCCATACACCTTTTGGTTGCAATTGTGTTTGTTTCTATAGTTAAAGTACATATGCTCAATGCTTAAATTACTTTAATCGAGAATACTTTTTTTTAGATATTTTTCCTCATGATTGTAAGTAACATATGTAGTAGGAGATGACTTCTATGCCTCTAGCAAAGAGTATAATGTTTTACAATAGAGGCCTACTGTGTATTCAAGAACATTAAAGACAGGTAATAATCACTAGTTTGTTAACATTCATACGTGAATCCAGAAATGTTCAAGAAGGGGGGCTTTGGAAGGGGGATTGGTGGATCACATAGAAAATGGGGATCGGCCAGTGGTTGGTTCATCTTGCATGGGGGTCTACCATATTTACCCCCTGGATCTGCCACTGAAATTAGCTTATTTACTCCTACCATTTCTAACAGTCTTGTACACAGTGAACATACCTCCATGAAGGTCCACCTCTGGGCCTTGTTTAGCTATCTTGATGAGGCCCTCGATGATAAACGCCTGTTTCTGGAGTTTGTCTAGTGCATAGAACTCTCGGCACCGCAGCGGACCAAAGTTACCCAGGCTCTGCAAAAATAGAATTTATTATATGACGAGCAATGAAATACATGGATTTATCAGTGAAACAAACTGTCTATTGGCGAATTGGCTTATGATGTCACAATGTTACTGTGGTGACGGGCTGTTCATAGCAGTCGCTCGATCTGTGTGAAAACGACCCTTTTCGGACGTGAGTGAGTGAGTTATTGTTAAACGCCGCTTCGGCAGTATTGCAGCCATTAGCGGCAACTTTTTTCGGATGTAATTACAAGGATAACATCATATAATAAATAGAATATCCGTCCATTCTTGACAAATACCATGTTTATCTCATCTCGTGAGTTAGAAAAGTTATGTATTCTCAATCTTGCTGTGTCACTCGTGAAAATATAGCCTTTCTACCTCACTCGAAGAGATAAATATGGTATTAGTCAAGAAAATATATTCTATAGATTAACATCATTAAGTCCAGCGATTCAGCAACGTGGTATATAAATTGTCAGCATGATTCAAAATAAATTCAGGCCTGTAGTTGATTCAATTTATGAAGTTGAAGGTAACAGAATATCCCAAGAGACATGAATCACAATGAGCAGTAGTTATGAGTGTTTAGCAATATCTAATTTCAATGAGATTTTTTTACCCAATAGTCAAGTAATTATATGCGTGATTCCGATTGACGTGACATCATAAAGGTTAAAATATGACATCACAATGTTACGGCCGCAATGGTTTGTGACCTACTTTCCAGTCAAATCAGCAATTATTTTACACTTAAGCTTGATTCAAATCACCAAATACAGTAAATATAAAATAAAATACTCAACTCGGTCCTATTAAATACTAAACCACTCATTTGTTAAATAAATATGGGAGAAAACATAACTTTGGTATTTGCTATGCATCACACGTTTAAAATGATGTACCCACCTCGAGGAGTCTATCACAGTATCCGAGGTGGAAGAGAAGTGCCTGATCGACCTGCTCGTTGCCGGTGGATGGAGGCACCGGGCTCGAACCCAGACTGGAGCCCAGTTGGGTGTCCTCGCTCAGTCTCTTGGCAAGGGACTCGATGCCAGAGTCCGCTGTCTTCGCTGTAGACTCGGGACTCGCCAGGATCTGGTCAATGCTGGATGTGCGACTCACTCTGCAGAAAGAAAATTTTAATCAAGAAAATGAATATATTCATTCAATATAATGATTTCAAATTATCTATGATTCAGGACTTGTGAGTCATTATGCAGTTTACCCAAAAAAAGAAGAATTACATTTAAGTTTACTTTGAACTGCTTAGAAGGTCTGAACTTCGAGTCGAGTGAGTTGTTGTTTAACGCCGCTTCGGCAGTATTGCAGCCATTAGCGGCGAGGAACTTTAAGTCGAGAGTGGAGCGATAACAAGTTTTGTATCATCTTCTTCACTTTCTAAATAAAGACATGCTTGAAAACTGTTCAAGGACTGGAACCGAAACCTTTATTCCAGAATAAGCAAGGCTCTGGCATTGAGCAGGTTGATGACTGTGGATGAGACATATCAGCTAAACACCTCATTATCCTAACTAATCATCATCTGCTACAAGGGTACTCACTCTGGACTGGGCTCGAGGTCGTCCGTGTCGTCAGCAGTGTCCTCCGTGTTGAGGAAGTCGAAAGCTTCGAGCGCACTCTCAATGGAAACGCTGATGCTGGAAGACCGAGAACTGCACCGGGAACGTTTCTGGAACATGGAGAATACAATAAGATATTGACCGAGAACTGCACGGGGAACGTTTCTTGAACATTGAGAATGACTTGATAATCTAAGAGTGAACTATCATTCAGCACCACACGGATAACATTACAGCCCATTTGTTGAAAATTACAAACCAAACTAACATGCTTCAGAAATAAGAATGAGATGATGTCTACAAAGTGGCTGAATAAGTGATCATGTAACGTTGCTTCGACACGAATTACAGTCTGCTTCAAATCCAGATGTGTCCTGAAAGCTCAGCTAAGAATGAGAATGCTACTTTTGCTTGGATTCTGATGATTTAAAGTGTGAGGACTATAATGAGTTCTTTTGATTATTACATAACATCAATTCCAAAGAAGAGGTGAGATGAGTTGAGTGTGGGTTTAACTCAGCTTTCAAGAGTATTTCACTTATATCACGGCTGCTAGTATTATGGCAGGGAGAAAGCCTGCAACACCATGTGGCTATGCATTGCTCCAAAGAAGAGATCCTCACCCTAATGAACTGCTCCAACAAGACGACAACCTCCTCCAGTTTCTGCAGCTCATTGTACTGTCCAAGGAAGTCTTCGAGGGAAGTCATCAGCACATTCAACGCCTCTTCCACACTCACCGGGTCGTCCCGATTTGTCAACGGGGTGTGTGACAACACTCCGGGCAACACTGTCTGTGGAAGAGGGGGAGCGGGGAGTGCGCTCGATAATACTGTCTGAGAGAGGCGGGATCCCTGAGTAGTTGCATTCACAAACATAGTGTTGTCCTTGCTGCGGAGGAGAGGGGAAGCCTGGTGGCTGTGGGACTCGAACGCACGGCTGGGGAGGGAGGTGGAGGACCCAAACATGTAGTAGTCGTCCTTGGTGCGGTGAAGGTGGATCGGGCTGGAGTAGCGGCGTTCCTGGGGAGACTGGAGGTCCGAGTAACTGCCAGACTGCAAGAGAGAAACATGGGGTGGGATTCAGAGATGGGGCAGTCGATTTAAGAAATAGAAGACGAGGTGGCGTGCTTTATCGTTAAATAAAACATAGCAGGGAGCATAAAACACGAAGGGCACAACAACCAGTCTTTTATTTCTTATATAAGATGACCTTAAACAGTTACTCGCTTTTATATTATTAAAAAAACATGGAGATATTTTGTTTGTAATAAATATTTTTTTTAAATATTAATGTCTCCCGTCGTAGAACACATTCGCTAGCATTGAACAATCAACATGACATAAAATATGACATCATTTGCTAAGAGACCCTCCGACAGATGTCTGAAATCACGAACATGTTTAATTGTCTCATAAAGCACGCCGTCTTTCCCATTGACCGCCTGTGTTTGATTGCTGTGGGTATCTTATATAGAGGGTTACTGAATGTTACTGGAAGCTTCTAGCAGGGAATACAGTCATGAACTGTAGAGCATATCTGCTGTATTTATAGTGTATGATTGGAGAGGGTAGCTTTCAGAATGGACTAAACGAACACTGTGATAAAAAATAGTTTGGCGGGATGTGATGTATAGTGTCTGAATGTAGCTTCTACATTACATTAGAAACAGTATTGCTATCCTACATTAATTGAGTTTTCACTGTAATCAGTTTTGTTTGATTGATTGTTTGACAAAAAGAAACCAGAAACTCACCAGTTGTCCGTTAAGAGCAAGGACAGATACAGGTCGTCTCCGAGGTGTAGTTTGTGTCCGCGCAGGAGCCTCGAAGAATGTGACAGTCTCGTCCATGCCATCCAGGGGGCTGCAATAGACACATTGGGTTATTGCATCCATCAAACATATATAATATATGATACAGGGGAGTTCCCATAATTGATGTTCGTGTAGGATGTTCTAAAATAAACCTTAAAACAGTGTTTCTGACCATTATCGCTAACCTGTTGATTGTGAGCCACCAAATATTCCTCGGGAGGCAATGTTAGGCAGGTCACACATTAACACATTTTCCCCTCTTTAAATGAACCCCTCAGAATGGTTGTATTCAACAAGTAACGACAAGAGTAAAGAAATGTAGACTGAGGTGAGTTGGGGTTTAACGCTTTCAAGAGTTTTTAACTTATATCACGGCTGCTAGTATTATGGCAGGGAGAAAGCCTTCAACACCATGTGGCTATGCATTGCGATGAAACATGCTAGCATCGGCTCGAACCAGCAAACCATGGGAGGTACCACCCTGGAATTCACTGTAACATCAAACTTGCTGCATGTAGAACAGTTCTCTACTCCAGACAAAGTTGCCGTGCTGCAGGATTAGAACCCAGGACCTCTTCATCCAAAGCAAACTCGCTAACCACTGAGCTATCCCACCTCCGAACACCCATCTTATTGAAAGGTTTTGCATGTCAATTTGATGGACTCCCACGTTGTACCTCCCACCCCTCCTTTCAATGAGTGACCCCCCCCCCCCTTTCAAAATTCCTAGATACGTCACTGAAAAATGCATTTAGTTATTTTCAAATTGACACTTTGCAAGATGATGACAATTAAAGCTGAGAGTTGTTCATGATAATGTTCATTACAGTTAAGTGTCAAAGTTCCCCCCCTCTAGAATGATTAAGTTGAACTCACTTCCAGGTGATGACGATACTCAGTTTGAGAGAGCCGTTGAAGTTGATGCTGACAGTCATGAGTTGAGGGTTGGCGGAGAACAGATCCTTGATCTCGCAGTTCTTCTGTCCCAGCAGCACGCTCTTGAAGCTCCGCACCTCCACCGCCTGACAACACAAGATCAATATCATTCTCAGTTGTGCTATGTCCACCAACTATCGTCCAGAACAGAGATTTTCTAGCTCGATCTCCTTGCTGTATGACCCTATTTTAGCAGTAACAAAGCTATGAAAATTAAGACCTTCAAATACAGAAATCTTAGATCAAAACTTCTTCAGTTTCAGCTTTGTTCCTCCACTCCCTGCCAACAGAGAATCAAGAAATCATTAATGTTGTGTTTTTTCTTTCTCCATAAGGGATTCGATCTGCTTCACTATAGAGCCACTTTACTACTCTTGACCCTTGAATGACTGCCAACAATACAAGGTGTTTAAATACGTACGAGGGATAATTTTAGAGGACTAACACATCTCAGATCCACTAAGTCCAGTGGGATCTTCACCTAGCTGACAACACCAAATCAATAGGGCCAGTATTTTTTTAGTCTGTATTGTCCTTTTTGGATTCAGCATTGTCAAATTACTTGACAACCTTTGGCAACTTTCCAGATGAGAATTGTAGCATTAACTTTAACAGCTTTAACAGAGTTACTCCCCTTTCATAGAATCATTTTGCTGTACATGTATATAACCCAATACTCTGTTCATTACCACAAGTGTAGGGAATTGCAGAAAACAAGCTCTTTCTGAAAGATTTAACAGAACTAAAGCCAATGTAAAGGTTTTATTTTTCAAAAAGATTTCGACCTACATTTATTTGACTATATACATTACCAGGTATCATAATTTTGGTACAAATATATTCTAATATAAATCATGATAAGGAATGTAAAAGGAGCTATTTCTGAACACCTTAAATAACTTTGATAAAAAATTTGAATTAACTGGTCAAGAGATATTTCAGGAGTTATTTAGAGTTACTTCCCTTTACATAGTTATTAACATCATGGTGCAAAAATCAATACTAAATCCCCCCTTTCCCAAAATGTTGATTGACTGATTTAGATAGGGTCACTCATGTTGATACCGACTTGAAACAGATTCACTTTTTGAAATTCATTGCCAAGAAGACTTAAGATAAAATCTACTTCCTTTGGGCGAAGATCATTTTTCCAATAAACAATGAATAACACTAATATTGAATAAAAGGTACTTCAAAATTGTCGATATTCAGCATATAAGAAAACCTCTTAATGCAATACCTAATAGGTGCATGCATCAGGGTAGTTGTATTGATCACCTGATTGTATACACAGCTTTTGTTACATATTGAATTGAAAGACATCAAATAGAAAAATAATAGTTGTGCCCAGATGAGAAAACAATAAGTGGTCAAATTTCAAATCATGACACAGCGATGAGTAACAATTAAAACCTTCATTGATACGAGGCAAAACCTGCTTAGAAAATCAGGGGATTGTTGTAGGCTTGATACAAATACCCTGATGGAGCAGCATGTTCATTACAGCAAATTTGAGGATTTATTCGGTACAGCACTTGATGAAGCTGAAAATTAGATACTTGAACATGTTCAGACGAATGAATAAATTTAGTAATCATCTTTATCAGTACTCACCTTTAAACTGAGAACTTCTCCGACCAGAGCTTTAAACACAAACTCTGGCTGATCCCACTTCTGTGTATTGTTCTTCTCAATACGTCCCCTTGTCTTCCACTTCTGGGGTCCATGGCGGATAGACACCTCAAACACATCACCGGGACAGAGTCGCGCAAACCCTGCCATTCCTGGAGTACAAATATACACTGTGAGATTTGGGGGTTAAAGTGTTATAGGATGAGATAGTTACAGCTTAATGCTTTGGAGAATATTTGTATTTATGGAAAGAAAAAGCGTGCACTCCATCGCGTGTGCTGTATGCAGGGATCACATTTACTGCATCCCCTTGTGTTTGAAATGATGGATGAACACTACTGCATGAAACTCCTTTCCCTTCCATGTCATCTTGAAACCATAATGGTATATTGATACTTCAGCTGGGATAATGTGCATAGCCCAACTCATCACCGGCCTGGTTTAACTTTATATGAAATACATTTACTTTACTGGCAGTACAGGGCTCTTGGTTAGAATACCAACCATCCATTCTCCAAATGCGTGAACATTTTTAGCGGGGTAATAACAATGAAACAGTAAGAGTAAAAAAGAGTATAGGACTCCTACCCTTGAGCTTGCAGTGGAAGGTTCCTAACATGTTTTCAAGCTGGGCTTCTATTGCACATAACGTCTGGAAAGAAAATCAAAATTGGTAAGAGTGATATCAATTATGTCTTGAAAAGATGTCTTATTAACTTGTCTACAACATTACAGCTTCTAACAATAACAGTTCAAAGTAAGAAAAATCTTTTTCATTTAAACTTGACTTCAGAATTTGTAAATGATTGTTTCAGAAGATACTAATCAACGAGGTTCATAAATCATAAAAGTTTATATTATGATATAACAAATACAAAAGCCTTGACATTATCTTTATTAGCTAGTTTGTCAAAAATATTCAAAATTCTTATCTCATGTTATGTACCCAGAATAAGGCCTCTTAATATCAACAAATGCAAACAATTACTTAATAATATCAAATGTAAACAATTTTAGCAATTTCAATGCCTCAAATCAAGTATGTAATTATAACTCAAGAAAACATTAGTGTTTATCATACAACTAAATCTCTATGTTCCACAAACCTGTGAACACTCTTTGTATCCGTATTTAACATTGGTGAGAGACTGTTTCCGGTTGCCAGGGGATGTTGTGAAGGCTCGAGCCATCGTTCTCGCTCCTGTTGTACACAAACAAGAAAGATATATAAGTATTTCAATTTTACTAAATGTATTATTTTCTTGTTCAATTCCTTTGTCAACAATCAATTGCTTACTACAGTGTCTACATGTACTAATTGATCGACGCATCATTGATCAAGTCAAGCCAGGCGTATTAAAATCTTGAAGAGATTTTATGACACTTCCCTTATGTTTCGGTACTGTTTGCAGCAAGAGTTTTTTCTTATGTATACAAATCTAACAAGTTGCCAAACACAAATGTTCAAAACAATTGAGTTTCATTCTAGGGGTCGTCTTTTTCAGGGGTCGAAATTAGCCTTATTAAATTATCGATTTAAAGATCCTTTTTGGGCTGTCAATCAATCACCGATTATACAATTTTTCATCAATTAAAATATTAGAATAAAATTTCTTCAAAAAACATCCTGTATGAATATAGAATTGAAAATGCTTTTTTGTAAATAAGACAACATACTGAAGTTAACTTCATGGATTCTTTAATAACTTCTTATCAATTAATAATCAATAATCGATTGATGGATGGCCTAAATAATCCATTAAACTTTTGAAGATCAAGTTACTGATAATAGTTTAGTATACACATCATTCTTACCCTCTCGAAGCTGTTGATGAACGAGGTAGCATTCATGTAGCTCATCGATCTGAAAAACATAACATTATTTCATGTAAATATTTCAAATTATTACATTTATATAACTCAAATTTTCTTCTTCTAATTATTGTATTGAGGTATTCAAAATATTTAATTTGTTGATTTAAAATTCTTGAAAAATAATTTTTAATTTATTTGTTTCAAAGTTGTTTTTTTCTGTTTCTCTGTACATCTCTCCTGAGGTCAAGGGTTAAGGCAACCAAATCCAGAGGGAATGTTTTAACCCAATAATTATATTTATTTGTTAAAGTCCTTAAAAATAACCATGTAAAATTAATTTTCGACTGTCATGGATAAGGGTAATGTGTGGTTCACTATGACAAGTTCACTTACATCAACTGTGGCGGTATTGCAAAAAGACATATACAGTCAAGCCGCGATAATCCAGCCTCCGATAATCCGAATCTCGTAGTTTCCCAACGGTAGGAAGATGTAACCAAACTAATCTCTTTAGTAGTCCTCAGTACTCAGTAGTCTGAACATTTCACTATCCGATGAAAAACGGAAGCGTTCGGATTATCGAGGCCTGACTGTACTTGAATATATCAAACTCATTACCTATAATATCTATATTATATTACAGTTTATCTATATTACATGTCTATCGAAGAAATCAGAATCAAATAAGCTAGAGATTTATTACTAATATTTTCAAGCACCAACCTTAGACAAATGGAATTCCAGTTTCTTGAGATACCTCTCAGCCGCCTTGATTTGCTGTAAGAAGAGAAATAGACATGAACTCAAATGTTTTACTAATACTATAACATATAATGATAATAATAATTTGTGACATAACAATCAATCAAATAATCAATTTATTAGTTGTCAATCAATTATTGATCACAAAAATTCCTGTCAATTATTAAACTTTCATTCAAATGCATAAAAAATCATTCTTGATAAGGTGTACATAATGGAAAATTATAAAATGAAAATGAAATATGGTAATGAGATAGAACTATTTAACAGTTAATTATTGATGATAGATTAGTGGATAGCCTCACAATAATTGCTCTATATTATATTTAAGGTGTTTGAATATATCATTTTTCCTTTATCAATCATAAAGTCTGAACTGAAGTGTTGGAGAAATAGACATTATCATATTTGAATATGATCTGTCAACCAAAAACCATCTGATTTCAAAATAATCTTTACTTTTTGTATGTGTTGGTTCAAAAGAATGACAAGAAATCATTAATCATAAAATATGTTTTCAAAATTATGAGATGGCATTGAAAAACTAAAAAAGATTTTTTTGGCAAAACTAGCAAAAAAATAAAGAACTATGAGGCTACATGCATTTTGGCTGAACATTAACTATGCAGAACAAATTTAAACATTTTCGCATTTGATCTACTTTATTTTAAAATATAAAATAAGTTAGTCAGATTTATCTGATCAAAAACAACACTGATACTTTATATGGGTACTGAAGAAAAGATTGTGGAGATGAAATCAGACAAATGCATAATTTGTATCTAATGAAATATTCCCTTGAATAATTCCCTTGCTTAATCAGTAAACTCCTTTTTACGAGGAAGCGATTAAACTGTCATAAAAGAAAATCTGTTGAAAAGAGAAATGTAAGCATCTATTATTTATATTGACAGAAAGACAATTCACAAATACGTACTACATATTTTGCAATAACGACAAAAGTTCCGGATAACAACAAATCATCTGCATAACAACATATTTTGTATTCATTACAAGAAAGGGCAACACCTATAGTTGTCAATCATGTTCTCAAGCTAAATATTAATTTCAATATTCAAAATGAGAGAGAGGAGGATGTTTAAATACAATAATTACATATCTAATCAAATAATTATCAAGTTCATAAATGAGATGAAGATACTACCAAGAGTTTGTTTGGTTCATTGTAAAATTTTCCTAATGCAAAATGTACAGTAGAACACGGATATAGCGAACACAGATATAGCAAACCATCGGATATAGCGAACACATTTATAAGTCCCGTCAAAAGCCCTATATAATGAATCAAACATGAGTAGCAAACAGCGGATATAGCGAACTGAAATCTTTGGTCCCTTGGAGTTCGTTATATCCGTGTTCTACTGAAGATACTTTTGTAATTAACAAAGAAAAGAACTCAAGATATAACAGTACATTGACACTTCAAAAAGTTTGTTTGAATCGGCAATCACTATCTCAATTCAAAGGGAACTCTTATTCTGCTGAATAAATTAGTGCAAAACCATTCAGATTTGCCAATTTACAGGACTCACAAATCACTAAGAGAATGATTCGGGATGCTCAATGGCAAAAGGGTAGGCTACCCCGGAATAATCGGTGATGTTAATATTCCTTATACAAGGTGATAATTTCTATTTACGTACTTAAATCAAATACTGATTCATTTTCTAAATTGATATATTTTAACATTTTAAGATTTGAATCAAGTAAGTTAGTTCGATCCTGATAAAGTAGAGAATGACAAGTAACAACTTTTAGCCACTGTTTGACAGTGCAAGATTGACTGACAGATTTCAACTGTGACACAAACAACAAACGGTGCATACAACTCAAACACGGGTCAAACATGGTGCAGGAAAATCAAACATTTCACAGTTGAGAAGAATTATCAAACAATTTCAACAGACAAGTAGCAATATGAGAGAGGAATTGTATACAGAAAGAGTCAATTAATGAAGTAAGTTTATATTAGATTTGACAAATTGTTAGGTTACGGAGAACAAGTTTTATGGATAGTCAACTTCTTTATTGTAATAGATTTGTTGAAAGGACTTGAATGATAACAGTGCTTATATCTGCATTGAACCATCACATCTATTGCAATAAAGAAGTTGACTATCCATAGAACGTGTTCTCCTTCATCATACCAGCTTCTAAAATAACTATCAAAGAAAATGGTAGGGTAACTGACAGTAACAGTATTTAAAAAAAACAAGTTCAAGTCTCAAGAAGCAATACAGAAGAAGACTAGCTTTAGAAATTTGGACAAAATGGTTATAAATCTGTCAATAACTCTTAAAACTTCAGACTGGAATGAATAATATGGGACTATCTACAGATTGTTAAAATTCTAAGTTGTAAGATGTAATTTTGTGGAATAAAATCATAAATCTTTTAAAACACACCTTGCTGAAGAATTTAAACTTGTCAAAATTTTAACAAACAAGCAATTGTTACTTAGGTGACATGATCCACAAAAATATAACAATCCTTAACAACTAATAATTCAAAGTTTAAGCCCTAGATATTGGAAGATCTCTTGGTGCTACGACAGTAGTAGGTACCAAACATTCACAAGTCTCTTGACTATCTTAGCAGTAGTAGAGTGAGAAATAGACTCAGATTCTAATCACAAGTTTTCTTTTTCTGCAATAAATCTGTTAAATTGAAAGATTTTGTTAAGTTTGAAACGTTTTGTAAAGTCTAGACATGCAATGAACTATATTAAAGTAGTCTACAACATGCATGCATCAATCAATCTGTTGAGGTTCATGACTATGTTTACCTTGTCCGTCTCGTGCAGTTTACCCTAGAACACCAAACATGGACCATACATACAGGCTATATATCTGAATACATTGTAACTCTTAGTGGCTGCATTGCATGTAACGGTTTTAACTATATAGAGATTATTACCCGAAGAAGTGGTCATATGACTTTTACGAAACGAGTGTGAATTTTTTTATTGATCATGCGAAAGCGATTTATACATAACTTTGCACGAGTTATGAAAAAGCCATATGACAAACTTTCGAGTGTTATAATTTCTTTATTAGCCATTCTATTCCATTTTATTCCCGTAAAATTGGTCAGGAAACCACCCACTTCTCTTGCGACGGCAAGCTACAGTGAGGTCACAATTGTTTTATGATGTCACAGAGGGCAAAATATGGCAAGTCGTGGTGAAACAATGATTGCAAGGCAAACATGATTTATGCACATGTGCCCATATCAATTATATTAACTTGTTTATTTTCAACCATTTGGGTAATAAATACAGATTACATATTTGTTAGTGGTTCAACACATTGCCTCTTTACATTTAAGATTTTAAATTTTTGTAAAGCTAAATTACAATAATGATTCAGGGGGAAATTAATGTTACAGGTCACTTTTTACATTTCAGGAAACTTTTCCGGAAAATTGTTAAAAGGTCACTTTTTACATTTACGGAAACGTTTTCCAGACATGTTTCCAGTCTTGACAAATTTATTCAGAAAAAGTGCCTAAGGTTAGAAAACCAGATCATTTAGATGGTGAACATAAATAAAATTGTTATATTTGAGATATTGACAGAAGTACAAGAAGTTGTGATATTGCAGATAGTATAATCTGAAACATAACAATATACAAGTCTAATGGTCATGCGATCAATTTCATATATTATTTTGGGATGAAATAGTGATGAATATTTATCACTGCAAATAATCCCGATAAGAATTGTTTCTTGTCACATAAACACACATGTGAGAATAAAAATTTACATAGAAGGTAGGGATATGTGAAATATTTAAAAATAACTTCCAGCTTAGATTTGATGACCCTGATATTTTTACACAAATAACTATTGCAATTTTATCAATATGAATTCATCTGATCACTGATGAATTCATTCTTGTATGAAGTTCTCCATAACGAAATATGCCAGGAGCACACAGATTTTATCAGATTTTACGGACAAACAAATAATCACTTGGAAGAACATGTGAGAAAATTCATAATTCATACCGAGTAGTTTTCTTACACCAAAGAAATCAATATATGTTGCTAATATTTACATGACACAAGGTATGGTGCGAATGACGTTGGGAAGAATTAACAACACGGAACTACGTCCTGGTAGGAAATAGAAACAAGTTGTGCACATAGTGGTCGATAAAGTTATTCCTTCTTTACTTTCATCTCTTCCCATAATTCCCTGCGGTAAAGATGCGACTTAACGTTGACCTTCTAAACATAGACGTCGTAAGGTTACGATAACCGTCCGGCCTAGGCAGAGGGTTGTATTTACCCGCTGTGTCTTGAGACACTTTCGTCTTTCGATCGTCAACCTTTAAACTGACATTTTTGTCCTTCTACAAATATGACAAGACATTTTTTGACGAAACATCTAAGTGAGAGACTTTTATCCAAGGCGTGATGAAAAATTCATCCCTTAAAATCGAACCTTAAAATTAGCGATGTTTCTTTAACAAGTCACAACATAGTTCTTCTCCACAGCAAGAATTCTCAAACTGTAAAAGTTTACTTTGCAAATTACGCGAGTTCATTTGTGAAAATAAGAAAGATCGAATTATTTACACGTAAAGGTTCTGAGAGGTTTGTGCTATGAATTAAGATAATGTTTGTGATATGTTTTATGAAGGGATTATTTACGTATTAAAGCGTTTCACAAGATCACCCAAATCAATCTCAGAAAATCAAATAATCATAAAAGATAATACATTTCGTAAATAAGACACTCACACCTATATGTGTGTTCTAAAAGTAACATCATAATCTTGTAGCAAGCCGTTCGTACTGAAATAAAGTGATCTCACGGAAAGGTAAATAAGTGTTACCAATGGCTAGATTATACTCCTCCAACAATAGAGTTCTAAATCGAATGTACAATGGTTCGGTTAAGCCATGCATTGCCCTTCAAGTGGCCATTTTGTTCACATTAAAATGGTCACTCGAAAGTAGTTCAAGTGATCTGACTGATGTAGCGATACCTAAACACTCAGAGTAAAATTTTAATTTTGGCACCATGATGGAATGGTCATTCATCTTGCTGTCTGAATTCTCAAATTTGCATCAGACCTACAAATCTACCTCTCACACTGAAGAGTTTCACAACACTCTCGCACAATTTTCTTCCAGAACAGTTTATCGGGTCATGTAATGAGATGATTTACCCTCTAACGTAACAAAATATTCTATATATATAAATTTTAATAAATGAAAAAATTTTAGAATTTTTTTTTTACAAAAAACATGCTACAGCGCCTTTAAATTAAAGGTTGAATATCAAAAAGCTAACTATTGCCAAAACATTTTGCTTAATTCCAATATACAGTTACTTCACTGAGAAAATAAGATCAAAATAATTTTAAAAATTACTAATTCTTTAAATAAATTGAAATGATAATAATTTTAACTGTCCATTTTTACCAAAAACATGAATATTATTACTTTTTTAGTAATTTCAAAATTCAACACGGATAATTGAAAATAACGGTATGTCAATTTCAATTGTTTTGAAAAATTAGTAAATATTCTAAATTCATTATCATACCATAATAAGATTATTCTATACTGATTTCAACAATTAAACAATATATATGAATATATGGTAAGGTAACCATGCACGCTATTGATTTCAGTTCTGACATGCATGGGTTGAAATGAATACTGTATCTACTGAATTAGTTAACTCATACTTTCACCAAGCAGTAAAGAAATAAATTGATTACAGTTTTCGGTACTTGTGGTGAGGTGAGATGATTTGAGGTTTAATGCCGCTTTAAAAAATATTTCACTTTCATCATGGATTTTAGTATTATTGCAAGGAGAAATAACACAACACCATTGTGGCTATGCATTACGGTGAAACTTGCAAGCATCGGCTGGAACTGGTGAACCATTGTGGCACTTTGCTGATACAAACTGCAGCATTTGAATTAAAACTAATACTTAAGAACAAGGTCTCATTGGACTGAGACTTAATTTCTCGAAGGTAGCTTTAGTTAAACATTAAAAGATGGAACTAAGGTTGATCTCAAGGTTAAGGTAGTTTTGTGCAGAGCCAGGTTCAAATCCAGACCTCTTGGTGAGAAGTCGAAAGTGTTAACTACTGCCCCAATTTTTACATACATAATGAGTGAGTTATTGTTCAACGCCGCTTCGGCAGCATTGCAGCCATTAGCGGCGACGTACATATATACAGTAAGATTAAAGATTTGCATGTTTTATGCATATCCTAAGATTTTTAGATTGTTAGATTTTAATTGAGTAATCAACCTTGCATATATACCATATTCTATTGATGGAATTCTATAGCAAGATCTATATGCCATATTCTCTCAGGTATAAGAGCCTTTCTGAGGGTTAATTGTCCTGGTTGGGGTTATTCTCAGGTTATAGCCCACCCCCAATTTTTATGTTCCATGGTCATACATTACATAAATCTATGATATTATTTTAAGTTTAAATGTCAAAAACCTACATAAAACCTACTCTGACTGTCTGACAGTCTCCGTTATGAATTTTCATCTGAGTTGAGGTCTCTCCCATCTAAAAAAAAAAGCCCATCCCCATGTTTTCAAGATGTTTGTTTGCCGTGGTCTTATACCCAAGAGAGCATGGTAACATAAGATATAAGTATAAACTGTGTATAGTAGGATCCCCCTGGATCGTAAACAGTGAGTTGTATAAAGCAGTACACACCTGTGCTGTGGAAGTGTTAGCGTCCCCGGCCTGTAGCTGCAGCACATCCTCCTGGGTAGCTCGGATGAACTCCCTGGAACATAAACATAGGTACAGGTATTATCGATCTTTATGGAACCATATTGCGGTACACATTTATCATAATTCAGCTGCATAGCGTATCATACCATTTAAAGCTTCATAGGTTTATCCGGTAATTTTAATAGGGGTAAAACATATTGCGGTACACATCTATCATAATTAATTTGCATAGCGTATCATAGCATTTAAAGCTTCAAAGGTTGATCCAGTAATTTCAAAAGGGGTTGTGGAGGTTCACCTTTGGGGTCATTTTACATTTACAATTATTTGACATGCACAATTTTCAATGGGGGGGGGGGGGGGGGGGGGATTGGTTAGGGGGAGTATCAGGGGGATCAGTCACTGGGCATTACATGGTAAATTTTTTCAAAGGCTTTTGGTGGTAGATCGTTGGATTCAAATAGGCATATGGGAGCCATAGGGTTACTGTTACAGTTTTGGATATGTCTTTCAAAAACCAAAATATCTGAAGATTGCATTCAGAGTTATTTTTCAATATTGAATATCTCTGTAAACCCCTGAACTTTGGCCTAATCCTGAATTTTATATGGTTGAAACCAAGATAGTTTGAGATGAGCATCACAAGCTTATATCTGCCTGATGAGAAAATAAAGTTGACAATATCCCTATCCCATATATATCTAAGTTTATTGTATTCCAATGAGTGAACCCGCCGCTATATTCTATTTCATCTATTTCTAATTTAATTGATTCGGTCAAAAGAAATCGTTTTGATTTGACCAAATAAGCTAATCAAAAGATTATCCAATATAACAATATATGCAGCTCCTTCAGTTCACATATTGAAGAAAACCTTTGAAGGGAGCTTGAAAATAACCTGAAGTTGAAGAAAGTTGACCAGTATAGGCACATGAGTAACGGGCAGTGATTAATCTACAAATATGACTTTTAGAGTACAGGGACTCACTATCACAAGCTTTTCTGAGTCCCAGAAAATATAAGCGAGTCCCTCCATAGTAATCTTATTAGTATAAATAAAAACCTTGCATCTCAGGGACTCACAGTTTAAATTTCTATGAGTCCTTTTCAAATTTTGTGAGTAAATGAAGCAGGACTCGCAGGAAAATTTATCCCTGAACAGGTGACAAACAAATTGAAAAGTAGTTCAGTTTATTGGGTGCAGCAATTCTGGAAAAGTAGTAGGAATTGTGAAAAGTTTATTGATGACAGAAGCCGGATGAGGGACAATGCCAAAAGCTCATCTGAGATATACACTAACTAACATCAAATAACCGCTTCTCAAATTAAAACCCAAGTCACAGTCCCACTGGCCTCATTCTAATACCCTTTCATTAAACTAAACATTCCAAGAGTGATAAAAATATTGAAACTCATGAATTGTGCATTTAAACTTAACCCCACCAAGCATCTTCTTGGTCCCTGAACGACATCTTTCCACATTAATGTCTCCATGATTGATCAGAACGGTCTTCTGACGTTCCAAGACACGTCTGCCTTCATCACTACAGAACCCTAAAGTTTCTTTCTTTAAACCAAAACTTATGTTGTCATGGTCTTATTCCTTTCTATCACACCCATATCTACAATATCTCAGCTATGCACCCATATTACACAAAGGGGCTTAACTCTGAACCCATGTTTTCTATATATACTGTACAGCAAAAGAAACACGAGTTTTAATGATTGTAGTTTCTGTTTGCATATCAGCCCATGATTTGTCATATCATTAGTAAATATCAGAGAACATGTGGAGCTATTGGTACTGTAGAGTACAGATGGATACCATTGCAAAGTCAAAGGGTATCAGTTCGCAAAAATGCACGTCACATGTTGTCATGGTAACATCATCTGCATGAGGCTGGCAAATTTCAAATTACTTGTGTTGTAATCAAAGACTTGCTCTGTGAAAAGAAACCCAAATTGTGACTCCAGCCTCAATGTTTAGGAAATTAATGCTTGGCAAAAAAAAAGCTAAATTTTCAGAATATTGGCCGATTGCATGCTGAAAAGTTTACAAGGGCTGTAAATGTACTTGTAACACCTTAATGATGAAAAAGAATGCAATACCTTTAAGTTTTACCAGAATGAAACCCATAGAACCATTCTGATGTCATAATGTCAAATCAATATCAGCAACAACTTCATGGGAATGTTTGCACAAGTTCCAATTTAAAAGCACATTGGGCCCTTCATCATCTGAACAGGAATGTGGCTGTTTTCCCACAGAATGACTATGGCACAAGATAATGCTCTGCAGAAGTTCTACACAAGTATTGACTTTTCATTAAGTCTGCATGTTGTTCAACACATTATTAACATTATGTCAACAAAATTTGAATGCGATATTATATATTATATATGATATCATATTATAAATTTGCTCAATACGGTGTTATCAGTAATTACGAAATTGTTACAGTGAACTCTCGTTTCTTTTGCTGTTCGGTATATATGAAGGTATATACTCAGTTATGTTCATTTACACAAGGAGATAAAATTCAAGACAATATTCTAGCTCTGCACCCATTCTACATTTCCTTTTGGAAACGTATGCTTATTTCAATCTTGATACTAAAAGTACACTGTTATCAAATAGGTGATTCACAAATTTATGTATCACCTGCAACATATTAGTGTTGCAATCAACACTGACTCATTGTTTTTCAAGGCATATTGAAAATCATTTTAACAGATCTGTGTAACCATTGATGCCTTCAAGACCATTGGGTTTTACTGTCCGAAGTTACATCAGATAGGTCACCATTGGAGATCTCTTATTCTGGAACCATTCTGCATTCGGCATCAGTATCTTCGGTCTAACCACACAACAAGTTGATCTTGAGATAATGTCCTCTAGCTCTTCACCAAGTCTATACGAGAGGAGACGTTCTAAGTTCTACACAAATGCACACCTATCCGCGACCAGGCCAGCCCTCATTCCTCACCCTGCTACAAGATTGATCTACCAACACTCCGATTCATCCTTTTGTCATTAGAATTTCAAGGACAAGAATTTCCTGTGATTGTAAGAAATTGTTCAATTTGTAGAGACAACAGAGAGAAATGCATCTGCTGCACATACCAAGATGTTTCTCATCGTTGATGTCTTGCTAACGAAAGTTGGGACCTTGAGCTATAGCTGGAACACCCAGGTGACACCTCTAAAGAGGGACATCGATCAGACCATGCTTGTAAATCTTGAATTGTTACTGAAAAAACTTTATCCTCTCTCTTCAGCAGTAGGCAGCTTTAGCAGACTAATTCATAGGGCAGGGCGATAAAACTGGTATATCAGTAAACAGGGCAGGGTGATATAACTGGTATATCAGTAAATAGGGCAGGGTGATATAACTGGTATATCAGTAAACAGGGCAGGGTGATATAACTGGTATATCAGTAAATAGGGCAGGGCGATAAAACTGGTATATCAGTAAACAGGGCAGGGTGATATAACTGGTATATCAGTAAATAGGGCAGGGCAATGTAACTGGTATATCAGTAAACAGGGCAGGGTGATGTAACTGGTATATCAGTAAATAGGGCAGGGCAATGTAACTGCTAATCAGTAAATAGGGCAGGGCAATGTAACTGGTATATCAATCAGGGCAGGGTGATATAACTGGTATATCAGTAAATAGGGAAATATAATTGTACTGGTATATATCTGCATATACCGGTAAATAGAACTTTAAATATTACTGGTATATCGGTATGTAGTGCTAAAGATTGTGCAATACAATTATTGCAATATGTTTTTTTCCTTCAGCAATATAACTCAGCTTATTCACTGGGGAAAAGTGTGGAAAAGTTGAAGACAAATTTCAGGATTTCATAATTCATATGAGTATCCTTTTTATACCATATATTTGTTTTAAAAAACACATTCATGCATTCATCAATTAGTTGAAAATGATTTACTGTGGATACCCTATTCAGGTGACGTTAAACAATAACTCACTCACTCAGGTGACTCAAACTAGTCCCACCCAACCCTTTGTTGAGCTATTAATTGAAACAGCCGAACCCCTTTCGGATCGTGACGGCATGGAACTCTTCTGGACAATAGAAGTAAGTACTTAGGTGATCAGATATTCCATAGAGAAGTATTACAATGTTTGAACTCTCAAAATTATTCATTTCCAAACGTATCACAGACTAATGAACTGAGATACTAGTCGCAAATTAAATATATTTGCAAAAATATTTGTTAATTTCTCGAATGAAATATGATACTACAAGAGGGATACTGACTAATGACTTGATTTCATGTAGAAGATGATTAGGAAATCTCTGTTTACAGTAACTATAACCCTAATTCTACAAGCCCAGAGGCGTAGCCATTGCTCATTGACAATAACACGGACGTATATAATGAGTCACCGGCTAAATACGGATAATGCTGTAAGGAGTTCCTGCTTCAACAACTCTGTCATATCTTCCGGCATAACAAAAACAAACAAATACTTAGTGCAACAATCTGTTATTACCCTCCATGTATTACATAAATAACTGTGCTTTATGAACTTATGGAGGAAGTGTCTATATAGGCTTTGTGGGTAGTTATTGTTGTTTAATGATGATTACATAGATGCCTCTCTCTCTCATCATAGGATGTAAACACATTCTGGCTCAGAAATGATTCCTGATTATTTTTTGCCAAATAATATAAATTATATATATAAAAATTTACAAAAGGATTGGCTGAATAATGATAATGATGAATAATCCAAGGCAGTAACATCTCTTTGTGTTTCCTTATATAAGTTGAGATAGCTTTGTGTATTTTTTGCCAAATATATTGACATATAAACTTGATAAGCTGAAGGATATGAATTCAGAGTGAGTTATTATTATTTAACGCTGCTTCGGCAGTATCGTAGCCAGAAATCAGAAATTCTAATGACTTCTCTTATGATATTGGAATGAACTAACCCTTAACCACAATAAATCATTCAAATTACTTGTTGGGTAACTGTAGAATGAAGGGAGCAAATTTCAATAAATGTGTGGAGTTGCTGAGCTCTTTATAGGAGGCAACATTTCAAAGATTAAAGGACTCTTTATGGAACTATTTAATCACACCTCCATATCAAGTTGAGGTCTGAAATCAATGTTTGGACTCTGTAACAGAAATAACTTTTTCTTTGCAGTCACCCTTTAAGCTAAGATGGCACATTGTGTTCTTTTGCCGTGTTCTAAAATTAACACATTAAAGGCACAAGACTTTGAAGCATGCACATTGGAGCCATTATCATCGTATCCAAATTTGAAACATTACTCTTTTTTGTTCTCGGGTCGTTGCATCGGACATTTTTGTTGACTGATGATGAACCTGAGAAATTTTGTATGCTTGGCCTAGTACCAAGTTCAAGGTTGGGTCAGGCATGCCTTTAAGTGACAAAATCACAACGCTTAGCAGCTTAACAATTATTGACTTTAGAGGAAGGGAATGGACAGTAAGACTTTAAGGGACACACATGGATTGGAGGGGGCACACATAAGGTACAGCCCAGACAACAAATCGACCCCTACCTGATTCCCTTTTTCATGCTTTCAAACATCAGGAGGGCTCGGTTAGGTCGCGGAATTTTGGGGATTTTCGGCGACTTGCGAAAATTGAAGGCCGATCCACTCCTTGTGTTGTGTTGCGGCCTCGTGTAGAGTCGTGGACTACGGCGAATCGTGTCGCCGAGAACCGACGTCGACGAGGAAGAGGAAGAATGGGATCGCACAGACATCCCGCCGAAGGATTGACTCCGGGCTACTGGTATAGAGACCCGTGGGCTAGTCGCAGGGTGCTCCTGCTTCAGCGACATCTTGTCTTCATGTCGGGACGTCGGTGGGGTCTTGCGAGTCATTGAGGACGTCGGATCTGAAATCATCAAGTTTTTTTATTAGATTTGTTTGTTTTAATATTGTTTTGCATATATTGGTGGTTTTGTCTAAAATGCCAAAATCACATTTTCATAATGTCTGCATGTCAAGCTTATTGTACTCAGTGCCTACTGAATAAATCTAGAGGTTACACACATTGAGACGAAGCTTGTCCTCGGTTAGTGAGGTCAAAACCTCAAGCAGCTGGGCAAACCATACCACTTGCAGCTGGGAGATAGGTAGACAAATTTTAGTCTTTAGAATTTTTCAAATTATTGTCTACCTTCATCTTCATGATTATATCTTCTTTTATAATTTTAGTGAGTGAGTGAGTTATTGATTAACGCCGCTTCGGCAGTATTGCAGCCATTAGCGGCGATTTATAATTTTATTCGATATGTGTATTCAGTTTATCTAGACTTGTCGAATAAGGATCTAGACTCTATTAAAGGCTCTTATTTTTATAACACAGTCATTGGGCAGCACTAGGAGAAAGTCTTCTACCATCAAGTAAAGTTCATTAACATGTTGGTATTACGGTCTTCCAGACTGATTCACAAAATCATCATGAAAGCATCATTAACAATAACATGCTTCAGTTTTTAAATGTTTTCAAGTTTTATTAATGCCACTTAACATGTATGTTTTTATTCTGTATTGGTGTTCATAAAAAAAATTATTTCATGAAATATTGCACATTTGTTTAGTTTCAATGTCAATGGTTGCCAGAAGATTTATTTAACGAGTCTAGATTTGTGAACCCTACGTTGTCTGCACTTCCTGTTGGAGATGACCCGACCTCCACAATTGTGGTCTGGCCAGGACATACACGTTTCCTCAACCTGTGCTCGGAAACAATCCATTCAGACTTTCTACATGTGCTGCACAAAAACTCAGCTTCTAGGTGAAGGTGTCAATATGAATGCAGTCTATGAAGTGAGGCTTGTCTCGCAATCTGTAACCTAGCTAGTGTCTGTTGTTCCAAAGTGGCTTAAAACTTTTTTTAATTTCCTATTTAACTGATAAAGTAAGTCTTTCGGTTCGGTGTTTCAACAAGGACAACATTGAATGTTTTTATACAAATTCGAATTTTTTTTTTTTAATTAACAAAGAGAAGATGATTTTTATACTAGGTAAACAGTTTTCATCAAAAGGTTAATTAAAGTCGAAAGTTGTGATTTCCATCGCATGAAATACAACCATGGTGACCCTATGATCCAAAAGTGATTATCAATTTACCTTAGGAAGTTAGTAATTACCATAATAACATCATTAGCAACCACTGTGACAAATTAAAGTATAACAGGGGAAGAGGGGGAATCCAGGTAGAAAATAACTAATTATGGGGGAAATGCAATAACAATCCTGAGTTTAGGCAGAGATAATTAGGAACATCGTGAAGTTCTTATTCTGCAGGTAAATGGTCAAATAATGACAACATCTGGTATTTAGTGTTAAAGATAGAGAAAGTTTGATAAACAAATCCCTATGTTTTGTCAACTGAAATTATATTTTTATTCTACAAGTAGTTACTAAGTATTCTTAATTTAAGCTTTTTGGAACCAGCTATCAACTAATGATGTCAATTCTTCCTAAATGAGTTTATTTATTTTCTTAATACCTAAATTACAATAAACCTCTGAAACACTATAAACACTTTCGTATCACAATGTATTCCCCCCAGGCAGAGCTAAGCCACACTTTATCTGGATAAGACCCAAAGACGATCATTACATGCCCAATTGCACTCTATTTTAGTGGCGTTTATTACAAATCTATCCTATATAAAGCAAAGATAACCTGAAGGAGTATACCTGGATAGCATATTTGAATAAACTGCTCATAAAATATTTAACTTGATTCATATATGACAAGAAGGTATTCAAAATTCAAAATCCTAGTTAAGGGAATTTAAAATTTAAAAACTTTAGAGAGTATAAAAAAATACCAGATTTGAAAGTACAATACGGTTTGACTGTGAACAAATTCAAGTCTATGGCTCTGTAGATCATCAGTTTTCACATAGGTTCAAGAAATATGTTTAAAAGAATAACTTTGTTAGCCATTGCCCAAACGGTTTCTATTTGGATTTTGAAAGTCAGTAAATTAACAATTTTTAATCCACATTGTTACAATAGAAATAACATAGAAATAATGCCAATAACCTTTATTCCTCGATTCATAAAATGTTATCAAAATGAAGCACCATTTAGAAGTCCCTAGATATCTTTTAGAGTAAACACAATCCATTGATATATAACATCATACTAGATGTGCTTACTTACAGATGTAGCATGTAATCATAGCAATTCTTAGTTTCTAATGAAGAACAGTTTCGGTATCAGAGTTTTACTAACAATATCTTAATTTTGTATTGTGTAATTTGGGGTTGTACCAATCCAAGTAAGAAAGCATTGAACACAGAACCTTCTGTATGCAATTAGGCCACAGTATTACCCTATACAGAGACTTTCAGGTTAACCAAGCAGGTGGTTGTTCCAGCTGATTAAGCAAGTTAATCCACCACAGGAATGTGACTGTTATTTCACCGAGGGGAGCAAACTCACCTATATGACCTGTAACAATTCATTTGAGGATATTGCTCTCTTTCCAAATATGACAAAAGAAGACCTTTTTCTTAAATATTCTGCTTCAAATACAGATTTGTTCTCATATGATTTAATTCAAATCATCAATTTAAATACAGAAACTGTCCTAGTAAATATATGCAAATTTTAAGAGAGGCCAGAGTAATTGTTTGAGGTCCCCACTGGGATAGATAAACAAGGTGATAATTGAATCAATTCATTACAGTGTAACCTTATGAACAAAAACAATCACACTGTTAATGTACATTCCCTTCATGTATAATATCTTTCAAATTTCAAATTAAACACCTGCGGTAATTAACATCCAGTAAGATCAAAGAGTATTTAGGCAGGTCTATGATAATCAATGTAACACCTGGAATCTGCAGGTAAACATTGTCTGTGTGTGGCCTGGTATAAGTATATAAGTATACTATATATAGATCTACTCGAGAGGAGAGTTTGGTAAATCAACCGTGGACAAAAGCAGAGAACACAACTGAGCATTAGTTCAAAAACTTAGTGATTACATGAGGCCATCCCTTCGAGAAACAACCTTAATACAAACTTCCATTCCATCGATTAGCATTACAGAGGAATTTTTGGTGTCAACATCAACTAAGGTGCGGTGATGCCATTTGAGGTTTAACGTCGCTTTCAAGATTGAGGATTTCACATATATCATGGCTGCTAGTATTATTGCAGGGAAAAGCCTGCAACAATATTGTGGCCATGCATTCGGTGAAACCAGCAAGCCACAGCTGGAACTATCGAACCATGGGTGGTAAAACGCTGAAATTCAGTGTAGCATTGCACCCAAACCTTACTGCATGAAGAACTGTTCTCTACTGCAGGCAAAGAGTAGGACCCTGGACCTCTTGATCCGAAGCCGAACATGTGAATCACTACGCTATCCCGACCCAATAATCTAAGGACTACTTGTGACTTCAAGCTGAGAGGACATAGAGTATATATGGCCTTCAAGAGCATTTCACTCACATTGCTGTAGCTAGTACCTTTTGTGGAGAAAAAGATTGAAACATGACTGTGCATTGCAGTGAAACTTAAGAGCTTTGGTTGGAACTATCAAACCATGAATTACAATGAACCCAAATGTAACTGCATCAAGAACAGCTCTTTATTAATGGGTGTTGCTAGGAACATTTATACCCTAAATTAAATTGTTTCAAGTAATATTCTTTCCCTACTCCATTATGATTATGATAAAGATATTGTCATATAAACATATACAAACATAATCAAAATCAAAAGTATTATCAACATTCAACAAAGTAAAACAATCAATTCCCATCTCTGCAGTTTGAAAATAATTATCACCATTACCTTAAATGTTGACTCTCAACGAAGAAAAACTCCAGAAGTTCAATTCTCTCTACTTTAGAAGATATATTCTGACTTTTGAACTGTTAGCTAAACTCTCAAATATAAAACTGCTTCAATATTGACCCTGAACTTTAATTGGAGAGAACCAACTGTAGCAGGATAGCTCACAACTCCACTAATTCAACTGGAGGTGGACTTTTCATTGTTTCAATATTAGCCTTGTGTTGGACCAACATTCCCTAATGTAGGCTAACTGTATCCAAACAACTCCTGGGGCTTGTCTTCTTGCTACAACTTCCACGTCCATTACAATCAGTCGGCAGCCATTTGCAAACTTCTTCAAGAAATATTTTAATCTTGTATTTGGTTACTATTAAAAAGATTATTAAAGGAATCTGTCGTATCAGGAGCTTGCAAGAACTATTACATTCTATTCAAAGGTGCAAGCTTATACAAGACATATATCTTTATTAAGAATCACAACTTGTTCACAAAGGGAATAATCCTGCATTGGCAACCGACTAAAAGATAGGCTATATGTAAATATCCCAAAGGCAAAGGGCTCATTTTGAATCAAAAACTTTTAACAGCAACGATGTCCTATACTTTTAAGTAGCACAGTTCAAAACTTGTAATTGCTATACACATGTAATTTATGTATATATGTATAATGTATATGTATATATATGTACATATGTATAATTATAGAATTTAAATTTTTCCTTTATTTCTTAACAAACTACACATTATTTGAGAAGTAAACAATACTGTTGTTTTCTACCAAATTATACTTAGTTTAGGTTTAAAACCAACATGATGACGTCACTGTAAGCGTGAAACATCCAGCAATCCCATCACAGGTGGGCCTATATCATACACTGGTGGGATATGATGGGGGCTAAATCATTTGTGTACATTCAGGGCTGGAGCGTTACACAAATTTTTATGTTATGAGAAATTTTAATTAAAATGGTTGATTTACTTATAAAACTGAACTTAATTTGGTGGTTGTAGATTGATTACTAGATTTCCCCAATAAAGATATAGCATTGATAGATAGAAGTGCAGTATAACAGTCATGTCATAGACTGGTTCAAAGGTCAGATCGCTGTGTATGTATATTTGTGATCTGCTGTACTATATAAACATGAACAGGAAAATGACAGGGGACGTACTTTCCTTGAACATTTCACCAACCTGACAGATCGGTGGTTGAAGACCCAGCAAAGATTGCGGGCTGAATGATGTTATCCACTGTGATTTGTTCATCTTCTTATGTATCAAAATACTCTATTTAATGATGCTTAATTTGGACCTTCTCTCATAACCTAAGTCCTTGATAATATTTGATTAATAGACCCAGAAACCCCCCGACTGATGTCTGCATAGTCCAAAATGATGGCTGCCATCAAATTTAGGACATTGGATCCACTGGGTCACAAGTTATTGTGTCAACAAGAGTACGAAAGGTGGTCAAACTGTAGTGGTGACCTTGAAAATAAGGTAACAGTCATGAAAGTGATCTGGTGTCAGCGTCATCCGCTAATATAGGCTGTCAACAAAAGACATGGGTTGCTATTATTCATGTGTGGCAGGGTGAGATGAAAGTGTTCCTTCTGGCTTCGGCTAGTGGGATATCCCTTTAGCTCAACTGGTAGAGCGCAGGACTGTCATCCGGAGGTCCCGGGTTCGATTCCCACTGGAGGTGATCTCACAATCACTTCTGTTACACATGCAGCATTGCTGAATACTTAGTCCTCTGTCATTGGCCCTTTGTTGGGGGAAACAGAATACATATGGTCGAGCACAATCAAATACACATATCCATGAGATATGAATGTCCAAAACAGTGACAGAGTTTAAGTACACCAAGTATCACATGGCAGTGACACAGTTGAGCACAACATGTGTCAAATGACAGTGACAGTTTTGAGTGTACCATTTGTCACTTTGCAGTGACAGAGTTAGGTTCACCAAGTGTCACATGACGGTGACAGTGTTTAAAGTACATCGGGTGTTACATGACAGTGACAGAGTTAGGTTCAACAAGTATCACATGACAGCGATCGATTTTAAGTACATCAGGTGTTACATGACAGTGACAGGGTTAAACGCATTAAGTTTCACAGAAAAGACTTTAAATATTGATTCTTGGTTCGTGTTGTGCATTGTGCATTGTGATTTGTTCCAGTTCTATGACAGCCTAAAATACAGTGTTAAACTTTCACTTAAAGAGTCTTATCATGTCCTAATAGCTAAGTTTAGTCTATGATGTTACTATTCCTGTACCTCAATACATGTGAATTTATTTCTTTAAGCTTTAAGTTTGTCTGGACTTGTTGAATACGGAACAAAACTGTAATAAACATGGGGCAGGACTATCCATGTTCTAATAATGGACCAGGACAGAAACACATATACCCATGAGATCTGTCCATCCCACGACATGACAGGGACAGAGTATAAGTGAAGTGCGATATGTCAGAGAACTGAGTAGAACAGACAGACCATTGTCTCCAGGCTGACGTATAGCTCACCTGTCAGTGTCACACACTTATCACATAATGGACTTAATCTGTACCTTAACACAACCGTATATATCCCCAAAAAACAAAGTTGAATGAAGTACTTTATAGTTAATATTATCACATAATGGACTGAAAATAATGTGTACTTAACACAACTGTTTATATCCTCAAAAACAAAGTTGAATGAAGTACTTTATAGTTAATATTATCACATAATGGACTGACAATAATGTGTACTTAACACAGCTGTTAATATCCTCAACAACAAAAGTTGAATGAAGTACTTTATAGTTAATATTATCACATAATGGACTGACAATAATGTGTACTTAACACAGCTGTTAATATCCTCAACAACAAAAGTTGAATGAAGTACTTGATAGTTTTTATCATCACATTATGGACTGACAATATTCTGTACCTAAACACAACTTTGACATACTCGAAAACTAAAGTTGGGGACCAGTCCAAATTTAAATCTTGAATGAAGTAATTATAGTTTTTATCATCACATTATGGACTGACAATATTCTATACCTAAACACAACTGTTGATATACTCAAAAACAAAAGTTGAGGACCGGTCCAATTTTAAATCTTGAAAGAAGTACTTATAGTTCATTTTGTGATCGATATAATACTTAGTATCTGCTTATTCTACGATGTTTTTCTGAGAACTTTCTGTATCAACCCATATCGTGCTGTATTACTTTTAAACAATCTTTTAGATGCCATTATAATTGCCCTAAAGAACACTACTTGTTATTTAGAATGTTTGCTTACTTTCCCATTTGTCATCTTTGGACTTTGGACCATTACGTGATTTTATTATCTATTACATGTATCATATTCTAACCTGACACACCCCTGGTAGACTTTTCCTTGTATAAAACTAACTTGTTTTTTTTTTCTTTTTTTTCTTCAAGAGATTGTTTTACATGTCTAAACATTGTGTAATTTTCATGAATCTTTTTACAACAGTATGGATATAAAACGGTTGTTGTAACTCGCTTAAAAATTAGAGCCATGTGCTCTGTAGCTCATCAGGACTTCAGTGACTATCTATGACCCCTGTGACCCACATTTGGCATCATAGGGTCACCAAATCTACAACCTAGAATCCCCATTGGCCAAGGAGTCTGTACATAAAATTCAGTTCTCTAGAGTCTCTTGTCTTGAAGAAGGAGAGAAAAAGCAACAAGTTACAGATGGACAGATTGACATAAGTGCCTAATGAGCTAAAAAATATGGCTGGAGTAATCTGATAGTTATAAAATATCAGATTATTACGTCACTGAAGTTAACAAAGCCGGAATCTAAGGTCCACAGGGTTGTCATCTGTTGCTGCTCTTTGTGATGATAAATTTGAACATCCAAGATAACAGGTATATTATTAAATTACCATACAAGTCTACCTCATCGAAAAATATAATCTGACAGCACTGATAAAGGAATTTCTTTATTCTTAATATCATTTGATAAGAATGAATTCAAGTTTGACCACGATGATTTAATGTAACAAGATAACCATGTACATGCATATGTATGACTCAGGACGACAATCCCTTTTTTAATAATACTTGCTTTAAGAACAAATAAAACATTTAGAACATGTCAACGTTACATATACAAGCTACATCTATCACTGGGAGTATGTATAATGACACTGCCACAAGGAGGATCCTATAGCACATGGGACTAAAAGCTCAGTAAGTGGTTGGAGTAGAAGACTCATCTCTTATATCCGATAGTCACCGCTCTGTTTCCATGGTGTCACGTGCTATACGTCCTATATCTCACCCACAGTATCCAGCAAGGGAATATCTCACCATCAACATCACAAAGGAAATATTTCATTATACACATATCATATTTATGTAATATCACAATATACCACATATGAAATGTCACATTATAGTGCATGTATCGTATATATGAAAGATCACAATATAACACACATGAAATGTCACATTATAGTGCATGTATCGTATATATGAAAGATCACAATATAACACACATGAAATGTCACATTATAGTGCATGTATCGTATATATGAAAGATCACAATATACCACACATGAAATGTCACATTATAGTGCATGTATCGTATATATGAAAGATCACAATATAACACACATGAAATGTCACATTATAGTGCATGTATCGTATATATGAAAGATCACAATACAACACACATGAAATGTCACATTATAGTGCATGTATCGTATATATGAAAGATCACAATATAACACACATGAAATGTCACATTATAGTGCATGTATCGTATATATGAAAGATCACAATATAACACACATGAAATGTCACATTATAGTGCATGTATCGTATATATGAAAGATCACAATATAACACACATGAAATGTCACATTATAGTGCATGTATCGTATATATGAAAGATCACAATATAACACACATGAAATGTCACATTACAGCATGTATGAAATGTCATCCAAGCTGATGAATCAATATTAAGTCAATGGTTCTTTTACATTGTTTATTGTACCTTCAGCTATTGTTATATTTCTTTTGAAAAGATTATTTTTTAACAATTTCATAGTGTATGAAGTTTGTCTAGACTTGCTGAATGAGGATCTAGAATGTAAGAAAGGTTACTATTTCATACACATTCATGTATTATAGGAGGACAATTAGCGACAACAATTAACGAGATGTGATCACAAAAACTTGTGACATTTTTTCATAGAAAGAAATTATATCTGTTCATCATATCATTCAGTCTTATAGAACACAACATGACCAGAACACAATTTGAAGTGATTTCTTAAAAGTATTTAAAATTATATTAAACGACAATGAAAGTCAGTCAAGTTATATTTTCTAGTTCTACCTCAGACTACCTGTCTATTCAGGAAACATTCATTGTAGAACATTTCATTATCACTCTGGCTATATTAAAGAGATTAAAATTCTTTAATTATTGTCATACTTATTGTCATACTTGTACATGCTGGAATTAAATTTTACGATTTTCAATTTGATCTCAATAGTATTGATCAATGGCATTTGATTTAAATAATTATTTGTGAAAACAAAATTACCTTGAGAAATATATCCTTCACAGGTATACCTGTCTCACCTTTAGACTAAACGAGAAAATGATTAACTCCTGGTCGTGGAGTTTATTTATACGAGTATCAGAGGTGACTCAAACACATTGCCTAATGTGAATAGTCAACGTACTGAATAACGGGTGTCTATGTTTACAATAATCACACATGCCTCAAGCCCACGCCTCAATTGTTTACATATCAACAGGGATCTCCAAAACCCAAATCTGAATGAACTAAAGCACGCTACGGGGATCTATTTCCTCATGGATCGATCAATACCCACCTTACAACATCATGAATGGGAGATACAGGTATCCACGAACTCGTAATAAATATCCACAAACTCGAAAGAAGTATCCAGAGCTAGAGAGAAGTATCCCAAGGTGTGATATTTTCCTAGTATCCACATTTACCAAGAGGCTGATTTCACTGACCCAGTTCACCATCAGAGGAGGAAAACTGTTCAACACCGGCTCATGCTAAATACGTTTGTCAGCTGGTAGGCAACAGGCAGGCAAGCCGGCTAGAGCTTACAAGATTCTCCCTGGCAGTTGTCTGGCCGTCCTCTAATTCTTATTGACCACTGGCTACTGCTAACTAAGAGGATTTAGGCTGGTCAGAGTTGGAATGGAGAGAGCCTTACTAGCCCTATGGTCGGTCGCGTTGGATTTGACTTCCAAGTGACTTCTGAACTTGTGACAAGGCATATTAACTTATGATACATTTCTGATAAAAGCAGGATGTAAATATAGTTTCATAAACATGATAAGGAAATGGGATCACATTTTTGGCATTCCCCTTGTTTTGCATGAATTTCGCATTTAGTTTCCTCAGTTAGATAAAAATCATTAAATTTAATTGATTTATTGTAGTATCCTTTTTGTCTTATCCTACAAAATTTATAATGACATACTGCAAGAATAGCTTTATATTTCAGATACAAATATCACTTTAACAAATTTGACAAGAAATATTTTGGAATCCTAAACTAGATACCAAATTTGTTCTATGATATGCAATCCTTTTCATTGCTGCAGGAGAATCTATCAATTTAATCTTATCTTATCAACAATCTGAAAATAACTGAACAAATGAATTCATTCAAACCTGTAATTAACTTAAATCAAATCAACATTCATAAATTAGGACTAGAATTCATCATTTGAGAAAGCTAAAGACGAAACAGAAGCCAAATGAAGATTCACTGTAACTGCGGTAGGTCAATCTAATCGTTACCTTCGCAAATAAATCCAATTTCTTCGTGACACCTCC
This sequence comes from Gibbula magus, assembly GCA_936450465.1. NCBI lineage: Eukaryota > Metazoa > Mollusca > Gastropoda > Trochida > Trochidae > Gibbula > Gibbula magus. The sequence continues at coordinate 23,827,019 of OW388304.1, forward strand.
ACAAAAGCAGCACACGCCTCACAGTAATCCCAAGGGAAGGTTTAATTGGGCCGACACCACACTTACGTGTTTGTATACAGGCCACTGCAGGTTACACTCATCTTAAACAACCTCTCAGTGAAAGGGAAAACGGAGAGTTGAATCACTCGAAGATCTTGGCCAGTCTCTTATTTACAAAGAAAATGAAGAGTTGATTCATTCATCAGAGAACTGAACCATCCTCTCACTGAGGAAAAAAACGGTGAGATGGTTCGCACAAAGACAGAGGCCGAAAAGTAACATGTCCACTTTGTTCCCCTCCCCTCCTTCATCGCTATGCAGGAAATGAGAGGACCAAATGGCCATGTTTGGGGACAGTCTGCCAAGAAAGTGGAACTTCAACTCTCCTTGTTTGTCTTCTACGTAGCCAGGTAAATAATAAATCCATGGGGCAATTTACTTTCATCTTCCTCATTTCTTGCAACAAGAGAGTGGAATTTACCAAGGATGTCTTCTATGTCCTAACTTAATCATATCAAATGAAATATGAAGGTGCAGTTATTGATTTGGTTTACACAGACTTTCATTCACGTTCTCAGTTGATATTAAGTAAATAAGCAAATAAATGATAAATCTTTGGCAAAACTAAAGCTATCCAATTTTTGCAGTGGAATTCCCCAAGGAAGTATGCTATGTTCTTACTTAATCACATCCGATGAAATAATGTCAGGTTGTTATTGGTTGGGCTCTCATAGGCTTTAATTTAGGTTCCTAATCAATATCAAGTATCCTAATTAAATAAATCTAAGGTGAAATGTTTGGTTGTTATTTTTAAAACTAAAGTGAAAAATTTCACTTTGGTCTTCTTTCATCTCTTAATAATCATGTGTAAATTGTTGCTTATTTCCTTCAAACAAACACTGCATTTTATTCAAAAGTTTTTCAAAATTATGTAAATATAACTCAATTTCAAATATTTTAATCATCTACATCAAACAAAAAGGTTGGAGACCATGCCATTTTTCAATATTTAGGTATTTCACACTTCATATTGTGATCCACAACGCATAGAATATTAGGGGCGGTCCTTAAGTTTCTTTGTTGAGTATCTACGTTACTCAATAAATCAAATTCGTTTCAAAACTGCATGTTACCGAGAGAATAAATCATAGTTGATGACAGCTTCACAAATGAGCTAAGCTACTCTGTCTTACGAAATGCCCCAAAATTTCCAGACTCGTTACATCGACAGTAACATCAAACGACATGACAATCAAGACTTGTCAGGCCGATGATATTAATGTCATGAGACATCAGCATTAATATCCTAAGTCAAGACTTGTCGGTTATTGATTGGCCGAGGATGATTTAGACATCATGTACAAGGCATTTCCTTACCACATCCAGACAGGATAGAAAATATTGTTTATTTTCACAGTTTATTCAGGATTTAATTCTGTTGAAAGCAATGAAGTGACAAATTTTATACCAGAGAAGAAAAATTATGTAACATTAAAAGAAGTTCAGTATCCATAGAATTTGTTTAAGTTCATGTTAAATTATATATATTATTAATTGCTTGATTTCAACAAAGTGTAACATATTATAAAATTGTAATGATTTCAAACAATTATCCAATTATAACTAACTCATCTAACTTATAACATATTTATAGAATTGGATTCATTTTAATAAACAAATTTAGAATACAATCACATATTTCAGCGACAATATTGCTGGAACAAAGTTAAAAGACATTAAAATTCAAAAATTATTAATTGACACATGCCATAAGAAGGTTATCATTTACATAATTATTAAATTACATCTTCCAACGACCAGAAACAAATTGCTATAAACCAATTTGAAATAAACTTCTGTGTCTGACTTTACATTACCCTAAATCCAAAAATACTCAGACCAAACAACTTTGACTTTCAAAAAGTTCAAATTTCATTATCAAAGCACTAAAAAATTAACATTTCAGAAATGTCTTCCTTCAACCGTCATGTCTAACATTTCAATCACTCTCATTTAAATCAGATTGAACTTAACACTCGTGCCACGCTGCATTTCTGATCTGAATACGGCATCTTCACCCCACCTCATTCAGCAAAGTGGGTAGAAAACTTTCGGACCAACTTGAGTTGACATACAAAACAACTGTCACGTTCGATCTGATTTAAATTAACTTGCATGTTGGTAACTTATGGTCCAGAATTAAAGCACACCAATGACAATTTCTGAAAAAGCTTAATACAACATGGCATTAGTTCACCACTTGTTTCATACCTATACCTAATTTCATTAAGGAATCTTCATCCTGTTAGGAACAGTCCTGATACAAATTGTCAGACAGAAGGACAGATATACGGCTAGCACTTATTTCTACATTCCCCATTTACGACTTGGGATGTATACATGACAGCTCGCAGAAAGAAGATTTAAACCAAAGAAGTAACATTCTATGTAAGCACAGACTTACTTACCACAGAGCAGAAGAGCTTATATAAATTTTAACAATCTGTTTGGGTGTCTCCACACAGCGTCAGCATATAGATAATTCACCTACGTTACAGACCTTCCATCCTCACTTAGTTGTACAGGATTGGCTAACGTTGAGACAAGAATGAGGATGGAAACGTCACGAAATGATTAAAATAAACAACCTCATTTCAAATATACCAAGAAGTCTATCTGTTCTGCATGTCAAAGGTTGAACTCCATTTTTATATATAATAACAATTGCAATGAGAACGTTAACCCTTCATCTTGATCTGTTACCTTGCTAAACCATTCCTGCCTGGCTGAATAACAGGAATTCTATCTCAGTTAAAAGGATATTATGTTTATGACCAATGATAATAATAGGGTTACCTTGAATATTTATTACTGCAGGTTAATGGCGAGATGGTAAATAAGGGGTCTTTGAATTTATAAGAATTTTATCAACGGATGTCATGGGGTTGATTTCAGGTTTAAACTACTGAAATGGTCAGTACCAAATCATTCTGGGTTGCCAATTTACAGAAATCACGGCTTTTTAACAAAAGGCATAATACAGAGTTGACATTGGTAAAAGATCCCAAATACAATCATAACAAAGAATGAAGACAATGTTGTCAAAGACATTTGTATCTGTGTTGCCTACACAGAATAAAGAAGTTGTATATCCATAAAATAGTTCTTCATCATCTCAATGTCTAGAAAATCTGTCAAAACATAACAGCAGGTAAGGAGTAATATGTTTATTGATAATGTATCAAAACAGCTGGTATTACGGCCTGGAGAAAGCCAACAACACCATCTTGGTTATGCACTTCCATGAAACCTGCAACTATTGCCTAGTTGGAACTACTGCGTGAGTGGGTTATTGGTTAACACCACTTCAGCAATAACGAAGCCATAAGAGGCAGGCAACTATTGAACCATACCTCTGCCTCTGCCTTACTGCAGTCAGAAAAGACAGCATCACAAATCATAAAGATTAGACACACAAAAATCTCAAAAAATGTGACATGTAATCCTTGACTTCTTCAGGCAATGGATTTTGAACTATGGTGAGATGGGGTGACTTTGGTTTTAACACCACTTTCATGAGTAATTCACTTTATCATTGCTGCTAGCATTAGTCCAGGGAGAAAGTCTGCAATGCCATGCATTGCTGTGAAACCTGCTTGCATCGGAGGGAACTAGCGAACCATGGTTGGTACTGCACTGACCTCTTGATCCGAAGCCGAACGTGTTAACCACTGCTCTATCTCGGACATTAAAATAGAGTCTTATGATCCAAACCATTGTGTCAAATCCAAACTGACTGACTGATATTCTTCACTACAAACTTTGACACAAAATTCCAAAGAAGTTGTCAGTAAGAACTAAAACAGTTTGTACAACTGGGGGGAAAACTGCATTCTATCCTATTTTCTAAGCTGTCTTTATTGACCAAACCTAGCTAAAACAATAAATAGCCGATCTAGGATTAGTCAAGAAAAGGACAAATTCTACAAAACTCAAGGGAATATAAACTAGTAGATATTTTACACGACATATTTGGTTTTACTGTACATAATTGCCGAAACATGCAACCACTCCTATGAAAATGACACATTAGTATATTTTTAGGTAGAACATGATTTCCTGAAGGACACATTCCTTCGTATCCATGGTAATCCCTCCATTGTGACAGCTCTTTATTCATGGGATACTATCAAGTGTCATTCTTATCTCGGACAAAATACCTACTTCGTTTGTCTACCTGTGTTCATTCATGAGAGAAGGCAGATTTCTGTTTTCCCTTTAGTATGTGGTTTTGAGGGAGGGGACCATAATATGGTCCTATGGCATTTTACTGGTTAAAGAATTTTTTATAATTATGTCATTTAAATCAGTGTATGCATACATAACCTTGTTACTTTTGAGCATGCTGGTAACTTTAGAGACTTTATTTACCATGGAACTTAACAAAATCATGGTTTCAGGTTGGTAATTTGTCAGGCTTAGTTGACACACGGTTTGCATGCTGTTGCTTGGGAGTAATTATTAGTGTACCAAGTGGATTCAGGAAAATAATTATGCAGCCAATTGAAATGGTTTACCTTAAATCAAAGGTTATTAATGAGAAAAGCTTTGAATGAAAGGTAAACACACAAATTAAAGTAGATTGTTTGAATCTTGAATGTGAACATTATCATAGGAAAATCTTCTGTGTACCTGACAAATTGGCAATAATTAGGAAATCTGACTATATTTGATAAAAAGTATTTGTATACTTAGAGTCATTCACCCGAACACTGTCAAACAGATATTCTCTGCTTACCTGACTGAAGGTAAACAGGATTCCATTGTTATCTACCTGTCGGAATGCATTGTTTACCTGTATCAACACAATAGGGCGGGGTCCAGGTGTGTTTGTTCTCGTATCACTACTTCACAACTATACAGATAAGATCTTAATGAATCACCGGTTAGGTAGAGAGGCATTAATCATATCTAAGATATACTGTTGTGGTTCACTCCTCATTCACTATATATATAATGGCCTTTTATGGAATGGTCGATCATGTTATGGTAGCAGTATATGACTGTTGAAAGATAAACAATATGTTTGGATAATACGTACATGTGAGATAAAATCTTTTTAATTATTATAAGATAAAGACTAACATATCAAATAATTATGCATTATTCATGTGATCTCTATTATGATTATGTCAGCAAATCTAAAATGTTCAATCCACATTTGTCAAGATATGTCATGGTATGACTTTAAGTGCCACAAGCCCTTTTGGCCTTATAAGGCCTGGTAAGCCTAAAATGTGAATTTCACTGATGACTGATGACAGATGACCAAATTAAATATATGAGCTAGAAAGTTTAAAACGACCTCTTACAACAGCTCCGAAGAGTCTCGACAGACCTTATATAGTGATATTCTCAATGATGTCTTCCTAAAGATAATGTAAGCCTTTAAAAAGCCTTTTAATTACTACAAGCTACCTATTTGTGTATTACTCCTTTTACCTATCATACCGACAACACTGGACATTGAAAATACCATGTATCTTAAAGCATATACAATGTAGATGCTGTTTTAGTCGGATTGATGTAATGGCAGGCTGTTTTTGTAAAGTTACTAATTTAATCGAATTTTTCCCCATGTATAATTAGCCTTAAACCTAATAAGGAATCTTCAGTATATGCCATGAATGTAGTTCAGTAGGAGTTTTGTTTGAGATGAGGTGAGTTGGGGTTTAAGGCCACTCTCAAGAGTATTTCACTTATATCGCGGCTGCTAGTATTATGGCAGGGAGAAAGCCTGCAACGCCATGTAGCTATGCATTGCGGTGAAACCTGCGAGCATAGGCTGGAACTAGCGAACAATGGGTGGTACTATGCTGAAATTCAGTGTAGCATTGCATCCAAACCTTACTGTGTGTAGAACAGTTCTCTACTGCAGACAAAATTGCCATGCCCCTGGTGGGATTCGAACACCGGACCTCTTGATCCGTAGCCTTACTCGCCCTGAGTTTTGTTTGACTAAACCAAGATGGCCGCTTTAATTCCTTCTCACATCTATATATAGAAGAGTGAAGATATTGTGAATCTACATTCAATACACAGTAAGATATACCGGGGATGTAGCTCAGTTGGTAGAGTGTCCTCTCATCACCCGGTAGGTCGGGGTTCGGTTCCCGGCCGCGTCATACCAAAAGAAGTTAAAAGATGGGAGTTGTTGCTTCCTTGCTTGGCGCTCAGCATTATAAGGATAGAACAACGCTTGAACTGGCGCTGCACTATGGCTGCCGGGTGCAAAATGCACAAACCAAATTTCCTATATACTTTGTATTGCGGACAATAAAGTGTTATTATTATTATTTGATACTCGCAATATCCTCCAAGTGACACATGTCACCAGTGTCAAGTTTAAATATTTCACTGTACAAAAAATCTAATTTAAAACTATTTTTTCAACAATTTGTGAAAGATAAATACCAAAACAGCATTCCTTGGGGTACTAATGACATCGCTAATGTTGCATACTCGATATGGCTTTCACCCTTAAACCTTGTAATGCACGCACTCATAAGCTTGTCATGTGATAATTAAAGCAAATTTTTGAAACCTGAAAAGATATTAAATTTTTCCTACAACTCATACAGGATGCACTTTAGACAAGTTGTTTAAAACTGTTATTATGTTACTGGCCTTTAATATTTCGTAAGACACACGACTGTAAGCTGTCATGAGATCACATAACCTTTCCTCGAAACAATGAAAACTTAAAATTAGACTCATAAGGAAACGATAAGACAATGGGAGTGGAAAAAAGCTATTTCTGACAGGGACAAAATCATAAAGGTTGCATAGATTACTCCTACACTGTGTAAAGTTGGAGAGTTATACGTATACAGGGTTAGTTCTTCATTGTAAGATGAATGAGTGGAAGATTAACGAGTTTGTTGAACTATTTTGTCATATACAAGGTAATAGACTAAGTTGAAAGTTGAGGATAGACAAATTATTTTACGATGTTTTATTGACAAACATTATTTATTACTCTCTCATTGAAGATATCGATGTTTAATAAATCTACATTGTTATTACACATTGTGTAATAACATTGAATGCTTTAGATTGACGTGACACAATAATGGGTACAATATGCCATCACAATATCAGCACTGGTCGCAATGGAGCGTGTCCCATTTATCGACAAGTTCATGGAACTAAATAAGATACTAAATTCGGTCCCGAGTAATAATTAACATCTTGTGAATGGTGTCGGTATCTAACTTGCTTCCGCTTGTTGAATACCAAACCACTAATTCGTTCTATAAACATGAACATTCAGTTTTCTCTATATTAGATTTGAGATGGAATGAAGTGTTTCATTTTTTTCCAATAATTCTTTACAAAACATTCCTCACTTCATTGAAGTAATTCTCTTTTCCTTTTCACCAACCAAGATTACTGTCCATGATCCATGACTGGGTAACCTTATCCAAAGAAATAGTTCCAAAATTGCAAACATCAACAACTATTCCAACCAAACCAGCAAACAAAGCCATAATAAAGCCCACATTTCACACATATGGTTGAAATGCTATGACCAAAATTGACAAAATTCCAGTTCAACTCAGCCTCCATATTGGTATTCAATCAATAAAAATGTCCTTCACAAGAACATGCAGATTGCGTAAGCCTTTTGGTATCAAATATGAACGTTATTTTCATAATTTCTCATAAGGGGGTGAAGATCTCCTACAAATTAGAGATTCAGTATGATCAAGGTATTTTGGTGACAATGAAATTTAGGATAGCACTGATGTTATTTATCTCCTTCAATATTACATCATAAGCATAATTTAATTACAAATGGGCTTGATTAATCCAAAATGCATTAATGACAATGTGTGTTTCTCAAAAGTAAGTACACAAGTTGTGTCCCTTGATTTGGGTGAAAGAGTAAGTATAGAATGTTTTCAACATCACTTGTCAACGGACAGAAACAGGGATTTCAGGAAATTAGGAAGATATATATATATATGATTATTAAAATTTTCATTCTAAACTTTGAATCATCAAAAATGAATTAAAAACAATTATGTTTATGATCAAATATGAACAGAGCTCCTAAGGAGACCAATGAGAATTATTTTACTACAACCCAAACTTTTCCTACATTTCATTATCTAGAAAATGGCCAGCTGTTAATTTTACCAAGGTTGACAGAGGTAAAGACTCAAATATGGAATTTTAAAAATATTTCTTAAAGGGACATACTCGTAATACAAAAGTAGACCAATTCAATCCTTTTCAGAGGAAAATCTAGAGTTTTGAGACTGTTTTGAACCTGAATTCGTGAACTCGTTTGGGATCTTATTACCATTTGGTGTTGATTTACCTTCCACATGATGAAACATGAGAAATATTTAGTACCTGTTTGTGCTTACTATTGTCTTTGAAAGTTATATATTTCATTTTGTCCTCACTAACAAGTTGAGCCTAAAAAAACACAAACTGACTGCTAAATCATATGCTAAACTTTGTAAGGTTTGTTCTTTTTCAATTGTATTTCATATGAGTTCATACTAAATTGCCAATTGTTGCTTAAAATGTAACTAATAATAGTGGTGTTATTTTTTATAAAACACTCGGTTAAACATTACTCAAAATACTTAATCTCTTTTAAGAAATGATGTCAAAAATTCACTATTTCTAGCTTACATGTCACATACAACATAAAAGTCTTTAATTTTAAAAACAATCCCAGCTATTGAATTATGATCAAAAGTTATTTAAAGAGACGTCTAAGACTGACCTCATGTATTTGTTCAGCTTACAGTCCCTGTTGTGTACGTCCACTTTAAGTGAGGTGAGGTGAGTTGGGGTTTAACGCCACTTTCAAGAGTATTTCACTTATATCGCGGTTGCTAGTATTACGGCAGTGAGAAAGCCCACAACGCCATGTGGCTATGTATTGCAGTGAAACCTGCGAGCATCGGCTGGAACTAGCGAACCATGGGTGGTACTACGCTGAAATTCAGTGTAGCATTGCACCCAAACCTTACTGCGTGTAGAACAGTTCTCTACAGCAGACAAAGTTGCCGTGCCCCTGGCGGGATTCGAACCCCGAACGCGGTAACCACTGCGCTATCCCGCCACCTTCAACTTTACGTAGCCTCAACAAGTTATAAACAATATCATAGCAAGAATAGAACAAGTGTCTCTGATATATGTAGAATGCAAACCCACATTAGTTGTTATAGTTGTTTTAACCATATTTAAATGGGAATAAAAAGAATAACTCCTCCATGTGTCATTCCTACATGTTTCATGTCGGGGAAAATCAGTGTTAATTATATTTGTTTGTACACATTTAAATATATATATATGTTGACATTACACTTGAAAAAAATACTTATTTCATATTATCAAATATATTTTTTAAATTATGTCAAACACCCACTTTGTGTTGTCTATGTTAATTGCCTATACTCAAGTTATTTAATCATCCCATTTTTTAATTTATAATTCAAAATACTGAAGTTTTTTTAAAGAAATACTGTTAAATACTCACACAAAGAAGGCTACATAATGTCACCAACGAGAGTCTTTGATGTACAGTACAATCCGCGAACTCTAAAACAGCTGACGTGAGCTCTGACATAATGAGCTAAACCGCAAACACTTCCTACATAACCACGATAGGTCAATATAAACACCTTATCTCACCACCTACATCACTCATATACATGCTTTATCTTATCTCAGCTTAATATGCTAGTACTCGGGGTTAAGTCTCATATTCACTTAAGTTATAGTCTTAAATGACAAATCATTCTTTATATACTTCTAAGTCCAAATTTCAGATACATACGTTTTTATATGTACATTATATTTAAAGGCACTGTAGCATGTTTTTACATATTATTTTTTCTCAATTTAACATTTATTATGAAAGTTTATACAAAATATTGTTACGTTAGAGGGTAAACATCTCATTACACAACCCGAGAAGTAGTATCCATAGAAAACGGCTGTCTGGTTATATGGTTATTACGGTATAAAGTTACAATTTTGTGGAACTCTTCAGTGTTAGAGATAGATTTGTAGGTCTCATGTGATTTTAAGAGTTATATATATAAGACAGCAATATGGTTGACCATTACATCATGGTGCCATATTAAAATTTCTACTTTGAGAATTTAGGAATCACTACATCAGTCATATCACAGGTGAACACTTTAAAATGATCACTCGATGAGAAATGGACTTGCATGGCTAAACCGAACCATGTACATTCACTTTAGACTCTTTTTATTGATTAAGGAGAATTGATCATTTCGCCAATGGTAATACTAATACACCTTTTTGTGGGAACACTTTATTTCAGTAATAACGGCTTGCTGCAGATCCTTTAGGACCTCCATTATCAATGAATGCAAAAGATCTCCTTAAAAGGAGGGTTCTATTGGGGTAAATTTTTGTGGAAATGAAATTCAAGAAGATATCCCCATTTACACAAATATGCTGCCAATACATGATGAAAACAGGGTCAAATTGAAAGATATAAATGAAGGTAATATTTTGATGAATTTATATATCACAACTTGATAAGGACAAGTGCAAATTTGTTGAAAAATAAAAATAATGCAAACTGAAGCCATTCATCAGCACTTGGCCAGTGGGGAAAAGATCACTATGGCATACCAGCAAATTGTTTATTAGTTTTATCACACGTTATGTGTCACTGTATGAACTTTCTATCAGTGTATATATTTTATTAACAAAAAAATATTAAAATTAGATACAATATAGCGTGTTTTCATTTCAATGCACAAAATCCAAGATGGCGGATTTTGCAGACAGAACGGCCCCTTTAACCTGTAACAGCAGCAGGCTGGAGAAGAATTATATTAAAGTTACATAAATCTTCACTTTCTCCCTCAAGTCATCGAAGCAAGAAAAGACTCTCCAGCTTCTAAAATGACAATAAATATTTACCATCCTGGAGCTAATGAACTTGACAAAGTGCTCTGACTTACATAACAAGCCTTGACAAACCTTTACAGGGCCTATTGCATAACCACTGCACAAACATTGTGAGAGGAAATGCTGCATTGGTCAACAGTGTCAACGTCTTCGTCAATATCTCTTCCCTAAACAAATGAACAGCGCCTCCTCATCAACTTAATAACAATGTTTGCTTTCTGAATTGAACCAACTTGACTTTGAACTTTGTAAGCATTTGTTTTGCTAAGCAATTGGATTCTTGGAGCTATTTTTGTACAGCTGCAACAAGACATTTTAGGTTTCTACCTTTGGTCATAGAGCAATATTTTGAACCCCTCTATGCAACTTATAGCTTATGGGTTATAGCTGTCAAAATAAATCTTGACTTATTTAAATCAGGTTTGAAAATTAAATTGTACACAGCACAGCAAAGTTGCCAAGCCCCTGACTTCTAGATCCAAAGCCGAACGAGTTTACCACTGCGCTACATATCTGCACAATCTCTTTCCCTTGTATTATCTTCAAATGTAAAACTTGCCCAATGGACAGACGAAGTAATACGATTATGATTTTCAGAATGGGGAGAAAGAGATCAAACACCACCTTTTTTAAATGTAAATTTGATGGACTCCCTTGAAAATTTCTGCATCTGTCAATGCCCCCTATATATAATAATATCTTCGAAAGTTGAATCATGGTCAATCAAATATACTATCCCAACTAATGCAGGTAATAATCCCAGATAAATTGACACTCAAAGACAAGTTGACAATTTGTCAAACATCGGAGTATCAAGCAAAGCTGTGCTCCTCCCAACAATGTTAGACAAGACGTCTGCCGTTTGCTTGTGGAGACTTTGATTTCTCTAGTACAGAGGGCAATCTTCCATCATCCTGCTGTGAGATCAAACAGTGGCTTAACGACTTGCGACTACACCCAGCAAAACTAGTGTTTGTCTGCAGCTGAAACCATGGGCGGGATACTAAACCATAAACAACTTACTGAGTGATAACAATATTGATATTGCTGGAAGGAACAAACCAATATCCTGCTGTAGAATAAGCAAATATTACATAGTTATACTTTGTATTTCTGCTGGTCAAACACTGAGGCAGAGATATAATGTTTATAAAGAAAAGTTGAGGAATTTAAAAAGAACTAAATGTAAGGGAGTGACACTGAGACAAATCTAAATGATTGTATAGAGAATGCAGGGAAAAGGGTTATTTATGATTTTGAGGGCATTACCAATGTATCAAAGAGAGGTGAGGTTAGTTGGGGCTTAACGACGCTTTCATGAGTATTTCACTTACATCATGGCTGCTATTATTACGAGAGGGAGAAAGCCTGCAAAGCCATGTGGCTATGCATTGCGGTGAAACCTGCGACCAACGGCTGGAACTAGCAAACCATGGGTGGTACTTCGCTGAAATTCAGTGTAGCATTGCACCCAAACCTTACTGCGTGTAGAACAGTTCTCTACTGCAGACAAAGTTGTTGTGCCCCTAGTAGGATTCGAACCCCGTACCTCTTGATCTGAAGCCGAACGTGCTAACCACTGCGCTATCCAGCCCTGTGTCCAAGAGAATCTGTTCAATGTATTCTTTGACATAATTAGTAAGTGTCAACAGAAAACTAGAAACTATTGAAAACATTTCTACAAAACATACCCTGCCAGAAGTGTCCTTTTAACCAGCAAATTCAATTGTCAATGATGTACATTGTAAGGATTTCATCTTTGTAATTTGAATCCAATACAAACTTGTTTGGAAGTACACAAACCTATAGATATCTATAATAATTTGACCAAAACATACTATCATACACACAAATACATCATAATCATTTACCCTAATTATTTCAAGGTAAGATATACATAATAGGAACATATATCACTATATAAAGGTTAAGCCTTATAATGAAAATTGACCCAAAATAATCTTAGTCCTTTGTGAAGAAAAACAAGATGAACATTTGTACACATCACATTTCTGAACCATTCACAGAACCCTTATTCTCATTTAGTAACCTCTAACTATATATAGGCAATACCTATCACTCACTCAGCATTTACTGAAGAGAATACCCTAGATATGCACTCTCAATTACTGGTAGTCCAGTTAATTAGTCCTCGATTCCGGACACCCACAGCTTGTCGAACCTCACCTGACACAGCAGATCTATGCTAATTATACCCAGGTGACCTTTCACACGGAGAAATGCGAAAATTCTCAAATAAACCATTAATTAAGGAGAGACGACCTACCTGGATACAAGGCCACATTTTCCAGAAAGGTTACTCCACATGTCTGAGGATAAGACGTCCGCCGAACACGCAAGATTTGAACACTGTTCATTCTTCGCTTTGAAGAATTTCTTCTCCGAAGTTCAAGTAACATTGTGTCACAAAATTATTGTCGGAAGAAACTATGCACTGACTGAAGCCCTGTCACATTCTCTGTGACAGTGTCTTACTGTTCACTTGACAGTTTTTCCAGGAGAGAATATATGCAGCCAGGACAAACTGTCATAATAAAACTGTTTTCATTTGAAATAAATTCAACCGAAATGACAGTTGCCAGTCTGCCAAAAGTTCTACAAAAAACCTGCTAATAAGACTGGATGAGAGAGAGATCCTTGCGCCTTCCAAATATAATTATTAATAGAAATACTGTGATTCGATAATTTATGTTGCCAAAGTCTGTCCAATTTGTACAACAAATACAGTTAATAAGACTGGAGAAAGTAGAGACCCCTGCTCCCTCCCTCCCTGTATGATTAACAGGAAACTTTGAGATTCTATGGATTGTGGGGCCACACCTAGGTCTGATGGGGCACCTGTTTGTTATTTAGAGTCGGACAATCAATGGGTTAACAGGAGGTGGGTCTCGAAGCTCAAGCTAAACAAAAGGACAGAGTTCCGCCAAATACATGCCCCCTATGCACCATTGTAATGCATACTGCATGGTCACCAGATTAGTCACACATGTGCCTTCTCTTAACACTGGGTGGGAATATATGAAAATACCAAGTCAAACCATAAATATATTTCTACTTCGGCTCATGGAAATGTTGTTCTGTTTAACGGTTCTGTGTTGGAAGGATGTTTGATGAAGAGGGATCAACTGTGGATTACAAACACAAGACATCAACAAGTAGTGTGTCTGATCAATGACTCGATGTGACATCCGTTGAGGTGCGAAAGGATTTGATGTCGGACAGATTCAAATTACCAACATTTCTCATCACTTTTTTCTGCTTTCCAGCATTAATTTCTGAATTGTCCCAAAAGCATATGTTGTAAACATATACACAAAGGTTTTTCATCATTTAGATACGATGAAGTTATTAACGAATTCTATTCAAGGGTTCCTCATTTGACATGATAACATTTTAGTTATATATCTTTCAGCATGACAACCTCCTCACTCACTTCTACCTAGACTGAATAAAAACAAATTTTCATTTACTTCTCATCAAACATGGTAGCATGTAAGTAGTATCAAGATAAACATTGTCCAAAGTATTTATCATTATATAAAATGTCATACAAAAAAAAAAGAATTTTCAGAGAAGACAAACACAGCTTTCCTTACCAAAAACACTTGAACAGTTTAATTAATTAAAGAATTTCCAAAGTCTTTAATCATGTTAGCTGCTGAATAATTAAATGTCTAACTATTTTGTGTGGCCAATTACCAGGAATCGCAACTTGTTTACAAAGGCAATGTTCAAGACCTTGCCATGAGCCAAAGGATACCCAGAATAACACCACATTGGCAGTGTACGGTACAAAAATAATCTACAAGCTGAACAAGCTGCATCTACCTTCATAAACTTCTAAATAAAAAATAGACAATCTTCAAACTTCTTTTTAATATTCAAAATATCCTGTATTGTTAACAAAATTCCAAACATTTCAAAAGTGATTAAGTCATGTTATCGTCCACACCTAGCTCTAAAAACTTCTAAAATGTCTAAAATTTACAACTCCTTCCGTTACTGAGATATTCTACACTTTCATGACAATCCATTAAAGAGGCTTAATATCAGTCCACCTGCCACCCACCACACTAAGCAGCGTCCTCATCAGAATTAAAGATAAACAATTATCCTAACAGTTTCAAATTACTCCAATCTCTAGGGCACGCGTTGGAATACCTGAAAACTCGTTAACGACCTCCAGATTGGCCAGGTAGCTCAGACAGGTGTTTCACATCCTCACCCCCATGTTATAGCCCCACAACCTGCTAATGCATGTTCTAGTGGACTGGCATTGAAGATGACTGGCTGACATATGGCAGATTCAATCAATAACATTTTATTAGTCCTACACCTTGGCTGTGTATTATATTAGAGGCCTTTTCTATAGTTCAGAATCATAAAACCTTTCACATTTGTAAGTTGAAAAACACTTTATTGCTCTCATTATTTCATTTTGTAAATTGAGAAAATAAAAATAAAATGCATTACTTAAATAACAAATTATTTGAAAAGACGAAATGCAAGTCTATGCCTTCATTACACATGAAGAAATATACATGTATGTACAATGTATCTAAACTTGACATTCAAGTGAATGGCTGATAATGTGAACATCAGGTGCTAATCAATCATGTCCACCTGGTGGACTGCTTGGGAATATCTTTCGCTCCATGAAAAATAGTTTCTGCACATTTGCTGTATACCAATTCAATCAATTAAATATCTCTTAATAAACATATATCAATTTAAAAGGAGGGTTCTATCGGGGTAATATTAGTGGAAACGAAATTCAAGAGGATATTCTCGTTAACACATATCTTAATACATGTTAACACAGTAAAATTGAAAGATATTAATGAAGTTAATATTTTGATGACTTTATATTTCACAACTAGATAAAAATACTCCCACAATTGTTGAAAAATATAAACAATGAGAACTGAAGCCATTCTTCGGCGCTGCAAAAGGGGAAAACTTCGCTTCGAACTAACATCATATTGTTTATTAGTTTTATTATATGTTATCTGTTACTGTGTGAATTATATCTATCATGGTATATGTTTTACTTTTTGAAAGTGTTAAAATTGCGTTAAATACAGCATGTTATCATTCCACGTAATGCCAAGATTCCAAGATGGCGGATGCTGCCCATAGATCGGCGATAGAACCTTCCCTTTAATTGGTTAATGTCTTTGGTGTTTCTTGGTCTGTTTCTTCTGTCTATGTAAATGTTTTCGACTCTAGAGCTATACATGGACTAACCTTAGTTATACTGGCCAGTAGATCAAATGTATAATTTTGTCAATAGATGTGGCAAGTATTTAGGTTGTGTGACAGGGTCCTGTTGTTCATAGAAATAGGGTGTAAGTCATTGAAGTGACATGATTTGGAGTGCCACTTTCAAGAGTATTTCACTTATATCACGGCTGTTAGTATTATTTCAAGGAGAAAGCCCACAACACCATTGTCGCTATGTATTGGGGTGAAAAGTGGCTGGAACTAGCGAACCATGGGTGGTACTGCGCTGAAATTCAGTGTAGCATTGCACCCAAACCTTAATGCGTGTAGAACAGTTCTCTTCTGCAGACAAAGTTGGCAAGCCACTGTTTGTGCTGTGACACCCAGGTGTTGTTTCAAACAATAATGTTAGGGAATGTAAAAATTTAATCAAAACTTACTTTTCTTGAATCGTCCATCTCTGGACTGGTCCAGGTACCCATGTTTCTGGATGAAACCTGAAATAAACAAGAGATATTTAACCACATGTGCACTGTTTAGTTGAGGTGAGGTATGGTTAACTTAGGGGCGTTGCTTACAGAATTCACTTTCATCACAGCCAGTGTTAAAGTAAGAAACCCCTCAAGACGACAGCTTCCCCTACAAAGCATAACTCATGCAAGTTTCCATCACTGGCTAATTTAAAACCTTGCTGCATTTCCATCACTGGCTAATTTAAAACCTTGCTGCATTTCCATAACTTTTTGTGCTGTTGTAGTGACAAGCTGCACCTAAACTTCATAGTGCGATCTGCTTGGCTAGCACAGTAAAATTCAGGAAATGCAGCAAGTCTTAAATGAGCCAGAGCCAGTTATGACTTGTGAGTGAAGTTCCAAAGACCCACACAACCTTTTTTAAAAAGTATTTTACCCAAATTATCTTTTAAGAGGGTAATACTAATCTTAATTTGATACTGACATTTTTTGTAAGAACAATCGGTAGTACTATACGATAGTACACTGTTGGACGTTCCAAACCCTTCTACTTGTAGAATAGGGCCCTGTTACACAAAACCCTAAATATGGCACTGTCACGTTAACCTTAGTGTTAAACTTGTTTTTTGCAACGACCGACCCTCTGACAATGATCCTGTTCTCTCATGCATAAAAAACTGTTTGAGCAAAATTCAACACTCACAGTTATATGCACCATCCAATCTTTCAAAATGGGCAAGAGAAATGTCAAACAAGAATTAAAGGGATAGAAATGAACAGAAAAGTTGAAATTTAACAAAGTGTGAAGATTCAGAGTGGAAGCTATTGGAAGAAAATGACTGGGGTACAAGCCCAAATGACTGAAATAAGTTGACCCAGTTAAAACTCGAAAATATCCTTATGTCTCAGACTTAGTAAAGGAGTCAATGGAACCAATTCTACTCAGGGACAATAAACATTGAAGTAACTAACACATTAACTCCCTGGATTTGTATTGATAGTCTAACATAACACTCACTCAAAGTAAACACAATCAATCTTAGAGATGAACAAGGTGAGGTGAGTTGGGTTTTAATGCCGCTTTCATGAGTATTTCACTTATATCACGGCTGCTAGTATTATGGCAGGGAGAAAGCCTGCAACGCCATGTGCCTATGAATTGTGGTGAAACCTGCGAGCATCGGCTGGAACTAGACAACCATGGGTGATACTACACAGAAATTCAGTGTAGCAATTGCACCCAAACCGTCGAACCCCATACCCTTTGAGCTGAAGCCCCTTAGATATGAACTAACAAAGAAAAAACAAAATCAAGATGTGAAATTAAGTTTCACTACCTGAGACAAAAACTGCTCTGTTGTCTCTCACACAATCATCACTGACTCTACCAAGTTCCCAGTAATACTGCTTTCTGAACAGATTCCAACACACCAGTTTCACTGCAGGCCAAATCATGTCTAAATGTTTTTTCCTACCAAAGGCTTAATAAATGATTAAGGGCTAAATATATCTCTTGTGAATCTATTGTCAAATATACATATAACATACATATATATTACTTTGTAAGGATTTATGGATAAATATATCTGTAATGATGATTGTGTTATACGTGAACACAAAAGATACAGCTAGTGGTTTTGTGGTCTGACAAACAAAGGTGACATATCTGTGCCTTTCATGTTAAAAATCATTCATAACACAACAGTAAAGAGTATTGTCTAAGCGAGCCCTACCTTTCAAACACAGGGTTAAGTAAATAAAACTGCTTATGACATAACCTTGACTGTTATAAAGATAAAACCTTTCGGTTGAAACAGATTTACAGTGATGAGCAGAAATAGATAACAATCAGCTTCCTTGTTAGAGAGATTTCAACAAGGAAGTTTGGATGATTTTTTAATTTTAATTTTTTTTTTTTTTTTTTACTTGAGTCTGAAATTTTTATAACTAAGCTCGCTCTGGGAATATAAGAATGTAGATTTTATGGCAAAAACACACAGCATGAAATAAAACCAATATTTAAATAGCGTAGCTAAAAGATCATATGCATCACAGCTAAGAGGGGCCAAAACTGTTTCTCCTCGGTCGATCTTATTCAAGTTTTTTCACAATTTTCAACATACACCTTAATCAACTTAATAATTTCTAAATCGTCAACGAGGACATAATTAAAGCATGTGGAGCATAGCAGTTTAGTGATTAGCTTGTTGGCCTTTTATGTAAAAGGCCTGATTCAAATCCAGGACGAGACACCAACAATTTGTGACCGGACTATCATACTGTCTTGTGTCCCTTAGTCCACCCAGCTGGGTACCAGATCACGTAATCACAGATCTATATGGTCTCACAGAGCGCTTAGTAGCAGCACCTAAAGGGTAATATAACAAAATGTGCATTGATGGATATAGCACTTGTGGCACCCATCTCCCCTCCCCTCCCCTCCCCTCCTCCTTCCACCCCAAAACGAAGCAATAACTGCAAACATAAGCCATGTGAACTTTGATGGTGTTTGTTTAGGAGATTTGTAGATGGTAACAAACATGATCCTTGGTAGACACAAACATGGCTGACAAAACTGATCTACTTTGTTTTTAATAGCGAGCAATCAAAAGGGCAGGATATCCTAATTAATGAGTTATAGTAACCGCTATTAACAACTTTTTAGCTGAGCATTATAATTGCTGCAAATGTGGAAGGCTGTTTTGTAACATAACAATATCAACTTTCTATTACTTCTCTCATATGTCTGATAACTCCTGGCCACTTCCCTGTAGTCGGCCGTCGACAGATAATCCGACCCAGCGAAATAAAACACTTCTCTCATCATGACGAGCTAGTTCTGTATTGTCTTCCTTCCTTCTCACTAGTCACTATCAACTGATAAGTAAGAGGAATCCATTGCAATGTTGCTCTCTCATGATTTTTGTTTCTTCTTTTTCTCAAAATCTTAAAATATTGTTTTCAAAACTCACTTTTGTGAGCGATGTTAAATATCCATTGAATAGTTTTTCACGCTGGTTAAGATCTAGTTTCTTCTTTCACAGTAAAAGTCACATTTAGCTGATCAGTGAAATGTCGCCATCATATTTGGTAAACATTGAGCATCTTTCATGAAAGTTTTTTTACATGTCACTTTTTACTTGATAAATGAAATCAGTACTTCATAACTGTCCTCTGATTGGTTCAGAATTGAATTAATCAGCACCAAAGCATTGTGGGTGGCCAATTCCCTGGAGTCATAAGTTGTTACCAAAGGGATATCCGAAGCAAGTCCCTGACCAAATATAAGCTATCCTGGAATATTCCCAGGCACACAGGTGAACTTTAGATTTCAAGTGACAATTCCAACATTTCAATCATTATGCACTTTCAAGAGATACATCAGATATTTCCATCACTACAAACTGATGGTTTCTCTCAAGTTTGTTCAAAGTTCCCACCAAATGGTACCATAAACTGAGAAATATTTCTACACACACTTCCTGTAACAAACATCTCTACATCACATCCAGAATCAGAAAGGTGTTCCACCTCAGACTGACGCACATTTGTTTATTACATCACTGGTCACTTCTGGTAATAAACATATCTCCATGAAGACCATAATGAAAACTGTTAGATTTTTGGCGCACGTTTTGTTAAAAGCGGATTTCATCTGAACAGTATTTTTCTGTAGATCCTGTTATCTTGATTTGTACAAAATTATTCCCACGATCATGACATTTTGAAGTTACGGTTTCCGTTTGTGGTCACAATTTGCCCATGTCATTCATTCATATTTGCATAGCTCATAAAACAGTTCTGCAGAGAAAGCTTTTCTCAGTTAAATCACTTATGCCAAATCTTTGTCAATATAAAACATCACTCACTGTTTTCATAAGTATCCACAAAGCACATAAAGTTGAGTCAGAAATTCACTGGAAAAATTAAAACTGAAATTTTCACATCTCGAAATTCAGATAAAGAGAGTCTTGTCATTAAATGTACAAAGATGAAATAAATTGCAATTGTTTCTTGATATTTGTCATGCCTGTTAAACAGTTGAGGGACAAATATTCAGTTTGGCTTTCTAATCCTCCATAAAGCATTCATCAACAGCTTTGTTGACTTCTCCAGTCTGAGACTTTTTAAATGTCAATAAAAGCATATGAAAACAAAACGCTCTTGACAAACCTCAAACGTTTAACCTACGTCAATGAAAGACACGTGAAATCCAACATAGCAGAGCAGAGATTAAGTTCCTCATATGTGAAAATCAGAAAATTCCCTTCTTTTCCTTTGTGCCAGGTATATGATCGCAATTAGATACCATAATTCCAATAAAACAGTGCCAAAGAGGAACATCTGGTCAATCAGATTTGAAAATCATGAACCATCATGAAATGGTGAACCTCATCACATCATGGAAAGCTGCAAGCTTGTGTTCTCGGACTCTAATCATTCACAAATAAAGATTAGATTGAAACTGAAACTGAAACCAAAGAGTAAATTTCCTTTGATGGGAACAATCCAACACAAATGAAGCACTAATGGGAAAAGTCTCTGTTGTACTGATCGCACACAAAAGTTAAATTGAAGTACTGCTCCAGCGTGTTTGATTGCTTGTGTTCAAAGATTTCTCCACTAGGTACAGTAGTGATAGGTTCAGAGACACTACAGGCGGCTTGGTATACAGAATTAGCATGGACAACATGCCTCAGTCACCATTTAGGCCTTCTTAGCATGCCAGCAACACATTCACCGAACTAATGAAAAAACAAGGGGAGAGCGGTCACCCCTGTCACAGTCCCATCACCGACTACACTCAACAGGGACATGTTAAACACATTTCTGCAGTAGGGACTTTGAAAAAATAACAGCCTTTTAAAATACATGCAATTTTCCTTGTAACAGTAATTGAATATGTGCGCCCCTTTTTCATTTATGACAATGATCCCCAAAAAGAATTTTTTCTTGACGTGTAAAATGTTGAAAAGGTGACAGAAGCCATTTGTGAATGTCAAGGGGGGAAATAGATACAAGGTGCCCTTTTCTTGACTGCACTGTCTCCTTTTAACCAAAATGTTACAAGCACAAATGTCTACTGGACCAAGTACAACCAAGCTTAAAAATTATATTCTTTAAATAACTTTGATAAAAGTTTGGTGCCCTTTCAGGAGTAGATCACTTAACAAATTTGTTCACATTTTAGTAAAAAGATTTTTTTCCTGTTTAATTTTTTCTGATGGGATATTTTGAAATTCAATCAGTAAATATTCCCAAATCCCTGCATAATATGACCAATTGTAGCGGTCACTGGTAAAATTTGAACTCTGAAACTCCTGTATAATCACTTAACAACAAAAACCTGAGAAATGTTTTCTCAGATGACAAGTATGTTTTCTTCACACTGTTCACTTCGTGCAACAAACATACCGGTATGTACATCACAACCAAGATTACGTTGGTTTCCCTCAGAATTACGCACATTTGTTTATTACACCAATAGTCACATCTGGTAATTAACTATTTTCATGACTACTATGGTGAAAACTGATTTTCACTCACGTTTTGTAAACAAATATTATTCTCTAGATTCTTTTATCTTGATCTGTACAAGATTATTCTCTAGATCCTGACATCTTGATGTTACGGTTGCCGGTTGTGCTAGATCACCTAACATCAAAATAAGTGTTCTGGAGTCCAAATGAAATCATGACAATATAACCTTATTTTCACCAGAGATTTTCAAACCATGAATAAATTTATCCAAGTCTAACCACGAAATTAGATAGAACAATTGACAAATTTCAGAGAAAGACACATCTAGAGGCTAGATTTTGGTCCAAAAAACTCAAAGACAATGTGTGTGTCGATCTTGATCCAAGTCTAACCTCTTATTAAACAGAAATGAGAATTAAAGATTGAGAATTTAGAGGAGTAACATCAAAACATGACTTTACATAACCAATAACAGCTAAGAATTTAAGACTGAGAATTTCAAGATGGAGTTGTATCAAAACTGCTCATCGTTCCGCAAATATGACTATCAAACCTATCTGCCTATCAACACTATTAAAGAATAAAAGACAGAACTTAGAAAAAGAGTCGAATCAAAGCTGCTCATCGTTCCGCAAATATGACTGTCAAGTCTAACTGCCTATCAACAATATTAAAGAATAAAAGACGGAACTTAGAAAAAGAGTCGAATCAAAACTGCTCATCGTTCCGCAAATATGACTGTCAAGTCTAACTGCCTATCAACAATATTAAAGAATAAAAGATGGAACTTAGAAAAAGAGTCGAATCAAAACTGCTCATCGTTCCGCAAATATGATTGTCAAGTCTAACTGCCTCATCAACACTATTAAGAATTAAAGATGAAATAGTCGGAGAAGGTGTCGTATCCAAACTGATCATCGTTACACGAGTGTGACCACTATTATCTGTCCCTGCCACATTTCACAGTTGACTGTGGGTGGACAGAGGCCAAAACCCACAGAGTGACACGGTCAGAGCTTGGTGACAACTCATCAGTATGCTGGCCACCGCGAACAGACCTACAGCAGACAGTAGCATTTATACTGAAAGCTTGTGATCTGAATGCAACGTAGTCAAAATCATGAATCATGTATCAGGTTTTTTAATGGTGTTAACATTTATGAGGGATATTGGAATAAAAAGAATTGGAAGTAGAGAAGACCGCAATTATTAGATACTATAACTACAACATGTGGTAGAATTTAGAATACTCATTGGCTCTGTAGTTTATTAGGATTTGTGAAAATGCCTTAAATGGCTTAACAGCTGCTAAAAGTGCCTCTTAAGCGAAATCTCACTCGCTGTGGCACCCCCAACTCCACAGCGCCTCCCCCTTGCCCCTCCCTCTCCCATTCCCCCTCTCCCTTGCCCCTCTCACTTGTCCCTTCCTCTCCCCCTCCCTCTCCTCCTTGCCCCTCCTCATTGCCCCTTCCTCTCCCCCTCCCCCTCCCTCTCCCCTCCCCCTTGCCTGACCTAGCAGCTTTGCTTACTTTAGTTCATGAAAAATTCGATATGGAGTTGAATTAAACTTTACACATTCATTTTTTGTAAAAGGTATTTATGTATTTAGTATAAATGGATCTGAAATATCAGTAATAGAAAGCAATTACTAAATATATGGATTCTTAAATAATAATATCAATATCAATATCAGTGCATAAAATAAGGCCTGTCTGACAGTGCAAAAATTGTTAACATCTTTAGGATTTTCTTTAATTTGTAAGTAAAATTACTTTTAATTTCAGACTACCGTAGCTAGTTTTATTCTAAACGCTGCCAGTACAGTAAGAGAAATATTATTTGCCAGGTTAGTTTTGATATACTGAAAATGTACATAACATAACAGCAAATTATTATCCATTTTCATCTGTGTTTGATAGAAATCTATGAACTTCATATTGCAATGTATTTTTCTCAAGCAGGAAGAAATTTAAATGTTTCAAATTAATTATAATTTCAACGTTTATTATGTTATTTTTTATGTCATTTATATTCATTTTAGAGGGGAACACATCTTATTACTCAAATCAATTATCCGATAAGCTTAACCCTCTACCTGCCAAGTGCCTAGTCATTTTGAGTAGCTGAATCTCTGACTGATTTAAGGTGAGGTGAGGCAAGTTGGGGTTTTACAGCTCTTTTAGAGTACTCTACTCATTGTGGTTGCTAGTATAATGGCAGGGAGAAAGCTCGCAAAGCCATGTGGCTATGCATTGTGGTGAAACCTGCGAGCAACAGCTGGAACTAGCTAACCATTCCGCTGAAATTCAGTGTAGGACTGCACTCAATGCGTGTAGAACAGTTCTCTACAGCAGACAAAGTTACTGAGCCCCTGGCGGGATTCGAACCCTGGACCTCTTGATCCGAAGCCGAACGCGCTAACCACTGAGCTATCCTGCCCCAACTGATTTAAGTACACAAATCTAAAGCTGTTATGCAATGACTATGATTGGCATGAAAACCTGGAATACTCCTCACTCCTGGATTGGCAGGCTAGATAGAACATCAAGAATTTTATTGGTGGATATGTGCTAAGGGCGCTAAACCATTTTGTGTAGTTAAATTTCTAACTGAATTGTTAAGTGATAACATTTAGGTTATGACATATGAAATAATAAGGAAAACTGGAATAATTGTGAATATTACATAGGTAATGGTTAATCATGAAATTGTTGATTGAAGTTCAACAATCTGGATACCAAAGCTTTCAAGAAAGATTTTCCATCAGCAATATCCAATATCCAGGGTTCAACAACAACAATGGGGTTAAACTACTTAGGAAGCATGGAATACATAGAGGATATCTGTCTTTTCTTGACAAATACCACGTTTATCTCCTCGAGTGAGGTAGAAAAGTATATATTTCACGAGTGTTGCAGCCACAATCGAAATATATTAACTTTTCTACCTCAAGGTGAGATAAACATGGTATTTGTCAAGGAAAACTAGATATTCTTTTCATTATATCATTATTTCTGTGTTTTATGTTAATATGCAGTGATTTCAACGGTGAACGTACAGCTTTCGCAAGCTTACAAGATGACATCATAACACTGTCCCAATGACGTCACGCAAGTGGCGATAAAGCTTATCGCCACTCAGGAGAGTTATGATAAAGGTTATTGCCACTGTAGCTTGATAGAGGGTTTATTTCACGGATAGAATTGAGTATCTCTCTAAATTATATAATAAATCAGAATTTAACTCTCCATTACCATAAACCTGTCCTAAAGAGACTAACAATTTACAATGTTGAAAGTTATCAAACAGATACAAAGCTTTGTATTCCCTACAACAAATTTCTCAATAATAATCCACATTCTTAATCCATATTCTGCTCAGAACTATCAAATTCAACAAAGTATTAAACCTTGGAAAGAAATATCTTATAAAGTCTAGCTTTGATATCAGTGACTCTGAACTGTGTGTTCAATGCACAAGTCAATAAGCGTTGTCCTGCATGGGAATTCTTTGTATGGGAACTTGGGATACATTCTCAACACATCTCCCTTTTGTTATTCAATATGTTCTCTGGACTCTTTGATCTTCTATCTGTCAGTTTGTCATTTTCACATGTAATATGCATGACAAGGAAAGTAACAGAGTCGGCAGATGTTAAGGAAATGCTGACTATTGATTCTTATCAAATCTTGACGTTTATTGTGACTTAAATTCATGTTAAGCAGGATATGAGTGCGCTTAGTGAGGTATATTTTTTCAAAATGAACATGATTTTTTCAACTTTATCTTATTGAGCTGATAATTATTTGTTTGTTGCTCGAGATAAATAAACATATTACAAAACAAAGATTCAATAGGGCTGGTAGTCTTAGATGTCCTTGGGCTTTATGACCCATGAAAGGATTAATGAAATCTTTCAATGAAATAACTTTCCATCCAAAATCTTATAGTTTGTTTTAGTTTCTCTGTTGATATCTGAAAGCATTGTGTTAAGCGATGTTAAAGGAAATGCTGAATATTG
Source organism: Gibbula magus (assembly GCA_936450465.1). Classification (NCBI taxonomy): domain Eukaryota; kingdom Metazoa; phylum Mollusca; class Gastropoda; order Trochida; family Trochidae; genus Gibbula; species Gibbula magus. The sequence goes on from OW388304.1 coordinate 23,853,215, forward strand.
ATTCTTATCAAATCTTGACGTTTATTGTGACTTAAATTCATGTTAAGCAGGATATGAGTGCGCTTAGTGAGATATATTTTTTTCAAAATGAACATGTTTTTTTCAACTTTATCTTATTGAGCTGATAATTATTTGTTTGTTGCTCGAGAGATAAATTTTTATGAAATTATGCTTTTAAAGGTGAGGTGAGCTGAGCTGGGTTTTAACTTATTTCACTTATATTACACCAACCAGTATTATTGCAGGGAGAACGCCCAAAACATGCTTTTAAACTCTAACTTATCTGAATACAAATATAAATGCTTATAGGTCAAGAAAGGTTTCAATTTTATTTAAAATTCATTCTGTATTTACTGTGTACTCTGTTAATTTTGTCTAATTTGTACAAGAACATTGGATGGGGAGTTGGAGATGTTGTGCCAGAAAGTGGACGTTTAATTCCCTATTGAATGTCTAATGACTATCAAACATTTTCACATGTTCGAAAATGAAGAGAAGCCTACAAAAGGACACTAAAAGAACATTCAGTATAATACAAACAACTTTCAATGCTCTACAATTAACATCAGGAACTTGCTATCCCAAGAAGAGTCCCAGCTTGAGCCCAGATTGTATATGCTTACAAAGATCCATTAATCCATTCAAAGCCTAACTTCAGAACAGTTTGAACTCTTCATCATCAAGTACCTCTTACACTAGCAGATAGCTTTGCCTGGATTAGATTAACAAACCTTCTGTCAGCACTGAAAGATAATGATTTCACAATGATTGTATAGAAATCCTCCTACGACTGCTTGCTGTGATAGGCCTTGACATCTTGCAAAATCAATTATCTCACAAGAGATTTCCACCCAAGTAGTTTTCACCTGACGAGGAACCAATGATCTTTGAGTGAGTGAGTGAGTGAGTTATTGTTTAACGCCGCTTCGGCAGTATTGATCAATGATCTTTGAGCTACATAAATGTGAAAAACTTTTGCAAATGAATCCTTTCTCAACACAATCAATGGTTTCCTCTGCTTTCATTACTAGGAAATTAGAAACACCCCCCATGTATTTTTCATCTAAAAAGGTAACGATCTATGACCACTCCTTTCACAAATCAGCAATAAAAATACCATCATTGGTCACATTAGCAGAAACAAATGACCTATGACCTGTAAAGCAGGTGGAAAATAACATTGTACCAAAGCCATCCTTTGACTAGTTGATAATGTTTCAATAAAATATCTCTTTGCTTTAATTGTTTAGAAATTAGAATACCATCAAAGCAGTTTCCACCTTTGCAACCTTTGATTGGTGATCTCTGACCTCAAAATTACAATTTACTCAGAAGCAATACAAGGACATAAATTAACTTGTGCTGTTCAATATCCTTTAGAAGGTAAGATGAAGACAAGCATTTAAGGAAAGAGATAGTATCTTTCACACAATGGTAGATTAGACTTTTGTAATATTAAACTTCATTCAAGTTCTCGTCTGCTTTTTAAGGAACGCCCCTGTGACTAGAAGGTGAACAGATACATGGAATAACACGGTCTCCATGAATATTACACTTAACTGTGTATTACTATCCCTGTATTACTGCAGGGAGAAAGCCTGCAACCAGCAAAACCATAAAGCATTGTCTAGAACTGTCTGAACCACATACGTTTTTTCAATGAAATACGAAGCACATTTTTCCAAGCTAAACTTAATGTGGTACTGAAGATGACATATCCCACCTGTCCAATATAATTTGTAAAACACATCTTTGAAAGATAATTGTATATTCTTCAAAGTACCACTTCAGTAGGTGCGCAATACACATGCAGAGAGATTTGGAGTTCTGCTCCAGAAATGAACAAAGTCCAAATTCAACACATTTCTATGGAAACAAAAAAAAAAAAAAACCATTTCAGAAGTCAGAAAATATCAAAAGGCATTCCTTCAATTAGTGGGTTATACACATGCAAAATTTCAGGAAGATATGATGAAGGGTTTTGGAGCTGTGAAACGAAATGATTACGGACGTACAGGTCAATATCCTGTGAGGGATAAAAAGATGACAGAAACCCAGACCAGTGATATATCAAACTAAATGCGCTGATCATGAAGCTACCCGACCTGACAGATGGAAACATTTCCCAGCACCAAGACTGACCTTTATATTGACCTTGATATAAATGCATCAGCAACATAAAAGGCCTGCAGGCTGCCAGGTCAATGAGATGACTATTTACCAACATTCTAATAACTGGAATTAGACAAACATGGCAGTCACCCATAAAGCTAATCCCAGGCTCGTAACGATCACAATAAGTAGAGAGCACTGCGGCTATAGGCACTGCTATAATTCAACGACCTCAAAGACAATGGACACGCCCCATGCTGTGAGAAACACTAATTCTTGTATAGTCCATCCTACACCTAATTGAAATCACTGGTACACCTGAGAGGTTTACTATCAGATCCATGCAACTCCATTTGTTTTCACTATCTGACTGATACTTTATAATCCTACTTTGATATAATGCTTAGGTTCCAATAAACCTATTACAAAACAAAGATTCAATAGGGCTGGTAGTCTTAGATGTCCTTGGGCTTTATGACCCATGAAAGTATTAATGGAAATTTTATAGTTTGTTTTAGTTTCTCTGTTGATATCTGAAAGCATTGTGTTAGGTGATGTTTTATCAGAATGTTTGTGCTGGAGAAGTTCAAAACGGAACTCATTAATATATTATCTTTTTTTTCAATGGGAACTGAATGTGTATCCCAATCATGGCATATACACAGATTGGTGCAATAGTCAACCCCATCAACAGGTGACGTACATTTGTCATCCAACTGGGTGCATATCGTAAATAATAAAAATAATAACACTTTATTGTCCTCAATACATTGTAAATTGGAAATTTGTTTTACACTACAGCATAACAGCAAATTGTTTATTAGTTTTATGAAACGTTATGCATTACTGTGTGAACAATCTATCAGTGTATATATATATTTATTTTTTCATTTCAAATAAGGCACAAAATCCAAGATGGCAGATTTTGCCAACATAACTGCCCCTTTAAAGGGGCAGTAGCACATATTTGGCAAATTTTATTTTTGCAAATTTCCCATTTATAATGATAGTTTTTGTCATTAATATTTACTTTAGGGGGTAAAACATCTTATTACACAAACCAATTATTAGTAGTGTTAATAACAGTGTTGTAAAGAAAAAATTGTATGGTGACCATTTAATTGTGAACACATTTTATTATTTCGAATGACAAAAGCGATACCCATAGCTTTACGGAAACATGTTAACTTCATTTTCCGAAGAGAGAAGGGTGTTTGACTATTGGTGACATTATTTTTCATATACATTTCATAGTCTTATTTCAGTGAAAAAAAATTCTACTGCCCCTTTAACCTGTCTCTGCTAGGGACAGATATTGTCCCATTCATTTTTGTGCTGGATTAGTCAGATTGTCAGACAGTTTACTATTTCACCTGAACTTAATAACTGAACTTGATGTTAATTGAGCCATGAATCCACCTGAAAAGCATGTCTAGATTTGAGCGTAGAGGACCCCATTTCTCTTGATTAAAATTTTTCAAAATTTTATAATGGTCCTTGTGATGAATACATGTTTAGAGTTTTTCAGAGAATAAGGCCTGTGTCTACCATATATAGGCAAAATGTTAAAGGTATTTTTCTGTTGCCTGTGGTTTGGGTATGGCTAAACAATAAAATATAAAAAAAATATATGAGTTGAGAGATAACATATCTTATATGAGGCCCTTCGTTAATCTCTAACTACGGTCAGATTCCACATAACTCTGACACAAAGGGATGAAATAGTCGGCTTGCTAGGAGACAGAAATATTTGAAGAATGTCAGCAGATGAACTGTAACATACTACGTTCATTATCCGTCACCTTGAACGATTCTCCCCTAAATCTCTACAGCAAATAGAGCAGGGTTCTATCAACAACCCTGTGTACGTCAATTAGTCAGTTTAGAATTCGGGGTGATTATTTAACAAAAAGACAATGTGGTGTTATTTCTGAGTCGTGAATGCTGTATGATTAGTTAATTAGTATTCAAATGTAAATGAACATGCTTTTTTTTATTACAGACAAGAAACACAAACCAGTTTTAAAATTATTTCATCAGGTATAAATTGTTCAGCTTCTTCAGAGCATTAAGTCTTTGGTGTTTAATGGTTCACAGCTATCTCCAAACCATTCCCATCTACCTTGAAACAATTATACATAATGCGTTCTCCATGATTGCATTTTAACCCAACTTCACAAGGCGTCGAACTCACAGATTCCACAGAGCAATAACCATTATTGTTTTGAAGGAAACCTCCTCAGTTTGTAGAGATCAATCCTGCCTTCTAACATTCTACCTACCTTGAAACAATTATTACACAGTATTAATCCAATTAATCCATATAAACATGATTCCATCTGGTATCAAATTCTTTAAAGCAACACCGAGGCCATATGCCTACCACAAGTCTTTGAATCTTGACATGACTGAAGTCAATCAAGCTCCCGCTTATCAATAATTCAATATAAATCCGGAAATAATTTCCCTCGAGAGCATGCATGTTTCAGTGAACTCCATGACACTGGTACGGTTTACATAGTATCATGGAAAAACAAACAAAAGTTATAAACAGTCGTAATTGTTGATCTGAATCAATTATTTTCATAACACATTGATTCGAAACAGTAACATAATGTCACAATAAAGCCATTGTACAGTGATAGATATCCAGAATGCCCTTGAAACAGAATAGTGAACACAGAAACAGCTAAACATACAAATTACAGCGAAATTTAGACTTACATGACAATTATTTGACACACCATTTTTCATTGAGCAAGGCCTTATTCTTTTGGAATTTTACTCTTAACACAAAATTCTGAGACTATTTTTTGGAAAACTTCCTAAAATAATGTCCTGAAAACCCAAAAAATCACATCTTCATCTGACTTAAATATTGTTTTACATAAATAGTTTGTTTGAGCTAGGCCCTTTGTAGTTTTGCTTTCCAGATACAAAATTCGAAGAAATGTTCCAATGGAAACAGCTATAACTAATAATCCAACGATTTTGAAAACCCCTAAAAGCACATCTGCAAAGCTTGTTAAATAAATAAATAAATAAACTGTCATGAAAATAAATGAAAAAAATTTGAATTATGACCAGACAAGAAAAACCTAGGAAGCATAGACAGAAAGAGGTCATTTCTACAAAACAATTCAATTGATAAAATGCTGACAGTTCAATTTGAAATGAATTAATATGAACGTATTTAAATTTCATCAACACAAAATCCACCCTTAACACTTCGGTTGTTGAATGAAAAAATGGAAAAACATTCTAAGAGGCCACATTACAGGTATCAAAATCAGTTAACAAGAAGTTCACTTCAAAGTGATCCACTTGGCTGAAAAGTATAAATATTACAGAAAAGAAAAGCCTGCAAGACGTGCAGCTCTGCATTGCAGTGAAACCTGCAAGTAAAGGCTGGAAGTAGCGAACCAGCAGAGTTTGGTTGAAGAGAAGAAGGGTCCTCAAACTCCATGAACTGTTCTCAGTAGAGGTAACTCCTTCACGGCTACAATCACAATATGCATCCAATAAATCTTTCAAAACAATCCACTTGAAATCATTCACGCAATGTCTTCACTATAAATCATCAAATAAATGTGTACTGTATGGGTCAGAACTGAAATCTGTAAAACTCTGCAAAATTCCAGTCATGCCTCAACATTTGATTTCCATGACAACCAGGAGTCACGCCTAGGATACTGACTCCTCTGTACATGCACTGCATGCGTTGGTATGTTTAAAATCATTTAATCTCAACGTGAACTTGAGTCGTTGTTTGCAGTTGTGTTTGAGAATAGGGAATGTAATTACTATGCAAATAATTAAAAAATTTAAACAAAAAACAATGTTTTCATAATATTCGGAATGTAGTCTTTTTTAATTTGACAATTTGAAGCAGGTAGATGAAACTTTCTGATTATAAAATTGGTAAGACATTAATTCCAAATTCTTCTATCAGTCATTTAAATTTTTTTTAATTCACTCAAAATTTCATACCCAACAAACACAAGGACTGAACAGATAATTAGTCTGACAACTGTTAGGACTTTTCATGTCAACAAGAGTGTAAGAGTTACTTCCCTTGACTCAGACAACATTCATTTCACATTTATTTATAGAAAAGATGGAAGTCATTATTTCATCCTTATTTTTTATTCTTCAAATTAAAAAATTTAGCAACTGAATATTTGTTCTCATCTTATAAAACAATTAAAAAGAAACAAGAAAAGATAGTGACTATCAGTTATATGCATTTAAAAAATAATTTCATTTATATTGATCTGGTTTATTATAGCAGGAGAAAAACCTGCAACTCCATTGTGGTTGTGTATGACAATTAAAGTGAGCCTCAACTGTAACCATAGAACAATGGATGTTATTGCACTGTATCATAATGTGGTAAGTTACCCAAAACTACTGCATGTCCGCTAGTTCAGTTCTCTACTGGAGAGAAAGCTACTTGGTCGCTGACCAGATTTGAACGACAGAATTTTGGACGAGGAGCAAACTATGCTAATCATTGTACTATCCCTGCTTCAAAGGAAAGAAGATCCACTACTCATGTTCTTCTTCGAAATTCAAAAACAAATTAGTACATTTTCCTTTTTTATCCAAAATGAAATCTAAAACTTGATTTTTTAAAATAAAGTTGAATATAATTGAATGGGTTCGAATCCTGCAAAAGTAAAAGAAATCTTAATATTGTAGATAGTGTGATCCCAAATATAACAAATTTACATTTGTAGACAATCTAAATGTCATGTGTTTCTAATAATTTAATAAGTTTTGACAATATTTTCCATTGAGTCTGCTTTTAGACATTCATTCACAAGTGTATCATAAAAACATGCATGAAGATTCACTTAGAAAGCAAGATGAAAGTTCGGATGAAACATACCTACTGGAAAGAGACGTACACCGTAACTATTAAACTTAAGTAGCAAAGCTTTTAATTGAATCAGTTTTAAAACATTTTTAATTGAATCAGCTCTTCCCACACCAATGAATCATGAAATACACAAAAGATGCTTGAAGATTCACTTAGGAAACAACGTAAAGACGCTGATGACGTCTTAGGAACAATGTACGAAAGATGTCAGATAAACGCAACTTAACAAAGACCTCAGTGAGAAGCTTGACCAATCAGAACTAATCGTCCGGCTAATTCATTCGTACAATGGCGCATTACTACGCTAGATGGAGAAAAGCCAAGGACACACTGGCACTCCATGTGGTAGATGAATTACAAACAGAAAACAAAGAAAACGCGACTATCGCCTTGTTTACACGTTGCTCATCCACGTATTTACGAGAGTGATGACAATTACCCAGACTGCCATTTCAAGGTCGGCCAATCAGAAGGCTTGAAGTTTAGCACTGACCAAACCAAGCACCGATGTGCGAGTTTGTATTTACAAGGGTAAGAATGTTTTGACGTTTCTTCTGCTTGTGATTAAAAAGACTTTAAGTCCCAAAGTATTCGACCACTTTCAATCCAGTTAAGTGACAAAAGGGAGGATCAGACTTTGTTTTTTGTTTTAGATTTGTTTTTGTTTCTTCAGCTCATTTTAGATCGAAAAAAACAAATGTTTATTTTCAAGTACCCGGTAGCTTTCTATGATCTTTGAATAGAAGATAAAAATATCTTGAAAAATTTCCTTATCAAAATTATCAAAAGTAATTCACATTTTCATTAGTCTTATAATTGCAGATTTGCAAAGAAAAGAGTCAGAAAAAGAAAAAGTCCCTGAAAAAAGGTCTAACCATAAAAGAAACCTTACAAAACTAAGTATAAATCAATTATATATCTAACTGCAAATTTGTCAACCGAAATGGCAGTTGAAGTCATATATGATTATTACTTATTTGAGCATTATATCCATAAAGATATAATATCCATTCTTATATTGAAACAAAATTCGGAGAGACTACAACAAATGACCCAAGTAAGTATATCAGTGATAATGAGTTTAATGACCACATGATATATGATAATACTAATTTGGTGGTAGGTAGGATGAAATATTATTCTTATTGAAAATTCAATAACAAATTTCATTCAGAAACATGTAACTTAAACAATTCTAAAGTTAAAATGTCAATCGTTTCAAAGGTCTAAATCTAAGATAGATCTACATTGCTGATAGTTTATGTGACACTTTGTGTGTCAGAACTATTCTTGACCCACCCAGTTCTACACCAAGAATCTATACAAGATGATAATGCCAATTCTCATGCCAATTTAATTTTTCTATTTACCAAATACTTCAATATTTCTTGTATGAAAATATTCATCTGAAATTGTATGAGGCCCTAAAGATTTTACAAGTTTGGAAAAGATGCCTGTCAAATCAAAAATGGTGCCAAATTTCCGGAAATAGAAAAAATCAAACTTAGTTATTTACAAATTTATTCTTCAATTCTGTGCATGAAAAAACTTTCAGGCAAACTTTCATGTACACTGCATAGGCTAAAGTGACTTGTTATCTGCACCCTGCCTTTAGACATTTGCCTTAAATTATTTTTGTACTACACAGTTATATAGCAATAAACAATATTGTCCATCAAAAACAACTTCTGAAACTTGCAATTTTTAATCTGAAAGAGGTTCAGAAAAACCTTTTTATGAAGTAGAATCACTTGTTATTTCACATGAATTGTTTACTTCCAAATCAAAGTTTGCAAAAACAGCATCTATCTCTGATACATCTACACTTCATCATAATTCACGCTTTGCATTAGTAGATATCAATTATTTTCGAAATGCCAACTATTATTAATACAGTTTTTTAATTAAAGGTATTTTTCAAGATTTTTGTGACATCATATGACATTTTTATTTTCTCATTCATTCATACAGATATAATGTCATATCCCTCAATCAAATTTTCTGAAAATTGCAAATGCTTTTGATTTATATAAACTTTTGTTTTGTGTTAATTATTTCAAATACTTCTACTTTTTCAAAAAGAAAATGTTTTTACGTTGATAGATATTGCAAAAACACATACAGCAAATTTTATACATGTACTTTCAGAGTGCACTTTCTTAAAATCCTTTTTTCAAGAACAGCAAAACGCCTAATCTATGTATTGAACAGTTTTAAGTTCAAAACAAAGCGTGCTGAAATTAACTCATTACACACAGAGATGAAACGCGCTTATTCATCTGTCTGTGTAATTGCAATAACAGAAATGGTTTATTCTATGTATTAAAAGATTCAGTTTCAAGCGAATGTTTGGTGCAGAAGATATTTTACCATAATAGAAACAAACATATCTTACCATAAGGAGGATAACGCTTGTTATTCGGCAGACCTTTAAGCCAATGGAGAACCAAGTTCAGCGTATTTTCATCTTGAAGCGATGCTTTTCCTTCTCTCATGTCCTGTGAAAGTTGCGCTAGCTGAATATAGCGAGCAGCAATTTCATGTTCCCGGGTCGTCCCCCATTTCCTTTCTTCAGAAGAAACTGCTCGCACCATTGTGATTTAGAAAATGATTCTCTCAAATCGTAAAATCTTGGACCGTTCAAAGATAGTCTTGAGAATTAACTGAAGACACTCTTGGCATTGGGACAAACCCCAAGAAGATTGGATGCAAAGTCGAAGGTCAAAAGATTTTTCGCCTTACCAATGCCGAAAATAGCTTAAGATGAAAATCTTTGAATCTCTAAGCAGAAGCATCCCAACAGGATAGCAACACAGAGGTGACAAGGTCAGAGTAGGCTGTGGGGACAAAACTCCAGAATTATGATGGAATTATCAAACGTTGGATTGTTCGGTTATGGATTATCACACTTGTGTCAGATATGCCTTGGAAAACTCAAGATAAAGAACATAATCTCTTTCTCTCAAGTCTAAATTCACAGTTTTCTTTTCAAATTGTTGGAAATATGTCCAGCATTAAGTCCAACACTAAAATGTTCTCAAGGCACAAATGTCTTCAAAAATGCAATTCCAAAATGAGTCCATCAAATATGACACAGATGACCAGTATCAATCTTGATAAATTCTGCAAATATATCCTCTGCAGATCAGTCACCACTATTGTCAGCCAAAACTGAAAAGTTCATACAATCCGAGAAAAGTCAATCAAAGATAAGACAATGTGCTAAGTTTGCAGTTCAAACTTTCATGTGTATATCTTCTTCAAACAAAAACATTGACATCAACAAGAGTCAAAATGCAAAAGTCAAGCAGTGGCCGAGATGAAGTAAAGAGCAGAAGTCAAGAGCAGAAGTCATCAATTGGAGTCAGGAGCAGACGTCAACGAAGGTAATATTCCCAAGTGACTGTACTCCTGGTTCCTCTGCGGATGTTGAAGAAGAAATGATTGCAAATCAAGAGCGAGGCAGGTTTTGTCAAAACACAACCAAGTTGATCAATCGCATCCCGCTTCAATGTAAACATGAGAGACCGCAAGTCGGCAAACAGCGTCTGCAACGTCGAGAGACAATATCGGGCAAGCTCGTGGCGAGTGATGCGAGGACCCCGAAGCACCACGTCTAACCAATCACGCTCCTGGGGACAAGTACATAGCCCACACCTCCAGTCTTGGCAAAACATGTTTAAGAAAAAGCTTAATTAGTTTAATTTTTGTCCACGTGCCGAAGTCACTTCGACTAGAGCATGTAGTTGGGACGACGTTGTGTATTTAACGGATTACAAGTTGGTGTTCTTGTGTTCTAACATTGGCTTCTAACTGGCTACAGCGACTGGCCTGTAATATCATGGACTCTCGCTGTTTTCTTTAAAGAACCCTGTCAAATTCAAAAGTAAACAAGTTGCACAACTCTGCTAAAAGATGTCTTAACAGAGTTATATCTTTAAGATTTAAATCTTACCGTGAAACATGTTACGCATTTAACAACCAACATTCACTTCAGTTATGTCTATGGAAATTTAAATATTAAATAAGGTTTATTGTCAAGAAATGATGTAAATTCATTTGAAAGTTGTTCACATTTATCTAGTAAAGAAATATTGGTTTTCAACTCACTATTCCAGGAATCCTGGGGTATGTTCTAAGGCTTGAGATGTCATATTTAGAGGTTTTTCACACCATGAATTATGCCCGCTTAACAACTTCCTTTTTGAAATTTGTTTTTAAAACTAATTTAGCTCTTGAAAGGATATGCCATAGAAACTATTTGAAAGGTTATATTTATATCTAAGCAAATCTCTCTCTTTGAACTGTAAATAAAGGACATTTTACAAACGACCTCGAAAATTTTGAAAAATTCCTTTTTTGACTATAGCAGCTTACAATTCTCATAATATTCTTACTTCAGTAACTGTTAAGTGATTTGCTATCATTCATACAATGTAACACCTGTGGCGGAAAAGGTGTGCATAAAATTTACTTTTAGATATCCACACACACACTGATTAGCTGGTACCCCTGGTTATTTATGGAAACGTTTCATAGGATGTTGTTGTTATATGTGATTTATGTTTGATTAAAATAGTAAAAAGTATTGATGAAAATACTATGTTGATGAGCAAACATAGCACAAATGCACAAATTGAAATATACCGAGAATTGTGTTTCCACAAAAAACACCTGCTGTAGCAAATTCCTCTTGCAAACAACTTGATTGTAAATTTTTTGTGATAGTTTTGACTTTCAGAGAGCCATGCATATCATCAACAAAGGTATCATAAAATTAATTCAACATCAATATTTCAAATAATTTCCAGAAATGAGAGGATACTGACAGAAGGTCAATGGAGTTCCAATGAGTTTGATTTGATCAGACAGAACCCCTACACCAAAATTCCCTGACTAATGCTGTTTAAACTCCTACATGCTTTCACATTGTCACCAATGGTATTCTAATGACTTGAAACATTGCTCGCTTTCTTTGCCAAGACCAGAAGATAAACATGTGACAAATGTGACATTCATTGCATTTCTATTAAAACAAAAGATATACGTAAGCCTTTATCGGTTTACGTAGAATTGACTTCATTTTTAGAGCTAAACAAGCTTTTAAGTAATTAACAAAAAAATATTTGAAAGTTTTAAATCCTCTAAATTTTTTAAAGTATCCATTAGATCATGAAGACAATAAGGACTGTTATTCATCAAAAGTCACAAACATTTTCTTAAGCCTTTTACACATAATATCAAGAAGAAATATATGGCAAATAAATAAAATTTATAGATAAATAATTAAAATGAAAAAATGTTTATCAATTTTAATTATTTGCAGAATTTGTAAAAAACAAAGTAAAAGCATTGGACAAAAACAATTACCTTGCGTTTTCCCATGCGCCTCAATTATCCGTGATGGTTTGCTCTCATATGCAAAACTAAATGATCGCAACTTCTTTTTGATGTCTCGAAAACTTGGCGTTCGAGAAGCTTTTGTCTCAACCATTTTGTTTTACAAATATTGTTTAAAATAATGCCAATTTGTTCTCCTCTTTTCATTTAAACTAAATTCCGGTGATCACATTATCCACATCAACAATGTCCTCAAGTAGATTTAATTATTCAAGAGCATATACACAACACTGGAACTTGATCAAAAGTTTTTGTCAAGTTTTCAAAGCTGTATAATATTTTTCCAATATGTTCTATTCAATATACAAGTGTTCTCTCTATACTCTTTGTAGGATAACAAACTTGTCTCAAGTCTCCTAAATCTTTCTACAAAATGATTTCATGCAGTAAGAAGGTATCCCCTCTGTGTGTCTGTGTGTCAGGCTAGAAACCTATTATACCTGTTTTTTAGGAAGTAGAACAATGGTTAGGGCTGGGCAGATTGCAGCTATTGTGTTAGAACAATAGACCAGGTGAAAGTCACTCAACAGGGGAGATCAGGTGGACAGTCTATTGTTCACCTATTGTAAAACGAGATCAAGACATATAACATTGTGCTGTGCATGAAATAAGGTCCCTCACACATAGTAATTAATGACAGGAAACTTTACTGACTTTTTTTTAAAGTTTAATTTTGACAATTTGTTTGACATTATTATTCTTCAAATAAGCGCTGACTTATTTTCAAGGTTATTTCATACACTATATTAGATAAATGGATTATCTTAAATAAATTCTGGCCTATGGCGTTGATTTGGATAAACTTGTTCCACGTTCACAATAGCAAACCATAATTACTTACCAAAATGTTACAGAAATCTCTACATCTGCAAATTTTGTATTTGATTACGATAGTTGCTTTGACGTCAGGTAAATAATTGTTCAATAATTATCAAGCTCTAGTTTGTTTTAGTATTGTACGTTTCTCATCTCTACTTGTAAACTCATTAAATCGTTTTGTTATTAAATACCAAAGTTAATATAGTGAATGACATCTCATATCATGCGTTGCAATGAAAACTATGATTGTTTGTAGCACAATCAAATATACCATTATTTATTCAATAAATATTTATTTAATAAATATTGCTTGCTCAACAATATATCTACTTTGTTTTCACTGTATATAAATAACCACTTTGTTATACTTGGCTAGTAATACCAGCTACTATATTGGACATGAAATTAGATTTCATATTAAAATGATTACAAGGTGTTTATAGCAACTGCATGATTCCATTAGTAATAACTGAAAAATAAAAACATATTTAGTAAACAAAATTCCAATAAAGATGAAGTTTGAAAATCATTCAGATAAATGTGACTAAATTAGTGACAAAATCGTAATGTTTTCAAAATACTGCAGGGTGAAAAATCAGCACCAGTCTGACCGCCTATGGCTAAGGAAACATATGCTGGGCTAGTAGTCAGAAGAGCTAATCAAGGTAGTCAAGGAAGATGTTATGATTGTGTGGACTTATACTTTCATAAATGCATTTAATAACCGGTATTACATAAACCAATTATTTTCTTCTGACAAGAAAAAATTATAAGTCTACCAATTATCTCGGAAACAAAAAGTGTCAAATCAGTGTCCTCAGATTTCAAATGAGGTCAGGACACCTACAGATCAGCATAATCTCAAGTGACCACAAATCAGCAGGAAGTATGACCAGTCATGACGCACCAACAGTCAAACAGTGGTTGGCGAATGAAGTTTGAGATTAACAAGTATATAGTTTATTAAGTTAAATGTGCACGAAACAGAATCAGTCTACAATGAGTTGTCAGATCCAGATGGGACTTCAGGAGAACTATTCTATGTGCAGTAGTTTGGGTGCAATGCTATACTAATTTTTAGCACAGTACCACCCATGATTCGCTAGTTCCAGCCGATGCTCACAGGTTTCATCGCAATGCATAGCCACCATGGGTTTGCCGGCTTTCTCCCTGCAATAATACTAGTAGCCATGATATAGTGAAATACTCTTGAAAGCGGCGTTAAAATCCAAAATTACCTCATCTCACCTTCAGGGGGTTAAAAAATAAGCTAAGAGACATAATAAAATTAATTAACTACAGTATGCTACATTGGAAATGATAACCACCAGATTCCAATGAAATGTTTCCTGTAATGCTGCCACTCAGAATGGTTTTGAATGGTGGTTGGTCAGAATATTTAAGCAGGTTAGATATTAAGGTTAAACTGTCACTGAAACAATCAGTTTTACTCGATGTCTTCATATATGCACAAACTTAATAATTTGAAATGTAAGGAATTTCTAACAGTCGTGCATTGAAAATGCCATTATTCTGCCTAAAGCAGTTTCATGACACTGACATGCCTACGTAAGCCTCAACTATTTGTTAATAATTTAAAAGTCAAATTAAATGTAGATTCAAATAAGGGAGATAAAACTCACATATTGTTTCACTGATGTCTAATTTGCATTGATGTGTATTTATGCGAGTGTGTGCAAATTAAGCCTTGTTTTAACCCATCCCAAACTGTCAACACTGTTTAGGTCTGCCTCACTTTATATAATTCTGCTACTGTGGAAACATTCTGGGCTAAATTTTATCTTATAACTATGTTAAAGATCCACTAACCTCGACCATATCACTTTTCGGTTTTTATTCAAGCATATTCCAAGATGACGAGGATTCCACTTGATATTTGTCAATTCAACCAATAAACATCTTTTATAACGTCTTTTTAAAACGCCGCTCAATTACGCCTCATAAAACTTTAGCCGAGAGCGAATTCCGCTTGCTTGGCCTTGTGACGTAATACACAGGAGTCGCTTGGCGTCTAATGACAGAATCCACTAGATTTAGCCTTACATAACTGCCTAAATAACATATTTACCTGTGTCCTTATCCAACAAAATTACATATATACACGCCCCGTAAAACGTACTACAACTGGCAGCGGATGTCAACACTGTTTAATACTGGATGTGACCATTGCGGGACCCGTAATTCTGCAATGTGTTTTGGAACAATTCTTATCGTTGCCCAATATGGCGGCGGCACGCATGTCAGATGATGAAGATGTTCAAACGTCACAGAGATCTATTACACATTTCATACGGATTATAACGGTGTTAACACGCCTCATTCATGTTGAATAATTTTTGTTTTCACATTCGTCCTTATGCAAAATAACAAAATATATTTCAGTATTTTTGTTTATCAATGTAGCGATATGTAATAAGTGATGTAGTTGCGTTATTGACACTCTAACTTAGATAACTATTAAATAAGAGGGGAAATCTATACGACTGAACTATAGCCGGGGTAATACTTTTTAAATTGATAACCAAACAACACATGTACACACGGCCATGGTGAGTTGATCAAAGTTCTATAGTTCCAATACTTTCATTTGAAATTGGGAAAGATACGTTTTCCATATTTTTATCCGAAGTGATTTAAACATTATTTTATTTCCACAAACATATGAATTGACCATCAAAAACTACATGTAATTTAAAATGCAAGGCCTTTTATATAACATGCTAGGGAAATGGTAATGGTATTACACTGAATCTAAGTAATTGTAAATGTACACGACTATAGATTTAAAGATAGCCTGAATATGTTCTTCTAAAAAGTGTAAACCAGTAACATTGATGAAAATTATAGGATTTTCTTAGTTGTAATGAAACTATTCTATTAGCACCATGAGAAATATTGACGCAGTAGATTTCAAGCTATAGACACTCTTCAAACACAAAATCAAGCACACACAAAAAATAACTAATACTGGCGTTTATAATTTAAAAAAATTGCATGATCTTTTTTATTTTTGAATTGTCAGTTATTCATTTCAAAACATATTGTAGCTTATAAGATAACATAACACTCCACTCGATTGGGAAAAGAACAAATCTAAAATCAGCGGTTGAATATCGAAACATGCTCCTAAAACTCTGAAATTACTCCCTACGGACGCACAAATACCCATTCTATCGGAAACTTGTAATGTCAAAACGTTCTTGTCATGTTTTAAACGAATTATCGACGAAAATCGGCAAATCGCCTAAGGATTTCATTAAGCAACTCCTGTGTATGACGTCACATCGCTAACGAAGGTTATGCTACACTGAGGGGCCGCGGCAAACTGTTTCAAGAATGAGATAATGAGCAGGCTAAATTTACTCACTTTGAAGGGCTATATCTTAATGAGTAGGTGACGCTTCGAAATAATCGTTTGTGTTTTGCTTACTTGAAAGTATTGTCTATATGAATAAACGAATCAACATGAACAAAACAGAGAGATGATATTATCTTTAAAGTTCATAAAATAAGGTTGACCGTTGGACAATTTCATTTTGTGAATTCAAATTACAATATGTAACAGTCCTCAATACCACACATTCAAATTGTTTATCACTTATTTAATGATGTACACATGCTGTAAGATGTAAAGATTTATTATATGATTGCAGGTGAAATACCGGGATCTATCAATGAAAATAAACCGTGTTATCAGTCACTAGCGAAAATAACAATGGAACGTGTTATCAGTCAATAGTGACTGATATAACAATGACCTCACGTCATAAAACAATGTTCCGACGTCATGACACGTTCATGACGTCACATTGTTGCTGAGGCGACAACCTCATTCTGGAGCCGACTTAACGTAAATGCAAGTCTATTTCGGTGAATATGCAAAGATTTGGTCATATAATAAATAGAAAATTTGTCTTTACTTGACAAATACCATGTTTATCTCATCTCGTGAGGTAGAAAAGTTACATATTTTCACTCGTGGCTGCACCACTCGTGAAAATATAACCTTTCTACCTCACTCGATGAGATAAACATGGTATTAGTCAAGAAAAGACAAATATCCTCTAAAAACATGTTATGTCATGTTAAGAACAGGAAGATTTTCTGGACAACATCTTCTTTAATGTGACGTTTAAGAGTATATGCTCACTCCTTCATCAGGTGGAAAGTGTCATGTTGTACAACGATAGCTTGTTACACTGTTACATTTGGTTGCACATCAACTGAGAAAAGTATGACACATATCATTAAGATTGCTGGTAATGTGTTGATATTTGTTTTTCCTAGATGTTGTACTATTTGTAATAGCACCAATTCCTGGACTCTTTAGGGATGATTCCACGCGAGTTTTGTGTCCATCAAACATCACTCAGCCAGCACCAATAACATACCCTCTTTTCCAATGAGGCCTCACGAACAGACAGAATGTCAATCATCCTCCCTACCATACCTCTATTTCACCAAACATGAGATATAATTAAAAATAATGACTTTAAATCCACATCAACTCTGATCTCCCCTCCCCTCTCACTGTCAATAGCTAATTTACCAGGTTTTCTCCCACCTCAAATGTTTATATAACAGTTATTTTCCAAATAATTAATGAAACATGATCTATTATGAAAATTCATTGATTACCAATCAACTTCATTCCCCTCCAACCTACCTACCCTCACCCCCTCCATAAACCGACAGACCAGCTCATTCGTTCTCTACTGCCTCAGGCTAACAGAAAAAAATAATTTCCAAAATGTATTGTAACTGGTAAAACATGAACTATGCTAACCAATGCTGACTGGACTGGCACAACAGGTGCTCCCTCTCCCCCAGGTTAACGAGCACAGACCAGGTAGTGCAGGTTTTACAGGTAACATACAGGTAAGTCATTCAGAGCCACTCATCTACCTCAAATAAATAAATAAATAAATAAATAAATAAATAAATAAATAAATAAATAAATAAATAAATAAATAAATAAATAAATAAATAAATAAATAAATAAATAAATAAAGAAATAAATAAAGAAATAGTCACTGTTTCCATGGAAAACACTATGGGTCTAACTCTCAAAATTCAAAAGGTAATCGAGGGAGCAAGGTTGACAAATATTTCTAATTTGGTGAAGCGGTAACATGTTTAGTATAGATATCTCTCCAGACAAAATTACGGGACAGATGGATAGAAATAGAGAATACACTTTTCTCACCTATCCTTAGACTAATACATAGTCAATAGAAAACAGTTTTCTTATTCATTTGAATGCAAAAAATAAAATTTCCTTTTTTCATATCATTCTTGGGATGACAATTCCATATGGTTACCTAGACTTGCAAGACAACAAATCTAGACTGTATTAGGTCACGTCACGGTGGTAGAATTGGATAACTGATCAAGACATGGCCATTATTCATTACACTGACAACTACAGCAGCAGTTAACTAGATTAATGTCTCCACCACAGTCACAAGGGGTCAATGATGTTTGACTTATGAATACGTGATACAAGATGGATGGGTGAAGAGTGAAAGCTCTAATGGAGCAAGCTTCGGCACTCCATAGTTTAACCTACTGTCCATTGGATTGGGAGAGAGTTAGCAATTGTTGGACACTCACAGGAAACATTTGCAGTGTCATATACATCATTTGTGTATCAAAGCAACATCCTTGGGCACTCCATAGTTTAACCTACTGTCCATTGGATTGGGAGAGAGTTAGCAACTGTTGGACACTCATAGGAAACATTTGCAGTGTCATATACATCATTTGTGCATCAAAGCAACATCCTTGGGCACTCCATAGTTTAACCTACTGTCCACTGGATTTAAACAAACATTTTAAAGTTCAGTAGGTACTATTAATAATAAGGACATCTTTTTAAGAATAACAACTTCTTTATTCAAATATACAGATTCTTACCGGTATATATTTTCAATCAAAGAATGGCACATAAGGAAATAGTTTATATAAACAAAATATACAACATAATGAACATGATCAAAGTGCAGGTAACAGTGAGTCTGAATCAAAATGTTTTCCTTCGTTATCGAAAAATGATTGTCCTTATCAGACTTCCAACTTCAATACGGTAATGCCACTCAAAGATGTGAATGTTTCTTGGATTGTCAGGTGTATGCATGGGTCTCCAAAATAAAATTTTATAACTCTAAATGATAAAATCAAACAAAATGGGTGCAACTGTCTGACTGGATTCCTTCAAACAGCACTTCTGAAACAGAATCTCTCAGAAGTCTAAAAACTGACACTTACGAGGAAATAAATGTATAAGAAGACAAGGGTGTGTCGTCTTTATGCAATTAATAACACGAATGCGTACTTAAATATTTCTAAAATCTAGTATTGTACACTACTTTAGTTCTTACCGGGGTATATACAATTACCCGTTTCTAAAGAGAATACTAAACGAACATAGGTCTTTAAGTGTGCTTACTTCTCTAAACTAAGATTTCATACTTGTTTAAGTGTTCAAACAACTTCTCATCATGTCTAAGTGTAACTTTAAGTGAAGACAGATACATATACAAGTCCTTCGCTTACCTGGATTAACTGTCATTAAGTAAGTGCATAATCTTTCCAAGTGTACCTGTATTTGCTTATTTGTCTGAGTCTATGCCCAGATGGCTCACCAGTCTAAAAGTTAACATTAAGACTGCTCAACTTGATCAGGAACAGCCTAATTGTAAAGGTTTAAAGTAAAGGTTACCTGTCTGTTGATGAGTTCTTATAAGTATTCATATTTTTCTAAGTGTTCATATACTTGCTTATGTGTAAGTGATTATCTGTGTCTGAGTGTATACAAGGACAGCTAATGGACTGAACTAAGTGTATGTGAAGTCTCTAAGCGAACTAATTACTGCTTACCTGTAAGGGGGATTTGCTCCAAGGTGTACTTGGTTGGCAAATTATGGATATCCCACATGGACATTGACGATCGTTTCATGAACATTTTCACAGAATTATATTTGTCCAATCAATTGAATAAATCCACTTGTATTAATCCAGTTAAGTCTATATTTCAGAATTCAAGTTGTTGTAGTGTATAAAGATCACGAAACCATAATGAAAAGAAGATTTCTGAGCTTCTGTTTAGTCTTCATCACTTGCAGTTGTAGGTCATTCTTTTCTTTCACACAACATCAACGACCACTTGTCAACGAAATCTTGGAAACAATTCAAACTGCACATGTTCCAACAATCAAAGTAACTATCCACAGATAATATCAGAAATTCTCCACACTTTATCACAATACAATTGGTGTCCATGAAAACCCAGGTAAAATCTTGTTAGCGTACAGGTGAGTAAAGGTATGCTGCATTGTCCTGTCATTTCGCTTAACTGCCAATTACTACCACAAACACAGGCCTGTAGCCTGTACGTCAACTAATTGTCGACTCTGACATATATCTTTATCTCACTTTGCATGCAGGACCACATATCACTCTGGATACCTGCCAGTTCAACTCTGTACATGACTAAACTACACATCTACCTGTAATCAACAACCAGGACACGCCCACCTTTATCATGGACAAGCCCACTTTTGTTTCTGAGTGGTATTTGAGCGATTTCCTCGTTGGAGTAAATGTGATCTAACATGGGAGCCTATATTGAATTGACAAATGTTTTACTGCTAGTTACTGCTAGTTACTGCTAGTTACTGCTACTTACCGGTACTGCTAGTTACTGATAGTTACTGACAATAAATCATATAGACCTGACGTTTGATTTCCAAAGTATAAATATAAGATCTACTGATTACTGATTTTGCTTTTAAGTTCTGTATTTGTGTTTTTCCTGTTTTAGAGTTATCTGATTGAACATGTGAACCTTTATTAAAGTGACAATTGTTTCTAATAGAGGTCGGACAGCTTCTATAGTAGACGCCTATCAGATCTCTGGACACGAACTGCAGGCTTGGTTGGTTGGTAGCATGCTTTTACAGAAGTAAGAATAATTCTCATATTTACAAATAACAACCATGATCTACTGAAAACTTATTCCTATGACATTTGCAAAGAACTTGTAAGATTTTTAAAAACAGGAAAAACTGCAAATTAAAATTGATAAGATAAGTACATTGGCTCTGTCAATCTTTGCACAATTTATTTCCCAAGGATGAAGACTCATATATGAAGTATATGTTAATGGTCTACACAGATTCTCCTGGACTGGTTTCTGAGAAGAACTTGTTTAAAGCTTTATTGGAAGATGCCTTCCACACCCATATTTGAGGGAGGGTCAGGGTCAAATGATTTTTTAAATGAACTAACATTGACCGCTCTTCTGGAGAAGTTGAAAAGTGAAATTAAAAAGTTTACAGACCACGGAGAGCCTGGCGATTTTAAATAGATTATAGGGAATGATCTCTATAATTGTGATTTATAGTCACAGATTCTCATATGTTTATTCTCAAATCACACATCCTTTGAAAATGTTTTCTTAAAGCGCTAATTTGCGTTAAAATAGCTAAAACAGTTTAGAGTAATGCTTTGGCTATTCAAAACTGTTAAAAGTCATAGGACTGATACGATAAGAATGGAACAATGACTCATAAAATCACATGTTATTAGAAATGTAATATTTTTCACACTTGAGACATTAATAGTGAAGAAAAGCAAAACAGGTAATGTGGTTTCACACTTAGTCATTTTCCAGTTGGAGATAGACCTTCAGAAGTATAGTCGGTTATTGAAGACAGCCATCAATGAATCATCAATAAATACAAGGAATAAGTTACAACTCACTACATCGGTATAATTTCTTATTTACAAAATAACATTTTTAATTACTAATACCAATATCAAGAATGAATTTTTTTTTTCACCTTTAGTGTCCATAAAATTTACCTGCAAAAATCTTTGAAAGGGGGTTCGAAACCCCTTAACCTTCCTCTGGATCTCCTAATTTTTCATTGATTTTCAACCCACTAACGATCGATAAATCTATATTTAATTGATCGCTACATCGCTGTGAGTTTAGTGTAGTATGCACCAAATTTTACTACATCAGTCCCCTCCTGGAATCCTTGGCGGATTTTCAAAAATTCCATTGCAAATTTAAGTAAAATCGGAGTCCCATTTTATTTCTTAAACTCATGTATCTGTTAGTTATTATTGCAAAGCAGAGCTTTACTCAAAGCCCTTAACTTTGTGAATGTACGTCATGAATGTTTTGTATAAATATACTGTAGAACCTATATATTGATTTTCCTACAACCATTTACAATTTTAACATTTTTACTTTTTGTTTCTTTTGATAGTCAAATTTATTTCCAAATTTATGCAGCAGAAAAATTATAAATTCTGCAGGTATACTGCATGGTAATGCATTTTACTGCAGACAAGTCATTTTTCAACATCAGAAGGCTATTTCTGCAATTTATTTTGCAACTGCAGAATCCCAGAATCCAGGGTTCTCTACAGTAAATATATATAGCTGAACCCCTGAATGGAATCAACCCCTGGGCCTCTTGATACAAAGTTGAACAGACAGATAGTTTTTTCAGCCACTTCATCCGAACCCCAAAATTACATGGTCTTAATTGGTTCTTGGTTTCATGACTGTAAACCATCATTATTTATAGGTTAGCAAACCTCTAACATTCACCTAACGAGTAGACAGGCCCATAACAATTAAAAGCCATTTGAAACATAAAGCTTTTTATTCACTTTTTTCAAAAAGATAATATATTGTTTACTTTTCACCTTTTCTTATTACAGAAGACAGTAGTTTATCAAAATAATCAAATATAGATTGCTTGTTAATTGTTAGTACAATTGAGATGTTACAAATACTTAATTGATTAAACTCATGAAAAAGTTTCTTCCAAGTACAAAACAATTTGCTCTTGACACCGATAAAAGATACTCTGAAAACACTTGTATGAAAATGCCAAGCCGTGCTTGTTATAGGAAATGTGTTCATAATTTCTATCAATCTACTATCAAAAGAAATCGATGGACGCCTTCAGTAATGAATTATACTTTAAAGGTCAATTCGCTACAGTAAAAACATGAACATAAATTGTCTTTCACAGTTAGAGACAGTCACCAGCTACAAACAGTGATAGTTTGAAATTTATTTTGCAACTCAACAAACCAAAGCTTCTCTGGTAAAATTACTATTAGTTTCAGGATTGAACAGTAGTTTAACAAGTCCATTTCACATAAACCAGTAATATGAACTTAAGATAACAACAATGTCTTAAGACTTAACAACAAGTCCTTTTATTTATCAATAAATCTCTTTGAAAAATTCCAATAAACATGAATCATAAACACAGCCATGTTTTGTCAATATCATATCAATTTACAATTTTATTACTATCTTATCTTCAAATAAAATCAAAAACAATATAAAAGCACTTTTTCTTTCAAGTTCATGACCTACAAAAATTGCAAACCATTGTCAAAGACCAATTATCAATTTTCTATGTCTGCGAAGACACCTCACAAACACATCCCGAACAAGGAAGACAGACAGATTTATGATTCTTGACATCTAGGTCTACTAAACACTCAGATCGTACAAAAGTTGACTGTGTTTATGAGAGCAGAGTCAACAAGTTCTCCCTGGACTATCCCAAGGACTCTTGAGATGATATTCATGTAAACAAACCACCCCTCAACCAGAGATATCACTTCAACTGATAATTGTCTTGCTTAAATCACTGAACATTATATTGCTATTACAAAAAGGGCCCCTCAGCAGTGGTGGAGAGGAAGGGGGGTTCATATGTTCAAAGGGGGGGGGGGGGGGGGGGGTAGAGAGGAGGGGATGGTCAGGTACTTGATACCATCAATTTTGTTGGTCACACTGTTTGATTTCAGTTTGGACTAAACAACGATAAAGTTTTTAATTATCGGAATGATAATACTAGAAACAGATTAACTCCAGATAACCCATTTACAACACATACAAAATACATCACTGGGACTAGATATAGAACTTTGGTTTGATCTATTCTCTGCTTGTCCCTCTTGGTATCCATTTGCAAGTAAATTTGATGGATCCCGAACCCAAACATCAACCCCCCAATGAGTGAATCCCCCCAATGAGTGAACCCCCCCCCCCCTTTCAAAATTTCTGAATCCATCACTGTCCCGGATAAAAGCATAGTCTGTAATTAGGATAACAAAGATAAGTACTAACACACCAGAAAAAGGCTATGGTTAAGTAATACCTCATCTGAAAGGTCAAATATCAAAGGTAACTGACTAATCAAATATTAGGGCCAATGTTTAAGTTTTCTAAAAATGTTTCCTGCGGCAAAGTCAAAGAATTATGACTTCATCTGAATGGATGCACAATCTAGGCCTATCACAGACCAATCAAAAGTTATGGCAAAGTTTTAAAGTGTTTCAGACAAATGAACAGGTGAAGAACAATACACCCTTGAATCTCCTATCTGCAGGCATAAAAAGTTCTGCTTCTAGAAGAAGAAAGTCAAGAATTCTTGGGTGTGACTTGTGACTCTAAAGCAGAATCCCAGCCGCCATGAACAAGGAACCTTTATACAAGACCTGACATCAGCTATTCAAGAGAGGCAAGAACAGGAATTTAGAATACTACTTGACTGCTACTGTGGATCAGCAATTTACAGAATCCCCATCTGATCTGATTAGTAGGGGCCACAGGATAACAGAACCTACAATTAAAATCCAGAGAGGTACATGTATACCACATGTTATAAAGATGTATCCATAAAATTGTTCTTCATTCTTCATCACCTCAACTTCTAGAATGCCCATCAAAGATATATATATATACAACAGCGAACAAAATTTCAGAACCCCTGTAGGTATTCAAACTCCAGACCACTGAATCAGAAGCCAAACACTTTCTAAAAGGACACCCTCTCAAGCAAGTACTTCAAAGAAGATTAGCACTTTACTGTGATTAGCTCCAAAGCCTCAACCCAGCCCAACAAAAGACTTTTTGTACATTGGCAAGATAATTTAGAGGCTCAAAATTAAGTTCAGGGTACTTTGACCAACGTGCAAACTAATAGAGAGTATCAATTCCTCGACTATTAACCTGATTACAACTTCCTGTATGGAGAGAGCTGTGAAGTAGTCGCTCAGACGCTAGTATCTATGACATGGGAACTCTCATGGCAAAATGACCATATCATGAATCTAAGATTCGTAATGAAAGGATACTTACCAAAGACACCCTGGTTGAGGAACATGCTTTCCATCTTTAAAAGTTGATCGGGACACAAAACTGAATACGCATTAGTTGCAAATCCATCATTTTATACCCATTTGCTTACACGATTGTTGCTTGGAAACAGGGAAAAAGCTATGAAAGCGTGTACCATCTTAAAGATTAAAACTGTCTGTCTTCTGCCGTGACTCACTATCAAGAAGAAAAACGCATGATTCATCGCAAAAAAAATAGACTTTATGAGTCATTTTTTTTTTAAAAACAAGTAAAAAAAATATCCACAATTTAGATTTTTCCAGTATTTGTAAAAGTAATTTTCATTTTATTTTAAGAAATGACCATTTAAATTTCTATGTTTGGAAATTGCAATGCTATCGCTTCAGTATTAAATAATATAATAATTAATCAGCCCATAGTGTTGAGAACATGTTATTTTAACTAAGTAGTCTTGAAATAACATGTTATCATTACTCATTAAAATTCAAGAGTTCGTCTCAATGAAACAATGGTGAGGTGAGGTGACTTGGGGTTTAACGCCGCTTTCAAGAGTATTTCACTTATATAGCGGCTGCTAGTATTATGGCAGGGAGAAAGCCCGCAACACTATGTGGCTATGCATTGCGGTGAAACCTGAGAGCAACCGGCTGAACTAGCGAACCATGGGTGGTACTGCACTGAAATTCAGTGTAGCATTGCACCCAAAACTTACTGCGCGTAGAACAGTTCTCTATTGCAGACTAAATGGCAAATATTTCCTAATGAAAATACTTCTGTCTTTGAATCTGAATGGAAAGAAAATATTATCTAATTGGTGATGAATTACAAAACGGTGAATTAATTTCTATGCATTAACACTTTCCAATACCTTACCCCGACATGTTTTCTTCGGTCCAACATCGTTATTGAAAATCGTTCGCTTGAGTCTATCCCAAGGATGACTGTAAATTCTCGTCTCAACTAGGTCCAGCATTTTGAATCAAAAGTCGTCACAACTGTTTCCACCAAGAGGACCCAATTTCTCAACAGAAATTAGTTCTACTGACTTGAATTCACAAAATGGAGTCAAATAGTAGTCAAATGTATGTTCGAACGACTAGATGTCACAAAATGAAGTGAGAAATCCAGTCAACAAGAAAAACATGTCGGAATGACTTGACTTGAAGTCAAGCAGGTCTGTGTGTTATTTCATGTAACTGTTGTTTAATCATTAGAGTGGAGGAGAGAAGGAAATACTTCTATATTAGCTGCAGGAAGTCTGAAAGCTATTGGAGGTCCTTTGACTGTATTGCACTGGCAGTGTTGAGATCTACTTCTAGATTTCTTACTCAACAGATTTCAAGTGCTGGCATCATTCTTGTGGGAAAAGAGTTGTATATACTAACAGGGTATGAAATGAACACTTGACCCCTAAAATTAATTGATGCCAAACCATTCCAAGTGGTCCCTTTTTATATAGGTAACACTAACCATAACATGGATAACATATAACAGTGAATAATCAGATTAGCCACAAATATCCCAGAATATTCCAGTTAAAGGGTTAAATTGTACGATGCTGGCCAAAGTGGCTCGTTTAAAGATTGTACATTAGGATGTGTCAGTGTTCAATGTAGGACTTGTGAAAGCGAGATTTACACTGAAAATATCTAACAGTTCCTTATGAAAAATGATAGTGGAGACTGTCGCGAATTGTAATTCTATTCTTTTCTTCTTCTTTTTAATTTTTTTTTTCTTTCTGCATGAAGGCTTGATAAATGTCCATTATATTTTGGTCCTAGATTGGATATTGGATATTTTGACTAGCTGGATTAGGTTTGAATTTGTTCAAATTTGCTTGTCCTTTGATAAAGTTTATTTCAACCTCTGTAACATACTATTCAAAAGTCCTGAATTTTCAGGCAATTGAGTATGTACCCTAGAATATTATCCAAATGATAACTAAGGTTTTATAGTTCGGTGCACTATGCATGAGAGTGTCTTTTCTTTTAAAATTTTAATAGTTGAACTTTTTTACAATTTCACGTTCATGAAACTTTATTTTTAAGAATCGTGTTTTGCCGTGACTTTAGTTTGTTGGATTCTTGGTTCTGAACTGAACTGAAAATGTACCAGAGTCCAACTGAACTGTGATGGTTCTGAGGTGAGGTGAAGTGAGTTCCGTTTTAAATGCCGCTTTCAAGAGTATTTCACTTATATCGCGGCTGCTAGTATTATAGCAGGGAGAAAGCCCACAACGCCATGTGGCTATGCATTGTAATGAAACAGGCGAGCATCGGCTGGAACTAGCGAACCTCTCCAAAGTCAGCTGACTGTCCATATACTTCCATATTCAGACACTAATTCAGTGTGCTCTAAAGCTGTCGGTGCTTGAAGCTAGGAGCTAGGGGCAAGTAACTCCAGACAGCCATCCTTTCGTCTGTTTCCGTTAACATTATAAATGTGTTAACAAATGATTCTGAATGTGTTCAAAACAGCGATCGTTTACAAATTATTTGTGATTGGCCAGCTACTGAGTGGGTTTTGTCTGCACTAAACTGGTAGAGAACATGCACCTATACAGGATCTCCCCAGACCTTGTGGAGAGGAATATGCAGAACGTGTTTGAATCCTGGTAGATGCAGTCTTTTGCAGATGTTACTCCTCGGAAAGTTTTAATGAGACTGTACAGCAAGCTACAACTCTTACCTCATTTGTGAATGTTATCTTGTGTAACAGTAGCTGAAGGGATTGTCCTAATAACTATAGGCCTTCCTGAAACAGATAAAGACACATTATACAGTGATAAAAGTCATACAAATAAATCAAGTCACATAAAAATGTTAAAGAGGGAAAATAACGTAAAATATTCGGTCAAAAGTACTTAGACAAGTTTAAATTTTTCATAAATTGATAAGACAAACTTATGTGATGGAATACCAAACATAATGCACCAAACAACTTTAACGCGGTTTCGGCAGTATTGCTGCCATATCAGCAACTAAACTATGACGGCTGCATGCAAGTACAAGCAGTTCAAACTTTTTTCACCATATTTTCAATTTCACACATGCAATGAACGCACATTTTTCACCATCAATTGTCAAATTTCTCTTGTCAAGTAGAGGCATACTGACACAAAAGTTTTAGTCATTTCTGAGAGACAAGAAGGTGTTAAACTCTTCAAACTAAATCACAGCCATATTATTTCAAGTATCTGTAGCTTATCAGGATTTGCATTATTTATAATCTACGATTGAAGATCTAAAAGAAAAATTAAGAGCCATGGACTCTGTAGCTCGCCAGGTATTATTGCAATATGCATTATCTCTAAGGTAAAGACTAACATAGCAAATAAGGCATTGCCTTTGTTGTCATTTTTATGGTTTGAACATTCACCAAATTCACATATCATAACCTACATTGATAAAGGTATGTCTACATAAAATATAATTATTCTAAGGAACAATAGATTTTACTGCCATTCTTCCCTCTCATGGAAGGACCCCTACATGAAGTCCCCACACCATACCTTCAAAACTAAAGACATAGTGTTGACTCGGTGCTGAACTCTTTATCATGCAATACCCAATGGTCCATAACAAGATCACAGCTTTGGGGGCCTGGGACTAAAAGTGAAGGTTACTTTACTCATGACTGTATAAGTGATATTTTGCTAATTTCTGGAGCTACAATCATAACATTATGTGTATTTGAAATCTCATAAACATTCTAAATGTTTAGATTAAATTTTTTATCACACTTTATTTTGCACCCCCTGTAACACCCTTATTTCTAGGAGTAGGGTGATGAAGTTAACAAAATTTTGTTTGACTAGAATCGACTCTGTTCCGAGTAATCAAATCTGCAAAATAGTTCATATCGGGATAAGAACTGGTTCTATAGAATCCTTGCCACAAGGTCTGAGGACACCCTGTACAGGTGTGTGTTCTATAGACGCAGACAAAGCCCAGTCAAATAGCTGACCAATCACATCAAGGTCGCTGTTTTGAAGACATTCGCAACAGATGAAAGGACAGTTGTTTGGAGTTATCTGCCCCTAGCTTCTCGCACTGAAAGCATTTGTTAGAGGTCCTGTGATTGGTTAACTTAATTGCGTCAGAACATGGGTGTCTACGGGCTGTTATCAGACGTTTTTTACGAGAAAACCTCCGAACAATATGAGTTTGTATCCCGATAAATGCACTATTTTGGAATATTATATTCCTCAAAAAACTGTCTTCCCTAAATTTGAGCTTTCTAGAACTCGGCTAAAGATTTAAGGTTGGATACCCTGCCATGATCATATTTGAGTGGGGATCAAGACCAAAAGAGCAAACCTTAGTTTCAATGTAATAATGGTATTCTGACAATGTTGGTTGATTTTGAAGAAGTCAAGAAGTGCAAGGTCCCTCTCTACAAAATTTCAGCTTTTGAGGTACAGCAGTTCTGGAGGAATTTGTGAAAAGTTGATGGACAACGGACAACAGACGACAGGTGCTGGCCTCAGACAACAGCCAACGCCATGCCATTCAAGCCCAAAAAGCTAAAAAGGATCCTGGATTGGCCAGGCGCTAATGATAGATATTCTAAGGTTGAAGACTCGCATAATTACGAAATTATTGGTATTGAGGATATTGATCATGTGGCCTTTAAAAGGATTGGACAAACGTCAAAATAAAATTTATAACTAACATTGATCAAGTTATATACACAAAAGTTTTCAGCATTCTTGTGCTTTTAACTTTTATAAATAGTTACGACAACCTAGAAATAATCAAGATTAAAACCAAAATAGAACATTGTCAAAAATATTTTTGAAATACAAAATTTAGTTGGTTTAAAGGGTAAAAGTCAGTGAATTTGAAAAGTGAGGATTTCAAATCGTGCCTTTGCTAGTTTCAACAAAGAAGTCTTTGTGGCTTCAACAATAGCCCAATAGAAAAGGCAGAAGCGTCATAAATGTGCTAAATTTCACGCCTCTGCTAATAGTCCGCTATCAATGGGAACAACTCATTTACTTTGAACAAGCAATTTTTACATTGACAAATATTTGCCACTTGTTTTCAGAACACAAGCGAACAAGCAGGTGAATCTCAGGATTTCATTAATAAATTTGTAAACAATTCTAAGATTTTTATACTACGAGCATGAGAATAAATTATATTTCTGTAAATTGACCTAACGAAGAAACCAAAGTGTGTCTTTGAAATATTCCAACATTTTATCAGACTTTGGTTTCATATTTTTGCAACTGAAAATAAAATAACAAAAAGGTTTACTTGGAGAACCGGCCAGGCGACATTTTCAGTAGTCTGTCACTTGACACAAACAAAGAGCTGTAGAAGCCTCCTCGGAGAAGCGTGGTTTGACTCTACTGATATTAGTGAAGTAGGTGAGAGGCCTTGGTTATATAACTATGCTCTGTCACATTGACATCATCATCATCATCATCATCATCATCATCATCATCATCATCATCATCCTTTATTCTCAAAAATCCACCATCGGTGGTACATGAGATACATAAATCCAAATTATATAATAAATACTAAAATGGCAAGGATGTACACAGGAATATATGCAAATCTTTAATAATATACATACATCAATTTTCTAAATGAGAATTGTTTGAGGTGATAAGTTGATTTACCTTTTTGTTTGTAAACAAGATTTTTATGTATTTATCTAATATTCGTAAAATAGTGGCAAGATTAGACTTGAGAAGGTTCGCCACCTTTACAGTATTCTACCATTGTAGGAAATGATGTGGTTTGAGCAATAATCTTTCGGAAATAAAAGCTTCACATTGAATTCTACTCCATCGTGTCCGACTCCATGTTGATTGATGATAACACCAAGATCTTTGATGTGAAGGCGGTGTGACTCGTCTTACAAACTGAGATGCTGTTCCATCCTGCTAGTTGGCCAAGAAGAAATAACAGTTGCATACAAGAACTGCAGCAACACAGACCACGATGGATGAAGTCTTCACTATATATATGGACAGTGTAGTAAAGTAATGTTGGTTTTATAGTACATATGTTGCACCTGTTGTCACCATCATTGTTTAGAGTATACATGTATATTATGTCTTAGGAACAAGATTAAAGAAAACAATTACCAGATTATCAAAGGATTATGGTTGCCTCTTGGCAACAAGATAATAACCAATAAATTGTCAGTATTTCTGTTCTAAACCAGCAAGTCACAATCAAATTGGATTATATAAACATGGTGAAACATAGCAAAAAGATAAAAGAAAATTTATTTCAGTAGTTAATCAATTAACAAGTAAAATTACAAAATGTACACATTTGAAAATAATTGACAAAGATATTTATCTAACATAGATATTTCAGCAATTAAAATGTCACAGAAATATCCCAAGACAATAAAGCACTAACAAAGTGATGATAAAACAATGTCTTCTTTCAATACCCTGATAAACCTGGTGACCTCGTCTGAGATACTATTCACCTGTCACCATATCTTCGCTGATAGAACATCATATAAATACCAGGTCAACTTTCCTGATTTACTACCATCAGCTTATAGTCAGAATCATATATATGACAGCAGTGTTATTGGTGAGGGTTCAGCCAAAACGATGTCTTGAAGTTTTCAGTAGGGTTTTGAAATCAGCACTTGTAATACCAGTGTTTACTAAAAATACGTAAGCTAGCAAGATGACCAGTCTGTTTGAGGAGACTGAGGAACCATGATCCTGTAAATGTATGTTTAACAAGAATGAGTTTAGGTTTTAGCTGTTCGTTCTCATATGCAATGATGCTTCAAGTTCATTTCAACCCCTGCTCATAAGGCTATGTCCGTTTTTTGGATGTGATGCGTTTAAAAATATCGCATCAGAACGAACGTTATTTTCAATGAGTTGTCATACACTATGTCCGGTTTCTTTCATGCTTTGTGATGTGATTTGGAAAAAATAGAACATTCGGACGTAGTGTAAACCCCGCCTAACATGTAAACACTGCCAACTCAAAAGAATAGTTGAAATTTGTAGAGAAAATTTAGCTAACTAAAATAGGTTTGGAATAGTAGTTTGAAATTGCAATAATGTTAATTTTGATTCTGTTCAGTACTGGTAACATGACTTTTGGTTGACAAGAATAACTTCAGTTACAGAACGGCAGTTAGAATCATTGCAGGGACATGTGGCTATGTATTGTGGTGAAACCTGCAAGCATTGCTCAACAATGGGTGGTACTGTAATGAAATTTTAAGTAGAGTTGAACACAATCTGAGGTTCCAATGAAAAAGGAAAATGTCTCTAGGCTAATCACTGTTGATGACTCTATTCCTGATTCTGAGGGCCTTACCCATTTCATCTCGAGAAATCAATCCTAGCCAATGCTCAAAATGGGCTCAAATGAGTAAGTGGAAGAGTCAAAACGCTAATACAACTTTTTCAAAGAATTTATTCTCTTCAATCTTGCAAGAATACCAATGACATTTCACAAGAGTAGCTAAATATTAAATAAACATAATCTTTTTACAAATTGTAGAGATACTATTTTATAAACCTACGTTTTCCTTACATTTAACTTCTCTCAGTGTACGTGTCAGATGTTATAAACTCATCAGGGTGAGGTTCCATATACCTACCCCATACAATAGATATAGATGTAGATGTAGATATAGAAATAGATAACAAAACATGTTAATAGAGAAATTATCTCTACAATTTACAGAAAGAGTATTTACTATTTTCAGATTACTAAATATATTGACATGCTTAGCAGTGAGTTTTTATCATTACTTTCCCATTATGTTAAAATAACATATTAATAATTTAAATAGGTTAATGAATGATATTCCCTAATGCCTGCTCAAAAGTTATCCCCGTAATTTCGGCAGCAAGATCAATATGTAAGATATGACCAATCAAAAATCTTATCCCAAATAAAATTATCAAAATGCTTCCTTCCAACAAACAAAACAGCAATATTTCAGAATATAATTTCATATTTCCAAAGACAATTTCCTTCATGGCATGAGATAAAACAATAGAAGCATTTAACAAACCCAACAGAAAATAGAATGCAGCATTCAAACAATCTTCAAAACAATCTGCCGTTTTTTATACAGATATTACACAAAATACATATTTCAATAAATATTTCGAGAATGTTTCACCAGTTCAATTTTAAATCTTTTAGCTGAACTGAAAATATAAAATTACTCTGAGCATGTCAAGAAGCTATGGGAAAACATAACTGCCAAACAATAATACAATTATACATAGTTGCCTGGACTATTTTTAGCCAGAGAAATATCTTCTATTGACAAATTGTCATTTGGAAAACATTTTTCATAAAACCAACACACCAGTTCATAACCCATGTCCAAGGGCATGTAAAGGTACCGAATTACCAACAACAACACACAATTTTGTGATTTCAAGTTCATAAACACAATCACAGATGTCAGTTTCAGGTATTTCAGTGCAAGATTACAAATGGCTGCTCCCATATTTGACAAACCCCCTCTGTCCCTAGTGGAGGTCCCTAGTTCACCCTCAAATCCCTCAAGTGACCACATAAACTCCTCCCCCTCTGGCTGTTGACCCCCATTTTCACATCTCTGAATGGCTTTCTGACACAAGTCCAAACACCCCCCCCCCCTCCCGCTATATCCCCCTCCACCATGAGTCCACTCTCCCCAGCATCCAGCATAAGTCCTCTTTTACCACCCTGTACCCCTCCATTCCCTTTGAGTCCACTCACACACACCCTCACCCACCTGGAGTCTACACACTTACCCCTTGTCTCTCCCCCCCCCCCCCTTTCAATACTATCCTCGACCAAAACCTCCCCATTCTCTTCTTTACAAATTGAAAGAACTCCCCTCCTATCCCCAATATCTAGTCCCCCCCCTCCCCCCTCCCCCCTCCCCCCTCCCCCCTCATAACTGCGTTGTTGCTGACTTCATGCCGCTATCCATGACTTAGTCGGACTTGTCCAAA
Source organism: Gibbula magus (assembly GCA_936450465.1). NCBI lineage: Eukaryota > Metazoa > Mollusca > Gastropoda > Trochida > Trochidae > Gibbula > Gibbula magus. The sequence goes on from OW388304.1 coordinate 23,887,598, forward strand.
GTTAAACATAGCATATCCCAATGTTACACTGCGCTTCCACAAACGGTCTGTTCGTTGGGGATCATGACCTTTCAACTTCAAATATTACATGGTAGGTGCAAATACAGAAATTTTATCTCATAATCGGGCTCTACGTCAAATAACATGCGAAAAGTGTCAACAAAGGAGTTTTGTGTTCTGGCGATTTAACAATGACGTATAAGAGGAATTTATCCATGCGTTGCACAACATACGCACAATCACACAGGGGTTGCCTTGTTCTCAAATCATTTTCCTATTTTTTTTGCAAGTGATTTTAGCAAAACAAATACTTCAGCCCGTAAAATGTGACTTGGGACTATGCAGTTTTAACATAGGCGATTAGACGTGCAACGTGATCAAAGGTAAGTTCAAGATGTTTTTGATAAAATGTTTGCTATTTTGAAGAAATTGTATTTATTCAATTCATTTAAAGAAAACTGAAAGGATTTTTTAATTATACTTTTAAAATTTAAAGGAATCAAAGACTTAAATTGTGATTGTTCAATATTTTGCAGCCTGATCTTTTTTCAAGCGAGTGCTGAAAATTATTGCTTTGCCATTGAAGAAAGAAATCATATTTTTTATATTAATCTGCATATATTTTCTCAAAGATTTATTAATATAAATTGATTTTGTATAGCTACAGCTTTTATATTTGAAACAATTCTTCTAAAAGTGACAGTCTCATGAGAAATACAATATTTTTTTATCTCTAGTGATGTCAAACTTTTTATTCAGCTAAGCTCTCGTATCAAATAAATATAACCTCTGCAAGCAGTTTTATCAGGCATTTGTCTTTCCAAAACTGATTATAGCGCTCATATGAAAAATGTTCCAATATTACAAACTTCAACACTATGACTCTATATTAGCTATCTTACACCTTCAACCACCACACTGAGTCGGAAAATGAATTTCCAGTGTGAACATTGTGTTTAACAAACAGAGTTTTCTTCTTTCAATCACTTCGTAGTTGAGTTAACAGTATACACTTAATCACTCATGGTGAGGTCTCCTTGTGAAATACAAGGACTCGAGACCAGACTCCCGAGGTGTTATGACATGACCGAGACTGCAGGTCGAGGTCAGGTTAGACCGCCGAGGGAGTCAGGTCCGAGAGTTCTTGTATTTCACATAATGACCTCACCATGAGTAATTAAGTGTTTTATTATACCAAAATTCTTTCTTTCTTCAGACTTTTGTATTTAACATTTTAGCTGTTGCACTACACACATAGCCATAGCCATAGGGTCTACAGGTAAATCGAAAATATTATCTCATTACAAAATCAGCGAACCGACCAGATGACGCCATCTCGGACATGCATCATCAAAACAAAAAGGCACGTGACGAGTCAATATCTTAGGTCAGTGTCACGAATTGACCTCATCACTGGTAGAGCGGGTCAGTATACAAATATATATTTTGATCATGTGGTGTGTACTGACCAATGAAATTCTTACAAAGTTAATAGAGGTATAATAATATGTATTACTGACTAAGGCTGTGCAATATTATTGCAATACCAATATATTGCAATACAGAGTTGTGCAATACACGTATTGCATTACGATTTTTATATCGCAATATATTGCACCAACAAACATTAAGTTAAATTTATTCATTTATCTTGTAAAAGGCACATTTACTTGTTTAACTTTTATTAAGAAAATTATTTTGAAGTGCTAGAATGTTAGTTGGACTGTATTACAAATAATCTTTTTGAAGATCTGAAAGTCATTTTATCAAATGTGTCCTGTTTAAACTGCAAAAAGAAGTATAAAAGTTGAATGTAGAGTTCATTTAGCATGTTGCAATATCATTGGCACTAGTTAAAATGGTTTCTAGAGAAATATCTCATTGTCAGAGGATCTTTCAATATATTGTGGTACGTATTGCAATACATTACAGTTCAGCAATATGTATCGCAATACAAAAATTGAGGCAATACACAGCCTATTACTGACTCTCTACGTTCAGTTCATAAGTTGGATAAAGACCTTATCATCCATTTCAGTTCATAAGTTGGATAAAGACCTTATCATCCATTTCAGTTCATAAGTTGGATAAAGACCTTATCATCCATTTCAGTTCATAAGTTGGATAAAGACCTTATAATCCATTTCAGTTCATAATTTGGATAAAGACCTTATCATCCATTTCAGTTCATAAGTTGGATAAAGACCTTATCATCCATTTCAGTTCATAATTTGGATAAGACCGTATCATCCATTTCAGTTCATAAGTTGGATAAAGACCTTATCATCCATTTCAGTCGATATATATTTTTCACATTTGACTTACTAAAAGCATGATGGGACATCTTGTTGAGCCATTAAGTCTTGGTCCGGGAATATTCCGGGACATGTTTAAGGGGAAGGTTGAAGGTTCTATTGGGGAATTTTTTGTGGAAATGATATTCAAGATACATAGACACGATTTACACAGATGTGATAAGGTATTTGTAACTTTGTGGATATCCTATCGATGCATAATATGTCTTATTATTAATAATAGTAAATAATGTCTTTCTCATTTCATGTTCATAATGCACAAAAAGAAAATGGTGGGTACTCGGATGGAACACTCTCTTTAACCAGTGACTAGTTGTCCATCATATGGCTTTGTTACTGAGTTGGTAGTGAGTGAGTTATTGTTTAACGCCACGTCGGCAGTATCACAGCCATTAGCGATGAATATGGAGTTGGAACTCTTAAAGATAAGTGATGCTGAATGGGTTATGAAGCAATCACAATTCGTTAACATTGAAAGAAAATAATCAAAGATTGGCCTGTGCAATCACTGGTTAAGGGTTACTACTAATTTATTCCTCATCTTCAATAACAAAACAGACCAAAATATTCTATCTTAAAGATGTAAGTTGGGCATTATTTCAGATTACTTATTTCTCTAATTTTTTTGAACAGGCAAAGCTCAATCAGTGGACGAACAGCACCAAGGGAGAGAACTCAATAGAAATCTACAGCCATGGCAAATTCAACCTCCTGAGTCTCCTGAGTCTCAACTCTCAACGAATGATTTTGTTATCGTTGGGTCAATGATATATTTTACTGGATCTGACGAAAATATGTTTCTCCTTTATGTATCTAATCATGATTTTATACTCTATGTATTAATCGCCACCTTCTAATCAGCAGGGGAATCCCCCTCACCATCCTTTCATCCATCCCAGATAGAACCCTCTCTTTACTGCAAATATAATAGAGCCATTGGCTCTCGCTCTTCAAGATATTAGGTCTAATGACAATAGGTCTAATGACTGGTTTATGTTGTTATACAGGAGAAGTGTATTAGACAGTGACGGATCCAGGAATTTTGAAAGGAGGTCCACCAATGGAAAAGGGGGGGTCCAAAATTTCCCCCCCACCCCCCCCTACCCCAGTGAAAAAGAAACCGGGATTCCAGCGGGATCCCAGTGTATCCCGGTGGAATCCCGGTTTTCAGACCGGGATATACTGGGAATAGGTGGGATGACCGGGATTAGTTTTCAACAACCGGGATCCCGGTTCAATCGGGAAAATATGACATTGAAATCCCGGATCAGACTGGAATTTATACTGAAATCCCGGATCAAACCGGGAATTTCATTTTTCAAACCCCTTAACAAACCGAGATTTCACTTAGAAAATTAATATTTTAAAAAGTACCTAAATTAGGATTACTATGTTATGCACAAATGGAAATCACAAACAATCTCCGGATTCTAATAAATCCCCATTCCAACAAAGTAAAACAACCATAAATTAAAAATTTACCATAAATATTGGTTCTTAACTTTTCATCTCCCAAAACTTATGTTTACATAGAGATAAATGAATATGGGTATGTGTACTCAATGTCTCTAGTTGGCACAGACTCATCCTACTATATCCTTTTTTCTTCAAAGATCTAAAAAAAAGTGTGGAAAGTTGAAAAAAAAAAGCAAAGAATTTGTGCCGATTAGTGCAATGGCAATATATATGTATGCCTTATGATATTGAAATATAATTCTTTTATATATATTTAAAATAAAATTGTTTCCTTTTCTACAGGCAATGTGGATTTTTTGTTTTACTATAACACTTAAACAAATATCGTTTAATGGATTATTATTTAGCACTACCATCAAAACTTGCTAAAAATACTTTCCTTTAAATGTGCATTTTATGTAAATATTTCAATTTAATTATATAGTTTCATTTGACAAGGCAATTTAAATTTGTTCTATTTCCTAATGATATTTATAAGTTTTAAGGGATTTTATTGGTGCTTCTTCCACTCTTAAACTCAAAGCATTGCATGCAACATTTTATCAGCTAATTTGATGCTCAGTCTTCAGTGCAAGGAGCTCTAGCTCCAAGCTCTTTGCAGCGTTCATTGCACCCTTTTGGGTTTACTTAAGCTACAGTGATGTTGGGAGTTTTGTAGAATAGCAGACGCCAAAAGGTGGGAACCAAAACAATAATGAAGTAGATCTTAGCAATGTAATTTCTTGTCAAAAACATCATGTCTAGAGCCAGAGAGGCTCCACCCTCAGGTATAGTAATGCTTAAACTCTTATTTGATCTTCTTATCAGCCCATGTTGTCTGTTTTAATGTGTAAAGTACTGGACAAGTGTTAGTTCATGCATAAAATAATGTAAACTCTACTATCATGTTGAGTAAGTTTCCCTGACATTGTGTCACTTAGTAAGAGTTTATTTGAGTTATATTTCAGTATTTTCCAGTTGCAAGTAGCATATATTCAAGTAAAATTCATGTCTGCTACTCATATTTTCCCATTTGAATCAAATTACTTGTGTCATGATCACTGGTCAAACAATCTCAGAGTAAGTAATTCTTAGCAGAGTAACCAAGTGTAAAATAATTAATTAGTTTGCTGATAGTGTTTACTCTGTATAATGATTTGTAACTACATACTATTGAATTAATAACAGAACAGTAACTGTTAACAAAGTGTGTTTTCTGTTTGTTGCAGAACATGACTGTTTCCCGCCTTTTCCTCCCGGCGGGATCCCGACAAATCCCGCTTATTCTGCCAGCGGGATTCCACCGGAATCCCGCTGGGATCCCGACAAATCCCGCTTTTTTCTCCCGGCGGGATCCCGCTGGGATCCTGACAAATCCCGCTTTTTTATCCTAGCGGGATCCCACCGGAATCCCGCTGGGATCCCGACAAATCCCGCTTTTTTATCCCGGCGGGATCCCACCGGAATCCCACCGGAATCCCACCGGAATCCCACTGGGATCCCACCGGGATCCCGATAAATCCCGCTTTTTTCTCCCGGCGGGATCCCACCGGAATCCCACTGGGATTCCCGATAACTTTTTCATTGGGGTACCTTCAGCATTTCCTGGGGAGGTTTAAAATCACAACATGATGCTATGCATGAGGAAGTTGATGTGTCTGGGGAGGGAATTTGGGATGAGTTACCACTCTTCTGAGTAAACTGTAATTATCACTATTAAACCATAATACGGTTATTACAACAAGAAGGTAGCTGTGCACTGTTGTGAAACTTTGGCCGGAAATAGTTGACGATTGGCGGAAGTGCATTGAATTAACAAATAACATTGCACCCTATTCTTACTTGCAACAGCAGATGAAAGTAACGAGCCCCTAGCATAACATATGGCTATGCTTGTCTGAGCGATTGATTCTTATTCATTCGTTCCAAATTTTTAAACATTTATTTAGGTTGCATTGTTGCAGAAAATTGACGTAATTCACAGATGTTGCGGCTACTCTTCTCAGAGTGTCAAATTAGTCAGGTAAGTATGGGAATGTCCCATTGAACATAACACACGAGTTCACTAGTGTGAAGCAACTTCTGGTATGAACATATTAATTAAAAGGGTGATGCCTTTTTGTCTCTGCAAAATTCGAAGAGGTTTTTCTTGTTTGTACATCTGTGCTCTTTAAGACTAAAACTTGGTTTATTTAGTATTCTTGTTAAACATTTGACTCAAAATGTTAACAAATTTCTAGAGTCAAATACTTTAAATGTCTCTTTAACACTGAAGAGCTAGTATTGTTGCTGCCAGATATATAGTATGAGGTGACAATGATAGCACAAAAAACACTTCATAACAGATTCCCTGTAAAATAAAACCATTGTCAGATGTGTTCAGTTGATTAAAGGGAGGTAACTCACTTCTCAGAAACATCTACCACTTCAGATTTTAGCAGGGTTTTGTGTTAACTCTCATCACACAGAGGTTCAAAGCTCAATATTGAAAGAAAAGCAACACCCAAAATTTAGGGAATTGTTGCAGTATGACGGATGAGCAATGTAAGTAGTGTATTAAATAAGCTTGAAAAGTGGCCAGCCCAAAAATGTTATTTTGTCAATTTAAACGGTGAAAAAGTTACAAGCACAAAGCACCGGACGGGCCTTATTTCATACACTGATGTAAGTCATTCAACATATTGCCTCTCGTGCTAAAATGAGAGAATCTCTTTTATTAAAAACAAGAATATTCACAAAGATCTTTACCAAATAATGTTAAAACTGTTTGATTATGAACATGATCATCATTCAAAGTGGCAGCCATTATGACTCACCAGAGTAATCAATTGTTCTCAGATTAGGGATGTCCGTTAGCATGTACGTATGTGTGAATCACATTGTGAACAACAGCATCTTATCATTTGAGTCATGATAATATTTTTGCAAGTATGACCCATATTTGTCCTTACCTGCACATATCAAGATTGCTGGATATGGAACTTGTCTATTTTACTACACATATAAATTAATTTCACAAATCAGTCTAAATTGTGTGACAGCCTCAAGGGACATTTATCAGCATGTGTGTATGTGTGAATCACATAGTGCAAGAGTTGTGCTTGATTCAAGATCATTTATTTTTGCAGGTATGCCCAATTCTTTCCAGACCTGTGTATGTCACGATTGCTGGAAATAGAACTTGTGAAGTTACAAGTCTACTACACCTGAGGTGAGGTGAGGTGAGTTGGGGTTTAACGCCGCTTTCAAGAGTATTTCACTTATATCGCGGCTGCTAGTATTATGGCAGGGAGAAAGCCTGCAACGCCATGTGGCTATGCATTGTTGTGAAACCTGCGAGCATCGGCTGGAACTAGCGAACCATGGGTGGTACTGCACTGAAATTCAGTGTAGCATTGCACCCAAACCTGACTGCGTGCAGAACAGTTCTCTACTGCAGACAAAGTTGCCGTGCCCCTGGCGGGATTCGAACCCCGGACCTCTTGATCCGAAGCCGAACGCGCTAACCACTGCGCTATCCCGCCCCCCTACTACACCTGACATATTTATAAATCAACTTCACAAAATAGTTTAGTCAGCATGTGCGAGTCACATTTCTCAGTTGTATCTAATATTTTGAGCAGTACAAGTGCTACAGATAACTCAGCAGTGACGTGTATTTGCTTAAATTACAAAATAATTTCGGTAAAAACTAATTCCTATCAACTCTATTGCATACACATACTGCGAAAACAAAAATTCAAAGTTTAGGAAATGAAATTGACAAATATTATTCTCCATCTTTTAAGAAAACATTGCCTAGGTTTCTGGGTATCTCCTATTGCTGGTTTATGAGAAGAAGTGGTTTGAAGCTTTTAGGGTGAACCCCCTGCAAAGTTCATATTTCATAATTTATCTCAATCAAATTTGCAAACTAAGTATATCTCCATCCCACAAAGATGTTAACAACAAAATTTCAGATTCCTATATCAACCGCTTTCGGAGAAGAATTCATTTAAAGGTTTGACTTATAACGTCTGATGGCCATTCATTATGAACAAACTTTGGACACCTAGGTGCCAGGTACACACCAACCAAATTACAGCTTTGGGGATGCAGCTGCTTTGGAGAAGAAGATGAATATGTGAAAAGTTTACAGACAACAACAATGGACGTCAGAAGACGAAGACGGACGGACGACGGCCCATGCCATAAGCACACCTGGCCTTTCAGGCCTGACGAGCTAAAAATAAAGCCTTGGGACAGCAACTACCTCGATCATAAGATGTTGGTGATCCGTTGCGAAAAAAATTATCATAATTATACTTTCAGTCAAGATTTCTTTCAAATAATTTTACCTTGTCACAATTAATCTCGGTTATATTATATAATATCAGTTTAATTGTTTTGACGGTTAATTAGACATCAGCAAAATTTTAAATACACATCAAACATACGCAGCTTTATCATGGTGATTGGTACCGTAAATTTAATATAAACATTGTATATTAATCAAAAGTATTTCACTTGTGTTGTGTTGTGTCCTTGGGCAAGGCACTTCATCCACATTTAAATGAAATTCGAGAAGGATGTATCTCCGATTACACAAATATGCTACTAATAAATTATTAAAACACAGTCAAGTTAAACGATATTAATAAAGATAATATTTTGTTAAATTTATATTTCACAACTTAATAAAGACAAGCGTACATCTGTTGAAAAATAAAAACAATGAGAACTGAAGCCATTCATCGGCGCTGTGAATGGGGACAAGTTTTCTATGGCATAACAGCAAATTGTTTATTAGTTCTTTGACACGCTATGTGTTACTATGTGAACTTTCTATCAGTGTATATCTTTTATCATTAACATATTATAAAATTAGGTAAAATATAGCGTGTTTTCATTTCACGCAATGCACAAAATCCAATATGGCAGATTTTGCCGACAGAACCACCCCTTTAATTTCACTGTCTCACAACCGCTGCAGTATTGCAGGGAGAAGGCCTGGAGAACACCGCTCTTCCTACATTAAGATGAAACCTGGGAAAGTCCTCCTTAGAACTCATTTAATTTCACATTAAATTTGAACTTACACTGATTTATTCCATTTCTTCTATCTCATTTTGTTGAACAATAAATTGTTGGATTTAGGGTTCCTATAGTTGTGTATTTAGGGTAATAACTGTGATAGGCTAATAAAACTAAACCACTCACATTCATGAATGTCAATGGAGGAAAATAAAATTTTGGAAGGAACAACTATTGTCTACCTTAAATTTTCACTTTTAGATATTTTCAATGCATTTAGGCCTATTTTACATTCAAAATTACATTACTAGTTTTGACCTTATGAATGCATTGAATACAATTGTACAATTATACTTCATGGCATTGTATTAAGTGTAATGGTAATCAATTATCTTCAAATATGACAATATCACATCAGGTATTGGAACAAACGTCAAAAACATATTTTTATCCCCATCCTCATCACTGGAACGAAGGCACCGATTTACGACCATGCCTGAAATAGTCTCTCGGTAACAACTGTTGATTTATCCCACTTACCTCGATTCTAAGGAGCTTTTACGTCGATGATTCTTTATTTCCTTTTACCGATGAGTTAATTGCATATTAAATAAGATATCTAAAATGTCTATTATTACGATATAATACCCCACATCCGCTCTAACCTAGGTTTGTTTATGCATGGGTTTGGAATATGGCCGCAGTATTCGCCCTGAAATCATTGACAATAATGACAGCACCCTCGCGTTTTATTAAACATAACTTGAAGGTTCTTACAGATTTTATAATTAAGGACCCATTAGACATTTTTGTGAGTAAAAATTCAAAATTATTCTATCATTAAGACCATATTCTTGCAATTACTGTGGAACTTACACGTGACAGATCAATTGATGGAACAGCGGAAGTTCGGGACATGCGAGATAAATATATACAGAAACATTGTCCTATTCCGTTTTAAACATTTTGCAATCGATTTTATATTTAATAGAAATTGGGTCATTTTTAACATAAATTCCTAAATTTCCAGAGCTTAGAAAAATTTACAGTAAGTCAGTGATGACCTTATAGCGCAGAAGACTAAACTGTCCTGATGGGTCTTTTAGGCCATTTGCCAATGTCACCCAAGAGTTACCTCCCTTTTAAAACAAGCACCTGTTAAACCAAAGCTATGCTAAATCTAGAATGTTACCATATTAAATCCAGTGCACCTATAGATGGGTTACCATTACGTATGGAAATAAAAGATCTTATTATTTTATTTTTATTTTATTATGAAGTTGTTTTTCTTTTTGCCAAATTCGAGAAAAAGGTCAAAACTTTTATCAAATTAAATTGAATTTTACTATGATTTATTGTTTATTAAACATCGGGCAATATTTTGAATCAAATCTGCCCTGTTCAATTTATAAATGAGTGAAGTAAAACAGATTTTTAATTACATTGGATGAATATTTTTCATTTACAAACAAGTCTATATCAGGTCAAATTAATATAATAATAATAATAATAGGCCCATGTACACAAACAGTAAACAACAAAAGAGAAACACAGTTTATGAGTACTCAAAGAAATTGAAATATACAGTTTTGACGTTTATTTGTTTACCATTCCATTCAAATATATAGTTTCTACATATATTGAAATACATTTTTTATCCAAATAGGTAGTTTGCTTGAACTGTATTATCAATGAGAATATATACATAATATGAGTGCCATCATTCTCTTCCCACAGAGATTACTGCCTTCCGATTTCCGAGAGTAACCTTTGTGGGAAAAGAATGTTGTGTGATAGTAAAATAATCACAATAAAATATCATTTAATAGGATAAATGTAAATATCTTGTATATTCAAAGGACATTTAGACACTCAGAAATGGAATGAAAACAGTAGAGTTGCACGAGCTTTTCGTGGATTGTTGCTATAGCGACTGTGAAATGAACAAGACTGGGTGCCTCGGAAACGCTTGTTGCTGTGTAGTTCGTTTTATGCTTTCTGTTTATATGACGTCAGATTCTATTAACGCGAAGTGTGCTTGTTTTCCAAACCAAGATTCATTGGTTTGTTGTTAAGTAAAAATTATATATCATATGTCACGTTATAGATAAACTATTTCTCAAAAGATTAATATCATAAGTAGGTTTTCCAAAAATGTAACACTAACATACTCGATGGCTCTTTAAGTCGCTACATTCAAACCAAAGACGGGAATGTATGATTTGATAAACTTTCCTACGAATGTTAAAGTAAAAATGACTGTACATGTAGATATTGATTAGTACATCGTAGGAACGGTGAACGGCGGGGAAAGTAATAAGTAAATTTTTACCGATTGGTCACGCTAGAGGGGAGCACGTTTTTCCGTGTAAGTGACAACTTTAGAAATATGAAACGAGTTCTATTAATTCGTAAGCTCTTTATTGCAAGATTGCGATTTTTTCTATATGGAAGCTTATACCGTTATATCTATTGATGCAAATAATCTTTGACATAAATTCAAGTATAAATAGAGAGTAAGTGTATTGGATATATTGATTGATTTAAGATATTTTATCAGTTTTACACAGTGAATATTAGGTATATATTCATGGTGATTGCAATGTTGTTACAGCTGTTTGAGAGGCATTCTAGAAGATGGTGTGATGAGGAAGGCAAACATTTTATGGATGATCAACTTCTTTATTAACAATAGCGACGTTTCGGTGTAGATCCTTATACCGTTATCAAGTATATGGGAGAGGTGATAAAGCAGAGGTTATAAACATGATACATGTTGGTAAGAAACGTCGCTATTGGTAATAAAGAAGTTGATCATCCATAATATATTTGCTTTCTTAATGTTGTTACAGTTTGCAATGCACAGGCGAACAGAGTTATGCTGTGCGTGTATGTACTTTTCTTTTACACGTGTGCATTATTACTAAAGTGTAAAATTACATGTATGTATAAACAAATTTGCCGTGCGTTAATATGAGTTTTATCAGAATGTGTAAAAGCTAATTTTCGTAGAGGTATATGATCATTCTTGTAGTTTTTCCTCAGATTCCATCAGTCACCATCGGCGTTCTGCTGGTGCAGCGTACGTACCTGTTTGTGGAGAAGTACACCGTACCATATATTCTTATACTCGGTCTCTGAAAAAATTATTATTCTGAAAGTATCACCATTTTATTAAATATTGAAAAGGAGACTAAGAGGAACGGGATTTTCATAGGCTAATTTTCAAGGGTGGTTGTATTTGTCCGATTCTGCGAGGACTGTGCGATCACCAGTCCGGTTTTAGATGTCAATTTTAGAGATGTTAACATGGGATGGCCAGGTCACATTAATTTCCGACATTTTCAAGATGTTTCACTTTTTGCAGAAGGTAATGCCGGAGTTACACCAAGGTAGTTCTCACTCTACTCCGTCCAAACATTATTGTAAAACGACCTCGAACGGGACAGAAACGGGTAACTTTTGTGTATAACATTGCATACTACGATCCAAGTACGTTCACAGACATTTCTCGGTAAGTCCATCTAGTCTTTACCCCGTTCTCTGACAATTGGTTCCACGTTTAGATGGGATACTTTTTCCCGTTTATATCCTTTTGAATAGTAATAGGGTAGGGTCTATCTTTCAAACGCTGTTTCTAAGCGATACACGCCCCTGTGATTTAGCCATTGGTAACACTTACTCATATATTTGTGCAACTTCCAAACGCAAGGCATAACTCTTGCCAGTCTGCATTACTGGCTGATTTAACCCTTGCGGTATTTCCCTCGCTTTGTTGTGTCAAGATAGCGAATCGCTGCACCAGAAATGCATAGCGGGCCTGGATTTCTAAACACAGATTTCTTAAGGAAATACTGCAAGGCCTAAATCGACCAGTAATGGAGACTGGCAAGAGTTATGCCTTGCAATGGGAAGTTGATATTTGTGAGAAAACTTTATTTCAGTAAGAAAATCGTGCTACAGCGCCTTAACACTAGGGGAGGCATGAAACTTGTAGAATGGCACATAACATGTTTTGTAAGAATATGTGTGATACACAAGGAACGTAAAAATATGTGTGATACACAAGGAGCGGTATGTGTGATGTGATGAACAGTTGAACGTGCATCCATTGGTAAGCTCTGTCGGGGTGAACAAAACACTCAAGTAAAATGGCCGACGACAGAAAGCATGGGTCTACTTTCGCTTTCTTCAGTTTGTTTCAGTTTGGTAACGTACATATTGGTCACGTTGTATTTCATATTTAACCAGTAATTTCCCAAACAGCTAAACTCGCCTACGAATCAAAACTTAGTTAAGATTATGATAGTCCATATAAGTTACAAAGGCCTCCACATAAGCCTTGTAATATGTTTTCCTCCTTTATGGGCAATGTATAGGTCATTACTACAAGTCATCCTGCTCCACCAGTGTATTTGTGTCTGTGCTTCTACGATACCCTGATTCTCTAACACTGGTTTTACTGTCCATTACTCATCGCATTTTCGTAGACCAGCGCGGTTCGTAGGCCTGATGGTTTTGTAGCCTGCATGAGATTTGTAGTCGGTGGATTCGTAGGCGGATAAAACCAGGGACCTTATATAGTATATAAGGTCCCTGATAAAACTAATTGATCATTGGAACATGTTTATGACAACATGTTAAGCTTGGATGCAAGCCAAATAATAGTTTTTTTGCTCAGGGAATCAAGGTATTGCAGTAGCTGCAGATCAGGTGTCAAAGAGCTTATATTTTGGCGAAGCTACTGTGGCTAGGTATTGTTGTAGTTCAGCAGATACAAATACACTGATGGAGTAGGATGTCGAGTGTATTGTAGTTGGTTGTATAAAGACCCTTCATGATCCCCCCACTGTATTTTTCACAAGTGTAGTGTTGTCTATATAAAGATTCCTGTAGCTGACATGATGCATCATGCCTTTAGGTGTCATTTTATATATTAACTTGTTCTGAGACAATGCTCTGATACACTTTTTATACCCCCGCTACGAAGTAAGCGGGGGTATATAGCGGTCATTCCGTCCGTCCGTCCGGTCAATTTTCTCAAAAACCGTCAAAGGTACATCAACCAAACTTTGTACAGATGTTAACCATGTTCTTTCGATCGCGCACAGACAATTTTCAATTTTCTGAGATTGATATTTGTTGTCGTTTCCATGGAAACGTCACTTTTTTTACTTAGTTTTATTGTGTTCAATGGGGACAAGTTTTCTCGGATACTGTTCAACCTAGGTGAATGAAATTTTGGTTGTGAGTACTCATGACCATACTCTTTATCGAGTTCGAAAACCAGTTCTGAAATATTATTTTTTACGGAGTTATGGCCCTTGAATCCGAAATTGAACTTCGTACTAGAAGAACTGTGATGCTCCAATGGGGACAAGTTTTCTCAAAAACTATTACATCTAGGTGAATGAAATTTAATATGGAGGTAGTCCAGATGATACTCTTCATCGAGTTCGAAAACCAGTTCCGAAATATTATTTTTTATGGAGTTATGGCCCTTGAATCCGAAATTGAAGTTGGTACCAAAAGAACTGTGATGCTCCAATGGGGACAAGTTTTCTCGGAAACTATTACATCTAGGTGAATGAAATTTAATATGGAGGTAGTCCAGATGATACTCTTCATCGAGTTTGAAAACCAGTTCCGAAATATTATTTTTTACGGAGTTATGGCCCTTGAATCCGAAATTGAAGTTGGTACCAAAAGAACTGTGATGCTCCAATGGGGACAAGTTTTCTCGGAAACTATTACATCTAGGTGAATGAAATTTAATATGGAGGTAGTCCAGATGATACTCTTCATCGAGTTTGAAAACCAGTTCCGAAATATTATTTTTTACGGAGTTATGGCCCTTGAATCCGAAATTGAAGTTGGTACCAAAAGAACTGTGATGCTCCAATGGGGACAAGTTTTCTCGGAAACTATTACATCTAGGTGAATGAAATTTAATATGGAGGTAGTCCAGATGATACTCTTCATCGAGTTTGAAAACCAGTTCCGAAATATTATTTTTTACGGAGTTATGGCCCTTGAATCCGAAATTGAAGTTGGTACCAAAAGAACTGTGATGCTCCAATGGGGACAAGTTTTCTCGGAAACTATTACATCTAGGTGAATGAAATTTAATATGGAGGTAGTCCAGATGATACTCTTCATCGAGTTTGAAAACCAGTTCCGAAATATTATTTTTTACGGAGTTATGGCCCTTGAATCCGAAATTGAAGTTGGTACCAAAAGAACTGTGATGCTCCAATGGGGACAAGTTTTCTCGGAAACTATTACATCTAGGTGAATGAAATTTAATATGGAGGTAGTCCAGATGATACTCTTCATCGAGTTCGAAAACCAGTTCCGAAATATTATTTTTTATGGAGTTATGGCCCTTGAATCCGAAATTGAAGTTGGTACCAAAAGAACTGTGATGCTCCAATGGGGACAAGTTTTCTCGGAAACTTACATCTAGGTGAATGAAATTTAATATGGAGGTAGTCCAGATGATACTCTTCATCGAGTTTGAAAACCAGTTCCGAAATATTATTTTTTACGGAGTTATGGCCCTTGAATCCGAAATTGAAGTTGGTACCAAAAGAACTGTGATGCTCCAATGGGGACAAGTTTTCTCGGAAACTATTACATCTAGGTGAATGAAATTTAATATGGAGGTAGTCCAGATGATACTCTTCATCGAGTTTGAAAACCAGTTCCGAAATATTATTTTTTACGGAGTTATGGCCCTTGAATCCGAAATTGAAGTTGGTACCAAAAGAACTGTGATGCTCCAACGGGGACAAGTTTTCTCGGAAACTATTACATCTAGGTGAATGAAATTTAATATGGAGGTAGTCCAGATGATACTCTTCATCGAGTTTGAAAACCAGTTCCGAAATATTATTTTTTATGGAGTTATGGCCCTTGAATCCGAAATTGAAGTTGGTACCAAAAGAACTGTGATGCTCCAATGGGGACAAGTTTTCTCGGAAACTATTACATCTAGGTGAATGAAATTTAATATGGAGGTAGTCCAGATGATACTCTTCATCTAGTTTGAAAACCAGTTCCGAAATATTATTTTTTACGGAGTTATGGCCCTTGAATCCGAAATTGAAGTTGGTACCAAAAGAACTGTGATGCTCCAATGGGGACAAGTTTTCTCGGAAACTAGTACATCTAGGTGAATGAAATTTTACATGTAGGTAGTCCAGATGATACTCTTCATCGAGTTCACAGTCCAGTTCCGAAATATTTTTTTTACGGAGTTATGAAGCCCTTGAATCTGTAAAACTTGGTACAAATTACCGGTGTGATGCCCTAATGGGAAAAATTAAGTTACCTGAAAAATATTACATCTGGGTGAATGAAATTTGTAATAACAGTCAGTTCCTAAAATTATTTTGGACAATATTATGATGCTTGAAGCTGTTTTTTAAACATAGTAACCTTCACATCTATAATTCTCAATGGACGGATAGCGGATGGCGGGGGTATGTGAGCCATGCTCACTTTTTTCTTGTTCATAAAGAAAATGTTAAAAGTGTGCCCTCTAATTATTTTGTCTTGATTAAAGACTTGTACAATCTACAATACAGTTTATACTGAGATACAAATTTGATGCAGATCTATGGCTGTACCAAGGAATTAGATAGATTGAAATACGTCTTTGGTTGTACGATATTCCTAATGCAAGCCATAACTCTTGCCAGTCTCCATAACTCTTCTTATTTAAGCCTTGTGATAGGCGATGAGCGGGGCTGGTAGAAGCAAGTGGGGCAAGTGGTTAGTGGAAGACTAGATTCTTGTCCAATATATGCTGTTTTTCTTGGGGGCTTGGTGGTAGTCTTATGGATGATGCAGAAAGTTGGGTTGCTTACAGTATAAGGGTTGTCTGATTTGGGATTTGGGATTTGGGATTTGGGTGGTGGGAACAACATCCGTGGTGGGTTTACTTGCCAAGATCGGGTCTGGGATGATGGTGGTATCATGATGTTTCTGAAGGTAGTGGCGGCGGTAGATGTCTTTGTCTTTACGAGTGAAAGACTTTGTACAGTTGGTACAGAAAACAACTTGATTGTAGTGGTGTGCTTGGCTTCTGAATGTCTTTTAAGCACAGATAGAGATGATAATGAGAGTCCGCGTATCACCCAATATATTGATGGCATGATGCAAAGATAGAGAGCACAAACTGACAGGCATCCAATAGGATAAAAAACAGTTTGATTCAGTTTGAATGAATACCTGTGATATGTAAGATTCATTTTCTATCACTTAACATTTTCAAACCAGTACAGGGTGTACAAAAAACAAACCCAACACTTTATCAATATACTTTTAATATATAAATACTGGGTATGGAAAACATGTATAATATTGTATATTCTGAACATATATAGAGTATACATACAATATAAATGAACCACAATTTGTTATAATATTATCTCTCATTTTTGCAACATCTCATGATCCAATTAATGGTTCCATAAGTCTTCTTGTTTTTTATTATTAATTGTGTATTTTACTGTTCTTACGAGCACGCTGCACCTTAACTGCATAGTTGGCTCCGATTTGCTAGCACAGAAAAGTGAAGGAAATGCTGCAAGGATTAAATTGGGCAGCGATGGAGACTGGCACAAGTTATGCCTTAAGTAAAGTAAAAGTAAAAAAATAACTAATCGGTCCTCAAAATGGACAAAACTTGTCTTTGACAGGAGCTTGGAAATTATCACAATTCTCTAATCTCTATTCTTATAGTAAAGAAAACGAAGCAAATATCTAATAAAATTCAAGATACTAAAAATATTCATCGTTTTATTCATGTGTATACTTCTTGAAGCTTGATCCACAGTATTCTGTTCATATATCAATATATGTACATGTATACATTACGATGAGATCAGAGTTTGCTGGTTGTTGATGGGTCTATCTGGACCACTACTTTCCCCTTGTTTGTCCCCTGGTACATATACTGAAACAAAGACAGCAGCAACTTTATACAACCTGTACCATCCTCCTCTATATCATTCTATTTCCATAATAAGAACACATGGCAGGGGATTATAAACAGCATTTACTCACGCTAGTAGAACAGTTTCACCTACCCACGACAAGGTACAAAATTGATTACAGTATTGCATGCACACTTGTACAATATGAGCATACAGTCAGGCCTCGATAATGCGAACGCTTCCGTTTTTCATCAAAAACGTTTGGATGGTGAAATGTTCGGACTACTGAGTACTGAGGACTACTATAGAGATTAGTTTGGTTACATCTTCCTACCGTTCGGAATCTGCGAGATTCGGATTATCGGTGGCCGGATTATCGCGGCTTGACTGTATATGCATATATGCAGTAATTTAATTCATTTATGCAAATTCTTGTTCTATAAACAATACAACAAACCTATAGTTCCTACTCACATCAATAGCATCAGCAATACTTTCCAGTCCAACAAAGGGTCCTGACGCAGTGGCCTCCCCTTGATCCACTATGCTCTTCAGCTTGCCTTCCTTCAGAAGCTGTGTCAGTTTAGCCATGTACTCGCGTGCCACGTGGAAGTAATGGAAAAGGAAGAATCCTCGCACGCTGGCAGACTTCTCTAGTAGCTAGATAAATATATATGTAACTATGAAAATATTAATATACGGGTAATACAAGTCAATGAAATGAGATTTGAATGTATATGTGAATATATATGTAAACAATAAATTCTGGTCACATTGAAGACGAATTCCATGTATTGTTTGATTGCTCAAAATATTTTCATCTGCGTAATAAATACTTAGCATTTGTATCGTTTCCTGTAAGAGATAAACAAATATTGACCAATCTTTTAAATTCCAAAAATAGTGATGTTATCAAAGCTATAGCAATGTATTTAAAACATGTTTTCTATTATCGAAATGTTACCACGTGATATAAACTATTAACTTCCTCTGTACTTGTACTATGGGCCCGAAATACTGAATAAAATGAATCTGAAATCTGAAATCTGAAATGAGATTTAATAAGTGTTTGCCGCTAACGTCATTACATAAGACCTATTTACTAGTTTTTCATTTGTTGGTCACAGAGAGACTGTATTATGACAAAATATACAAAGTAGAGTCTTCTTCGATAAGTTAATGGATGATGAGGAGGACATACAAGTTCTATGGATTTACAAATTAAAGCATGTATCTACTGTATTTACACCAAAATGTTGCATCTCATTGCAATAAAAAAATTGTAAATCCTTAGAACTAATATTTCCTCAGTTGCTGTGACCTTGAAAATGTATGCTTGAGTAGCGGTGCAGCAGTTAGTGCTAACAGTAATATAAGTCTTACAAGTGGCTCAAAGTGTCATGGTGATCTTGAAAATAAAATCAAGGTCACCAAACTCAACTTGGGTCAGTGTAATCCCAAAATGTATGTCGTCATAAAATTTTAAGAAATTGGGTCTAACTCTTCATACGATATCGATATCGTGTCAACAATTGAAAAGTGATCCAGTATCATGGTGACCTTGAAAATAAGGTCAATGCTGTCATTAAAATTGTAGATATCGCATTGACGGACGCTGCTGAGTTTTAAGTTGCACATAGTGTCGCTGACAAATGGATGAGATATCAAGGATAACATACCCTTTGAGGGAGAGCAGACACACGGGAGGGTTTGAACCCAGTCTGACTCTCGTAACCCGATATGTAGCCAATCACTATCAGCCTTCCATTCTGTGCTAAGCTGAAACATGAATAAACGGTCGGATAAACCACAACAATAATGTCTTTGATCATATGTGAAAATCAACTCTGTACCATGGAATAAAAGGTACAAAAGATTGCCTCTTAAAGGTACATCCATTGTGTTGTTTGGGGTCACATATGCTAAACTTTATAAATTGTGTTATGTTATAGGGAAGTACTGACTGTTGCCTTAAAATTCCTTTTTGATCTTAGTCAACTTAGTATATTGACGATATGAAGGTAAAAGTAGTGATTTCTGATCGAAAACTGCGTGTTGCGCGCACCAATGAGTCAAATGTAATTTTGGAATCTTATTTATAACAGACAAACTGATAAATGTGGGTTGATCATGTTTAATAGATCATATAACTACTGTGCATGTAACCTGGACGTGTAGTTTCTGTTTCTGCACATGCATAATGATGTTACTCTATTTTAAATGGAAACTAGTAATTACGATATATTTTGTGATTCGGGATGAATATGCAAGCCGAGTGAATTTATTTTCACTGTAAACAGCACATATGGTAAGTCGGAACATGTTAAAGCCTTATAAAATTTTATGAAATGAAATGGATGTACCTTTAAGTATGAGAAGCTAATGGCAATTCCCGAGAACAATCCTTCCACCTGTCGGACACATTTGAAAAGTTAACCAAATGATTCCAAATCCACTCTAAATGGCCATCTTTTTATAACCTGTGATTTGACTAGTCTAAACGGCCATCTTTTCATAAAATGTTCATTTGATTGGTCTAAATGGCCATCTTTTTATAAGCATTGATTTCATTGGTCTAAATGGCCAAATTAAGGCAAAGAACAGACTAAGTTGATATGACAGTACAGTCTCTCTCTCTCTCTCTATATACTGGTACATGTATACTCAGACATTTTAACATTTCTGCATAAAGCATGGGCTTTTATCTAATGTAAAAGTGATTAATTACACACTTTCACTAGCTATATCAACTGCTCTATATTTCTATAATTTCAATCAAAACGTTAAATGTGCTTCTCCTATTCATAATACCTTCTGACACAAGTGTCAAATATTTCCCCTCCGATTGATTCGTACACAACATCTACTCCTTTCTGAAAAAAAGTACAAAACACAAAAATAAAGAGATACAAAATGAAAATATAATCTTTCTGCAGGCTAAACCGTTATGTTTAAATATACTACATGAGAATCAGTGAGCACAGCTCACTCATACACCAAAAGGAAGCTTTAGATACGGATATTGTACTGTGTCAAACTTCCATCAAACTGCAGAAACATGAACATTCATGAATAGGGTTAACCACCAAATACACATCTGGGACCATGGTTGACATAAGATCTACTTTCATGAAGCAAAACATCTATCTTTGGAGAGATAAATGACTCCATCATTCAATCAACTGTTAGTCGTGTGTTCATGAAGACCGCTAAAAGATATAGATTTAACTCACAAAACAAAACCAAGTAACCATGGTTGATAGGTATATAAAGTTTGTGAAGCTAGCTCGGGAAATACTAATATTTAGGCACTCGTGTCGTAAAAATAGACACATAAATAATATCCTCTATATCGCTACATGGTAAAAGTATTATCTACAAACCAAAGTGAAAGAAGGAATCTTACCGGATATTCTTTCTTCAGAACCTCTCTCAGGTTCTCTGTCTTGTAGTTGATTGGTCTATCACATCCTATACTCTGTAAACAGATTTTATTTAGAAATAATGACACTTTGTAACCAAAAAATAGAACTCTGTAATTCATCATGTTTTCCATGATTAATAATATCATGTTGAATAATTACATAAACATATGAATAATACCTTTCGAGGGCATTGCCGACTTACGGTATTCTCTTATTATTGGAGGCCACATATAAACCACATTGATAAATGTATGTCTACACAACATATCAACATCCTAGTGCGTTTCATTAAAAAGTAAATACTAGGATACTCATTATTTTTCATCTCAAATACAAATATTCTCAAACATTTGCCCTCATATTGAACAGTTTCGCCAAAAGCTATGGAATAGCATTAAAATTAACTAAATGTATATATATCTATCATGTATATTTCTCTATATATAGCTCATTACCGGTATTGGTGCTAGCAAAAACAAATTGGACTTGATTGAAAGAGAATATAAACATAAATGTGATTGTGTATTAATATTTCAATACACTGAAATTGGGTGCACCATATTAAGGTTTTATCCCTTCAATGTCCTGTATTTGTAGTAGAACAGAAGTACCATGAAGACTAAACATCCAAACTTCCTGTAGATGCAAGGTAAGCTTCAGCTTCTGGGTCCAGCAACTTGAGGGCTTGTGGTAATAAAAATAAAATACCAAAAAGTTCATACATCTATATGTATTTACAATTTCTCAATCCAACTGAAGAAGGGGCAAGAAGTAGCCCAGAAACGTTGTGAGAAACAAAAAATAGAAGTTGTAATCCATGATAGTCTCTTGTAATTTCTTCTCTGTATGAAATGATTGATGAGAAGTGTCATACCTTCAGAAAGTTGACTTTCTCCTCGGTGGAGCAGGTGCCTATCACGTGACACCCTGCGAGTTTGGCTAACTGGACCTAGTTGTAAGAAACAGAGCTGAGATTGTACTAATGTATAAACCAGGCAACTATCAAATGAATCAATTAACAAAAGTTGAAATTAGCTTACAAACATTAAGAGTAAAATGTCAACATCAAAAGGGAACCATCCTCCGACCAGCATATTTTGGGGGGAATAACATTTTTGTGTGTAAAATGGTTTGTGGATTTATGATGCTCCTCACTCTGAAAATGATATTCCAAGCGATATTTTTCTAATGGACTGAATTTGAACCATGAACTAATTATATGATTGCATGTGTATTGTATAAGAGTTGTTAGATCAATGTGCTCTATGATATTTTATGCTAATTCAACTGTTGACAGACTTACTGCAAATTGGCCTGTTCCCCCTGCTGCAGCTAAAAAACAAAACTAAAATTAACATTTATGTATTATCTTTTTTGTTTTTTTTGGGTGAAAGATTTTCTTAATTTACTAATAAATTGGAGTATATTTGGTGATTTAAACAAATACTAATTTTTTTTTTTTAAATTGTCATAAGTTTAAATAGCTTTTCTTTTATGTCAGTTAGGTAGGTTAAGTTTGAATTTTAATGAATCATTTTTATCTCTAAACAAAATACAAAGGAAACATGACATTACATCAATTGAGTTAATAATTTGCAAAGACATTTGTTAAAACATACCTGTAACTAAAACTTTTTCTCCAGCTTTCATTTCTCCTATCTGTAAAAGTTGAAGAATTATTTCAAATTTGTTTAACTAACAAAATGATACAATGATCATGAATTGTGAAAGCAAATTGAATGACAACTTCCCAATGCAAGGCAGAACTCTTGCCAGTCTTCTTTACTGGCTGATTTAGGTCTTGCAGTATTTCCTTAAGATCTCTGTGCTTTGAAATCCGGACCCACTATGCATTTCAGGTGCAGCGATCCACTATCTTGGCACAACAAAGGGAGGCAAATACTGCAAGACTTAAATCAGCCAGTAATGGAGACTGGCAAGAGTTATGCCTAGCATTTGGAAGTTGATTGAATGATAAATGCTACCCTATATTACCCATATATATAAGCTGACAATTTGATACAAAAATTAGGGGCAGGTCTTTGAAGGGCATTTAGAAGTGGTATACATGAGAACAGGAAGATCCAGAAGATCCAGAAGATCCAGAAAATCCAGAAAATGTTCCTGTTCTTAAGAATTAGGGGGTCAAAGAGGAGCATGTCGACTATGCTTTAACCTAAAATTTCAGGCCATGTGAGGATATGCCAGCCTAGTTGCAATTTTATACAATATTCTTATTCGTCAAATAATGAAAAGTCTCGCAAATACACACAACATGAGTAAGTTATAGTGAAATCATGAAGCTACAGTACTTTACATATATTATTTGTTTGAAATAAGGCCACCGTATAACAAAAGCATCTCTGTTTAGTTTATGTTTAATTTTCCCAATTAGATTGATTTACAAGCTTTGATATTTCATAAACTGCTTTTAATCTCTTTTTCTTATGTAAACAATAATGTCATTTCATTTTAATCTCAAGAGCGTAATCAGGGTTACTATGGATATATTTTAGAGTAAAAGTAAAAAAGATTCTTATTTAACACAGATATATGGTATTTTTTGGTAATAAAAATGGTTTAAACAACAAAGGAAATGTCTGAAACAAAACCATTTAAAACAATTTGATTTTACCTTATCTAAGCTAATAGCTGCTGTTAAGCCACTGACAGGGAAGGGTATAAACTCAGCCTTGTTCCCCGGGACTGGGAACACTTGCTTGGATGGTAGAACCTGTAACATTAGAATACGTCATCAAGTCCACTTTAACCCTTCATATGCCAGTGTAATGTTAACTGTAAACTAACTTCAAACCATCCTGAGGGACTAATTACAGGAATTACAGCTCATTTACAAACATAACTAGATTAGCGTTTGTAGGAAACTGCAAAAGCAGAGCAGCCCCGCAATTTGGGGTCCCCCTTCCCCTGTTCCGCTCTTCGGTCATTATAAAATGAGCAAATTCTACTTAATATACCTCAAAGGCAATGAACTTTTAATTGAAGTGGTCGCAATTACATTCAGAGACACTCAGATCTCACTACCAACAACTTTGTAGTAAATAAATGCTACACTTACATTTCAATTTTGTGACCTTGAGCTTTAAAGTTCAAGTCACACAATGATTGATCAGTCTTCATTGTGAATAACAATTCAAACAAACCTGTAAAGGTTCCAGATTCTTTGAAGAGGATCCTCCTAGGGATACTTATTGCATAAAATCGGTAATTTTAGGCATAAGACAGGTTGTAACTATTTTTTCCACGTAAAAAATGATTAAAAACTAAAAAATCCTCTATTCTATGTACTTACTTTGGGAGTCTATTTTATGCAATATGTACCCCATGGAGGATTCCTTCTGAAAAAGAATCGAACCTGTATAGGTTCCAGATTCTTTGAAGAGGATCCTCCTTGGGGTAGGGCCTCCCACGTCCCCTTATTCAGTCTGGTCTGACCGGATTGAAAAAGTGGTGAAAATAGAGTTATCTGCCCTTGGCTGCATACCAACTGCTAGGGTTGGAGGCTCAAGAGGGGTGGCCCAAAGTACGATGTTTTAATCATTTTTTACGTGGAAAAAATAGTTACAACCTGTCATATACCTAAAATTACCGATTTTATGCAATAAGTATCACAAGGAGGATCCCTTCTGAAAAAGAACCTATAGTGATTTTAGGTATAATATGCTTTTTGGTATCAAAGACAACAAGGGATGAGTGAACATTTAATGAAACAAGATTTGTTTGTTAAACCCGGATGCCCCCAGATATACCAAAGTTATGGCCATGGTTAAAGTTTTCTGAAGATGTCCACTGCGGCAAGGTCACAAGGTCAAATATGATGACCTCATCTGATTGGTCTCATCACAATGTATGCACATGCCAAGTATGAAAGCCCTAGCTCTGAGCAATCCAAAGTTATGGCCAAGGTTAAAGTTTTTTGTGGACAAACACACGGACGAGGGTGCAGATAGACAGACAGGTGAAAAACAATATACCCCCGAAATCTACGATTCTGGGGCATAAAAAATGGCATCTGAAGCTATGAAGATGTGAAAAGAATTCCCATCACTTATAAATAATGGATTTTCAAAATGAGTTTCTTAACCTTCTAAGAAAAACGATATAAGCAAAATAAAGTGTTACAAATTATATTAATAGCTCGTGACATTGACCTTTGAACTTCTAACGCAGAAAGTGCACAAACACTGATAGCAGCCCCGACCTAGTCGGGACTGCTAATTATGCTGGAGAGGTCAGAGGAAGGAAGTAATTTTGTTAAAATGTCGTATTTATGCACAGATATACACATATACTGTGAATGAATAAAATAGAAGTAACAAGTGTAGAAACTAGCACAGTTTACATACCCCCGCTTCCAAATATAGTTTGACATGATTGAAAATAGGAAAGGCACCTTTATGGGAATGACTAACCTGTGTGTAAAGATGAATGAATTTGGAATGTACAGACAGAGATAACTGTTTAAAGGAGGGTTCTATCGGGGTATTTTTTTTTGGAAACGAAATTCGAGAGGATATTCCTGTTTACACATATATGTTATTAATACACGATTAAAACACAGTCAAATTGAAAGATACTAATGAAAGTAATATTTTGATGACTTTATATTTCACAAATTGATACAAGCAAGCGCACAGTTGTTGAAAAATAAAAACGATGAGAACTGAAGCCATTCATCGGCGCTGCGAGTGGGGAAAATTTCGCTACAGTCTAACAGCATATTATTTATTAGTTTTATTATGTGTTATCTATTACTATGTGAATTTTCTATGATTGTATATGTTTTATTTTTTAGAAAGTGTAAAATTAGGTTAAATATAGCGTGTTTTCATTTCACATAATGCCAAGAATCCAATATGGCGGATGCTGCCGATAGATCGGTGATAGAACTTTCCCTTTAAGTCATGTTTCCATGAAAAAAAAAACAATTCAGAAATAGGTCTTACCCTAAAAAGGCACATCTAGGCACCATGGTTGACATGTGTATGATGTTTGGTGTAGATAGTTTGGGAGATAAATTCAGCACAAAATGACTTCCTCACAGAGTCACCGTTTTGGTTGACAACAATTGAATATGACATGTATAGCTAAGAACCAACGGCTAAGTCAATATACCAAGCGATCGGTTCGAGGGTATGTTTTATGCGTAAGGCGTATGAATATAAGTATTGTTGATGTTTTTGGTTAAATATATCATGTCTAATGACCTCGGTAATTGAAGGAAAAATATATAGTTTCAATAACACAATGAAAACGTCATACAATCACAACAATATTAGTTTGACGACCCCTTTCTTGTGTTGCTGTACGGAGCTGTATTGCAAATCCTACGAGTTAGAAGTTAATATTTGGAGCGTGACAGCACTCAACGGCTGCATGCGCTGTGTTGGAGCTTTCTCACCCGAACACCTTCTGATGGAAGCGAGTATATTAGTGATGGAGCGGTTGGTCATCAATAAAACAAGAAAGTAGTACCGTCAACCAATCGTCGTGTCATTCTATGGCTACTGACCAATCAGCGTTGAGAATCACTAAAGAGCAAATGTGCGAATATCACAAAAATAATCACCTATGTATCCTAACCCGTATAGGGTATTAAATCTATGTCCATGTTTTATTTGCTTATATTTATCTTGTTCCAATGGGCTATTAAAGATTCAGCCCAATTAATGTCTTTAACTAACTAAAGCATTTAAAACCATTAAAATTTTTAAAATAGAGCCATGGGCTCTGTAGCTCATCAGGTTTTTTATATTGATTAATGATGAAGACTGAAACAGATTTTTAGGACATGGCCCTTGTGCAATATAACAGCCTTCTAGGTCTTTTTGTTCTGGAGAAGAAGATGAAAATAGGTTTTTAGGTCGTGGTCTGTGAGGCCTTTATTTGGGGCCCCAGGGTCACCAAATCTACAATTTAGAATCCCCATTGGCTAAAGAGTCTGCACACAATATTACAGCCTTCTGGGTCTTTTTGTTCTGGAGAAGAGTATGAAAATAGGTTTTTAGGCCGTGGCCTGTGAGGCCTTTATTTGGGGTTCCAGGGTCACCAAATCTTCAATTTAGAATCCCCATTGGTTAAAGAGTCTACACACCATATCACAGCCTTCTAGGTCTTTTCGTTCTTGAGAAGAGTATGAAAATAGGTTTTTAGGCCATGGCCTGTCAGGCCCTTGTTTGGGGAGGCCCTTGTTTGGGGCCCCAGGATCGCCAAATCTTCAATTTAGAATCCCCATTGGCTAAAGAGTCTACACACAATATTACAGCCTTCTACATCTTTTTGTTTTGAAGAAGAAGATGGCCAAGGAGTTTACACATAAATTTTCAGCTCTCTAGAGTTATTGGTTCTGGAGAAGAAGTAAAAAAAGCGAAAAGTTTACGGATTGATGGACGGATGGACGCCGGACGCCATGTCATGCCATAAGCCCATCCGGCCTTTCAGGTCAGATGAGCTAAAAAGCAGAGATCTTGCAATTCAACTTGGCAAAGGGTCTCATTTGTCCAGATATTACTAAAATGATCTCCTCAGTTGAGCACCTAGGAACAACACTGCAACCCAATCAATATGAAATGATACATTCTACACAAACCAGATAACAAAGTATGAACTGACCTTATACTCGGAGAATGCGCCCATAGCGCTGTAGAGGACCGACTGTCCGACCTTCACTCGACTGTTCTCTCCTGCAGCCACCACCTCACCCACACCCTGCACACACAGGCGGACAGCAATTAATTAAAATATTTTATAAAATATCTCCTACGAATATTACTTGTTCAAGGACTGTTGTTGATTAAACCCACAAACCATGGCCCATATTTTCAAAGCTCTCTTAGCGCTAAGATAGTTGTAAGTGCCATACATTTACATTGATTTATGACTATTTTAGCACTAAGACATCTTCGAAAATGTTGGCCCAGGCTTGAAATACTTTTTTGGAATTTGGAATATATAGAAGATACCTTGTGGGTCAATCAAATATACATGCGTTGAACCCACTAAACACCCCTTCTGAAAATACATGAAATGTTATTTACAAATTGTACACCATGCTCACCTCAAAGCCAATATCAAACGGAGGACGGAGAGTTGTGTCATATCGACCTGCCGTGTAGTTGATGTCCGAGGCATTGATGCCAACATACCTGTAATGTGGAACTTCAAGTCATATTTAGATTTTAAAGGGGCAGTGCCACTTGGGTGTATCTTGTGGAAACACTGATCATTAAGATGGTTTAAACATATTTTTATTTAACCCTTTCACCCCTACAAGCCTAAAATCAGGCACGTAAATGTATTAGCGTTCAGGTTTCCTAAATGGTGAAAGGGTTAACAAAATGAACTCTAGATCGACATTCAAGGCTGCCATAAAGCTTATTAAATGCTGATCCAGAATATGAATGAACAAGATGTGTTTGTTAAACACGAATGCCCCCGGATATACCAAAGTTATGGCCAAGGTTAAAGTTTTTATGGACAAACACGGACAGACAGACAGACAGATGGACAGGTGAAAAACATATACCCCCGGAATCTCCGATTCGGGGGCATAAAAAGGCGGAAAAAGAAATATCAATGAAATGAAATAGGAACAATAAGAAACAACATCTATACAAGTTATCAGATCATTGAATATTATAACAAGTAGTTATCCCCGTCGCAAATTAATACTTCAAAATTCAAAAATAATGTCAAGATCAGCAAAATCGACTGTCAAACATGTCGAAAAAGTCAAAGCTCCACTGTGACCTTGAGACAAATGTCAAGGTCACCAAAATCTAATCAGCCCTTTGTCTTTCCTAGGAGGTGCACTATGTAAGATATGATGGATATCTCGCTGACAAGCTTTACATGTACATTAACATGTCGAACAATTTAAAATTCCACTGTGACCTTGAGAATAATGTCATGGTCACCAAAATCTAATCAGTCGTTTTGCTTTGTGTAAGATATGATGAAATTCCGGTGAATGGTTCTTGAGATATTCTGCTGACAAGCTTTACATGTACATTAACATGTCGAAAAATTCAAAGTTCCGCTGTGACCTTGAAAATAATGTCAAGGTCACCAAAATCTAATCAGCCTGTCGTCTTCCCTAGAAGGTGCTTTGTATAAGAAATGATGGAATTCTGGTGAATGGTTCTTGAGATATCCCGTTGACAAGCTTTACATGTACATTAACATGTCGAAAAATTCAAAGTTCCGCTGTGACCTTGAAAATAATGTCAAGGTCACCAAAATCTAATCAGCCCGTCGTCTTTCCTTGGAGAAACTATGTGTAAAATATGAAGAGAATCAAGCAATTGGTTATTGAGATATCCCGCTGACAAGGGTAAAATGACAAAGTCTCGTTGTGACCTTGAAATGAAGGTCAAGGTCACAAACCTCTGTAGGAACATTACTCTTCCTATGATGAACCCGTATGCAAAATATGAAAAGAATCCAGTGAATAGTATTTGAGTTATTCCATTTCGTACAGACGTACGGAAGGACGCAGCCGAATACTATATCCCCCGCTTTGCGCTAAACGCGCGGCGGGGGATAATGAAAATTATCATAATGTTGTTAGGTATGCTAAGTAATGAAGTTGGTCAAAGTTCTTACTCAAAATATGTGAACTATGATTTTTTAACTGTTGTTCCAATTAAAACGTATATAGCTTTAAATAGCTTTAAAACCCAAATGTTTGAAATGGCATTTTGTCATTATCCAATTAAATCATAATGAATATGCATTAATAAAACAGCTAAACCATCAATGAAATCATCCTACTCCATCCCTGATGGTCTAAGCAGCTTTCACCTCACATCCTTAAAGGAAAGGCATCTTTATAAGCTCATTGAACTTGTTTGCAAATCCCTTTTTTTATTCTGAAATAAAATATGTTTAAATCTAATATATAGCATGTATTTTGTAAGCTAAGGAAATGTGAATTTGTTTGTTGTTTCATCTGGGCACTATCAATATTGCTTGATTTAAATTATTTTATTAGCTGGTTATTTATAATGTCATGTGAGGTAAAGGCTGCTGAGACAACCTGAGGAGAATTGCGGGTAGAAATAGCCCGATGAAGCAGGATGCAGCGGTGTAGGCCTGGACACCAATATACATATCAAAACTAAATTAGCTTGTTCTGTGAAGGTCAGATGAGACGGAAACAAATGTTGTGCTTGGGAAATGTAATATAACATAATTCTAGCTTCCTCTCAGTTACACGTATTACCCGTTTTTGGAGAGATGTTATAAGCAGGTTGGAGGGGAAACACCCTGCCACACCCAGACACCTGTCACCCTGCTACAGTGACACCTTGCTACACCCTTCTACACCTTGCTACACCCTGCCACACCTTGCTACACCCTGCCACACCTTGCAGCACTCTTCCACACCTTGCTACACCCTGGCACACCTTGCTACACCCTGCCACACATTAACATCCTCACAAACCCTGAAGCACAATGCCACACCTTGAAGCCCCCTGCAGCACCCTGACACACTCTGCAGCACCCTGACACACCTTGAGATCCTAACAAACCCTGCAGCACCCTGACACACCTTGACACCCTAACAAACCCTGCAGCACCATGCCACACCTTGAAGCCCCCTGCACCACCCTGACACACCTTGAGATCCTAACAAACCCTGCAGCACCCTGACACACCTTGACACCCTAACAAACCCTGCAGCACCATGCCACACCTTGACACCCTAACAAACCCTGCAGCACCCTGACACACCTTGACACCCTAACAAACCCTGCAGCACCCTGACACACCTTGACACCCTAACAAACCCTGCAGCACCCTGACACACCTTGACACCCTAACAAACCCTGCAGCACCCTGACACACCTTGACACCCTAACAAACCCTGCAGCACCATGCCACACCTTGAAGCCCCCTGCACCACCCTGACACACTCTGCAGCACCCTGACACACCTTGAGATCCTAACAAACCCTGCAGCACCCTGACACACCTTGACACCCTAACAAACCCTGCAGCACCCTGACACACCTTGACACCCTAACAAACCCTGCAGCACCCTGACACACCTTGACACCCTAACAAACCCTGCAGCACCCTGACACACCTTGACACCCTAACAAACCCTGCAGCACCCTGACACACCTTGACACCCTAACAAACCCTGCAGCACCCTGACACACCTTGACAACCTAACAAACCCTGCAGCACCCTGACACACCTTGACAGGCTAACAAACCCTGCAGCACCCTGACACACCTTGACAACCTAACAAACCCTGCAGCACCCTGACACACCTTGACACCCTAACAAACCCTGCAGCACCATGCCACACCTTGACACCCTAACAAACCCTGCAGCACCCTGACACACCTTGACACCCTAACAAACCCTGCAGCACCCTGACACACCTTGACACCCTAACAAACCCTGCAGCACCCTGACACACCTTGACACCCTAACAAACCCTGCAGCACCCTGACACACCTTGACACCCTAACAAACCCTGCAGCACCATGCCACACCTTGAAGCCCCCTGCACCACCCTGACACACTCTGCAGCACCCTGACACACCTTGAGATCCTAACAAACCCTGCAGCACCCTGACACACCTTGACACCCTAACAAACCCTGCAGCACCCTGACACAACTTGACACCCTAACAAACCCTGCAGCACCCTGACACACCTTGACACCCTAACAAACCCTGCAGCACCCTGACACACCTTGACACCCTAACAAACCCTGCAGCACCCTGACACACCTTGACACCCTAACAAACCCTGCAGCACCCTGACACACCTTGACAACCTAACAAACCCTGCAGCACCCTGACACACCTTGACACGCTAACAAACCCTGCAGCACCCTGACACACCTTGACAACCTAACAAACCCTGCAGCACCCTGACACACCTTGACACCCTAACAAACCCTGCAGCACCCTGACACACCTTGACACCCTAACAAACCCTGCAGCACCCTGACACACCTTGACACTCTAACAAACCCTGCAGCACCCTGACACACCTTGACACCCTAACAAACCCTGCAGCACCCTGACACACCTTGACACCCTAACAAACCCTGCAGCACCCTGACACACCTTGACACCCTAACAAACCCTGCAGCACCCTGACACACCTTGACACCCTAACAAACCCTGCAGCACCCTGACACACCTTGACACCCTAACAAACCCTGCAGCACCCTGACACACCTTGACAACCTACTTCACCCTGACACACTTTGATACAACCTACTTCACCCTGACACACCTTGACACCCTGACACACTTTGACACCCTGCAGCACTCTGACACAACCTGCAGCACCCTGACACCCTGACAAAATGCCACACCCTGCCATCCAGCAGCACCCTGCCACACACTGACACCCTGCCACACCCTGCCACACCCTGAACCCTGATACCTTTAGTGATGCTTGCCACACCCATATTTGAGGGGAGGTGGGAGTTGTCAGACGTCAGTCGGTGACTCATGCCTTATTCTCATCTGGCCTTATATAGGTTTAAAGAGCTAAATATATTCAATTTACCGACCAAAAAAACTTACAAGCCTTACAGAAACAAAGTTCTGTTATCAAAATATATATGTTTATTATTGTAATAAACAATGTTTTCAAAAGGAATTCTATGACATGATTTATTATCAATGAGGAATAAATATACTATTTATGTGACAGCTGTGACCTAATTGTTTACACTAGGTGTGATTATTATTATAAGCTGTTTTATTACTGTTATGAGCAACATGTTTTGATACTATTTAAGGCGCATCCATTATGTGTCATAAAATTTTATTTGGCTTGAATACTTGCCATAATACCATATGTGCTGATTTCAGTTAAAATAATTTCACTCAAATTGCACATTCATCGCCAAATATATCATAATTAATAGTTTGTTTGCATTTTTGTGATGTTATTAATTCAAACTAGCCTGAAATATACAGACCTATTTTTGACGAGCACATCCTGAGGGCCAGGTGTCGGTACTGGGACTTCAACAATTGATGTAGATTCTCTGAACTTGGGACTCAGTTGTGTGCAAACCAGCTTTCGCATTGTCCGCGGAATTTGTCTTGACACCATTTTACTTGATTCTGATGATTAATGCAGTGGTTGAAATTGTCTGTTGAAGAAAATAATCTAATTAAACATTTAAAAGAACATAATGTAACTTTATTCAAACTTGTGAATGGCTTTCATTTTATACTATTAGCTGGTGTGTTTGATTATCAAAGTCAATATTATAAAAAAAATTTAAAATATCAAAGTTATGCTTGTACATTTACAAACAAAATCATGCTCAAGTGTAAGTAAGTAAGTAAATCAAATATTGTGCATAGAGTAAATTAATGCTATTGCAAAATATTCCATCATGCATTGTATGAAAATATTTATATCTATCAGTTTAAAAACTAAAAAGATCATAAACAATTTTGCAGTATAGCCTGGATTGTAAAGCTAGATAAAATCAATCATTATTTTTAATTAAAGAATTTATAGAAAAAGGTAACCATGTATGACATAAAACAACAATGACAAAGGGTTACAAACATACAAACTTTTACCTAAGAAGGTTCATAGTCCACAGAAAAGTAAACAGAGAAAGTTGAACTTTATTTAGAGTTACTGCCCTTGAACCATTTGGCAAGAAAAGTTGAATTATCCGTCTCGAAAATACATACGGAAAACATCGGTTTGAGGCCATCTTAGAGTTTTCATTTCGATTCCGAGGTATCAAATTACTTGCTGTCATTACTAAATGCTTTATCGACAAGTTCCGAATGTCAACGAAAAGCATAAAATGGAAACACTTGTTCACATTATCTTGCCGATTCTAACAACTTACTTGCTATTTAGCTCACTATCGAAGTTTGTGTTTTTCATATCGTGTCAGAATGTTCAACAAACACATCCTGGTAAGGTTTATAAACATTTGTTATTCTTTCTTAAATAGCCATTGGGAATGTTAGCTGGATATATATCAACTAATTTTTATAAAAAACAGATTTACTCATTAGCTTTGAAATTTGCAGGAGGCAGGGATCACCCTGGAGCAGAGTGTCAAAGGGAGAATAATCTCCCCTTTGCCTTACACAATGGGATTTTCAGATAAAGTAATGGGATATTTCTAAACAATAACAATCATTTTACATTTTTGCAATGGGATTTTCTCCCCTCGTCAGTATTTATTATGAGATATCTTGGTACATCAATGAGTCAATATCCCCAAATCCCTGCCTAAAGTGATCCCTGAGGAGGGATTCTTTTATGTATCAATAAAGATAAACTATCACTGATGTTAAAATTGTAGTTGTTTGTGATGTGTAGTGGAAGCTGAAGTAGACCTACCGCAGGCAGAAAAAAAATCAACCCAAATATTCTTGGGTCCTTTATTGGTTCACATATTCTCAAAGCTAAAAACAACAAGATAAATTTGAAACAATGACTTATCAACTTCCTTAAATGGGTGATTGTTTCATTCAAAATGTAAAGAAAAAGAATTACGTCATTATTTTTATGTTTACAGACGTAATGGAATTGCATATTTTGTTCTGTGGAGTGACATGAAGAAACATCATCAAAATGTGAAAGAGGGGACATCATTAATTCAATATCCCTTTTAGCTCATCAAGGCCTGAAAGGCCAGATGGGTTTATGGCATCCGTCTGTCCATCCGTAAACTGTTTGCTTTTTCAACTTATCAAGAACCAGTAACTCTAGAGAGCTGAAATTTCATGTCACACCGTCTGATGAAGGGGGTCGAAAGGCCCCCGAAATGTCACATAAAATGTGTCAATCATCACAACAATTGTTATTTCATGTTTTTACGGCGCCTCCCCCCTTATATATCTTTTTTTCATAAATACAATAAATTTTGAAACACAACTTATGATTAATATTAAATATGGGATATATCGTCATTGATGGCGATACTTCGATATATTGCCAACCTTCCTGATACTTGTATCACGAATTCACGATATATTGTCTAGAATTTTGTTTTATCAATAGTCGCAATATCTCGATACCATGATGTTTTATTACACCTCTAATAAAACTGTGATTGATAAGAGATTTCTTCAAAAAAAGTGATTGTTCAATATATTTACACTTTTCTAACTTATAGCTGACTCTGCTGGTTTAATCAAAATGTAAATGGTATTGTATTACTTTCCATTTGTCTCAGTTGATATTTACAGGATTGTTTAAGTCCATTCAATATATGAATGCGAATCAAGAGAAAATATCCACTTTAAAGGGAAAGTTCTATCACCTATCTATCGGCAGCATCCGCCATATTGGATTAATTCTTGGCATTACGTGAAATGAAAACACGCTATATTTAACCCAATTTTACACATTTTTGAAAATTAAACATATACAATGATAGAAATTCACATAGTAACACATAACAATTAATGAAACGAATAAATAATATTGGTTTAGTCCCTAGTGAAGTTTTCCCCACTCGCAGCGCCGAAGAATGGCTTCAGTTCTTATTTTTATTTTTCAACAAATATGTACTTGTCAAGTTGTGAAATATAAAGTCATCAAAATATTAACTTCACTAAAATATTTTAATTTTACTGTGTTTTAATCATGTATTTATATCATATTTGTGTAAACGAGAACATCCTCTCGAATTTTGTATCCACAAGAAATACCCCGATAGAACCCTCCTTTTAAGACCTACAAAAGTTACCTCCCTTCTGTGGATATACCTACTAGGTAATGCATGTTGTTTTCACAGTCACACTCAGAGACTTGTCAAGTTTACCCTATACCGGTTTCAAGTCCATTCTACAGACCTATCAGGATCAGGTTATTTTCTATGAACAAAAATTAATTAAAATACTGTAACAAACCTAATATTTAACACTGGTAATATGTGAAAATATTCACACTATTTCCTTTTAAAAGTTGTAGAAGATAAAAACAGGAAATTTTTGATAGCAATGGAAATGATTACCTGTTTCCAAACTGGTCACAAGATATTCTTATTGATAACTGAACGGTAAAATATATTTATACCGGTACTTCCTACCTCATTCACTTACTGTTGTCATTATTGACAGATATTTATAAAGAGTTTATTATGCAGATACATCATCAATATTTATTCATAGAAGTAATTGATTAAATCTAATAGGCCTATATCATTATCATAAAATTAACATCTACATAAAAGCATATAAAATTTAATTAAATCAAACCCGACATCATGTTGTCGCTTGAACAGTTGTTCAATGAAAATGTGATTAAAGGGAGGGTTCTGTCACTATATTGGATTCTTTTGCATTGCATGAAATGAAAACACGCTATATTGCAGGGATCGACACTCGCACTAGTCCACTAGCCCGAGGCTAGTGAAAATTCAGAAGGGCTAGTGAAATTTGTTTGTATCACTACAGATTAACATATGTCACTAGCCAGGAGAGCACTTCGGGCTAGTAAAGATTTCCAGCGAGCGTTTACCCCTGTATTGTACCTAATTTTACAATGTTTTAATCACTAAAGACATACACTGATAGAGTATTCATACAGTAACACATAACATGTCATAAAACTAATAAACAATTTGCTGTATCATATTTTGACCATTGAATGGTATATTGGCGGTATATTGGATCATTAGAATGCAAGTGCAGAGCTCTAGTGCAGGATATGTGGATATGTTGAGTGGGGTGTGTGGAATCGGCGGTTGGTGTGGATAAGGGGTTCACTTCTTTGACTTGGGCACAGTTTTATAATAGTTGCTATCAAAGGTATTACACTGCACAGCTGCCAAGTTAATTTATAAACGTACGCAGTGCCCAGCATTTAATATCTTTTTCAACACTCCCACTCCCCCTCCACAACCCCCAGCCCTCTTTATTATTGGTGTGGCAGGGTGTCTACCCTCAAACATTTGACTTATCTTCAGAAACCAGTAATGCTATGAAGCCCACATTTTGTTGTGCCCTTAATATCAGCCAATCATGTTGTTGGGATCACATTCAGGAATTACGATCTTTATAACTTCATTGAATTAAATGGGGAATTTAAATTGTCTTTCTATCCAGAAGACTGTTGTAACTGCACTAAAATGATATTGTTATCTTCTTGTTTTGCCCAGATGCTCCCGTCCTCTACCTCGGCGTCCTGGACCTCTGCCTGGTCCTGCTCTTCATACTGCAACATAAAGTCATGTCCACTCACAGATTCAAGAAATTCGTAGAGTTCTTTGGTGTGACGATTGCCGAGAGATTGCTTCATGTCGCTGTTACTTCACTAACCTTACTGGTACTTGGATTATTATTTAACGCTTGGTATGCATATGCCAGGGTGAATTGAAAGTGTTCCTACTGGCTTTGGCAAGTGGGATATCCCTTTATCTCAACTGGTAGAGCACATGACTGTCACCCGGAGGTCCCGGGTTCGATTCCCACTGGAGGTGATCTCACAATCACTTCTGTTTCATTTTGCGCCCAACGTGGGGCCGGGGCAACTCCCTAGCGCTCACTACACCCTGAGTACGTCAAACTGAGGTGCTTGCTAATTCTCAAAAGCTTGACTCGAGGACGAGTCACTTTGTGGAGGGGATGTATATGGCAGGGTGAATTGAAGTGTTCATACTGGCTTTGGCAAGTGGGATATCCCTTTAGCTCAACTGGTAGAGCATAGGACTGTCACCCGGAGGTCCCGGGTTCGATTCCCACTGGAGGTGATCTCACAATCACTTCTGTTTCAAATATATAATTGAGAGCCACAATTACCTGAAATCGAACCGAGTCGAAAATCGACAGCAATGGCTGCCATGGCTCGTGTATATTTTTTTATCAACATTGTACATACATTCTTACAACGATATCAAGTTCCTGTTTAAATGAACTACAAAATAAGTAGAAATTAAATATTCTGAAATCAATATAAATCTGATTGCAGGTGATGATGTCACTATGGGAGCCCATAACGGAGGTCTACGTGTGGTACATAGACACGAGGGAGAGCTTCTTCCTGAGGCTCTTCTTCCTCCTCCTGCACGCGGCGGGCTGGATCCTCATCTTCCTCGATACTCTCACCATGGAACCTCTCGAGATGATTGGCTTCAAACAGGTATAATTACTTGGCAACCATTAGTTTTTCGAAAGCTGTGGGCTTGATGATGGGATGTGGGATGTGGGATGTGGGATGATTATGTTCCTTGTCACACTGCCATGGAACCTATCAAAATGTTTTTAATTGAAACAGGTACTGTTGGAATGATATTATGGATGCATGTTTTTGGGATCAATTCTTTCATTAGACACTTTCCCACATGATGCAAATAAAATTCCAACAAAACAAAACAAGAATGTTTTTAGACACTTCCTCACATTTCCTTTAAATTGTTATTAGGATGTACTGTACTGGTGATGGTAACTGGTGTTACAGGTAACATATCTTTTACCTGCTGAAATCCGTCATGCTGAACCACATCTGGCAGTCTATTTTCAGGAATAAACCTCATTTAGTAGGTCATCCCAGATAAGCCATACGCTGCTGTTTACAGGAGACATTTTAATAATAAATCACAATCTATTCTCCAGATCTACAATTACCACATGAACCTGGGTCCGCCGATCAGTTTCCTGCCCAAGATGTTACAGCGATGTTACCGCAGCGTCCGCCACCCTGGTCCCCTGCTCCTGGTCATCCTGCTCTGGCTTCACCCCCAGATGACGCTGGATCGACTGGTCATCAGCTACCTCTTCACCTGCTTCCTGTGGTGTGGATTCAGGATGACCGGTGGTCAGTATCGGCATGTCAGCAGGTGGTTACTCGACTCGAGAGAGGAAATCATTTTTGAGACTAGATACCGCACCCCGGGTCGACCACATGATGTTGATTCTGGTTGTGAGGTGGAGTTTTCTGATTGATTCGAATTTAAAACTTACTCTATTGACTGTTAATGATTTGATATTCTTCTCACTGTCCTCACATTTATGTCAGTAGTCTCCATTTATTATCCCCCGCCGCGCGAAGCGGGGGATATAGTATTCGGCTGCGTACGTCCGTACAAAATGGAATAACTTAAATACTATTCACTGGATTCTTTTCATATTTTGCATATGGGTTCATCATGGGGAGAGTAATCTTCCTACAGAGGTTTTTTACTTTGACCTTCATTTCAAGGTCCAAACGAGACTTTGTCCATCTTATCCTTGTCAGCGGGATATCTCAAGAACCATTCACTTGATTCTCTTCATATCTTATATATAGCTTCTCCAAGGAAAGGCAAAGGGCTGATTAGATTTTGGTGACCTTGACATTATTCTCAAGATCACAGCGGAACTTTGAGTTTGTCAACATGTTAAGCTTGTCAGGGGCATCAATATCACAAGAACTGTTCATTGGATTCTCATCATTATCTTACATCAGTCGTTCATTTTTGGAAAATTCAGGGCCTAGTCAATTTTGCTGATCTTCACATTATTTTTCAATTTTGAAGTATTAATTTGCGGCGGGGGATCATGTCACCTTAGTGACAACTACTTGTTTTCTGATGGATATTAGACTGTTATTGTCTTCTCTAAAATTATGTTAATAGTTATAGATGTTGCAATATATTTTAAGTCACTTTCTGCAAGATGGAAATTAGTTTTTGATGTTCTTGATTATATATTGAATATTTTTTATAGTTGTGTGGATATGCAATATAATTATGTTATAGGAATCTTGCTTTTGAATATTGCTTAGAGTTGATGAAAACAAGTTTGTGGCTTAAGACATTTATCACATCTCTATTTATTATATGTAATTCCAGTTATCTGTACTGATATATATTTACAAATAGCTTCTAGAATGGCAGCAAACAACCGGTGCTAAATGTCATATACACTTGTCTTAATGTGTTTAATAAAAGCTTAACTCTCTATCTCTGCTAGCATTATAAAATGTGAAAAATTACATATTTCCACAAACAATAAATCAAACATTCTCAGTCGTCCAGGGATAGGATGTTTTGATCTGAGAACTTACTGACAGAACTTATAGCTGTGCTTGAGGTCATACAAGTTCCAAATCTAGGACTCAAATACTCAACAGGTATTACTTGACTCCTATCTGAGTATACAATAGTTACATTAATATGTTGAACAGTTGAACTAATGTAAAGCAAATTTGACTTTTAAATTCATGATATTTTATATTTGGTTTGACTAACGATTTGTTATAACTAAAAATCTTGTCAGGGCAAATATAAAATACAACTCAACTTAATTGATTGAAAAACAAAGTACCAGTGTATGAACAAAATGTTGTGATGTACCTCGGCAGTGGAGGTTATTCTTTAATTTTGCAGTCAAAATATACAAAAGAACATTAATTTTCAAACTATTTTCATACACCAATTTTGTGTACTTGAGTCCAACAAATTGGATTGAGTTCTGCTTTGCAATACTCTGACCTCATTCCTTCAGTACTTCAGAGAGACCTGGGGTCGTATTTATAAAAATTCTTGGACTTACTCTTACTTTTACTCTTAGAGTTCTTAAAAAAAACCACTTAGTTAAAAGTTACTAAATATAAATACGGCCCCTGGGCTCTTGTCTTAATCTGTTCAGAAGGCAATAAAAATATGAATGAAATAACTTGTATTTTTTACCAGAGGTCTTGTGATCTGATTATTGGATTTATCTACTTGGTTTTGGATCTCATTATTATGATATATTGTCTAACCATGACTGAATATTCTCTACAATATATCACCTATGTATCTTGTCTTACAAGCATAATTATATGACATCTTTATACTGTAACTTGACACCTTTTATTGCTTTTGCAACTGTTATATCTATGTATCTATTTTATACCTTTGTGTTCATAAAATAAAAAAAGCTTATATCACTATTTATCTTTTGTTTTGATTTCTTCAAAATATATAACACCATTGTCAATCTCCAATTCAATTGTATATGGATATGAGTAACAGCTGACCAGATAGTATGAGACTTATTTCATATACTGGTGAAATATCTTTATGTTCACTTTGAACTATCCAAGGAGTACAAGTACAATGGTTTGACTGTTACAATCAATCTGACTGACACTGGCAGCACTAATAACAATGGCATGAAGTCACAATCCCTAAAACTGTCAGATTTGAACATAAAACTCAACATTTTAATGCACTTAAATGCATGAAATAAATATTACATGATGTTGTTTTCAATCATTTAATCTCACTGCTAATGGCTGCAATAACTCACTTGCTGCGATACAGCTTAAACAGCTCATTCACTCACTTAAAACCTTCAACTTCTTAAAACTTTATCTGTCTTTTGAAAATAGATTTATAAGTGTTGTTACACAAAGTATCCTCTATATAGTATTATTATGAAAGTAATAACTTCCTCCATCAATAAACGTAAATATTATCACCTCATACATCGACTATCACACCTATTGCACGGATAAGGTCCTCAAAGTCGCCATTAGGTTGGTGCTAGACACTTGTTTATGGTATTGGTAAACCGCAGATTGAGTTCCCGCACAAAACTCAAAGATAGGTTGAGGGCCATATCTCAGTTTAAAAAAGTCAATTCAATCTGTTGCAGTTCCCGTCTTAGAACCGAAAATTGTGATAAAGTTCAAACCAAAAAAAAACAGCAACTCTATTGTATTTTGTTTCAAAATGGAAGGGGAATGTTTCCTGGTGTAATCAGTGTGTCCCAGTGTGATGTGTACAGTGCCTGAACGAAGCTTGAAGCACTTCAGGCACAGGACCTCGATATCGTAAGTAAAATGTAGGTTAAACGTAGGTAAAACAAACCTACCCCCTATATAACATAGAGTAAAGTACTCTATATTATATAGGGGGGAGGTTTATTTTACTTACGATATCGAGTTCCTGTGACTTCAGGTCAGATGTATCAAATTCTTACCCTAGCACCACCCCTTTCTCTTTTGCTTACTGTCATTATCTTTAATATAATATGGGCGAAATGCTCATGACGTCATGATGTCGCCATTCTTTGCGAATTCCATGATTTTATGTTGAGGTTTATACTAGACAGGATAGGATAGTTTCGTATCGGGGTTTGATAATAAAAGTCTCCAATAGTCTTGGAGCCGAAACCCTTCCGACTGAACGTAGTCGCCAGAGTACCGAGAAAAGTGTGTAATACAATCTATATGCCTACCGGTAATAAACTGGCGACCATGAACAGTAACTAAAAAACTGGTAAACGAAACTCACAACAGTCCAAAGATTGAGCATGGTCGATTAAAACGTTGAAGAGAAAGTTGATATTCTAAATGTAACTAAAGATGGTAAAGTCAACCAAGTCTTAGGTAGCTATCAAAGCAAAGTATGGAGTTGAATAAGGGTTTGTTTTACATTGTTGATCGAATGATTCGATGAGGGACTCATCCCTGGTAAATGTATAACATTTTCTTTATCAAAGTTATACGGAAGAATGGAAACGTGGAGGAGAAATAAGAAATATCTTAATTAGGAGAACAATATATCCTAATCAATGTTAATAACAAAGTCCCTGCTGATCTTGATACAACTTCCAAACGCAAGGCATAACTCTTGCCAGTCTGCATTACTGGCTGATTTAACCAGTAATGGAGACTGGCAAGAGTTATGCCTTGCATTGGGAAGTTGATCTTGATATGGACGTGATTATTAGGTGATGGTACAGTCACAATAATGATAATGAAGTCTAGTTGGTTTTTATTTCCTAATTTGACATTTCTAATAGCTTCATTTGTTAGGAGATGCTCTAATTAGGAAATGCTAGATGCTGAGTCTTAATTAATTTAATTACGGATTAGTAAACCCTACATAGGCATTTCACATGTCCTAATCAAGAGTTTACTATGTTTGGAGACAATTATTCCTAACTATGAGATATTACATCCTTATTATGAGTTTGTAACTTTTAATTAAGAATGTATTTGTCCTATTGAGAGTAATCTCATGTTTTTATGTCAAACGATTCCATCTCATACTTGATATATTTACATATAAGTATGGGATAACTGTGTTACCATTAGAAAAACCATTTACACTACTTTTACTTAACCTTCTCCTAATTTTCAATTTTTATATCAACTATGTAGTATATATTGATCTCCTTATCAATAAGGAGAAAAATAAAATTATTCAAGCATGACCCTACGCATTCTCTTCCCACAGAGGTTACTCCCTTCCGATGTCCGATCCTCTGAAGAGAGTAACCTCTGTGGGAAGAGAATCCGCCGATGTATTCGCAAACCTATGGATTCATAAGAATCACGAACAAGACGTTATGAATACAAATCTTAAATCGAATCGTCTCGTGAGCATATGTGTAATCTATTTTGTTAAAAATCAATATACCTTCGATCTGATGAATACTTATACCAAATACAGCGGATACACACTTACCCTTCACTATGAACAAGTGGGATTCTGTTCATGCATGTTTTAAGTTGGCAGGGGTAGGATTTAGGTTTAAATAGTACCGGTCGAAACGAATCTCCACGTGCAAACTTCATGGCCAATTTGAGGACACGTTTTGCAATTAATGTTTTATGCAAATATTAAGGTTCTTCTTGTGTGCAAGTGGTCTGGAACAGATATCAGATCTAAAATGTAAGAAAATCGGACGTTTTCCCGGCATGAACGCAAAAATGGCGTTTGAAAAGTGTTGTAAAATAAGATTCATACACTATAGAACTATCCCGGCCCTCGTACAGTCAGGACTGATGTGCAGGCTATGTCTTTGTTATAAAACATCGATTTATGTGTGCAGCTGTTACTTGGAGAAGATAATGCTAACAGAAGGTATTGGCCCACTAATTTTAGATAAATGAATGCTTACATAAGAATGTTTCACACTTGTTTTATAGATTATTACTTACAAAATACTTGACACTTCTTCAAGTGAAATATTTTGATTTCTTATTATAACATGTTTCATCGGATGGCAGAATACAAAACAAACTTTAACCAGATTGCTAGTGACCACGTGTACCGACATTATATCAACCTGTCGCAGTACTTGATGTATAGACCAAATAGAAGAAC
This sequence comes from Gibbula magus, assembly GCA_936450465.1. Lineage (NCBI taxonomy): Eukaryota > Metazoa > Mollusca > Gastropoda > Trochida > Trochidae > Gibbula > Gibbula magus. The sequence continues at coordinate 23,931,821 of OW388304.1, forward strand.
TAATTAAGCAATCCATCTTATTATTGGAAAATTACACCCACATTGTTTGGTTGAATAAAAATCCGTTTAGACCAAGATGAAAGAATAACACAGTTTAGATTAAATATTTCATTATCAAATATAATAATGTTTTTCATGATATGGAACTTGAGGAGAATTTAGACATTCTTTTCATAACTGAGACATGGCTTCATAGTCATGGTGATGAAGCAAAAATCGCGGAAATGACACCACCTTCATTTTCTTGTGTCAACTCTCCTCGTTTAAATTCATCCGGTGGAGGCATAGCCATTATATACAAGTCTTCTCTCATCATCACTCGTCACCAGGCAAAAGCAACTGAAATTCCTAAATATTTTGAAATGTTAGATGTTTGTGTTTCAGCTGATAAGCATGTTTTCAGGATGATTTGTACTTATCGGCCTCCACCATCACGGAAAAATCGACTCACAAACACTCAGTTTTATCATGAAATGTCTAATCTCTTCGCGTCTCATCCTGGTCGGAACACTTTATTTCTTGGATATTTCAATGTTCACTTCAATGATAGAAGAATTTATAAGAAGTTTGTCAATCTTCTTTCTTCTTTTGGACGTGTCAAGCAACATGTAAACTACCGGGCAAAAGAAAGTTTTCACCTAAGTTTATTTCGATTAATTCAATATTTAAAAGAAATCAGATGTATTTGACTATGACACGATACAATAATACTTATCTGCAGTAGTTTGAATGACTTTGTTGGTGACTGAGGTTAAATTTTAGTTCAAATATCTCTTTGTAATGAAGACAGGGTTAAGAATGAAATTTTCACCAACATGACCCCTGCCCTGTTTAAAATGTTTTAAATGTGTGCAGAATCAGGCACATTCATTTATTTTCACATATGATATGTCTTATATGTCGATGAACAGTTGTGTATCATCAACAATAATTTAACAACAAAATTAAACTTAAAATTTCATTTTTCTTTAAATAATTAAAAAAACATGTAGAAGTATTCTTTGACTGCTAACTAAACACCTGTACTTATCAGTTTTGGATTATGACATCGAAAACTTGAGATATTTGCAATTGAAAATCATAAATACAACCATTTTAGACGTTTCTGTTTAAGATAAACAATTGGCTGACCACTTCTTAATTTGTGTTACACTGAATACATGTAGACCTATGAAGAAAATGGAGACAGTGTCATGTCGTAATCTTAAAAACATTGACCATATTGAGTTTCAACTTGACCTGATAGAATCTGCATTGCTGTGTGACCCTACATCTGATGTGAATGAATATGCTAAACTGTATCATGGCACTCTCTCCACACTACTTGATAAGCATGTAGTGAAGAAGGTCCAAGTGCGCACAGATACACCCTGGTACTCTCAACAAGTTCTGAAAGCCAAGCCGCACGTCGAGAAGCTGAACGGAAATGGCGAAAAAGTCATCTTGAAATAGATCGTCAACTTTACAAGCAAGCTCGAAATGCTGCGACAACTGTCATTCGTAATTGCAAAAAGATTACTGTCTTCAGCAGCTATCCAATATGAATGAAAATCCCAAAAGATCATTTGCTTTTATGAACAAATTGCAAGGCAAGAAGACTGAATCCAAACTTCCACCTTTTCCATCAAATCGGCCCCTTGCTGACTCATTTGACAACTTTTTTCTGGACAAAGTTGACATGATACGACAAAAGATCTCTGATGAAATCACAGTGTCTCAAGATGTCGATATTAGCAGTGATCAGTACAGTGTGCAACCCCTGACTGATCTCGCTTTACTCACAGATTCAGAGAAACGCAATGTTATTCATTCATCAAAGCCCACTACCTGTGTTTTGGACCCAATCCCAACCAATATTATACTCAAGCATTTGGATGTGATTCTTCCGTGTATAACAAGTATTGTGAATAAGAGTCTCGAAAGTGGAACATTTTCAGAGTTTTTCAGACCAGCTGTAGTCAAGCCTCTCCTCCCATAAGGACAACCTGGTTCCGTCACAATTGAACAGTTTTAGACCGGTCTCAAATTTGACATTCCTATCCAAAGTCATTGAACAGGCTTTTCATATTCGACTCAAATGTCATCTTGCGGAGAATACACTCACAGAATAGTTCCAGTCAGCTTATCGCAAATTCCATAGTACTGAAACAGCCTTACTAAGAGTCGTAAATGATATACGTGGGGCAGTGGATCAGGGCAATATGTCTGCTCTCATATTGCTGGATTTGTCTTCAGCATCTCATAAAGTGATATTTAAACTTTAATATTCGTTTGACATTTATAATTTATTACTTTAGTATTTATAACACGTTTTGGATACCATTTGATGTTGATAGAATGCAGTACGAGACTAACAATGTCAATTTCGTAGTGACCAAAAACAATGTCTTGTAAAGTAAGTTATTTGTTTGTTAAAAAAACATGATGTGAGTTATTTTGATTGCTAAATACTCTGTCGGTGTAAAGTTGTTTCAATAAAGGATTGTTGACGACTTACCGTTTCTTCTTCGCCGACGTCTGCTAATCTCCAGTCGTAGTCGTAGTCGATAGATGTTGTGTAAATGTGTAATGTGAACTGGAATATAATCATACTTACCTGATTTTTTTATTTATTTATATAAAAAAAACTCAACCAAAGTAAATAATAACAACACTGAACACACGATTCTTTTATTGAACACAAAACGCAACACAGCGGACAAGTAAATACGTTTTATTGTCAAAATATCATTTAATAAGTTATTAATAATTTAACTGTAATAATATCATACCATAAAGTTAGTCTACAAACATTTTCCCCTTCTATTCAAACTACGAACTCCTACGAATTCACCGGCAGATCCTCCTACGAATCCACCGAAATTTAAGTCTACGAACCGGTCTGGCCTACGAATTCACCTACACCCCATGTAGATACATAGTGCATATTTCTGTGTAGAACTGATCATTTAAGGTACAAAGGTTGAAGTACATGGAAACTTACAGCGAGTGATCAGTCAGGTTAAAAATCACTGCTTTGTTGATATACAATATCCAATTTTCTTTCATTTTTAAAAGTTTTTGACGTTAATCAATCAAAGAGGTGTTATTTTATAAGACAATATATATAATGATCTATCATTATTAACACAATATTTTCTTAATTGCATTGTCTCATTTGACAAACTAAAATTACGAAATATCTTTTAATGAAATCCCCAAGGTAAGGTTGGTGTAATTATTTGAAATATGTATTAGTCTGCTATTAGCCTGCTCTCCGCAGTGCACACGTCGCTTGAACCCTGTAAAGAGCCGAAAAGCCTCGACCAATCAAATGTTAACAAATTCGCCGCATCGCAGCCATTTTGTTTCACTTACGTCCACAGCATAATCGCTCTCAGGCGTGTTAATTTAGACCTGTAATTTGTAACGAAACATTAGGTAATTATCCTCCAAGGTAAGTATGTTTTGTCTGTAGCCAGTCTAGTTAATTATACCTGATAAAAAAAACTCTTGCAAAGTGTGCAATATTTAAAAAATGTCGATCTGGGTTTGTGTTGCTTTACCATCCGGGACTCACATCGGCCATGTTTGTTCGTAGAGTATTCGCTTTACCTTTCTGATGCCGTCCTTTAAGTTTTTTCGGACATAGTAGATTCATGTATGTTTTACTGTGCACTGAGTTCATACTTTAAAATCTGTAAGTCTCTAACTTGTCCAACTGCTATATACATCCTTCCAAACGCATTATTTGTTTAACGAATTTCAGGCCTTTTAGCTTTGGCTTAGTTTTCTGGGTAAAGAAAATATTAAAGTTCTATCTTGGAGAAACGTCGCATAATGAGTCTAGACATTACGATTAACTGTGGTTGAAATATTAACTTTGCAATCTTTATTTAAGTTGTCCAAATTGATTTGTAACAAAGTATTCACTATTTGGAAGCATGTTTAGGCCTTCTCATTAACATATTGTCTCTGAATTATTCACGGCATCCTTGGCTGTACTGGCTGCCGACCAGTTATCGCCGCGTACCAATTTATCGCCACTACCTCGTTATAGCGCATGCGTAGTTCCGATCGCGTAAATTTTCGTGTTTTATGAACGACAATTTCACAATGATCTTGGATATCAAGAAACATTTCCATGGTAAGTGAAAAACTATTCAAAGTCGGTGAGTATAGTTTTGTTTTCCTGAAATTGTTATAGTGGGGGTCGGGGGGATGTCACGTGATCAAAATAGAGGGTGTCTAACTGTAATAAAAAATCGTCAAAAGATGGATCTACATATAAACTTGAGTAGCCAATGTGTACAGGAATATTTCTTCATGACTTTATATATAAAATCTGATAATAGTAAGTCGATCAACGTTGCTTCGTTTTCCCGATTGAGACGGTGTCTGACACTCGCTGTAGCCGAGCTGTCAGCTGCAACGGCATGTGCATGGAGCTAGCAGACGATTAAAAACAGACGATATGCAAACACACTCTTTTATCAGATAAATGAAGTAGATTATCGTAGTGAATGTAAAAAAAGTAGTTAAAGTTCGTAAAACAAACCTGCGATTGCAATTTTAAAACATATTTCCAAAGTAATAGATCCCGTCTGTGACGTCTGTTGATCGTAGCAGACGACTGGTAAAATTCACACCATTTTCAAAATCCGTCCCGTAGAATGCATACGAATAGTTAAAATATATATAAAAATGAAATCATTTCATTCCAAATAACTTTACTAAAGCTGAAAGTTACATGCGGTGTGTTGTGCATTGTTCACTGACATGTCACACTTTCACCTTTGGGCCAAGTCTACAGAGATGTCAAGTTTAGTGCCACACTCGGCTCGTTCGAACTTGAATATATAGCCTACTATCTTCCTAAAGACAACTTGAACGAATATAACAACACTTTGATACGTCGTCTGTCGGGATTTATTTTTTTATGCGAAACATAATAAAAGTTAAATGTGAATATGTTTTTATTTATCATCATGTTTCATTCCAATCCCATATGAATATATAGGCCTTCATATCTAATTTTATAACATATTTACATTCATAAACAACTAAATTTAAGGGACATAGTCTTATTGGTGAGGTCACAAATATATGTTTTTCAATTGAGAATTATCAACTAGCGAAAATAATCAGTTTAAGGTCAATCAGTTCAGTATAACGAAACCATTCAAAGTCGTGATCTTGATTGAAAACCGGACAATGGACCTTGGCTTGCTGCCGCCAAGAAGAAACTGTAATAAGGTAGATAGACAGTCAGATTTGCTTCCATACCGTTAAATAGGTCGTAACGAGTTAAAAAAAACAACCCATCCAATCTGTTTCATAAAATTATATTTGTCTGAAAAACAAACGACATGTGCTGATTTCAGTTCAAATTATTTCACTCAACTTGTATATTCACCCCCAATCGCCAAATACATCATTATTTCTAGTTTCTAATTAAAATCGAGCAACATCATTATACATGTGCAGAAAGTGAAACTACACGTTCCATTTAAGTTTCCAAAATTACGTTTGACTGATTGACGCGCACCACACGCAATGCATTGTCCGGTTTTCGATCATAAATCACTTCTTTTACCTTCATATCGTCAATATACTAAGTCGACTAAGATCAAAATGGCAATTTTCGGTAACAGTCGGACCTTCCCGATAAATTAACACATTTTATACCGTTTGGCAAATGTGACCCCAAACAACACAATGTAGGCCTACTTACGTGAGATAGAGTAATAATGTCGGCTACTACACATGTAGGCCCCTATAATTTGAAACACTTTATAACCCCAAAATATATCACACAAACTTATCATGTATCTTTAAAAGAGATTTTATTTGTAGATGTTGATGGTTTGGGCCAGATGTGTAGCCAAAGTTGTGAACGACGTGGAATCTGCGTACTGGAGACGTGATGGTCTACACCATGCAACAGTCACACCCATTGTGATCTCAGTTGACAGTGATATCAGTGACAGAAGTGACAGTGAATATTCAGAAGAAGAGTTTTGAGATTGTTCCTGGGACTGTCTGCAGGGATAAATTTACCTGCGAGTCCTGCTTCATTTACTCACAAAATTTGAAAATGACTCATAGAAATTTAAACTGCGAGTCCCTGAGATGCAAGGTTTTTATTTATACCAATAGGATTATTATGGAGGAACTCGCTTTTATTTCCTGGGACTCTTAAAAGCTAAAAGTCATATTTGTAGATGAATCACTGCTTTCTGCTGTGTTCGGCTGTTACAGTCATTGTAATGACTCCTGTGTAATGAGATCATTTTGAGATGTACAAAGGCAACAACAATCGTATGATACGTTGTTAAGCAACTGTTTTATTACGTTATATAAAATCATCAAAATTATATCACGAGTTGGTACGTACAAATAAATAAGAAAGATGGAAAAAACAGTTTTAGTAATTATTGTTCTTGTGTTTCACTTTAATAATGAATTCATCGGTATGTGAGATTGAGTGGATAACATGCGACAGGTGTGATGAGTGGTTTCACGATGTGTGTGTAGAGAGAGTTAACGGATCAGTTTTCTGCAATATGTCCGTGATAGAGAATTGATGAAATGAGATATGATATTGATAAAAATGGATGAATTAATCTGGTTGAGGAAACCACTGATCAAGAAATCGGAATTTAAAGTTGCTGAGGCATTAGCCTAGTATAGAGTTTATTCTGTGTAATCATCTTGAAAGGTGTAATTAAAATTTAATTGTGCACTTGAAGTAAGTTCTCTGTATTATTTTCAAAGTGTTTCTCGACTTGGTCTCTACGCAACAATTACATACTCTTTGAAACATATATTATGGTAAGTATGATTAATTCTACACAGCATTTATTCCGCATAAACACACAACAAACGGCAGACGTCCGGAAGGATGAAATACGGTGAGTCAACGACAATCCAAGCAAATGACAACAACCTATTTTATTTTTAAAATTTACAATTACGTAAATAAAAGCATAACCAAACTTTCCTACTATGTAATACGACGACAGCTTCTTTAAAAATAATTGTTTTTGCAGAAGTAATAAAACATGAAAGACAACCCATATTAAGGAACAATAAAGTTGAAGTACTTCATTATTAGGTATCACCAGGTTACGTGATAACGTTACCCGGTCTTAGAAAACATCGCATGCGTACGCATTCAAATGATAATATATCACTGTTCGATACCTCTTTATAACATGATGGTGAATAGATATATAAATGATCTGTCTTGTTCTACAATCTAATTATATGATACGATTAGTTCTACATGTTATGCATCGCATTGAAAGCAATAGATATTACATTTCATCAGATACATTCAGTACGATTTGACTATTTGAAGAAACGAATGAGGTGGGGGGAAAAGCGTCCGTAAAATCAGCTAATGACGGCTATTGTCAACATTCACAACAACTTGGTTTCGTTGGTTAAGTATAATTTTTAGATCAAATTTCATTTATGAAATGTGTACAAGTTGTCAATGTTTAAAAGGAGATAGATTTATAACCAATTAATTTTACGTCGGGTGAAATACATTGAAAATTCGGAAATGGCGATAAACTGGTCCTGTTAGTTGTTTGGAAAGCACAATATGCACAATCGCACTTCCGCTTGGTCGCGAATCGGAAATATGCGATCAGCAACTGTATACAAGTAGGAAACATCGGTGAATAGCCAATCTATCATGAAAATAAATCGTGTTCCATTTGGTTGAAAAACATTTGAGTAATTCGCTAAAAACCGCTAAAAAATGGCGATAATTGGTCGGCAGCCAGTATAGTCTTCAATAACTGTTCAAAATAGAAGTACTGCACTTTACCGGGCGATAATGATAATCAACTGCACTGCACTACCAACTTTACTGTACTGTGGCCAGTTATTCGTAAATAATGATGCACAGCCAGTTAACCAGGATCTTGTTTATTCCAAATTTGGTGATTTTGACAATGATGATTTGATGATATTGGTGTTTGGTAAAAAAGCTGAAAGATACAATAAAGTCTAATTACTAGAATGAATTTACATTTCCAGAGTCAAATTCTTTATAATAACATTGAAACTTTATGATAAAGTTAACTTTGATAATTTCTATAACAAACATGCAGTATTCTATGATGCTTCAAATTTAACCTTTAAAAATGGCGCCCTTTTGACTGAACCAAATTGGATTGAATTGAAACAACAATAAGCTTATTTACTGATAGATATACATTTTAATAGGACATGCATTCCCTCTAATATAAATGTATAATACTTACACCGTGGGCACTGTAATCTTGTGTCTATAAATCTATTAAATGCTTGGATAAAGCAGTTCTTGTTAACATGACCATGCTTTAACATACAAAATAATCTTTTTAACTCCTATAAAAAAAATCTCCAAAGGGAGTTAATCAATTCTCCAAGAGGAGATAATCAAGTGGAGTGAAGTGTTGTAAAATCCCTTAGTGGTAACAGAACACTCCCCCTCGGATGATATCTTTGGGGATATCATAACTTTCTAACAAATATAAAAACATCATTAATACAGAATGCAACTGTTTAAAAATAACATACAACCCCTGAGCATGACAGACAAAGGGTTAATCTTGATCATTCACTCATAATACTGAATTCAAATAGCTGCACATTTTATGGTAGACTTATGTTGAGTTCTGGTAGTTGAATTGGCACAAATTGCAGTCACTTTTCAACTTTAAGTAGTGGAATAAGTTCTGTGACTGGACGAGTGTACACAGATACTTTTCCGTTCCTGATAGTTCTAACTGTGACAGTACGCACACATCCATCATGACTAGGTATGGTTTCTTTCACAACTGCCATGGGCCAGTTGTTTCGAGATACTTCTTTGTCCCTTAGCAGCACAACATCTCCAGGCTGGAGATTTGGTACGTCATTGTGCCACTTTCTTCTGGTTTGCAATGTATGCAAATACTCTGACCTCCATCGAGACCAGAATATATCAGCTAGTTGCTGCACTCGTTTCCACTGAACTCTATACAGTTTCTTTGTATCTAATTCACAATAATCTTCACTGATATTAGACACAGGTGAAGATTTCTGAGTTAACAGTACAGTAGGGCTGAGTACACTGGGGTTGTCAGGATCCGTGGAAACGCTGACAATTGGACGGCTGTTGATTATTGCACTGACCTCAGCAATTAGTGTTACTAGGACATCATGAGTGAGGGATGTCGCACTAACTCCAGTGAGCATGGAGTTAAGGATATTTCTACAAATGCCTATCATTCGCTCCCAGACTCCGCCCATGTGGGACGCGTGGGGAGGATTGAAAATCCAGTCAATTCTGTTGGCTTTCATGAAGGATTTCACATGTCTATCTTCAACGTTAATGGCGTTGATATTCAGTTCACCAACAGAGCCAATGAAGTTGGTCCCTCGATCTGATCGCAGTTGCTTCACTTCACCTCGAATCGCTATGAATCTTCTCAAGGCGTTGATAAAGGCTGACGAGCTCATTTCGTCAACAACCTCCAAATGCACTGCTCTTGTCACCATGCATGAGAATAAGATTACCCATCTCTTAGAATTGGCATAGCCTCCTCTCGTTCTACGAGAGACTATGTTCCATGGCCCAAAGGTGTCTAGTCCTACGAAAGTGAAGGGTGGGCTTTCTTCGAGACGATCGCCTGGGAGATCAGCCATTCTTGGGGGTTCTGTTCTACCTCTCAGTTTTCTGCAAGTCACACACTGATGTATGAGGGAGGAGATTAATCTTTTCACACCTATTATCCAATAGCCTGCCGACCGAACCGCTCCTTCAGTGAATTGTCTCCCTTGATGTCTAGTCTTGTCATGAAAGTGTTGAATGATGATTCTAGAAACATGTGAATTCTTTGGTAGAATGAGTGGGTTTCTCTGTTCTATGTCAAGTTCTGTTTTCTGGTTTAGACGGCCGCCAACACGCAGCAGATTGTTTGCATCAAGGTATGGATTCAAAGTCGAAAGGGGGCTATCTTTAGGAATAGTCTTATTATTCCTCAGGCAATAAATTTCTTTTGAAAAACACTCATTCTGAACTTCATGTATCACAAACACCTCACTTCCTTTGTACATAGTGACACTCATCTGGCCTTCTTTCGGATCGTGACGGCATCTCGCCATGTGTTTGAGCCGAGTAATGCCATTCACTAGATTCATCCAAGAAGAGAATCTTTGAAATCTATCAGTCCCTAATCCTCTGTATTCATTTGAAAGGTGAGTCATTTCTGATACAACTTCTTTTTCCTCTAACTCTGCATCATCTCTATTCATGTCATCTGTTTCTCCTGCATTCTTGTTCAGTACATCTGTACTCTGAGGTCCGAGGAGCCACTTGCTGTCTGCGAGGTTTGCTGCGTCTAGAGTTCTTGTACCATCATCGGCTGGGTTTCTATTTGTAGGAACATAGTTCCACTGATCTGATTTGGAGAAAGTTAGAATCTTGGAAATTCTATTTGACACATACACCTGGAACCTCTTTGTTCTGTTTCTGAGACATCCAAGCACTATTTTGCTATCAGAGTAGAAGCTCACTTTTGACGGTTCCATTTCGAGACTTTCACAAACCGTGTGTGCCAACTCAACAGCTACAACAGCGGCACATAGTTCCAGCCGAGGGATAGTGTGACCATGTGATGGCGCGATCTTCACCTTTCCCATCACAAAGCCGATCTGTTCCTCTTCATCTGGCGTTGTTACCTTCAGATAACTGACAGCGGCTATGGCATTCGTGGAGGCGTCGCAATACACTAGGAGTTTCTTGTTTGTGGCATCTCTGAATGAAGATGGCACAAATGTTCTGGGTATGACGACAGTCTGTAATTCTTTCAGAGAACTTTTCCAATTCTCCCATTCCCTGTGATAGTCAGAGGCAAGCGGGTCGTCCCATCCTATCTTGTGAATCATGACGTCTCGCATGATCAATCTTCCTTTGACAGTGACCGGTGAGAAGAATCCTAATGGATCGTAGATAGATCCTATGGTTGAGAGTATGCCACGCTTGGTGAATGGCTTCTCTTCATCCGGAACATGCAGCATAAGCATGTCGGTCTTGACATTCCATGATACGCCAAGACTCCTATGGATGGAATAAGGGCTTCCAAGATCATCAATGTCGATGTTCTGTAGGTCTTTGGTTCTATCTTCCATGGGGAAGGCTTCCATCACAGTAGCACTGTTAGATGCAATTTTATGAAATCGCATGTTTCCATGAATCTTAAGGGCATCCTGCGTTCTTTTGAGCAAGTCTATTGCCTCAGTCTCAGTTGGGAGGGAGGTCAAGCCGTCGTCCACGTAAAAGTTCTTGTGGATGAAGTCACTCACATCTTCTCCGTATTCTGTAGCAGAGGATTCTGCAATTCTTCTTAGTCCATAGGTCGCCACAGCTGGCGAGGATTTGTTTCCAAACACATGTACTCTCATGCGGTACTCTATCATATCTAGTTGGGGGTCATTTCGCCGATACCAGAAGAAACGAAGAAAGTTTCTGTACTGTTCGTCAACTTTGAAGCAGTAAAACATCTTTTCTATATCGCCCATGATAGCGATGCGTTCTTTTCGGAATGAAAGAAGAACATGTAGGAGTCTGTTCATAAGGTCAGGGCCTTGCAGAAGGATGCTATTCAAGGAAAGTCCTTCGTAAGCGGCGGATGCATCGAAGACACCTCTTATCTGTTCTGGTTTTCGGGGATGCCTTACTCCAAACAGAGGCAAATACCAGACTTCTTTGCTAGTATCAACAGCTGGAGCCACTTCCGCATGTCCGGACGATATGATCTTATCCATGAATTCAAACATCTGTTTTTTCTTATCTGAATCCTTGAGGAGACTATTGTGCAGAGCCTTCGATCTCTGGTGTGCTTGTGGTCTGTTGTTCGGGAGAGCAGGTCTTGGATCGCGCAGGGGTAGAGGAGCGGTCCAGCTTCCTCCCTCAGTCCTCTGCATTTCGCTGTCCATGATTTCCAGGAATTGACGATCTTCTGTTGACAATCCAGGTTTATTGTCGTTTCTTGTGACCTTGAAGATATCATTTTCAGACTGTTTTTCAGCAAAATCTTCTTTGATCTGAAATCTGTTGGAACATGGCTTCAAAAGAGTGGGACGGCCATTATCCATGAGGTAGGTTTTGTTGACATTCACTGTGTTGGTGGCATGTTGTTTTCCGAGACAGGTTTCTCCAATCACTACCCAGCCAAGAGGGAGTCTCTGGGCATAGGGTGAATGTCCTGGGCCTATACGTTGTTCTTTCACATGAAAGGCATCCGTCATATTTCGGCCGATCAGCATGAGGATTTCTGCTGAGTCATCTAGGGGAGGTATACTGTCTGCTATGTCTGTCAGATGCTGGTGATGCTGAGCAACAGCAGGTGTAGCAATTTCTGTTTTGAAGTTCGGGATGTCGTTACACTCGATGAGTGTTGGCAGGTCTAGTGTACAGTCACCTGTAATAGATTGTACTTGGAATCCTGTGGCTCTGCGTCCAGAGGTTTGCATGACGCCAGCACACGTCGACAGGGAATATGGAATCTTCTTGCTGTTGATATTCATGAGTTCGAAGAACTTTGGTGACGCTAGGCATGAATTGCTTTGATCATCTATAATGACGTAAAGTTTTACTGATTTTTTGGGATTGCTCTTTTGATTAACCCTTACTAACAATGTTTTGCCACATGATTTTCCGCTGAAAACATCGTTGTCACAAATCTCAGTACAGTTTGATGAGACTTTTGAATCTTCTTTCTGGTGTCTATCTCTGAGCGTCATGTATTCGACCCATTCTTGTTTTGTCATGTGAAGCGGCGTGATGTGTTTACCTCCACACTCCCCACACTGTGGTTCAGCTTCTTGGCACTCACTGGCCAAATGTTTCGGTTGACAACATTTGAAACACAGGCCTTTACTTTTCATAAAGTCTATCTTGTCTGAATAAGGTTTGGATTTGAATGAGACACAGTCCACTAGCGAATGATCAGTGTTGTGTAGAGGACATCTACTTTCTACAGCTGTTTTCTTCACATGGACTCTGGGTGGGTAGTAGTTCTGTTGTCTCTTCGGTGTGACTGCTGGAGTGTTGAGCGGTCGACCATGTGAAAAGCTGGGATCATTCTTGAGTCGGCTGATTTCATGAATGAATTTCACGAATTCTGTGAAAGGTGGGAAGGTCACATGATGATATTCTTTGTATTTGAATGCTCTGGATTCCCATCTGTCTCTCATATAAATGGGTAGCTTGTTGACTATAGGGTTCATTCCTGCTGGAGAGTCAAAGTATGCCAGGTGACAAGCAAATCTGGGATCGCGTTTGGTGCTTTCGATTTCTGCAAGTAGATCATAAAGGTCGTACAGTCTTTCGAAATCCTGAGAGTTGATATTTGAGAAGGAGTCAAGTCTTTTTTCTAGTGAGAATAGAATGCTCTCTGGGCTGCCGAACTTCTCATCTAGTCGTTCCCAAGTCAATCGAAGGCACAACTCAGGGTCATTTATGTTGGATCTGCGAATGTTATTTGCGTGCTTCAACGATTTCTGACCAAGCCAGTTCAATAGCAAGTCTAACTCTTCATTTTCATTTAAATTCACTTCTTTGACTACTTCCTTGAATGAAGTTTTCCACATGGTGTATGATTCGGGTGAATCATCAAACTTTGTAAGTCTCTGCAACAAAAGTTCTTTCCTGAGAAACATTTTTGAAACATCGTGTTGAGACACATATGGGGCTGCATGTGGGTTTAAAGGAGTGCTTGAGTGTTTGTACACGAAAGTGTCTGGATCTTGAACTAGTTTAACAGGAGGTGTGTTCAAGGGTGGGTCGTAACTTCCCTGATCCTTGTTGTTCTGCTTTTCTAACTGGTCTACATATTTCTGTGTTCTGTCTTGAGGGTTTTCTAAAGGAACATCCAACGAACCGACCGGTGATTTGCTCTCTTCTTCTAGTGTTCTGACTTCGGCTTTCAGGACTGCACAGAGTTTTTGATGTTCAATTATGGTTCTTTCTGCTTCAATTATGGCTTGTTTCTTCATAAGTTCTGATTCCTTAGTCACAAACTCAAGAGCAGCTTTTGCCCCTTCAGATTTAGCTTTTGTAGCAGCAATCTTCACAGATAGTTTATCAGATGTCGCTTTACTGCTTTTAGTACGCCTAGTACTAGATGTAGAGAGTTCCTCCACTAAATTCAATATCAAATTGTCAATCTCACTTGTGATCTTATCGAATACTATTTGCACACGCTTTCTGGTCTTCAAGTTAATGTCATACTCAATGTCTGATTCATCAGTACCGGTTCTTGACAAAAATGTCACATGATCAATAGAAAGTTGGTTGTATTCATGATAACAATTGTTCAAATGTTCTCTACATTTCTGCAACTGTTTCAAGTCTCTTGTGCACTGCTTCACACTTTCTGTCACTTGTACTATTTGGTTTTCTAGTTTTTCTATTTTGATTTGAAAGTCTTTGTTTTTTGCATAGAATAATTCTCTACCTTTAGGGGTTAAAGTTCTTTTTCTTTCAGGCTTTTCTTCTTTTTCTGATGACATTTCTGTATTTTCCTTTGCTTCTTGATCCATTCTGTAGTTTTACAGTTGGTCAGGTCTTTTTTACTGTACTGTGGCCAGTTATTCGTAAATAATGATGCACAGCCAGTTAACCAGGATCTTGTTTATTCCAAATTTGGTGATTTTGACAATGATGATTTGATGATATTGGTGTTTGGTAAAAAAGCTGAAAGATACAATAAAGTCTAATTACTAGAATGAATTTACATTTCCAGAGTCAAATTCTTTATAATAACATTGAAACTTTATGATAAAGTTAACTTTGATAATTTCTATAACAAACATGCAGTATTCTATGATGCTTCAAATTTAACCTTTAAAAATGGCGCCCTTTTGACTGAACCAAATTGGATTGAATTGAAACAACAATAAGCTTATTTACTGATAGATATACATTTTAATAGGACATGCATTCCCTCTAATATAAATGTATAATACTTACACCGTGGGCACTGTAATCTTGTGTCTATAAATCTATTAAATGCTTGGATAAAGCAGTTCTTGTTAACATGACCATGCTTTAACATACAAAATAATCTTTTTAACTCCTATAAAAAAAATCTCCAAAGGGAGTTAATCAATTCTCCAAGAGGAGATAATCAAGTGGAGTGAAGTGTTGTAAAATCCCTTAGTGGTAACAGAACATTTACGCTAGACAAACTTCTTCGAAAAGAATGTTCAAGGGATTCTAGTGTTAAAAAAGATTGTACAAAATGATTTCATGTCAGTTCATGTGATCTCATTTATGCTAATAAAAATCTCATCATTCAGTCAGTAATAAAAAAACCTGTTATAGCTATATTGTTACTTTTGTTAAAAGTAAAATAAAACCCTGAACTAGATGCAAAT
Organism: Gibbula magus; assembly: GCA_936450465.1. Taxonomy (NCBI): domain Eukaryota; kingdom Metazoa; phylum Mollusca; class Gastropoda; order Trochida; family Trochidae; genus Gibbula; species Gibbula magus. The sequence continues at coordinate 23,947,223 of OW388304.1, forward strand.
TAATGAAATAAATAACATTGTTACAACAAGGGAGACACTTTTAACTTAAATACAGTATGCACACAGTTAGACGATCCTGCTCGCCTCGGTCATGCTCCCCTAAGCTGGGCTACGATCCGCAGTTACCGAGACGAGGAACGGAGGTTTACCGGAGATAGTCACGGCGAGCATTATATCGTCTAGCACACAGTATATTATATCTACCCAAAATTATTGTTCAAACTGTGCATTGAATCAAAAGCAAATTATCTATCCCAACTAATGTAGTGTCATGAACTGTTTCACCTTTCATAATATCCTAATTATCCCCAATTGATTAAAAGTATGTTTATTTCTCACAGTGTTTTTGTTTATATTGCAGTTATTTAAACCAACATGGCCAGACAGGCAACGAAAGACTGGAGGCTTGATTGCAAAGTTTATGTTGGAGATTTGGGCTATGGTGCTGCAAAACAGGAACTAGAGGAAAAATTCGGCAAATACGGCCCATTAAGGAATGTTTGGGTTGCAAGAAAGCCACCAGGGTTTGCGTTTGTAGAATTTGAAGATCCCCGTGATGCAGAAGATGCAACAAGAGCTTTAGATGGAGCGTTAGTATTTTCCCTCCACCACTCTATCTAATTTTAATGTAAAGATGACAGGATTATATTATTGCAGAAATTCTGGTTGATTTGAAATAAACTAGGTACATTAAGAGAATTAACTCGTCAGAAATGTTTTACAATGTCAAAAAAATCAGAAGGTAAGAAAAATTTAGAAAATCAACTATCTCAATAACTGAAGTGAATAAATTTGAAATATTGTTTTGTGACCTTTCAGGAGACTGAATGGTCGTCGTGTGAGGGTTGAAATGTCAAATGGTAAATCTCGCTGGGGAAGTCGTGGTCCTCCAGTTCGCAGACCCGGTTCTTCATCATCATATGACGAGTATAGACCAAGAAGAGGCAGATCACGGTGAGTTATCCCCCATTTCACCTCTTTTTATCCCTATCAGATTAACATACAGATAAACAATTTGAAAAATAAAAATGCTGTTCCTTTTGATTATTTAAAAAAAATAATTTTAGTCTTGAGGGAAACTTTCATATGTTATTCTCAAACAATGAAACTGTCAGTTTGAATTTTAAGAACTGTTTGTTTAAAACCATTAGAAATGTTCTTTTAATTTTATATCCCAAGTACATTTTTGTTTTTAATCCAATGTACCAAATGGTTATGTTTCATTAATGTGAGTCTAATAGTCCCTTTAACATATTGTCCCCACTGTATAATAATTGGTGTTTTTAGATCACCGTCAACTGGTGTGTATGTATTCTTGTGTGAATTAGGGTAATGTAAGTATCTCGACTGCCCTCAGTTTCATTATGTTCCTTGGAAAAGTCACATGAAAGTGCAAGTGGGATGACTAAAGTTCAAAGGTTTATTGATAACACGCATAAAAGTAATATTTTAAGACTCTTGCACTCCTGTGTGACGTTCATGATTTTTGGTACCAACTGATTCCAATGAGTTTTATGAATTTTTCTTGGTGGTCAGTTTATCTGCCCTATTGTATTAAAACGTAGTATTTAGTGACCTTCATTGTAATATATCCTTTTTGTTTTCTTCCTCATAAATTATTTCTCATTTTCATTCTTTTGGTTGACCTCTCAGCTTACAATGATAATCCTGGAATGGAATGTGTTACACTATTAGCTGTAAATGGATATGATACATTGTAAAGACAAATGTTGCATGCTTATGTATCTAATATTGTAGACTTTAGTACATTCTGCTAAATAACAATTTAGCATTACTGAAAATTTAAATTTAATTTTCAATGTATAATTGAAACTGTATGAAGTGGACTGATTAGTAGTAAATGACCTAACAGTAGCTTGATTGCTGAATGTGTACTGGACACACATGTTAATATTGTTTGACTGCCCCAATTCCAGGCTCAACTGTCTACTGCACTTCTACTACTACCAGGCATCTACCACGTGAGCAGCTAGCTCCATCCAAACTCCTTGGGCTCTTGTCATATAGCATTATCAGCCCAGCCCCTCTCTCTACCACCATCACTCGACGCAGCTCGCTCGTACGCCTAACCCCCTGCCGACACCGTCCATCCGTCCTGCTCTCCTCTCGCTTGCAGACCAATCACATTCCTTCACCCAAACCCTCGCCCTAATCGTCGTCGGCAACGCCTCAGCAACTGCTGAGGACTATGCTTGGTCATCGATAAGCAGGCGCAAGTAGTAGGCGGACAGGCTCGTCCATCGGTCCGACCACGTCAGTCGTCTGTCCTCTTCGTTCTATCGACCGACCGACCACTCAGCATCAACACCAGTCAGTCCCCTCAGTCAGTCATCCATACCATGTTAGTGTGGTCAGTCAGGGTTATCTCCCTTGCTGGCTCTGAACATGGCCTGGCCCATCTACAATGAATCCATCCCCTAAAGCGACACATCTTCGTCCATTATCAACAAACCAACTTTCAACAATCAACCTTATGTACAGAATGAAGTTGTCATCGCCTTACAACTTTTCTTCTGCATCATGCATAGAAAGCAACTTTAGGGACTACTTCTCCTAATCTCCGCAGACTCGTCCCAACCTTCCTCTTCAGGGTATGGGTAAACAAGTAAACTTGAGAGGACACACAAAGTAGTGGGAGGCAGCTAGCTATTTGCTTGGCCTCCTTTACCTTAACTCGTTCCAGATCATTTGGCATGTTGAAAATATGTAGAAATTGTTCACAGGGTAACACTGAAATACTTCAAAGTAACTGCTATTCTGTAAATGTTGCTGAAAAATTATGTGTTTACGAAACATATTTGATCATAACCCGCATAGAAATTGTGAAAGTTGCCTGGCTGAGAAGCTTGTTTGCAGATAGGTCTTGACAACTTGGTTCTAGATTTCTATGTCAACTGTTGCATGTTGAGAGTAGGGCCTGCCATCAACAGACCTGACTATCCTATTTTCTCTGCCACATAGTGAGATACCTACCCTGTATTTCAGATCCTTCTCACCCAGACAACGTAGATCCCGCTCCCCACGTCGACGAAGCCGCAGTGACTCTGGATCCCCACGTCGGCGTAGTCGTAGCCGGTAAGAATTGTAATCCTTTGCTAAGAAAATACTTGGCCTATGCTTTGTTCTAAGTTGTGAACAGTTAGCCTATTAACCCATCTCATTGGCCACTGATTTTTCTGCATGTTTGAACTTGCCTTTGTTTCTGTCTTAGCTTCAGTCTGTATATATTGTCAGCATACCATAATTACTTTCTAAAGTATTTTGTGCTTGTCCAAACGATAAGCATGTCAGTGTCAACGTCATGATAAATCTAGATCGAATAACTCATTGTTGTGAACCTAGTGCTTGCATGTTGAAATCTCCATGTTCTTTTGTACATTATGTTATTGATTCTGAAAACCTGATACGAAAGAGTTTATCATGTTCCATAATGATCTGATGTTCACTTTTCTTATTTTAACCAATTACAGCAAAACCTTTTCATTTTGAGTGTCTTTTACTAACCTGCTAGTACGTTTTCCAATTTTTCTGGGTGGATATTTTAGCTACTTTTTTTGCTGATTGAACTTTTCTTGTTCTTAAGAATGCTTAGCATCTTTCCCAGTAAATTTCTTTTCCCCCCCCAGAGTATTGTTTCACTGATGTTTTAGTTACCGGTAGATGTTTAATTATTACAACTAATGAAAATGAAAATGGGCTTTCCATTAAATCAGAATTAGAAAAATCATTGTTTTTTTTTAATCATAGATGAAAACAGTTGCATCTGGTAAGAGCAATTAATTTAATGTTTTGAAGATGAAAAATATTCTGTGCTCAAGGACCTGGCTGATCTCTTGTATTACAGGTCATATGTAATATTGCCCAACTAATGCTAAATGCAAATTCCTGAAAATTGTCATCCATCAGTTACCAATATTTTCCAACCTGATAAAAAATGTGAATTGTTTTGAGTTCATCTGAACTCATAAGATGAGTTACAGATGCACATTAACTCTCTGATACTGTATTGATGGCTAATCTTGCAGTTCCCCACGGCGGTCCCTGTCTCGGGTCCGCAGTCGGTCTGGCTCTAAGGGTAGAAGCCGGTCGAGGTCTAGAGCTAGGAGTGTGTCTCGGTCTAGGGGTAGAAGTAGGTCCCGTAGCAGGAGCCCTGTGTCTAAGTTGGGCAAAGAGGAGAAAGACTAGAAATGGAGGTAGCGTACACCTCAACCCAACTGGGCTGGCTCCCTGTTAACAAGGAAATAACACAGCAGCCTTGAAACTGATTTAATTATGATGCAAAGCTTTGTATATAAAATAATATCTTTATATTGTAAGTAGTCAAAGTGCAAACTGAAGTTACAACAAATGTTTATATTTTGTCTTTGAGGATAATTGTTATCAAGTGATATACAAATTCACAGCCTTTTGGTTCTTGTTGACTACAATCATGTATGAAGTTGTAAGAAACATTTATAGCTGTGTAAGTTCCATCCTCGGTCACTCAGGGCTTTGTCCTTATTTTCTACACTGTACCATCCCTGGAACCTTTCATCAGGAAAACTTGTACTCAAATTATCTGCCCTTGATTTGTGTAAGCTGATCAAATTCAGCCCATTGATCCTGTGTGCTTAACAAAGGCATCTTACAAAATGCTTTGGTCCAATCAGATGGCAAATTTTGTCAAAAGTTAATGATCAGTCTCTACACATTTGTCCAGCTCATGCCAAGCCCTTTCATGTGTTATTGTTTTCAAATAAGAATTCTTGGGCAGATAATTTGAGCTAAAAAATACCCTGATCAAGAGTCCCAGTTGTCAAATATGAAGAGTGTCACAACATTAAGCACTGGGGACCAAGGATGGTTCACGCTTTACTGAGTTAAGTACTGATTTTGTTTCTAATGTTCATACATTAGCCAGCATTAAGAATACAAAGAGAGACTATCCTAAGTTGGATAAATTGTTCCTATCCCTTCTCTTGCTTGTCAAGAAAAAGACACGTATGGTATAAGATATCTTATTAAATTGCATGGTTCACACATGTGCTGCAACTAAATCTCCAAGAGTATTATTAATGCTGGCTAGGTATGACAAATAGAGAGCGAGGTTAACCTTGTTTAGCAGAATCAAGGCAGCTGTGTGATTTCACATTATCCCGGAACTCTAATGTAAACTTTCCTGTTCAACTCTACCCTTTAGCTTCAGTTTCCCTGCTTGCTGGTTAAACATCACTGTTCATCCATCCAATGAAAATCTCATATCTACCTTTGTTTTAGAAACACTTTGCTCAAGTAGTTGTATGCCAGTGATTTGTTTGGCACTTGCAGCTGTCTCGGCGCTAAGACTCTAATCTATGGCACTGTTATCTTGATGCAATGAGAGCTTTAAAAAAACATTGGGCCAACATTCTATTCGATGCCTTGGACATGATTGTTAAAAAATTCTAAAGCACAATTCTTGATTTACCTTGAAAACAAAGCCAAAATCTTGATTTTTCTGTGTGGAAGAAATGTGGTTAATGTTTTTGTGCCGACCCGAATGTTTGTTGCAGTAGGTTAGTTTGTCATACCCAATTTGGTGTGCTGGGGAACTGTATGGTTCTATTTCCATATATTTGTTTCAGCTGCATCTCAAGATAACTAAATGGAGTATTTCAATTTTCAATTTTCAAAAAGTGTTGACAATTATGATCTATTGATTCATGTAACAGTAGTTGTTTTCATTGGTCGAATAATTTTCATACTCCACCACTTATTGTTTCAGATAAGAAGTTTATCTGCTTGTCCTGATTCAGCCAGATTCAGAGGTAAGTCTAGAATAAGCGCCAATCCTTTGTCTCTTGAACTAAGTTGTGTAGCTATTTGAAGACACAAACAGGAACATGTTTATTCAATTTGAAAAGTTTGAGGTTGTTGACCTAAAAATTTCACACACCAAGAATTAAAGACTTAAAAAAGTTTTAGTGCAGAATCACCACTGAGTGTCTGAATTCCAAGAATTGTAGCTCAATTAATCAGAGACCCTGAAAATAACTGCATTAGCGAGAAAAGGATGAACTATTTTAAAGGAAAAAACACGCTTGCCTCAATAATTCATAACATGAAACATTATACATAATGTGCAACAAGTAAGTTTTCTGCAAATATTTTGATGTATTTTCTTTGTTGATCAAGCTATAATATTTGTTTTCGTTTGTTGCAGGACATTTTGTCAGTATCGTGTAAGTGAAGATGTTATTTCGTTGGACCTTGTTGGAAATGATATAGGTCTATGCAAGAAACATTGACTTGTGAAGGAAGTTTTATACATGCCAGTTGAGACTTTGATAATTTTCCCAACGTTGTGATCAACACTTTGCCTTGGACGATGATGTTCAATGTCTCTTATTATACACAGGCTAGAAATCATACATTTTGTTTGAAGACCGTATAAACAAAGTATTTCCACCTATTTTATAAAAATGAATTTAAATGTTCAATGTCTTGACTGGCATTTGATAACGTTGGAAGTGTGAAGTGCCTGGCTTGATTGCAAGGTGCATGGGAAGGGATGTTGTGTATTGCCTTGTGTATGAGGGAAGTTAACATTGCATTTTAAACAACCATTATGTGTTTTTAACCTTTTGTTATGTTGACAGTGAGACATGCAAATAACTTCCCTATCCTCAACCATGCAATGTTGTTATGCTGGGTGTAAACTGCAAATAACTTGTATTCAAAATGACAATATTTATACAAAGTTAATTCACACATGAAAGTGACGAGTCACTGAATCCATTGGTATTGTTTTTAATTAACTCGCATGGTGAACTTCATCATAGGTATTGCATTTATTTATGTTTTATATGAATTTGTAGCATAATTGTACTTTTGTTTTGTCTAGCCAGGAGAAGTTTTAGTGTTACAGTTAATTCTTTTTAAGTATGACCTGCAATCTTTTACTCTTTTCATTTTGTCCTGATAATTGAAATGATTGCAATGCAAGTTTGGAAATTATTTCCTTCATCAGTACAGCTGATAAACTTAAACTGTATTGGTAAAAGTGATGTCTTGTTAACTTGTTACCATTTTGTAAAAATGTATATTGAAAATGGTTTCACTTCCTTAATATGCTTACAAAATGTTATTCAACTGGCATCATTTTGCGCATCATTTGTAAAAGTATTACCATTTTTGTCTTCAAGCCATTTTCAAATGCCCTTTTTCATACATTGTCCATTTTGTCATAAATTTAGGGTTTGAAAAATTACTAACTGACATCATTGGAGATCAAATCACAAAAATCATGGCAGTGTTAAGTGAAATAAGTTACTAAAAGTTTTTCATTCGTATTGGTCCTAACTGCTAAGATCAAACAGAATGAACACTGTTCACTTTTTCAAAAAATCATTTACCAATAGTGATAACATTGTGTTGTGATCGCCCTATTTCATAGTGATATCGGTTATTGCGATCACTTTTATCTGAGGGATTACGACAAATGATAACATTGAGTTGTGATCGCCTTGGTTCATAATAACCTGAGTTCCAATCACTTTGATCTGAGGAATTATGACAAATGATGGCATGAGCTTAGTTCATAGTGATAATCTTAGGTTACTATCACTTTTGTTAAAGGAGTTTTTGGGAAAGTGAATCTGATAAAATCAAAATGTATCATTCTGTTGTGTGTTCTGTCTTTACACACACGGTTAATCTCCGACAACTATCTGAAGCTGATGCAGCTTGTTAGTGCTCACCTTCATATCAATGGGTTGATGAGGAAATGTGAATTGTACTCATTTGGAAAATTTGTATTGAAGGATCATGCTGTAACCAACTTACATGGAATAAATTTTAATATCTAAATGTGTGTCCTTTGTTTTTTGAAGATATTGTCAGAGGACTGAACTTTGGTGTACTTATGAACTGGTATCTTTTCATACTGAGTAATTTAAGAAATGTATGCATTTCACTCACATCGCCCTGCAAGTCATAAATCACTTTCTCTATCACTGGCTAATTTAAGTCTTGTTGCATTTTACTACCTGTTCTCTGCGAGCTTGTCGGCATGCTGCACCTGGACTTCAAATTGCATGCTGAGAAGCTATGGCTTGCAGGGGAAGTTATTATAAATTCTGGCTCTGCTGTTTCATTCACAGGGGCGTGTATCGTTAAGAAACAGCGTTTGAAAGACATATACCTATATCGACCCTAGCCTATTACTATATAAAGGGAAAGGGATGTAACGACGAAACCACCCCATGATCATTCAAAGTCGTATTTCGCATCAAAAACAAGTTTCACGGCAGTCGATGACAACGATACGAAGGCTTAATGATTTCCCTACAAAATGAGCACAATCGGATCATTATTTCAAAAGGTATGCAACAAGACTTTCAAGCCAATCTGCCCACTCACGAAATCCGCGAAAACTCGCCTTTAATTAATTTAATTAATTCCAACAATGTTGACAGCACCTATGAATCGGCAGATTCGAACCGCAGAGTGAATCTACAGATGTAAACAAATATTACAACACCTACATATCATTTCTCAGACTACTACAGTATTATGTCTCAAATCATCTTCGTTCTTGCTAAAAGCCCTGGAACCTGGATGTGGACAACTCCGGGTCAACTGAATGTCAAGGTCATGAATGGCTGACTAGAGAACTTCTTTGAAAATGCCGTAGTAGAATTGGTAAGCTCTGTAATCCCTTCAGAAATAAGGGCATGGAAGGAGTGCATCCTAATAAGTGTTTAGCTTCTTTTAGGATAATTCATGTCTTTCAATCAAGCCTAAGTTCATATTTCACCAATAAGTGAGATACAAAAACATTTAATAAACCATTGTCCTCGACCTAGTCCAGTCCTAGTTCTGCTTTACATGAAGAAAAGAATTAATGGATGATCAACTTCTTTTATCCTTTTCTTCCCACAAGCTACACTGTCAGATTTCCGATCCTAACCTCTGTTCTACTTCAGCTGGATTTCTCGGCTCCAGCAAAATTCTCTAGCGAGGTAAAAAGTGAACCTCATACTGTATCCCTGCCTGAATGAAAAGTCATCTCTCAGTAGCTATGAGTGACTTCAAAGATCTAGGCATTGCTAATTAGTATACCGGGTATATCCTTTGAACATGTCTGATGTAAATAACACAAATGAACTATTTTCGGTAATTGTGTACAACAAATAGGAAGCACTTTAAATGGAGAAGATGAAATAGGCCCCCTCTGACCTATCTTTGAGGCCAGAAATAAAATCCCCTACAAATAAAGACACACTTGAAGATTTAATTCATCACTGTTGTTCCCTTTAAATTACCTCTCTTTAAACAGCACATAAAATCTCAAAAGTAAATCAAAATATAATCTTAAAGGTTAATACAAATAGGTTTTCAGGTCATGACCTCTGTGACCTATATTTGGGGTTGAAGGATCACAAAATCTACAATTTAGAATCCCAATTGACCAAAGAGTCTGTACATGAAATTTCAAGTCTCTGGGGCAGTGGTTGTTGAGAAGAAATCGAAAGAGTGACAGATGGACGGACGCTGGGCCATGCCATGCCATAAGCCCATCCTGCCTTTCGGGCCTGATGAACTAAAAATCAGAAAATGGTCTAACCCTCAAAAGGCACAACTAAAGATCACGGCTAACCTGTGTAGCAAGTTTGGTGAAGTTGGTGTTTAGTTTGAGAGATATGCTCTGCACAAAGTATTGTGACGGACAAACTGAACACTTTATACCTCCGCTTACCCTGTAAGGCGGGGTATACAGTAATTAGATTCCAATGTAACCAATCAGGATTCTCCCTTTTCTGCTGGCCACATCAGGTCTAGTAGAACACCGGTTAGGACGGGAAACCTAATGGGAGTAACCTCTGTAACATCAATAAATTCCTTGTCTTCATCACATGCCTCTCAAACAGTCTGCTTTACATATTGATCCAAAGTGGTGCAGTGAGGAGTGTGGCATGGGTTAAAGGGACGGGGACAGCTACCTCTCCAAGTTAGCTGGGGCTCAGGTAAGACCATGGCTTTTTAGCGTAGCATAGTATAAGTTGCCATTAAAGGTACATCCATTGTGTTCTTGGGGGTCACATATTGCAAACGTTATAAATGGTGTTACTCTATCGAGAAGTACCGACTGTTACCGAAAACTACCATTTTGATGATAGTAGACTTAGCATATTGACAATATGAAGGTAAAAGTAGTGATTTTTGATCGAAAACCGGACAATACACAGCGTGTGGCGTGCGTCAATGAGTCAAACATAATTTTAGAATCTTATTTATAACAGACAAAAAGACAAATTTGAGTTGATACTGTTTAATAGGTCACATAACTACTGTGCATGTAAATGGGACGTGCAGTTTCGGTTTCTGCACATGCATAATGATGTTACTCAATTTTAAATGGAAATTAGTAATTATGATATATTTGACGATTGGGGGATAAATATGCAAGCTGAGTGAATTTTTTTGTATTGTAGACAGCACATGTGGTGAGTTGGAACGTATTAAAGCCAACTAAATTTTTATGAAACACAATGGATGCACCTTTAAGAGTTTTTTGCTTTGGACAGCATTTTGAAAACCATAATAGAGACCCCATATGATACAATACTCTTTTAATAAGGCGGTCTGATGAACTACACAGCTGAGAGCTTTATTTTGTAAATTGTAAATTCAAATTTACTTATGAGTTTAATTTTAAGCTCATCAGGCCAGAAAGGCCCGATGGACTTATGGCATGGCATGGCATGGCATGCCACTGTTCATCCGTAAATTTTTCACGTTTTCGACTTATTTTCCAGAACCAATAACTCTAGAGAGCTGAAATGTTGTGTGCAGACTCTTTAGCCAATGGAGATTCTAAATTGTAGATTTGGTGACCCTGCGGCCTCAAATATGGGCCTCATAGGCCATGACCTAAAAACCCATTTTCGTCTTCTCCTCAAGAACAAAAAGACCTAGAAGGCTGTAATATTGTGTGCAGACACTCTAGCCAATGAGGATTCTAAATTGTAGATTGGTAACCGTGTGGCCCCAAATAAGGGCTTCACAGGCCATGACCTAAAAACCAATTTTCATCTTCTTCTCAAGAACAAAAAGAGCTAGAAGGCTGTAATATTGTGTGCAGATTCTTTGGCCAAAAGGTCTAAATTGGTGACCCTGTGGCACAAAAGGGTCTCGCAGGTCATGGACTTAAACCTGTTTTCATCTTCTTCTCCAAGATGAAAAGAACCATAAAACTGAAAAGTTGTGTACAGAACATTTAGCCAATGGGGATTCTAAAATGTAGATTTGGTGACCCTGTTGCCTCAAATAAGGACTTCACAGACCATGACCTAAAGCCCTTTCCTGTGCCTCTCTTACAGTGTAATAATAGTGTTGAGCTTTAAGCCAGGCACCAGGTGCACTGTCTGAGCCCTAAGTGGTAACATGATATTTAGTCATAGGTGGTATTGTTTCTCAACATTCTTGATTATTGCATGGGGTTATATTTTGCTTATATTGTTTTGAAAACTATTTGATATTTGAGAGCAAATGAAATGAGTGAGTGTCGGTTTCTACCACTCCTTGGCTAATAGAGATTCTAAATTGTTGATTTGATGACCCTGTGACCTCAAGCTAGAGTCATAGGGGTCACAATTCAAAACCTAGTATTACTTGAGTTAACTTAGATATTCAACCTTTGATAAGAAATCAATGAATTCCTGATGAGCTACCAAGCCCATGGCTCTATTTTTCATACATGAAAATCTTGAAATCAATTTAATTTTGGGCCTGTTTATCCCTTCACTGCTCCATCCCCTTATTTTGATTAAGAATTGCATCATGTGACAAACAAAGAAGAAATACAACAAAAATAATGTATTTCTTTAATATTTATTAAAACTTGTGCCTTTATAATGAAGTCAACAGGTTTTGGAAAAAGGTTCATCAACATGATTAATGAAAGTAGAAAACCACATTTTGATAGAAAAACAGCAGTAATATACAGATTTACAGTGAAAATCTTTCTTTTAAAAAATAACACGCATTTCCCTTTTGTGGAATAGACTTGGCAAAATTGACTTGCTAATTCAATACAATGCCTAAACAAAGAAAGTATCTGACTAAAATCATGAAACAAGGAATAACTCACACATGAACATATATCTATTGAAGAAAAAAACAAGTGGGATTTTTGTTATGAAACTAACAAAAATAAACGAAATGAAATTGACACATTGTTGCGTAGCAGGACGGAAGAAGACTACTTGTACCACATCTTCCAACACAGGCAAGAGCTGTTACAATGTGGTTTTTGGGCTACAGCACCCATCAATGCTTCTCCATCTCCATTTCTCTAACCAACCTATTTGCTATGTAACTGTTGATGGCATAATAGTGAAGTATAACTTAAATAGAATTTTAAAAAACAGAGTTAATGCTTGATTTAAGTTTGCACAGTGTAAAGAAGATTTATTGACAGTTTATTTACTATACCAAATTATGGTCATGACAACCCGCTATTTTATCACTGATTGATTCTAATTGTACAATATTAAAGTTCATCCGAGACAGGAAAATCTGTGAGTTGAAGCAAGCAGAAGCCTATAATCTAGACTTGCAACAGGTCGCTCCTAGTGTTGGAAGATGCTTATATCACAGAGGCAAGTAATAAATAAACAAAATTCCACTGATTATCATCAACATCACAATCTCAGTAACATACAGACCTAAAATAACTACATATACTAAATCTGATAACATGCTTATTGCAGCCAGGTGAGATTGATATATTCCTGGAATTAAAATTTTTTTTCTTTATCTTGGGGTAAAAAAGGGTCAAATTTGTACATCTGTTATGCTTAAAGCAGACAAGCTTCACGAAAGATCAACTGCCAATGACCTTTTGCTGCAGCCAAATCTGAAATCTTCTTTTCCATAACGAGCTGCAACTCCTGTAAATTGGCCACTCTGACTGGTTTGATATTAATTAATGAATTTAATTTAAAGTTTAAAAAGTTGGACAGTTCTTTCTTTATGACATATAAGCAATAGGAAACAATTATCGTAATGAGAACATTTAAAATTGGAATGTAGCTTGCATGAGATTGTAAAATGCTTGTACATAAATAACAGAACATCCACATCATCAGATCTATAATACGTAGTGCCTTTCTCATGTATGTCTTCATCAGATTGATGAACATCACACACTGAAACAAAGTACAATATTTGGTATCCAGTAACAACAGACTCAAGAGAGAATACGCAACTTTCATTCAGAAACATGTTAAAAACATGGAAAACACAATGAAATGAAGACATGCACTTCATCCACGCAGTCTGACACACCCAGTTGTAGCAAGCATGGCATTCCGTTGTATCACAGTTTGGATTTGATTCATGTTCTAGTAAACAGCTTTTGAGAGACAATTATTGACAGATGAAACAGATCGTTGTTCATGGTTTTGTCAGAAAAAAAGTATCATCAAAATAACAACAAAAAGTACCTTATACAGCACATATTTGACGAACATCTAACAAATGGTTTGGGATGATATGAATAAATAAATTAAATATAATATACATTTCACATCTAGATCTTCTTTTCATGAGTTTAACAGTTCTAAAAAATTTGTCAAGTCCACTTCTAAAATACTAAAACTTTATTGATAGAATATGCAAGTAACATATAACTAGTAAAATCATACTAATGCTAATGTGAGCATTATTAAAAATCTATAAGCTAAATTGTAAATATTTTAAAAAAGAAATGATTCTTAATTCATGCAGAACTTTTGCTGATTAGTTTATTCTCGGAGCATTTGGTTTTAGCATTAAATGCAATAATCCAGTATTTTAGATGCGACTAGAAAATTTTATTTTTGTTCTTTTGTATGAATAAAACAGATAATCAGTTTAATTGTTTTCAGAATATTCATTTAAACTAAAAAAACTAACAGATATTCATCAGCAATGATAAATATAAATATATATATATCAATGTATCATACACATAATGATAAATAGGAATCTATATAATACATACAATTTATGTACACATAACAAAGAAAACTTAAACATAAAGTCTTGGTTTAAGTGTATTGATTACCTGGTTGTAAATGTCAACAGCAGACATTGCCAGCCTTGATGATTATTGAACAGTTATGAATCGATAGAAGACCAAGGGCTGTTTTTATGGCAATTCATGAAAGTTACAAATCCAAGGACCTGTATGGATATGATAATAACCTGTTGGCATAGGGTTAACACCACACATATGATTTAAGTCAATGTTAGATCAAACTTCAACCACCAGCAGGTCCAACGAAGAATGTAAAGTGTGATGTCCGGCTCTCTCGCCATAATAAGGAGACTGATGTCTGTTAAATCTCGAGATCTTGTTGATCAGTGATTACCTTATAAAGGGGTAGCTTGAGAAGTGTGGCCAGAAAGCAACAAATGCAAGACTTTGTATGACTAGAAGTGTAAGGTTATTTCTAGGTCTGACATGAGGAATATGCATGGAGTGCCTAGAGTTCGATACCAGTTACTAGTCCAGATAACTTGAGAAGTTTGGCCAGGGAGCAATATTTTCAAGAGTTTGTACAAGTTAAGAATTATTAATATTTAACTACAAATGAGGTACCATCTCTATCTGTAGTTACCAGGTTTGAGTTTGGGTCGGACATGATTCTGAGCGGTAGTCAAGCTGGCTTATCATTAAGTTCAGAAGTGTGGTCAGAGAGGTACAACTCAGAGAGTTTCTATGAACTGAAAATTGTTAAATGTGGGGTTTAAATTACAGAAGTTTAACTACAAAAGTGATGTCATTTCTTTCTGCTGTTGCACGGTCTGAGATATGGGGGTCGGACCGTCCGGTACAGGTGTTGTCGGTTACCGGTCAGTTGGTCAAGCTCGTTGTGGTCAGAACAGATCATCAGGGATATTTTGGCTGGAATTGTTTCTGAAAAAAGGCAAAGTAATAGTTAGTTTGTAGAGTGTTGAATATTCAACAATCAACATTGGTTTACATTGTCAAATCACCCATTCATCAGTTTTACTTTTTAAAGAAGATAGGTCATAAAGAAATAATGTTTTGCAGCTACCAGTGATTACATTTATAATAAATTAACTTTATTCATGTCTCTGAATTGAACTACTGAATTGTCTAAGCTTTAGATCATCAATCATGAAATCAATCATTATAACTTTTACACCAGTTGCCAATTCATTTTTTTTAAAATGTTGCCTTGTAATATACAACAATCTTTTGTTTATAAAGTAATGAGGATATATTGATATAATAACTTACAAGTATAAAAACAACATAGCAACAAAACTAATCTAAAACTTAAAGATGAAAACTTCTTTAATAAATAATGTCTTCAAAATAATTCATAATTGGTTCTATGTATGGAAAGAAAAACCTGAAGCTATTAAACACGGATACATTCCCAACAAGGTTGGGACAGTTAAAATCACAGTAAGCCTGTATTTTCAGGAGAAGATTGTCGATATCATCCCACGAGAAACAATGTTAAAGAAGTGTGCCCCTTTCTGTCCTGGTTACAGGTAGGGTCAGGCACCTGTTAAGATGTGATAACTGCAAAGGTGCACCAGCATGTTTAACATTGAACTAGACCTGTCCCGACCTTGTAACACTGCAAATGTAGTTGAGTAAGGTAAGATCACAGCAGCCACATCCACACCCAGCGTTACTGTATGTTAAGGATGGGAATGAACTTATTCAAGTTGAACATTTCCATGAGTTCACATCCCTGTTTTGTTACTTAGCAATGTAGTTGCAACATAACATGTGCGCTCAACATTACATCTAGGGATATTACGTTATCACTGTGGGGCGTTCAAGATGTCACTGAGCAGATTACACTGCTTGGATTTTGAATGGACTGCTGCGGCAGCCCAATTGCAGAACGAACAAAGAGTTAAATGCTTTCATTGAGTATTATAACAAAAATTTGAGGCAAAATAAGCAGCCACTCTACCGTTACTACGTTGTAATATGGAGGTCACACTGATACGCTAAGGCTTACTCTGCCAAAGTATGAAATATGCCCTAAAAAAAACAATTAACGGCGGGTCTATGGATTGGATTGCCATTGAGATATAGCTTGATCATGTATGGCAAATGGTCAACTGGTAATTTTCCTAGATGTAAAGTTGAGTGGACTAGAGAGTACATTACAGTTTGATTTCACAAAAAGATTGTCCCTCATTTAATATATATAATATATACGGTAAGTTAACATTTCCAAGAGTCCCCAGAATTAGTTTTTTCCCCTATCATGTGAGTGCAATGTAGCTGACTTCATATTTTTCCTGCCTATTGCTAGCAAAATAAAATTTGAAGTAGCACAAAAGAGTTGATTCACACAAAAAAATCCAAACTTAATTCATGAATTTTTGGTTTCAGCAAACTAAAATTGAAAAACATATTGAAGAATATAGAGTGCTCCCAGTGTTATATTGAGGCATGATGAGAAACTTTCCTATCTCACTTCCGTCTGTCCCCGAGAGTGATAATCCAGGTTAAGATGACCAGTTAGATGTCACACATATATATACATGGTGCATGATACAAGGTGTACGCTTGGCAGTGCAGCAGTGTACGCCTTACAGTGAGTACAACAAGCAGTGAAGGGTACACCAAAGTGACGCCTCGCTTACCAACAACCTGGCGATTTGATCGGGCCGATCTCGCCCTTGCTGCTGCCAGCTAGAAAGAGGCACAAGGAATTATGTATGCATGCATCGTGAGAGAGAGGAAAAGAGGAAATTTTATTGGTGATCAAAGGGAGGTAACTGTGTTGGAAAGATAAGACAGGTGATGGTGTTGGTTTATATCCAAATATAATTACTCCTAAAAGTAAACCATTATATTACCAAAGACGTTAAATATGTAGCATTATTTTAAAAGATTCAAAATGTTTCAAAATCAACTTAAATTGAATTGGCTACTCATATTGATACTTTCTTTCACATGTGTGACAAAATTTGACATCACAAAAATCAACCTGAGGGATCATGCATCACAAATAACATTCCTATCATTATTTCCTTAACAAAATATTAAAATGTGACTAGCTAAAAAGACATGGCCAGATGTATGTCATGTACCATGTAATTTCCCTCATAGAAAAATCTTTTTTCAACTCACAGTGCTGCTGTTTCGAATTTTTCCAAATCTCAAAATGTCTAATTTTGCTCATGTAAACTGTTTTAAAGTAGTTGTCCCTTAACATGATCAATATTTAAGCAGATATTTATTTGCAATATACCTGACTTCAAAATATTTCTGCAAAGGCCCCTATCAAAAATACTATTCATCAAATCAAAGATACCTTGTTTATGCGACATAAGAATAACGCTACCCCATGAATTCATACCTCAGAGTTGGGTCTCTCCTCCCTGCTGCTGGCGCTACCGTCTCGAGCGAGGGCGGTGGTAGGAGCGACTCCTAGAGGAGTCTCATACTCCAGCTGATAGAGCTTCTGTGGCTTTACTTCTACACTGTCCAGCTTCTTGACTCCCTTCCTCGCTGTATTGGACTTGAGGCCTGGTGTTACATCCCCCTGACTGCTAGTTCCTGTCACTGCTCCCAGATGGCGCCTCTCATCCATCTCGTGTCTGGATCTACTTCCTCCAATTTTTTCTTGTTCCATCTCTTTGGCTAGTTTCTTTTCTTTCTGTGAATTGATGCAAATAACTTTGAAACTTTCAACCGATAAATGAAAATGAACATATAAAACATGTCCAGATTTATCTAGATTATGAACAGATTATCAGAAAGTTTACTGTGTCAATGGTTATATTGTGAGGATGAACAAAATTAATTAAGTGTCAAGTGACAGTTTAAGTTGTCAGATGCAAATAAATTGAGATTTTTAAAGGTCCCAATGATTGTGCCACTATAAGTGGGTATAATGTTGGACATCACAAGCTATACAATTATGGATCACTTGTGTTTCTCATCACCTACCATGTAATAAAATACTAACTACTAACTGAGGTTGAAAGATGATGAACATTACTGACCTCAATGTCAACCTGTAGCTCTGTGGTAAGATTGTCGATTTCGTCACTTGTCTCTTTCAGCAGTTTGCGGATGTAAGTCCTTTGAACATCAAATACAGAACGTTATATGAACTACCATGTCCAACACACAAGAGAAAGACAACAGTGTCTTGTCAGCAAAAAATATCTGTACCTTGCTCAAAAGAGTATTCGTTACTTTATATTCACAATCAAATGCTATTGTTACATTTGCTACTGTAAATCCTGTAGTATACGTGAAACACAACGGAAATCCTGGGAGACCCACCCGGTAGTTGGACTGAGTTTGCTCTGAGCAGTGGAGGATGCTAGTGACTGTTTGAGTTCGCGGATACTGTTCATAGCGCTGTTCATCTCCTCGTTGGCATGGGCTGATTGGACACGGGGTTGACGAGGCACGTAGGTTGTGGACAGATCAAGCACGTCGTTCGTACTCATAGCTCGAGGGACTGTTGTCTCCTGCTCGTCTTCATGCATGGCTGGACACAAACAACATGAAATGAAAATTTTTCTTACTGTCTATCATCGAGACCGTTAGCATGCTGAATATATAGATTTACAAATATATATATACAAGACTTCTTCAGTTTGTGCACTTGTCTTCCTGCATTCTTGACACAAACATAATTGAGTGAATTTATTCATCAATGGTCTCAATCAATTGGGTTGTTCAAGAATGTTACAGACTGGACCCATCGTTTTGCTTATCATATATCTTCCTTAGTTTCTTGACTCGTCTTAATGCATCCTTAAACACATCAACACTTAATCTGATAGACAACATAAGCATGCAGTGCCTGTCATGTTAACGTGAAATTATTTGGGTTTAACACCACTTTCAAGAGTATTTTCACTTACATCAGACTGTGGCTAGAATTGCAGAGAGTCTGCAACATCATTAAGGCTCTACATTGCAGTGAAACCTAAGAATGTAACTAAACTAGCAAACCTTAGGTAGGAACATTTGGAATATCAAACACTGTACCTCAGTTTCATAAGCATGAACAAAATGAAAAAAGAACATCATAAGGTACATAGATGAAACAAATCAAATTTTCTAAATTCTATCAAACAACAATTTTGTAGTAGATTGACTGACATGCATAGAACATGACACAGCACACAGTGAGTGAGTGTATATATACACGAGTGAGTGATTGAGTGACCCGACTTAGCCTGTGTCTCACCCATCCTACTCTTGCGCCCGCTCTTCTCTCTCACTCCACGCCGAGATCCACTTCTACGATTCCTGTCAAATGATCCTGAAACATAAATAGCAACTTATTTCCATGGCACAAAACAACAATTTAGCTCTCTTAGTCCAATGATAGGTGCATGAATTTTGCCCTTAATAGAATGGCACCCATGATGTCTTTTTATATCATATGGCTAATTTCAAAGCTGATATGTAATGATAATCGTGATATGACTCTCAAAACTTGTTTTTGTTGATTACATCTTTATTGTTTGACAATGTTTTCTGTCCAGAAAGAAAACTTGGGTATTAGTTTGAAAATGATAATGAAATCAAATGAGCGAGATCAATATCATAGAATGAGTGCTAACCAATGGTAGGCAAAACATGCTTGGCTTGTATTCATCAACACTGTAAGTCCAACCAGTCAAAACAATATGATCATGTAAATATATTTGAGTACCAGTAGTTGAAATGGGTTTAAGTAAGCACTTTCATATAAACACCAGTCAAAGTACTTTGGTAAGACAATTTTAACTCTTTTAACCTAGAGACTTGTATTCCAACATTCTATTTTACCTTCTGTATCATCGTCTCTATCGTCTCGGTCTCCCATGTACGAGTCGTAGTTGACAAACGTTGCTGATGGGATTCTTGTTCTACCTGGAATAATAACACTGTCATCAGAACTGACATTAGGACGCAAGTCTTTTACAAACAGCCGAACAACCAATCACAGAACCAAATTCAATGACAGATTCAAGGCCGAAACTCTCTCATCAAAACTGGCATCAGGAGTACCTGCACTCAAAATGTCTTTGATTCTAGGTGTGATGGTGACAAACAAGTCTCGATTGTACACTATGGGATAATGTCCAAATCATGAAGTTTCGTAGAGGGTAATGTCCGAGTTACTCTCCATTCCTTAAAAATAATGGAGCCGAGGCCCCGGAGGGGCCGAGGCCCATTATTTTTAAGGAATGGAGAGTTACGAGGACATTACCCTACTTAAATTACACTCAAAGTATTGCTATTTTATCAAAATTGCTTTAAAAAGTTGAAGAAATTAAATTTATACTTAAAAAATATAATGTGATGTGTAACTCTCCATTACTGAAAAATAATGGAGTGACAGAACAATAGGATGACGTCACAAGTGTGATTTAACATTGAATAAAATTCTAATTAAAACCTGAGAAAGCTTCAAATGGGCCTTAATTATCTCTTTAGAACTATAAAATGTTTGATTGATGTATAGTAACAGGTTTTATTTTTACAAAATTGAACAGACGAAAGGATGGAAATGACTGATTTACCCCCTTGCTTACTATGCAGCGGGGTTATAAAACTCTGGTCTTTCCATCATGCATAGCTAAGAATAATTTCTCTGATGGCTTGTTATTATTGAGAACCCTTCATTCATTACGTCTACCTTTCTTGCCTTCATGATGCTTCTCATCAAAGGGGTTTGGGTGCTGCTTGATGAGGTTCCCTTTATCAACCTGCATGAAAACAATAGTCAATAAATGATGAAGTCAGAACAAGGAAACTGACATGGATTGTACTTTGTCATTGGTTAAAGTCACATTTACTCTTATTCGGCTATAATATGTTAAGGTAATGGGATCTTTGACTTTGCATTGTCCTCTTGCATTTTTTAAATAGTTCAGATTATGCAACTGACCACTTGTGATTTGCTGAGCAGATCCTGCTGGCGTTGTTGAGCTGCAGAAACTTCCACCAGATGGCGTGGCACCTGACGTCGGTCCAATGGAGGCATATTGGTCTGTCGAGATCGTAGATAGTCTTCCACAGTAACTTCTGCTGCAAAATAGCAGAGCAGTGAATACTGTACATCAGGGGAGATCACTCTTATATGAGTAGATAACTATCACACTGTTCATCACAAACTGACTGCTAACCAAACTTCTATGAGCAAGAAAATTTAGACAAAATTTCTTAACATGTTTTATTATATTAATTACGGTGCCAATCAGTTAATAATGACAATTTTATTAATTATTTGACTGAAAGTATTAAATGTGAAAGTGAATTAATGATCAGTATTTTACTGCTAACAAAACTGTAATCATGAACATTTCAAAATGAAAGTAAAACGCTGTAAGAATAAAACTAAGATTTGAAATAAAAATTAACATTTATATAAGTAGGTAAACTTCTACTGGTTAGTGATCACATCTACAATGAAGAAACAAATACCATACAAGTCTTCACATCACTTGACTTAAAGCATAAAAGCATATACCACTGCAAGTAATGGTTCAATTCTCACGAGATAAGTCTCCAAAACACTGAGACTTTAACCCTTCTTATTGTCTTGTCCTTGTTTGACATGGTGATGCATTGACAAGCAAAAAATGAATGAGGTAGTTTCATTATTCTATAAAATATTTATCATGTAAGATAAGGTCAATTCTAAACTAAAATAATGAAAATATCATTCTGATTAATCCTTGTAGGTTGGGAAGTACAACAGATTTCTTGAACCAAGTTTTGTCTCGAGAATATATAATGAACTTTCATGGCATTAGAAGAACTAGAGAGAAGTGATACAAAGAGCTGCCTGCCTTTGCTGGCTGCATTCAAATTGGACAAGTTGAAAACATGACAAGCCAAAACCTATGTATTGGAGGGCTCACCATAGGCTGGCTACGTTTTCAAATCACATAGACTGGTGCAAGGGATGGTTCAAAGTTATTTCTTTCATAGCAGTGAGTGGGTTATTGTTTGACGTTGCTTGGGCAATACTGCATCCATTAGAAACGAGTCTTTCACATTAAACTTCTATAAGTGAAACAGAGGAGATCTGTAAATTGCACAGGGGTTCGAATCGCTGTTTTGACAATATTTTTCAAAATTCAAAATCTCGATTTTTGCTTTCATATACTGTTTATATACGATACTGTGAGCTCATATTCCAAATTTGAGCGAAATCGATTAAGAAATAAAGATTTGGGATAAATATACCCGCTATTGATATAAAGACACAAGGGAGGACACTTGCTCTACGAACTTCTGATCGAAAACTGGACTGCCAAACTATTCTAACTTGCGGTTCGATCAATCTTTGCTTTCCTCATAAAATGAGGCATTGAACATATTGACAAGTATTTTGGCTTTCTGTGAATCCCAACCAATGTCTCCAACTTCACGCCACATTTGACCACTGACCCTCGCAATGACCAAACCCTCCTTTTTGTACATATATGTGGACGACATCAGGAAAACATCGGTTTTTCCGGAAATCACACACGTCTCTTCGCAATCACTCGGAAATAGAAAACGTTTCCCATTTGTCAATTATGACGTGTGAGGATATTATTAATGATGTTTTGCCAGTTTGATGTGTTTATATCGGACATACGTATATGTTATGGGTTAGACATTCTTTCGTTGTGAGTGATGTTATTTAAGGTATTTATTCGACATGCATATGAAGAATCATTGTTAAAGTTCGTAGCAACTGTCCACGCACATCTCCTATGTGTCAGGTTTACTCTCTCAGAACTTAATAGCTTAGGTCCATTTTTCATCAACAGTGTGTTGTGAGAAACATTAAAAATCAAATTACCTTTTGATACTAATAAAGAAAGGTAGTGGTATTATGGTTGTGTGAAATACTTTGTGTTTTATGGTAAAATATCATCTGCTCTATAACCTTATATAAATAAGTATGTCATAAAAAAAATCAATTTCCAGTAAAGAGTTATCTCCCTTTGCCAATACTGTTCATGTGTTGTGAGAAACATTAAAAAACAAATTACTTTTGGATACTAATAAAGAAAGGCAATGGTATTATGATTGTGTGAAATAGTTTATGTTTTATGGTATATCTTTTAACTGCTCTGCAACCTTATATAAAAGAATTATGTACTGATGTTTCAATTTACCCAGTAAGGAGTTATCTCCCTTTGCCAATACTTTTCATAAATATTCAACTTCCAGCATCAAAGTACTCAGAAAATAGGTCCATCACACTTATTTTTTGTTCATCATATATTATTCTTCAGCGGTACGTTTTCTACAGGTTTTATCATGTTTGGTTCATTATCATTAATTTTTTATTCTTGAACAGGACTTTTGAAGAAAATATATAAATAAATGTGAACCAGAAAATACAGTTGGGACACGTCATGTTTTGAAATTACAATCTCTTTGAAACAATGTAATAATGACTAGCCATTTTAATCCAAAACAGTACATATTTATGATTTAGAGAAACATCATATTCTGTTACAGTCGATTCTATTATAAAATTCAACAGTCTAACTATACTTTTGAAATTACCAGTGCTATTGTGTTTATCAGTTTTCAGTCTTTATTCATATGTATTTTCATGTTTTGGGATTTGTTGAAGTTAAAATGTAAATCAACTGATCTAGAATTTTCTTGTATTTAAATTCAATGTATTGAATTCAGAAATATTCCTTAAGAATACGTTCTACTCTTAAGTTCATTTAATGCAAGTTTTACTGTATATATTACATTTATTTGAAACATATCAATATAACCGTTTTACCAATGCCATAAATCATGGGAAAATATGGTCCCATAACAATTCACCCTTGACTGCCCGTACTACTTGTTATATATTTTGCTTGATAAATTAAATTAGAAATGGATAATCGTTTTTAAACACGTATTTTTAATTAGAACATAAGTCAATTATAATTGAAGTGTAATGCGGGTTTAAAAAAAAAATATGAAATAAATTTTGTACCCTGCTTCTAATTATTGCTTGTTGATCCATTTCCAACTATTGTAAAAAAAACCCAGATGTTTGTCAACACTGGTGTTTTTGACTATTTTAATGGTATCCCACCAACGATAATTCTTTTCAATATCACGATTTTGTTATTCAAAACTTCACGCAAAAATTTGGGGATTCATTTCAGTGGCGGATTTCAAAATTCATGGATCCGCCACTGCATTTCCTAAATCAAAGTAATGAAACTTTACTGAATAAACGTAGAATTGCAATGGAAATGGAAGTGAATGTTGGCATAATATCATTGAACTTAGAATGAGATCAAATAACGTGACAGTGAACGGACACATAGTTGATAAAAAGATATTATTTTCATGGGAAGTGGTGCTTATATAGTTTGTAAATAGGATCGGATACATTATTTATGATCGTTGCCTATCAATCGGCACGATGGTCATTGTATGTTCGTCATTCCACATTTGCAATATTTCCGGATTCGTTTTACGGTGCAACAAAAATAATTGCTTGTCAAATGTGTCAACATTTATCAAACTAATAATTAGAAAACCTAATGATTTATTTCATTATTTCATTCGATATTTCCGTTTCGCAGACAATAGCTGAGCAAATCATTCGGAATGTAAGTGACTCGCCTTGGCCAAACTGGTAACAGTTATCTCCCTTGAGTAAGGGGCGTGGTTAACTGACGTCATAATTGACCAATGGGAGGCGTTTTCTATTTCCGAGCGATTGCGAAGAGACGTGTGTGATTTCCGGAAAAACCGATGTTTTCCCGATGTCGTCCACATATATGTACAAAAAGGAGGGTTTGGTCATTGCGAGGGTCAGAGGTCAAATGTGGCGTGAAGTTGGAGACATTGGTTGGGATTCACAGAAAGCCAAAATACTTGTCTATATGTTCAATGCCTCATTTTATGAGGAAAGCAAAGATTGATCGAACCGCAAGTTAGAATAGTTTGGCAGTCCAGTTTTCGATCAGAAGTTCGTAGAGCAAGTGTCCTCCCTTTTGTCTTTATATCAATAGCGGGTATATTTATCCCAAATCTTTATTTCTTAACCGATTTCGCTCAAATTTGGAATATGAGCTCACAGTATCGTATATAAACAGTATATGAAAGCAAAAATCGAGATTTTGAATTTTGAAAAATATTGTCAAAACAGCGATTCGAACCCCTGTGGTAAATTGTGCTGCCTCCAGCAGGATTGAAACCTGAAGTACTTCCAAGGTTAGAGTCCAATGCTCAAATGAGCTAAAAGGCTATCTATCCAACTGGTAGAAGCTAGTGGGAACACTTTCATCTTACCCTACCACCAGTGTATGAAATAAGCTGGAAGGGTAGTTAGGCCAAAGATGTTTATTTTCTCAATTTAAATGACAAAATGTAAACCTCAAAACATTACCAGGTTCCAGCTGTCGGATAGGACTTATTTCATTCATTGCTACAACACTTGTAGTTACTGTTAAAATTGACAAGACAAACCAGTTTCCCTCATATTACAAGGTTAACTCCCTCTGTACAAGGGGGACAGGGTCGACCCAAGGATTAAAGGTTCTATCTACAGTGATATCAGCCCATGCACATTTGTCACAAGTTGGGACAACTAACAATGAACTAAACCTGTCTCTGTTAGCGAGAGTAAAGCAGTTAGTCGGGAGACGGTACAATACAATACGACCACTAGTATGTCTTACGCTCTGACGGGTGCCGACGTGAGAACAACTTCCATATCTTAAAGTAGGAATTCCCTAAAACAAGGCAAAACATACTTGCAACAGCAAAACGTGCAAACAAACAAAAGTGGAGACCTTCTGCTTAGCATGTTAAGATTAAACAAAATTTCTCAATCCTTTACCCTTCACTTGTTAATTCAGTTACAGATAAAAATACAATAAAAAAATAAAAATAAATTCATATTCATGTATAACCATTAAGACATTAGAGATCATTGTTAATCTATTATCATGCAGGGAAGAAGCATTTGAGATTCATGATGGGCATTTAAAACAGGTTTTATCATTTGACTTAATACATAACATTACTCTGAAGACGTCAGGTCAGAATTACCAAAACAGTGATTACAAATAATAATAAATAAATAAAATATGTGAATTCAAGTTCTGACTTTCCCTTTAGGTTTGTGAGCAAATAGTAAATGCCAAAACACTTGTTCATATGATGATAAATAACAGCAACTTCACACAGGTATATAACAACACTCATAATACAACATCAACAACATAAATGAACACTAGATTATTTCCAACAGATACTTGAGTTCACAATAATTTGTTTGCCTTTGCAGAAAGTCTCCAGTGCATGTAATCAATTGTAAGTTTTATTAATAATTAAATATTCACACAGTACCATTCCCTCACAGACTAAAATAGCTAATTAAATTCAAAATGAAAAAGAAACAATGAAATAGTCACATATCTATATCATAAGTAACTAAACTAATAGGCATAACAAACCATACCGATACAGATAATTTAACAAATGTACCTTTGAACTATTTTTTTTCCAAATGAAAAGATTTTGTAATTCCTAAATGTATTATCCTTAGTTAGCATGGTTTTGTTTGCCATTTGTGTTTGAACATTCCTCTGTAGAGGACTACTGTACTGCTTGTAGATGACCCAGTATTTGAATAGAGTTAGTTCATCTTCACAAACTAACATTTACATGATTAGTGATAGGTACCTATGTATGTCCTCAATAAAACAAAACATGTTTGTAAGAAATTTAAAAAAAAAAAAGAAGTGAAGTAACATTTTTAGAAGTTCACAAGTGCATACCTTAATTGTATCAAGTTACTGGTTTCTGTTAATTTTGTTCATGAATCAATGTATATTGAATGTAGAACGAGTGATATTTGGACCTACTATATCTAAAAACAATCCACTATAATGATATCTACACCGGATATTCATAAACTTGAAAATGAAATTGCTTCAAACACTATAAAGAAGACAAAGACCCTTGACCAACAAGCAGAAGTCCTTCACCATAGTATACATATATATAGAGCACGATGATTGGTTGATAAAATTTATTGCTCATAATGTATGCTTTCCTTATATCTTATATTTACAACTGAATTATCACAAGCTGCTAGATTTTGTGTAATGGTTTGCATTTTTAAATTTGATATTTCATCCACAAAACCGTCATGCTTGAAAACAAAATATTTATCACAAATGAACATTCACTAATCAAAGATATATGTTAGTTTTAAGTGTACTATTTGAAGTATTTAACTTCTACAGATGACAACAACTCTATAGTTAATATGTGCAGACTAGATTTAACCCCCTTGCTGGTCAAACTCAGCTGTAATGTTATTCATAGGCCACACTTTACATTTAGGAAATCGCCATCTAACTGATGTCCATCCTGCTCCACCAGTGTATTTGTATCTGCTAAACTTCTACAATACCCTGATTCCCTCAGCCAAATAACTGTCTTTTTACTTCACATAATCGGCCAATGAAATGCATTCAGAAATAGAGGCAGTACCCAGAAGAGAGGGCCAGATGATGACAATTCATTGGCTGAAAAACGACAGGCCCTGCTATCTAGGACTGAGTAACCAGCCTCCAGCAGCCACGAGTTATTAGACTCAGGGATTCAGGACATTGTAATAGGGTAGGGGATACTTGTTTAAAC
This sequence comes from Gibbula magus, assembly GCA_936450465.1. Lineage (NCBI taxonomy): Eukaryota > Metazoa > Mollusca > Gastropoda > Trochida > Trochidae > Gibbula > Gibbula magus. The sequence goes on from OW388304.1 coordinate 23,974,893, forward strand.
TGATGGAACAGGATGACTGTACAACGTACATTAAAGGTACATCCATTGTGTTGTTTGGGGTCACAAACATTATAAATAGTGTTATTTTATCGAGAAGTAATGACTTTTGTCGGAAATTGTCGTTTTCATGATAGTCGATACAAAGGTAAAAGTATTGATTTTTTTATCAAAAACCCGACAATGCACCATTTGTGGCGTGATTCAATCAGTCAAAATTTGTGTTGATAATGTTTAATAGGTCATATAACTACTGTGTAATGTAAATGGGTTGTGCAGCAGTTTTGGTTTCTACATATGCATAATTATGTTTACCCGATTTTAATTGGAAATTAGTAATTATGATATATTTGGCGATTTGGAATGAATATGCAAGATGAGTGAATTTGTTTGTTCTGTAAACAGCGCATATGGTATGTTGGAACGTATTAAAGCCAAATAAAATTTTATGAAACACAATGGACGCACCTTTAAAATGTACCAATGTAATTGTGTATGCTTGGTATCTTGACGAATTGTAACAGAGATATTATCGGCCAGTTAAAGGTCACCGAAAGGTAATTTTTTCAGGTAAAATTCTACAAAATCCCAACAGCAATTTCACTCAAGGTACAGTCAAAGCTAAGTGAGGAAACCTTACAGGTTAGCTTCAACTTGATTGCATTCACTGAAACAATATGTCTGATGAGTATGACACAAGCAAGGGGGTCATTCCACGTGTGCATCACAAATGATTAGTATGACAGACAGCATAACCCAGCTGGACAGAGGTCAAAGGTCAAGGGTCACCTGTGTTGGAGTCAACGACCTCTGCCGGAGCTAAATCTTTGTCTTGTTGTTGTTTATCCCGGATTTTCCTAATTTTACCACCTGGCAAGTCTCTCTTCACCTTTTCATGAGCTATGTGATGGCAAAATAATTGGTAACGGAAATCCATCATGAAATTATAATAATCATTATGAACATTGATAAGATAAAAGAACATTGTATATTGAGATCTTGTACCAGAGCCAAGACCTATTGAAACAGATGCACTCAAATGGTCTACTTTCTTTAAGAGGCACTTTAGAAGTTGAAGTAAACAAAACAATGACAAGTCCTTGCTACTCTTTATGGATAGTGACCTTCTTCATGTAGAGGAGAGCAATGGCTGCTTCGGTTTAGGTTCTTGCGATTAAGACTAATAACATGTTGTATATTAATGCTATGAATTGTTATAACAATGTTCTTCCATCTTAGCAAAAAATTATTGTGTCCAAAAAATGTAATAATGAAAATAAAATGTCATGATAACATCACAAGATTTTCAAAAACAAATATCAAACAAAACAATTCAACATTGACAAAAATAGGTATTTTCAACAAACATATATAAGAATTATATGAAAAACTATCTGTACATGATTGTACATGAAGAAACAAATATGTACATAATACAAACATGTGAAAATATAACTAAAATCAATACACTAGAAGGAAAAACTAAAGTGTTAATGTGCACAATACAATCTACAGTCAAGTGTTAATTAACAAAAGCAGGCAAAGCGTGCAGTTCTCATATGGTTTGAGTCTATTCTGAACATTATGTGTCGTTCCATCACCAAAGCATATATTTAGATATGCCAAATGGGTCTTAACGGAATGTTTGAACATCACAAGACAACATATCTTTTAGTTATGATATTCCTGATCTTATCACTACTGAGAGATGATATTGAAAAGACACCAATACCAGTGGGTTACGTTTCAAACACCACGAAAGAAAAGATAAAGCTCAAATCAACGTGAAAATATATACTGCTTCATAAAATAAAAGACATATCAACCCTAGAAAAAAAACAGTAAAATAAAAAGAAGAAAACTATAAATTCAAGAAGAAAAAAAACCCAACAAAAGTGACGTTCAGACAAACTGCCAGCCCAAATCTCCAAACACAAACAGATTATGAAGTGTGGTGCAACTTGATTCACAAAATGTTTACCTCCGTTTGACCCTTGCAACTGATGCGCGACATACTGGGCCGCGAAAGTTTGTTCGTGGTGAGGACACAGACCCTCCAAACTGAAGGGTAGGTTGCCGGGGAGATGTTTGTTGCCAGAATAACGGAAATGAGGAACTGTCAAAGAACAGACTGGGAAACTCAGAGCTACAAAGGGCAAGGTCAGACAAGGGAGAAAACTCTAATTTTCAGTTATCTTTTCCAGTGAGAGTAGTCTTCCTTTGATGAATCTCAAATTTGATTAATTAAAAGCACAGTCTTCATTATTTTTCATAAAGTTATTTGCTGAAGTACATTAATCAGTGATGTTTATCGACCATGTCCCTTTTATGTTTTACTAGATGGACACTGATACCATTTACCGGTAGATAATGGCTAGCTATTGTAGAATTGGCAAAATATGACCACTTCGGCAGGTCACCATGGAGCATCATTGATCAATGATTATCAATTATAGGAATACAAATCAATCAGCTTCATGGTAATTAACCAAAAAATGAACCATTCTCACTGAAGTGGATATGGAATAATCTATTGCATCATTTTAAAAGTAATAAAAACCATCACTAAATTGCTATTTTTGTAAAGGAAGAATACCCTCAGTGAAGTTTAACGAATAAGAGCAGAAGAAAGCTTAATAATCACAACTTGCTAAGTGAAGAAATGAAACAGAAAACTCCAGAATTTGACAAAATTAATGTTTACATTGTTATTCTTTGGCAGCGTTCAATTTGAGGGATTTGCTATTAAGTTTTTAACTCAATCTATCGATATATTTGTATTTATATGAATAGGTTATAAATCCTGAATATAAGTATGCAAGCAACTATCAATTATATGTGGTTTGTACACTATCATATAAAAATGTGGTGGTAAAAAAAGAATAGAAAACCATACACCAATGAGAAAAATAAGAAAATAAGAAAACAGCAACTGCAATGAAATAGGACAATAAAGACAATGATAGACTATGACAGTTAGAGCAAAAATACTGTCAAGGTTATCCTTATTTTGAAATCTTTTGTATTGATTATTTATTTTAATAATTCAAAAGCAGTTAAGTTTTTAATTTTAGACTCAAATCGTAAAAGAACAAATGTAGATTAAAATGGATTTTAGATTTTATGATATAATAGAACTCGAGAGCAAATTTTAATATACATCATAAAGTAACTGTTTTTCAAATTTAACTCGACAGCTTTTCTAATGGACCTGTTTAAATATTTGATTATGAAACTAGAACAACTAGGACAAAAAAAATTGTAAGATAATGGAAAAAATCTATGTTATGTTTTTGGTAATTTTATTTAATAAATCATACTTCATGTTCACTAAATGCTAAATAAGAGAAACATGTATGAATTACTGCTGACAGAATAGAATTGAAAGTCTAGGGGAAAGGATCAGTTCTGCAAAAAGTACAATAGTTATACCTCTCTGTGGGTCCAGCTTCACAAACACTGTCAGTAGAAATGTTAGTCAGCGACGAAAGATTAGCTTGGTGAGGTTTCACAGAACAATTTTAACACAGTTCATTTGTAAGCAATACAGGCTAAGGGTGATAAGAATGGGGTACAGAAGATCAGGGCCATTAGATTTGAAGCTATCTGAGCACGTAGGAGCCATACACTGGCTTACAGCGATCTTAGTGCTAAGAAAACTTTAAAAATCTTGGCCCAGAATGTTGATATAGAATGGCAACCGTGATCTTATGAACGTCTTTAAGTGTTTTTGTTGAATCCATTTTTCATGAGTATCTGTGTGACCAAAAACTGAAATTTGGCTATAATGATGTATATATTATAATTTCTAATAAGTTAAAAGTTTAAATTTGAGATGCACATGCGAAAAATTATTTAAACACAGTTAAATTTAAAGATAAACTTGGTTTGAATAATTAGGACATTTTAATATCTTACTGAAAGAGTATATATATAAGTCAAACAACAGTTGTGTTATATTTGTTTAAGATGCTCCCTGCTGCAGGCTTGATATCAAGCCCAAGGGGTATTGACATATTGATACGTCATTGACTTTTGACCCTTTGACATGCATACGATAAAGGTTAAACAAGACATTCTGACATTTTAGCAACATTTACAAATTAGTATGTGTATATAAAAGCCTTAATCTAGCATGAACATTCCAAACTTTAACACAAAAGAGACATGTTCATCCTACTTTCATATTTATCACATTTTCCCATCAATGTTAAATTCCTGAAATACTATATTTTTCTCCCAGTTTGGTCTATACTTGTATTCTATTATTTTCCAATTAATTTGAATAATCCTTAACAAAATATTTTTTCCTTATCTGCCTTTTCTGTTATTAAAATTCACTGATATTTTCCATGAATAAAAAACCGCTTCTTTGAAATAGACAATAACTCATTTATCTTTACAATGATAAATCAACTTATTTATATTAAGACCAAATTTTATTTGCATATTTCTGACAAAGCAGTGAATGCATCTCATTGTTGATTAATTACACTTATTCGTAGTCTTACCTGGCTCATTAAGGAGAGGTATTCCATTTCTCAGGTAAGCAGCTGTCAGGGCTTCCAGGTAGTCGGTCTAAACATGCAATCACTTTATTCAGTAACTTCACTAAAAGTAGCCAGCACGTTTCAAATTAAAGTAAGATTTTCCTTTCTTGTCTACTGGCAACCACCTTGTATTGCTGGTTTTATTTTTAAAATATACCTTGTGATCGAAATATAGTAAAATCAGCAAGAGTTGTAAATCATACACCAAGAGCACTTTCATGGTGTGTCTCATTGATCTAAATCAGGTCTTAATTTGTAACAATTACTATACACTAGATAAATCATTCCATTATGCTTTAAAAACATAACATCTTCACGTCATGGTAAAACATAAGAATTTAGCCAGGGCACTGTCTGTAAGCAAAGGAACAAATCAAATAAAGCAGCCTTATAATAAATCAGTTTTTGCAAGATGTATTATCTAAAGTTGAAGACACTATATGCTATGAATCTTCACTAAACAAGCAATAATATTCTGCTGGTTGAGGTAAGATTCCAGCATTTTGGTTCTTGTCCTTCAATAGAACTTTTAGGGAGAGACCTCTACACACACATTGTGACTCACTGTCACACTTCATACACAGCTCTCCTATCTTGAGCTATCTTTATATATTTGTATTTTTATATCTTTGAGATAAACACGTTTTAAAAACAGCTGAAAACATGTCAGAAATAGGCAAAATATCATGTTTACTCTCATGACGCCAGATGAGCAAAAAATAAGTGGAATTACAAAAATAACAAATTACATTTTAAAGCAAGGACCATCATCTTTTGAAAAGCAATTGTCATTAAGTACATAAGTGCAAAATTAGCAAATGCCAAGGTCTTGTAATTTACATTAGTTTAATAAATTTAGAAAATAGAGGTAGTTCAAACACTCTTAGATGCACTTCAGTTGAGCCAATTATTAGCTTGAAAAGGCACACTTCGACCAGGACATAGCAGATTTTGTCTTGCATGAGGATACCAGAAGTTATTGCATATACCAGAAGTTATTGCATATACCAATAGTTATTGCATATACCAGTAGTTATTGCATATGCCAGTAGTTATTGCACATAGTTATTTCAACAGCACTGTATATCATAATGAAGCAGAACACCAATATGTTTCAGAAATTGTTATTGCATTATATAAAAGACTATATATGTTGTTAATCATACATTTACAAGGAAAATGATAAATGTTAACTTTTTGTACATCGGAATACAAAATTTGTTACGGGTGAATTTGTGTTAAAACAAAATAAACATGACATGCTAGGGATACACAACAATAACAGTGTTTTTTACATATTTCTTTAGGATCAAAACAAATTTACATCAAACTGATATAAAATTCTTAAAAACAATGAGACATCTTATCAAAGGTATGCAACATTTCAAATAATGTTTTTAATAATTGTGAAACAAACATTTCCTGCTATTTGATGCAACCATTTGTTGTGAGGGGATGAGGGAGCATGCAGCTTGGTTTAATATGACACAATAGATGGCTGTCTTGGAGCATAAACTTGGGATTGACTTTCACTTCTAAATACTCTTATTTTCTCTGTACCATGTCAGTACTCGACTAATGATTAATGGACAACTAAGATTTTTATGTTTTATTTCACGTAAATCAATGACATGGTTGAATTTGATTCCAAAACCTATTGCTGTCTTGATCTTTTACATACAGTGAGGTGAGTTGGGTTAACACTGCTTTCAGAAGTATTTTACTTATATCACGGCTGCTAGTATGATTGCAGGGAGAAAGCCTGCAATGCCATGTAGCTATGCATTGTGGTGAAACCTGTAAGCATCGGATGGAAATAGCGAACCTTGAGTGGTACTACGCCAAAATTCATTATAGCATTGCACCCAAACCTTACTGCACGTAGAATAGTTCTCTACAGCAGACAAAGTTGCAAAGCCCCTGGCAGAGTTCAAACCCCGGACCTCTTTGATCCGAAACCCCTTACATACAGTACCTGAATAACAACTTAATGACAGCTAATCTAGGGGTCAATAACTTGATGAAAATGTTTCTTCTGCACTGTACATCCTATATTTGTAACTGACACATTACAAGAATAGCTATGCATTTGCAGAAACACTGTTTAAACTGTTGTGGAGTTTGAATTTATTGATTTTGGATCCAATTTTTATTACATTCCATGGATCCTAAAAGGTAGAGCCCTACCTCTCCATCATAGAATGGCATGACGTCAAGCATATTTTGTATGTTACTAGACAAGCTGAATGTATTAGTGCAGATATTTCTGACTGTAAGATCTTTTATCAAAGGAAGTTATCTCTTGATCGGCCAGGGATAACGGCAGACATAAAGGTAAGGGATAAACATGAAGCTTATGACTTTTCTGATTTTGAAATATATAAACATTTAAATCAGAGTTGTGCAATCTTTGCAAAGTGATTGAAGTCAACCCCAAGTTGCCCCAAAGACAAGGGTGATGGAGATACGATGTTATCCCGCCCAGACCAGACATCTCACCTCATCCATGGGCGGTGTGCCTCGATTCCGAGACGCCGCGCTCAACGCCTGTCAGGTCAAAAGTCAAAGTTCATAACTCGTTGACTAATTCATAAATGGACCAAAGCAGGGTATAGTTTCACAAGCAATTGTAGCAGCAACCCTGTTTTTTTATTCATGACCTTATTGGCCAATCCATGTTTACATAACCGCATCCAAGCAGGATTTAGTTTCACAAAACAGCCATAGAAGGAATTGTTTTTTAATTCCGCGATTGGAACAAAATTAAAATTAAAATAACAGAGTCAACGGAGAATATCTATACAGAAGAAAATCCTATGGCCATTAATCTTTTAAGACAATGTCCAGTGCTTGTACTACAATGAATTGCTTTGTGTAAATACACCCAGACCAATACTAAAGATGCATTTTATGAGAAAGCATACTCAACTCCAGAGATTTGAAACTCTCTTTGCCCTCTTTGCTAAACACTTACATTGGAAACTTTAGGACAATAAATAAGATGAGCTTGAAAATAAGTCAGCCTGAAAGTGTTTTTTAAATTGAAATGGCAAAATGGAATAAAATCAGCCAAAATTTGCCAACATGTACCAAATACTGGCAGCATGCAACTTGTTGGATATGTAAACTGCCTTAGCTATCATGAGTAAAAGAGAGCTTCAAAAATCTGGCAGCAGGTTCATGCTAAGATAATTATGCTTGATGACTGTCATTCTGCAGATGGCATTAGACTGCATGCAGGACATATTATTGTTCAATGAGTTTACCCTTTTCTGCTGCCGCTCGTCACACCGCTCTTGTACAAAGATTGGGATACCGTTACTAGTCCGATCATCCTGGGAGCGAGGTCGCTTAGCGTTGCTGGAGTAACGGAGAGATTGGGACGGAGCAGCCTAGTGGAAACAAGCCAAACATCACAAGCATGCTGGTGGGGTGGGGTGCAATATCACAGCAATTTCATCACACAAACACAAACTCCTTTTAGACATTGTATGATCTGTTCAGCTTTATCTTTGGATGTAAATGTTAGTACACTAAGTTTTGGCACTTTTTCAACCATCCCGATTCAGGTTAATATATGCAATAAATCTTTTTTGTCAAGTCAACAAGGAATCTGACTAAGAGAAATGAAAACTGTACATTATCAACAGTGAAACCAAAATAATGCACAATGGCTAAGATGATAATTCACATGAACTTGTAAGCTCTCAAAAGATTATATATTGATCTAAAAAAGACCAAGCTGTCTTTAAAGACATACAATGCCTAGAAGATCAAAAGCAAACACACTGAAATTCTGCACGGCACAAAGGAACTTCTTTGATGTGATATCCATCAATAAATAAGAAAATTTAAGAATATGAATACCAGAACAGTATCAGGAATATGAATCAGGCATGTTTGCAATAACTTGGCAGATGATCAACTGCAACATTTAGAATAGCAGTTTAACACGGTTACGTCGTTAAGTTCCTTTGTGACAAGAGGCAAGAGATAGGGGAAGAAAGAAGATGGCAGGAAGACAGTATGAGGGTGCTGGAGATGTGACGATATACAATACAAGAATTGATACATCGTCACACCTCTGAAAGGTGCATACACGATGTGTAACTCCACTACACCTAGTACCACCTCATACAGCTCACACAAACTTACAGGAGATATCGTTCTCTTACAGCAGGCCTCAGGGGCCGCTCTACGCTTCTAGCAGAAAAAGAATGTTTAATTTTCTTGTCAAATAATAAAGATTAAGTGCCATATTTTCGAGGGAAATAAATACAAGGCAGTAAAATTAAATGATGATATGACTCATGAGTATCCTATTGCTGAATTTCAAAAAGAGAAACAAGTGACTTAATATAAAGAAGAGAATATTTATTCATTCAATGAAAGAAAAGTAGAGGAAGTCCCATGACCAAGCTCCAACACCATATCCAATGAGAACACAAAGAACGTGAAGAAACAAAACCAAAAATGATATTTCTATCTATTTTGTTACTATTTTCTGGAACACAACATCATCCATTATTAAAACAGTGCACCACTTGTTCCTTTATCATTTTGACACTAAACATGGTTATCTTCTTTCATATCTTTATTTCTTAAAGTAATGTTTTTGTTAGACATCCTTGAAATAAAAAAGAGTGAGTGAGTTACTGTTTAACGCTGCTTGGGCAATATAATATCACAACCATTTGCGGCGAGAAATATTAATGACGTTAATGGATATTGTTACTGCGATATTTGCACTCACCTTTTCCTGTTTCGGGGGATTAATTTGGGGCTTCTTCTCCAGTGCATGTACCTCCTGAAAATATTCGATAGTACATACATACATGATAACCAACTATAGGTATGTCTTTCAATGATGGATTACATGGCTAAAGTTCATAAAGATTTTGATACATGTAATTTATCAACTTTAAAGTTTCAATCTCTGAATGAGAGTGCGGTGATTTTTAACGCAATGTTGATTGCAATAACTTTTATCCCAGTGACCTTATCAAAGGAGAGGTAAAGTCTGTGACATCATTGAGAAATGTATGAACCTTTTATGATGAATGGGTTGATGACCACATTACCTTCAGTCTACCGGTATTTACCTAATAATATAAGATAATACTGATATTTTCTTAAAATAACTTTTTTCTATAATTAAATGATATAATCCTTGTACCTTGTAGTAATTTGGTTGGTTTTATGTTGAGATGAGCACAGAAAGAGCTGGGCAGCAACGACACAATGGTTTGTGTGTGAAGTGACTTGAGTTTTATTTCACCTTATGGTCACTAATGACTGATAAATCATTCTATTGGAAGCTCGATATTAATCAGAATTTACATGATATCTACATGTACTCAAGTGACAATGTTTTTCATATTATGGATTGAAATATGACAGATGAAAGGATGGCTGAAGGTAAAAGCGGTTTTAGATAGAGAGTAAAGAGGCAAAGAATGCAAACAAGTCAACCTACAGGAACAGACTTCTCTGGTTTTGGAGCCTCCTTCTCAAGCTGCTTGTCTCGCTCCTTCCGGGACTTCAGCTTCTTTTTCTTCTTTGGCTAAAAGAAAATAGAACCAAACTTTGGAGACAAAGAACATAAATGCTAAATTTCACATAAGTACAAATTTATGATCAAATATTACCATAAAATTTCAAACTGTACCAAGAAATAATAAATATGAATTGAAAATTTCAACTAAAAAAGATTCAGGCAATTATGAACAAATCATCAGAACCAAGACAAATTATTACAATTGTTGGCTGACCAGGCTTGATACATGTGGTAAATATTGAAAATGTATTTAACATAATTGACATTTTTTATGTGATAATTTGGAATCATTCCTGTGATAAATTATCAGAAATTCTAACTTTAAGAAAGAGATTTGAAATACATATTTGAATCAGTTTTGTTTGTTAACAAGCATATATTCATCTTTGTTAAATGAAATTTAAACAGTTAGTAGAGGGTATACAAGTTCCTTCATTCTAATTAGGTGGGAATTTTGTTGACTTTAATCCACAATATGAAATATTTCAAATAAGAATTACAAATAATTTTCTAATTTAATTGTGTGATGTTTTCAATATACAATTTCACTTTTTAACAAAAATAAAAGTATTAGTAGATATACGTTTACAAAATAAAAGCATATCCCAAATCATATTGACTTCTATCCTATTTTTACTGATCAATCATTGATAAAGTGTTCTAATATCACTTAAATAGAAGATCACATTACTCCAAAATGAATATTTATAAAGCACTGATCCAAGTCAGTTAATTTAAACATTTCAAGATAAACGATTTATAAAAACTAGCAAAGCTCAATTTGCGAACTGACATTTTAGCACCATATACAAGCAAGTAAAGCAATGATATCTTATTCACAAAAACATCGTTTGAATAGACACATACTAGAAATAAGGTAACTTTCACACTTATTTGATAAATGTTTATGTCAACTGCTTCTATATCAAAGATTCAGAGTTCCGCCAAGAGAGCTAAATTATGTCTATTTCATTATTCCAATGTTAATCGTTTGGTGATTATTAGTAGAGGAAATATGTGCTGCTCTAATATCTGTGCACTACATTGAGCTAAAAGATATAGTAAGTTTTACATATTAGGAATATATATATACTTCAACTCTCAGCCCATCCCAGATCCCATGTACCTTTTACCAAGGACAGATTAAAAGATTTGGCCAGCAAATAATTTAGTGTTATATTAAGCTTCATTTAATAAAGGATACAAACATATTCTAATCCTGTTATTTACAAAAAAAACCTTTGAACTTTTAGTGTTATTGTTCTTTTTCATACTGAATTGCAATGGAACAATTCTGTGCATGTTTGTCAAAGAATTTTAAAATCTGATTAAAATACAGTTCTAAGTTCTGGATGTGACAACATGGCAATATAGGCCAAGTCAGATTGATATTTGTTGATCTTGATTGCGTAATGTTGAAGTATATTTCAAATATTTTCAAACAAGATAAGATACAGGTTTATGTCTACCCAAAAACCTGAAGGATATCGGCTTGATGCACTTTATTTTGAGATCAAACTTTAATGAGTATAGATTTATTGACAGAAAACATCCCTTTTCCAGCCATGTTGCAAGAAATTTTTAGCTGACTTTTTACTTTTTCTTCGCTCTTTCAGATTAAGTTATGCTTGATATTTGCCATGAAATGTAGTTTAGTACACAAACATTCAAAAAGGTTCGGTTTGACAAAACAATAAAATACATGCATCCATCAGGAAATACCTCTTCAATTCTAAATATTGCCAGCACAAATCTGATTCTGCCCTTCTTGGTTATGACAGGGAATTAAATCTGATATGAAATGCATGTTGTCAGGTTGAGTATATGAAATACATATGAAGTTATTTAAGATTTGTATCTTAGTCAGATTTGCAATGTTATGACAAATGGAGTCCATGTAAGGGAGATAACTGATCTTGACACACTAGCACAACCCACAACAGAACCACTGCAAACTGGTGCATGATAACTGTACCAGTGGGGTCTGACTGAAACAACTACACGGCCCCGCACGACCGCTGTTGGTACATTTCGGTAGATGAAAGTTGTGAGTCTTTCCCGCTCTCTGTCAATACAATAACAAAGATCTTACTGAAAAACTTTCAATGTAAAAATTCCATATTGATTTGCTTGAAATCAAAAACATATCAATACATTTATGATTGAAGAGTAACATGTAAAATGGTAAGTCAGCAAATTTACATCCATTATAATCCAAATAGGTCAAGGTAGACCTAGACGAAATTTCAACATTGTAGAGTTTTTTGCTTTTTGTGCTTTCTTTTGCCTCTATTAATGACTTAATTTAATTAACTCAACACCTCCACATGTTATCGGTCATAGTTCATACATTTTTGAAAAGATGCCCAAATGCCCCCCCCCCCCCCCCCCCTCCCAAAAAATGGCAATAACAGCAAACTTAGAACATGCATTCCCCATCCCCACAAATGAGCAGTCTTGAGGTGAAGTCAGATAGATGGCAGCGCGACAAAGGCTCAATTATTGTCATATGCCCATCTGGCCGTATTGGCCTGATAAGCTTAAAAATAAAAAAATATATTACTGAAATAACAAATGGAAAGTTCAAGCATAACTAATACAATATATAGGCAGTTGTTGAAAAAGAAGCTAAGATTGATTGGATAGTCATTTTGAAAAGTTTCGACTATATTTGTTAATGATAAAGCTATAGGAGTCTGAGTATCCCGCAATAAAAACATACAACTGATAGCAATTGTTTTTCTTTCCTTATCTGTAATAAAATCAGCATGTATATTCAAACAATGATTATTAAATTCTATTGGCGAGCCAATTCATTAAGTTAAAAACACTTCATTTGAATTTATAAGTTTGAAATGAAGTTAATGTTCTCTAAAAGCGCAAGTTACTCAGATCAAATTCAACCCCTTCAACCATATGTCATTCCTTAAAAAACAACCACAAAATACAAAGTGAACAAACAGGTTTCAATAAATCTGATAAATACTGTACAAAGAACTATATTACATTTAATTGTATTTATTATGTTCAGCTTATTGATACCAGCACATATTCAATGCTAAAGTGATGGAGATCTGCTAAATGAAGCAGTATGTGAAGAGAGTGAGTGTATGATACTAACCCTGGCAGCAGCGTATTGGAGATGTACTGGTGGACCGTCTGACACAGAACTGTCCGACCCTCCGTCACTGAAACGTTGAGGAGGTCATATTATATATCAATGAATACATGCCCATCGTGTCATGCTATGATGTAAGTGCCTAAAGTTTGGTATTTATCAAATGATATAGCAATATATTGTTATGTCCATTACAGATTTAATGAAATTGAAGGAAATACTCAAAACTCTACTTCCAAACATCAGCTAGCTACCCATGGTTGTCACATTTAGAATGCAATGTGATACAATAACATGATGTCATCGAATTGTTAATGAAATCACTCATGTCACCATTAGAAACTGACATAATGTCATAACTATTTCATCATATGAACAAATATTAATTTTGATTTTTTTTCCCTCACTCAGTCACTGGTAACAAATGACGGCAATTATTTTACAATAGCGATATAGTATTCTGTTAATTCTGTGAGACATGGCATAAATACACTAAGCAATAAGACAAAACTGCAAATTATGTGATAATCCTGATGTATAAGGACAACAACAGTAGAAGAGCTATGCTACCTGGACTCCATGTCAGAGGAGAAGTCGGAGAGATCAATGTCTCCTGGAGACATTCCGTCCTTCTCTATACGAGCCAGGATCTCTAGCCGCATCTTCTCCTCCAAGTCAACAAGAACGTTAGCACACTGAAACAGTAACAGACAAATATGAGCACACTGCAATAGTAAGAAACAATAAACATCGGCTGCAACAGGATATTTCAAAGGCATGCATGTCTAAATCACTATAGCTAAGTTTCAGCCTTGTTGATTTTCCAAAGATCTTTGTAAGAAGCGCATTCAGGAAGCATAAATAGTTTGGCAAATATGATCCATATTTTTATACCGGGTAGCCAGAAAAAGGCTAAGAGAGGCAGCAAGGCAGAAACCGAACTAGTGACAAGACTTCAGAGTGTGTCTGACCTTGCATGGGAAAAATTGTACAGAACATTACACAAAACATAAGCTTTGATAGAGTGAAACACAAAACTATCCTTCATGTAAGATTCTTATAATTGAAATGGAAACATGTGTCTCTGACATCAAAACTGCATACAACCATTGGATGAAGACAAACAGTAGTCAAGAGATTGAACATTACAATGCTATATAAACATAGACAGGAAATCACAACAGTAAACTACCACATATAGAACATGCAACTTATCTCAACATTAAAGGAACGGTACCAATAATAAGGTTACTATTTGTTGGTCACTGGTCTCATCAAGTAAAGAAAGCATGCAATATACTGAGTGTTATGCGCTTTGAGCATGCACCTTGTGTATGGATATTGCGCTTTATAAATGCCCATTATTATTATTATTATTATTAACAAGTTCATGAATCCTGAAGAGATAAAATAAGCATTTTCTCTTACTATTGATATTTCAATGTGGTTCACAAATTGACACAAAAATCCTTTCAATTGTCAAAACTAAGATTTTCAAAATACATGGACATATATTAAGGAATCGTTGTAATGAAGATTTTGAAACAACAGAATAGATGTGTGGAAAATATATCTTTTATTTTGTAGGTTCAGAAGACCTATTTTTGGGGAAATTATATTATATCACTGGGAATAAGAGTTTAGATCTATACAAAGAATAAGGGAAAACAACACAGAACATAAATTATCTACCTTGTTTAAAATTCTTTTCAAAATTTAATCTTGGCAACACAATTTTTAACATTAAAAACTTGACAATAGAAAAACAGAAGTGTAGTTGAAGACATTTAAAGTGCATGACTGAAGTTTGTAACAATTCATTACATCTAGTGTACTATATTAACATGCCATCCGTGCATATGTATGTGATAAAGAAATACTTATCTAACGTGACCTGGTATCAAATGATACATGCTAATATGAACTGAACTAGGAAGGCATGTCTGAATGAATGGATGGATGTGTGGTAGAGCCAAATATATGTTGAACTTTGTCAACAGAAAGAAATGTGAGAGAAAGAGTGAAGTGGGGTCACATAAAACATCATTTACCATTAGATTTCGTAAGAATCCTCAGACATGGGTATGAATGAAAAAAGACAAATTTGATAAATTTTCAATAAAAAGTAACGACACATGACTTCTGCTTGGCACAATGTCAACATGCAGATTAAATACAATGTGTACCTGTACAATTCTATGAATATGATGAAATATATAATGCTTATGAGTGTATTGAACATTGACAAAGAGATGACATCTACTCCTTAATCTGAGTAATATCGTTGACATGGTGATATAGTCATATCACAAGCAGATATATACAAAGCTGCAGTGGTTGTTTTAATGGTATTAGGCTAGCTCACACACAACGCAGTACATTCTGTTATATATAATGCAACAAGTAGATATGGTCATCAATATCTTTGCAACTATTTTGCACACACAAATATAATAGTCGTCAGAAATGTCAGAATTACTACTGCATTTACTTTGTTTGGATCTACGTCAAAAGTAACTATTTCACAAATACACAAAAATGAAGAAATGGAACAAACATACTGGAAACCAGGTTACCTTGTTTTGCTCGCTTTGTTCATAAACAAGATATATGTTTTTCTGATAATTTTAAGCTAAATATATAGACCAATCAATCATAGAAAATGCTATCACTTGTCATGAAAACAAATTGCAGCAAGTCTGGAGGCAGTGCTTCACATAGCTGAGATTCCAGTGTTGTTCTACAGGGATCGACACTCGCACTATTCCGCTGGCCTGAGGCCAGTGAAAATTCAGAAGGGCTAGTGAAATTTGTGTGTATCACTACAGATAAACATATGTCACTAGCCTGAAGAGCACTTCGGGCAAGTAAAGATTTCCAGCAAGCGTCTACCCCTGGTTCTTTAATTAGAAGCTGAGCAAACCAACTTTTGGGCATGGTAAGAAACTGAGAGAACGTATGGTATACATCCAGGGCTATGGTTTTCAGGACATCAACAAGGTGATCTGGCTTCCAGAATGAGGAACAACATATCTAGGGCTGTTCAATTGGATAATAAAGAAGAAAGACCAATACAGTTGCACTTACTTTGGTATTGTCAGGATCACAGTAGTCGAGGAGGGTATCACAGAAGTGATAACCCAGAGACTCGTAGTCGGCTATAGAGAAGTGGTAGCCTTTCTTCTTCCCCAGTGACGAACCAGCAAACGTTGCCTGATGACAGAGGAAACATATCGGATAACAGAAATATTTCAACTAGAAGTATACTGCAATGTTAAAGAGCATAAACTCAAAAGGTTCAGAATAGTCTGTTATCCAGGCCAGATCCAAGAAAAAAATATTCAATTGACGACCAGCCCAGTCTAGAAATTTACAAATCTCCATTACTCAGCTTTAGTAAAAAATCCAGGCATCTTTAGGGCTCCATTTTGTATAACTATTTGAATTTTTGTGTGTAAAATAGTGTTGTTAAGAAAACAACTTATTTCTGAGACTGAGATGTTAGTCTAGGTTCAGAACCAAATAGCATCATTCAAAAGAGTAATGAAGCTGATGCTTCATTTGGCTCTTAGAGTCTTTGCTCACATGGAAGGTGCATACATTGTTGCATCGAGGCAATAGACTCAAAACGAGCTGAATCAAAGACAAATGATGATGAAAAGAAAAATGAAGGTGGGGAGCATGTAACAGTAAAGGTACCTCCATGGTGTAGCTGTTCATAATGCCCATGTTCCACATGACGATCCGTCCCGTACCCTCCTTGCTCTTCTGTACCTTGAACTTGCAACAGCTGAAACTGAACTGTGAACAAAACAAACAAAATGGGTTTTAAATGTACATCCTAATAAAGACAAAGGAGCTATATCATTGTATATTCATATCCATCATGATCTGCATATTTGATTAAAATCTGCATATTTGATTAAAATCTGCATATTTGATTAAAATCTGCATATTTGATTAAGATCTGCAAAATAAGATAACACAAATATTTCCTGACAATGCAACTACCGGTAGTCACTGAGGACAGATTGTCTAGGGACAATGATTAAATTTTTTTAGATGGCAATTCATTTTCTTTAACTGAATTATGAAAGTTCAAACTTCAAAAGAAAATGATTTCTAGCTGTTATGCAATTTTCAATCTGTCTTAAGTGTTAAGACCATTGTAAGACGATGAACAACATTCAAACCATGGTGCCTACTGAAGAACTTAGATCATCATTTCTCTGGAATATAAATGAAACAAGTGTTTGCCACTAACATGGCAATGTCCCCCGCCGGTGACATTGAGTTTAGTGAGACACATCATTGGAGCTACTTTATATATTCCATTACTGGTAAAAAGTGCCATGATGATCAGCAAATTTTAAGACTTTTGGTGCTTGGGTTCATGATATATCGTGTAAATACTAAAAGTGGTCAAAGTGGTCAAAGTGTTTTGGTGACCTTGAAAATAAGGTCAAGGTCACCAAAATCCCCTGGTGTCTGCGTCATTCCCCAGTGGTAGACTGACACCAATTTTGAAAATATTTTTTCCAACCGGTCAATATATATCGCGTTAACAAGAGTTAGAATAGTGGTCAAAGTGTCGCAGTCACCTTGAAAATAAGGTCAAGGTCACCAAAATCAACTGGTGTCTGTGTCTTTCCCCAATGTAGGCTGACAACTAATTGGAACACTTTGGATGCAATGTTTCATGAGATATCGCCTTAACAAGAGTTTAAAGAGTGGTTAAAGGGTCGTGGTGACCTTGAAAATAAGGCCAAGGTCACCAAAATTGACTGGTGTCTGCGTCTTCCCACAATGTAGGCAGACACCAAATTTGAAGACTTTTGATGCAACGCTTCATGAGATATCGCGTAAACAAGAGTTAAAAAATTGGTCAAAGTGTCGTAGTGACCTTGAAAATAAAGCCAAGGTCACCAAAATTGACTGGTGTCTGCGTCTTCCCACAATATAGGCAGACATCAAATTTGAAGACTTTGGATGCAACGCTTCATAAGATATCGCGTAAACAAGAAATGTGACGTACGGACGTACGGACGGACGGACGCCGCTGAATACATAGTCCCCCGTTCCGCGTTGCGGCGGGGGACAATAAAACATTTCTGGTCTAAATGTGACAAATACTTACTTTGTCAGGAGCATTCTTGCCCAGCATGCAAGGAAAGATCCTCTCTCGTAGTCGCCGACTGGGGTTATGTCTGTTCTCACAACCGTAGATGAAGACATTTTGTTTCCTACTGTGTCCGTGCAGGTCACAATACACAATTATCTCCCTTTCTTGAGACAGCCTACAAGTAAGGTGTTAACAGCAAAAATAAGTCAACTGGGTGAAACTTTATAACTCTTGACCTGACAAAATAATGTTTAGGGTTTGTCTATAATTGGTCTTGGGTCAAACCAGCAGTATTTCCTTTGTTACTGGGTTTTCATTTCTGGACTTAGGCCCCCAAGGAATAGTTTGGTAACTAGATTAGCGTTTGCGGGACACCGCAAAAGCAGAGCAGCTCCGAAACTTAGGGTCTCGCCTTTCCCTGTTCCGCCTTCTCGTCAGCATCAATAAAATGGCAATTCTTTTTAACAAAAGTTTGTTCATTATTCGAGTTATTACTAATCATCACTGGGGTCACTTTTCACAAGTTTGTTCTTAAAACCTATTTCTTCTTTCAAAATTTGATCAAAGGATTAACATGGCCTTAACCAATATCTCATGACCTTGACCTTTGACCTTCAAGGTCACACCATCAATGATCACTTTTCATCGCGTATAATAATCATGCAATGACTCAAAGTGTTCATAGTTAAAATACGGCATATTCACAAAAGCATGCTTAAGTTTTGACCTCACTGCGACCTCGACCTTTGACAGATTTTAGCGAAAACGTTTTCAAATCTTGGTCTTTCTCCATAGTTCATGTATACAAAGAGCCTAATAGCACAAAAAAGTTTGAAGTTATCATGTTTACAAGGATTGTTGTAGTGATTTCAGAACTCATGACCACGACCTTTGACCTTGAATGTGAACATGTCAAAATCATTCACCAGGTGTATAAGAAAGAAATTAAGCTATCTATATGAGGTGTTAATATCTTCATGGAAAAAAGTTACTTAGTGATTTCAGAACTGGTCAGCATGACCATAGCTCGTGACCTTGACCTTTAAAATTCAAGGTCACACAATCAGTGATCATTTTTCATTGTGTATCACAATCATGTAATGATTTAAAGTGTTAAAGGTTAGATGAAATGACATATGGTCCAAATCGGATTCATTAAAATGGGATGTCAATTTGATGATTGCTCGATTTTAAATTTCTGAAATCGGTCCATAAATGACTTATATACGGCTTTTTAAAAAAACGCCTGATTTAGCCCCGGCGACCATAATGAAAGTCTGCGGGGGTGTGACCCGTGAAGGGATGACTTCTGTGACGTATGTGAAGGGATTTGATTTTCGGCGTTAGTCACAATTCAACGTAATTTCGCAACATTTTGATTGTTAATTCCACAAAGATACCTTCAATAAACCAACTTAAATTTCACACATATCGAATGTTTAGATATCCAACTAGGTAATTCCGCAGATGACAATTACACAATTATTACATAAACATGTCCTTTTGGCGATGTAATACACCTCATAAATTCATTTAGCGGCAGTGATAATCATCATTAAATAATTACTCAGGTCCCACGGGCGCCAGCTGACTGGCGGGCCTCGCCTGTGTTTAATCACAGTCACGCCTCACTGATTTTTCAAAGTGTTCGGCGTGCTAATTTTTGCATTGTTAAAATGGGTAAATTAAAATCGTCCTAATGATCAATTGCAAGTGTATATTGTCTCGATTTTAGGCTCAATTGATTCCGATATATAATGTCTGTAGAGGTAATAATCTGTCATTCTTTTGAAAAATGCATTTCACGTGAACTTTAATAGTTGGAATAAGACATTTTCGCAAAGGCATGCTTAGGTTGTGACCTCGCTATGACCTTGACCTTTGACGGATGTTAGCGAAAACCTTTTCAAATCTTGGCCTTTCTCCATAGTTGATATGTACCAAATAAGAGCCTGATAGCACAAATATTTTTCAAGTTATCGTGTTTACAAGGATTTTTTTTTAGCAATTTCAGAACTTGTGACCTTGACCTTTGACCATGAATATGAACATGTCAAAATAATTCCCCAGGGGTATAAGTAAGAAGTTATGTATATGAGTTCTCAAAACCTAATAAAAGTTAAAGCGAATACAAAACACCGCGGCGGCGATGGAAACTGCACAAAAACTGATAGCAGCTCCGACTTAGTCGGAGCTGCTAATTATTAGTTCAGCAGGTTAAGGGTTAACTATATAAGAAACAGCAATTATTGTAGTTTCACTTCATGAAAAGAACTTTTAATGGTACAAATCCTTTTATATGAAATGTTTAAGTTAAAAAAATCTCATTTCCCAATATCATGAACTACTGGAACATGGTCTGTTAAATTTATTTTTGACGAACCAATGTTGGTTGGAATTGAGCAAAAGAAACCCCAGACAACAATGCCAAAACCTCAAAAGGTTTAAGGAAGATAAAACTGATGTTGGTTGATACATGAACAAGTAGCACCCTTACTTTCTGATGAGATTCTTGGTATGCCAGACAGAGGGGTAGGAGTCTTTGAGTACTGTCTTGTAGTTCCTGTTGAGGTCGCGACCTGCAAGGGAACATCGGTAGTTGCCCACGATCACTCCGTCAGGGTTCATCATGGGCACTATCTTGAAGATGAATGTATCACGCAGAAGCTGCAAGTGAAGAATACATTGTGTAGATTTATTTAGGGCAATATCAGTGGTTGAACAATGTAGTTGAAACATAGTTGGTCATTTATATCCAAGAATTTATTGATTCCATTTGGGCACTATTTTGAAGATGAATGTATCAGGTTCATATAGTGAAATGTAAATGTTGGAAGTTTGTAGTTAATGCTTGGGTGCTTGGATTAATGCTTGGTGTCTGAGAACTAATGATTATTTTTACTTTGGACAACCCAGGAGCTCTATAATATATAATTCAGTTAGTGAGATAAAGCTCTTTGCTGGACTATTTCAGATAGTAAACTCCTATGGGCAACATCCCTAGGAGCTAACTTGGTAACGTTTTAACATTCTTTTCTCCAAATTCCTCAGCAACACACAATTCATTTTTCGCAAATTCTTTTCACATATTACATCCAATATATGTACATTAGAACCTATGTTACTGTCAACTATAAGAAAGAGAGAAGTTTACGGAGGTTTTACCTTAGCATCAGCAGAGTTGCCAGTGAGGTAGTCGAGGAAGCCCTTCATCATCCAGCTGGAGTTGCTTTCTCCTGGATGTACCCGTGACGTCACCACCACCGCCTTCTTGTGCTGTCATGTCAAGTGTACCATGTGTCAATGTATGCTATCTCAATACGGAACCAAGTTAATCCAATTAATTCAGTAAGAACCAGACCATTCTGAAGAATGGAATTTTCTGTGACGTCAACTTCATTATTGTGAAAAATATGAGAGTACATGCTTAGTTAGTCCTTTATAGATAGAAGATGGAAGAAAGCTAAAAAGTTCTAATTGGTAAATTATGGATGCTCACTTTGATGTCCTCCGGGTTCTGGGAGGGAGATGTGATGGTGAGAACATACACCAGGTTCCCGGCTAGAGTCCGGCACAACACTCGCTGTTTGCAGATCCGGGATTTCACTGGGTCATTACTCAGCTCCAGTAGGTATTCCTGAAACATTGAAGCTAGTGAATGAGCTCTAATACACTTTAAATATTGAACATCAAAGTGCTTATATGACCTCAACAGGGGCTTAAATACCTGCTAAAATACTCAATATCAAAGTGCCTGCCGTTGGTACGATCAGTGCTGGCGATAGTTGCCATACTCTGAGGGTGTGGGTTCGAATCCCAAAGGGACTCGGCCCAAAATAGTACAAGAATTTGTACTAGTGAAGGTAGTGTTATCCCAAATGTAACCATGTTATAAATGTGCCTGAATATTCTCCAACAAGCACTTACATGGAAGCGACTTGATTCACTATACAGAAGACAGCCAACAGCCTTATGTACATACCTGTAGATCTGTGTAGGTGTAGGGGAAGCAGTGTGTGAAGTATACAGTGTCGTGACTGTGGTTGAACTGACTCGTCCACGTCAAGGAGTAGAAGGGCTTGTCACCCTTGGAAGTATCATACCTGGAGATCACAGACATACAGCTTCAACTCGGAATACTCAAGAAGTCTGATTTTGCTGTTTTGTGGATAATTTTTTAACTAAACACAATAGAAAATCAACTCAAGGGTTAATTTAAGTCAGTTGAAATCAGTTTATCTACTATAAAATTACCTTTAAAAGCAATGTAAGACCTTTTTTTCATATTTTTTTTCTCTTAAATTTATTATTTATTATTCAAGTTTATACAATATATTCTTATGTCAGAGGGTAAAACATCCAATTACATGACCAGATAAGCTGTGTCTATAGAAAACGGTTATCCGAATTGATAGAACATTGTGCGACGTATAAAGCGACAGTGGCGTGGAACTCTAGGTAGATTTGTAGGTCTCATGCAAATTTGAGAGTTCAGACAGCAAGATGGTTCACTATTCTATCATGGTAACATATTTAAAAGTCTACTTTGAGTGTTTAGGTATCACCACATTAGTCTAGTTTGAGTTGCCATTTTTATGTGAACACCTTTAAATGGTCGCTCGAAGGAAAATGGGACTCACATGGCTTAACCGAACAATGTACATTCGTTTTAGAACTCTGTTTTTTTATTCAGGAGTATTATTTAGCTATTGGTAACAATTATTTACCTTTTCGTTAGATCACTTTATTTCAGTAAGTAAAACGTGCCACAGTGCCTTTAAGGTAATATTTTGTATCATTATGCATTTTAACAATTTGCAAAGGATTTGGCATTGTACATGCTGAGCACAAATTAAGACACGAGATGTTGCTAATAACTGGTGTCTTCACAGACAGGTTGGAGTACCTGAGATTGTTCCTGTAGTACTTGATGTCGACCCCTGACCTGACCCAGCCAACCTTCTTCTGTAGAGCGTCTTTCTCACTGTACACAAGTGGTTTCATCCCATAGTTGTACAGACTGTCCGGCTGTACGTACAGATACATCAACTTTAGTCACTTGAAATATTATAGGACAGCAATAGATTTGCTTATTTGGGGCCTGACTTCATGAGATCACCATTAGAAGTAACAAGGTGCTAGCTTTGTGAGTTGACCATTACTCATGTCAGTCTGTTCAAACAATCCATAGACTCAGCATGGGTGTAAAAAGAAAACAATATTACACATTGAAAATGCATCATCTTTCACTATGTCAATTAAAACTTCTCTGTGATCATTTCATCTTCTGTCATACACCAAATCAACAACTGGTATAAGTCTGTGTATACCAAAATGATTCATCATTCTTTACCAAATACAAACACTATATAACACAAATATAACACAATATAATGAATATAGTATTTAAGCTTAAATCCTACAGTTAGTGATAATTGTCTGCAAGGTATCTATCATATCAGCACTTCGACTCACTTTCATGAAGTTCACGATGGTGAACCTATACTTGACATTTGCTCTGGTGTTGGCGACCCGGAAGTAAAACCACTGAGTGTGTTTGTTGGTATAGAGGTCATACCGCAGCCATAACTCATAGTCATATTCACCACTGAAATAGAAATACATCAAATAAAAAAATATAAAAAACTCTAATGATCACTGCTCTCAGAAAACATTGTCAGAGCTTGTTATTTATCATTAAGAGCTATAACTATGAACCAATTACATTCTTTCAACAAGATCCTGGAATATCCATGTAAATATTTTAAACTTTCAAATTTACATAAGCAATCCTTTTGATGTGACACTTACACTTGCACAGCTTTAGCTAGGTTGCCGCTTTCGAACCTGGACTCAAAGACAAGGGTTGTGTCTTCCTTCGACTTGGGAATGTAGGAAACTGGATCACACCCAGTCCGACATCCTCCCACACGCGACCTCACGAACTGTCAATACAAAAGTAATATCTCACAATTTAACACATAACCTGCTGAAACACTTTTTGATTTTGAAACATTTTAGATAGACAGCATCACAGGAACAGATTTTTGATAGGTGATCTGCCACTAATACGGCACTCTCTGGAATATTTCTGGACAAGCATTTCCGGGTCTCTTCTGGATCATTGCATGTTCCAGGCCTCTGCCTCATAGATGAGCTTCCTTTTTTGTTAACTTTTTCTTAATTTCATGAAATGAATCTCTCCTAAAATATCAATTATACCCAAAACTAATGATTATATATACTTACAAATGAGTTCTTTGGATCATAATTGAAGACGATCTTGCCTCCTCCGTCCTCTCCTCGACACATGGGCGTCTTCTCTAAACCAGCTGGAAGGCACAACACAGTCAGGATTAGAAACTATATATCTCTGTGTTCACATAAAACATAAAGAACAATAAGTTTGTACTTTTACCAATCAAATGAAATCCATTAAAAGATCTACATGCATTTATGACACACATCAGGGGTCAAAATTCACCTTTTCAAAGCATTAGCCATTTGAACCAGTTAACCAGTACTAACCTAATGCCATTTAAACTAGCCAAATACATCTGCATGATCATATCATCTTTAAATTCAAACTAGCCATTAGGAATACCAGTTTAACCATTTTACAAGGCCAGCAACTTTTTACCAGACTAATTTCAAACCCTGAATATTTTCATGGATAACAATTTTCTAATATCAAATATATAAAACAATTAAAATTTATATTACAAAAATGAAATACAGAAATTTTTATTTAGATTAGAATAAACAAATATAATTTAAAATTTAAATTAAATTAAAATTTGTTTAAATTCAGTGATAAACATCATACTAAATAGTGAGTATATTGTACTGACTTGTCTTATAGAAAGGCTCTGGTTCTGTAGGCACATAGCGGATGTGTTTCACTTTGCCTTCCTGAACTTGGAGATCAGAGGGCCTGCAAATATAGATGTACATAAAAATTAAACATTCATTCTTTCGGTTTGTTGGGAGGTACTCAAATGCAAAAGTCAATTAACATTGTGCACCGATGACTTTTCAAAGTAAAATAGTAAAATTTATCAGAATCATTGACATTCATTTCCAAAGACTTTAACTAGTACCTTCCACGCCAAGTAAATTGCCTCTCCAGTGTATCGTGAAATCACCTACCATCGAGCTGCTTGCTGCGGCCCTGACTCCTTGGCGAGTGCGTACAGATTGCGTGGCTCTCGTAGTTTCGGTACCTGTAGGGAACAGTTAAAGTATAAATCTATGTCTCATAATCAATACCAACACAAACTGCATATCTGGTTACAGTTGAGATCAGCTAGAGTGAGATAATTCTCAAGATCAATACAAATTTGTTTAGATAAAAGCGAGTTATCCGAGAGCCCTGCAAGGTATGAGTTTAATAGGGATTCTTTTTTTGTAAAAATAAAAAAAATTCATAAATACTTTTAAATCACCAAATCTAGGGCTTGAAATAATTAGAGTAATCTGATATATCCTACAAAACTGACACTGGCTCTGGTCAGTTCTTAAGGTATTGTATTATTTATTATTTCTAAGGTTGAAGACTATCGTACCCAATGATATGGCATTGCCCATGTAGTCTCTTTTATGTTTACACCGTAACCAAATCATAATAAGCAATACACATTGGTCAAGATAAATGTCTGCACATGATGTCATCGTCAGGGGTAGAAATTAACTTCAAACATATCGTAGCCTGCAGGGCTAGTCGTTTTGATTTCTACTAGCCCAATACAAGTATCACTAGCCCGTATCTTCTAGTAATCAAACAATAATAAAATGTTATGTTTTAACTACAATGGCAAGTATTTTCCCTACTTCAATCATTCACATCTGAAATCGTTGCTGAAAAAAACAAGAATCTCTAGTCATATTTTGAGTATTTCATAAGGATTCAGAAATATTTAAAGGCCAACAGGGCTAGTAGAAGCTAACATTTACTAGCCTGGTGTCATTTTTACTAGCCTCGGGCCGAAGGACTAGTGTTAATTTCTAGCCCTGCATCGATCTAAATTTTTTGCATTCTGAGGAAGAAGACAAGCACAATTTGATTCAAGGACCACCTGTCACACAAACGCAGAAGTTGTCAATGTCAATGAGGAAAACCAAACAGGAAGAAACAATAGTATTTATATTAAATTTCAGGGAAATGTTTTCAAAAATTACTTTTTCTAAATGTATTTTTACCTTTTTTAATAGCAAGTATGGAAAAAATATATGCAACAAGATCATAAGAAACCACATGAATACTTATTTATTCTTGAAAAATATGAAAAGAAAAAATGAAAATACAAATTTAGTCATGAAAAGACACCATGAAAATACACATACCATTCTGCCCGCTTCATAGCTGTAAACCAACTGGGTGGTTCGCAAGAGTTCTTCCTGTAGCTTGTTGTCTGGAAAACATCACCATGGAGTTAATATTACACTTTTTGCTACTTAGCAGCAAGGAAAGGAGGATTTAGCGCCATCAAGAGGCCATTGTCTTCATAAACAGTGCCAGTTGGGTGGCCAAGAACAAAATATTTCAATAACCGTGTCTCCCTCTCAATCAATGAACCTCCAAAGCAACATCAAATACAAAGCAAACGATTTTGATTTTATGAGCTGGCATTCAATAATTCCCCATATAGTGTGAAATTGATAATGTGTTTTCGGAGTTTGATGCCGTTTTTATGTGAGTAGCTATTCAAATGAAAAATCAAAGTGAATCGATTGCTAATTGATAAAATTCCAATGTATTTTTGTTTCGATAAGGATCACCGAGTGCCATGCAGTTGATGGAATACATAAACAGTAGACAAAAATGTAATGAACATATAAAACTGTGTTACTAAGAAAGAGAAGATGATGGAAGCCCCTGGCAAGATCTGAACCCTAGACCACTTGACATGAAAGCACAACCACCTGTGTAGGGGTTAACACTTTAGTTGCTGTTAGTGTTGGGAATTGATCGTTAAATGTATAACCGATCCATAAATCAATAATAGATCAATAAGAAGTTGCAAAAATTTTTTTAACTTTGTTATGACTTGGTAATTACATTATATAATTTTCAAAGTAGTTTATGACCATATCAAGAATGTTTGTTATGCAAACATTTTATTTGAATTAGAACATTTTATATTTATTGATCAAAATATTTTATAATTGCTTTTGATTGACAATCCATAAATGATCAATAAACAGATCATTTGATCGATTGATGCATCCCTAGCTGCTATTGCAGTAATATTACAGGATTAGGTAGTTATCTTTATTCAATCGTCAGTCAGATCATTCCCATTGTTAACAACATGATTCCTGTAAATTGGAATCTCAGAATGGTTTGGTAATTAAATCAGTAGCTAAGTTCATTAACTAAGGGTTTATCAGTGGGTGGTTAAGATTTGATTGATTGATTATTGATTTTTACTGATCACCAACTGCAAGAAATGTATAGGAGTGCAATACACGACTGGTGTCAATGATCCACTTACCAAGTCTAGTACTAATGTTGATTTAGCATGCACATGTGGTCAGTAACAGTTGCTTGGCATGTAACAAGGATCACCTGATATAAATATATAATAGCTTCTCATTTTCTTAGTCACATAAACCTGGATTTGTCATAGTATCTGAGATATTACTTATCTGTGAACAAGTAGAAGGTCAAACGTAAGTTTTTAAAAACTTAAAATTTAAGAAAACTTTAAAAGGAGGGTTTTATCGATGTATTTTTTGTTGAAACGAAATTCGAGAGGATATTCATGTTTACACATATATGTTATTAATACATGATTAAAACACAGTAAATTTGAATGATACTAATGAAGGTAATATTTTGATGACTTTATATTTCACAACTTGATAAAGACAAGCACACATTTGTTGAAAAATAAATACAATGAGAACTGAAGTCATTCATCGGCACTGCGAGTGGGGAAAACTTCGCTTCAGCATAACAGAATATTGTTTATTAGTTTTATGACATGTTATGTGTTATGTAAAAGATACATGATGACACAAGTGCTGTATACAAAATATCATCAAGTTATCATCTCATGAGGGGGCGGAGACCCCAAGTGAGTGATAGCATGATGATATTTTGTATACACCTCTTGTGTCATCATCATGTATCTGTTTTATCCAATGGGCAACGTTTTACTGAGTGGATTTTTTTGCAACAATGTTGTAATTACTCAAGGTCGTCAGCAAGGTGTCCGTAGCTCCGCCCTTGGACTGCCCTGCTGCTTCACGGTCGTCCTATCAGAGCGTTTAAGATAACTGTGGCTGATAACTAATAGGCGACGTCATAGATACAACCACACTTTTCTTGATACACAATATATCGTTACAAAAACATTAAAGGGAATTTAGCCGCCCATTGGATAATATGTGTTACTATGTTACAGTGTATGTGTTTAGTTATGAACAAGTTGTAAAATTAGGTACAATATAGTGTGTTTTATTTCACGTAATGCAAAAAATCCAAGATAGAGACCGAACCCTCCCTTTAACGTTGGCTACAATCAATTGAGACAGTTTAATTACAATAATAACATCTGGTAAGTAGTGAGACAAAATTGACATAAATTATTGATGTTGATTTATAGATGAAGCCCATTGTCACTCATAACTACAAAAGTTTCAAAACAAAGTTTCTTCTACAACTACTGAGGTGGCAATCAGATGACCGAACCCTTTAACTGCTAATACAGTAAGATTGCACCTCTGACATTTATTCTAAATTAACACACATCTTCTATTCTATTATTCACTGCAATTGGGCAGCAGATATCTCGATAGCATCACTGGTAGGTCCTGCTTCAACACTAATCTTGTATTTCTGACAGTTATTTCTTCTATTATTCACTGATGGTGGACTTTAGGGATCACTACTATCACCAGTCTTGTTTACCATGATTGATAATAAATTACAGTGGGAAGGCTCTGCTTCAACATCAATCTTGCATCTCTGAAAGTTACTTCTGAATAACCAGATTTCTTCTATTATTCACTGATTGTGTACTACAGGGAATACTACTATCACCAGTCTTGTTTACTATGATTGACATAAATGACAGCAGGAAGGCCCTGTTTCAACATCAATCTTGCATCTCTAAAAGTTATTTCAGAATTACCACATTTCTTCTATTATGAAGTTGAACTACAGGGACCACTACTATCTCCAGTGTTTTCTCCTATTCAGGATAATTCATAGCAGTAGGAGGGTTCAACTTCAACACAAATCTTGCCTCTCTGACAGTAAGTTCTACATTATGGATGCTTAATTCAATCAATCACCGGATTTAAAAATGGTAATTGGAGGATTTCGTTACTGCATGAGAAAATAATTATGTACAATGTGATTTGGGACTTATCTAATCATGCAAACTATTTTTTAGACACTCCTCATGTGTTAGAAACTGGATTCCTTTGGGTTTCCTTTCAGAGATCTTTGAATTAATTATGAATTGAAAAGCACACTTAAATTATTTATGAATTCAAAAGCACAACATAAACATAATCAAATTTTGAAATTGTCAAATTCCACTCTTATTACCTCCTTGAATTTCTTGTATTCAAAAACTTGGCACAACAATAAAGCTTGAATGTATCCAGAGTTTTCAGACTCTGGAGAAAAATAAAGAGAAGTCTTTCTTAAAGGATTTTTCAGATTAAAAAGCATTTTGCTGAGATAAATAAACAGTATTTAAAGCAAGTAAAAAAGATGTCTATACTTACGTTCAAAATATAAATACCAATGAAAATAACCCAACTTACAAAATTTAAAGGGGCAGTAGCACGTTTTTTGCAAATTTTATTTTTTCAAATTTCCCATTTATAATGAAAGTTTATGTCATTTAAATTAACTTAAGAGGGTAAAACATCTTATTACACAAACTAATTATCCGTAGTGGTGATAATGATGTTGCATACAAAACCAAAATTGCATGGTGACCATTTTATTGTGAACACATTTTATTATTTGGAATGACAAAAACGATTCCCATGGTGTTATGGAACCATGTACGCTCACTTTTTAACTTGATTTTGCTAGGAGAGAAGGATGTTTTACTATTGGTGACATTATTTTTCAAATACATTTCATCGACTTATTTCACAGAAAAAACGTGCTACTGCCCCTTTAATAGGTGCCAGGTTTCTAAATGTACATAAGAAAATCAATCATTGTCTCCAAACAAAGAATAAGACATTCAACTCAATATCTTCTTAAATGCATAATCAAGCATAAATCAATATCAATGAATTAATTAATTGTAATATGAGTTGTTTGAGAAATTGATCATTACTACAGACGTTAAATCAGTCTTGGTATACGTTAAATCAGTCTTGGTATAATGAAATAAGCAATGGTGATCAAGTTAAATCATGACAACAATAGACTCTATCCCTAAAAAAACTAAGTAAGTTGTTTTTTTGTCTTGCAATGTTCAGTAACAATTAATTCATACAAAATGTGTAATATTAATCAGTCGGTCTCTGACAAAATGAATCACACACTAATTGTATCAGGTAACAAATTCGGAGAAAAGAAATCTTGCAACTTCAGTGTTGTCTTGCGGACAAAGCTAATATTTTTTTACCCTGGAATGGACAAATAAATGTATAAACAAAAAGAAGTTCTATAGGTT
Organism: Gibbula magus; assembly: GCA_936450465.1. Classification (NCBI taxonomy): domain Eukaryota; kingdom Metazoa; phylum Mollusca; class Gastropoda; order Trochida; family Trochidae; genus Gibbula; species Gibbula magus. Next base: position 24,005,890 of record OW388304.1, read on the forward strand.
TACAACTTCTTTCGATCACATTATGTTATCATTAATAGTAAGAATTTGCATCAAAACATCACATTTATTTCAAACATGTTATAAAGCCACCAAAATTATTCTTCATCCCCCTTCTTCTTCTAGAATCTTTGCAAGAAACAAATCAATGTTTGTTGAAAGCGCTGTATTGTGCAAGCGGCGACAACCTGTCTGATTAATGTGTGTATAATATGCAACAGAGAGTCAGAACGCCCTGCACGCAAGCAATCAGAGACGATGGTGATCTGTCAGTCCAATGTTACCCCCACATTAAATATTCACACAGCCATTCTATTCCTGTCCAAGGTCAACAAAACTGTTAAGAAATCTCAAGATCGTGTAAGAATCCTGAGCTGTCGATATTACAAATTGTCTTGAGGTTATTCAATTGTTAATTAGTATAATTACCATGGGTCTACGTACATACAAAACAGTATATGAAACTATGAAACCATGAAATTTTGATTAAAGGTCATAATGGTTACGAAAATCTCTACGGTAAACATATTTTCTCCGAATATCTTGTGGACATGATAAACGAGTAAGCAATAAGTGTCAATTTCTGAGAGTTAATCATAAATATCAAGGAAGGAATCAATATGCCAATAGAGCCCTGTAAGAGACTTCCGAAATGCTATTGTCATGGTCGGTCTATTTCATTATTCCTGTCACATTTACCAAAACCATTGACACTTAATGTTCCATTAATTGACACTGATAGAGTTGATTAACGGAACTTACTTTGTGAAGCTGTTCTTTAATGTTAATATCGTCCTCAATTAATCATTTTCCATTCAAATTAAGTTTGACACTGGTTTTGGTACAACTGTGCAGTTGAAGTACCTGTAGATCATAATGTTATGAACCTTGAACAATGCTTCAAGTGACTGGACAGAGAGAGGGCAATGCGAGCATGAACCCAGTTACCCTAACATGCTATATAAATGTATCCCATTTTGTTATTTCCTTACATTCCACCTGATTAAGCAGTGAGTATATACTCCGAAACGTCATGTATTTTCACATTAGAGAAGTTGTTATCCAGAAAATCTTCCTGTTCTTACATATTAGCTAAAATGTGTTTGGATAGATATATTTGTCTTCTTTAACAGGATGAAATAATTCATCAATGCCATTGAACACTGATCAAATCAAAATACTTTGTCATTTTTGGTTTTACTTTGCTCTCAAAAGTATTTTACATATATCACAGCACAACAGCTATTAGTTTGCAGGTTGAAAGAATGCAATACCATTGCCAATATTTGATAGCGCCTATGCTTACATTTCAGCATCGACGTAGATAATACATAATGATAATAATCATGAATGGAACCATCATACTCAGCCCTATGGGTTAATGTTTTACCTGCATTTTTGAAGAACTCGACATCTCTTACAACCCCCAGCTGACTGGTGCAGCGCAAGGGGCCTTCATAGAAGCCTAAATCAGAGTCAGAGTCACTATCCTCGGTAACATCGCTAGATCCCGACTCAAACTTCTCTCCCTGGGAGGGAACCTTCAATGTGGAGGAGTAGGCACTATTCACTCTCAAGTGTCTTCTGTTCACATTCATCATAATAGGCTGTCTATGATCTCGCCACAAGGCTTGTAGAAGAAGCTTGGATTTTACTCCTTATGATAATGTTCCAATGAACTGTGTAATGGATAGGGTTCCAAACAAATATCTCTTCTCAAAGCTTGTCAAAAAGGTAAGTCTTGTTTGATTTTTAGAATATCCTTCAGATCTCTGCAATCCGAAAGGTATAATATTTTTCGAGAACTTGTCTTTGAGTCTTTGGCCGGTGTCCTCCAAAACCGTCTGAGGATCAATCACACTATCGCAGCTTCACGATGTAACAGGTCAGCACACAAACATAGGAAATTGCTGATCATTACAGATGCTTTCAGAGATACAATATCTATCAGGAGTTTGTCATTTGTCTGGCTTTGGGCCAATAACTTAGCACTCCAAAATCTAGGCTATATCACCAAAACTCAATGACAAGAAGGAAAACTTCATGTAGGTCAAAACAGATACACATATTTACCGGTACACTTCTGGTTTAGGTAAAGGATGAGTTGAAGACAAAAAGGCCCTGTTGAACATCTTATTTCAACTTGTTTCTCCGATTAATTGTCCTGACTTGACAAATAATGCACTCTCCGATCTTCAGAACAAGAACTACATCACAGCACACTGATTGAGGACTCCTTCTTGTCATAAATCAAGCTTCCTTTGTTGGTTTTATTGTGGATTCATATCTTGCGCCCTGAGTCATACCAACACTAGACAACAGTGAAGGGTCTTATTCAACACATTAAACTCTATCAAGGCCTTGTCTCTTCAACTCTCAGTTTACAGACAGTGGTTGAATATTAACAGCAGCATGCAATAGTTATATCCACCACTCAAGGCCAGTGTATCAATCACAGTGCGTTAACCCTTTACTTGAAGGTAATATATTCTCGGTATGCCTATCATAAACACCTGGACAAGCCTCCAATTCCCTCTGTTAACAAGTCATCATTCTTCACAGTCAGCCACTCAGGAACAGTTTTCCACTAACTGGAGTTTTCTATTAACTGATTCAGCATGTTATAGTTAACCATTATCCTGCTGAAGGTAGCTTTAGCAGCCAGTCAATAGAATAAATTCAAACTAACCAGAAGCAAATGGTTAACTTGCAGGTGAATTATTATTGGCTTTGGTTAATCTGTTGATCTCTTGCAGTGAAAATTCTACTTCAAAAAGGAGTCTTTTGAGTTGTTATCATCCCTATCAGTCAGAAGACTATCACAATCAAATCTTGATTTAGACTTTGGTATTCATGGTTTATAGGCTATCCTTGTGGGTTTATGAGCATCAATAATAGATACGTGGGAACCCAGTCAGAGAAATCAATGTTAATTGATGTGGGTGACAATTAATTACACCATTCCCTGATTGGACACAGACCTTGCAGGTTTCAGAGTTCAGAAAAGTGAAAGTTGACCCTTCATGCACTCAAAATGAAGCTATCGTCTTGCAATAGTGATAGTATCACTAATTCCTAATTACGCTCCTCTAAGATTTAGTGATCTTGTTTCTTATGTAGTTGTTGAAAAACCAAATCTTTCAAATTGACTCACTTGAAAGGGAAACTCCAATGGAATTCATGATGACACCAATTTGTCATATTATTCCCCACACTTATACAATCATCAGACATACAATCTCTAGAGTAAGGTAATAACAGCAGCACAGTAAAGTGTACTTGTATAAGCTTAATATTATTTCCTTTCTTGTAAAATATGACCTCTGATCTAAAATCGTCTTCTGACCATTGGTCTCAGATTTCTGTTGTGACAATGTGCTCAAAGTTACAATATTACTTAATATCCAATCCTCATTGTTCACAATTTTATCTACCCTGATCTGACCAAAAATATCAATACATCATTTGTGTATCTAAGCTCCTCTAAACAAAAGTTCATCTTGTAGAGTAAGATGAGAAAGATGGGAATATCCTCATTATTAAATGCTATATCCAGACCTCTTATCATATCTTCTCCTACTTGATAATCATCTCCTTCCACCGATGATATCTCTGGCCACACTGTTACCTTCTAAAGAATGATATCAGTAATGCATAACCCATCTTTTGCATCACATGCACATCTCTAATCCTTTCTGTCCACTATCCAATCTTCATCTGATCAAAATCTTCCTCTTCCTTCACAGCTGTAGTAAACTTTTGTTCACTGGTAATCAAGATGCAAATGCCATCTAGACTTCATATCTTATTCTCTTTTCTCACTTTCTAATATTCATCTCTAAGGTCCACAAATCTGTCTCATCACTGGCCAAAGGTGAATTTATACAATCATCTTGTCATCAAATCTTATTCTTCATCTGATCATCTTCAATCAACCATCATATCCTAATTGATGACCATCCAATTCTCAACTCAGATCACCATTCTTCATTTCATCTCACCTCAACACACTTGATATTACTTTCATCAAAACTGATACAATCACAAGCTTAGTTTGATAAAAATACTGCAATTCTTCAAGGTTTCTTCCAAATTCACAGCCTAGTTTCTTTGATAAAAAACGTCTTCCTCATTTGACCACAAATGTTCTCCCCCACACTGGTCATCACACCTGTCCATTCACCTGTAATCAAGGTGAGGTACTCCAGCAGTAGGCACTGCTATATAACCACCCAATCAATACTGAGAGAGATCCTTGCAGGTAGGTTGTCGCTTTCCGCTATCTGGAGTGGCAGCAGCCCTCAGCAGATGTCCAGGTAGCGACCCACAGAGGGAGGGAGGGAGGGAAGGAGGGAGGGAGGGAGGGAGGGAGGGAGGGAGGGAGGAGGGAGGAGTCAGGACAGTGATCAGGTAAGTGTTCTAACTTCAATATAGGTGGGCAACTTTGTGGATGATCTGCCGTGTCTTGAAGCTTGTTGATGTTGACAGACTGGACGAATGATAGAGTATCTGAGCATTGGAGTACACTGGGTCTCCAAAATAAATTATCATCAACTTGACTGCCTTGCCATTTCTAGAAGCTGATCGACTTATTCATTTAGAAAAGTGAAAGTTTTTATTATAGATAAGTCGGTTTCTTTGAATATGTTTGTGATCATTTGAATGAAATTGAGTTGGTTAAGTGGGTTGTCGTGTCAAAAAAGTTGTTGCTGTTAACAGACAAAATACTGTAAAAATGTGTGGAGTTTAAGTTTCATTTGCATCTTTCAAGGAATTATCCTTCAAACAAATTGTCAAAAGCTGGTTGGAAAATAGAGTGTAAAATTGTTTTAGAGGTTTTGTTGTACCCACAAACATAAGACAATGACATAATCTTATTTAATTTGTATGAATATTAATGTCAGAACAGAAATAGATAATCAATGTTGCTAAGAAAATTATTATAAATGTGGTTAAGAAAATATTTGCCAAGTACATTGATTTCTAGCAATCAATAAGGATTATTTTAAACCGATTTACTCAAATGATCCCAATCAAAACCTGGTCTGTTTATCAGTATGAGTCCTGAATATCAAAATGAACTTTGAACAAGCCTCTCATATATAGCTCAAATAAAAAATATATAATTGATACTGATAAATCATTGGTTCAATTATACATTGAGTTGTCTCATACATCTTTGTCAATTTGAGTCCCACCTTTGTATGGCTTAGAAACTATTGAGTGATAAGAGATCCCCCAGCAAACTTCTCACTCCCCTCCCCTCCATTCTCACCTAAATATCCTGATGTAATATATTGCGTGAAGGATAAAATACCTCCCTTATACAACTAAAAACGCCAACAGACAGAGCAGCATGGACTACAAAACCAAGAGTACAGATACACAGCACCAAGGTAGGATTACAGTGTATATAGTACGTATTGAAGAAGAGATCTTGTGTCTACAGTGTTGTCATGTAGAACTGAAATGAGAACTTGTGTCTCAAGTGTTATAACTATAGGAGATTCTGTGTCAGACAGGACAACATGCTTACACTGGTTGCTGTGGTAGTTGTCAATAATATGATATACTTTTACTTTCTTATATCTATCACTGATATAGATCACTTTTCATATGTGATAGTGATAGTGCCAGTCACCAAATATCTGCCCGTTGTGCACATGTTCATATCTGTTATATCAATAGGTTCACAAAAAACATGTCAATATCAGCCTGGGGTACAAATTTGACATTAAAATTATTCATTCATTATGGTTTTGATTTGAAATGTGTACACCTCAAACCCTTGAATATATTGATTGCTTCGTATATCTACAAGTAGCTTATTGGTAAATCTATAATGTATTATAATATGAATCAAAAAGTAAAATTTTATCACTGTACTTAATAAATTAAACTTTGAATAGAAATGTATTTCTTTTTAGAAAATGTCACTCAAATACTTATATCTTTATACTGTCTTGACCAAAGCTAAAGACTATAGCCTCATGATGAAATTTACCAAATTTGAACTGAATAGATAGAAATCACTGAAAACAATCTATCAACTTGTCTACTTAATTCACCATCATGAAAACTTGAATAATAAGAATAAACAATTAAAATCATATTACATTTTTATTAATGAAACCAAATAAATAGCTCAACGCCAACGTATTTATTTCCTTATTTTGTACAAGATTTACCAATCTAAAATCACTGAGACCATAGTAAGAATATAACATCTTAAGTGTATGATGTGAATTTTTATGAAAAACGTTAAACTAGATATACATCATGGAGAAAGATCAGCACTTTGTAAAAGGCAGATAATATATCACAGAGAACAATCTACTATCTATAAGTTTAGACATAATTATTTACCTGAAAACTGGAAGCCCACGGTAAGAACATTATACCATTCAGGGGTACAACTCACAAGCTGTGATATTCTTTCTCTACACGCATCAACGTCAACATCTACATCCATGATTTAAAAGAAAGGTTTTTCACAACTAGAAGCCTAGATCTACTAAGTTACAACTTGTATGGCGTGTGTGTTCTTACGTTTGTGTAATAAGATATTGGTTTGGAATTAATCACCTTGGTGGTTGACAAAGCGGCCGTATCGTAACAAAGCTCTGAGTGACATGAGGCGTAGAGATCATGCAATCGACAAATGATCGACAACATGCTTATTTCACCACGGCTTATTCCCCCAGATTAAGTAAGTACCCAGTATTTGCTTTTTACTGAGGCAGAATAATCAATGAATATGGAAAGGGCAAATCATGCTAACAATTACATGTCTATTGAGGTGTACATAGTTTTCATCAACTTGGTTATAAAGGGTGACAATAAAATGTCTGTTGAAGTATTCAGTTTTAATCAACTTAGTCATAAACAGCATGCCTGTTCATATTCCTGTATCAACTTGGTGATAAAGGTTTTTCTGACATTGTGTTGCTGTAGGTTTGCAATTTGGTATCAGAGATCTGTGGAGCCACACTGATAGTTTCCTATGTTTACGCCTCATTGAGAAAGGTTCACGAAGAACATATTACTTAACCCGTGACCAGCTTGCACAGTAAGATATCTCGGTTAATAGTCGGTTGGTTATATTTTCACTGTACTGGTAGGTAAAGTTAAAATCTGATGATAATAGAAACTATAAATTTATTTATTATTACAGCGTCGTGTTTACGTGGCACACATAAAGTTAAGTACTAACAAATAAATTATTATTTTCCAAAATTTATTTAAACTGATGCATTAGTTATGTTTCATAACACTGATTTTACCATAGCAATTAATGTTGTTGATATATTCCATACTTTTTTCAGATTGTGTAATTTTTCTTGATTCAATGTTAGCTTTGTTATTTTAAAGTTTGTTTTGCACTGATAACCATTATCTATCTTCTCTGCTTGCTAAACAATATATTGCATTTATCCCTCATACTGCAATAGGCTTTAACACAGTTGTCTAGTGGTTAGCATGCTCAGTCTCATACTGAATCCACCCAGCTGTTTAAATGGGTACCTGGACACAAGAAATATGGACCTAAACAGTCACGCGGAGCACTTAGTAGCAGCACCATAATTACATACAGTTCATAATTGCAGCACTTTGAATGGCTGTAATGATTAATGGATTGTGACGTCACAAAGTATGAATGCACATTTTATCTGCATTCATCGAGAAATGGCAGCAGGTTTTTGAGAGCTCTCGTCCTATCAGAATCGCAGAAATAAGTGTAACAAAATCATTTTGTAATTATATAGATATGCATATTATTATCATAACCTAATAACATTTCAGGCCTTGTAACACGTTAATAGCAAAAAAAGAAGTCTTAAAGGCAATTTCTGGAGAACACAAAGAACAAGGAATTGAAAGATGACAGCAAAGTATGAGTAGGCTATAGGTAGGGGTGACTATTGACCCAAAGAGACTATTGCAATAGCGATAGTCTATTGCCACTTACTATTGCCATAGCAATAGACTATTGTAACTCACTATTGCAATAACTATTGCGATATGGTTTTGTGTACAAATACGCAATACTTAGCTAGATTTCTTATAGGTTTTAGTAGAATTGTTTAATTAATGTAATGACAATGGAACCAAAATCAGTAAAGAAATCATAAATGAAAAGACTTTTTGTCATTTTGCTACTTCCTATCTGTAGTTCTCCCAGTTTGACATTTTAAAATGAACAATCTTGAATTAAATGCAGTGAGGCTTGTGTAAATCATTCATAATTAAGGGAAATTTAATACTTTCGATAGTATCGATAGTTAACCTTACTATGGCGATAGCGATAGTGTTTTTGTATATACTATCGATATAGTACTATTGTCAAGCCAACTATTGCGATGCTTCGATAGTTCGATGTATTGTTACACCCCTAGTTATAGGTTATATATTATTATGTCCTTCCCCATCATTTGTTCATCTGCTTGAAAACCACACAAGAATGTGTGTCTAAAAAGGTCCCATATCATGAATAAAGAAACTGTTGTCCATATGTTTCTCTTCATTTTTAAATACCCCTGGCCCATCAAATTCCTGTGTCTGTCACAAAATTCATAACACCAGTTTAAATTCATCACAATTTGATTAAATCACAAAGTTGTGCATATGCATCAAAAGATCAAATATTTGAAAACATTCTAAAAAATATAACTGAATTATATTCACCTTTACAGTTATCTAAAAACTACATCAGGGTTGAAAATCAAAGAAAATGTGTAAAAATTATGAGAGATGCACGACCAAAACATATGCTAAAACTGCTTGATACCTCAGACTGGTTGTAGTGCAGGTATAATTAACTTGAAATGTAGCCAGCTCAAAAGCATTTATCTCTTTATCAATCAATGAAAATGACAAATTTCACTAAAAAGTTGGTATCAAAGTCATAAGTAGCAAAAAGAATCAGGCAAACAGGCGTCGAACACATGGTTCTATTTACACATGGTCTGCATTACTGTGTAACTGTTTACTTCAAACAGAATTTCTGCACATGGTTTCTTATATAAATGATTTCTTTTCAGGTAAATCGACACCAGTATGGTAAGTGTTTCTCTCTCTCCTTTTTAGAAAAGTGTGAATTGCAGACTTAAAGTGATAACTCAAAATTTGCTGTTCTATTTTATTATAAAATGTACAATATGGTAAGTGTAATAATATGACTAGCTTAGAGGGCCAGGCTTAGTTTAACAGTAAAACATATTTCATCCTTTGTAGAGATTTAATGGAGTCAAATTTCTTCATCACCCTCTCCAGCATAATACATGAATAAAGTGGCGGAAAAGAAATGTGGGTGAGGGGGGTCGTTCAACCTCAACCCTGTATCAATCTATGGATTAAATATTTCAATGATAAATACAGATTAATTACACAAAAGTAAACATGATTATCGTTATTATTTAACTATTTGATAAGTATTAAATAAACAGCTCAACATTTTAAATCTCTATTTCAAACCTATAAGGTCAGATGTGTTATACCTTTTTCAGCTTCAGTATGGATAAGTTGCCTCCCTTTGTATAGCAACATATCAGGGAAACCTTCAGGATATTTTAGATTATAATTGAATGCAGTAGACTTTCTAAGCTTAAGGCACAAACAGGTAGATTGCTTGGCTACAATTCACTTAACCTGTATTTGAATATCTATTGAAGGTACTGCAGTGCAGTGTAATGCTGGAGTGAGTGAGTTGCTGTTTAACGTTGCTCAGCAGTATTGCAGCCATTAGCGGTGAAGCAATATTGGAAATATATGGTCACATCACACCTACCGCTTTACATATAACTCATAAAATGTCCTCATTCCTGGATCCGCCAATGAATGCTATTTGACACATTGTGTTTCATGACAGTGTACTAGGTGTCATTGCAATGCTGCCGATTTCATTCGATTGTGTTGACGAGAAATAAATGGAATAGTAAGATCATGATGACATTCTTTTGAAACATAAATTTTATGTACTCTCATGAAAGATATTGTATCGAACTCTCCTTTGCTCATTTGATACCAAATAATATAAGTGTTACACCCTGCCACATGTTGGATAAAGTCTAACAACTGATTGAGAGGCATTTTAGAAGATATCAAGTTAGTGATCATCTATAGGGTTTTGTCATTTAAAATCTAACAGGACAGTAAAATCAAAATGAAACTTTCCTAAGAATTTCAACAGAAATATTGTATTCACCATTATTCTTGTCATTCTGGTCGTCAGAGTCATCATCAGAATCATCAGAATCACTGCTCACGTTGTAGTCAAATGTCTTCTCCCATTCCTGGTAGGTCTGGAACGCATTCCGGTAGTTTTGATTACGTCCTGTAAATTATAATAAAATTGTATATATCTAGGAGTAAATAGGTACACAAGAGATATATATATACACAGTGCTGTTCAAAGGGGACAGCCTTAGAGGTCTTGTTTTCAACATTGTTCAGGCCATATTTTTGGTATAATAATTTAAGCAATATGCACTATGGGTGCTTACAGAGATGATGTTAATCAAGAACTATTGAAACCGGATTTGTCTTCAATGTTCTAGCACAGTTTAATTTATATCATACACACCATGAGTAAAAGTATGTGTTATCCAGATGACAAAATTGTCTTATTTTGTAAACAAAGCTTAATAAATGAGGCAAAACTGCACAGCTCACATTAACTTGCCTGCAGCATTATTGGTATAAGAAAAACAAGATGTGTTTGCTAAACACTAATGCCCCCAGATATCAACATAGTTTCGATTAAAATGTCAAAGTGTTCTCAAGGTAAAAACATTATGACTTCATCTGAAAGGTCTCATCACAATGGATGCATTTGTCCAGTATCAAAGGCCTATCACAGACTAATCAAAAGTTAAGGGCAATGTTAAAAGTTTTTTGGACAGTCACAATCAGATCGACAGATGAAAAATAATATAACCCCTGAATCTCCGATTCAGGAGCATAAAAACATTGCGTCTTGCTTTGAGCAAAATCCAAAAGCATAAGATTACACAAAGCAAATTTATGGAGCACCTAATCAAGATTACCACAAAATAATTCAGTAAGATCAGTTACAGCTAGTACAATGAAGCATACCAAATCCATGCATACAATGTATCAATGACACTATAGGTCAAACTGTGCCTATTATACAACAACTCTGTGACCATCAACATTGTGATATGAGACTGGGACCATTGTTGAGTCTACAGATGAGTTTCTGCTACTATTCTGCTGCTATTCATTAACATTACTATGATATTACAAACTGTATGAATGAGGTGTGAGACATGGAGCATTGTTGACTCCTTTACTGTTCTACTTTTACTGAGGAAGACAATGATCTTATCTGATGTAAGTGAACTAATATGAAACAGAAAGGGTTTAAGTTTCAAATGTTAAGTTCTCAAATGACATGATTTTTTTGCGACTGGCTAAATCAATACCAATATCCACAGATGCCAGACACATGGGTCATTGCCCAGTCTTAAAGGGGCAGTAGCACGTTTTTTTGCAAAATTTAATTTGTCAAATTTCCTATTTATAATGATAGTTTGTGCCATTTAAATTTACTTTAGAGGGTAAAACATCTTATTACACGAACCAATTATCTGTAGTGGTAATAACAGTGTTTTGCCTGAAATTTTATTGTGAACACAATTTATTATTTCGAATGACAAAACTGATCCCCATGGCTTTACTGAGCCACGTACACTCATTTTTAACTTGATTTTCCTAAGAGAGAAGGGCGTTTTACGATTGGTGAAATTATTTTTCAAATACATTTCATTGACTTATTTGAGCGAAAAAATGTGCTACTGCCTTACCGTCTTAAATAAAGATATGCTGCTTAAACTTTTATTATAAAAGGCAAATTTTAAATTTTAAAAAATGCAAAAAATGTGCTACAGTGTCTTTAAACATTATGTGTTGTTGATACGAAAAGCTCCTCTGACGCTAAAGGCAAGAATATGATATCCAAAAAGTTAATCCCTTTGTCTTCATTCACACAATAGTCAATATACCTTGTCCAATATGTCAACTGAGAACAATAGAACATAGCAGTGATCTCATAATTTTGTCATGCTGGAATTTCGGTCAGAGTATTAATTCCAAAATGAATATAAACAATTCGAGATGACTACGGTATGTATCGTCTTTTCTCATTTAGTATTGGATCCACATACTAAATACTATGCTGTATGCCAGACCATTTCTGTGTGGGTAAATTACAGTAATAAAAACTCATTTAGCAAGTTAAGCACAAACTTAGGAAACTTAACATAATCTGGGACAGACTACCTACAGGAAATGGATTAAATTTGGATATTATACTGTCAAGAGAGCCAACGCTTGTGGAATTAAAAGAATTCATAATGGAATATGATAGGTTTGGACACTTATAATTGCAAGATCGCTCTAAGGATACTTCAACGTTTAGCAACATAGCAACACCTTTGCTTTCATAATAATTTATTTCTGGCAGTGGCAGATCATCCTTGATTGGCCAGTAATGAGTTCCTACTGGAGTATTCTTAGTCCAGCAGAGAAAAGGAAGTTAAACATCAGACTTCACATTCTAAACAAAAATTATTTTCTCATTTCTTTGTCTAAATCCATAATTGTCAAATATTACTTCTAACTGAATTCTCCTAGACCTGCAGATATAGGACTAAAGTTTCAAATAATATAAACCATAAACTAGGATATAATCAGACATTTTTTAGAAGTTTGACAAGCAAGTTATGCCTAACATTAGAACCAGCTGGCAGCGATCAGCAAATTCACGCAACAGTTGTACTTAGTAGGAGCAGCCTGGTAAGATGGGATTAATCTGATTATCCCATTGCCTAAACTTGTTGGTAATAATCTTAACCCTTAACTTGCGGGTCCCGTAATTATCCGGGAGGCTCATAGAGAAAAATGTTAGAACCCTTGGCGAGACCCGTACGTTGGACTTAGTGCATTTACCGGGTCAGTAATAATTATATTTGCCCCCCAGGCGAAATGCGAGACGAAGTGTGTCCGTATATCGCCACATGAAAACTTGTTTACATACATCTCGCAGATAGCCACGATAATGAGTCTGTCCGGTCGAAATATCAAGTAAAATTCACACCAAATTGCGTGTGCATTGTTGACCCGTAACGCATTGATAATTAGCTTTACAAAAGGCCAATTTTGTCGGGCTTAGCCCCAGAAGCATTAATTCGCTTGAGGCTATTTTCACCCACGTGTTTGTATTGCCTCGGGTTTGCCTCACCCGAGACTGCTATCTGCCTCGCATCTCGCGAGACGGGGAAAAAAATCGCTAACTCGCCTTACTCCCGCACTTCATATCATGTGAGCGAATTGTTTGTTTTAAAAAAAAAATACGGCAAAATAAAGGGGAAACAATGGACTACATTCCCATATAAAATTAGAAAATCTCAAAAAAATAATAAAGACACAGCAAGCGCCGTGAAAAAGGTCATGTTTACACTTCATAAATTTTGAAACAATCGGCGATTTTCACAACTTCTAAAACATTTATCACGGCTAAAATACTGAATGCATTTTCATAATTTTTATATCACAATAAACCGAAAAGAATAATCTTTTATTCTAAATAAAATGCGCAGATTTATTCACAGAAATAAAGATACAATTTTACCTTTCTGAGAGGCATGTGAAACCAAACGGCACACAAACTAATCAACATATTTTCATCAGTTATGGTTCGAGGTTAGCGTTTATTTGAAAAGTCAAACAACATAACCATATTTGGGTTGACATGTGCTTATTTGTCAACTGGTTCGAGATTATGATTTCTTGGAAAAGTGCGATGAACGACCGTTTGCAATGCCGCATACATGTTGTAAGTATTGACAATTTTATAGGTGGAAATAAAGACAAACTTTACATAGCTATAGAATTATAACCAAAGGTCGCATTCTAATAATTTTTATATCATTGTGAAGCTAGACATCTTGTCTTCAATTCCGTATATAAATGGATTTTTTTTCGTTTGGTATTTATGATGTTACGAGGCCCGAATTAAAGATAATCTTTCGAAAGTAATAGAATAAAAACGAAAAATTATAGAAAATTCATTCAAAGTTTCGGGTGTGAATTAGCCATTTGTGTACGGGTGTCGCTACTTGAATTTGTATTCAACGCCCGTATATAGTCCTTATTCGCCATGTAGATGCGGTATATTTCGTAAAAACGGTACCGGAATCGCCGCCTGGAAATTCCGCCAGCAGAGCTCGTTAGTGCCTAAGCTCAAACTACTGCTGCGAGCTGCGAGCCTGTAAATTCCGCCACAGGGGCTAAAAATGGTAAAATATATATACGCAACGTAAGGGTTAAGATAAAGTATAATATTTTCAATATTTTACTACTTCCTACGTTTAATTAGTAAGAGGTGAATAATGAGTTTTAAATGTCATTAATTATGAAAACGGTGCTTTCAGCAGAGAAGCATTTACATTTCTTTTTTTTCGGAATTGACAAATACACACTAATTTGTCTTTGCATATCTAAGATTCTTATCATGGAGATAAACTCCATGTCAGCAGGCATATTCAATCATCCTAAAAACCATCAAAGTTAACAAACACAAAGAAAGTTTTTCACAATTGTGGCTACTTTTTGTGCAACTCTCCAAAACTTGAAGTTGGTAGACATAAATACTTTTCTCTGCATTGCAAACATAATGACTAACCATATTACGAGGTCAGTGATTTCCAAAAAACTTTTCAGTATATAAAAGAGTTTCAATTAACAAACATAAAATAACCAACTATTCCTTGGATAATCTTTAAAATAATTCCAAATATTCAAAAGAAAGCATTCCACAGAAACTTCAAATACAGATACATGAAGAAATTTCTCAAAGTGTTCAGGTTACAAGTGTGTTTGCGTTATGTAGTCTGTGATTTTGTGAACTTTATGGACTACAGTAAGTACATTGTAACCATGTGGCGGTGTAATGAGATGTTTGCCTGTTATATGACTGTACCAACACTAAGTAACTTGTAAGTGTAGGTAACTAGCAAGAAGATATCATCATGTCGTTATCTGTCACGCAGCCTTGCTCAATTGGAACTCTACAATGGGAACCAGTGTTTCTGTGGCCCAAACTGGTTATACAAAAAAAAAAATTCTTCCCAGTTTGTAGATAGTCAATTGCAGACAGATCAAAAGTTTCCTTATGTTTTTTGAGTATTTTTATGTTTCTTTGGAAAAATGTTATGTCTTGTTTGCAGTATAAATATATAAACTGCACCTATTTAATATATAATATACGAAAGGAGATTATTAACTGAGGAAATGTGTCAAATGACTTTTACAAAACAAGCGTAAATTTTTTACTGATGGAGACTTTCATTACAAAATTCCAATTACAAGATTTTCTTTATTTTTTATAATATATGCTACTTTTTTTGGAAGCAGTGAGATGTTTTGATTGTCAATGCCTTAGTGACATATCTTTTTCATTTTCCCCGTCATCTGCCAATCTGCCAATTGTTACAAAATTTGTTAACAACAATTAACAGCTTATTTTTATTATTTTATTTATGACCCCAACATACGATACGCCTACAAACAAGTCTGTCTACAAACCCACCTCACACCCCACTATTACTATTATAATTGTTACATTTAGTCTTTTAAACTCTATATTTCTATCATTGAAATAAGAGTACATTATGATATTATGATTTGATTTAACAAACTTCTTTGATTTCTGTGTCATCTTTTGCTGAAAAGTAATCATTACATGGAAGTGTGGAAATTTGCCTAAGTTGATAAACTTTCCTTCCAAATTTTTAAAATCCCAAGTTTTTGGGGAGAAAATATGAGAAAATGATCATACATGGTAACTGATTTTTAAAAAACCCTTTCCTGTATTGAATATTACCAAAGTAAATTGAAACTCATAAAGATTTGGTGTTGAAGTGTACTGAAAAAAAGAGAGAGGGTAAAAACCAGCAATTTTTAACTGATCATTATAAGTATGATTATATTTGTTATCATTTTATAAAACAACTCAATACATAAAGCCTACAGCCAGGACAGGAGTTCCACCTCGTGAAGAATAATTAACTCTTGTCATTGAACAAATATTTGGATATGTTAAACTTCATTTCTCCTTCCGACAATAACATACTTTGACATTTAAAACAAATAATTATTTTATACTTCTGTAATATTAAAAATGTTTAGGTAAAGGCATCAAAGCAGAAAGTCTCAAAACAAAATCATTAAAAAAAACCCAAACTAATACATGTAACTGAAAAATCTGATCTTACGTGGAGATGGATCTGAGTGCTTGGCCCTGAAAGATAAATCCACTTCTCGGTATGTATAATCAGTCATGATGATGACAAGTATCCAAGATCACAAACCAAACTCAATTTTCCACAGCAATTTCACACTGTAACTCTGCTCATAGGAGCAGTCAACTTGCATTGAAGCTATTACTGAACTAATCTGCCTCGCCAGCTAATCAGCCATACAGTGGGTATTTAACACAGACTAGTCCATTGAGCCCTTCATGTAGGGACTGTCACACCAGAGAGTTAATCTCCGCAACCAGAGACGTAAATCAGTACTAATCTGGTAGGCAAAGACGCTGAGACTCGCTACAGCCCACATGCAGTGTCGAGTAAGCATACAGAAATCTTATCCGAGTGTCTCAGTTTAGATTTGATTGACTCACAAGTAGAATTCCTCCTCTTAGAAACAAAACTGATATCATTCCCCCTTCTATTATCAATCCCCCAAACCACTCCCTCCTCTCCCTCTTTGGCCTTAATAAAAGAGAAAAGTATTTATGACCTTATGAATATACCTGACAAAAGCCTAACACTTGGACTCATATTTGTTTTTTTTAAATATTAAGAAATTAAATTATTAATATATATTATATAATGACTATCTTATCAAATATTGGAAAATATATAAAGTTTGAGTCTCTGAGAAATAGCAATTTCACCCTACCAACAACCACCCCCCACCCTTGTATTGAATCACCTCCCCCAAAGATATTCCTGTCTGTTATTATGATAAAGTGATATGTGAAGTAGCCATGCGTTTTAAGGCTCTGCTGGTTGGTAACAAATAAGCAGGCTATTACTTCAATCTATTGTTACCGGGCAGACTGTTTAGTGTCAAAAGTAGTCCCAGCATTTCAGGACTAAGCTTATATTTACAGTACCGGTACAATGGAAAGATGGTAAGTAACATTTTTGATTTTATAACATGTTAGGAACTGTATCATATTGAGAATACTGTGGAGTGTAGACCCTTTTGCAGAAAATATTAAGGAATTAACATGAAATTTCAATGGGTTTTACTAATAGTGGTTTTAATCTTAGCATTTGTTATTTAAATTTAACCAAAATATGAATAGTCTTTCCTTAAGCATAATTTGGAGTTTTATATAGTTTTTTGGCAAAATTATGTGAAAAGTAGGCACTTAGTCCTGTACTGCGCCTGATTAATATTTACAACTGTTTGAGTGGCATTTCAGATAGTTGCAGTTAGTATAAATGTTATGGATATTAAACTGCTTTGTTCACAGACTTCAAGCATTTCAATCATATTAGTATCTATACTGAAACTTTGCAGTCACTGAATAGTAATATATATTTAGAAGCTTTATATGCAGTCTAAAATACTCACTAAGTATGGCTAGCTTACGAATTTGCATATGAATTTGCATATGAATTTGCAAGGAATAAAAGATTTGCATTCTTTAAACAAAAGAGAAATATTTTATAGGATCAATTTCAGTGCAACAAACAGTATGAACACCAGGTAAAGGGCAAAAAACAGCCTGATAAAATCTTACTGCACTATTCTTTATAGTAATGTTATTTTTTAAATTTATGGCAGAATGAATAAAAAGTTTTGTTTTTTTTAATCAACTTTTTATTTCAGAACAAGTAGTTGTCACTAAGGTGACATGATCCCCTGCCGCAAATTATTACTTCAAATTGAAAAATAATGTCAAGATCAGCAAAATGGACTGGACCCTGAATTTTCCCTAAAAGAACCATTGTTGTACGATAATGATCAGAATCCAATAAACAGTTCTTGTGATATTGATCCCCCTGATAAGCTTAACATGCTGAAAATTCAAAGTTCCACAGTGACCTTGAGAATAATGTAGGTCACCAAAATCTAATCAGTCCTTTATCTTCCCTAGGAGAAGCTTTGTGTAAGATATGAACAGAATCATATTTGTAAGATATGAACAGAATCCAGTGAGTGGTTCTTGAGATATCCCGCGGACAAGGGTAAAATGATAAAGTCTCGCTGTGACCTTGAAATGAAGGTCAAGGTCACAAAATTCTGTAGGAACATATTAACTCTCCCTATGATGAACCCATATGCAAAATATGAAAAGAATCCAGTGAATAGTACTCAAGTTATTCCATTTCGTAGTACTGACGGATGTATGGACATACGGATGGACGCTGCCGAATAATATAAAAAGGCACATCCACACACTTTTTAGTGCTGGTCCAAAATCAAAATAATAAGTTGTGTTGGAAACAGCTAAAAATAAAATTTCAAAGAAGTTAAAAAACCCAAAAAGCACATCCACACATGATGATTGTTCCCCATACTGAGTTTCATTTAGCTAGGCCTTACATTTTTTTAGTTCTGGTCTGGAAAAATAAGCCTGGACACACGAATGGTTGGTCATTTTGTCAACTTTGTTGTGGCGGGGGAAAATTAGCAAATTAGAATGTATAACCTTCACTCTATTAGAGAATTTTGAATTGCATATTGAGGCAGCTGATATTGCATACAGCACTGAATTCAACGTTTTTATATGTAGAAAATAAATTCATGTAACATTGGTTAAGTTTGTTACAAGTATTGTAAAGAGAACTGAATGTATACATGTCTTTCAACAGTTCATTCACAAATCAAATCTAATTTCTAATAATTTATGATCCGTATGCCAATAAACTAATAAGGTAGATCCTGTGATTTCAATTGGATGTCAAATACTTTGATACGAGGGGTATTCAATAAAGATTTTGCCTGACCAACTTCTCTTTACCGGAAGAAGTAGAAATTTCTCCATAGGTCAAGTGATGTCTCATACTTTTAAAATATTCATTCTTTCTGTCAGCACAGGTCTTAGAGTAGAGAAAGGTGTAAAAATAGAGCCATGAGAAAAGTTTACAGACGGATGGATGGACGGACGGACGCCGGACACCATGCCATGCCATAAGCCCATCGGGCCTTTCAGTCCAGATGAGCTAAAAATGGAGGCTGTTGACTACAGAGCGGTTATCAGGTTTTTATTCTTGAAAAGTTGTACACCAAAGGAGACTTTTGATGAGATGAAAGAAACTTATGGAGAGGATGCCCCATCGTATGACGTTGTCAAACACTGGCATTGTCAGTTCAAGTTTGGTCGACCTCCGTGGAAACAGCCTCAATTTCAGTCAGCCATTGATGATGACTCTATCAGGCAAGTGTAAGCTGCAATTTTGGAGAATCGCCGAATTACTGTCAGTCAACTTGCCCAAGATGTCAAGATAAGTGTGGGGTCTGTCGAGAAAATCATTCATGACCATTTGCACATGTGGAAGTTGTCAGCTCAGTAGATACCCCAACTGCTCACACCTTTCCAAAAACAGGAATGAGTCGACTGCTCAAAAGCTCTTTTAGAAATGTGCCAATAAAACCCGGATACCTTTTTCGACAGACTAATCACACAGGATGAAATATTGGTCCATTACTATGACCCTGAAAGTAAAATCCAGTCAAAGCAGTGGAAGCATCTTCAGTCACCACCCCCTAAAAGGGCACGGGTCTAGCCCTCGGCAGGCAAGGTTATGCTCACCATATTTTGGGATCAGAATGGTGTAATCATGATGGATTTTTGGAAAGGGATACCACAACTACTGAGGCATACTATGCTAGTATGCTGCAAAAATTGTGGAAAACTATCAAAACCGAGAGACGCGGTATGCTCACTTTAAGGTGTCCGTCTGCTTCAGGACAATGCTCCTGTCCACAACTCACGTGTAGCTCAGACGGAAGCGCAGACCTGCGGCTATGAAATAATTCCTCCCCCATCGTATTTTTCTGAGCTTGCACCATCTGATTTCTTCCTCTTTCCAAACATGAAGTCATTTTTGAAAGGCACTCGTTTCCCTGATGATCAATCCCTCATAGTCATTAATGAGGCCAAGTCCTGGCTTTTGACAAGATCTGAAAGGCCTAGAAGGCTGCATTAAGCGAAGGGAGAAATGTGTCACACAGTGGGTTACCTATGTAGAGAAAGACTAATAACTGTACCAAGTTTTGTTTCTTTCAGTAAAGTAGAAGTCTATCAGGGAAATCTTTATTGAACGTCCCTCGTATGATTAATTTATTCAAAGGTATTCTCATGAACATAATTTGGGGAAAGTTCAAGTTTATTTTCATGCAATACCTATACAGTGTCTCATTCATATTCATATTAAATCAAAAGCTCATAGGTGACTGAGAAAAGTGAAGCATAACTCAACACAGCGACCAATATGAGAGCTCACTTTTGTTTCAGTTTCTCAGTATATCATGATTGGAACTAGCAAACATGCTTTAGTTTATCATCCACAGAGTGTTTCCAGATATGTTCTTTCATTTTGGAAAAGTTGTTAGTTAGTTAGTGGTTCCAAATGGGTAGGCATAAGGAAGATCTTGCTACCTGTACTGATGTATGTCAGGTAGTAAACATAGTTTATGCCAATCTCATCAGATAAATGCAGGAGCCATAACTCTGACTATGAAGATTTGAAGTTTGAACTTCATCTCAATATAGGACTTATATCTTGTCAGACCCCCTAATGATCTACATTAAAAATTATCAAACTTATACTCATTAAATGCTACAGATATGTTGATAAATGGAATGAAATAACTTGAAATATTGTTCCATAAAACTGATCTATTAAGTTCTAAAGATTAAAATAAATACGAACCAACCTGCAGAGGTTGCAGATTCTTTGAAGAAGATCCTCCTTGTGGTACATATGTACCGTAGCATAAAAATCCTATTTTTTGAATTATGACAGTTGAAATTTAATATTTTTAACCCATTTATGCATGACCTCCATAACCTCCGTGTTATTTTGATGATAGAATTAGCGTCCCATATATGGGACGTCATGCACGAGAGGGTACAGGTTTTTTATATGCACATGAAAAAAACAAATTGTTTGACAGATAATAAATTTTGGTTGGACAACATCTTGGGGACTTCCTCTTTCTGAAATGCAAACCATTTCTGAATTTCAGATTACAGGTGTACAGCAGAGCAATCAATCGATTTTTGCGTGAAAAACGTAGTATACCGGTATATCGTATTCAAACATTTAAAATTTCTGCAGAGAGCGGGAAAAGGAATATTGACCACCACTTTTGTTTCTTCATGAGATACTGTTAGCACATGCAATGCTCTGATTTACTCATTTCCTCCTTAAAACCGTCCTCATCTTCAAAATAATCTGTGGCACCAGAAAAATCTGATATGTCAATATAGATATATGTCAGCAGAGGGTTAGTCAGTCACTTATGAATTTTTATTTTTTTTATTACCCTTCCACTCATCCTTTCCAATAAATATCAAGACAAGAAATTATATTTCGCCACAAAAATAATTTCTGTGAATCACCAAAAAACCTGTACCCTCTTGTGCATGTCGTCTCATATGTGGGACGCTAATTTTACAAAACTTTGAGCATGGAAAAAAATATAGTTGCCAGAAACTCTTATTTTTACTTAAACTATTTAACATTGAAAAACCTTAAAAACAAATCAATTGAGTTCAACTGGAAAGTTCAATTATTCAGTGGTACCTCAAACTTTGGCAATTTGCTAAATTAGTATCTCCTCTGTTTCAGGTTGTCAGATTTAACCATATTTAAATCTACAACTATTTAACTTGGTTGACATATAAATACAACATCTTCCCTTTAAAAAACAGCTTACAGCAAATATTTATCTTATATATCAACAGAGAACCAGATCATTGAATTAGCGCCCATTTATGGGACATCAAGCATAAATGGGTTAATAAAATAACAGTAAAAATAATAAATTACTAAAAAATAAACATTTGGACCACCCTAAGTGGGCCCCAACCCTGGCAGGTAACTCTCATCTCACTACTTATAAATCTGACAGGCAGACAGAATAAGGGGAGGCGGGTGGCCCTACCCCAAGGAGGATCCTCTTCAAAGAATCTGCAACCTCTGCAGGTTGGTTCGATTCTTTTTCAGAAGGGATCCTCCTTGGGGTACATATAACGTACATATAACATATAAAGTAACACAATATATAACGTTTGGAATATATGTGACCCCCATCAACACAATGGATGTACCTTTAATGTCATTTATTTTGTTTATATCTAATAAATATTAATTGCCATGATTTCAGAATTCTCTTTTCATATATTAAAAGAGTTGGAAGCCCATCAACTTCCCAATGCAAGGCATAACTCTTGCCAGTCTCCATTACTGGCTGATTTAGGCCTTGCAGTATTTCCTTAGGAAATCTGTGTTTAGAAATCCAGGCCCGCTATGCATTTCCAGTGCAGCGATTTACTGCCTCGACACAAGAAAGCTAGGGAAATACCGCAAGGGTTAAATCAGCCAGTAATGCAGACTGGCAAGAGTTATGCCTTGCGTTTGGAAGTTGGAAGCCCATTTGCTAAGGCAGAAATTAAACACGTATGAACACCTAGTAAATTTACTTTTACTTGCGTGTATATTACTACCATATGTAATATTGTGTACATATGTGCAAAGTTCACAGTACAAAGTACTACAAACAGGATATAAGATGTTCTAATTTGGTTCAGGTGCATTACCGTGTTTTCTATAACTGATCTTAGCACTAAGATCAAGTGTATGCCATCTTTTCAGTTTAGGTAACATTGGTTAATGGGGCAGTAACTAGTTTGTCATCCAGGCCCTAGAGTAAAATATTCAATTGACGACGAAAATTATAGCAAGTCTAGATTATTCAGCTCTAGGAAATTAGAAATTAAGAAATTAAGGCATCTTCAGGGCTCCATTTTGTATAACTATTTGAATTATTTGTATGATGTTGTTGGTAAGAAAACACAAAAATTCTGAAACTAAATGTTAGCCTAGGTAGTAACCTGTTGCATAGAAACAGAAAGTTATGAAATGATAGACTTTGTGACATTTCAAAGACGGCTGGGGCTGTTCAACCAACCGATCTTAGCACTAAGATCAACTGTAAGCCAGTCTTTTCTGTTCAGGTAATATTGGTTAGTGGGCCAGTAACCTGTTGCATGGATACTGAAAGTTGTGAAATGATAAGACTTTGTAACTTTTCAAAAAGCATCTGTAATCACAAGATCATGTATTTATTATGCAATTAGTATTACTAGAAATTATTAAGATCACTGTTATCATCACAATTACTTTGGAATGATCTTCTTAGCGTTGAAAGTGGGTGTGTCTATTTGTAAAAAGAGGCGACCGTTAACATACCTGTGTAGTAGCCATAGTGCTGAAGATGTCTCTTCATAAAACTTTCATAGGGATTCTGAAATCAATCAAACCTCATACATGTCAATAACATCTCGGGATACAGACTTCAAAGGCAGACACAGTGATAAACATGCACATAATGTGCAAATTGCAATCAATTATTAAGGATAAGGAGAGCGGTTCATTTACTGAATAGCTTACTTTGTTAAGCCATGTGGTCACAGTTAAGACTTGAATGTAACAGAGAGGCTTTATATGCATATTCGGAAGAAGAATCTTTAATTCAAAGGATTAATTTGCAAATCCTAATTATTTGCCACATTAATAAATGATTTATAGACAAAATCTAATTCTGATTCAATACGTAAGATTTGTGTGGTCATAATTCGGACTTATTATAATTATAATTAATAATTCAGAAGAGTATTTGCTCTATGTGTATTATAAGTTATGAAACTGAATACATCTAATATGACTGGTAAAGATTGGAAATACATATAATGTAGATATGGAACAAATGTATCCGTACATTTTCTAAAAATTGCATCATCATATACTGATATAATTATATGAACAATATCTAATAGTAAGTTCTGACCATCATCAGGAAAAAACATTTTTAAAAAAAAATCTTTATTGCACCTTTATTTGTTCAAACAAATTATTTAATCAATTGACAATAATTTCTACAGAATTTCACGCAAAATGTAAGAAGTGCAAGATCTTTTGGCAAAAAGCCAACTTCACAATTCTAGTTTGGTTCCTTTCCACTTAATTCAAATAAGCCTTTTTGGTCTTGATTCCAATTATGTCTACTCTACCAATCCATGTTGAGATGATTTTCTAATTTACTAAATAGTTGCAAATTTATATAAAAGTGTCATAAAAAAATAACACTCTAATCCCAAAATTTATAAAACAAATTGTCTGATATTTACAATGATTCATCTCTCATAAAATCCCTAGAAAATCCTAAATAGTAAAAGGCACCACTTCACAGCTTGACAAAGTGTAGAAAATGTATTATCAACGAATTATACCTAATTAGTTTTAGACATATGCTTGAGACAAATATCTAATGAGGATACATTTATGGACTGTTGGGTAGATGAAACGATTGCTTTATTCACTTGTATTATGCCAGGAGGTGAAATAAGAACAATTTCACTGGCATTAATAAATTATATCAAATAATAAGGGACTACTACAATTGAAGTATTGTACTGGCAAAGACAGTCTTTTTATGATAATCTGTGGATGGACTGGGGAATAAACAAAAAAAGATGTATGATAAAAAATAAACACAGTTCTCTGAAAGTTTTGGAGAAGCATTATCAGTTCTCAAAAGAGATGAAAGTAATTAAAAGATTAAAAGAAAAGCAAAAATAACAACTTCTTTATAGAAAACATCACTTTATATTTCTTATCTCATGATTAGCCTATACATTTCCAAACTTGAGGCAAAATATTTTATGTGCATGTATGATGTTTGATGTGTGTGTTAAAAAAAGAAGGAAGGACAGAAGGAATCTTGGTAAGAAAAAAAGAGAGAGAAAAAGACATCTATTGAGTATTGTATTATTATACTAGCCTAATTATTTAGTTCATTATTTTTGTCCATTTCTTACCAAATCAAACTCATATTCTGTATCTTGTCTTGCAGGCCACATTGTTCTTTGTTATTAATGACTTCACTTTGTCAGTTAATCAGCAGTATAGTAACTCATTCATAGCAACATAAAATGCTAGCACTTATACAACACAGTGAAAATGTCCAAAGTATTTCAACTTTCAAAGTTCCATTTGCCTTTCATTTTCGGCGAATTCTCGTTGATGGGCCTAAAAGATTTTATTTTAAAAAAGAAAAGATAGTTTTTAGTCCAAATAAATAATCTTATTTATCACGACAATAATTGGCAAATTGTGCTTTGATTATTATTTTATGATACATTAATTTCGTCAACGTATAGGCATTTTTGCATCTGTTTTCATTTTTGAGATTCCAGTCGGTGGACGAACAACCTAAAAAGACGCCATTGACCCTTCCGCTATGAAATAGGTCGCAGGAGAAATTTGTATGCGGTTTTGAAATAATATATATCATCAATTGAATTGAAAAGTTTGACTTTAAATCGATTTCCATATCCAAAATATAGGTTGACATAATCATGTGTACATTTTATTACGTCAATGAAAATTTATAGATTAATACGCGCGTAACCACATATTCGGCAGTGAAAATGATTTATAAAACCAACGAATGAAACCAAAAATATCTATTTAGTTTTTAGAACGTCAGGATAAGATAAAAAAATGAACAACAGCGTTTTCAAACAATAAATTTTAAATATCAAAGGGCCTAACATTTACTGCGCAGCTACACTAGCCCTCTTTACTTTTGGCAGCCATTGCGACAAGGTGCTCGAGATGGTGTGTGTCTATTATCACTTATATCTCGACAACTACTCAGAACAATAAAATAATAACGTGGAACAAATGACATTGATAAGAGTTTTTTTGACGATTATAAATAGATTGATACTTTATTGAATGATTTAACGCAGGATTGCAACATTAGATTAGATGCACGAAAACTGAAACAAACCGAACAAACGCTGTCAACACTGAATTTAACGTAGACGGATGCACCTATTTCTTATATATCTATTGATGTATTTACGTTATTTTATTAATGTCATTGTATATGCACTAACTATTTATAATTTAAAATGTAAGCTCACATACGAGTGTATTTATCTTTGTTTACTGTAAAACATTGATGTTTTATAATTTATATCATTCAGCACAAGAATATTGATCAGTCTTTGCCAAAGGGCGATTCATACATCTTTGAAAGATACATTTAGCTTCAGAAATGGAAGCAAAATAATTTCCTTTACTGTAAACACTCACTGCTAATTGCTGTTATACTGCCCAAGCGGCATTAAGTAAACATTAACTCACTCACTACAGTAAACATGATATTCCATTGCTTTGCTTTTCATAAATCAGCTAATATCCTTTTTGCTTTGAATTTTGTAAAGATAAATTTGCCTTTCGAAACTCTCTTCAGTCCTGAGGATTAAAGATTTAGGTCATGGTAATTTAGCGCACAGTGACCGTGTAACGAATACAATTGCAGCTCTTTACATGTTTTGCAGTAAATAATTTATTAAATGTGTGATACTTAATCGTACGTCACCGCAATGCATAGCCACATGGTGTTGCGGGCTTTCTCCCTGCCATAATACTAGCAGCCGCGATATAAGTGAAATACTCTTGAAAGCGGCGTTAAACCCTAACTCACCTCACCTTAATCGTACAGTGAAGAGCCTCTGTAGCAATCCTAAATGTGTGTATTACAATAAATGTACCACTTGTTCCTCTAGTGACAATCATGCCTCGCTTCCATGTAACTTATAACTTTGTATTTATTGTAGGGGGCCCACAAAAGTTTCAGAATTAAGATGAAGCTTGCAAAGAAAATGAAGCAGAACAGGCCAATCCCACAGTGGGTACGAATGAAGACTGGCAACACAATAAGGTGGGTACATCAGATTTGTTCACGAGACATGTTTAAATATGTTATAATGTAAATATGATGTAAACACTTTGCATGAAACAAAGTAACAATAAAATCTGCCCTTTATTGATGGGAAGAGACTTTTGAAAATCCAATTTTCATGAAACAAAGTAACAATAAAATCTGCCCTTCATTGATGGGAAAGGACTTTTGAAAATCCAATATGCTTAGAAACTTGTTCACCTATTTCAGATACAATGCCAAGAGGAGGCACTGGAGACGTACCAAGCTGAAGATGTAAGATGGTGTCCTCATTCTGGGCTGGAGATGCTGTTCTCATGTGCTTGAATCATTCTTACACTGGACATGTTGCAAATATGAACTCTATTGACGTCTGTCTGTTCAATCGGTGGGAATAAATGCATCTCTGACCTAATGTCAATGTTTTGAGTTGTCTCTAAGTTTTGAGAGAGTTTAAACTTCAGGACTTTGAAGGGCATTTAGAAGTGGCATACATAAGATTTTTTAGAATAGGAAGACTTTTCTGGATAACAACTTCTTTAATGTAAAAATAGACAGCGTTTTTGAGCATATGGGGAGTGAGGATGGAGTGAGCATATACTCCAAAACGTGTATTTTCACATTGAAGAAATTGTCATCCAGAAAATCGTCCAGTTCTGAGCTTGAAATGTAATTGTAGTGGCAATAATCTCTACATTCGAAGTACTCAATTGCCCCTCTACTGCAGTCGTTACTTTTACTTTAAGGTAACTTCTAGTTTCTAGAGTCATGTAAAAGTGTAAATGGTATATAGTACTATGATCTGACAACTGCAGGATTAGAAATTGGCACTAGCTGAAATGAGGTTTGTTAGTTTCAGAAATGTACTAGTCTGAATGGCAAGAGCTTTGTCAAGTTTGACCTCTGAACTGCGTTTCCAAAACAAATTCTCGTTAATTCCTTATCGAATGCCCTTTTATTGATGGCATTCAGTGTTGAGCTCAATCGTACACTGGAATGGAATTGCCTGCCCCAAGGTCTTGCATCTCAGCTTAAAAACACATCTCTTTTCAATTGACTCTGTATTGCTTTGTGAAGGGATTTAGGGAATTTCCATTCTTTTATTAGAAGAAATTGTCATCTCAGAGTCTTGTTCAATGGGTACAAGATATATCTCTTATGCACGTACAATATGTACAAAATATCAACTGATATAATTGTAGGATATTATTTGTTTAGATTATACAATTTGATAAATTTGACTAGAAATTGAAAAAGTCTGTTTTCAATAAATAAAGCACTTTATTGACCAATAAGAATGTTATACATGGTTCAACGAAGTTCAGATTTGACAGATCACAAATGTGCAGCAAATGAAAACTTGCATTTACATAAAACCAGCCAACCCATAATAAACTGAACATTTATTGCATTGAAAGCATATGGCCCCAACGATGACAAACATAAGCCAAGTTAATGGTTATGAAATAAGTATTTGTTTGTAAAAAATATTTCACAAACAGGTCTTTGATATTAAGTCGTGAAAATAAATACATCTGAGAAAAACTTGCTTCTCAGATATCACACCAATGGTACTGAATATTGGCTACCATTCATTACAATCTGTTTCTGGTGTTTTCAAAGTATTGATTGTACTCCAGTCACGTTTTCCCAAGTTATTTCTGTTTCATGTTATGCTTTCTTGGCTAGAAATGGAGTATTTAGAGTTTTAAAAGTCATTAGCCAATGGGAAATTCCTGAGACTTAACTGAAAATACTCTTTGTATAATTATATCAGACAAATTTGAAGTACAAATGCAAATTGGAAAAATATTTTTCAAAAGACCGAGACTTCTGAAGTTACTTGGTCGAAGTTAGTCAATTTAAGACATGATTTATTTGGATAGAATGTAGCGAATAAATTTAAGATTTTTGGCCCGAGGGGATTTTGCTGGAAGCAAGAAATGTGGCCCACTTGCAACAGATTACTTGGGAAGAAATGGCTTAAGTCAACCTCTGTGGGAAGAGAATGTACACGTGTCAGAATTTATTGTAATACAATCATAAAAACAAACTTAACCTTTAATAAAACTGACAAACATAATAAAATGCATCATTTATGCCTTTTTAGAATTCAGTTGAAAATATCTGCAAACAATTTTTATTTCAAATTTCTACAAAAGTGTTAGTTTAACAATTGTATTTATTGACATCAGTGGCAATCAAGAGAAAAGATAAATTTCTCGCAAGACTTATATTCTGTCACCCTGGAGTTGATATGCCGATACTCTTGAAATCTTCACGTCACCCTGGGACTTTTCATCACAAAACTTAATTGCTATGCTAAACAATTGTCACTGAAGTGACATGATCCCCAGCCACAAATTACCACTTTAAAATATGAAGAGAATCAATCCAGTGACATGCTTACTGTGTAAGTTCATTACCTAAAAATTTATTGAGATAATGTCAAGATCTAATAATCCCTGTGCCTTCCCTTGAAGATTTGTGTAAAATATGAAGACAATCCAGAGAAGCGTTCTTCAGATATACTGATAAAAGTAAAATGGCATACTCTATGGGAAACTAACGCTCACTGTGGTGAACCTATGAGCAAAATATGAATTAAGTATGGACATGTGCTTCCAAATACTACATCCTTCAAGAACTTGATAATGAAAAGGCTTGGCATTATATTGCGGTGTTTAAACCATACTATTCTTGACAGCACATCTTCAGGGAATAGACTTACACAGGTGAACTTTTCACCTGATTGGTTGAAAAACAAAAAGAATGAGCCAATAGTATGAATTGTTAGCAAATTTCTTCAATGTAAGATCTCAGCTGTTGTAAAATGTCTTTTGAGAGGTTCACAAGCCCAAATGTCCTAGCACAAATCAAGGGCAGATAATTTTGAGATAAAGTTTTCCTGATGAAAAGTCCCAGGTGTGATAAGGTGGATAGTATCAGACCATAACACCATGGATAACAGCCTTCATACATTTATCATTGTCAATAGATGTGATCATAAAAGGTATGAAGGTTATAATTTTAAGAGCACCAAATTACCAGCGTCATGACATGTCCTGCATAACACCTGTCCAAATCAATCACAATTAATCTGTTCATGCATTTTGTTTACATTATTGTCCTAAGAAATATGTAAATCATAAATATCCTTGATTTTAATTTAGAATAAGATGCTAATGTGATAGTTTATGAAAGATAACAACTGTACTTGAATGGATATTCAAATTTATACCTCTAACAGACTTCATAAAGTAAGCTCCCTACTGACTTACATTTGCAATAATGTATATACACCAAATAACCAAACTTTTTATTAATCAATTGTAAAATTTACTTTGGTATTCTTGGCCATGATTTTCCAAGCTCTCATTAGTCATCAGCCAATGTTATTGTGCTAAGAGAGCTTTAAAATCCAGGTTCTGGAATGCAGATGCCAAAATCACAATTGCTTAAACAGATGTGATGCAAGCATCACAATTAGAATCAATCTACATCACTTTTGAAAGAACATGTCTGCTAGTTTTACGTGACACAATTAGAATCAATCTACATCACTTTTGAAAGAACATGTCTGCTAGTTTTACGTGACTGAAGAAAATTAAGACTACAAGAGGTCAAATGTTCTTTGAAGTGTTATAACCAATATTTCACCTATTGTGTGTATGGGTAGTATTATTTTGGACATGGTGAGGTGAGTTTGGGTTTAACACCGCTTTCAAGATTATTTCACTTATATCACGGCTGCTAGGATTATTGCATTGGTGGTTAAATGCATTGCAGTAAACCTTGCGAGCATCGGCTTAAACTGGTGAACAATGGATGTTACAGCTGAAATTAAGTGTAGCATTGCACCTAAATTTTACTGCATGTAGAACAGTTCTCAACAGCATACAGAATTGTCGAGCCCCTGGCCGTGGCTGGATTGGAAGCCCCAGACCTCATGATCTGAAGCCAAACACGCTAACCACTTCGCTATTCCATCCCCTATTTCGGACAAAAGCCTACAACATAATTGGGGCTATGCACTAAAGAACCAGTAAACCAGAGACACTGCACTCCATGTTCCCAACAGTTTTGCCCCTATTTCACTACGAGCTGAATTGTTACGAATCCTCAAGAAAGAAAATTTTCACATTTGTGAACATTCGTAGACAATTTGTAATTAATTCTTGGAATTCGTAAATTAATTGATTTGGCAACATTCCTCCAATTCGTGGCATTCGTGAAAATTTTTTGATTTGTCCAAAAATGTTCACGAATCAACTACGAATTATAAATAACTAATAACTAATTTGTGTAGTTTGTAACTAATAACTAATTCGTGTAGTTTGTAACAAATTCGTAAACAGTTCTTTGAAATTCATGGTTGAAAATTTTGATGGTCTCACCCCAAATTACTAAAAAATTATCTACAAATTAAAGACGAAAATTTGTAGTGTATTAGCAAGTGTTTGTACAATTCGTAAAAAATGTGTATCTGTTATGTAGG
Source organism: Gibbula magus (assembly GCA_936450465.1). Taxonomy (NCBI): domain Eukaryota; kingdom Metazoa; phylum Mollusca; class Gastropoda; order Trochida; family Trochidae; genus Gibbula; species Gibbula magus. Next base: position 24,037,451 of record OW388304.1, read on the forward strand.
GTTTCAGAATGAAAATCTACAAATCTTCATGTGAAGTGAAATTGCGGTTCACGAACTTTGCCGAATGTTTACGAATTTATACAATCACCTTTTCGTGGCTATTCGTCTTGTAGTGAAATAGAGGCATTGCTGCCTATCAGCCAATTATTGTTCAGTTTCAGATGAGGATTAGGAGTGTGGCAAGGAAGCCAGCAAGCCGGTCTGGTTGAAAGTATTGTTGTTGTGTTGTGTTATACTAAGGATATTCAGAAATGGTTGTTCAGATCTTAAAAAAATTTGAATCCAGGATTAACTTGATGAGTTCAGTTCCAAGTTTTCCATCAAATTGACTAATTATCTGTTTGCAACACAGTCGTTTCTTTAATCTGTTGTTGCACTAAAACAAATAGCTCATTTCAATACCAGTCTGTTCAACTTTGGGGGATCCTAATTTACAGCATGCAAGGTTATATATGTTGGATAAAGTTCAGATATATGTAAAAAAAAATCATTTTAAAGTTGGTTTGGGATGGTAAGACCTGAGACTGGAGTGTAAAGACAGAAAGACTCTTTAAGAAATCTATACAACCCAAACCTAGAAGCAGCGCTTTATCACACTTATAAAACCATATAGAATGGATGGTTTGATTTTAATGTAAAGAGTCTTGAAAAATTCACATTTAACTGCATGCTGAATTATGTTAAATATTATATATGATAACTCGCATAAACTCTCAACTTGAAAGGTGGCTTTGCAAAATAACAACAGTACATATACAAGAACCAAAACAAGTTTGGACAAGATGAGGGTATGATCCGTTTCATGAACTTTGGTAAGAAATAAATAAAAAAAAGATGCATGCTATCTGAAAAAAACAAGGATATGGTAACTGAAATGTTTGATGAGCATACGGATGGATGGATGGATATATATAGGAGTAAGCAAAACAGGGAAACGGAAAGCATAACATTTACTTCTTTTATCACATTTTGTACATGACAAAATAAACACATACCAATCATTGAGCAATCTCGTTAAAACACCAACTCCGGCACAAAAGTATATATATATTCTGTAGAATCTGTACATGCACCATTTCACTGTTTTACTTTCAAGTAAAATACAAGTGAGAACATTCATATCTACCTTTTACACATGATTTTAGTATTGTACAGACTAGATTGGAGTTCCTATGTCTGTGTTTATATCCTTGGATATAGAATGAAAAAGGCTTTGTCTATTTTGAAAACTAATTGCTAAATATCTGAATTCTATCTTTTTCCACATATTCTTGCTTCTAACAGTTTTGCAAAATGCCCTGAAAGAAATTGTTTCAAATTGTTATCATTTTTACCTGTAAAAGGTATATTTGAAGATGAACAAATGATTCAATCAAAAGGCTTAGATAAAAAAAATCACACTCATTTCAACATGTTAGAAATTAAAAATTCTGAAAATTATTCTATTTCTATTTCCCTGAGTGCTATAGTGTCTTTACTGTCTTAAAATGTTCCAAAAATGCTAGAATCTTCAACTGGAGGCAGGCTCCTCTAGTCTAATATAATATGGTTCTTTGAATTAACACAAGCGAATCCGAAAATGGCAAGTTTTGGTGTTGATAATGTTTTATGATGCTACAAGTTTAAGGTGACTTGATTACTCATGATTACCAGATGATTTTACATAAATTCAAAATATAAATCATGACCATTCTGCAAGAAATAAAAAAAAATGACAACATTAATAGTGATTTTAAGCAAGTTCAACTTTAAATTTAATACCAGGATTTCAAAATTTTGTTAAAAAGATCCAGTGTCTGTAGAAAAAAATCTATCTTAACTTCAGGTTATATCATTAACATGATAATCCGATATGAGCTATATCAACAAAATGTAATTTACCTTTTTTAGTCACAATCAAAAATAAAATAACTACATGGTATTACAATAAAAAAAAACTTTGAATTATTTGGGTCTTGTTTCTTAAAGTATGATATTTTCATCTAACTTAATGTCTTCAAGAATGCATATATATATTTATATCGCAGAGTAATAGAAAGATTTTTAAAAGCTTATTTTCAAAACTAAATTTTCTCTCAAAATAGTGTGGATCCTTAAAACATTACATTAGGAAGGTCAATGTCAATGTAAACAAATCAATCAAGCACAACAATTACAACAGGTACAAACATTTCAAACTGAAATATGAACAAATTATGTTTGATCTTACCGGTATTTTAAATCCATACTTTAATGATATGATGAAGGCCAGGACTAAAAGGAACGGCATGACAGGGATATAAATTGAGGAAATTCAAGGGGCTTACTCTCTCTGATTTCATGCTTTTATTACTCATTATAACATCCTAAATAATATGTTTCACATGGAATGTGTTTTGACCCATTCTCTCTCCACAGAGGTCACTCAAGTCATTTCTTCCCCTTTAACCTCTCTTACACGTAGTGAACTTTTTTAGGTTACCAAAAATCCTGATAGGTTGACAACAAAGTTAGTTGTGCAGTCAGCGACGTTGTTTAAAACTGAGCATCCTGTCTGTTTCTGTAACCCTTTTGAAGACTGGAGTTGCTTCACCTGTGCGATGCACATCTATTTTTCTTACGAGACAGAAGTCAGTTGGAAATATTTATAAGACAATTTTCTTATTGGAGAGAAGTAAGGAATGTATCTGTGAAATAAATTTTCATTGCTAGGTTTCTTTGCCAGAAACAAGAAATATGGCTTAAAGCCACTGTAGCATGTTTTTTTGTGCATATTATTGTTTCTCAAATTTGCCATTTATAATTAAATTTTACACAATATATTGTTGCATAGGGTAAAACATCTCATTACACAACCAGTTAAGCTGTATCCATAGAAAATGGTTATGCATATTAGAAGAAAATGGTGCGACATTATAGCGACAATATTGTGAAACTCGTCAGTGTGAGTGGTACCGGTAGAATTTCTTGGGTCTCATACGATTTTGAGATTTCAGACAGAAAGATGGCTAAGCATTCCATCATTCTGCCATATTTAATAACCTGAGTGTAGAGGTATTGCTACATTAGTCAGATAACTACCTTCGAGTGGCCATTTTTATGTGCACACCTTACAATGGCAACTCAAAGGGAAATTGAACTGCATGGTTTAACTGAACCTTGTATCTTTTTTTAGGAACTTTTTTTATTTATTCAATAGTATTTTTTAGCCATTTGTAACCCTTATTTACTTATGAGCACTTTATTTCAGTAAGACTGCGTGCTACAGCGCCTTTAATTGGGAAGAAATGACTTGATTATCCTCTTGGGAGAGAATGTTTTTTACCATACGTTACTGGCATAAATGCACATGCAAGAATGTCATGCCAAATATAGTTTCCACAAAGTTACCCTTGTCTTACCGTACCTTTGACAAGAGTATGTGTTTGTTCAAGCTGAAGTACAATTCCTTAGCACTTGCTCACATCAAAATAAACAGAGATTTTTAGTCTCTGCAGCTCATCAGGCTTTTGTAATATTTGAATGGGAAGGTTTAAAGGCTGAAATTTGAACAATATTGATTGAACCGTTCTCCAAATATCACACATTCCCTTGAACAGTCCCAACTTTCTGTTGGTGAAGACATCTCTCTTAAATACATCCTGGTATAAAATCTTACGTGCATCGGACATCCCCACAATTGTTCAGTTTTGGAGTAAAATATCCATATTAAAAAAAAGATGAGAGACGACAGGCAACACATGCTATAAACCCATCAGATCTTTCAGGCCTGATAAATAATCCCATAAAACAATGTTTCAATACCAACCATATGTTTTCTTGAACTCCTCTCACCCATCTACATGACTAGAGAAGGGGAACACTATACATCATGCAAGACTAACACTACAAAGAGATTATACACTGTTCAGTCTCAAAATCAATCCACATCTTGGCTTGAAATCTAGTGAAAACTTAATGTTCTCTCTCTAAGGTCATCAATACATCTAGGGATAATGTCATAACATAAACCTTTCACTGTCAGTTAATATCTCATCACAATCCAATTGAAAGAGCCAAAAAAAAATGTTGTTGGATGAATTTGGGCACTTACTGACAAATGGCAAATTCCCTGCGATGTGATGTTGAACTTTCAGAAACTAACACAAAAATAGAGCCATTGACTCTGTAGCTCATCTGCATTGCATTTTTCCTTATCTCCAAGGTTCAGACTAATATATCAAACAATACAGTATTTGCCATGAAGTCTCTATTTTGGTTGGGACTGTCACCAAATCGCCAATTTAATCTAAAATCTAAATTGGTCAAGGTATTGCTACACAAAATATAATTTGTTCCAGCAGTTTGAAATATGCTCATACCACACAACAACAAAAACCCAATAAAAAAGACATTTTAAAAATGAATTTTAGATCCCTCTAAAGACTTACAACCAAGATTTGCTCTGATTTTGGCGAGAACCAACAAAGTGAACTGAAAAGTACACATAAAACACACTAATATCATTCCACCAACCACCACTTCGATATACATCAAACTATTTGTTTTCAAAACTGCCAATACTATAATCTACTGAATATTTGATCACCTTTTGACCTTTTCCATTAAAACATCTTCAAGAATAAAACAACATACAACCAGTATTGTTAAAATTGTTCAAGATCCAAAACATAAATTGTAACAAAAACAAAAACATCTGCATAAGGAATATGATGGACATCTTCCCTTGGAAGGCGTGGGGAAACAACCTAATGACGGCAAGATACGAGGGTAGGACAGGTAAGATGGATATCCGGGATCCAGCTACCCATTACCTGGACCCGTGTGACTAAATATTAAACAGCTTATTTGTAATTCTTTCACTACAAGATTGCAATGTATTTGAAGATTCCAACACAATATGTAGGTCAATTGCCGTTCATAATAAAATTTGATTGAAATATCCATAGATCTCTAAGATTTAGCTTTCTAGTTCCATAATCAGTTTTATCTAAAGTATTACAAAACCTTACATATTAGATGTTGGAGAAAATGGGTATCCGGGTAGGGTATGGTAATAGGGGGTCCGGTACCTGGGTAAATCAAATAACCCACCCCAGACCTACAACATACAATACACGGTAAGCTTACTGACAGTCAGCCTTGCCTGGGAAGATGTCTGAGAAGAAGATGGACATTTTCCCATGGAAGCATAGCATGGACACACATTACCTTAAAAACAAGGCCTTGCATGTCTGATGAAATAAGAGAAAATGTTCCCAATAAAGGTAAGGAAATATTCAATGCCAGTTGATAATGTTTTATGGAAACTAGCCATGCATGGGAAGATGTCTGATGACACGAGACGTACTGATCTTCTCACTGGAGCCTTGAAACACGCTGTGACATGGCAAGATATGATATATAGTACTTCAGTTGGAAATATGTATAGCATGAGAAAATGTACAGTGAAAGCTTGATAATCTTCAAAACGAAAAAGTATCTTGATATAAAGAGGATATTACATGAGTGTCTATGTCATATTATGTTTATGACACAAGTGCCTGTATATTAGTATTTCCCGAGTGTCGTAAATATAGTATGATATAGACACAAATATAATATTCTTTTTATTACTATCATGAAATTAATGAAAATATGATAATTTCCACTTTCAACCATAGGCTGGCGACCAGCCGTTGCAGCATTTAGAACACAACGTCATAGACGAAATTCAATGTCATAGCATTGTGTACGACATCAACCCACCATGACAAAGTGATATTTTGCCCTAGGGGCATATGAACCTCTGTATGATTGCCCTTGTAGGTAATAAAGAAAGCTATGATGCACAGTAAGCTAAAGGCAAAACAGCTTTACACGAGAAGATGGGCACTGACAGTTCATTGTGCATCATGCCTTGCTTCCTGGACATACAATGGTAAGATGCACTGTAACCTTACGGGAAGATGAATATCTGCCCACTGAATGTACAGAGAGAGAGAGAGAGAGATCATGCATCATGCTTTGCTTCTAGGAAATATTGACTTGAGAGATGGCATGAATGGAGATATGTGTTATGAGATGTTAGTTGGTCTTCTTGTCGTCTGATGATGTCACTTCCTGTGCAGGTGTGGGGGGACTGAAGGGCCACTGGCTGAAGTAGGCGAGGAGAGCAGAGCCCATTGACAGGTAGCCCAAGATGATAAAGGAGGCGTGCCAGTTGTAGAAGTTTGCGATGAGACTCAGTGGTAATCCAGATGCGACCACTCCCACTGCAATTGAAGAGAAAGGTTTATTTCTTACTTGAAGATATTGCAGTGTGAAATCAATAGAAAGATATCTGATAAGTTGACAGAGGAATGACTAACACCCAGTCAGAATAAAGAAGTTATCCTATAATCTTATTTACTTATAATCTTATAATCATAACACTGATTTTCAGCTTCTTTATTGTTTCTACATTAACACAAACAGATCAATTGAAAGAAACTCTGGGGCCTTGAGTATGTTCCGAAACAGTGTGCACGATAGAGTAATAGTTGTGGATATATTACAGTGCTTGTTAGCGGCACGCTTATACAATCTTTCGATTTATTTTGCCAAAGAGTTCTACGACCCGTTGGCTAGTTATAGTCAGGTAGAATAGATATTCATGAACTGTATGTACGACTCACGGTTCGCGGCGAGGGCAGCCACTGAGTGTGCGGTTCCCTCCATGTTGGGTGGCGCTGTCTCCATTGACGTCACGCCAAACATAGCGATAGCTCCGTATAAACCAAACCCTATACCAAAACCAATCCCACTTATCCGTGACTGAAAGGACAAAAAAAAGAAATTTCAAGAACATGTTACTTTTAATCAAGAGGGCCCTTATATTCTCTAAATGTTGTAGCATTAAGAATTCTTAATTATGACCCATCTGTGAAGAATGGGGTTTGTGATCTACATTCAGTAAAGCAAATAAGATGAAATCATTCTATTTGTAAACTGTGGAAGCTCACAAGGAATAAGTACCAAAGCCTTCATGCTCACCTTGGGTGTGTCCTGCTCAACATAGTAGAGCATCAGATAGATACAGACTGCTGTGAGCCAGGTAAACCACAGCACAACCTTCAGTCTCGGGTTCACCTGCCAGCCTTTCTGTCAACACGTATAAATGTTGATAAGCAAAGGATGTGATAGGTTATTGCAGTGAAACAAGTTCACGTAATTTATATATTTTATGTTGTTTTCTCCTTGCCTCGAGAATAAAAATGAGATCACTTTTATCTCCCTATGCTGATTAACGTGTCTGCTAACGAGTTATGCTTCGCTTCACTGTCTACATGCAGTAGTTTTTATTACTTATTACTTCAGTTGTCTGAAATTTAGGGTCTGTGACTCTTTATCAGACACGTTAATCAGCATAGGTATATACATCTGATCTCATATTCATCATGGACGCAGTGTCCCTTTAATGCCCACAGATAAAAATAATTTTTAAATAATATTGTACAATATGACAATAATCAGCTATTGTTCTTATAGAAATTGTCAAAAGCTGATGGGGTTCAGAAAGGACTATTGACCATTTATTATTTACATGATTTTTAGCCCATTCAAAAAACTTCATAACATTATGTAGTTACTTACTTTAGAAATGATATAATCAGAAATATATCCAGCAAAAACTGATCCCACAATTCCCCCAACTTCCGTGCTACTGGTGAAAGCACTTCCTGAAAAAGATAGATAAAACGTTAACTCAAAAGCAGAGATTCTTCTAATGTCATCTTTTAAAAGTTACATAGATATGGTCCTTTTATTATATAGTTTTCTTTCTCGAATTCACACTATTAACAACTTTTAAAATTCCCAGAGAGAAATAGTACACATGAGAAACTAGAAATATGTGCATGTGATGCACTGTGATGTCCCCCGCTCCAACTTTATATCCAACCTAATCATATTACCCTTATTTTTCACTTATGCTAAGCACTCAATACTGCATTAATAACGAGAAATAAAAAATAGAGCCATAGGCTCTGTAGCTCAGCATGATTTATATTGTTTAATGATGAAGACTGAAATAGATTTTTAGGTCATGGCTTGAGGCCCTTATTTGAGGCACCACAGGGTCTCCAAATCTAAAATTTAGAATCCCCATTGGCTAAAGAGTCTGCATACAATATTACAGTCTTCTAGGTACATTTGTTCTGGAGTAGATGAAAGTAGGTTTTTAAGGATGTGAACCCTGTGACCCCAAATGGGGTCACGGGGTCACGAAATCTACAATTTAGAATCCCCATTGGCCAAGGAGTCTGCACACAACTTTTCAGCTCTCTAGACCTTTTGGAACTGGAGAAGAAGATGAAAATAGGTTTTTAAGGATGTGACCCCTGTGACCCCATTTGGGGTCATGATGTCACGAAATCTACAATTTAGAATCCCCATTACCCAAGGAGTCTGCACACAACTTTTCAGCTCTCTAGAACTTTTGGAACTGGAGAAGAAGATGAAAATAGGTTTTTAAGGATGTGACCCCTGTGACCCCATTTGAGGTCACGGGGTCACGAAATCTACAATTTAGAATCCCCATTACCCAAGGAGTCTGCACACAACTTTTCAGCTCTCTAGAACTTTTGGAACTGGAGAAGAAGATGAAAATAGGTTTCTAAGGATGTGACCCCTGTGACCCCATTTGGGGTCATGGGGTCACGGGGTCACGAGATCTACAATTTAGAATCCCCATTACCCAAGGAGTCTGCACACAACTTTTCAGCTCTCTAGACCTTTTGGAACTGGAGAAGAAGATGAAAATAGGTTTTTAAGGATGTGACCCCTGTGACCCTATTTGGGGTCATGGGGTCACACAATCTACAATTTAGTATCCCCATTGGCCAAGGAGTCTGCACACAACTTTTCAGCTCTCTAGACCTTTTGGAACTGGAGGAGAAGATGAAAATAGGTTTTTAAGGATGTGACCCCTGTGACCCCATTTGGGGTCATGGGGTCACACAATCTACAATTTAGTATCCCCATTGGCCAAGGAGTCTGCACACAACTTTTCAGCTCTCTAGACCTTTTGGAACTGGAGAAGAAGATGAAAATAGGTTTTTAGGGATGTGACCCCTGTGACCCCATTTGGGGTCATGGGGTCACGAAATCTACAATTTAGAATCCCCATTGGCCAAGGAGTCTGCACATAAAATTTCAGCTCTGTTGAGTCGTTGGTTCTGGAGAAGAAGTCGAAAAAGCGAAAAGTTTACGGACGGATGGATGGACAGACGGACGGACGCCGGACACCATGCCATGCCATAAGCCCATCGGGCCTTTCAGGCCTGATGAGCTAAAAATTCAGAATAGCCAAAGTAGCAAAAGGCACCACTCTATCACTAGGTCTAAGCAAATACAAAGTTTGGTGAAAAAATATTGAACGGTTTTGGAGATAGAGGCCGGAAAACGTCCCTACCCCCAATATGCACTAAGTTCAAATTGTTTCCATGGAAACCAGAAAAAATAAAAAATTCAGACTTACCAAAATAGCAAAAGGCACCACTCCACCACTAGGTGTAACCACATACCAAGTTTCGTAAAGAAATACTAGATAGATTTTGAAATAGAGGCCGGAAAACGTCCCTACCCCCAATATGCACTAAGTTGAAATTGTTGCCATGGAAACCAGAAAAAAAATTTCAGACTAACCAAAATAGCAAAAGGCACCACTCCACCACTAGGCGTAACCACATACCAAGTTTCGTAAAGAAATACTTGATAGATTTTGAAATAGAGGCCGGAAAAGGTCCCTACCCCCAATATGCACTAAGTTGAAATTGTTGCCATGGAAACCAAAGCCAAAGTAGCAAAAGGCACCACTCTATCAATAGGTCTAACTACATACCAAGTTTCGTGAAAAAATATTGAACGTTTTTTAAGATATGGCCCGGAAAAGAAAGCATTTCGGAATAATGGAATGACGGAATAACGGAATAACGGACGCAGGCGAAAACATTATGTCTCCCGAAAAAAATTTCGGGGGACATAAATAGAATGACATACCAATGAAAGCTGGCTGTCCTTTCTCCTGAATGAGGTAGTGTTGACCCCAGTCAGTGCACCCTCCCCGGATGAATGAGACAATCCAGTAGTTGATGCACACCATCACAAACAGCGGACAGCGGAATAACTCCGGCAACCGCGCCTTCTGATCGGCTATTGCTGAAAAAGATACACAATGCACAAGTACTGTACACATAATGATAGAAGCAAGCTTTCACAACGAGGGGCTAGAGTCAGGTCATAGCAAGCCACTTAATTTGAATACACAAACTAGTGTCAATTATGTACCTGTATTATGTATCGAATGCGTTATAAATAATGCATTTATCTGACTAAACTTCAAAGGTTCTCTTCTAATGATGGCTTAACAATTCAGCTTCTGAATCAATGAATAATACAAGGAAATAATTCTAAAAAGGCTAATCCTAGGCTAATTTCAACACAGTAATTTCAAGGGGTAAATACTAGTCACATTTCATAATGTTTCAATTCATGTCACGTCACAAGGCCGGAGGGTTTAGCTCTATCCTTGACAACCATTTTCTCCTACAGTCAAGCTTTCACAATATCGTGGTAGTCTTAAACTTAGACTCTGAAAAGAGTATTTTATTAAATATCGAAAAGGAGCCAATGAGAAATCACTATTTTTTAAAATGGTGATATTGTACGAATAAATACTTTTTTTCAGAGTCGGTGTGTAAGACTAAAACGAGCGCCAATACTGCAGCCATTAGCGACGACATCCTGAGACAACCCAAATGAACCTGCATTATTATATTTTCAGTGGTGAAATAAGTGTTTTATTGGTTAAAATAAAATCTGTATTTTCACTGAGTGGAATATCATGTTATTCTACTCAGTGAAATAACACTTTCAATCAAATGATGTCATCATAAAAATAAGATGACGTCATAAAATGACTGTGGTAAAGCAAGGTGATCATGGATGCTCATTCATAAACTCAACGTCTTTACGAACTATTCGTAATTTGTTCAATCTGATACATAGACCATTTGAGATTTCTTGTCGAATACCATTTTTATCTCATCTCGTAAAACAGAAATAATATATTTATACTTGTGGCTGCGCAATTCGTGAAAATATACATTTCTACTTCACTCGATGAGATTAACAAGATATTTGACGAGAAATGTCAACTATCCTCTATATATTAGATGCATGAATAACAACATATCAGGTTTGGGTCCAATCTGTGACAGACTATGAATCAAACAGTTATCATTAAAGAATTATTGCCTTGTATATATAGTATCAAAATACCGATTTTCTACCCAAAAAAACTGTTCTGATAAGATGTAATTTAAGATCATTAATTGAATAGAGGTAGACCACTTACAGAAATCTTTTAACTTTGGTGCATTCTTTTTAAACTTCGGTTCGCTGCCGGCTGGATAGTCTTTCAAGAGGAATAAACACAGGCCAGAGTAACACATCGCTACCATCCCTGGAACACAATAAATGTTATGATATTGTTGTTGTTAAACATTTTAAAACATTCATTTGATAACCTTCTAAATCTCTGGTGCTGCTGCAAGCATAACATTTCAGAACAAGTGTGTGCCAGTAACATGGCGATGTCCCCGATGTCCCCCGCCTCCAACGTTGAGTCATGTAAGAGACATTTTCTAAATGTGGTTCTTCTTGTATTGCATTTCTGGTAAAAAATGTCATTATGACATCAAATGTGAAGACATTGGGTGCTAAGGTTCATGACATAGCATTAACAAGAATGTGGTCACAGTGTTATGCACTAAAAGTTGACTGGTGTCTGCATAATTCCCTAATGACAGATGTCACTAAATTTCAAGATAATGGATGCTAAGGGTTAATAACTAGACTGAAAGCCGGTCAAAGTGCCATGGTGACCTTAAAAATAAGGTCAAGGTCACCCAATTTGACTGGTGTCTGCATAGTCATCCATTTTAGGCAGGTACAAACACTGAAGACACTGGGTGCAAGACAAGAGGCTGAAAAACTAAGTGCCGTGGTGACCATGTAAATAAGGTCAAGGTCATGCAATTTGAGTGGTGTCTGCATAGTCACACATTGTAGGCTGGTACAAAAAGAAGAAGAAGACACTGGGTCCATCAGGTAATGATATATCGTGTTAACAAGAGTTCGAAAAGTGGTCAAAGTGTTGTGGGGACCTTGAAAATAAGGTCAAGGTCAGAAAAATCGACTGGTGTCTGCCAAATCCACCATTGTAGCCTGGCACCAAATTTGAAGACTTTGGGTCCATCAGGTAATGATAAATCATAAGAACAAGAAGATTTTTCTGGATAACAACTTCTTTAATGTGAAAATACACTAACTCTAGTGTAATGTATACCACTTCTAAATGCCCTTCAAAGACATGATAAATCATGTTAACAAGAGTTCAAAAAGTGGTTAAAGTGTCGCAGTGACCTTGAAAATAAGGTCAAGGTCACCAAAATCGACTGGTGATTGCGTCTTCTCCGAATGTAGGCCGACACCAAATTTGAAGAGAGAGAGAGAGAGAGAGAGAGAGAGAGAGAGAGAGAGAGAGAGAGAGAGAGAGAGAGAGAGACAGAGACAGAGAGAGAGAGAGAGAGAGAGAGAGAGAGAGAGAGAGAGAGAGAGAGAGAGAGACACAGACAGACAGACAGACAGACAGACAGAGACAGAGACAGACAGAAGGATGGTCCACCTTCATAGTAGACCATATGTGCAAGTGACATTTTGCAGCTATTTGAACTAGCACGGTACTACTTATTACAAACCTGAAGCGATGATGCCTATCCTCCAGCCGTGCCACGAAAAGAGAGCGGCGGAGACTAGCGGACCCACAGAACCAGCTGTGTTCATGGATGTGGACAGGATACTCCACCATGTGCCCAACTGGTCCGGGGAGAACCACTGAAACCACACAGCAAATTAGGAACAGTTTTAGAGATCATTATGCTAACCTGGAAATTTTATCTGATAGGACATTGTAAAAACACATGGATAGAGAATTGCATTTACACAAAATTCATTACCGGTATGTTTATTTTATAGGATATTAGCAAATTCAAATCGAAAAGTAAAATTTGATCGAACATACCACTATACACAGTTAAAGTAATGTCGCATCTACAAGTTTATGATGCTTGAGGGCAAAATATCATGTTTTCATGATTGCATGATGTCATAAACAATGGGATGTTTTTTTTAAGAAGATGCATTCAAAATGGTTGAATACATCAACAGGTTTTCAGCCTATGTTTCAAAGTAGATTTGGTTGTATTTTCCTTAATCCCTTTGCTTCAGTTTATAACATTTTATCAGTTTAACGCTTTCCATACACCCTATAAGATATTAAAAACTGCACATATATCCTATGGATGTGATATCACTTATTGGCATATACAACCCTTGCATTCAAGCATATTTTCCCAGATGTAGTCTCGACTCTTATGGAAGGGTTGTGATGCCTCAGAAGTGACATCTCATCTTTCCATTTTCCCTGGTAAATACCCAAAATTGTAGCGCTCATGTTGTAAACATGTTATAATATGGGCACTCATGTCATTTTCGTTCAATGACTCACCCTTTTAATGAGCACCGCACATGCTGGCCAACTTTTTAAGAAGATGCATTCAAAATGGTTACATCAACAGGTTTTCAGCCTATGTTTCAAAGTAGATTTGGTTGTATTTTCCTTAATCACTTTGCTTCAGTTTATAACATTTTATCAGTTTAACGCTTTCCATACAAGGTAAGATATTAAAAACTGCACATATATCCTATGGATGTGATATCACTTATTGGCATATACAACCCTTGCATTCAAGCATATTTTCCCAGATGTAGCCTCTAAGTTCGACTCATATGGAAGGGTTGTGATGCCTCAGAAGTGACATCTCATCTTTCCATTTTCCCTGGTAAATACCCAAAATTGTAGCGCTCATGTTGTAAACATGTTATAATATGGGCACTCATGTCATTTTCGTTCAATGACTCACCCTTTTAATGAGCACCGCACATGCTGGCCAACTTGAGCCCTGAACTATCCCATTGAGGAACCAGATGACCGTGAACATCATCCAGTGGTTGAAAACTGAAACAACACATCAAGGACATTACACTCCAAGCAATGCAACATAGGAGTCCATATTATAGATAAAACTTGTGTTAATTCCTGTGTACCGCCGTGAATCATTTATTTGATCAACATTCGTAACACATACCGTATTCATGTATATCTACGTGGTTAGCACCTTCCCCTGATTGCTATAGATAAAACTGTCTTCTAAACCTCTTACCTCATAATATTTTGGGATAGTCCATCTTCAACTAGTTCATCTAATAAAACATAAGCGTTCTGAGTCTAGTTATATTCTGGACTAATCTTTAGTGAGTGCCCAATCTGAGAATATTCTCTCTGACAACAAGTTGAAATTTCTTTCCAATTGGCTGCATTGTCAGAATGGCCAGGCACTGATGATTAGTACTGGGACGGCACTAAATTATATAATAAACTGAGGAAATGCATGGAATTAAGGTTCAAAGATGAAGATCTAAGGAAGAAAATCTATTTGGGACTAAATGAAATCAACTGATAACCACTTATCAGCTGAAAATTGATTGTCATCCCTTTTAGTAATTAACTTTTTCCGAATTAAGGTGCTCTCACGAAAATGAAAATGTAAATAAGTGATACCAATGGCTAAATATCACCACTTAATCAATAGAAAAGGGTTCTAAAATGAACGTACATGGTTCAGTTAAGCCATGCAAGTCCATTTCCATTCAAACGGCCATTTTAATGTGTTCACATCAAAATGGCAGCTCAAAGGCAGTTCAAGATCTAACTGATGTAGCCTAAACACTTAAAGTAGAGTTTTAAATATGACATGATGATGGAATGGTCAACCATCTTGCTGTCTGAACTCTCAAAATTGCATTAGACCTTCACCTCTTCGTCTCACATTGATGAATTCAACAAAATTGTCCCTGAATAAGTCACACCATTTTCTTCCAATACAGAATTTTTTTTATATTGACACGGTTTATCGGGTGGCCTAATGAGATGTTTTACCCTGAAACGTTACATTATATTTAAATGATAAATGGCAAATTTGAGAAAACATTATATGCAAAAGATGTGCTACAACGCCTTTAATACTTTTCCTAATTATCTTTGTTCTAACTGTTACTAACTACAAGAAATGCACTAACTTGTGAATGTGACTGCAGTAAGACCAGTGAAGAAGAGTCCCGCAGAGAAGAGGAATGTTGGACTGTAGAAGTCGACCAGGATTCCGCTGATGAACTTGCTCACCATGTACCCAAACATCTGGGCACTCACAATCAAACCTGAGGACAGAAATAAATGTACAGAACGTTTTGTTTTTTTCTTTAGTAGTAAATCCAGCTATATTGGATGTCTAATCACAGTTGCGAACCCACTTTTGCTCAACATGGGTACTTCTGCCAGCTGCATGTCTGCTCTGGGCTAGTACGTACATCCTAAGTTAACCTGGTACCATCAGATTTTCAGAATTTTACCATCAAGCAATTGTCAAATTGAAATCCCATTTTAATGAATCTGAATTGACAATATGTCATGACATCTAACATCTAAGAAGTACTTGGGAAATATGACGGGAAATATGACATAAAGAGCTAGGCCACATGTCGGACTTGGATAACTCTTTCAACGTTAACTTATCATAAGTGCAAAAGCCAATGTACTTATTACAGAAATTTTTAAATCTAACCCTTAATCAGTATTTTCTAGATTCTAGACATACCCATTTGACTCTTCTCAAGAATGTCCTCCTCCATTATACCAGGTGTAGCGAATGAAAAGGATTTCCTGACGTACACAAACAACATGTAGCCAATGTAGAGGCTCGTGAAGAGAACCATTTGCTGGAAATACGTTGCCATGATGGCTTGATCTGACAGGAGATTCGCAACGTGTCTGAAAAAGAAACAATGGGAAGTCTTTTACATATGAAGAAGGTAAGGATGGAAATTATTTTTTAAAATAACATTCTAACAAATGTTTGACTGTACACGTTGTAATCATGTTTTTAATATAAAAAAATAACAACATAAACTTAGTTTTTACAAATAAACTACCTTTGTAATATGATTGTATTGTATTCATGATAAATTTAATTTATGTATGATGAATTTAATTTTCATCTTGTCTGCCATTATTTTATAGAGAAAACCTTTATTCTTATAATTATAAATTATTATCCAAATTTTTTAATGCAATTTTTATCATGTATAAATAAAACAATCCTGAAAACACTCTGGGTTATGGGTGATGATAGTCAAAATTTTGGATATGAGAAATAAGGAACATTATTGCTCATGGTAAGAATAAGGTTCAATCACATCTCGAAAATGATGATTGATCATTTTCTTCTAGCTACCATAATCTTGGTACCTTCTGCTGTAGACAATGAAATGCTCACAACAATAATACAATCTCCAGAAAACTTCAATAACAGCAGGGCATTGAGCATGCAGCAAAACCAAGGCTAATATCTACTTCAGCTTTTATCAGAGATATCGGCATAACATCAAATTACTTTATGAACTTAACTACTATATCATTTTAATATCTTTAATATGACATCATGTGTTTATGTATCCGTTATGGCGTTTCTGCATGTACCTAAAATGTTAAATTAACAGAAACAACGAAGTAAATTCAACAGGTTTATTGAGTTACAGATAAACACAGTTAAATGAAAATGGAAATAGCAATCCTTATTAATTTTTTTACAGAGGAATCGTAATATGATATGGAAATATTGATAGTTGAATATTATTATATAAACTTATCTCATGCTTGAATTTTAAGGGAAGTAAAGTTTCGATATTTTAATGGATGAACATTATCATGTATCATGAACTGAAATATGGTGTAATTAAAGGTTGGGGTAGGAAGTGGGGCAGGCTAAGAGAAACGGAAGCAATGAGGGCGTTGATAACAGGATTTGTTTTATATTGGAGTGAGAGATGTTAGGGTTGAAAAACAAATTCGCGTAATTGTGAGTGTTCTCATGGAAAAAAGTCAAAACTTGTGCAACGATAGCAGAAATTAATAAAGCTAATCTAGTGACTGAATACATTAATCTGCCGGAGATGTGAGTCTCAGAGTAATAGATAATAAATTTGCCTTATTATACATGATCATGTTATTGCTGGATTTTCAGGTTGGGGAATCTCTGTGCGTGACACATGCAAAGATATTGTTTACATTTTTAATGGTGATACATCTGCATCCCCGATTTACCAATCAATGACGGCAATTGATTTAAACACCCTATCTGTTTTTTCACTTTCCTGAATTGGATTAAATGCACAGTTGTTGATTATTGTCTACAAATTATTGAACAGAATTGAAAAATAATCACACAAGCTTTCATGAAATATTGGTCGTGTCTCAGTAGCTTGAAATGCATTGTGAGCTTATTTGTTCACAAAAATACACACACAACAAATTATTTGCATAAGGCAAATCAAAATATAAGTCCTTTAGGTTTTGACAAATAGTATAAGATAATGTGGAAACACACAATTCGTGATTATCATATAATTATCAATATATTAAATGTAATTCAGACGGTTTAACCAACCTGAAGAAATGTAGGAAGTTTTATTGTTTTCCTTTAGGGAATGAGGACCTGAAAAATAAACAAAATTGCATTACTCTGAGAACCTTACCAAATGTCAAATCCGTCTGCTAACTGGTAATCTTCATTGAATTAATTATCTGTCCCTTTTCTATGTCAGGTAACGATGCAAAAGGATATCTTCAGTGAAAGATACAAAAGGTAAACAATCAAAACGTCAAAATGATAACATAACCACGCACTACCGGCAGTGCAGAGTTACCTCCCTTTACAAAGGGAAGCAATCCGGTGGCTGGTGACCAACCACACAAACATATATTTCCAAAACGGAAGATTTATTACCAATCTAATTTCAGAGTGACATATTTTCATTTTTATTTTTAGATCTAAATTCAAAGTACGTGTTTTTCTTGGAGTTAAGTATATCTTTTTTTTTAAATTGGATTTTGATAATTTTTTAAACCATTAATTGTATGAATTGATTTATTTTAGATTTCATAACTTGTGCCCAATTCATTTCTTAAATGAATACAATATGTTTTCAATCAATCAATTCATTTTTTTTAGGTTTATAACAATATTCACCCAAATACATGCATATGATTAATGCTAAACGACTAAATTGTTGCATCTCACAACGACAATATCTATCAATGACGTCAAAGAAGTTACTCTTAGGGAATTCTCGTGGTTTTACTGTCGGGTTTATATGCTATCTTGTCGCTATTTCTTTCTTTGCCATACATAACTGTATATAACAAAGACCCCGTTTTTGGTATTCTCTACACATCACCTGATTAATAAGTAAGCATATATACCCCGAAACGGTATGAATATGTGTTCAAAATAAATAAGTTTTTTTTCTCTTACGGTCCGTTTAAGTGTTATTGACAACTTATTTATTAGCTGTTTGAGAGGCATTCTAGAGAGGGGCTTGTATTGTCTTGCATTTGAGAGGCATTTGTCTTCTTCAGTTTATTTATTGCAATAAAAATAATCTTTCGGTACATGGCACCGTTCCTCAAAACACTTACAATCGATTGTAACCAATATTAAACGAGGGGTTACAATCGATTGTAACCAATATTAAACGAGGGGTTACAATCGATTGAAACCAATATTAAACGAATGGGTTACAATCGATTGTAACCAATATTAAACGAATAGGTTACAATTGGTAGCAACTCTACACTTGCTTGTGGATGGGATGTGTATATTTCATCAAGGGATTCATAATTGTTTCTCTGTACCGAAACATAAATTTCATCATCATATAAAAGTTAGCCTACAACTTAAATTTCTTTGTCCTGTTTTATCACAAATGATGAGGTGCATCTGATAACACGTTTAAACAGCACTTTGTTAGTACTTTGGTATTGTACTCTTCACAACTTGTTCTTTTTATTTTATTTTACGAGTATGCCTACTTGATATTTATGGCACAGGGGCTTGCATTATCGAAAAAGTAACGATTAGAAAGCATATGAAGTCGACGATCCAGCTCCTCGACTTCATATGCTTTCTAATCGCTAGTTTTTCGACAATGCAAGCCCCTTTGGATAAAGGAAACACAATAAGTAATGATTTTCGTAATTATAATAATGATAATACTTTATTGCCCCGAAAGAAATTCATTTTGTATCATGGCAGAGCTAGTGTACATTAAAATAAACAGTACAAGTTACAAGTATATACATAGAACAGTCAAACTCGATTAACTTAAATGTCATTTAAAATATGAATGCTGAGAGGAATACATGAATTTTGACCTCTGTTGGTCTCAAAACGGGGGAGTAAATATCTCCTTCCAGAAGGAAGATTGACATATTCACCGTTTAAAACATGATCCTGATCATATACAATTTTCAGTGATAATTGAACATTATATAATTCATAGACAACATTCGCATTTACTAAGCGCTCATTTAATATTATCAAATTCAAAATGAGGACTTGTCATTGTCTGGTGCATATGCTACTTTTACAAGATTTTAAAGCATCAAAATCGATTCACAAATGCAAAAGATTGAAAATACTCAAATCTATTCTGTGACGTAACAGAATGGCGACGTCACAATGGCTATGACGGCTATCACGGCGGGTTATCGTGCCTTGTCGTCAAGCAACGGAGTATCTCTTCGACGTCCGCACTTCACCAATATAAAGGGCTGTAGTCAAATCCTTGGTCATTCTGCTAAAAACCATGGAAGCGAGAACTCGAACCTATGTTGCAAACATGATACGCTTCAGTCGGGCCACGGCTGAGAGGATTCGACAGAAGAAAGAGCGGCAGTTGATTCTCTACATGGCACAAAAAGACGGTAATAATTATGTTACCATAGCTCTACTATAGCTCTACCATATTTTATAGATCTAATTAACAAATGATTTAAAAAATCTAACCTAAGTGTTCTCTGATGTCAAATATATCAAACGTGTTGATTAAAGTAACAATCATCCGAAGCTTGGAAGTTGTTTTCAGGAAAACTGTGATTCCAGGAAAAAAAGGTCGCGATTATATTTTACGCATTTACAAATGTGCTTGTAAGAGAAAACAACTCAAGTTGTTAGAATAGTTTCATTTGGATGTTTGCAAAATGTCAATTTGCGGCTGTTCTACTTGATAATTCTACCCGGTAATTATATTCAAACTGTCAATATGTAAAGCCTTTGGCGTTCATCCTCAACGAATAAGCATTTCAAGAATTTCATTTATAACATTTAATGAGCATTTTAAAATGAAAATCCACTTTAGCAAACATAAGGGTGAACAACTCAAATTTACGTTCTCTGTTCTACTGTCTCAGTTGATATCGTAAGCTTCATGTAGATATATCACTCAAACATTTTTGTCGATATTGTTTACATATCGCCTGGGGCGGGGGTAAAATTGGAATGGTATATCCTCATGCCCGGAAATCTGAATGACAATGTACAGGCTGCAGAATGTAAAACTATAATCTGACAGTGACTTACATGAAAAACAAAGAGAATGAATGCGACAAGACATCGAACCATCCAACGTTATATCCAGCATTTATTCGAGTTGTGTCCGATCTGGTATCAAACAGGGACTCTCTAACTAATAGATACATGTTTATAGAGTCCCTGAATCAAGGAACGGATTTTCCGTCCCACCCCTCGTTCTCTATTCTATACCTAGCCTCTGAAAAACGTATACTTATTCTGATATCACCATTTTATCAACTATTGATGTATCATAGGCTCCTTTTCAATATTTAATAAAATGGTGATATAAATTTTGTTATGAAAACATACTTTTTTTCTTCTGAGTGTAAGACTATAGTCTACGGAGACCATATTAAGGAATTTATACGTGTTGATTTTATAATTCTTTAATCTCTTTTCAGACGTACCTAGACTGAAAGAAATGTTCACTCTGTGGGATTCCTTGCCTTACATTGATGAGGATGAGAGTCCGGATACACAAGCCATGTAAGTTTACTTTTGTGTTATGTTATATCAGTAATCTATAATATGTTTTTCTATATTTTCCTTTTTTTTCACAACCATTCTCAAAATTTTATTCCAATTGTTATAACTAACGTTCATTATCAAAAACATATATTGAGAGCATTATTGACGTAAATATTTCATTGATTTAAACTGTTACATTAATCATAAACTTCCATCTTAAACGATTTTCATTAATCTGTTATTTTATTACTTTGACAACTTCCTACAGTTTCGTTATATATTTTAAATAAATTTTCAACGACATTTTACCCCAATTTTACAACATATGCTAAGAAGTTGTTGTTTCATTTGCAGGGATGTTGAAGTTAAAGATCAACAGCAGACTCTAGTGCTACCACGTGACACAATGGGATCTGGCGATGCAAGGGTAGCAGACTGGCTGAACAAACTACCGATTCCACAGAAGAGAACCTGGCTCATTGCAAATGTAAATGTTCTTCCTACAATCACAGAGGAAATGCAGACCGCTGGGAAGGAAATGCCCAAAAAGTTGTTCTCTCCGAGGAAGCTGTTCACCAGATTGAGGCGTTCTATCAGGCGCAGCTTGAACAAACTATGAACTGTGTGATTCTTAGACATGTTACTTGATATTCATAATGTACATATGTATATATACCATTGTTGCCAAACGGATATATTATTATTATATAAAAATGTTGAATTCAGTGCACGGATTTGTTATGTATATATACCATTGTTGCCATACGGATATATTATTATTATCAATGCACGGATTTGTTATTATTGGAATTTGTGTTTAAAATAAATTTGTAAAGTAGCCGAAACGAAAAAGTAATAGCTCATTTCAAAGGAAAAATTAAACGAACCAAACCGTTTAAGAGGCCGAAATTGGTAGTCTTGGGATGAAAATGATTTAAGGACGGCCAATTTTTCGGTATAGATTCTTTTAAAGTTGTGTCATCTCTTTATTAAACACAGCATACAAACCACAGCACAACATGCACATAACTCACTATTATTGCTTTAATTTTATGTTCAGCCTTCAGTATCTTCATGTAACTGCATACGTTATTATTGTTGATCTCTTCCTGCACAGAGGTTACTCCCTTGAGATTTTCTGTTCGTAACGTTAAGATAGAACATCAAAAGGGAGTAACCTCTTTGAGAAGAGTATGGTCTTCTCTATACATTGAAACTAAAATCGAAAGTCGGTAGAAATGGTAATCTGAGAATGAACTTAGTATATATGTACGCATTATATTCACCAAGAGAACGTTGGAAAATAGTTTGTAGCTTACAACGAATGGGAGTGAAATTTTCATCGGGTGGTTGTTTACTGAATCTGGTAGAAGTTGTTTAATATTTGCTTGAATTATGTAGGTCATACGTAGGTCCATTATACAAGATGTGCATAATGCATTACTTACAGAAATATTTTCTGAACTTTATAGCTTTTATAACAAAAGTTGCTACCTGTTTAATGGCATGAGGGTTACACGAGGACATTAAAGCATCATGCCTGGTTTGGAATTAAGCCAGCAAGTAACAACATAAAACACATTAACATAAAATGGTATTCATCTTTTATATAAATATATCTTACACTACACTACACGTTTTCTCTTATTGCCCTATTATCCCTTTCTCCAATGTTTTTGTCATATACTCTTCCTTATGGAGGACTAACATATTGCATATCTAAACTTCTCACGTGTTAAAACAGTAATATATATTTATGTTGAAAAGCCTATGTTTATATATACAATTTCAATACGCCTAACGACCACTTGAAGATCAGAATGCCAACCATTTTCACAACGTAATTTTGATCTACGGCATCTTTCTTCAACAAACATAGTACTACTATTAATAGATTATTGCCCACACACAACCAAAACACTGAGTGAACCTTGGAACTGCATATTGTAACTTGTTCTACTGAAACGTATGAAGATCGTATATTATTTGAAGTTACTCCCTACAAAGCAATATGACAACATCCAGGGAAACTGTCTTTTGGAAACGTCGCTCACTTAGTCTTGATTGTCACAGAGAGAAAACAAAATGGATATGATTCTGATGTGTAGTTCCTTAGATATAATGCCGAGCATTAGGGTTTTACCTTTGCGCTCATGTTTGTATAAATTGCCTTCTGAACAAAACTTTAAGTGCACAAACATGTGAATTGTCCGGAAAATGATTTTCAGGGATTACGGTCATTCGGTGGTTAAACCACTTTAAAATAATGTCACCCCCTGCATGTCACGTCGTTATGTTTGGGAGTTGGGCAAAGAAATTTACAAATGTTTGTCTCGATCCAACAAAGATGATATGTTTTTTTTAGCTTCCTAGCATTACTAGTTCCTCGAGAGAAGTCGAAGGAAGTTCGAGTGGGGACACCTTACCATGCCAGACTATATTGGGTGGGGGCGAATACATGCTATTCTGAAAATATGAGTTTTTGGTCTGTTGGTTTCGGAGAAGTAGTCGTTTCAAGGTTGTTACCATAATGGCTGTCACTCCCACATGTAAAGGTGGTTCAGAACCGACTGTACAAACTGTGACCCCCTGTGTGCAAGGTACCTCACCACAACAAAATTTCAGCTTTGGGGGTGCATCGTTTTTTTTCAGGAACAGCCGAAAATGTCAACCCTGAAAGGACGACGGGGCTCCGTTCCATAACAGTGAGCGCTTATAATCGCTCATTGGTCGCTCAATGTAGCGCTCAAGTAGCGCTCATTCTCTCCTGAACGACCCGGTGCAAAACCTCAAAGTTCGCTCGCTTTGCTACGTAGCGCTACATTGAGCAATCGCGTTCAAGTGAGGTTTAAAAGTAATCGCTAATTGAGCGATTACTTTAAACCTCTCTTGAACACGGCCCTGATGAACTAAAATTAAAAGAAAAAAAAACAAAACAAACCAAATGATTTATAATAATCATGTTCCTTTGCATTTTTACGCCCATTGTTGTCAACGAATGAACTAATAGTGTCACGTGATATGTTGCATGCTTTGCAAATGCATACCGTGCTTGGAAATGAGGCTGGTGGTGGCTATTTCACTCAGCGTTGTGGCTTGACAGTTTGGCGAGATGCCCCTGTTTTGACGATCGTCTAATTTGGGGATTAGAAAGCCAAGTACTTTCTGGCGTCGATCGGCGAATGTGCAGGTATATTGTTATACTTCTTTAAATCTTAGTTTACCACCAATCAGAATTTTAATTGGATTCTGAGAATGATCATAGAAACATTTGCCAGAGGACAGGAAAAAGGTTGTTTTAGTTCTTTCGTCAATTCCATATACATTGATTTTCGTTTTCTTCTTGTACACATTTCATATTATCACACTTTTCTTTGCATTATAACATATCCGTAGAAATAATAATCGAATTATTACAATTCGAAGTGGATTCACCATGAGTGTTGTGGATCAATTCGTTGACGGTCTGAAATCTGTATACATGTAATATCTGATTAATATTATTGTATTCCATTTCCTTGTAACAAGTATACTTGACGTTGTCTGTTGATCTAGATCTAATTGAAGACAGAATATCATTTCATTTACATTGTGTATGAGACAAGCAGATCCTTTCATTTGAAATCTGAAACAAATTATTGTTTATTGATAGAGCATTGGGTTTATGACATTTATGACAAATACACACACTCACCAATCGTACTCAATATCTAAACAAAAACAAATGCTACTGCACTTTTATAATCACCAATATTATTTTTGTAGACACAATACAATGTGCTTCATGTTGTAAATATGTTGTATGAATATGTTTGGTACCTGGAAAAAAATAAAGTCACAAATATTTTACATAAATGTTGAAAAAATGAGTACAGAGCACCGTGTTTGCATAACACTTGATACTTGAATATATACTAGAATGGTTACACACGATTTTGCTTAAATTACCCAATCATCAATCGTGTCACACATATAGGCATAACTTTTCTTCTAGATCTGTTATATAAATATCTTTTTAGAAATGTAACAGTGATATAAACGCATATATGAAACTTCAACATTGACAAACCAACTTCTCATTTCATGGCCGATAGAAAAAAGCAGACGACAGTAGGTCACGTGGTAAGGTCATAGGTCATGCGCAGGTTCAGACGATGTTATTGTTCTCTGGTCCATTTGATGGTCTTGATGATCCTAACATACCTCTCTATCGTATTTTATTGCTAAAATTGCTTAATTACTCTTCAGAGTCAGTAAAAGTCGAAATAAGTTAAGATAAAAAGCTGAAAGTTATGCATGATAAAATAATATAATACAAAGCAGACGGTAGCCACATATTTCGAAAAAAATACTCACTAGAGCAAATTTGAGGACACATAATTATCAGACTGAAGTTTAAAAATGTAATGATACGAGATGTGGTACCTGTCCAATAATTATTGAAGGTAAACAATTTCAAACAAACCTTTGAGTCGAACACAATGAATCTTTTATGTTATTTATACCGGCGTTAGCTTTATAGTGTTCTTAATGTATTTATCAAATAACCCCTTATACTTGAATATAAATATATAATCTAATTGAAATGTACATTCAGTAAACTATCTATTAACTAAAATGCACTTTCCCAACTCTTAGTTAAAACATGACAAACTAAGCATGGTTCAATGTTTATAGATAGACAATAGTTATGTTTTTTGGTCTGGTGTTTTCAACCACGCTAGAATGCATCTTTTAGTGGATGTAGACTGTGTTGGTATACCCTATTTCCTCCCCTTTATCCTGGTACTCCTTTCCTCCCGTACTTTCGTCACGTGTTGTATTCTGGGAATGTGTCTTTTTTTCTTTCTTTTTTTTTTTTTACCAAAACAGGACTTTTTGTCCGTTTATCAAGTCAAATTATATGACAAGACAATCTTTTGTAAATTCATGTTTGTTCCTTTTTTTGGTAAACTTGTGGTTTGAAAAAAATTGATAGAAAACAATTCAATGTTCCATTGACATTGTGTGTAGTTTATGTACAATACTTATACCATACATGTTGATGACCGGTGCGCGTGACTCATCGTTACTCATCATCACGTGGTATTTACACAGGTCACCAGGTCACGATATAGCTGTACTATCCAACTGTTCATAACTTTTGGCACTTTCGGTAATGTCCCATTAGGGCGAAAGTGTGAAATTAGCTCCCCTGGAAACACTTGTAACATATCTAGATTAAGTAAGTTTTTTAAATAGAAGTTTTCAATAAAAATGATAACTTTGATGCAATAAGGCTTATACGATAAAGTCTCAAATACCTTATGATGATTATTGGTGTTTGATGACAGTTGATGACAGTTCAAATAACTTCACTCAACTTGCATGTTCATCGTCGATCACAAATATATAGGTTATCCTAGTTACTTGTTTCCAAAGAAACTCGAGGAACAGCCTTATTCATGTGCAGACATCGAAACTACACGTCCCATTTACTTGTAAAGTATTTATAAAACATATTAAACATTACCAACCCAAATTTGTATGTTTGTCTGTTGTAGATAAGCTTCCAAAATTATTCCTTGCATTGTCCGGTTTTCGATCAGATATACTTACATTTACCTTTATATCACTTTTTATCATTACTAAAGAGTGTTTCGTAAAACACCTGTCTCCCCCATCCCCCAAATTCAAACTGTTAATGTGATTTGTTCAATTTTAAAATCTTAAAATAAAAAAGTACATAATAATTGATAGTACCGTATGTTTTTATGTATGTAAAGTCTTCACCAGGAATATTATCAGATAGCCAGCAATAACCCAATAGCCACTCCGGGATGAGTGCTGTTTTAGCTCAGATTTCGGACACTTATTATTTCAATACATTTTGGTATTTGTATATTAAATTGAACTTAATTACTTTTTAAAATATATTTAAGTTAAGTTATATTTTTAAATCGAAGCATTTTGAATTTCATGTGATTGATTCGAAATGCGTGAATGGAAGTCTGGTCAATAAAGATTTCAGGAAATACTGAAATCAAAATCAAATTCTATCGCTTTTAGTTATGGGCGTACAATATAGTACGTAAATTATTTGATGAGTGCCTTGGTATTTGACTTTTAACCATTTGACCATTTAACTGCAATCCAATCAAGAACCAGGTTGGTGATATGATTAAAACAGCAACCATGGTGACATTGCAGCCATTACATTCATGGTGTATTAAAGTAAGATATGGTTCCAATAATTATTCTTTTAATGTCCTTTTATGGCGTTTTATAGTAGTGCTTATATGTGGTTGATGCTTCGGATGTTGTTTGCAATGGTGTTCATTTCATGGTGTTTGTAGTAGTGGTGGATACTTCTATTGATGCTTCTAAAGGTGTTTGTAGTAGTGGTGGATACTTCTATTGATGCTTCTAAAGGTGTTTGTAGTAGTGGTGGATACTTCTATTGATGCTTCTAAAGGTGTTTGTAGTAGTGGTGGATACTTCTATTGATGCTTCTAAAGGTGTTTGTAGTAGTGGTGGATACTTCTATTGATGCTTCTAATGGTGTTTGTAGTAGTGGTGGTTACTTCTATTGATGCTTCTAAAGGTGTTTGTAGTAGTGGTGGATTATTCTATTGGTGCTTCTAATGGTGTTTGTAGTAGTGATGGATACTTCTATTGATGCTTCTAATGGTGTTTGTAGTAGTGGTGGATACTTCTATTGATGCTTCTAAAGGTGTTTGTAGTAGTGGTGGATACTTCTATTGATGCTTCTAATGGTGTTTGTAGTAGTGGTGGTTACTTCTATTGATGCTTCTAAAGGTGTTTGTAGTAGTGGTGGATTATTCTATTGGTGCTTCTAAAGGTGTTTGTAGTAGTGGTGGATACTTCTATTGATGCTTCTAATGGTGTTTGTAGTAGTGGTGGATTATTCTATTGGTGCTTCTAATGGTGTTTGTAGTAGTGGTGGATACTTCTATTGATGCTTTTAATGGTGTTTGTAGTAGTGGTGGTTACTTCTATTGATGCTTCTAAAGGTGTTTGTAGTAGTGGTGGATACTTCTATTGATGCTTCTAAAGGTGTTTGTAGTAGTGGTGGATACTTCTATTGATGCTTCTAATGGTGTTTGTAGTAGTGGTGGATACTTCTATTGATGATTCTAATGGTGTTTGTAGTAGTGGTGGATTATTCTATTGGTGCTTCTAATGGTGTTTGTAGTAGTGGTGGATACTTCTATTGATGCTTCTAATGGTGTTTGTAGTAGTGGTGGATACTTCTATTGATGCTTCTAATGGTGTTTGTAGTAGTGGTTGATACTTCTATTGATGCTTCTAATGGTGTTTGTAGTAGTGGTGGATACTTCTATTGATGCTTCTAATGGTGTTTGTAGTAGTGGTGGATACTTCTATTGATGATTCTAATGGAGTTTGTAGTAGTGGTGGATACTTCTATTGATGCTTCTAATGGTGTTTGTAGTAGTGGTGGATACTTCTATTGATGCTTCTAATGGTGTTTGTAGTAGTGGTGGATTATTCTATTTGTGCTTCTAATGGTGTTTGTAGTAGTGGTGGATACTTCTATTGATGCTTCTAATGGTGTTTGTAGTAGTGGTGGATACTTCTATTGATGCTTCTAATGGAGTTTGTAGTAGTGGTGGATACTTCTATTGATGCTTCTAATGGTGTTTCTTTCCGAGTGTTTCTAGCAGTATATGGTTGATGCTTATAATGATGCTTATTCTGGTGCTTCCAATGGTGTTCCCATCGTTGTGTCTGTGGTAGTATTTGGCGGAAACTTCTAATGAAGGTTTTAATGAATCATCTAATGGTATTCCCATCGTTGTGTTTGTGGTAGTATATGGTGGAAACTTCTAATGAAGGTTTTAATGAATCATTTAATGGTATTCCCATCGTTGTGTTTGTGGTAGTATATGATGGAAACTTCTAATGAAGGTTTTAATGAATCATCTAATGGTATTCCCATCGTTGTGTCTGTGGTAGTATATGGTGGAAACTTCTAATGAAGGTTTTAATGAATCATCTAATGGTATTCCCATCGTTGTGTTTGTGGTAGTATATGGTGGAAACTTCTAATGAATGTTTTAATGAATCATTTAATGGTATTCCCATCGTTGTGTTTGTGGTAGTATATGGTGGAAACTTCTAATGAAGGTTTTAATGAATCATCTAATGGTATTCCCATCGTTGTGTCTGTGGTAGTATATGGTGGAAACTTCTAATGAAGGTTTTAATGAATCATCTAATGGTATTCCCATCGTTGTGTCTGTGGTAGTATATGGTGGAAACTTCTAATGAAGGTTTTAATGAATCATCTAATGGTATTCCCATCGTTGTGTCTGTGGTAGTATATGGTGGAAACTTCTAATGAAGGTTTTAATGAATCATCTAATGGTATTCCCATCGTTGTGTCTGTGGTAGTATATGGTGGAAACTTCTAATGAAGGTTTTAATGAATCATCTAATGGTATTCCCATCGTTGTGTCTGTGGTAGTATATGGTGGAAACTTCTAATGAAGGTTTTAATGAATCATCTAATGGTGTTCCCATCGTTGTGTCTGTGGTAGTATATGGTGGAAACTTCTAATGAAGGTTTTAATGAATCATCTAATGGTGTTCCCATCGTTGTGTCTGTGGTAGTATTTGGCGGAAACTTCTAATGAAGGTTTTAATGAATCATCTAATGGTATTCCCATCGTTGTGTTTGTGGTAGTATATGGTGGAAACTTCTAATGAAGGTTTTAATGAATCATCTAATGGTATTCCCATCGTTGTGTTTGTGGTAGTATATGGTGGAAACTTCTAATGAAGGTTTTAATGAATCATCTAATGGTATTCCAATCGTTGTGTCTGTGGTAGTATATGGTGGAAACTTCTAATGAAGGTTTTAATGAATCATCTAATGGTATTCCCATCGTTGTGTCTGTGGTAGTATATGGTGGAAACTTCTAATGAAGGTTTTAATGAATCATCTAATGGTATTCCCATCGTTGTGTCTGTGGTAGTATATGGTGGAAACTTCTAATGAAGGTTTTAAAGAATCATCTAATGGTATTCCCATCGTTGTGTTTGTGGTAGTATATGGTGGAAACTTCTAATGAAGGTTTTAATGAATCATTTAATGGTATTCCCATCGTTGTGTCTGTGGTAGTATATGGTGGAAACTTCTAATGAAGGTTTTAAAGAATCATCTAATGGTATTCCCATCGTTGTGTTTGTGGTAGTATATGGTGGAAACTTCTAATGATGCTTCTAAGTTATATGTATCCTTCTAATGATGTATTTTCAAGGTTCTTACAGTAGTATATGCTGGATGCTTTTATTGATGTTCCTTTCGTGGTTTTTACTACTAGATCCTCTCTACCTCTTAATTTGTGTTTACATTGTTTCCATTCGGACATTGTGTCTCTCTTGTTATTTCCAATATAGGTCATATATTATGTAAATGATGTTAAGCAAGACACTTGTTATAGCTTTACCTTATTTGCCCTAACATGCGTCTGGACTTTTACTTTCAGTCACTTCTATACACCTACGTCTTTTAGACTTATTGACCTCTTAGTCATGAAACCCTAAGACATAATCCTTAACCTTCACTTGCAAGACACGCAGTAAGGTTTGGGTGCAATGCTACACTGAATTTCAGAGTAGTACCACCCATGGTTCGCTAGTTCCAGCCGATGCCCGCAGTTTTCACAGCAAAGCATAGCCACATGGCGTTGCGGGCTTTCTCCCTGCCATAATACTAGCAGCCGTGATATTAGTGAAATACTCTTGAAAGCGGCGTTAAACCCCAACTCACCTCTCACCTCTCACCTCACTTGCAAGATTTAAAACTATTTGACCAATGATTAAAATAACAAATGCACACGAAGTTACTTAAAATTAACAAGATGCTAGCGATGAATGAAGTATGCTTAGCTAAGGTTTCATTAACCCGGACCAGCTTATGTTTATGTCAAACGGCTGTCGCTATACATAAATGCATCCCCTGATAATTTCAACAACCATTATTTTGCAGAATGTCCCGCCTGACTGTCCAGACAGTGGTATTGGCATGGACCAGCACGGCAGTACTGTGCCAACTGGAATGGTTTCGACTCCACAACGGTATCCACCTGCCCCGCCCCACCCCCAGGCGTGATATGGCTATGGGGTATGACAGTACGAGGAACCAAGTCGTGATCTTCGGGGGGAGACCCGGACCCCTCCACGACACATGGATATACAGCCTCTCTAACAGTAAATTCTTAAAATCAAACTTACATGCATTTATTTGCATTGTCATTTCTGAAGGCATGGTGTATTTAAGAACAGAGAGTTATAGCTGTTATGCACCCTGTTCCTTCAAGGTATTTGTATCAACAAGGCTGATTCCATCACCTAAGGGGGCGGGATAGCGCAGTGGTTAGCGCGTTCGGCTTCAGATCAAGAGATCCGGAGTTCGAATCCCGCCAGGGGCAAGGCAACTTTATCTGCAGTAGAGAACTGTTCTACATGCAGTAAGGTTTGGGTGCAATGCTACACAGAATTTCAGCGAAGTACCACCCATGGTTCGCTGGTTCCAGCCGGTGCTCGCATGTTTCACCGTAGTGCATAGCCACATGGCGTTGCGGGCTTTCTCCCTGCCATAATACTAACTAGCAGCCGCGATATAAGTGAAATAATCTTGAAAGCGGCGTTAAACCCAAACTTAACTCACCTCACCTCCTTCAAGGTATTTGGCTAATTCCATCACCTGATTGTTTACTCAATTTTCGCCTCGAAACTTTACCGGATAGTTATTCACTTGTACAACCATCTTCACACGACGTATGCGGTATCTGATTGTAAATGATGTCATGGTCTGTCTATATTTACTAGACCCTAGCTGAGAAGACAATGGGGTTTAAGGAGTCTGGTGAATACAAATATCCTGATGGAGCTGGATGTTGTTGTGTGGCAAATGTATTCTGGTCTTTTCTTCGAATTTGTCAAAAATGACAACCAGCTTGACTAATGGTTATATGGTTGCGATACTTCACAAACGGCGTTAAACAACAACTCACCCATTCAGCATATAATTAAGAAAATTGTAAATCAAATCTGTTGTTCATCTAAACCATCTACTTCATCACATCTACAAGGTTCTTGGCGAGATGTGGAAACCGTTCTTCATCCGCCGGCGCGGCACAGTTCCGTCAGTGGTCTGTCAGGGGACGTATTTTATGTCAGCACAGGTGAAGGTAGAGATAAGCAGTTCTACGACGACATCTGGAGCCTCGATCTCA
Organism: Gibbula magus; assembly: GCA_936450465.1. NCBI lineage: Eukaryota > Metazoa > Mollusca > Gastropoda > Trochida > Trochidae > Gibbula > Gibbula magus. The sequence goes on from OW388304.1 coordinate 24,069,774, forward strand.
TGTAAGTTATCGATATATTTTCGATATAGAGATTATTACCCAAGGAAATGTGTCATATGACATTTACGAAACGAGTGTGAATTATTGTATTACCCGAGCGAGAGCGACGGTTATACACAAATGTGCACGAGTTTCGTAAAAGCCATGTGACACACTTTCGAGTGTAATAATTTCTTTATTACCCATTTTATTCCATTTGATTCGCGTAAAATTAGCCAGGAAACGACCCACTTCTCTTGCGACGGCAAGGTACAGTGACGTCACGAACAATCGTTTTATGAAGAAATTATTACACTCGAAAGTGTGTCATATGACCTTTACGAAACTCGTGCACATTTATGTATAACCCTCGCTCTCGCTCGGGAAATACAAAAATTCACACTCGTTCGTAAAAGTCATATGACACACTTCCTCGGGTAATAGTCTCTATATATCGAATAAGCCATCTGTTTGAAAACGTAGCTGCAATCTTGTACACAACGTATAAGTTCATGAGCACGCTTACCGACAAATCTATCGCCTATATATGTTGTGTATAAGCATTAAGATCAACCAGTGAAGCTGGCTCGCTATATGGCATGAACATTGACCTGTCAAATTTCGAAATTTCATTTCAATCAGACTCGAATAAAATTTGTTTTTATACTAGATGCAATATAGGACACTTGGTGATATATTTTGAGACAGTACGTTTCTGAAAGACCGCGTAGCTTATAAGACAATAACAAAAGAGTTATTTATTTCAGCGATACACTCTCGTTCTGAATATTGAAAATATAGTTCCCTTTTAGTTTAATATTCTTCATGGTCATTCATCGGTAACTTAAGATGTCTGTGAGAAAGGTGATTGCAACTGTTATCCAATCAAAGGGTAAACAATTGCGTTATATGTAAACACATGAAACAGATAAGAAAAATTCGCATGCGAAATGAAGTATGTCGGTAAATATTCCATATCACGGATCAAGGTTTACTGATGAGTGATATCAACGAAGCGTTCTACAATAACCCAAAATCTGCTGGGCAAATAAGGGGACCCCCATAAACTGTTCTTCCTCTGTGATGATTCTTTGTGCATCGATGGTCAGTTTAGTATGAGGTGTAGATGTTTCTGGTACAACTAATTTATCTACCACGATTTTTTAGTCAGATAAATCTGTTACTTCTTCTATTTAAACAAATATTTTGTTTTAATTCTGTTTTAATGTTCACCTGTCATACACTTTTGATTTGCACAGAAATGAAGAATGGACAAGTTTACCAGCTCAAAATAGGCCTTATTATGTAAGGTATGTATAACCATTTTAAAATACAATAATTTTGACCTTGTATCCAATGTAATTCATCTATTAAATATTCTATATATACGAAAGATAAATCGTTTCAATATAACGTTCTAGCACCAACTCTAAGTAATCATACACTTTCCGTAACCTTGACGTAATCGTACCGACTACAACGATTAAAGATTTCGAGAATAGTGGTGTGTGATAGTGCTAAGTTATCCATATACACATATATAAATATATATTTATATTTCACTATATGAGCCGAATTGGCATCACCCAGCGCTATGATAGAATACCATTTAGTCTCAGAAATACTTTGTTCTTACCAACGCTTTTTACAAACAATTCAAATAGTTATACAAAAATGGATTCATTGAAGAATATAGGTATAGCAAAGTAAATGTTCAGGCCAAATCAATGAATATTCCAATGTTGTCACGTGGAAACAACCCACTTATACACTGATATGTAATGTAAGCCCAAGCCAATGGACGACCCTGTCGATGTCGGCGTTTAGACCGGCGGTGAGATACAGTGCGGGGGGCGGTATGTTCCCCGGGGGTAGGAGACTGTTCGTGTCACAGGGCTTCTCCTCGGCTAGACACTTCGACACGTTCTCCTACGATGTACAGGCGCTCGGCTGGCAGAGAGGTAAGTGCGAGGTCATAGATCTTTTCCATAACTTTAACAGTTGTCGTGGTCCCCGTTATCGGTTATATCACATGGTCATGTCCCACTGGCTAAAGCGTTTGGGAGTTGGTCGTTGTAACCCGAAGTACCATACATTAACACTGACATACGACTTACTAAACTCTTTTGGAGTTTTTAAATTCCAGGTCCAAGGATATACCACAATAGGCAATAGTCTGGTCTGCAGCCGAGCAAAAACAGAAACGTTTCTACACCGTTTCTGGAACGTCTCTCTAAAGTCACAAAAACGTTGGTTTGTGGAGTTTTTTTCGCTTTAAAACTTTCATGAAACCCTTTGAAAACTTTCGACTTTCGACAGAATTCCTATCTATTCCTTGTTTGCCTAACCAATCATGTTAATTGATCGTCAAGAAAGTCCATGAGCTTAGCTGTTTTGTTTATCTCCCACCGCGCGTTATTCAGCTGCGTCCGTCCGTACACAATTGAATAACTGCGTACTCTTCGCTGGATTCTTTTCATATTTTGCATATGGGTTCACCAAGAGGAGAGTAATGTTCCTATGTTGTTTTGTGACCTTGACCTTCATTTCAAGGTCACAGTGAGACTTTGTCTCTTTAACCTTGTCAGTGGGATATCTCAAGAACCGTTGACTGGATTCTCTTCATATCTTACACATAGCTTCTCCAAGGGAAGACAAAGGGCTGATTATATTTTGGTGACCTTGACAAAGTCCACACGGTAACCTCAAGTCTTTCGAAATGTTAAGCTTGACCGCGGGATATCACAAGAACTGTTCATTGGATTCTCATCATTATCTTACACCAAAGGTTCTTTTAGGGACGATTCAGGGCCCAGTCGTTTACCCGTTCATCTATCGGTGGCATTTTTCTACACTACTCTCATGACATGTTTGGGTATTTCCTATTGCAGAATACTGTTCAGACTGCAACCCGTACGACCCCCGGTACCCCCACGCCCGCTGTCACCAGGCCAGTACCCTCATCAGCGACCACGAGCTCGTCGTGTACGGGGGTTGTCTCACGTACGTATGACAAGCCTATACCATTAGAATTGTAATTTGAGGCGTGTCGTAGCTCTGTGGTTAATTGTTGCCCTACAGTGCTCAAATGAATCGTGAGGAAACACGTATAGGAAACAGGTCCATGAAACTTCAGACTGTAATGAGTATTGCAATCTGTTAATGTGAATAAATGTCATCTCGCGTATTTCGTCAGGTGTAGCCTCGGTTCATATTGATTTTACAACCTCTTCTAATTGACCTGGTTTTGATTCCGTTCATATTATCATTCTTTTTTGCAAAAGTGAACGTGTCTTTGACTTAGATGTTTAATATAATATGTATAATATATATAATATATATAATATATATAATATAATATATATATCGACAGTCCTTCCCGAATCTTTATTATTCTTAATGTTGATTTTATATATTTACTCTTTTATTATATATTTGACTTACTCTTGGATGTAATATATATTTGCCCAACTCTTGTAGTATCTATTTGTAAATACTTGTACTTTTGTATTATCTATTTTTGCTTACAGAGGAGGTGGTAGCGGAGGGCCGTGCCCAGCCAGCGACTCCTGGGTGTTCGACAGTATGGAGAAGACATGGCGCCAGCTGGAATCCTGCACCACGCCAAGGTCTCATTTTCTCATTTTGCGATATTTCACTTCCTGGTTCAGCCGATGCTCGCAGGTTTCACCTCAATTCAAAGCCACATGGCGTTGCGGGCTTTCTCCCTGCCATAATACTAGCAGCCGCGATATAAGTGAAATAATATTGAAAGCGGTGTTAAACCCCAACTCACTTCACTTCACTTTCACTTCCTGAATTTCAAATGCGCCTCATATCTTATATTAAACATCGCACCTCAGAACATTTTAATTTCTCGACTTTGTCGTCAGATCTTTTACAATGTGTATTTACCTTACAGAATGCACGCCCGAATGGCCCCTCTGCCAAGCAGCGGTGGGCGACGTCGTGTTCTCCTGTATGGGGGGATGGAGAACACAGACCAAGTCCTGCATGTATGTATATCTGTCTGACCGGTGCTCGCGGTAGGGCAGCACACGCTTACAGTGTTCACGGGAACCCAGTGTTTCTGCTGTAAGAAAGGCATTGATTCCGCCCTAAGTTTTTTTTATCTAAATTTCAATGTCCATTTTGTTATGACATTTACACATACGCTGTTGGAGAGATATTGTAAGTGTCATCGCTAATGGCTGAAATATTACCCAAGCGGCGCTAAACAATGTCTCACTCACTCATCGCACTTATTTACTATTACTGAGAATAGCCATAGAATAAATTTGCTATCCTGTTAGAAGAGTTCATTATTTTCTCAGAGTGACTATATTTGAGAATACAGGCCCAAAAGCAATACAGTAAGTCATCATTGTGAAAAATTAAATCAAAGTGAAATTAAATCAATACAAGGTTGGTGACCATACTATGAAAGTACAAACTGTTTACACAGCTAGTGCATATGCTATTGTCATTGTGAAAATCAAAGTGAAATTAAGTCATTTGTTCTCTAGTTATTTTGACTTTACTATCTTGTTGGAAGAGTTCATTATTTTTCTTAAAGGATCAGGATGCGAGTGTGATGTGCACTCATCCATAAATTTGTTTCGATAGTGGTGTAGGCAATATGGGGTGTAGGCGATACGAGGACAGGCCATGCAACAGTGTTACTTGAGGTGCGATCAACAGGCCTGTATTATATGCAGTTCGTTGGAGTTGAGAGCTATATTTTTTTTATCGTAGAATATTTAATTCCGATTCAGTTTGTTAATTTAGGTTTCAACTTATCCAAGAACCGTTTGAAGGAAAATAAGAATAACAGAAAGTCATATATATAGTTTGATGTTAGTTCAAATGATCAAATATAGCGAAGAACCTTGTATTTCGATTGTTGTACTAATGAATGTATTAGAATATACGCTATCTGTAAAACAGGTGCGTCGGACAGACAAGGACACTGTTGCTGTGCTCGACCCAGACAGTGGAAAGTGGACACAGAAGAAAACCAAAGCAGATGTAAGTGAAGCTATATTACTGCCAACTTCCAAACGCAAGGAATAACTCTTGCCAGTCTACATTACTGGCTGATTTAACCCTTGCGGTATTTCCCTCGCTTTGTTGTATCAAGACAGTGAATAGCTGCACCAGAAATGAATAGCGGGCCTTGATTTCTAAACACAGATTTCTTAAGGAAATACCGCAAGGCCTAAATCAGCCAGTAATCGAGACTGGCAAGAGTTATGCCTTGCATTGGGAAGTTGTATTACTGCATGAGCTCAGACGTTCAGAAGCTTAAACTTCGACTCGCAAGGAACAGGTAACAAATATTGCAGGGGATAATACTATCTGCAAAACATATATTGACTCATTGTTCTTAAACGGGATGGCTTAATCGAAGTATTTGCTTGTTTATATTTATACATGAAGTGAAATGAGAAGAGATAAGAAAAGATGTATTTGTACCCATTTTTTTAAAATGTGCTAATAAAACATATATTGGTATGATATCCACAAAGTTACTTATAATTTATCGTTCGGCTTCGGATCAAGAGGTCCGGGGTTCGAATCCCGCCAGGGGCACGACAACTTTGTCTGCAGTAGAGAACTGTAAGGTTTGGGTACAATGCTACACTGAATGTCAGCGTAGTACCTCCCATGGTTCGCTAGTTCCAGCTGTTGCTCGCAGGTTTCACCGCAATACATAGCCACATTGCGTTGCGGCCTTTCTCCCTGCCATAATACTAGCAGCCGCGATATAAGTGAAATAATCCTGAAAGCGGCGTTAAATCCCAACTCACCTCACCTCACTGCCCCTCGAACTTCGTTTTCATAAAAAATGTCCCGATAAGCTCTCTCTCAAGTTGGACCCCCGTGTTTCAGGATAGTGCTGCATCAACCCCTGGCTGGCGCGCCTCATCTGGTCTAGTTACTGGTAAAGATGGAGTGCTCATGTTCGGGGGTGTAGATGTGACAAGGTAAGTGTCTTAGACTTTCGTTTATATACATTTGACAGGAGAAATTGGTTTCATGTACAGTGTAATTACAACTAAACTAAAATATTTCATTTTCATTGTCATTTTCTGTTCAAAACGTTCTCTTCATGAATATGAGGAACTGATTGAAAAGATTGCAGTGTCTTCTTGAACAACACATTTTTGAAAACTCATGTAAAACCGAAATAGTTGTTATCTTCAGTATATTCAAAATAAGTCATGTTATTGCTATCTTCTTAAAATGATTGTGAGATTTTGTTGAATGGACATTTATTACTGGAATACATAAGAAAAGCAAAGTTCACGATAGGAACTTATTTATGAACCAGTCACGACTATTCCATCAGGTGGAGTATATGCAATCCCCACAAATCACCCGATGAAGTAAGCATATATTTCGAAACGCAGTGTTTGTTCACATTAAAGAAGTTATACAAAATCGTGCTTTCTTAATAAAATAATATAAGATTTGGAGAAGTGACTTTGATATTAATTAAACATAAGTGTTGTAGGACTATATTTACAATGTCAATGTTACGGTCAATGTTACGGTCAATGTTACGGGAGGAAATACTTGAGTAACCTCTGTGGGGAGTAATTGTCTGGTCTTGAACTTTCATTTTGCCATAAACTTCAAAGAGTGAATTCCACCTTTCTTTTCCCTGTCTTGGCTGCTACTTGAGGAGTTTATACCATGTACAATCTTGACCTGACCAGGAACTCCCTGCACAACGACCTCTGGTTGCTGCGAGGTGACGCTAGAGATGCTGATACGGCCCCCGCGGTGTCCTGTACCAGTAACTTCCTCAACATGATCATGGTGCACGGTATCTTGATGGTCATTGGCTGGGCCGTCTTTCTACAATGGGGGGCGTACATCGCTCGCTATATGAAATATAAAGGAGCGCTCTGGTTCTATGTCCACGTTTCATTTCAAGTAAGTTTGTCTGATTTCAAATGTGTTCTTTCTTTACGTGCTAATATCATTTAGATGGGACTTTTGCAGTTGAGTTGTTGATCTCTTACCGGGTCTGCCATTTGACGTTTCATTCCTATTTTTTTGGATAACGAAATATATTCACGATTCGTCATTCTCATGCCCTTTCACGAAGAAATCAAGATTTGTTCTTGACTGACATACATCACTTCTCGAAAATTTAAATAAATATGAACATATCATGAACGTTAAAATGGCTGAGTTATTTAAAGTTACATGGCTCATGTGGCTCCAATAGACATAACGTTGGAGAACAAACAGGATTATGTCTTTGGTTTTCTACCCTACACAAAACACGTTTTCATAACTTTTAAATTCAGCTTCCAATTCCAGATATTCGGACTCTGCTGTGCTATTGCTGGTCTGGTATTCGGCATTTTGTCAGTTCAGTTAGATCACTTCAAGTTTACCCACGCCATTATTGGTTTAATTGCCATAGTACTGGCGGCGCTCCAGCCAATCAACGCTCTTGTGTAAGTACATATGTTTGCACTAGATATTCAAGGCTCGTTTAGGGCTAAGGTGCTCGTAGGTCAATGTCAATGTATGTTACTTACGCCTCCCTGATCCTGGATTTTTAACCCAGTTTTAACGTTATGATCGTAAGACACCATGGCACTTAACGACTGTTTTTCAAAAGAACTAATCAAAATCCGAAGATCCAGGCCTTGCATTTTACATTTACCTTCCTAAATCAAAGATCATCTTTATTAACTTGTCGTGAGTCAGTGTCATAGTTTGATATTATCGGTGATCGCATGTTGACGTAACTACAATGTGATCGATACATGTGTTTATTTGCAACAATATCCCATTTCTTCTGTTCCTTTTGACAGATAGACATATCTAGACATATCGTAATAACGTAAAATTTCTTTTTTAATGTATTCCAACTTAGGTTTAAAACTATTTACGCTGCATCTATATATATACTGTTTGACTAGAAGAATGCTTGCATTTACAGGATTATTGTTCTTTCCTTTCATTTCTAAAATAATAATTTTATTTGTAAGTTCCAATTTCAGTTGTACTGAATTTAAATGGTATTGGATGGTAATACACGAGAGTAGAATCCTCAGATGGCTGGATTTCAGATATACATCTAAAACGGATCTTGTGTATAGTTATTGCTCTAGATATCACGGTTAATACAAAATATCCAGTCGTTTTGGAAAGAAAAACAAGTTACCACATGCATGTGTAATAATATTTTATTTTGTTTACACATAATAAACAACAATTCAATTTCAGTCGCCCCCCGAAGATTCCCATGGACAGTGACCTCAAAAGCCACCGTCGACGTTTCTGGGAGTGCGTACATCATTTCGGAGGTCGTATCGCCATCTTTCTGGCCTTTATCAACATATCCCTTGGTGTCTTCCTGGCGGTGGCTCGACAGCTTATCTGGGCGCTCTGGTTCGCTTACTTTGGTCTCGTGGTCGGGGTTTACTTCCTCACAGAAGCGTGCCGGTCCTTGAAAGGGAGGAAGCGGTTCGAACCTATTGCAGAAGGGATTGACTTTCATCCTGCTGATAGAAACCGATACGTGCTGTCAGAACCCCACAAGGAACCTCCGGCTGATTACATTAGTGCTGAGAATATTGGGCTTTGAGAATGAACAGTTTAATCGTGTTTGACTAAAAAAAACGGGGGCTACTCAAGTCATATGTACCTACATAACGTTGGTATACTACAACAGTTTTAGAATATCATGACCACCTGGACTCCGTTAGATGGTTTTGATTTGCTGAACATGCAGTTAGTATGTTTACGCTTTTATTCCTCCGAAACTTGAGTACATGCAACTGTACATGTGTTAAAGTGTTTTGGAGTGTATTCCTTTTTCAATTGTTTAGAGCCAGAACTTACTTACCGGACACAATGAAATTTTTTACTTAAATGTTAGATAGGGAAATACGACTTGAGAAACCCATAAAAATATGATTTTATATTTTTGGAGAAGTATTTTTGTATAGAAGAACTGCACAAGTACAACACCAATACCGTTGCGATGCAGTTGAGGGAGATTTTGTTATTTGGAGGAGCAATTCAATAACATGGAAACAAGTGCTATTTCTAAGAATATTTGTTGGGCTTCATATTGAAGAATGTAAGATGTATGTACATGTGTTTACATGACATAGGGGACAATTTCATTGATATGAAATTAAAACGAAGATGGTATATTGGTGAAATGTTTGTTATTTAGAGAAATGTCTTAATTTATAATGAATCATAGGAATCGCTTTATAGATATCGAAACATTACCTTTCATAAACAACTATGGAATACAATTTTATATTTTTGAAAAAGTTTGAAATTATAGAATCAAAGGCGAATTTTATAAATACTCAAAGGTAAATCTGTAAGATAAAAAAAGTCTTTTAAATTTGCAGTATATGGAATCGTTTCCTGTAGTTTTAGAACAACATGAGCACAATTGATGAATATAATACGTTGTCGGGGAAAATTAGAAATTCATATAGATATAAAATATTTAGATGATGAAACTTGTCTTTACGATACAATTTTTGAATGTTTTGACATTTAGATAAACATTTTGCATTATGGATACTAGGAATATATAATGAAAATATTGTATTTGATGGTTCTTATTATGACATACTAAAGTGTTTAATGTATAATTATAATATTAAAAGTTTCCAATTTGCTTAATCTTTGAACCGCACGTTCTTTTACGAACTTGTATATATTGCGCTTGGATATATCTGAGACATCAATTCCATACATTTTGATGTCATTTGATATACATATATGAATCTATTTCTGACAATTAGAGAAATTATATCAGACTAGATAACTAAGACCAAGCTGTGAGAATGAGATATATTACATTTTGTAAGTTCACATTTTCCAACACAATTCCTGACGGCTCTACAGCTAGTCTCAAAAGCACAACTGCTTGGGGACAATTGAAACTTAGTAAATGAATGTTCTTGTTGGAATGCTTGTTATATGCTTACAATTGATTCAGTCTGATAAAAATCCGAGGATTAAAATCTAAAAAATAGTGCATATAGCGGGATACGGCCCATCTATATTCCTCCGGTAAATGCACTAATTTGCAACTTATTCCTCGGAATAGGGTCGATTAAAGAAGGCAGACGATCTTTGGACGGCCTGAAAGTTTTGTGCTGGAAACATTACATTTGTAATAATTCTTAGTTGCTTCATCTGACGATGTGTTTACACCAGTGTACAAGACAATATCTGAAGATTGAATGTTACAATGAAGAAACATTTCACATAATGCAGATTTAGATGCAACTTCCGACTGTGTTAGCGTTCGGAACATTGGTCGAGAGTTTAGAAATATTTTGCAAGTAAAACAATGAACAATTCACTTTTTCAGAAAATTTCTGCCTTATATATATATATATATATATATATACTTGATTATCACAATATGTTGTTCGTATTCACAATCGGTAAATGCTATTCTTATTTGGAGATTCCCCCCCCCCCCCCCCCCCAATAAAACATGCTCTTGCATGATTAAATAAGAAACATTGAAGTGATTCTCCGCATATTAAAAGAACTGTAGCACGCTGTTCTTACTGAAATAAAGTGATCTCACGAAAAGAAATGTCACCAATGATTAAATAATACTCCCCAATTAATAAAAAGACTCTAAAAACGAATGTACATGATAAAGAAATGGGAGTCCATTTCCCTTCCAGCGACCATATAAAGTGTTCACATTAAAATGGCCGTTCGAAGGTAGTTCATTTGACCTGACTGATGTAGCGATACGTACACACTCAGAGTAGAGTTTTAAATATGATACAATGATGCAATGGTCGACCATTTTCCTCTAGGAATCCTCAAAATCGCATAAGACCTACAAAAATACCACTCACGCTGAAGAGTACGACGAAATCGTCCCACCGTTTTCTACCATTACAGACAACCGTTTTCTATGGATACGGCTTATTGAATCGTGTAATAAGATGTTTTAACATTGAGCATTTTATAGTTTGAGAAAGTTGGTCTCTAAAAACATCTGATAGTCACTTGTTAATGTTGAGAATTTGGTTCTGTGCACACTGGTTCTCCTGGCGAAAAGAAGTCTATTTTTGCTTTTCTGGTCTAGCGCAGCGTCATACAGTACCTGGACTTCATAGTTCGCTCTGACAAGTTAGCACATACAAGTTAACGAAATGCAGCAAGGCTGGAATTAGCCAGTGATGGAGACTGGCGCGAGTTAGGACTTGCGAGGAAAGTTGAGACATGTTGGAAATTAAAATTCGAGGTAACAACCATGTTTATGTTATTAATGTATGTTAAAAATAGTCCGTTTGAACATAGTTCAAATGACGTTATTAGTATTAATAGAATGAATTCGTGTATTGCAGAAAAAATACGTATGTATATGTAGTAGTTGTCGGAGAACGCGTCAATTGCCTATGACGTATTCTTCAACAATGCAAAACGTTTTCTTCGCGCCTCCGTCTTTCAATGTAGATGTTTCATGTTTCACGATCATGTCTCACTGTGGGATAGTAATTACATTAACTTGATGTTGTAACAGAACCCTTGAAACATAACTAAAACAACTTGCTTTCTAGAAATATGCAGAAAGGAATTACTTTTCAATGTTGTTGAAGGATCAAGTTATATATGCAGCTGTTCTCTGTCACCCAAAAATGGCTGAACGAAACTGTTCCAGCAAGGCCAAGGTCGTTTGGGTCAAAGGTCATTACAACGGAAACTTTAAAAAAAAAATTTAAAACCACGTTTAGCGAAGAAACTTTCAGTAAAAAATGGTAATTTTAAAAACGTTTTAAAACTTTTTTAGGACAACATTTTCTAAAAGCAGGAGGGCGAGGAGGGGAACTTACTGCTAGAGTAAGTGAACAGGTGCTTGAACGTTTTCAGGTAAGTAAAACAGACCCGGACCTGCATCAAACTATTATGTTTCACTTTTTGCATATTTGGGTACAATGTTTTTATGGGGACGGATTCTAGGTATCCATTTTCTCTCCAATATTGTCAACATAATGATGGTAGTTTCCTTAAAACAACTAAATACAATATACCCCCTTACATACATTTATACAGAAAAAAAGAACACATACAATAAAAAAAACATTAGACCACAAGAAAAATAATACTAGACAAGTGGTCTGAGTAATAGTTCTATTAAAAAAATAAGATAAGGAATTAAATTTATTTAAGACTTTACTTCTAATTAATTAATTAAAAATAGATCAATTGTAACTTTTCAGCAACAATTATTCACAGTAGTAATATACAATGTAACTATGTTGGAACATGATGACAAAACAATTTAGTTCAACTTTCAAGACTAGCTTTGATCTGAGGAAACGTCACACACACACACAAACTCTTGTCATGCGTTTATCATTCTCTCATCACAGGTTATAATCGAGGCAATTTTTCCCACATATCCTCTGTTCTAATAGGAGAATTATATTGTGCAGGCAGGAGGGAATCTGACGTTTAACGTTGATTTTAAACTGGGCATTTTGTCTGTTTCCGTAGGTTCCGCTAATGTTCCTTGACCTAATTCTTACACGACAAAAATCAGTCCGAAGTGTTAGAAGGGTTCTGATTGGATATAACTAAGGATGATATCAATGTTGCAAATTTCACCGCTAGAGGATTTTGCAACAACCGAGAAAAATGGCTAATTGTAACATAGGTTATGTGTGGGAAATGACTCTAGTTACATCTGTGGGAAGAGAATGTGATTTTAGTCGAAGGAGAAATTTTTATTTAAGTTATTTTGTCCATGACCTTGTCATATATTCCAAATGTATTTATGGTTGACATTTGAGGCGCTCTCATTATACAATAAATTACAAGATTGAACGATGTTGTTTCAAGTAGTATCATTAACAACGTAAACTCCATAGAAAAGTCACAAATCTTAACATCTTAATTCTAAAACTGTAATTGTAATCTTAAGTTATTAGCATTCATCTTAGATTAAGGATCACGTACACTTTTCTCACAAGTCAATACATAGACTTTTTGTCCTAAATCCTGAGACTGTTTTCGACTAAGAGGCAGACAGGTCTACCTAGAAAGTTCATGTATTCGTTTAACCCAAAGAGTATTATGCAAATGGTGAACTTCCAACATTATCATTTTCGACGTCCATCAATCATTTTATTAGTGAATTTCTGGATTTATAAACATTTTCATGAGAATTGCTATATTAATTATCTTAGTCTTAGCTAAGATTTGAATGAGACAGTTTCGTGAACCAGTCTTAACATGGTCATAACATTTGAGAACTTTTCATCATCCTGGAGACAAATATTAATTAAATTGGAGTTCTTAAAAACTGGCACATACCATATTTTGTGTAAGGTGTAGGTAACGATTATTAGTTTTCATGCTTACGAGGTTCCCTTGTGTCATTGTCAGACAGTGAATCGCATCTTTTGTATTCATTTTGTACTTTTCTGTGCTTTCAATTTCCATTTAGAGAATAAATCAAGTTTAATGTTTGACACCTCGCATAATACCACCATAAAAAGCAGGCTCTAAAGTCTTGGTCGTGCACCAGCTGTGTAGATTCATATGAAAGAATTCCGGACATTGATCCCCGAGGAAACACGTTGTAAAACATCGCCTCTGGTTACAGAGCGATATGTCCCCTCTCGTCCATCATATATAATCCTTTACAAGATTTTCCGAACCTGGGTTCCGTTCAATAACAGCGAGCGCTTAAATTGCTCATTGATCGTTTAATGTAGCGCTCAAGTAGCGCTCACTCTCTCTTGAACGATACAGTGCAAATTCCTCGTAGCGCTACATTGAGCAATCGCGTTCAAGAGAGGTTTAATGTAGCGCTCAATGATCGATTATAAGCGCTCGCTGTTATGGATGTTATGGAACAGATCCCAGGGCCGTGTTCAAGAGAGGTTTCAAAGTAATCGCTCAATTAGCGTTTCTTTTAAACCTCTCTTGAACGCGATTGCTCAATGTAGCGCTACGTAGCAAGGCGAGCAAACTTCGAGGAATTTGCACTGTGTCGTTCAAGAGGGAAGAAGCGCTCATTGAGCGCTACATTGAGCTCTACATTGAGCGACCAATGAACAATTTAAGCGCTCGCTGTTATTGAACGGAACCCTGATGTATGCGCATACTGCACGAGGCCTTGTCAAGACCAACCAAACAAACAAACAAACAAACATGGTGTGTGTTCAAGTAACACGACTTAGACAATGACCAATGAGTGACTGGTAATGATAGATGATCTTTCCCGAGTTATATTAATTCTTGAGCCTCTCATTCGCAGTTATCAGTTGGTCATTGTTTCTCATTTAGTTATTTACAAAATAAAAAAAGTTATCTCAAAAGATCCGACGTGGAGGTGAATCTCCAGATCCATCCGCGTCACGTGACTTGAACTGCTCACTTGCATGTACTTATCCTTGTGAACTGCGCGCGACCAAACTGTCCACTGAGAGTATTTTCTCAATACAACTGTGGTTGTTGTTGAAAGTTTTCTGCTGATTACCATAACTACTAATTATATGATATGTTATTACGCATGTCATATCAGGAGGTGGGAGACGCTAAACAGCAAATCGACCGGCTCAAACCGGAAACTCACGGTGACGTTGCCGTCGTCTGTGGAACCGTTATTGCATCCGAAAGAAACCCGGCACACGTGTTTCTTCCTTCGAGCCTTCATTGGTTACATATGTTAAATCAGTAATCGCTGGCTTCTTTCCCTTTTGGGTAATTTAACCGAGTCGCCCAACCTTTCATGCGTCGGCGAATGTAAGAAAACGTTGAAGAATGACAACTACGGGGAACGAATGAAACTTTTTAAATGCAGAATAAAGCTAGCTTTTCGTGTTACCAGTCGGGAAAAGTATGGTTGAAGTAGTCCCGGCAAGTTAGTTTAAACAATTGAAAACGGTGTTTTCCTTGAACAACCAATCAACTTTCAGCAAAAGCTGCAATTTGGAGTTACAGGAAAAATAGTACCCTGTGTCCATTACCCATATGGGTAATACAAGCCAGGTATTAACATGTTGCTGGGTGATATCCTCATGTATGATATGTGTGTTAATCTGGTTTATTGACACATTGAACAGAACTGTATCACTCCCCGTCAGTAACCAATGCAACACGTTGGATAGTTGAAATAATAGAGCTTCAACTTTCAGAGTCGCATTAGACAGCAGCATGAACACGATAAATGTTTCTGGTATTCTTACCCAAGCGGGCACAGATATGCCGGGTATTAAATGTTTCATAATGGTCATTGGAATTACAGTTTTTTCTAAATATAACTTGCGTTTTGATTGGTTGACGGAACTACTTTGCGCTCATTCATGAATTGCTTAGCTATCCTGTTTAAGCTAAATCACATAATTGAACAATTTCTACACAGAATAGACCGTATGCAGCGAGGGGTTGGTTATTTACAGATGTCGGTGGTGAGGTGTTTCGTGAAACCCGACTTCTTGCCCCTACTTTTCTGCAGAGTCCATCAGCCCATAAACCACGAAGATTATATTCTAATGTGATAGAGACGTGTTTTCACACTTGGAGCAAATTTTTATGCAGATTACATACAATTTGACGTTCCTTCTTTAAAATATGTAACATTTAAATGTACATTTTATATATTAATGAATGTGTGCCATTCGTTTCATATCTACGTGTGTCTATGTCAATGTATATCTGATTGTTATTTTTACTTTTAGTGTGCCCGTTCCTATTTGATGTCAACATTTAATTTCCCCCCAAAAGTTCCAAGTATGTTTCAGGGACCGATTGACAACCGTTTGTGTGTGTGTTTCTTTTGGTTGTCAGTTGTTACAGCTGGCTGCACCAGCTCAAAACTATTTAACAACATGTTCACATCGTATACACAAAGAAAAAAGTTCAGCACCCCCTGATATTTGTGATGATATCTTTTCGAGAATATTTTAAATAGTTAAACAAGGGCTCCGTTCCATAACAGCGAGCGCTTATAATCGCTTGTTGAATGTAGCGCTCAATGAAGCGCATTCTCTCCTAAACGACACGGTGCGATTCCTCGAAGTTTGCGCACCTTGCTACGTAGCGCTACATTGAGCAATCGAGTTCAAGAGAGGTTTAAAAGTAATCGCTTATTGAGAGAAGAGAAACGTTTGTGTGATACGTTCCAATCAGTGATACGTGACAGTCGCGCCTACACGTTCGGGGCATGCACGTCCAACATGCTACGCTCGAGGATCACAAAAAGCAGTATGACCCAACTGCATTCGGTGGTATGTAACGTTGCTTTCAATAGCCATTCAAGCATATCTATTGAACTTGGCACGAAGACGATTGTTAATGGATCTCAGAAATCAAATTATTGGTATGCACTCTACAGGAATTTCCTTTAAGGCGATAGGACAAACCTGGGCTACCATAACTCTGTTGTTAGTCGTTTAGTCCGGAAGAATGCGCAGACAGGAGACCTACTGTCCTACACCTCGAGAGGACCGGCACCTTCTTCGACATGTACGCCGAGAACCCTTCTTGACAAGTCCTCAGCTGAAACATCTGTGGTTACCAAATCGAAACATCAGCACCAGAACAGTCACAAATCGCCTCAAATCAGCAGGACGAAAGGCATGAAGGGTAATAAAACGTCCCTTGTTGAGAGACCATCATGAACGTGCACGTTTGGCATAGTGTTTGTACAGACAACACTGGAATCTGGGGACCTGGCGGAAAATCCATTGGTCTGACGAGAGTCGATTCTTTCTCCATGTTACTAATGGGCGTGCACATGTTTGGAGAAAGAAGAATACAGCTTATACCCCCAGGAATTTCCAGCCAACTGTTGCGTATAGGGGTGGCTCTGTTATGGTATGGGGATGCCTGTCTCATGACTGCAAAGCTGGATTTGGTCACCATCAGGGGCAACTTAACGAGAGCTCAATACACCCGGGACGTGCTACAGCCGGTCATTGTTCCTCATTTCGATAACCATGCACTTGCTACACGACTACACAACGCCCGGTCTCACCGATCACGTGCCGTTGTCGATTACATGCGACCGACGGCAGTGACAACTTTACCCTGGCCAGCAGTAAGCACTGAACTGAATCCTCTGGAGCATGTGTTGGATATTCTAGGGCGGCGACTCCAGGCTCGGAACCCTCCAGTACAGAATGTACATGAGTTGGAGGCAGCTCTGCACGCTGAGTGGATGTTATTGACACAAGAACAGATCCGACGTCTGACTGGAGGCATGAGACGTAGGGTGCAGTGTGTCATCCGGGTACGTGGCGGTCCTACCAGATACTGATCATCCTTATCGATCATGTACACTAGGGTCTACACAGAACATTTAGAAGTGACAATACCAATGCGAATGTGTTTTGTTTCACTTGCAGCTCCATACTTTTGTGGACATTGTTTTATGGTAAAAAAACAGTACCTGTGTAAACATGACGTCATCGCTATTAAATAATGATAACAGCTATATATTGTTGCGTTTCTGTCTTGCCAGATGGCTGTTCTATCTGAAAAACAAATAATCTCAGACTAATTTAGGGTCTTAGCAGAGCACACGTGTTTCTCACATTCAGCTATATGAAAATATCAGGGGTGATTAACGTTTTTCTTTGTGTATATAATGTGGGGTTGATAGGGTAAGTGTTAATGTGTTAGTATCACTTGTAAATGTTTCAGAATTATTCAATTCATGTATAAAGATATAAACTCATATATCTCAACCAAATGTCGTTGGTGTGAAAATTTTATTTGTCTTATAGGAGCCGGACAAGGATCACATCTATGGCCTCTAATTTATCCATCATTCCTTATTAAGATCGAGCAATAGTTTAACGTTTTCTCAAATAAGGTGTTGTTTTAGATGACGATGTGTTATGTTTATATGCATTTGAACATTATGTATTTGAATTGTTTACATTGTTTTATGATGTCTTAGCAAGAAGTAAATATGATATACAGATACATCTTGATATATTCAGCAAATATTACAAAATCTTGAAACTTTAATTTCAGAAGAAATCTGGGAAAACACTTTGTGACAAGAGTTTGAAAGTTGTTTGAAATTACGTTTTATCTAACTCTACACATCTCACCATATCAATTCATTGCGAATTGTATGCTTTCATGAACTTGTTTCTCCAATAAATGTATCTTATGATGTGAACTATCGGGATTAACAACGTATGCATTTATCAAGCACTCGTGAATAGTGACTGAATTAAGTATACATTCAGTCAAGAATAACCTCACCAAGCTACTTTTTGTACTTTTTGTACTTTTTTCTGGCATTGGATTATTGAAGTAGGTTATATTAGATCATAAAACATAATACTGGCTCGACCAAATACATATACATAGTATAGTAAAAGAGAAGGATCTATATAGGTATATGTCTTCATATCGCTATTTCTAATGATACACGCTGAGAGTTGGACTGTATAAATATGAACTGATCTGAAGCTTGTGAAAAATATCTTTCTAGGATTAGTTAACGTCCTTGACAAGAAATCAAAATACTTTTTTAAGGCGTGACCCGGGGTAATCAAATCTACAGTTTGAAATCGCCATCGGTCAATGTACCTGTACACAAAGTCACCTCTTAATTCTGAGCAAGTGGTCCATGCGAAGATGTTGGAAATGTAAAGAGTTTACGAGTGTTCGGAAAACGTACTTCAGGCCCGATGAGCTAGAACTTAAGACACAATAAGTCAAAAAGGAAAACAAAAGTAAATATTGTGTCTATGTTTTTATGCAGAACTATATACATAAAGATAAAATCAACAGCATACCAGGCCTATCAGCCAGTCACCAGTCAGGGTAGTTCGTTATCTTAACCCACATAGTCCGAATTGACGACCACCACGCAACTACTGATCACTGCTTACCATGTTTTCTGACCAAACACAAGATGATCCCGATCAAATAACCGGAACGATGGGAAAATAAAGCTACAACTGTCGTGTTCAACTGGGTGAGGCGCTCACCGGGCGCTACTTAATCGTTAACTAAGCAAACTCCCTTCTGAACGACGATTGGAGATGAGGGAGATATAAAGAGTTATCACTCCCCTGTAAAATTACACGATTTAATTTTTTACTTCAAAATTTCTATGTTTTTATAAATGTTTTTATTGCGAGTCGATATATCATGCTTAAGCAAAAATATACATTTTGAAAAGCTGATGAGAGTATGTTTCCTATTGGTCATGTGTACTCTATACATGGCTGTCACGGGTAGCCATCTTGTTGAACTGAACATGCCCTTGGATTGCTCGCCTTGCTACCGCGGAGTGCAACATTGAACTCTCGTGTTCAATACCAGTAGCAAAGGTAGCGATTAGTGAGCGATGGCTTCGCTACGCTATTTGAACACAGTTACTCGACTCAACCAGTGAAATCCAGAGCCGTCAGTAGCAGTCAACATGGGCCACGTTCTGTTATAGAGTACATATGCATGAAGAGCTATGTCGCCTGGAGTCTATTCCTTGCTTGTGCACTGTGTTTTGTCGTTGATGTTCATCGTTAACAGAGTTACAGCAAAATCTCCCCATATCATATTCTTCCTTGCTGATGATCTTGGTGAGTATTTACTATATTAATATGGAATTACGTACACCTATAAGTAAAATGTGACTCGATCCACATAAACTTGATATAGCTTAGATGTGTTTAAATGAATTTTCGCATTTTGCAAAACAAAAATGTACGTCGATGTTTACGCTTTCTCACAGGGTTTCTGTATTCAATGTAAACTGAAGTAAAATGCTGTAGTTAGAATGCTTGCAAACTTCGATCATATTTGAATTCCTGACCATGAATGTCAGAATTTCACAGTTTCAGCATTTTAAAGAAGAATGATTTCAAGATGTGAATGAACATTCATAGCGTTTTCATGTGGAAAGTTGCTCAAGTATTTGAATGACATTGAGTAGCTTTCTGTAAGTTTATACTTTATTTTCAAGGGTTAATTGAAGATAGATCGTGAGAATGTATATGTTTTAACTTTACATTAGAGAATGCTATTAACAGTTGTTATTAACTGACATGTAAACTTTATCACATAGGAACTACAATTGTCCCAATGAACATAGACATTGAATAAATAAGTCTACATGTAATACAATCAGATAGGTTATTAACAAAGTACTGTAACTTTTTAACTTATTCCTAAGTCAGTCATGGCATTATATTTTTTGTTCAGCCACATTATACTTTATTACTTACTACAATTAACACGAGTGAATAAAACAACTCAAATTAATAGCCGAAGTTGATACTTAGTAAGTTTGTGATGCATTTGAGATGTATTTTTCCTAGTATGATATATTGTCTATTTTAGCCTTTACGCGGCTTGTACATTTATATTGTGTCGATCCTCTCTTACCCCACAGGAAGCACTAATATTAATGTTTGACCCATTTGTAGTTACAGCTGATTGAGCTTAATCGATGGTCGTTATCTGCTGTTTACGATAATTATGTTTTATCTCTATTTACCATCCTCTTATGAAAGCTTAAGATAAGGTCGGTGTTTATTAAAATCCATGTCATGCATGCTATAAATCTCTTATGTCATATAATCCTCGACAGGTCTGTAATCTCACATAATCTGCGAGTACATCAACACACCTTCACATACTGATAACACTGACATGACACTACCGGCTCCTCATACCCTTCAGCCAATCACGAAGCCTGATTAAATATATTGACCAATCATCTTTGATATCAGATGACGATAAAGTGCATGTTTTGTATACTTTACGGTACATGTACCTCAGTGCTATGCGCTACATTACGTATCTTTTATGACCTAGTGAAACTTACACTTTAACATGGTGCGTGTTAACTCTTTCCCCGTCAAAATACAGACATCCTTACACTTCTCAACACAGTTTCCTATACAACCACACATGTTAAACATTTTGACTAGCAATAGCAGTCAAATATTCTATAGGGATACAAACTTGTGGTAACAATACAGCCATATCCCGTTTCGCTGCTCAAGAGACACAAAACTTCCGTGGTTTCAATAAAAAGTCTTGCACCACTTTCTACCAACATAAACTTTTTGAGATGAAATACATTGACCATGATTTATGCAGTTACTGTTCTGGTTCTTTTTCTACTATTACCAACACTGTGATGTAACAGCACTGGAGTCCATGTACTATGTAAAAATAGAGCCATGGGCTCTGTAGCTCATCAGGATTTCATTGATTTATTATCTAAGGTTGAATATCTAAGTTATCTCAAGTAATACAATATTAACAAGTAAAATAATATGGGTTTTAGATCATGACCCCTGTGACCCACATTTGGAGTCACAGGGTCACCAATCCTACAATTAAGAATCACCTTTGACCAAAGAATCTCTACACAACATTTCACCTTTCTAGAGCTTTACATATAAACTGGAGAAGATGAAAAAAGGTTTTTGGGTCATGACCCGTGACCTAGATTGGGGTCAAAGGGTCACGAAATCTACAATTTAGAATCCCCATTGGCCAAGGAGTCTGCACACAACTTTTCAGCTCTCTAGACCTTTTGGAACTGGAGAAGAAGATGAAAATAGGTTTTTAACGATGTGACCCCTTCGACCCCATTTGGGGTCATGGGGTCACGAAATCTACAATTTAGAATCCCCATTGGCCAAGGAGTCTGCACACAACTTTTCAGCTCTCTAGACCTTTTGGAACTGGAGAAGAAGATGAAAATAGGTTTTTAAGGATGTGACCCCTGTGACCCCATTTGGGGTGATGGGGTCACGAAATCTACAATTTAGAATCCCCATTTGCCAAGGAGTCTGCACACAACTTTTCAGCTCTCTAGACCTGTTGAAACTTGAGAAGAAGATGAAAATAGATTTTTAAGGATGTGACCCCTGTGACCCCATTTGGGGTCATGGGGTCACGAAATCTACAATTTAGAATCCCCATTGGCCAAGTAGTCTGCACACAACTTTTCAGCTCTCTAGACCTTTTGGAACTGGAGAAGAAGATGTAAATATGTTTTTAAGGATGTGACCCCTGTGACCCCATTTGGGGTGATGGGGTCACGAAATCTACAATTTAGAATCCCCATTGGCCAAGTAGTCTGCACACAACTTTTCAGCTCTCTAGACCTTTTGGAACTGGAGAAGAAGATGTAAATATGTTTTTAAGGATGTGACCCCTGTGACCCCATTTGGGGTGATGGGGTCACGAAATCTACAATTTAGAATCCCCATTGGCCAAGGAGTCTGCACATACAATTTCAGCTCTGTGGAGTTATTGGTTCCGGAGAAGAAGTCGAAAAAGTGTAAAGTTTACGGTCGGGTGGACGGACGGACGGATGGACGGACGCCGGACGCCATGCCATGCCATAAGCCCATCGGACCTTTCAGGCCTGATATGTTCGAAGATATGACATGAGTAGCCTCTGTGGGAAGATATGACTTGAGTAGCCTCTGTGGGAAGATATGACTTGAGTAGCCTCTGTGGGAAGATATGACTTGAGTAGCCTCTGTGAGAAGATATGACTTGAGTAGCCTCTATGGGAAGATATTACTTGAGTAGCCTCTGTGGGAAGATATGGCATGAGTAGCCTCTGTGGGAAGATATGACATGAGTAGCCTCTGTGGGAAGATATGACATGAGTAGCCTCTGTGGGAAGATATGACTTGAGTAGCCTCTGTGGGAAGATATTACTTGAGTAGCCTCTGTGGGAAGATATGGCATGAGTAGCCTCTGTGGGAAGATATGACATGAGTAGCCTCTGTGGGAAGATATGACATGAGTAGCCTCTGTGGGAAGATATGACTTGAGTTGCCTCTGTGGGAAGATATGACTTGAGTAGCCTCTGTGGGAAGATATTACTTGAGTAGCCTCTGTGGGAAGATATGACTTGAGTAGCCTCTGTGGGAAGATATAACATGAGTAGCCTCTGTGGGAAGATATTACTTGAGTAGCCTCTGTGGGAAGATATGGCATGAGTAGCCTCTGTGGGAAGATATGACATGAGTAGCCTCTGTGGGAAGATATGACATGAGTAGCCTCTGTGGGAAGATATGACTTGAGTTGCCTCTGTGGGAAGATATGACTTGAGTAGCCTCTGTGGGAAGATATGACTTGAGTTGCCTCTGTGGGAAGATATGACTTGAGTAGCCTCTGTGGGAAGATATTACTTGAGTAGCCTCTGTGGGAAGATATGGCATGAGTAGCCTCTGTGGGAAGATATGACATGAGTAGCCTCTGTGGGAAGATATGACATGAGTAGCCTCTGTGGGAAGATATGACATGAGTAGCCTCTGTGGGAAGATATTACTTGAGTAGCCTCTGTGGGAAGATATAACATGAGTAGTCTCTGTGGGAAGATATGACTTGAGTTGCCTCTGTGGGAAGATATGACTTGAGTAGCCTCTGTGGGAAGATATGACTTGAGTAGCCTCTATGGGAAGATATTACTTGAGTAGCCTCTGTGGGAAGATATGACTTGAGTAGCCTCTGTGGGAAGATATGACTTGAGTAGCCTCTGTGGGAAGATATGACATGAGTAGCCTCTGTGGGAAGATATAACATGAGTAGTCTCTGTGGGAAGATATGACTTGAGTTGCCTCTGTGGGAAGATATGACTTGAGTTGCCTCTGTGGGAAGATATGACTTGAGTAGCCTCTGTGGGAAGATATGACATGAGTAGCCTCTGTGGGAAGATATGACTTGAGTTGCCTCTGTGGGAAGATATGACTTGAGTAGCCTCTGTGGGAAGATATTACTTGAGTAGCCTCTGTGGGAAGATATGGCATGAGTAGCCTCTGTGGGAAGATATGACATGAGTAGCCTCTGTGGGAAGATATGACATGAGTAGCCTCTGTGGGAAGATATGACTTGAGTAGCCTCTGTGGGAAGATATGACTTGAGTAGCCTCTATGGGAAGATATTACTTGAGTAGCCTCTGTGGGAAGATATGACATGAGTAGCCTCTGTGGGAAGATATTACTTGAGTAGCCTCTGTGGGAAGATATTACTTGAGTAGCCTCTGTGGGAAGATATGGCATGAGTAGCCTCTGTGGGAAGATATGACATGAGTAGCCTCTGTGGGAAGATATGACATGAGTAGCCTCTGTGGGAAGATATGACATGAGTAGCCTCTGTGGGAAGATATGACTTGAGTAGCCTCTGTGGGAAGATATGACTTGAGTAGCCTCTATGGGAAGATATTACTTGAGTAGCCTCTGTGGGAAGATATGACTTGAGTAGCCTCTGTGGGAAGATATGGCATGAGTAGCCTCTGTGGGAAGATATGACATGAGTAGCCTCTGTGGGAAGATATGACATGAGTAGCCTCTGTGGGAAGATATTACTTGAGTAGCCTCTGTGGGAAGATATGACTTGAGTAGCCTCTGTGGGAAGATATGGCATGAGTAGCCTCTGTGGGAAGATATGACATGAGTAGCCTCTGTGGGAAGATATGACATGAGTAGCCTCTGTGGGAAGATATGACTTGAGTAGCCTCTGTGGGAAGATATGACTTGAGTAGCCTCTATGGGAAGATATTACTTGAGTAGCCTCTGTGGGAAGATATGACATGAGTAGCCTCTATGGGAAGATATTACTTGAGCTGCCTCTGTGGGAAGATATAACATGAGTAGTCTCTGTGGGAAGATATGACTTGAGTTGCCTCTGTGGGAAGATATGACTTGAGTTGCCTCTGTGGGAAGATATGACTTGAGTAGCCTCTGTGGGAAGAAATGACATGAGTAGCCTCTATGGGAAGATATGACTTGAGTTGCCTCTGTGGGAAGATATGACTTGAGTAGCCTCTGTGGGAAGATATGACTTGAGTAGCCTCTATGGGAAGATATTACTTGAGTAGCCTCTGTGGGAAGATATGACTTGAGTTGCCTCTGTGGGAAGATATGACTTGAGTAGCCTCTGTGGGAAGATATTACTTGAGTAGCCTCTGTGGGAAGATATGACTTGAGTTGCCTCTGTGGGAAGATATGACTTGAGTAGCCTCAGTGGGAAGATATGACATGAGTAGCCTCTGTGGGAAGATATGGCTTAGGTAGCCTCTGTGGGAAGAGGTTAATTGTATATGGGGTTAACTTTACAAAATGACGGAAGCTGCCATGATTGTGCTACTTAGAGGAGAAGGATTAATTAAGAAAGCGAAAACATATATGAATAAATACAAAATCACTGCGTTTGCGTATTCGTGTCTTTCATATTGGTTTGAAAGAAAGAAAACCTTTTTTCCGGCGGGCCTATCAATGATTGTGTTCCTATATTTAATCATTTTAAACCTATGCTGCTATTGCGATTCGCTCTCGATGAAAGTTTCGTTCATTTGGTTGACATATCATCTGTGATAATACTCACACTAATTTAGAAGTCAATGTGAGATAATATTCAATGATGTCGATTGTCGAATGGTGTGACGTCACAGTATTGACTATAAAACAGTTCGGAATTATCTTAAATCATGTTTCTTTCATCAATTTTATAAAACAAAATATAGCCTTCATTATTTTGATAGGCACACTCGACCGACCTGAGACCTACCAAAACATAACAAACACTTTAATATTATAATCCTTGGTAAAATTGATTCCTAAAATTTTGAATCCTGGTCAACATCTAAACGGTTAAGGCAGCAAATTCATTACATGTTCGTATACTTCCACAAGCGGTGAAACATACGCATTCAATTTATTATGTGAATGAAACGAACGCATATGGGCATAGTATAGCACCTTACAGTACACCTTGCACAAACGGCTGACCCACAGTGGTACTAGAAATCAAAGCTGCGAAGCAAGACATGCCACACGCAGCGTATCATAACATATAAACCTGATGTACTACATTTGGCTGAAAAATAAGTTAGATAGCACTTTTGATTGTTTTATAACAGACAATTAACTGGTTTCTCTAGTTGGATAAAACCAAAACAGGAGTTCTCGTCAGTATAGCAAACTTTGCTTTAGTGTTTGCGTTGTTTTATGTCAGGACCATGGTTATAAACGTACGGGCAAAAGAAAGTATATGGCTCAGTTGTATTTATCATATGTATAATTTTTAAAGTCAAATATCTCGAGTTTTCGACGTCGTATTGAATAACGAACTAGTTTGTGAAATTAGTCCAAAACATTAAATCACTCAAAGAATACCTCTACGCGGTTTGACTTTTTTTTTTTTTATCAAAATTAAAAAATTAAATTTTGAAATTTCCCCAAATTAGTTTTGATAAAACTGTTCATCGACATATAACACATACTCTGTGTCAAAATCAATAAATGTGCTTCGCCCTGCACACATTTACAACATTTTGAACATGGTAGGTGTCATGTTGGTGTAACTTTCATTTCTTACCCTTGTCTACTTTAAATAATGATATTTTAGTTAAACAATAAAACAGTCACCAATAAAAGTTATTCAAACTACTGCCGAAAGGTGTTATTGTATCGTGCCATAATCAGATGCATCTCATTTCTTTAAAGGCGCTGTAGCACATTTTTTCGCTGAAATAAGTCGATGAAATGAATTTGAAAAATAATGTCAACAATAGTAAAACACCCTTCTCTCTTCGGAAAATCAAGTTACAAATGAGTGTATATGGTTCCGTAAAGCCATGGGAATTTTTTTTGTCATTCGAAATAATAAAATGTGTTCACATAAAATGGCCGCCATGCAATTTTGGGTTTATACGCAACAGCGTTATTACCACTACGGATAATTGGTTTGTGTAAGAAGATGTTTTACCCTCTAAAGTAAATATAAATGACATAAACTATCATTATAAATGAGAAATTTGAAAAAAAAAAAAAAATTTGCAAAAAACGTGCTACAGCGCCTTTAAAATATCGAATTAGTCGAAAACAAGTGTGTAATATACTTTCTTTTGCCCGTCAGTTTATATAGATGGTCAAATAAGAAAGTCACAGCAATCTTCACACTGTTGAGTCGGATTGAAATTAAGCATACTCTTAAAGTTCGTAGGAAAATCCGCGAAGTACACCCGTGTGTGGTATTTGTTTGCAAAATCCACACTTGCGACAATGCTTATGACGTCAAAAATGTTCACAAGATATAGGTGTACATGTGTATATAGACTAGGTCTGTTCTCGTTGTTGGATTCGACAGCTCGACAAATGGTAGAGAGTATCACTGGTATTGTAGCTATTTCACCCAATATATGATGCCCTCTCTTGCTAATTACGGGTCAGGGTCAGGGCAAGTGCAACATTCCAGTGTGGCATTATGTAGTGCTGCATCCACTGTTTCGGTTCACCTGAAAATGATTCACGTACACATTGGCATCACGTTTCTAAGAGACATATTACTCACTTGTACAACGTATAAGATAGTCTGCCATCCAGACCCCTTAATTATATAAACAGCCTAGCTAAGTCTATGGCAAGACTACTGAGCTCAATTATAAAGGAACGAACAAATCTCAGAGACTCTTTCAATTTTGTTGGTTTTCATTTCATTAATTTTGTTGGTGCTAAAATCATTTCATAGACTAAACGTTTTAAAACTCAACTAGTAATTTGGGGTCAAAGGTCACTCTGTTTGACATACATGATTGGTCGATTTCTGAAACATCGATTTATTCTTAATCAAAATTATGTCCTACATACGTAACATTTTTATCGCTAAATTAGTTTATTTCCTTTACATTCATTATTGTGTTCAACTCAATACTTATATATAAACCTGTGCAACTATAGTCAAGTTGATGAATACTGAATGGTGAAAATTACTTCGATAAGCAGTTTTATGTGATGTTCATAACAAAGGTTCATCGATATTTGATTATATACTATCTTCACATTTCAGACGACACAATTTACAATGATATATCTCATACGGCATATGACATACTGGTTGTTGTGAAAATGTACAGTCAAATTGAAAGATGAGAAATTGGTGAAACAGAACAGCTTCTGATATAATAATAATAATTTTTTAAATATTTTTTTATTAATAATCAAATTTCACAAAGAAAAGTGAATCTATCCATTAATGACATATGAATTTTAGAAGGAGTGTGGGTGTGGGTGTGGGTGTGGGTGTGGGTGTGGGTGTGGGTGTGGGTGTGGGTGTGGGTGTGGGCGTGGGTGGGAGTGTGGATGTGGGTGTGGATGTGGATGTGGGTGTGGGTGTGGGTGTGTGAGTGTGGGTGTGGGTGTGGGTGTGGATGTGGGTGTGGGCGTGGGTGGGAGTGTGGATGTGGGTGTGGATGTGGATGTGGGTGTGGGTGTGGGTGTGGGTGTGGGTGTGGGTGTGGGTGTGGGTGTGGATGTGGATGTGGGTGTGGGTGTGGGTGTGGGTGTGGGTGTGGGTGTGGGTGTGGGTGTGGGTGTGGTTGGAGGTGTGGGTGTGGGTGTGGGTGTGGGTGTGAGTGTGGATGTGGGTGTGGATGTGGGTGTGGATGTGGGTGTGGGTGTGGGTGTGGGTGTGGGTGTGGGTGTGGGTGTGGTTGGAGGTGTGGGTGTGGGTGTGGGTGTGGGTGTGGGTGTGGGTGTGGGTGTGGGTGTGGGTGTGGGTGTGGGTGTGGTTGGGGGTGTGGGTGTGGGTGTGGGTGTGGGTGTGGGTGTGAGTGTGGATGTGGATGTGGGTGTGGGTGTGGGTGTGGGTGTGGGTGTGGGTGTGGGTGTGGGTGTGGGTGTCGGTGTGGATGTGGGTGTGGATGTGGGTGTGGGTGTGGGTGTGGGTGTGGGTGTGGGTGTGAGTGTGGATGTGGGTGTGGGTGTGGGTGTGGGTGTGGGTGTGGATGTGGGTGTGGGTGTGGGTGTGGGTGTGGTTGGAGGTGTGGGTGTGGGTGTGGGTGTGGGTGTGGGTGTGGGTGTGGGTGTGGGTGTGGGTGTGGGTGTGGGTGTGGGTGTGGGTGTGGTTGGAGGTGTGGGTGTGGGTGTGGGTGTGGGTGTGGATGTGGATGTGGGTGTGGGTGTGGGTGTGGGTGTGGGTGTGGGTGTGGGTGTGGGTGTGGTTGGAGGTGTGGGTGTGGGTGTGGGTGTGGGTGTGGGTGTGGGTGTGGGTGTGGATGTGGATGTGGGTGTGGGTGTGGGTGTGAGTGTGGGTGTGGGTGTGGATGTGGGTGTGGGTGTGGGTGTGGGTGTGGGTGTGGGTGTGGGTGTGGGTGTGGGTGTAGGTGTGGGTGTGGGTGTGGGTGTGGGTGTGCGTGTGGTTGGAGGTGTGGGTGTGGGGGTGGGTGTGGGTGTGAGTGTGGGTGTGGGTGTGGGTGTGGGTGTGGGTGTGGGTGTGGATGTGGGTGTGGGTGTGGGTGTGGGTGTGGGTGTGGGTGTGGGTGTGGGTGTGGATGTGGGTGTGGGTGTGGGTGTGGGTGTGGGTGTGGGTGTGGTTGGAGGTGTGGGTGTGGGTGTGGGTGTGGGTGTGGGTGTGAGTGTGGATGTGGATGTGGGTGTGGGTGTGGGTGTGGGTGTGGGTGTGGGTGTGGGTGTGGTTGGAGGTGTGGGTGTGGGTGTGGGTGTGGGTGTGGGTGTGAGTGTGGATGTGGGTGTGGGTGTGGGTGTGGATGTGGGTGTGGGTGTGGGTGTGGGTGTGGGTGTGGGTGTGGGTGTGGGTGTGGGTGTGGGTGTGGATGTGGGTGTGGGTGTGGGTGTGGGTGTGGGTGTGGGTGTGGATGTTGGTGTGGGTGTGGGTGTGGGTGTGGGTGTGGGTGTGGGTGTGGTTGGAGGTGTGGGTGTGGGTGTGGGTGTGGGTGTGAGTGTGGATGTGGATGTGGGTGTGGGTGTGGGTGTGGGTGTGGGTGTGGGTGTGGGTGTGGGTGTGGGTGTGGGTGTGGTTGGAGGTGTGGGTGTGGGGGTGGGTGTGGGTGTGGGTGTGGGTGTGGGTGTGGATGTGGGTGTGGGTGTGGGTGTGGGTGTGGGTGTGGGTGTGGGTGTGGGTGTGGGTGTGGATGTGGGTGTGGGTGTGGGTGTGGGTGTGGGTGTGGATGTGGTTGGAGGTGTGGGTGTGGGTGTGGGTGTGGGTGTGGGTGTGAGTGTGGATGTGGATGTGGGTGTGGGTGTGGGTGTGGGTGTGGGTGTGGGTGTGGGTGTGGTTGGAGGTGTGGGTGTGGGTGTGGGTGTGGGTGTGGGTGTGGGTGTGGGTGTGGATGTGGATGTGGGTGTGGGTGTGGGTGTGGGTGTGGGTGTGGATGTGGATGTGGGTGTTGGTGTGGGTGTGGGTGTGGGTGTGGGCGTGGGCGTGGGTGGGAGTGTGGGTGTGGGCGTGGGTGTGGTTGGAGGTGTGGGTGTGGGTGTGGGTGTGGGTGTGGATGTGGATGTGGGTGTGGGTGTGGGTGTGGGTGTGGGTGTGGGTGTGGGTGTGGTTGGAGGTGTGGGTGTGGGTGTGGGTGTGGTTGGAGGTGTGGGTGTGGGTGTGGGTGTGGATGTGGATGTGGGTGTGGGTGTGGGTGTGGGTGTGTGAGTGTGGGTGTGGATGTGGATGTGGGTGTGGGTGTGGGTGTGGGTGTGGATGTGGGTGTGGGTGTGGATGTGGGTGTGGTTGGAGAGATAAGTGAATCTATCAAGTAAATTTTTTTTTTGGGGGGGGGATTTAGAAGGAATGTTTGGGTGGGGGTGGTGGCGCTTCCATCCTACTTACATGCAGAACATTTCCAACGGGGGAGAGGGGCTCCCTGGCCTCTGGATTATTGAATACGTTAACGAACATTTGATATATGTCATATTTATGTATATGCCATAACGTCGTGAAATGAATTTTAATTTGCTTGTTAGCCCTTCTCCACGTTTGGTTATGGGTATACCGTGCATCTTCTATAGCACCCTCACGACTATGCTTGACACCATTTCACAAAACACATGTTTCGGGAATGTAGTTTTCACACTAGGTTACTGGGACAGAGGAACTCTTGCCGCAAGATCATCATCACTCTCTTGAAACCTGCAACATGATATGAGAACCCGATTCGTTAAAGATATTTTAAAATGATATTTTCGACGTTCTTTAAGCAAGATTTCTGGCCAGAATTGAATGGGATTTGCAAACATGAGTCGGAAATGTCAAGAATCTAAAAGAACATTTACCAGGTCGTAACTTGCACGAAACAGGTTAAGTGGTAGTTGAAATTACGAAAACAGGTGACCTTAAATATGTTTTGTGTCAGAGTAAACATATACTTAGCTAATTAAGAGGAACTTGTCTGTATTGACTCCTGATGTTGAAAGGAAATACTCCAACAACATTTAGACATGTCAATTTGCTTTACACTGCTTGCACATGGTGTATGTATTCAATTCGTTCAAAGTATATAAACCTTGTGTATGTATTGGTAACTGCAGTGTATAAGACCCCAGTGAGTTTAACATTTTTCATACATTACAAGTTTTATTTTATTGACAGCGTGTCTACAACTTCAACAATAAACTACTCATTTGATATTATCTTTAATAAATTAAATGTATTTAAAAAAAAATATGTATTTAACTTTTTTCCAAGTATACTTTCAATGTAAAAAGTATACAATTTCATACAGTCAAAACATATGAACAAATATACAATGCTATCAAGAAATAATTAACTGGCTTCTCGTTAGATCTACATGTAAGTTGTACATGCAACATAAACCCAAAATTTAGGAAATTTATTTCCTTGTCAAGATTTATATAAATAATATTATATTTCCCTCAGCTCTTAATTCTCAAATCAAAGAAAGATTCTTTATTGAAGGATATACGCCCAAACTTAACTGTACTTAATATGAATTCGTGTTGACTTCGCATTTACTGTATATTTTCTTTTATTGTGTTCATGAATTACGTCCCTTGTGCTACATCACGAGCACTAAAATGTATAAGTTTCCCTGATGAACATGTTGTGAATGTTATGAATTTTATGAAAGTTAATCTTCAGTATGTCATTTTTTTGAAAATAAATATATATTTATGTATATATATATTATTGTGAAATGTATTTTTAATACTGTATCTAATGCAGGTGTAACACTGAAAGAAAAAGATCACAAAGACCGTGTGTTGAGTCGACACGGACGTGGAGTAACACTGATTATATATAATTATGTACTTTAATTTTCTTATATTTGTCCTTTAAACGGGTGGAAATGAGTCCTCGGAGTCGTGAAATAATCATTACTAATTAAGTATATTTCTTAATTTCTCTCATTGTGAATATTAATCTACTAAATCTATTCTCGTTATGTGAGCCTTCTTTTCATATTTTAAGATTCTTAGCACAAGGGTGAATTAGAGTTAAAACATTTCAGGCCAACAAATTTTGTGATTGGCAAATTTTTTTCTTAAGTAAGTTCTTCCTCCCGGGGGCAGATATATTCACTTAGACCGTGTTAAACGCCGTACAAACTACTCTTTTAAACTTATTTCAACAAAATAATTTTTCAATTGACGAATACTAGTACCTAAAATTTCATTATTTGCAGGGTGGAACGATGTGGGTTGGATGAACTCAGAGATAAAAACACCCCACTTGGACCGCCTGGCGCGGGGTGGAGTTATACTGAACAACTCGTATGTGCAGCCTGTGTGTGCACCGTGAGTACTGATAAAGGTTTGAGGGGATAAGGGGTATGCATCCTCGGTTACCCAGGGTTTTATATATGCTCATTCACTCTCCACTATATCACCCCTGGGACACTCTATCAGAGAAATCTGTACTCAAATTACCCACCCTTGGCCGGCGTGACGAAATCAGTAACCAATGACAATGCTCGATGGAATAAGACGGAAATGGTCAAGGGAGTTAACCGTTTGACGGATGGCTAACAAAATGACCGCGCCCAGGAGGTGCGTGCTTTGCAACGAAGTGATATGACTTGTCATTGGCTCGCAGATCCAAGATGCGTAGCAGTTTGATTGACTCACGCCGGACCGAGGGGGTAATTTAAGTACAGATTTCTCTGATGGCGTGTCCCAGGGGTGATAAAGCGGATATTAACGTAGCATATATAAAACCCTGGGTAACCGAGGATGAGGATTATGATGCTGGTGTCAAACAAAAGCGAATTCAGGAAATTCCAAATATCGGTTCACATATTGAAAAATAAAACCGGAATGGGGGACATAAACATGTACATCATGTGCCATTTCTTAGATTATATCTGATTTTAAAAAACGCATTTATGCATATATTCTTTCTGTTCTATGACTTGGATTTTCATAAACATGTACAAGCTCACATGCGCTCACTGTTAATTCGTGATTCATTCAACGTATTTTCAGCATTTCCGATGTATATAGTTTCACAGTTATTTTCAAATCAGTATTTAGTTCGTGAGTCATAAAAAACATGTTTTTCTTATTCAGACTATTTAATTTCAAAAGGAATAATACTCAACTTACGAGCATTGCGGTTGGTTCGGCGTAGATTGTAGCCTACGTATCTAGACATAAACTTTATATTGATGATGATGATAATGGTGTGTGTTAAAACACGTGTTTAACGTCAGCTTTGACATTAGAGTCTTTTCACTGACGGAAATCTTATATTGTCAATTGCCTGCATTTTATAATCGTTGACAGAACTTTCCTTTATTATACAACGAACGCCCCCTATGCCACCCCCCACCTCATATACACACAACTTCAACAACATCGAAACATTGGATGTATAACTCTTTAAAGTTATTGAATAAAATTGTTAATGGTCCTCATGATTAACTTTCGCGTATAAAAAAGAAATTAGGCAATGTTTGCAAAACTAATTTTTTATTCTCTATTGGTTTGAATGATATTTGTTTCTAATAATATAATGTTCTATAAATAAATAACACACCACTTTGTAAAGACTGTAAACTCTATTTTCCTAAACAAGATGACTGTTATGCCTAATGTATGTATACTAACGTTTCAGGTCTCGAGCTGCCATACTTACTGGATACTATCCGTTCAGAACTGGCTTACAGGTAGATATAAACTTGAGTGATATTGCACAATACTATTGATTATCAGTGCTCATCAAAACACATTAAGCATAATGAACAATCATTATTTTTTACTGTTTTGAGATAGTGTGTAATTTTCAATACTATTTCCCATGAAACTGTTTGATGAATATCTTCATGGTATGATTTGAGTTTTAATTTTACATACATCTTTAGGTACCAACTAGTGCAAAAATAGCAATCCGGGACAGTTTAAGAGGAGGTTTCATGTAATTTGGAAAGAGGGAATAGACTGATATTGTATATCAAAGGGGCAGTAGCACGTTTTTTCGCTCAAATAAGTCGAGGAAATGTATTTAAAAAATAATTTCACAAATCATAAAACATCCTTCTGTCTTTGGAAAATCAAGTTCAAAATGGGTGAACATGGTTCCGTAAAACAATGGGGATCGTTTTTGTCATTCGAAATAATAAAATGTGTTCACAATAAAATGGCCTCCATTCAATGTTTGCTTTATACGCAACACCGTTATCACTACTACGGACAATTGGTTTGTGTAACAGGATGCTATACCCTCTAAAGTAAATTGAAATGGCACAAACTATCATTATAAATAGGAAATTTGAAAAACATAAATTTTGCAAAAAACGTGCTACTGCCCCTTTAAGCATTGTCGAACAGTTGTCTCTCTTCTAACTGAGCGAATGCTGTACTGTTTCAGAGCGGGATTATTCCACCTGATAGGCCGATCTTCCTTCCCAGCAAGTTTCAGCTACTTCCGGAACAGCTGAAAAAGATAGGATACCAGACGCACATGGTCG
Organism: Gibbula magus; assembly: GCA_936450465.1. Classification (NCBI taxonomy): domain Eukaryota; kingdom Metazoa; phylum Mollusca; class Gastropoda; order Trochida; family Trochidae; genus Gibbula; species Gibbula magus. The sequence continues at coordinate 24,104,449 of OW388304.1, forward strand.
GCAAGTAAGAGGATAGAGATTTTTACAAGAACACCATTCTCTTCCCACAGAGGTTAGTCCCTAAAGTTTTCCGGTTCTACCCTCTGTTACATTACGCTTGAAATCGGGAGCGGGAAAGGAGTGTCCTGATTGGTTGCAATTGAATCTAGTTGTGCAATCAGCGACACCGTTGTAAAGGTGACATTTGCCAATGACACGTCATAATGATAAAATAAACGTAAGGCCAACGTTTTCTCGTTTTCCTGTGTGTTCTGTGTTTTCCTCGAACTATGCTATTTGATTTTGTGAAAACTATTGATCATAAACATAATTATAAATAAAGAAGACCAAATCAGAGACAAATACCAAAAACAGTTCATTTGCGTTATTTACATCAGACATATTCAAATGACATATGCTAATGAGCAAGACCCTTCAGAGTAAAATGCCTCGATCTATGAAGTTACCCTGTCGACATGGCCAGATAAAGAATAGTTTTCATTGGTTAAGAACCAGGGATACGGTATGAGATGTCTCTTTCCACCGCTAGGGGACTTAGATTCTGCTCTCAATTTCAAGCGTAATGTAACAGAGGGTTGAACCGGAAAACTGTAGGGACTAACCTCTGTGGGAAGAGAATGCACGAACACATGTGTAATACGAATTTACAAATCGTTCTTGAATTTCGTGAATTTTGTCAAGAGTCAATAGTTTATGACGTCATGCTTTAAACACGGAAACACTTGAAACGCCGTTTTTACCTAGGTAAAAATAATATAGCATATATAAACCCCACCTATTCGAACCCCTAAAATTCGATCAAACCTTGTCCTATCACACAATGTACATCCAAGGATTTTAGCAACGGAAATAAATAAATATGAAGATATGGGATCCCCTTGTCTGCAACCAAGTTGATTTTGAAAGAGTGGTGGCCATTCTGAATTATCTTGGAGATACATCATAAGTTAAGCCATTATTTAAACCAATATTTTGAGCACCAGAACCATATTTTACTAAAACAGTTTTGATCCAAGCTTAGAAACTGTGTCAAATGCTTTTTCAAAGTCATGTGAAATCAGTTAACAGACCGGATATGTCTTTTCTCTTAGTTTGAAACTTAATAACGTATAGCAGCCTTGTATGAGCAAAACAAACGTTTATAATGGTTCCAAAATTTATATGGTTAAGAATTTCCCACCATAAGGTCCAACTCTTCACTTCTTCATAATGTATTATCCAAAACGTTTCGATTATATATACGGTAAAAAGCAACTAGAATGAGCCTGGGAGGCCCTCTAGCTCGAGTACGTCGTGATATTTGTAAATAAAATCAACATTTCGTTAAACCTATTAGTTATTTCATGTTCATGGACAGTTCATTATAATTTTAGTCTCAGTCACAGCGCCCCATATAATAGCATTGCATATGGTTGGAAATAACCGAGTTAATTAATATTTTCGATACGAGCACATGTGCACATATCACGTTTGCCTAGCAACCATTGTTTCATCGTGACTTGCCTGCGGTGACGTCATAAAACAATGGTTCGTGGCGTCATTTGAGCTTGTCGTCGCAGGAGAAGTGTGCCGTGTGCTGGCTAATTTTACACGACTCAAATGGGAAAAGAAGGAGTTATAAAGACATTATTACGCTCGAAAGTGTACCATATGACTTTTCTCATATATCTCATTTTCTGCCAAACATATTACTTGGAAGATATTACTTGGAAGGTTGTTCGTATAATAAAGGAGGTTCCTTACCAATTTAAAAAATCTCAATAAATTGCGAGTTTTTCATTTTATACATGAGAAACATATGTTAAATCCATTTCTGTAATACAAACAAAGGGGTCATCGTGCTTGAAATAAGAACTCTCAATTTATAGAAAGGGGGATCGGAAGAAATTATTTTTTTTCACTACCATTTACATCATCATTATGAAAAACCAACAACCATATTTCATAATTATGGCTTTATCTCAATAGAAGGTTTATGGTTACACATAGATACAAGAAGAAAATGCAACTTTAAGAAAAAACATTTTGACTTCAATTGAAATTTTACAAAAGGCATTTTTTGTGTGTTAAACATTCATATTTATGTCAATTAATCTTAAAATTTGCAGGAAACAAACACTATTTGATATTGATACTAGTCAAATACTTACAATCTGCAATGATCTGCTATCAATACTCTCAAAATATAATCTAAATGTACATGTTGAAAACTATATTACAAAAGGCGTATTCCCCTCGAAACATGAATGGCGACGAATTGTAAATACATCTGTACATAGTTACGAGGAACATTTATGGATATTGAGAACATCCTTTAATGCAAATATGTGTCTATACCAACGTGTTCACAACAAACTAACCTATCATATTCTTCGGCAATTAGCATATCTACATCCTGACTTTAAATCTGCCCTTCGAGTATGCATACACATTTCATCATGTGGTAAAATTTCTACAGAGTGCAAACTTTGCCATAAACAGACCTTCGACTATGATACTCATATAGTGTTACATTGTGAACATGTAGATAGTGACAGAAATAATTTCTTTACGTTTATGATAGATTTTCTTGAAGTAGAAACGTATGTTGCATTTGAACTACAAGATGAAACAGACGTGTTAGCTTTCCTTCTCGGGGGCATAAGTGATTTTAACCGATATATTGGACACGAAACTTGGGAAGCCATTGTTTTAAACGTTTCACTATAAGTTTTCAAAATAAGACAATACAATATAACAATTAACACTATATTTTTTTGATAGAGCTGGTATATACATGTTTTTCATGTTGAATGTCCACTAGCGGCTATACTCTTGCCTAACAGTTTTGTAAATATGTGTATATACTCCAATTTGTAAATTGTACATGTTCACCTATTCATGTATACTAGTTGCTGATCTTCGGTATAAACTGGAGGAAATAAAGAATCTCTCTCTTACAAGACTTGAATGACCGTTTCCCCTTAAACTAGATTATAGAGCAAATTAACCAAATAAATCCTTTTTATCACTAAACAAATACTATATTTCACGATTATATTACAATGATTTAATTGCCATATTAAAAAAATCGTTTTAATTTTCTAATGTGCATGACTAACACTGTTACTGAAAATGAAAGCCATAAGGCTAAGAGGCTACAATGCCCTGCTGAATCTGACAGCTGACGATGCACAGTAACAATTGTTAGCAACCTCATTAATAGAACATTTAAAACAAGTCTGTTTAAACCTAAAATTTGTTTTATGATGAATTTCCGATGTATGTTGGCCACTTGCCCATATACTATAATTGATAACCATCAAGCGCCTACCACGCTGCTTATAAACATCATATACACTGGACAAAATAGATTAGAGATATCAACAGCAAGTGTCGTCTGAAGTATACTGTCACGTCAAGGGAGTTTTATTCGAGTGTTTAAACCATCATCGATTTCGTATTCTTTTCGAATTGTTGTATACATTCATGCATATAAATACATCTATGAATGACTAAGACTTGATTGAAACATGATATGTTTACTGGTCCTGCATGTTAACGAATAACGGTGCTGTATGATGTTGACTTTGAACGACGGTAACCACGATGAGGATATCTGTTTTTGACACATATCATGTTATATAGCAAATTGTTTATTCACAAGCAACTTCCCAATGCAAGGCATAACTCTTGCCAGTCTCCATTACTGACTGATTTACGCATTGAAGTATTTCCTTAAGATCTCTCTGTTTGGAAATCCGGCACCACTATGCGTTTCTGGTGCAGCGATTCACTATCTTGGCACGACAAAGAGAGGGAAATACTGCAAGGCTTAAATCAGCCAGTGATGCAGTCTGGCAAGAGTTATGCCTTGCGTTTTGGAAGTTGATTCACAAGTCGATCAAGCCAATGTGTACAATGAGGGAAACGGACATAAAATCTTTAAAGCTCACACATCGTTGGTGAATTCTCTATTCGATTTGCTGAGTACACCAACGTATAAATAAACGAGCTTAGGAATCCAGTCCCTTTCAAGGGTAAGCTGGATACATTAACATCACGGAAACTACACAGGTGTGTATATTATAAACTGACGGGCAAAAGAAAGTATAACACTTACTTGTTTTCGATTAATTCAATATTTTAAAGAAATGAGATGCATTTGATTATGGCATGATACAATAACACCTTTCGGCAGTAGTTGGAATGACTTAATTGGTGATGTTCTATTTTTTTAACTAAAATATGAAGTAGACAGGGGTAAGAAATGAAATGTACACCAACATGACCCCTACCATGTTCAAAATGTTGTAAATGTGTGCAGGACGAAGCACATTTATTGATTTTGACACAGAGTATGTGTTATATGTCGATGAACAGTTGTATTTTATCAAAATTAATTCGGGGGATTTTAAAATTTAAATTTCCATTTTTAATTGAAAAAATTCAAACCGCATAGAGGTATTCTTTGACTGATTAAATGTTTTGGACTAATTTCACAAACTAGTCCGTTTTTTAATACGACGTCGAAAACTCGAGATATTTGACTTTGAAATTTATACATATGATAAATACAACAGATCCATATACTTTCTTTTGCCCGTCAGTGTATATTATAGATATATGAGGTAAATGGGTTAGGTGCAATCAATAAAAGAGCTGTAATTTGAGTCAAACGTTATACGGTCAAAAGCCACCAAAGTCCACTTATAAATCATTACCCTGTGCACATGGCTTACTAATTCATTTAGTAAGCTTACTAAATCAGCTGAATTAGTAAGCTTACTTAATCATTTAGTAAGCTTATTAATTCATTTAGTAAACTTACTTATTCAAAACGCATTAGTAAGCTTACTAATTCAGCTGATTTATAGTAAGCTTACTAAATGAATTAGTAAGCTTACTAAATTAAGTAAGCTATATCATTTAGTAAGCTTATTAATTCATTTAGTAAGCTTACTATTTCGATTTAGTAAGCTTACTAATTCGAATTAGTAAACTTACTAATTCAGACATGTATTTAAATACATGTCTGAATTAGTAAGTTTACTAATTCGAATTAGTAAGCTTACTAATTCGAATTAGTAAGCTTACTAAATAGCGATTAAAGTACCGTTTGGCACCCCATAATTTTAAACATGATAGGGGTCATGTTGGTTTAAATTTCATTTGTTACCCCTGTCACCACTGAACTAAATATCGCCTATCTAACTCAGCATTGAATTGCTCGAACTATTGTTTGGTAATCCCTAATTCACCACTGAACCATAGCATGCGTGACTATCAACTATCTACTGAACAGATCTAAGAATAAAGTATTTTGTCTGGAATATCAATAAAATATATCTATTTAAAAAAACTACATAGCTACAATTATTTATACCAATACTCGTGACTCGATCAGTATCTGATTTTGATAACATGAAAAAGGGGATTGGTCAACAAACTGTTAAACATGTGAAAGGACCAGGGGCGGTATTCTAAAAAATCCAAGGATTTAAGTCCCTTTAAGAATACCGCTCAGAATATTAATTCATCAAACTACGGTATACACTTTGAATTACCCCTGGTTTTTATAAAAAGTACAGTACAACCCATGAAGTACAAAGTACATGTAATCAAGTTTCATTTTCATATTCATTCAGATATATTAAGAAAAAAAATAAATCCATCAGTATAGTATAGTATCAGTGTAGGTGTAGTGTATATATTTGACTAGTCTTCAAAACATCTATAGGAATGTCACTTGCATAGCAAAATCTGACTGAGTGTTACACTGGATGGCTGGCATCTTTTCTAGAAAACTTCTCTCTTTTATGTTTCTAGTTTCAAATATATGTTTGGTTAATTCCCTACAGGTGGCACCTAGGGTACTGCAATATCAAGCATACTCCGACTTATCGTGGGTTCGACTCCTTCCTTGGCTTCTATGGAGGATCAGAAGATTACTACAGCCACATACGAGGTAAACAGGGCGGGAGGGATGCGGGTCGGTGGTAGCAGCACGCTATACCTGGGCCCTGTTCAAGAGAGGTTTCAAAGTAATCGCTCAATTAGTGATTACTTTTAAACCTCTCTTGAACGCGATTGCTCAATGTAGAGCTACGTAGCAAAGCGAGCAAACTTTGAGGTGTTGCACCGTGTCGTTCAGGAGAGAATGGGCGCTACTTGAGCGCTGCATTGAGTGCTGCATTGAGCAATCAATGAGCGATTATAATCGCTCGCTGTTATGGAACGGAGCCCTGAACCTGCCCCAGTCCTGTAGAAGGTACTCGGCTCATGTCTTCCCACGTAACCAATGTCTGTCTCAGCGGTCTCGTGGAGGCGATATACTGGGTCCTGCGTGGTTGCAATGAAAGTCAGTAGTGCAATCATTTATGTTGCTTCCAGTGAATGTTTAGAAGACTAGAGTTCCTTCACATTAAATACAGAAGTCTTTTACCTTATATAAGTTGTTTGTTTAATCAGGTTCTGGAGAGTGGTGTTTTCCCCGATTCTTGGAATATTGGTTTAATTGTACCATTACATAAATCAGGAGATAAGAAAGATCCCAATAACTACAGGGGTATAGGCCTACTGAATACTTTAAACAAGATATTTACCACTGTCATAGATAACCGAATTAAATTCTTGATCACCAGTCAACAACTTTTATCAGAACATCAGGCAGGTTTCAGAGAACATCATTCTACCTTTGACCATATTTTTACTTTGAATAGTGTTGCACATAAATACTTGCGAAAGAAGGGTGGGAAGTTTTATTGTTTATTTGTGGATTTCCACAAAGCATTCGACTCTGTGAATAGATCAAAACTTATCTACGTCATGATTGAATTCCGGTATACACGGGAAACTTCAACGTTTATTCAGAAATATGTATGATAATGTGAAAGCGTCTGTGAGAGTTACTAAACGTCAGATGACGGATATTTAATTTTTAAAACGTATTCTGGTGTTCGACAGGGCTGTGTTCTGTCACCTATATTGTTCTTGTTGTATATAGAAGAACTTGTTAAAGAAATGATATCCAATTATTCAAGAGGTATATTTATCAACGAATCACTCCACGATTTATCAATCTTATTGTTCGCAGATGATGTAGCTATATTTGCAGATTCAGTTATTAATTTAAAGCGAAAAATTAATGTTATAAAGGAATATTGTTTGAAATGGGGTCTCTCAGTAAACATTAATAAAACGAAAATAGTAGTATTCAAGAATGGAGGTAAACTTTCAAAATATGAAAGTTGGTTTATTAGTGATAACCAAATAAAGGTTGTATCATATTATTAATATTTGTTAATTGTATTCTCTTGTAGAAATATTTTCTTAAGAGTTTGTGAAACACTTTCAATGCAGGCAGAAAGAGCACTTCATGTTGTAAAACGCTTATTTGTAAATATAAGAATTTGCCAATTGAATCTTCAGTAAAACTCTTTGACGTGAAAATCCAAATAATCCTCTTGTATGGATCAGAGGTTTGGGGATTTAAAAGTGACAAGAATACAGAAAAAGTACATACTAAATTTTGTAAATTCATTTTAAAATTCGGATATAAAGCTTCTAATAAGATTATCCTGGCTGAATGTGGACGTTTCCCTTTACTCATCAATGCTCATTGTCGGCCAATATCACTCTGGTTAAGATTGATAAGACAACCACATGATATAATATCAAGAAACAGTTACGAACTTTTAAAGAAATAGGAATTGTATTTATCTTCTTTAACATCTATTCATCTACGCAGAATTGTAACTATTTTTAGGTGTAATGTACATAACTTTAAGGTTAAAGCTGCACCAAACAGCCACAGAACGAAATTACCACATGCAGCTTCTGTAACCTCACAGAGGATGGACACCATGTATTGTTGGAATGTCCACAATATTCATGTTTAAGATGTAAATATTTACCTCCTTATTTATATAAGCACACAATAAAGGAAAAGTTTTTAACAACGAACGACGTACAACTACTGTACAAATTAGCCCTATTATTGTATCATATATAATTCGCAACAGAGCAAGTCTACAATAACTTATCATATATTTTGTTTATGTCCACTGTCATTGTGATATTTTGTCTTACTACATGGTAGCGCTGCAACTGTATTATATGTATTTACATTGTACTATTGGTCTCCGGGCCACATATACTAATAAAACTGTTTATTATATGACGAGCAGTGAAATACTGGGATTTATCAGTGAAATAAACTGTCTATCAAGCTACAGTGAAAATAACTTATATTTTCACTGCGAACGGTGACTGATATAATTTGACGTCATAAAACAATGGTCTCGCGCGGCGATTTGGCGTCACAGTGTTACTGTGGTGACGGGCTGTTCCTAGCGGCCGCTCGGCGTGAAAATGACCCTTTTCGGACTTAATTACATGGATAATATCATATAATAAATAGAATATCCGTCAATTCTTGACAAATACCATGTTTATCTCATCTCGTGAGGTAGAAAAGGTTATATATTTTCACTCGTGGCTGCGCCACTCGTGAAAATATAAACTTTCTACCTCACTCGATGAGATAAACATGGTATTAGTCAAGAAAAGACAGATATCCTCTATATGTCTGTCTGACAGAAGTCTGTCATAACAGATCAAAATGTAAGACGATTTTATAGGATAGCAATAATGACATTGGTTACGTGGAGATATTTCAGTTGAGAAAACTGTGCCGCGGACATTAATCTGCTTGGATATTTCTTGCAAATTATTATTAATCTTATCTCCATATATGTATTTGTAACTCGAGCTTTTGTCCTTCCCATTACTACCTTCATTATATCTCTACATTGAAGACTCAAAGCGAACTTCTAATAGTGAAGATTTATCGGAAATTATACCATGGGAATTATCGAAGATAGTTAAGAAACTAGATTAACCATTTCCTTTTATTTGCAAGATATGAACAACTACTAATGACGATAACTAATTTATGTAAGCGTTTGAGTTGAGGTTGAAGTAGAATCAAGATACGATATGCCAACCTTTATGTTCTCCAAAGCCGCTGCAAGTGTGTCGTGTTATGTCTTTGGTAAAACGGCTCCCGATAAGTAAAATATTTTCGAAATAGGGATGTCTCTTTATATATGATATAGCTGTGATATTCACTCTGAGATTTTTGGTTTCCTTCCAGGACAGCAAGCACAAGTTGGTCTCGACTTCCGGTTCAACACGTCAGTTCTCGCCACGGAAAATGGAAATTATTCAACAGTAATTGGAAAACAAAATTCATTTCATCTTTCACATAAATTCTAATGATAAAGCACCAGCCTTATAATGGCAACACAGAGGCGCTACCAGAAGTGTGTGCGTAAATACAAACTGATTGATAGTAGTCATTGGGGAAGACAGATGGCTGCTTTCTATTCTCTTGCTTTAGTATAACCAATGCTAGACATGTTTCACATTGTAACACTCTATGTAACACATGGACTTAGTTATAGCATCCTGGTTGTCATACCAAATTATAACATACAGAGTTAATGATTTTAGAGATAAAATTCTAACTTGGGGGGGGGGGGTCTCCTTAGTCTCATATTTTCTCAATTTATTAATATCTAAATAGTACAATCGTGTGAATACCAATTCGTACATATTGATTATTTTGTTTTTCAGTTTGTCTTCGCGAGACGTGTTATCGACATTATCCGGTCACACGATCAAACCACGCCGTTATTTCTGTTCGTCTCTTTTCAGTCTGTGCACGTGCCTTTACAGGTAACATTAGAAATCAGAAGGTCTAATATCAAAATAGATCCTTACCTTTATATAATAGATTTGTTTTAATTAAATTGTTTTATACCAACGCTAAGAAGTTAATAATAAAATCAGACTACATTAAAATGCATTTGGAATTGCATAATGCAAACTATCTATCTCTCTCATGTAATTATGGACATAATGAACATTGATTAAGTTAAGCAAAATCATCTAAGGAAAACATGGGATGTATCTAAATGTTTAATTTCTATCGTACTAAAACAAGTCAGTCTTTCTTCCAAGTTGATCAGTATCTATTGTGGCAAATCAAAATTTGAGAATACATCGAAGTATATATGAAACTGGGGATTTTCTCAACTAATCAATTCCAGGCACCAAAGCGATTCAAAGATATGTACAAAAGGATTCGCTTCAGATCTAGAAAGATTTACAGCGGTGAGTACTTCCGTTGTTGCGATCTAAACCAGGGACCTTATGTATATAATGTCCCTGTCTATACTAACGGTCAAAAGAACGTATAACACTCACGTGTTATATCCCCGCCATGCGTTAAGCGCGAAGCGGGGAATATAAAATATAGTATTCGGCTGCGTCCATCCGTTTGTCGACATTTTAATGTACATGTAAAGCTTGTCAGCGGGATATCTCAAGAACTATTCACCGGAATTTCATCATATCTTACAAAAAGCACCTCCTGGGGAAGACATGTCACGTTAGTGACAACAGCTTGTTTTCGATTAATTCAATATTTTAAAGAAATGATATGCATTTGATAATGGCAGGAAACAATAACACCTTTGACAGTAATTTGAATGGCTTCATTAGTTTTATTCTTAACTAAAATATGATCATTTCAAGTAGACAGGGGTAAGAAATTAAATTTACACCAACATGGCCCCTTCTATGTTTAAAATGTTGTAAATGTGTGAAGGACGAGGCACGTTTATTGATTTTCACATAGAGCATGTGTTATATGTCGATGAACAAATTGATTTTGGGGAATTCTTAATTTTAAATTTTAATTTTTTATTTAAAAAAAAACAACAAAACACGTAAAATAATGTTTTGACTGATTTAATTTTTTGGACTAATTTCCCAAACGTGTCAGTTTTTGAATACGACGTCGAAAACTCGAGAAATTTGACACTGCAAATTATACATATGATAAATGCAACTGAGTGTTATAGTTTCTTTTGCACGTCAGATCAGTAAAAACCCAACAAAAGACTGCAACAAATACACATTCACAATACACAAATTCACACATTTTAATCACTTAATGAAAATATGAATTTGTAATCTTTTGAAGCTTAATAATACGAAAGGATAAATAACGAAGTAAAACTAACTTAATACATATTTCATTACTAACTATATAATAATGGTTTTATTTGCTTTTAATAAGTTTAAACTTACACCAAAATCAGGAATGATGAATGAAGAAAGTAATAATAAATGGGTTTATTTCGTGAAGCAATGGTGACTGCGATGGATGAGGCTGTCGGAGACATTGTTCGAGCTCTAAAAGTACAAGGTCTCTTCAAGAACTCTCTGCTTGTTTTCACTTCAGATGTAAGTGGCTATTGAAACCTCAAACTCTCTCGTAACCACATTGCCCATCCATACGATGGTTCAGTGTCTCTTAAAGACAAATACAATAAAAGTGAGACATATTTAAAAATTGAAGACAGTATTCAAAGGAAACAAGTTGTCATAACAGAAGAATGCATATGAATATGCCAGCTCCTAATTTCGCTTTTGAATGGTGTGTGATATCTGTAGGGCAGAACATGTTAATCATTTTCAATATTTAAATGCTGTGCTGATATATAGCCTTTATCACAACGTATGCACCCTGGGTGCCTTTTAACATACGTTATATCGTGAGGTGAGGTGAGATGAGTTGTGGTTTAACGCCGCTTTCAAGAGTATTTCACTTATATCGCGGCTGCTAGTATTATTATATCGTACAATAAATCTTAGCACCTTATACAGCTGCATCCCAAAGGTTTGTTCATTTACTTACTGTAATGTCCTTGAGGCATCGTAGTTTTTTTTCGATTTCATACATCACAGTAAGTTTATTTTTATGTAAGTTCAACTACACATTGGGTGCTAATGGTTTTTGGTGAGAAACACGGGAATTTAAGTTGAACAATGTAGAAATGTAATTAATAAAAGATGTTGGCTACATAAATAACCTTCTTGAACTTAAATTTATTGACGCAGCATTTCTGTAGAGCGTCATGAAATAGAGCACAAAGCCGTTTTTGACTCTCCTTTCCTTTAGGGAGATGTCAAAACTACGATTTATAAAAACGCATGATAATCACTCATAATAGATAATGTTTAAAAATTCAAAGTTAGTTTAGTTGGCTTCTGAAGACATGGTGAAACTCTATGTCGGTCATATTTATCATCTGTGAAATTTTCTGTAATTTGTATGCTGTCGAGTGTAAGCTATGTATTTTCCTTTAAAATAATTTACTTGTACCGGTGATGATTTTTTTCTCTCTCACTTCTCACATGTCGATATGGGTATTTTTAAGTACATTCAGAATCTTGAAAAGCTGACCCCTTCTGTTCAAAATATGTTGTGGAAAAAAGATCCTTTGTAATTTTAAATGTAGGTTCCATAATGCAACATACATCCAAACAAAATCCAAATGATATTAATAATTGCAATTAGATATACAAGTAGTTGAACAACCTCTCAGGACGCAGCTGTATCAATTACAATATTGAAAAGTACAAGCAAATATGACTTTAACAAAAAATATGATCGCGTATGATACATGCAACCATTTCTAAAAAATATTTGACATACATTTAAGATTTATCCAAAATCGACAAATAGATGAGACCTTCATATAACCGCTGAGTTGTACTGTTAAACAAATTCAATCTTATACTTGATGTGTTCCTTTCAGAATGGCGGAGCCCCGTATACGGGGGGTAGCAACTACCCGCTGAGGGGAGGGAAAACAACGCTTTGGGAAGGTGGGATCAGGGTCCCCACCTTCATCTACGGTAAAACTCACATCAAGGAGCGGGGCTATACACATAACGGGTAGGAACATGCATGGACCATCAGATCTTGAAACGTTATGGGCAGGAGACGTATGTACCTTTCACAAAAAGGTGACCTCTAGTCATTAAAGCACGTGTAATCACATGCATATGGGGTAGGTTTCGCGGAAATGATTCTGACAACAGTAAAGAATAAACACAAACAAATATTTGGATTAAAATCCTCCTCAAATTAGTAGAAAAACTTTTTTTTAAAAATATGTCATAAACAGCCGCGAAACGTTTTATTAACCAATCAGCTGCTGTAGAGATATGTGACGTGTAACTCAGGAGTCATGTCCTAACGAGTATCTGGCTTATGTTATTGTTTACATTATATATTCGTATAGCCGTCACGTATGTTTCACTTATTTCACTTGTCAAAACAGCCTCAGAGTGATCAAAACTATTATAAATAATGTCGGGATATACTGTTCAGTCGTTAATTAACTTAGGTTGTTGTACACGTGTGTTTAGATTATTATGTCTCCCCCCCCCGAAGGGTCGGGAGACATACTGTTTTTGGTGGAGTTTCCGTCGGCGTCGGCGTCGGCGTCCCCATTGTTTCCCGAGCAGACCTCCAAAACTACTTGACCAATCTTTACCAAATTTGGTATACAGCCTCCCCATATCATGCAGATGTGCATTTTGGGGGTTTCAGATTTAAATTTTGTTTTCGTTTCCATGGTAACAATTCGGATTTAGTCTATTTAAAGGGTAGGGTTTGTTTCCGGAGCAGATCTCGAAAACTACTTGGCCTATCTTCACCAAATTTGTTACACAGCCTCCCCATATCATGAAGATGTGCCTTTACAGTTTATAACATGATGTTAGTTTATGATAAAAATGGTTTAATTAATTGGGTCACTGGTGTAAGGAAATTAATTTCCAATCGCGGTTTTGGTCATACTTGGATCAACCAAAATGTGTATTCAAAAATCGACTTTTTTACTTTCAATAACCCAGAGATTAAAATATATTTATAAGCAGACATGGACAGCATCAATTACCCTAACAAACAAGTGTTTTTATTACAAAATGTTTAAATCTGAAATCATAAGGGAAGATAACTTATTAAATGTTACTGTTAAACAATTTAGAATGGCTCTTTCACGTTTTAGATGTTCATCTCATGACCTTTTTGTGTAAATATTGTTTTCACTAAATGTACTATAGGCCTGTGGCCTTTAATTATTGAATTAAGATTGATTGATTGAATCTTTACTGACCATTTCGCTACGTCAGAATCTGATTCTAGCAATCAAATCTCGCTTTGAACAAGTTAAGTCAAGCGATAACGAAGATTTGTATGAAGAACAAGCGGATGTACCAAATGATCGGGATCATCTTGCCAGCACAAACACATCTCGTTTTATGTCTAACGTTTATCTATTCCATTGTTTAACAGTTGAAATGAAATAAAAGCAACAAGTACTCGGCATAATAAAAATAACTTAACAAATAATGTTTTTTTTACAAGAAATACAAAAGAACTTACCTGTTAATGTTAATGAATAGGTTAAGGTTAATGGTAATGGAGGTAACTTGTGAAAGAAGTCCCTGGACTAGAAACGATTTGTTCGGTCTCTTAATCATGTTAGAGCGTCCTGAATGATGGTCGATAAACAAACCACCGAAGTTATAATTGGTGACAATGGTTTTAATGATAGCAAAAGTAATCGGATACGTCACATGTTAGGAACTTGTCTAAATTGTAACTAGCATTTTAAGTCAGTGGTTGTCTCAGTTCTATGTCACCCACGACACGTAGGCAAATTGATTTGAACGACATTGTCCTTGGAGTTGAAATAGCATAGAGGATGCTTATGCTTGATACCTGTGTTTCCTATAACATCTATTGCAAAGTGTGTTATCTCTTTCGTTATTTAAGTTAGCATTAACATATTGATTACTATGTGCTAATGAAGAAATGGATTTAATTACACTATTAACAGTCATTCTGATTAGGCCTATTATATATATTCAAATGGTAGTTGAAAGAATAACTAACGCCGATTTATTAGTTATTTCTTTCAACTACCATTTGAATATATTTTGACTGTACACTTGAACAAACACCCTATATATATATATATATATATATATATATATATATATATATATAGAGAGAGAGAGTTTTGTTTATAATGAATGTACATGATTGTTCCAGTCTCTTTCACGCAGTCGACTGGCTACCAACGTTGCTTCATGCCGCAGGGAAGAAACCTAGTGAGCAAACAAATATTGTATTTATTATCAATTTAAAAATATATATATTTATGTAAATAAATAAAATAAATAAAACTCTATGTAATATCCCACCTACAATTATTTGCAAAAATGTTGGATCCAACGTTAACATTCTACAATCCTTTGTCTTTCTAATGATATTCCCCCTCAGAATCAAGACTTATTGATTAATTAACCTTTGTCACCATTTCCAGTTGGAGGCATATGTTAACTGTTTGTGTTGTTTGTAATATAATTTTATAAATTTAAAACATTTTGTCTTACATTTAGATCCGTGGTTCCTATTTCATTGAACTATGTCTTTAATTGTGCTTTACCGGCGTTTACAACACATGTTGCCCTACTTGAACATCTTCAGTTAAAGTTGATGTTGACTTAAATGACCATTAATGTTATAATTAACGATGATGCAAGAAACAAGTTTTCATTGTGTTTAAATTAACGTTACGTTAAGATTAAACGGACTTTTGAATAACTTTATTTTAGGTTTCTATTGCCTTTGAATCAACTATACATTATCATTACAAAACTTATTGACTTATGTTAAATTTCAGTAATTTGTTTTTTTCTCTAAAAATGAAGATTTTACTTGTGTTCAGCCATTTAATATTCTTTATTGTTTAAAAGTACTAAAACCCATGTGTCTACCAGTAAGAAGTTAAGTACCATTCCAGACAAACACATAGACGGGGTGAACCAGTGGTTGATGCTGAGGAAGGGGACCCCAAGCAGACGGCGTCAGATAGTACTAGCAGTAGATGACATCAGACAACACTCGGCCATAAGGTAATAGCATGATATATTACTCAACAATACGGTAATATCATTAATTATCACTCAACCATATGGTAATATCAATACTTATCACTCAACCATATGATAATAGTTTTAATTATCACTCAACCATATGGTAATATCATTAATTATCATTCAACCATATGATAATATCATTAATTATCACTCAACCATATGGTAATATCATTAATTATCACTCAACCATAAATACTATAATTAATTATCACTCATCCATATTGTAATATCATTACTTATCACTCAACCATATGGTAATATCATTAATTATCATTCACCCATATGGTAGTATCATTAATGTTCACTCAACCATATTGTAATATAATTAATTATCACTCAATCGTATTGTAATATCAATAATTGTCACTCAACCATATGGTAATATCAATAATTATCACTCAACCATACATAAATATCAATAATTGTCACACAACCATACGGTAATATCATTACTTATCACTCAACCATATGGTAATATCATTAATTATCACTCAACCATATGGTAATATCATTAAGTATCATCTAACCATAATCCAAATTATCCCAATCATCAGATATAACTTTTTCATACTTTATTACCGTATTAGACATCACTCAGTTATATAAAGTAATACTATATCAGATACCACTTAGTCATATGGTGATATCACTCAGTAATCAGGTAATACCATGAAAGATATAATTCAGTCATACGTTAATACCATGCTAAATATCAGTCAGCAAAACACACATATGAGACAGCACTAAGTCATACGGCAATACCACATCACAATTGTATCACAATTCACAGCATTGTAAAGCCACCGTGGTGCGAATTTTCTCCATTCAACAATATAGCTGCATTCAAACACCCACCACTTCCCACAAGCAAATTAGTCTCTACCAGTATGTTATTGTAAGGCTGATTTTTCATGCTCTAGAGTTGATGGCATTGAGTTAACACAAACTAAAACATGACGTTATGTTCAACACACATTCTCACGAAATGTGCACCATTATACATGACAAACAAATTTAAAATCATTTTCAAATGTTTTTAATTAGACACAACATAATAACACTATACTAAGATGTAACATGTACATTTTCAGGACTCATACTCTAAGAATAAATTATGTGTGGTCAGTTAAAGATGACCTCTATTTTTTCACAATGTAATCAACGTTATGGCTATGCATTACACACTCATCTCAGTCATGTCCGTACAATGTGAGAATGCATGATGTGTTATTTTGGTAATTACTGTAGGGAGTCATGTGACGTGAATAATCAATATCAAAAGTAGTTCTCTCCTCGGAGATGTGACACAGATCCATTTAAAGCATTAGTCTGTGTTCACTAAAAATTGTGTACAATGATAACATAACTTTCAATTCAATTAACAATAGCTTACATTTATCTACCAAACAAAACCTTTTACAAATCTTACTGCCAACTTGACAACATTAAGTTAGTTCAGAGCTGAAATCCTGAATTTTTCAATAAACAATTTAAGCACAAAGCTTGTGTTGCCGAGTGCCGTGCATTCTAATTATTTAAATGTAAAGCAATGACTTCGCGCTTCAACACCAGTGTTCCTCATGTTACAGGGTGGGCGACATGAAGCTAATACACGGACATCCCGGCCACTACAACAACTGGTACCCGGTACCCACTCTGTGGAGCGACAAGTGCTTGTACAAGGCAGACAGGCTGAGGCTACCAGAGTATCAACTCTTTAACATTACAGGTAGAATTGGTTCCTCAAATACATACCTTCTTTCTGTGATCTTGATGAAAAAATCACTTACAGGTTCTATAGATTTACCACTCATAGCTAGCACGAGGCGTTAACTTGTTGCTATCTCGCCAACGCCGTAATTTATAATAAGGACGCAAAGAAGAGATTTCTTAGCAAATCTGGTCAACATTTGGAAGAACAGGTTCCATGACAAACCTAAAACATGCGATGTTCCCGTTTTATAACTACTATTTCTTGATAACTGTTGCTACACTATTACAATGGGATGGTTAAACTTAAACAGTATTATTGTTCAACTCATGCAGTAGCCAGAATGGTTAAACTTCTGCAAGGTGTATTCTGAATGACATTTTAAATGTACAGAGATAATATAGAGTTATATCTAAGTCACTAACTTATTGCAGAGGACCCGACAGAGAGTAACGACATCGCCTACAAGTCCCCTGAGCTCTTGGCTAGAATGAGAAAACTACTGAGCCGATACATGAGGAAAATGGTTCCTTCTAACCTAGGCAAGCCAACCCGGAAGTCCAACCCAAAATACTACGGGGGTGTGTGGTCAAGTGGCTGGTGCTGAATGGCCATTTGAGAGGTCATATGACTGTTACTTTGATAATGATTTGCGTGGTCATCTGTATGGTGATTTGACTGGATATTTTAATGATCAACGGAATTCTTACCCGATGGCGATCCGCATGGTGATCAAAGGTGATCCGATGGTGATCTGATGTCATCTGGCGATTTGAGTGGATATTTCAGTGGTGACTTGATTGGTCAATTGAACGATCCAATGAGTGGTCATCATCTGATGGTTATCTGATTAGGGTCCTTGTTTGAATGATCATCGACATGCCATCAACTTCTTTGGTCATTATTTTAGAAAATGGTATTGAGTGAGTGTCTTTCAGCTCTCTATTGAGTGGGAATGCGACATGGTACGTCCATCAGGTGGTGTACCATAGTTGTACCACCACTTGAGAAATACGCGGGTACACATTGTGTTTAGTAAGAGATACTTTCTATGCAAGGGGGAACTAATCGTCGTTTCGAAACCGTTGAACATCTTTGTGTTTTGTGCATTAATCCAAGTTTGCAGGGTCTATTGGGCAGTGATATATATGGTGTACTTTCGGCAAGTCATCGCAATCCCAGGATAATCTGCTGTTAACAATGTGTTCTAAAATCTCAATATAAAAAAAATAAATTATGATCACTTCGATACCTTAAGATCCAAATATCAAATCATTGGCGCAATGACTAAAATATAAAACTAATTGTTCTATGTTGCAATGCAAATGGTTTTATATGCCAGTATATCATTTCATCACATATATCAAACTTTCCTCTAACGCGTGCAATATGATTCATTATATTATTTTAAATTTGAGTTCCAAAATTAGACAATCACTAAAAGATTGTGACTTACATGTCAACATATCACCTTCATAAGTATAATCTTTATTATTTCCCAACATAGATTACTCAACTCATCTCAAGAACCTTTGTTACAATTGGGTCATATTTCTCGGTTCTCACCAGAACAGCCTCTCGGTGAAAAAGTACAGCAATTCTTCCTTCTTTCGAATAAAAAAGTTTTTTTAATAACTATTACTTTACTATTGTACTGTCTTAAATGAAACATGTGCGCATCGTGTCAGTGGGGTAACAAATTCCGGCGGTTATCAGTCAATAATCTCTGTTACTGGTTGAAGAAAACTGTCACATTACGACAGAGGTTTTGTTGGAATATAGCTGAGTAACCTACGAGGGTAGAGAATGCCATAGCTTGTGACAACATTTGATCTACTTAAATCGCCTTGGCATTTACAAGAGGTAGTCTGATTTAAGAAATACTTAAATTCACATGATACTTAATTGCAAATGTTAATTAACTAAGTGAAGTCAGTCCTCTTCCTCCGATTAAGTTTGACTGTAAGAATATTATTGTTATTATTACTATTTGGAGGGTGACAGGGAACACGTTTTTTTGAGTGTTAAATGAATTTTGTTGAAAATATGCATTTCGATATATTATGTTTATACTATTTTCCGTCATGGTCATTATTTTATATATTTCTATCCCCTTTGTGTTTGGTGTTCGTATAGGAAATCGCTCTACATAAACTTTTATCAAAATGTATATTAAAAAATGTTCTTTTTTTCTCTAAAAATAGTATGTAATTATATCAAACTGTTATATTAAACGATTTATATATTTACTTCCATGTCCATTTTTAGTTTTCACAATATATTTGATGAGAAAATATCTTGTCCTTTTTAAAGGTTCATATATATTTGTTATTGCACTTGTCTATATGGACACCGACTGAGAGCACCAGGAGCCAGTCAAACTACTACCGTCGTGAGAGAACTTATCTTGTTTTCTTTTCTCAGTGGGGTTTGCAACTTAGTATCAAAATAATATTGTAACATGATTTCGGTGTATCCTTGATTCTGATTGGTTGATTTGCCTATGTTGAATGACAATGAATACCCGCAAATTACTTGGGGCGAATAATGATAATGAATAGTTCGTATAGAGCTAAATCTCCATACTTTGACGTATTGCGCTTTATATACTGTACATTATTACCCTTTCGGAATTGTACTTTTCGGAGCCGCCAAAAGCACTACATGTACCCGAAGCCATGTACACCCGTTATTTCAGGTAGTCATCTGTACAGCTGTTTGAACTGAGTCAGTCACCAGGGCCCCGTTCCATAACAGCGGGCGCTTATAATCACTCATTGATTGCTCAATGAAGCGCTCAAGTAGCGCTCATTCTCTCTTGAACGACAAGGTGCAAATTCCTCTAAGTTTGCTCGCCTTGCTACGTAGCGCTACATTGAGCAATCGCGTTCAAGAGAGGTTTAAAAGTAATCGCTAATTGAGCGATTACTTTGAAACCTCTCTTGAACACGGCCCTGGATGAAGTGCCGTATACATTTCTAAGGACATTACATAATAAAAGACCAAGGTCGGAAATATCAGGTGCCTCCATTGGGATTCGAAACGGGGTCTTTTGGCCAGCATGCTAACCACTACACCACTGTGTTCCATTATCAAGACGCTATCAGTATTAACATTTGCTTTCATTTCTAAAGTAATACTAGTTTCTATCTGGGTAAACAGGTCCACATGTTGAATAAACTTGCTTCCGTTCACTCTTGTTGAAAGGCATGTCTCGGTGTGGGACAAGGAGTAAGGGCCGTGTTCAAGAGAGGTTTCAAAGTAATCGCTCAATTAGCGATTACTTTTAAACCTCTCTTGAACGCGATTGCTCAATGTAGCGCAACGTAGCAAAGCGAGCGAACTTTGAGGTTTTTGCACCGTGTCGTTCAGGAGAGAATGTGCGCTACTCGAGCGCTACTTGAGCAATCAATGAGCGATTATAAGCGCTCGCTGTTATGGAACGGAACCCAGGTTTCAGATGTAACCGGACGTGAAACTGGCCCCCTATCCGCTGATAAACGCTGTTCACTGTTGCTGAACTTACCTGACTTCAGAAACCACAGCCATGCACAGGGTACATATCATCACAATAATATTGACTATCAAAAGCCATTAAAACTTCTCACTCGTTCAATATTATATAAGACATGTTTACATTTAACATTTATGTGATATCTGTCTTTTCTTGACAAATACCATGTTTATCTCATGACCGAGGAAGCATCTTTGTATCATCACGAGGGTGGCATGCAGTCGCTATCGATATTATGAAACTGTTCTTCCTCACCAGATGATATTGGTCAAACATATATGAAAAAAAGGAAAACGTGTTCTGTTTATATTTTGTTTCTATCGTTGTTATTTTACTTAAATCGGAGCTCATTTATGTTAAGTCGGTCCCAGAAAGAGTCCGTCATCTCATCAAACATTGAGCTTCACTGATACCATAACACGTAGCCATACATAATGATACATTCCACCATAATAGTGATTATAATTTTTTATGACATGCACACATTACGTCAAGACAGTATTCGATGACGTCAGAGCTTTTTGTTATCAGTCAAGTCAAGATAAGTCAATCAAACACCGTCTTCTTTCATCAAATACATAAAATACACAAGTGGAAGGGTCGCTGACGTAAGTATTTCCAATGTTAACCCGAATTAACAGTGGTAAATTTATTGAACCAATACAATCATTTCTACAGAACTGGCAGAGATCCAAGGCTGACAGAAGCAACGCAAGGGTTCTTGTTCTAGCTTCTATTTTCATGGATTAACTTTGACTATTCGAATATTGTCATGTGAGAATGAAAACAATGTTTATAGAATTCTAAAATGTTTCTTATTTTGAACTTATACATAACATCTTATACATAACATACCAATCCACTCATGAATAATGAATAAATATTGTTTAAATCACATAACATCTTGACTTTATTATAAATAGTAAAGAACGGTTTTATTTTCAATTCAGGAGTGTTTTTCTTTTCAAAAATTTGAAATAAATCACAAAACGTGTTTTTCTATAGACGGTGTAATTGTATTACGAATCACAAAATTAGAAATAGATCTGTGAAATATAACAATATAAATTATTTACTCACTTAACAATTTTCAAATTTAGAATACACATTGATTGCAGCTATATTTCTATCTGTAAATCACGATATATCTAGTAAAAATATATAGACGTTGTAATTGTCAGACAGGCAGAAATTTATATAATTGATTTTATAAAAGGCCACACTAGAGACAACACAATGCACGAACTTTACACAAAAATAACAGAATGTGGCGTGATATATAAATTGACTTTACGTATAAATACTATATTTTTTTGAAGAAATGAGATAAACAAACTGTATCGTGATAAAGGGCGTTTCAAACATTTATCAAATATATCCCTTATATCTAAGTAGGCTTCACAGTAAAGTTAAATTAAGATTACTTTCTTGTATAAAAGGGACAACATCCTAAATGATTCATTGCAATGCTCTATATACCAGTCTAAGTTTAAATTTAACACGTCTATAATGCATAAAACAATTTCATTTCTTGAATAAGGGGATACTAAAATTGTGATAGGTTTTCAGAGAACCTTTGTTAATTCTCAAATATACTCATAAATCCAGATAAAACCAAACCCAAATTTATAAAAGTATTCCTATTAAAAGATTTCATCCAAATACTTTACCAGTAGGTAAAACAAGTTAACCAAAGATCAAGATGCAGGAGGGACCTGGATATGCGAGGAGGGGCTAGTGGGCTAGCGTTTGATAATTAGTTTCGTCCAGAAGTGGATTCATCCGACAGCTAGTGTAGCGTGTACTATATGTACTGGCAGAGTATCTGTGCCGGTGGGTCACCTATCGGTGGTTTGCCGGTGATTGCCGGTGTTTGCCGGTGGGTCACCCAGGTGGTTTGCCTTTGGGTCACCTACCGGTGGTTTGCCTTTGGGTCACCTACCGGTGGTTTTCCCTTTGGGTCACCTACCGGTGGTTTGCCTTTGGGTCACCTACCGGTGGTTACCGGTGGTTAATCTACACAAAAACTTAACTGCCCTTGTCATGTACGTGAAGAGGGAAATCATCACATTCACCAAGAACCATATGATTAAATGTATTTCCCCTACTTTTAAAACTGATTAATATGTATTTATCTGAATTTGTTCAATGATTTTACTGTAAGTGACACCCGGAAATTATTGACCTGTCCACAGTAAATGTTTTACCGTACAATCACATATTTTTTAAAAGGATCCACACATAATATAACCGACTCTTTTTGTGTATCTACAGATAACCACAAGGGCTTTACTGCCGCTGATTGCGAAGCTATAGAATTGTCTGCGCTTTAGTCCAAACTAGCCTAGTCCAATTGTAAATGATAAGAAAAGGCAGGTTGATGTTCCTCTCAGGCTCCTTTCCAATATTTAATATAAAATAACTATAATTAATAAAGTACAATTAGTTGTGGTTTATTAAAAAAACATGATCAAAATAAAGAATTGTCCAAATAAATTAAATCATGCTGTCACACGTCGAGCTAGGAGTGAAAGAAATCACATACAAGGGACTTATCGAAAATTAATGTATTACTTATCCGGTATTTTACTTATCCAAACTTGTGAAAACCTACAGAAGATAACCATATGCATATACATGTATTTATCGTTTATAATCCTATATACATTTATATGTATATAAAGCATAACATAAGACAACAGTTGTTTGTTTGTATTGATAGATGATGTATTGGATAAACAATGATAAATTCATTTGTACAGTAATGTAGTAACATTTACTATTATTAACATGTAACCTTTATGCTATTGGATGCTATTGGGAACGTATTAGCATAAGAGTAGGATATTCTACCTATGTCTAATCTCTGGGTGACGTTTTTCCAGCGTCTAACTTAAAGAGCCATTGAGTTATGTAATAGTGCAAATGTTCCAGTACAAAATAAGTTTGTCAACATATACAAATAACATCAATCGCTATGAAAATAGTTCATTTCCACAGCATGACACATCAGAAATGGTGGTTATATCAGGACAATTCTTTGTAAATTTGTAAAGACAACCCCACGACGACTGACAGTTATAACTTAAACATCAACAGGGGATTTTTTTAGAAACAGGAAAGTCCTTATACACTGTAGAAGAACAAAGGTTAGATGATGAATGATGATAGAAATGAAGTAATCAGAAAATATGCATGAATGAATCTTACCTTTATGAGGCCTTTGCAACATCCTTTCTATTTAAATACTGATTAAGGGTAAGTTGGCTCGAATTATAAGTCGATTATTAAAGGAATTTTAAGTAGGTATATACGTGTACGCCTCAGTATATCCATATCCTTTGTTTGTAAACTGTTAGATTTGTCCACGACTTTTGTCCCACAAAATGTTCTTCATGCATATTCCCATTCTCTTCCCTATCGGAAATCTGAAGGGAGTAACCTCTGTGGTAAGAGAATGGCATATATTACGAATCAATCAGCTTTGTCATCATTGCTTTGCATATTTGTTTGAATAAAATATATATCCCTGTACACCATGTGGTTTAATCACTTGACGACAGAGATTCCTTGATGCTTCGTCAATGTAATGTGCGCAATAGGTTGAAATGAAGTCTGGCTGTTGTTATGGAGCTTTGCCTTCTTGTGCATGATTTTATTTTGTGTGTCTTTCATTTATATATCATAAGCAAAACAACCTTAACTGTGATATGCAGCCAAGCTGCAGCATATATTTCTGATTGGAATAGAAAATATTAGTTACATAGATCAAAGATGTATATCACATCTAATTCCTTGCATAGATACATGTAGGTTAGCTTAAAGCAAATTGCGTGATTTTAAAAGTATTCAACATTCTGAGAAGATAAACTAACTGTAAGTGGCAAAATGAATTATACAAACTTAACTCTAGCGCCAAACACAAATAATGCTGCCGTAAACAGTCTACGATGGGGATATATTTACTTTTTTTAAATGTCTTAAAAGTTTTCAAACAGTAATAGGTTGCTGAAATTGATATTTCAAAAGGGTTTTTGTGCATATTGTTTGGTATATAATGAAATATTTAGATTATGATAACAAAATATGATGTCGGCATAATGTACCTTCTTGGGCTTAAATATACAGACAGACAGACAGACAATTTTTTTTATTTGAGTCTCACTTCTGTTCTCACTTCTGCTTAAATACAATGACTCATCCGTCCCGTTCATGCTCCTGTCTTTTCCAGACGATGTCTGTTAATGAGTTGAACAATGGAAATTGCAGACCTTATTAGCTTCAATGACGAATGCTTCACATGATTTTTTTATCATACAAATCTTGATTAAAATATTTACCAAATTATGTGTTATATGCATTCACGATAACCCAGAGTATCCGCTCAGAAGAAGAAAGCAGACCTCGATAACCCAGGGCATCCGCTCAGAAGAAGAAAGCAGACCTCGATAACCCAGGGTATCCGCTCAGAAGAAGAAAGCAGACCTCGATAACCCAGGGTATCTGCTCAGAAGAAGAAAGCAGACCTCGATAACCCAGGGTATCCGCTCAGAAGAAGAAAGCAGACCTCGATAACCCAGGGTATCCGCTCAGAAGAAGAAAGCAGACCTCGATAACCCAGGGTTTCCGCTCAGAAGAAGAAAGCAGACCTCGATAACCCAGGGTATCCGCTCAGAAGAAGATGCAGACCTCGATAACCCAGGGTATCCGTTCAGAAGAAGAAAGCAGACCTCGATAACCCAGGGTATCCGCTCAGAAGAAGAAAGCAGACCTCGATAACTCAGGGTATCCGCTCAGAAGAATAAAGCAGACCTCGATAACCCAGAGTATCCGCTCAGAAGAAGAAAGCAGACCTCGATAACCCAGAGTATCCGCTCAGAAGTCTATTCATTATATCACTTTACTGAGTATAGTTGTCGGAGCGTATACTCTGGATAATCGAAAATGGTGTTATATGATACAACAATAATTTGTTTCTCCACCATAGGTCCATTTCTCATTGGCTAAGTATACGTTATTTCGTAACCATTAAACTATTGTACGTATTATATGAAATATACATGTAGTTCACGATTACATGTAAGAACCAAATGAACAAAAACAGCCGATCTGTTTCGTATCACTTTATCAATTCATTTTATCGTATCAACTCTTAAGAAGCATGATGCGGTTATGAAACGATTTTCACTCCAAACTTCTCTATTGTAATGCTAATTTTACTTATCAATTTATAAATTAATAATTTGACAAAAATCGCTGCAACCATATCTTGTTACCTTGCATAAGTATCATTTCGAATTTGGTCGACAGTTATTGTTTATAGTTTAAACATATTTTATTCATGTAATGAATTGGCATTGGTGAACAACCTGTGTAGTTTATATTAACACCGCTCCCATACAACATATGATACAGAATGAAATACAAAGTGACGTAAATGATAAAGAGTGTTATAAATGACAGAATACATGCTCCAATAAGGTTATTGTTTATCATATACACTAACGTTACCGCTCTTTGAATCTAAATATCATAAAAAGTTATGTACTCAGAGGAACTTGGTTTGTTGTGTTTTTACATAAGTTGCGCCCGTTGTGCTAAAATTACAAAGTTGAGAATTTACTGATAATTAGTATACGTTATCGCCATAGTTTCATGGATTGGGTCAATTGTCTACTTTCGATCATAAACAAATGGGAGGGAAAATTGTAAAATAGGTCATAAAGCGAGCCAAAATATTATTGTCTTTTTTGATAATGCATGCACAGTTATAAACAATGAAATCAGTTATGTTTTAGATAAGATTTATTCATTATTTTCTTTAAACATTGACCCAATAGTGAGATTTGCATTTATTCTCTTTTAAACACAATTCTAGTGTGCTTCGAACCACCACATCTCCTCTCAATAAATACGTTTTCATCAAGAAAGAAATTCTTCAGAATATTTTAAAGATTTTTAAGAAGTTGATACTTTAGTATGGTGTATGCGATTAAAAGAATTGAACAATTCTACTGTAGTGAAGAACAATATAAGTATGGATGAATGGCATCGACATTTAAGAAACCTATTTAACTTTGAAACTGAAACTGAGAATGAGAATGGAAATAACACTAATACTTTTGTAGACAATTTAAACTTATCAACATCTGACGATGATAACTTTGCGTTAACAGAAGATTTACTAGATTCTCCAATTAGTATAGGGATGGGATATTAGACAGCATAACATTCTTAAAACCCAAATTAAAGAAATCACCAGATATTGATGATATTATACCAGTGCTTATTAAGAATTCGGCATATATTATAGTCCCATATCTAGAATTATTATTCAACATTATATCAGAAAATGGTATTTTTCCATCCTGTTGGTCAATCGGTATCGTCCCACAGATACTCATGTAGCTAGTGTTAACCGTCTACAAGGCAAACGAAATTTCCACAAGAGACCAGGTAACTTGACTAACTGTTACAGGTGTGAAAAAGGGTCACATTCTAAATATTGTAAATATAAACGTTCTGTGTGTCACAAATGCAAGAAAGTAGGTCACATCAGCCCTGCATGTCTTGCAAAGTCATCTTTTACAAATTCAACAAAACCTAAACAGACAGAGAGAGGTGGAAGAACAAAGAAAATACACAATATATATATAAGATCTGGAACATCATGACAAGGATGACGACTTTTTGATAGGTTTTTTACATGATTTAGGGGACACATACACCGAATGGTTTTAGGTCAATCCGGAGGTGGAAGGGAAATTTCTCAAGATGGACTTGGCTACAGGTTCAGCATATTCTGTCATTCCTTATGACGTTTATAAGGATCTGTTCACTTATGTGAAAATGACTGATACACAAGTTCGTATGAAAACATACACTGGTGAGAAATTAAAACCTTCAGGTGTTATGAAGGTTAATGTGAAGTACACAAGTTCGTATGAATACTACACATTTTTGAAGAGATAGGTGTCATATCCAAAGTTGAATACAGCGAATGGGCAGCTCCGTTTGTTCCTATCCTAAAAGGGAACGGTTTAGTGCGAATCTGTGGAGACTTTAAAGTGACTGGAAACCCAGTACTGCAGGGTGTTACATATCCTTTGCCCAGAATAGAGGACATTTTCGCAAAGCTCGCGTGTGGACAACAATTCACCAAGATTAGCCTAACATCTGCATATTTACAGATTGAAGTAGAAGAAAATTCTAAGATGTTTGTGACTATAAACACATCCAAAGGACTGTATTAATACAACCGATTACCGTTTGGCATCAAAATAGCACCTTCGATTTGGCAGCGCACAAGTGACCAGGTTTTACAAGGCTTCCCTCGTACCGAAGTAATTCTGGACGACATTATCATATCTGGAAACAGTGCAGAAGATCACTTGTCCAATCTGGAGATGGTCCTGAAAAGATTACAGGAAAAGAATCTCCGTGTGAATGTGGGAAAATGTGCATTCTTTCAAGACAAGATTGAATATTGTGGCCATGTGATTGACAATATAAACTGCACAAAATGCATGAAAAGACCCAAGCCATGGCTAATGCTCCGGCACCTGAAAATGTGACGGAACTACGTGCTTTTCTTGGACTGGTCAACTATTATCATCGGTTTCTATCGGATCTTGCTGCAGTGCTGAGACCACTCAACGAACTAAAAGGACAAGAAATGGAAATGGTCCAAATCATGTGAAGATGCTTTCATGAAAGCCAAGGAACTTGTCACATCTGATGTTGTGCTGACACATTATGACCCAAGTATGGATCTGAGAGTAGCCTGCGATGCATCGCCGTATGGATTGGGTGCTGTATTGTCATAAATCATGCCTGATGGATCTGAGAAACCAATCGCATTCGCTTCTCGCAGTTTGACGAAAGCAGAGATAAACTACTCACAAATTGATAAAGAGGCTCTGGGACTGGTGTGGGGTGTGAAGAAATTCCATCTATGTGTATATGGACGGAAATGTATGATCCTGACCGATTATCAACCACTTACATCAATTCTCAGTCCGGACAAGGGTATTCCAGCGATGGCTGCAGCTAGAATGCAAAGATATGCTCTTTACCTTGCAGCTCATGACTACAAGAACAGAAAGAAACACTGTAACGCTGATGGCCTCTCAAGACTTCCTCTTGAACGAGGAAACGAACATCTTGTGGATTATTTTGAAATATTCCACATGGAACAATTTGAAGCTTTACCAGTGACCAGTGAGATGGTGAAATCTAGAACAGTCCCTTGTTGAGTAAAGTGTATGAAGCAACTATGCAAGGCTGGCCTGACAAGTCTCCTGATGGACTGACAGCTTACCACAACAGAAGACACGAACTCTCTGTACATCAATGATGTGTTATGTGGGGAGTTAGGGTAGTGATACAAAAGAAGTTGCAATCTCAGATGTTACAGGAACTTCATACTGGACACCTTGGAGTCGTGAAAATGAAGGCTTTAAGCCGAAGTTACTTTTGGTGGCCAGGCATAGACTCTGACATAGAACAGTTAGCCAAACACTGTAATGGATGTGAAATGTGCAAAACTTTGCCCAAACAGGCACCCCTTCATCCCTGGGAGTGGCCATCCACTCCATGGCAACGTATACACGTTGACTACGCAGGTCCATTCTTCGGATACATGTTCCTGGTAGTGGTAGATGCACATTCCAAGTGGCCTGAGGTAATCATGACTAAGTCTACCTCATCTGAGAGAACTGTTGAAATTCTGAGAACAATCTTTGCTAGAGCTGGTCTGCCTGAACAGCTCATTTCTGACAATGGCCCACAATTGCAGTGCAGAGTTCAAAGAAATTCTACAAGCGAACGGAATTCGTCAAACTACAAGTGCTCCGTATCATTCGGCAACAAATGGACTGGCTGAACGATTCGTTCACACATTCAAGCAAGCACTTCGTACAATGAAGGAGGAGAAGGGGAACCTTCAGACAAAACTGTCAATATTCCTATTGACCTATAGAAATACACCCCACTGTACTACAAATGAATCTCCAGCTATGCTGATGATGAACAGGAACTTGCGTGCACGTCTCGACCTGGTGAAGCCAAATGTGAGACGAACTGTTGAAAACCGACAGGCTAAACAACACTCCGGTACTGGATATGATGTTCCAACTAGTGAAAACACATCAGAAGTTGTCACGACCACCCCAAGTGACAACACTCCAGCTAAGCGAATCACAGAGGACGTCAAACTTCCTCAACAGCCACAACGAGAGGTTCGACGCTCCCATCGTATCCGTCGAGCTCCTATAAGAGGCTTGACCTGTGATGAATTACATTACATGTTCATGTTAACATTTTTAAGCTATTGTCATGATTATGTGGTAGTGTTCATGTGGCACAATAATCCCCAATTCACCGCGTGTTTGGTTACAACTCGAGTGACCACTCACAGTAGTTCATTAATTGTTTTAAGAAGGTGTTGCACTTCATTTTTGTGTTGAACTGTTAAGTGTTCCTTCCATACTGAAGATCAGTGACATTTATTTGACTGGATGATCCAAGTACCAAATGCAAGTTGTTGGAGTCCATTGACTTTATATCTATAACAGATTTTATCTCTTTGAGAAGTTAAAATTTTCAGGGAGGAATTGTGGTTTATTTAGAATGATGTCATGTGACCATCCCGTGATCAATTAACCTCGATGTTATTGTTTTTGTAATCGAGTCGTACCCCGTGAACAGGTAAACAGGTTCACCTCCGCTCGCCATAACTTGTTACCGTTATATTTTGATCGTGGTAAAAACACCACAGTTTTCACGTCTATCATTAACAGAAGATTAGTATCATGGGGAGAGACAATGAATAGAATCAGTTAATCCCAAGCAGGATTTAGAAAAGGATATACCACAACCGACAATACGTTTATACTACAAAGTATTATACAAAAGTATCTGAATGCCAAAGGTGGCAAACTCTATGCTCTCTTCGTTGATTTCGAAAAAGCTTTCGATTCAGTTGACAGACAGATGTTATGGTCTATTTTCAATAACCATGGTCTTAGCCCGAAAATGAAAAAAACTTCTCTATAACATGTATGAAAATGTTAAAACTTGTGTAAACAATAACAATGAATTCTCAGACTGTTTGAACTACAACTTTGGGTAAGACAAGGATGTATACTAAACCTATTTTTATTTTCATTTTTCATAAATGAAATAGCTACCCAAATTGAAAGCAATTGTGAGTATGGAGTACAGTTGCACCCCGATCTTGGACATATTTTTCTGTTGCTCTTTGCAGGCGATATCGTGCTGTTCTCGTACCGTAGCAGGTCTACACAGACGTATTGTGACAATTACAAATTAACTGTAAATAGAAGCAAAACCAATATAGTAGTGTTTAAGAAAGGAGGACGTTTATTAAAAAATTAGAAATGGTGTTATAAAAGCAAAGAAATAGACTGCATTAGTTCGTATTTGGGATTGTTCTTAAGTAGTTGTTTATCGTGGACAATGCATGCTAATTATGCTTGCCTACAAGCACAAAGGGTGATGATTGGTATCTTTAAACAGTTAAATGTTCTCGGTGACATTGATATAAGTGCATACTTTAAGATATTTGATGCACAAATTAAACCGATTTTATCAGAAATTTATCTTTCATGTGTAAATGTAAAAAAGTTTAGGATAGCGTTAAGTATATTAAGATGTTAATCACATGATTTATATATCGAAAGTGGAAGATTCAAATCAGTCCAAATAGAAAATCGAATATGCAGACTTTGTAATAATTATCAAATAGAAGATGAATATCATTTCGGTTTAATTTGCCCTATTTATAATTCACTGAGGAAGTTGTATATTAAAAACTAGTACTATGTCCATCCTAACCTTTTTAAATTTGTAGACTTGTTAAGTAACCCAAATAATTGCAGTTATTCAAAATCTGGCTATGTTTGTTTACCATGCTATGGTATTCAGAAAATAATATATTTCAACACATAATATAAGTTATTCCTAATGGTTGAATATCATCTTTGTTGTATTAAATTTGCGTGTACATATTATCATTGACATGTATTGTACTACAGGCCTAAATAAAATCATTCTCAACTATAAACATTAAACATGTAGTTCATTATTAGATTAGAACTGAAATTACATCGATCGGCGACAAGAAACCAAATAATTATATGACTATCTGTATGTACTTTTTATGTACTTATGAATATCTTATGAATTTATATATCATCTAATAGTTGAATTGTTTAACTGACGATCGAGCTGAAATATTTGGGAAATCTGTTTTGGAAAAAATGCATAGAAAATAAACTCCCAAAACATAATCATCGTGAATATATCTGAGTAGAGAATGTGTAAAACATAACTTGTACATACAGGTTAAAACAATAAAACAAAACGCACAACCAGGAGTAATACAGATCTGAAGTATTGCAACAATTTACCTGCCCGTAATTAAGAAAATGTATATCATGTGTCAGTTGCGGAATGTGCGATGATAATTGTATTGTATTTGGTAATATGTAGACAATACGTTTGGAAATTAAGATCCTGAAAGCAAAAACAGTTATTTTTCTTATAAAATATTAAACCTTGTGATACTCTGATGCCAAAGAATGTACGTTAAATTTAACGTTTATTGTTCAACCAAGTAAAATTCAACTTATTTTTTTCCTTAAAATCTTTTCTCGCATTGCCTTGTTATCTCCAAGACTGGAGGAAATAAAGATGATGATGTTATCGTACATTATTGTAATTCAGGTAAACTTTAAAAAAAACAACTTGCAACGTACTCATTCACATCCTGTGTTTCCAGTTTGGACTGTACAATCCTGTCCTAACAACACAAAAAGTAACTCACATTTCCGCTACTCAATCAGCGTCATTTAAGGCAGAGCAAAGCCGACCAATCACAATATGTCTAAGTCCGGTATTCTAACCTATGGCTGACAGAGATAAAAAGAAGGTGACAGTGTCATAAGATGTATCAGCCACGCCTTGTTTCAACCAGATTAGCTACATGAGATGGGATATTTAAGGAGTGGAAATTGCATTATGAGAATGATATTTGCCGAGGCATCTCAATGTGTGGACGTGTCCCTCCTAGGCGGCTGTGTACGGCGAGAATAGGCCCTTCGCAGTACGAGAATCGACAGGCGGTTACTTTATGGCATTACATCTAGAACGCCAGGCCGATCCTGCTGTATATAAACGTCTTTATCAACATTATTATGAGTGAAAGAGGAAGAGGAATAACACATTGAATGCCACATAGTGTTTTATAGAGTGGTGGGATTGGACAAGATATAAGACTGGTATGATAGAGGGATGCGTCATTGTTAAAACGGTTGTGACAAAGACATGCTATTCCAAATATTGTGGATTTTTCTAATAGTTCCATGGTTGGTTTGTCAGTCGCCTAGGTCCATTGGGGTCGCAGAGGCTGTTCCATACCCCCTCCACCTGAGAGTAAAGCGATACGACACAAGCTTATTAACGGTAAGTACACAATAACGCTTCAAATCGCTACTAGAAGTGTGTGATCTCCTTTACGGTGCACATGGTAAAATCGTTAACAGATAGGAAGTGGTAACCACATTCTCTAATTATTTCAACACATTGTGTGGACTATATAATGATCTAAAACAACATCAGTGTATATTACGTTGTTGTGGCATTATTTTCTTTGAAGCTTGTAAAATATCGCGTATATGCCAGAACCACATAAATACCTAATGCATCATTAGTACATTATGATTTAATACTGTCTGCAATATCATAACCTACCTTACAAATCAACGTTTGTAAAGATCTGTAACATGCTCCGAGAAATTGTTTATTTGTACAAATAAGATTTGACAGAAAATAACTCCCTGTAAGATTCCAAGGGCATGTTCTAAAAAATAAATGAGATTATCACATACCAAGATGCTTAATGAGATTACGGCTGATATGTAAAGGTATATAAAACGATTTGTTTACATGTCCATATATCCATGCTTCTTTTATTTCTTTAGAGTTGTTAAATGTAACGGTGTTTAGGTACATTAGTTTTAAATAGTTTACATAATTAATGTAATTTTATATTGAACTTAATTGAATATCTAACTCTCCAAAATTATTTTTCGATTATTACTCTAATGTGAATAAAATACCTGATAGATTAGACTTTGACAAATTTAATTCCAAACATGCTCATCTCGTTAGATATATCTATTTTGATTCCATAGTCTTCAAATATGTCCATATAGGTTGCATAAATAATATATTCATTATACAATGTAACTGTTGTGAAGACGCTTGACATCTTTTCGCTGGTTTTCATTTCATTTCGTGTTAAGATGTTTCTCAAGTACATGTACATAATCGACGCTTGACAGATGCTGCGCTAAACGTTTTCAGCTAGACTTTGGAAGTAGGTGAAATTGTTCAAGTGCCACATAAAGGTTATGCAAATAAAGTTGTACTAGAATGTGAATATGAAACCAGTTCTGTGTTTATCTGCACGCATTTAACAGTGCTAGTTTTTCTCACTTCAGTATTTCTCTTCTAAGTAGGGCCTCTAGAAAACAGCTGTTATTCCACGCCGTGTCACTGGCGTATTGAAAAAGCAAACATGGCATAGTTTGTCATGTCTGAGGAACGGAAATCTTCTTAGAAGAAATATGCCGTAACACTTTATTTTACAAGGATAAAAGCACCATGTACTTCCGATGAATTTACACTTTGCTTTTACAATATTAATACCTTAAATGTACTTAATTAATAAAGTTATAATAGTAATCAGATCTATATAAATCTAGGTATATTGGATTATAATATATAATAATTTAAAATCATATTCACTTTGTTATTCAAAGGGATGCATCTTCATTTCATCTCATAACTACTATAACTAAAATATACTTAAATCCTGGGTAATATGTTAGGAGTAGCTGTTAACGTAAATACATACACCAGTAAATAATACTGTAGTTTCAATTTGATATTTCAAATCGCCACGTTATTAAAAGCTGTGCGATCCTTTTGGGAATATAAGTACAACATCGTCAACAGTAAAAACTCAGGAAATCACTTTTGTCAATGAAAACATCAATCAATTCTTTATTAGGTATAAACTCCAACCCATGCACATACAGTTTCACATATAAATTCAGTTTACATATATCCTGATTACATGTTATGCAACGTTTTGGAACGTTTAACCTAGATATACATGTATTCGTGTATAAATACACGTCTCCTATATATTTAGCACACGTGTGCAGCTGTACTCGTAGAATGCAAAGATCGAGACAGTTTGACATACACATGACACCTTCCAGTTCCCTCGGGACGATAATTATGTTCTCAAGAAAACCCTGTCACTTCCTGTGACAACTAGCAGTCAGTTCCATATGGAATCAATTAGGAAATATGTCTTACGGTATTCAGTGTCTTGTTACGTTAACAAATGAGACATTCCGAACCATTCTATATTATCTATAATTTGAGAGTTACTAAATGCTTATAAACAATTATTTTCTGACATTAAATTGTGTTTATGATAAGTGCCACCGGAAGGAATAGACATGCAAGGAAACAGTATGTATAGGGTATGGTCTGCAGTGAACTTTCACAATTTTAAAGTTAGTAATCATTTGAAATTGACATCGTTTATGCTTAAGTCAACATATTACGAGTGTATCATCAATGAATATTTTTTTTAACAAAATTAAAATACTATTTTTTACTTATTGTTTTAAGTTGTTAATCTATACGCGTATCCTTCTAATAGGCCATCCATTCGGGTTGTTTGATCTATCAGTGTACATTCATATTCTTTTCACAGTTTTCTTAAACTTCGTTTTAAAAAGTGTTAATGCTTTTATATATAATTACTTATTTAACCATCTTTTAAGTATATGATATCAACTTACATGCATATATCCTAACTGAAACTGAATGACATATTCACTGTGTTCTAAATTAATTAATTAAATCATTTTAAAGCTATTGTTATCGTTATCAAGAGGTATCTCTACTGTTGTACATGTATATACGAATCCATTATATCATTACATTTCCTGTCGAGTGTTTCAATACATCTGTGGTACATATGTTAGGGGTGGAGGCTCGCAGTTATCGTTTTCCATGCAGACACGATCAAATATACGTATGCCAGTGGTAATTGAAGAATGTCAACCACACACGATACAAATTTAAATATCAAAGGCTTGTAACTATCATAGATGATATTCTATTTATCTATCAAGAAAACTCACCATCAGTTTTCGGTTAAAAATTGCAATTTTGAATCCACTTCTTAAATAATTTGTTAATTAAGATTATTAAAATTTATGAAATATAGCCTTGCTATTTCATAATATACATGTATATGAGCACACTATATTTAATCTAAGTAATCAAGTAAAATGGTGATTTCTGTATAAATATGTTAAAGTTGAGATGTAAATTTTGTCTTTTTGTTAACTACATGTACATATACATATACTTTGTCGTTTTCAAACTCATGTCGTTGAGATTTCAGATTCTTTCAGGCCTGAACAGTTATCCTAACATTCTAATATTTTGACATATATTTGTAATGTTTAGCTCATCAGGCATGAAAGGAATCCTAGATTTGGTGACCCTGTGGCCCTAAATATGGGTCAGAGGGGTCACGACCTAAAACTCTATTTTCGCCTTCTTCTCCTCTAAGAACAGCTCTAGAAAGCTGTACATTTCTATGCTAATGATACTTTTAAATTGTAAATTTGGTGACCCTGTGGCGTCAAATATTGGTCAAAGGGGTCATGACCTAAAATCCTATTTTCATATTCTTCCCCAGTTCAAAAAGCTGTGGAAATCTACAATGTGCACAGAATCCTTGGCGAATGGGGATTCTTAATTGTAGATTTAGTGACCCTGTGAAAAACTGGCTCAAGAAAGCTGTTATGTTGTGCACAAGTCCTTGGCAAATGGGGTACCCATATAACAGCCGCAGGGGTCATGAAAATAGATTTCATAATAAGACTATCTATTGACTTTTAAACAGTTTGCATGTTCAAGTTATCAAGCCGTCGATTTAACCAATTTAGTTTGAGCTTTTCATATCCGTTATACATTAAGTGAGTGAACAAACACATTATTTAATCTATATAGTAAATAACATCAAATATATTAACGTTACACGTCAAACGCTATAAAACTATAAATAAACTTATCAGCATCTTATGTTTGTCAGATAATACGAGATTCGTTCTTATAGTTTCTCTTGTAAATCAATTATAAAAAAAACCATGACTCATGTATTTATCAGTTGACGTATGTTAACAAGTTTTGAAAATGAGCCCAATCAATTTTCAATGATTAGAAATAAAAGAAATGCAACGTATTTGTCCTTTTTCCAATGAAAATGAATTCAAAATTGGAACAGATATAATGAAATAATAATCGGATGTTGAAACTAGCATTAGTTAAACAGAAACGTATAATGTAAGGTTAAGGGTTGGCCCGTAATTCATGATCTGATCGATTGCAATCGAAATTATCAATTATTCTTAAAAAAACAAAAACCTCTAACATCCATCAATTTGTTCAGAACCGATACAAAGCAGTTCATTTCATTTTCTCAATATATAAAATTCTATAACGTTTTGGTTCTTGCAATGTTTATTAAACACGTTTCCTCTTGAGTAAAATAAACATTCACGAAAGTGGACTTTGATCCCTCAAAGTGTGCCACATTTGGAAAATATGCCAAACATGCTCATTAAGGATGCTAATTATAATACTGTAAGACTAATTTGATATAACCGTAATCAGTACCATAACATATCGGAAATGGCCTCGGTCCCACCTGTTAGCACCTGTTGCCGGGCTGCTTCAAGCGATACGATACGTCTTAGAGTCACAAACAAGTTATGGTAACAACATTTTCAAGATGTATTTTTCTCATCTATATCTATTACTTGTATCATTATACAGAAATTAGTGCTGAAACACTTAACTGTTCTCATAAACGCGACATTTTTTAAATTTATGATACTGAACAGTAACGAATACGAAGTAATTGCACTGATATTCAACTCTGTTGTGAAGCTGCAAAGTTTAACTTTTGCCGATATCGTTGTCCATGCGTTTTGAATGCAATGTTCATATGAGAGAAATATGTGTATAATCCCCTCTGAAACAGTAGCTTCGGTGAATATTGTTAGTTGTCATAATGACATAGGTGGGACCTTTTTACGACTAGAGACATGCACTCGTTGTCCGATTATGGGTATGGATTTATCATTCAAAATTGTATTCCACAGGCGATATCTCATGTGTCAGATCAAGCGATATCTACCAGGAGATAAGCGATGATAGTAGACATTGCACAATGCCCTGCCATTTGTTTTGCATCATCAAGTAATAACTCAATGCTATGACATCACTGCAGTGAAAGTTAAATGGATGTGATGTGTTCATATTTCATTACAAAATACCCTCGTGCCTTTAACGGATAACAAATATTCATGTATCAACACTCGTTGAATAAAACCGAGGCCATTCGTAACTTGTATCAACAAGTGTTGGTATTTTTGACATCAGAAGCCACTTGGGGGAGATTCTCTGTGATATATTATGGTAATAATGCGTGAATGCATATGTCAGATGTATTTACGATGATTATGTTGATCTAATAACGTTGCTTAAACGTTTATGTAGTGATGTATTCAGACATCGTAAACGGCACAGACATTCTTCAAGATGTAATCACTCTCTTACGGTAACCCTGTACTTCCTCGTTCCACGTGCTTCATCTAGTCGTGGAATTTGCTTCACGCTTACAACCCCTCAAGAATCAAACACTAGAGGGCGAATTCTTACATAAGTATGGTAGATACTTCCGTTTCATCTGTTTAAACATATTGGTTTACGAAGAGACGGCTTAAGATTCAGACATAAAGACATCGCTCAAAATAATGTTAACCTCATTAAGATAATTAGGTATAAGCAAGCTTTAGGAGGTGATGAGTGTTGGAATGCCAAGAGGTGAACAAAAACACTTACTAAACATTCCAAACGTTCTTTTCACATTTCTTGCTATTCTTACCTTCAGAATATTTCCACTAATCCCTCTTTCCCCCTCAAGGTAATTAGGATCACGCGTTTGGAATTCGTTATAAAATCGACAAACTATTTTCATCATTTCGTCACTAGAATACGTTTCAATGATTCCACTTATACCAACTTAGGAACATTTTTGTATTTAGGACCTTTCTATTGGAATTTGTTTTCAACAAGTTTCTATTTTTATAACCGGTATCTGAAATATCTTCCATTACTTATGACCATTTAGGCTAATATGTGTTTATGAAATTCGTTTTATTTGCATTTTCAAGAACATGTATTTGACTTGATGTTTTATATATTTGTTATTCTGTTTGGATTCGTCAGACATTGGAGGTGTGACACATACGTATAGATTGTTTATTAATGTCGGATAAATATATAGAGTGTGAAAACTGGCAACTCGGTTGGTAATTATGAGATAAATATGACATGCAATGTATGTATAAAATAAGGTTATACCATCCAACTAAATAAATAATTATAGAAATATTAAAACAAATGCATACTTA
Source organism: Gibbula magus (assembly GCA_936450465.1). Classification (NCBI taxonomy): domain Eukaryota; kingdom Metazoa; phylum Mollusca; class Gastropoda; order Trochida; family Trochidae; genus Gibbula; species Gibbula magus. Next base: position 24,144,125 of record OW388304.1, read on the forward strand.
TAAAATATCAAGAATATAAATATCATGTTGTTTAAAAAAGAAAAGTTTTACACTTTTTGATATAATCTCAACAAACATATTTCTAGATATTGCTATATAGGTGTGATGTCACGTCACCATGACAAGGTATATGATGTCAGTATAAATATATATAATATATACTCTGATATCTTTGACCTCATAAGAAACAATGTACATTATCAGATATGGTTATTAGTTTTAAATACTTTACTTTTATATTTAGATGGCTAATTAGATGTGTATCTTTTTTTCAGGCCCACTGCGGTAGTCTGAGGAATCGTTGTCGTCATATTCCACCCGGACGTTGCGTTCGCGCATGCGTAAATGGACATATCAAGACAGTATGCCGGATTCCCCCCACCCACCGTCATGACAGGCGGTGCTTGGTGCTCGATGGGCGCCAGTGAAAGCGTTATAAAGACATCAAGTGATGACCCACACAATCACCAAGAATGTACTTTAAGTTCATTGACAAATATGGCTTTGAAGACATGAATGTCCACGCATTTTTTGCTGCTTCAAAAAGAGCAGGCTAGGTGTCAACCATCAATGGGAATGGTTGCAACATGTCAAGACTCATTTTCTTGTTATGTTATCAAATTAGCTTATAATTAAGCAAATTGCATTTTTCATTGTAGGAAACGTGCCGTTTTGTCCAGAGTAACGTTTGAATTGGATACAAAATTCCATTATTGAATATTTCCGACTTCAAATGGCATTTTAAACATGTATATAAGTTATAGATATCAGGTTCCTATGTGGTTATTTATTTTGTTTTAATTTGCAAGTTTGTTCATTTGAAGTAAAGAGGTTTACTTTCTCGGCAATAAGTTAAAGCTAAAAGTATTAATGAATTGTATAAGCATTTCGTAAAGGTTAACATTCATGAAGAATATCAACAAGCAAATGAAAGATTACGTCATACTTTCAACCGAAAGACAATGTGCTGTTTCGAATATGAAGTTAGTATTCTTAAAAGATGGGATTGTTTCAAACAAGAACAAAATAAACTTTGCCTTATCAAACACAAACTATCTCCCTCGGACAAAAGTCGATATTGGATGTCTGTGACGAGGAAATATACACGCTTCATTCATTAGAGTATGGCACCAACGAGGCGTTATCTGTTGTAGTTTCTGAAATTTTAGTTAAATTGTATGAAATATGAAACTTGTGTTAGTGCAAGATGTTGTCGGCATAATGTAGATACTTGGACTTCAGATCGATGACACATCGTTGCTGAAGGATGTCATAAAACAAGCCAGAAGTCATATACATGACTGTATAATAAGTGTGCTTATAACATTATCTCAATTTAAACAATGCGTGACTGTATGTGTAGATATGATTTAAGAAAACTTAGGGAATAATCCACTTTGAACAAGATTGATTTTGCAAATCTATATGAAAATAAGGAGTATGTCCTTCAAGGGTATTCAGGAAATGATAATTAAACACTATTTTTAAAATACGTTAATTGGAATCCATCGTTAAAAACATTTTAAAATAACGTTCAATGGGAGAGATGCTGTTGTTCATAGTTCAACGATTATAACGAAATCTTCTTACCTGCATATGTTGTTCAATGAAATATAGCCAACAATTCAAATACTGTATTGATAGAACTTTCTCGAATGACACAACTAATTTTGAGAATATTGCAGTGGTAAAAGACGTAAGCAACGAATGCTTTTGAACATTCAGAGAATGAACTGATAATTCTATTTTTGAAAGTCAGATACATCAAGATGCACCCAGTCCGAATAATATGGGAATGTAATGCTTTTTGAACTTTAAAGAAATTATATGAATTGTTAATAGAAATTAATTAACAACGGGTGGATGAATTTATATCAGACAATTCAAGTAGTATCTGGAAAGAATGCTTTAAGAATGTCATACATGAATTATTACCGGTGCTCTGTTTATGGTGCTATCACAGGACAAAAAGTGAAGGAATCCATTTGCCGGATCCTTCCGGATTCCCCCAAATTTTGGCGGATCTTGAAGAATCCGGAAGGATCCGGCAAGCGGATTCCACCACTTTTTGTCCTGTGTATGTTCTCTGTGTTAACAGTTATCCCACATAGAGTACATAAATGATACAAATCAAACACAACTTTAAGCCGTTGTTATTCGCGAGCCACAATAACGATGTATCTACGACATGGTACGACAAACCAAATCAAAGTGTCTTGACATTGATCTGTTTAAAGCCATTTAAGTCATTTACGTCGTGTTACCACATATCCATTATCCGTCCATATTTGTCCAAATATGTTGGGCCCGAGTGAACAGTGCATGTATATATATATATTTTGTAGATGTATATATTTTGTGAACACACATACATATCTTTGTTGTTTCACTTTAATGTATTGATGGTTTCATGAACTGAACGCAATGATTGGAATGATGAGACGCTCTTCTGTATGTATACGTTTCTTTAAAAGACACATCAGTGACTAAGTATGCTTAATTGACCTCCTGTAGAGTGATATCAACATTAAACAACAGAAGTTATATTTTGCAAAGGCTTTGATTGATTGGCTCAAATATACAAAAAACGATGACATATTTTTTTTGAACTGGACAGAGAACATCCAAATTATGTACATCTTTTGAAGCTAAAGTTTCATTTTTCGGGGATTTGGAATAATATTCTTTATTTAATTAAACATCAATCGAGGCCAACTATACATAGGCCTGATAATTATCGTATACATTATAAATGAAATCATTGTTAAAATAGAGGTTTTAAGATTGTCCTTAAAAGAGAGATTGGTTCAAATACATCAAATGTTAAGAGGGCAAATATTCGCCATAACACTGCATTTTGACATCGTTTATCTGTCATGTGTTTCGTGATCTTGTTAAACCAGATAACAAAAATGATTGATCGGTGCTGTACCTGATTAAAGAAAATTAATGATGATTTTAGAATGTTGGTTGACCAAAATGTGTGTTCAGTTGTAAATAATTGTAAATATTGGGAATTTTAATGGTCCCACCTGTGTAATAAACTGTAATTGAATTTCAGAAAGTTTTTGTTTATGTTTTGCTGTCATCGGTTTCGCACGTGTCTCTCCATTCTCTTCTCACTGAGGTTACACCCTTCAGATTTCCCATCCTAACTTCTGTTCTACTGCGAAGACTTTCTCGGCTAGAAATGGAGTGTCCTGATTAGTTGTCCCCCGCCGCAACGCGGAACGGGGGACTATGTATTCAGCGGCGTCCGTCCATACGTCCGTACGTCACATTTCTTGTTTACGCGATATTTTATGAAGCGTTCCATCCAAAGTCTTCAAAGTTGATGTCTGCCTACATTGGACACCAGTCAATTTTGGTGACCTTGGCCTTATTTTCAAGGTCACCACGACACTTTGACCACTTTTTGAACTCTTGTTTACGCGATATCTCATGAAGCGTTGCATCCAAAGTCTTCAAATTTGGTGTCTGCCTACATTATGGGAAGACGCAGACACCAGTCAATTTTGGTGACATTGGCCATATTTTCAAGGTCAACACGACACTTTGACCCCTCTTTGAACTCTTGTTAAGGCGATATCTCATGAAACATTGCATCCAAAGTCTTCAAATTATTTGTCAGCCTACATTGGGGAAAGACACAGACACCCGTTGATTTTGGTGACCTTGACCTTACTTTCAAGGTCACCGTGACACTTTGACCACTTTTCAAACTCTTGCTTACGCGATATATCATGACCGGTTGGACCAATGTTTTCAAATTTGGTGTCAGTCTACATTGGAGGATGACGCAGACACCAGTCGATTTGGTGACCGTGACCTTATTTTCAAGGTCACCTCTACACTTTGACCACTTTTTGAACTCGATATATCATGAACCCAAGCACCCAAAGTCTTAAAATTTGCTGATCATCATGGCACTTTTTACCAGTAATGCAATATATAAAGTAGCTTCAATGATGTGTCTTACTAACTCCATGTCACCGGCGGGGGACATTGCCATGTTAGTGGCAAACACTTGTTTCATTTGAATCTATTTGTGCAATCAGCGACGCCGTTGACATTTGTTAATGACCCATCATAATGTTATTTTTGAAACAGAAACGTTAGATAAACGTTTTCTCGTTTAATGTGTTTTCCTCGAGATATGCTATTTGATTTTGTGATAAAATTAAAGAAGACCAAATCAGAGACAAAAAACGAAAATAGTTTATTTGTGTTATTTACATCAGACATTCGAAGACATGTATATGCGAATCATCATATCATTTACAATCAAATTCTAAGATCTCTGAAGTCGACTTATAATTAGTCGATGAAGACTTTTTTCATTGAATATGAAGTAGGGATACAGTAGTGGGTACCCCTTTTCCCCGCTAGGAATTGCTCGAACCGAGATAAATGGTCAAATATAAACGAGGTTATGATAGGAAATCTGAAGGGAGTAACATATGTGGGAAGAGAATGGCGATGATAATGAAAATGAAATTTGCAATCGTCTAGTAAAATATGAGAAATATTGACTTTTTATGTACATAATGTTTCAGATGATTTAACTTGCCGATATATATTAAAACCTAGAAATAGACGTAAGCCAAACGTTTGTCTATACTACGACCATTTTCGCCCTAAGACAGTTCCGAGTCTGGGCCATATTAGTCGCTGCAACAAACATCCATAATAAGTTAGCCCCCGATTTGGAAATTCCGGGGATATTTTGTTTTCCCGTCTGTTTGTTCGAAAAACGTTAACCATGGCCAACTTTTGATCGGTTAGAAATAGGCCATTGATAGTTGACATCTTTATCATTGTGACGAGACCTTTCAGGTGTGGTCATAATTGGTGATAATAAGGTGACTTTGACCTTGGCGCAGGAAGCATTTTCGAAATCCCTTTGTTCATAACTTTTGATATGATGAGCAATAGATACTTCATATGTGCATCTGTTGTGATGAGATTTTTTCAGATGAGGCCATACATTGGCTTTAACTTTGGATTGGTCTGTGATAGGCCTTTGATTCTTGACATGTACAATGCGATGAGCACTTCCAGATGAGGTAATAGTCATATATCACCAAACTTTGACCTTGCCGCACGTTTCGTTCTCTCAAAAACCTTTATACCAACCATATCATTCACATGGGGTATCAGCACTTATCCTTGATATTCAAATTCCAAATTATGTTTTTATATATATATATTTATATCCATATATATACCATCTCTTCTGAAAGTGCGTTACATACTAAAGTACCAATAATATAGATATAAAAAGGCTTTTTGCAATGGAGAAGAAGATGAAGATAGGTTTTTAGATCATGACCCCCATGACTCATAGTTGGAAGCACAGAGCCACCAAATCTACGATTTAGAGTCCCCATTGGCCAAGGAGTCCCTCTACACGACATTTCAACTTCCTGGAGCTTTTCATACTCGAGAAATAGATGAAAATAGGTTTTTAGGTCATAAACCTTGTGACTCATATCTGGTGTCATAGAGTCACCAAATGTATGATTTCGAATCCCCATTGGCCAAGGAGTCTGCACCCAACATTTCACCTTTCTAAGATCTTCTTGTACTGGAGAAGAATATGAAAATGGATTGTGTAGGCCATGACCCCTGTGACCAATATACGGACGCCCATCCTGTCAGGTCTGATGAGCTAAAAATGACAAAATGTTTTATATTGACAACAATTTTAGAAACATGCTTTAACTTATGCCGTCACACTCAACGATTGGTGACAAGATATAGAGAAACCTGCAACATTGTGCAGACGTGAAACGATACATTTACACATGCGTTAATACCGTCATCTCCGCGACTTTACAATTGAAAATCAAAGCATTGGGAATAAATAGAGAATCTCACCAAAATGTCTTCTGATATCAAAATATATCAACATATCATAACCAGTTGTAAAAGTTACAAATATATCCGAGTCAAGGCACTTCATCCACATTGCACTCAGTCCACCCAGCTGTTTAAATGGGTACCTGAACACGGGAGGTACGGACCTATATGGTCGCGCGGAGCGCTTAGTAGCGGCACCGAAAGTACAATTCCTTCAGGGTAATAATTGCACCGCCATTGAGCAGTGCTTGCACTGGATATTAGGCGTTAAAATGTATATTATTATTATCAGAAGACACGCGGGTGAGATGTTTTAATATCATCCAAAATCAATTAACATCTCTGAACATTGACACTGCCATTAAACTTCTAGTGTGGTAATGTTATACTAGTGACATCATCATGTTTATGATGTCATGTAATGTCCTCAGGTTTTTGATTTCATAGCACTGTGAGTCACTTCGTTATGATGTAAAAAGCATTGTGATTCCATGTAGTTGCCGGTGACATGGCATAAAATGCGTCAAATCTACTGTCAACGTGACATCTCCCAGGAGATATCGCTTAATCTCACAGAAAAGATATATCTCGTGGAACATAGTTTTGGTTGTGTTCACTTCATTTATATACATAAACATGTTCGTGACCGACAAATAATTGTATGAAATAAAAAGCTATATTCAGTATATCGTATGGAAGCAAGTTGTAACTCCAGGCTGTAGTTTGAAAGCGTACAGTCTCAATACAAAATTCTATATATTAAAGGTACAGTAGCACGTTGTTTGTTAACTTAATTTTTTTCAAATTTCCCATTTATAATAATATACAATTGTTGACTTCAGTTGAGGTGAATCAAATGGTTTATCGACCTCGGAACAGTTATGTTCACCGAGGCGATAGCCGAGGTGAACATAACTTCCCGAGGTCGATAAACCATTTGATTCACCGATAACTGAAGTCAATAACTGTTTTATTATAGGATTCATGAAGGTGTAAATTTTGTTCAAAAATTCATTTTTAAAATAATCTATTTTTCAAAAATTCACAAAAAAAGTTTCTTTATTTTCTAATTTTACTTGTTCACCTAAAATTAATGACAACTTTCACTTTGAAAACATAAACTTTATTCTTAAATAACTAAACATGAACAGGAAACATTAATTAGAAAGCGCTCCTCGCAGCGGTGCACTATTTTTAGGTAATTGGATTGTTATGTCGATCTCGCGTGACGCTTCCCGCCGTCAACACTCGTCCATCATATAATAATCGTTTATGTTATTTATGTTGACCTTAGAGGTTAAAACATCTTATTACACAAACCATCATCTACATACGGAACCGTAGAGGGGACATTTCCCGAGAATTTTTTTTTCAATATTAAGTCGTGGCCACGAGATAAGATGTCGTGGCCACGAGATAATAAGTCGTGGCCACGAGATAATATTTCGTGGCCACGAGATAATAAGTCGTGGCCACGAGATAATAAGTCGTGGCCACGAGATAATAAGTCGTTGCCACGAGATAAGATGTCGTGGCCACGAGATAATATTTCGTGGCCACGAGATAAAAAGTCGTGGCCACGAGATAATAAGTCGTGGCCACGAGATAATATTTCGTGGCCACGAGATAAGAAGTTGTGACATCTTATCTCGTGGCCACTACATATTATCTCGTGGCCACGACATCTTATCTCGTGGCCATGACTTATTATCTCGTGGCCACGAAATATTATCTTGTGGCCACGACTTATTATGTCGTGGCCACGACTTATTATCTTGTGGCCACGAAATATTATCTTGTGACCACGAAATATTATCTCGTGGCCACGACTTATTATCTCGTGGCCACGACATCTTATCTCGTGGCCACGACTTAATATTGAAAAAAAAATTCTCGGGAAATGTCCCCTCTACGGTTCCGTATCTACATCATCATCATCACTACAAGTTATGAGTAGTGGTGATAACTGTGTTGCGTATAAAGCAAAAATTGCATGGCGGTCATTTTATTGAGAACACATTTTATTATTTCGAGTGACAAAAACGGTGCTACGGAACCTTGTACACTCATATTTTAATTTGATTTTCCGAATAGAGAAGCATGTTTTACTATTGTTGAAATTAGTTTTCAAATATATTTCATCGTCTTATTTCACCGACTTAACGTGCTACTGCCCCTTTAATGTTGAAGTTTCTACTACCATATCAAAACTGAGTAGAACTCCATATCGACAGGCTCACAGTATACACGAGAGGCGTTAAATAAGTTGCAACCTGGGCATGTGTGGCACAGGTGGCAGGTGTGATGTTAGTCATAACATAGGTTGACACGTGTCACAACAAGTTCTAGAGAGGACAATAAGTTATGTATGATGGCATCTTTCACCTAACAGTGGTGACTATCATTGATTCTCTCAAACATGAACAGCCTGCTGTCATAAAGCAAACGGGTTCCATGCTCCCACGTGTAAAGTGATGCATCTGACAAATCCACAATTTACCGTTGTTATCTACATTTCAAGAAGTGGTCAAGTTTAAAAGTCATCATTCAAAATATAAATTGGAACGCCTTTTTATTTCCATGTACATGATGGTTTGTCGAAGGTTTCTGCAAGACGGGTACCTAGAAGAGAAGGCAGAGAAATGAAAGCCATATTGATCAAATCGAAAACTAGTAGCTGTCTTCATCTCTCCTTTAACATCTTGAAATTATCTAACATTAGACTTATCTGGCAGTGTCGCAGGTCACGCTTGACGAAGTTATCTCCCTTGTCCCGTGCGGCAACTTCTTCAGGTGAGCAGAGAGAGTTCAGGGTTCCGTTCAATAACAGCGAGCGCTTAAATTGCTCATTGATCGCTCAATGTAGCGCTCAATGTAGCGCTAACTCTCTCTTGAACGATACAGTGCAAATTCCTTGAAGTTTGCTCGCCTTGCTATGTAGCGCTAAATTGAGCAATCGCGTTCAAGAGAGGTTTAAAAGTAATCACTAATTGAGCGATTACTTTGAAACCTCTCTTGAACAGGGCCCAGGTATAGCGTGCTGCTACAACCGTCGACCCGCATCCCTCCCACCGTGTTTACCTCGTATGTGGCGCTACATTGAGCAATCGCGTTCAAGATAGGTTTAAAAGTAATCGCTCATTGAGCGATTACTTTGAAACCTATCTTGAACACGGCCAAGATGTGATATGTCGTTTGTGATGGAGGATATGATTTTACACGCGCTTCATGTTGTCAGGGACAGTATAACATGATCAGAGAGTCTCTCATATCGTCAATGTCCTTGTAACTCCTCAATCAGAGAATAAAATTACCCCAGCCCAAGGTAAATTTCTCAATTCCTCATAAATAACGATTCTCGGTCAAAACTGTAACTCCGCAATCCCAAATGACCGAGGTTCATTTTTCAAGGATTGGAAAGTATCAAGGACATTAACATTTTAAAAGTACACTCAAACTGTTGAACTTTTTGAGAGGCATTATACACTACCGGAAAAAATAAACGCCTATATGATTTTTGTTAAATGTAAAATTTAATATCTAAAATATAGTAAATGGTGGTTTCCAAGTGAAGATGAAACAACAATTAATAATAAAATATGAGAGTATATTAAGATCGTTAGAAAAGTGTGGTTCAAGTCAATAAGGTTTAAGTAAATCACTCCGAATGAAGACCGCTATTTCCGGTTGTTTCAATTGCGCAGCGTGATGACGTTCATCTGCAGCGTCATCAACACTTTAACTGAAATACGTGCCTGTATCGCTGCCTGTATTGGTTTGTTCATCTGTTTCAAATGTATTTTTTTCTGATTCAACACTGATCCAATACTGAACAATTACAATTGTCTCATGTAAACAATCTCTATGAGTTTGTAAACGAAATGTTGTGCAGAAATGGTGAAACGTCATAATGCTGAAATACTGCGGGCACATTCTTTCTAGCTTTTATCAAGAATTTAGATAGACTCTATCTTAATCCTTGCTAAATCCTTGCTTTTATGAAATCTGATAATATATCTGTTAGGAATTTCCTCTTGCGAAATAAAACCAACACGAAATCTCTTTATTCATCTTTTTATTTTACTGGTAAGAGACAGCAAACAACCGTAGTAAAAACTGCTAACTCCGCTATATATTGTATATAGGTGCATACAGTATTTGTTGTATCACAATCAGGTGAAGATAGTATCTATGTACACAATAACCGATTGAAGAAAGACTTGTATGTAAGGACAAATATCTGTATGACCGTCTATGTGTTATAACAGCACACCTGATTTTAGTAAAAAGAGTACAAAACAAAGTCTACATCCTCTCTTCACTCAGTCTTATATATAATCGGACTCAATACTTGCATAAACAGCCTGTTATGTACATGAACAGTCGGGGTCTCTAGTGAATTATACATGAAATAAGCAAATAGGTAATCAAATCTAATAAAATCAACGCCTTAACACATATCTAAATCTGACGACATGATCATTCAAGTCTCGTAACTTTGATATTGTTAACCGAGCAGAAAGGATATATTATATAATAGCTTTCACATTGTGCAACTAACGAAATAACATTTGACTGCCATTCTGGATTTACATTCAAAACGGGGAGAATATTGGTAACTATTCTTACAGCGAGACTCAATCTGATGTACAGCGAAATTTCAATCATACGGCGATCTCGTTTTAAAGTTTAAATCTGACGGTATTAGAACATCAAGCTTTCGATATTATAACAGTAGAACAGCGTGAGTTCAATCTGACGATAATAATACAGCCATATTTCAATCTGATATGGCGGTGGTAAAGCAAGATTTCAATCTCACTGATAGATCAGCGAGATCAGACTGTGATAGGAAATCGAGATTTCAATCTGAAGGCGATATAACAGCGATATTTCAATCTGAAGGCGATAGAACAGCGATATTTCAATCTGAAGGCGATAGAACAGCGATATTTCAATCTGAAGGCGATAGAACAGCGATATTTCAATCTGAAGACGATAGAACAGCGATATTTCAATCTGAAGGCGATAGAACAGCGAAATTTCAATCTGAAGGCGAGAGAACAGCGATATTTCAATCTGAAGACGACAGAACAGCGACGATTTGACGGTTTGAATTGAAATGTAGTCAGATCTGGAATACTCTGTGATGTAGGGCGCGTATTCTATGAGATTGTAAGGTAACCCAAACACATTCATTAACATGCCTCATGTAGGAATCACCCTAGTGTTATATACACGTTCGCATCATCTCCTGGAAACTAGTGTACATTGCAATGACACATTCTTGCAACCGTCTAGGATTTTTTTGTGGTAATTTATGAAACTGTACAGTGGAAATATTTACAAGTGAAAATAACTACCAAGAATTTACAGGTAACGTTCAATATATGCGAGTCATACCTTCAGTAATCTTTCTCTACAAAACAAATCATGTTATTATTGAAATCAAATATTACAAAGGCTTCATTTTCCTTAAATTTTAAACAGTTTAAATAAACTCTTTCAAATACATATTTTCACAGCTCATGTACGTTTTACCATTTATAAGCACGAGCTATTCCAGTTTGTTTGACGAGTGAGTAAGTGTTCATATACATTTATTTGAACTCACAAGTGGTTATTGTTTTATTTCATAATAATGAATTGCTATCTTCATATTTATAGAAATGAATCATACGTAAAGACGATTCATATACAATGTTTGATATGTAAACCAATATTCAAATAATTGTCAATGAATATTCATTCATTATCGTAACTAACGAAACTAATGATTTGAGGCTGTCATGTTTTAATGACACATACAATATACTTACTTTTGTTCACAACACAATTCTATAATCAACAGATTTGGGTTCTTTGTGGTACTCTGTTTCGTTGTTTTGCTTTGTAACCCGTGGTATTTGGTAGAAAGTGCATATTTCCACTCAAGTCAAGACACGCTAAAGTCTGGACGAATTGCTAAAAAACTACAGCCGAAGAAGCTCCTCTGTGATTTAAAATAGTTGGATCGTTATCATTGATTTCAGGGTTTACAAAACATCCTTTGAACCAAACAATTGGGAAACTGTCGACGAACCACCATCACACTGCCATGGAACATTTGCAACATAAAGCTGGCAGACCGCTTTCTTTTGTATTGGACTGTTTGTTATTGAGCATTAGTTTTCTTTGCCTTCAGACAACTGAATTCAAAGCAGAAGAAGCTGAAGAGGGACCAGGTTACTTTACCAGGCTTTAGAGGGATCAGGTTACTTTGCCAGGCTTTAGAGGTACCAGGTTACTTTACCAGGCTTTAGAGGGAGCAGGTTACTTTACCAGGCTTTAGAGGGAGCAGGTTACTTTACCAGGCTTTAGAGGGAGCAGGTTACTTTACCAGGCTTTAGAGGGAGCAGGTTACCGTACCAGACTTTAGAGGGACCAGGTTACTTTACCAGACTTTAGAGGGACCAGGTTACTTTACCAGACTTTAGATGAACCAGGTTACTTTCCCAGGCTTTAGAGGGACCAGGTTACTTTCCCAGGCTTTAGAGGGACCAGGTTACTTTACCAGACTTTAGATGGACCAGGTTACTTTCCCAGGCTGTAGAGGGACCAGGTTACTTTACCAGACTTTAGAGGGACCAGGTTACTTTACCAGGCTTTAGCGGGACCATGTTACTTTACCAGGCTTTAGAGGGACCAGGATACTTTACCAGGCTTTAGAGGGACCAGATTACTTTACCAGGCTTTAGAGGGACCAGAATACTTTACCAGGCTTTAGAGGGACCAGGATACTTTACCAGGCTTTAGAGGGACCAGGTTACTTTACCAGACTTTAGAGGGACCAGGTTACTTTACCAGACTTTAGATGGACCAGGTTACTTTCCCAGGCTTTAGAGGGACCAGGTTACTTTACCAGGCTTTAGAGGGACCAGGTTACTTTACCAGGCTTTAGAGGGAGCAGGTTACCGTACCAGACTTTAGAGAGACCAGGTTACTTTACCAGACTTTAGAGGGACCAGGTTACTTTACCAGACTTTAGATGAACCAGGTTACTTTCCCAGGCTTTAGAGGGACCAGGTTACTTTACCAGGCTTTAGAGGGACCAGGTTACTTTACCAGGCTTTAGAGGGAACAGGTTACTTTACCAGGCTTTAGAGGGACCAGGTTACTTTACCAGGTTTTAGAGGGAACAGGTTACTTTACCAGGTTTTAGAGGGAACAGGTTACTTTACCAGGCTTTAGAGGGACCAGGTTACTTTACCAGGCTTTAGAGGGACCAGGTTACTTTACCAGGCTTTGGAGGGACCAGGTTACTTTACCAGGTTTTAGAGGGAACAGGTTACTTTACCAGGTTTTAGAGGGAACAGGTAGCTTTACCAGGCTTTAGCGGACTCTCGCATTGAGCGGAATGATCCATACAGGGAGAGAACACGAGGATGTTAAAACTAGTACGTAGTCTTCAATAATATTCATGTGCTAAAAAAACCTAAATACATGATTGATTTGAATAAGTATTATAAACGTCTTTAGTTCTGTTAATGTCACTGTGATGAGAAAATTATGACGCTTGACCAACAAGGGTGTTTAGGCATAATTGCCCATGCTTATGAAAATGTGTATTGAAAATATTATATGCATTCCAATGGTTTGTAAAAGATATAACGATTGACTAAAAGTTTGCATCATTTTGCAATAGAAAGTGCATGTCGGAGACCTATCACTAAAATTCAGGTGACAAATTTATAAAGGTTATGATGGATTTTGATACTCAACAGAATAAAGAGTTACCGGAAAGCGACAACCTATGTTGAGAATTGACAGAAGTGAGTACTGCAGTGTCTGTATGAACTCCATATTCAATATGACTGAATAGTTCAGAAACCACAAGGCTGACAGCATGATTCTAATTACCGAACAAAATCAGTCCAATGGAAGATTGACATCTCTGATGATCACTACAAAATAATTCTAATGCAATGTTATCATTGGAACGTCATCATGTTCTTGGCGTCACATGTGATGTGATATGAGTGATATCACCTATTGGATACATTTTGGATGATAACTTTTGCTTTCACAGTGAAACATTATTTTGACATTCGTAGGGTACAGCTAATTATAGAAAACAGACCTGTCAAACATTTCGATTACATATTACATCATCTTGAAATATGTAATAAACACCTCACCAAATATATTATCGTCCATTTCTGACAGAAACTATACTTAAATATTGAATTATGTGCATTTTATGGACAGTTATAAGCGAGTTCATAATAACGATATATTAATTTGTATTCATCTTTCTTAAAAGAAATATTAATGATTGTAAGAAGCTTACATTACTTTTTAGAATAGTTTAATTTCCTTGACAGGATTCTGTAAATGATGCTAACATAATTTCAATTAAGTATACCTTAATTCTGAAGATGTATAGACACATGTTTTATCTCAGACTACCATCATCATTACTTATGGACAGCCATTTCTTCATATATTTTTACCTATGTTTGTATATGGTCAATGAGATATACTTAATCACCTTTTTTTACTGAGGTTAGATATTTGACGTCAAACATGGTTAAGATTCACTTCATATTGTCAATCATCTTTTCAACACAAAGTTCATGTTGAAACCGTTCATGAATGGTATTAAATGTTTTTTTTACAACTATGAATGAAAATGAAAAAGTACCAAAAGACGTGCATATTTCTGGGGTCAAAATCTGTCTCTCTAAGCACACGCGTGTGAAGGTCATCTTCATCCATAAGCCAGGAAGAGCTACAAGCCATTTGGACCAAACATGTAGAATGCCCAGGCAGCGGAACCTGTCGTACCAGTCACGTGATTGACGAATCAGTCACGTGGCCTACAGATACGTCACTTGTGAGGTCAGCTCAAACGTCTGAAAGAACCAAAAGTACAAATTAGCAATGAAGAATGTTCAGAAGACCTTTTTTCTTTAAATTGATAAAGTCCTTCGACTTACTAAGGCCATACTTTACTTTTACGATGTCATTCATGCACTGGCATGGTATGGCCAGTCTCCTGGCACACGTTGTTAATGTCAAAGGCCACCGATGTCACGTTGTGATACGAGTGATAATTAAAAAGAATTATTATTGACTTAAAAATGTTATGTGCAAGACAGCATCGACTTATCCTAATGAAAACTATGGATCTAAAACACCTCCCCTTTATATCTTCAACGTATTGATCATGAAGCAAATCACCTTTTTCTTTGACGTGCAATTTAATGTTTTCGAAAAACATATAACGTTCATAATTCAGGAAAGAGATGTTTCTTAAATAAGAAAATTGTAGGAAAATATTAATTTGTTTGGCATTATAGTAGAATCAGGGGTCCTGATAATTACTCATAATGTTCTTAAAATGATGATTTGCCTGATAATAGTACATTTCTGAACGTTTAATATCGTAAAGTATCCGTGAAAAACAACTCCGATCGCATTGTTTACGGATATTTAACATCAAACCACGCTTCCAGTATTACACAACAAACAATAAACATAATTGGCAGTGTGTTGAGAGGTGAAATAAAAATAACTGCACAAAACAAAATGTCCGTATAATAAACAAGTAAAATCAGCAATAGAAGAGAACAGTTCACAAACAAAGTTGTAAATAGCAAAGAGAACATCAAGATCCTCCCCGACTGCCATCCTCGATCCTACAGGTTATTTGTGAAATATTATCACTACAGTTATCCAATAAAGAAACACGTACTTAATAGTGTGCGTCACACGGAATACCACATTAGTCGTATGTATACGCTATTGCAGTTGAAACGCACGTAAAATGACTCATAATTCCTCGCTGCTTGGTTAACCACTTGCTTCATGACGACCATACTCTTCCAATATAAAGACTTCGTTCATTACTTCATTATAACAACAATAATTTGAAATATCACAAAAACAATTTCTACTGAGAAACTACTAACCAATCTGAAGTCGAATTTTCCCATTAAAACGAGATTATGACATACGGTGATGCTTGTAATGTTACATGTATGTAACATAACGGTAGCTAATTATGTCGTTATCGGAGATAGGGACGTATGTAGTGAACTATCGTTGAATGAAAACTACATGTAAAGTATGCCTAAGTAGGTCTATAATACACACGCAACGTAACCTCACTATTCATGTGTATATACCTCGTAGGTGACGATGGATTATGCAAACTTTATAAACGAATGACAGATGCAACAAATTCAACGTAGACTTTACGGACATAAACGTGGTATTACGGTAAGTTAATATAAGTTACGGTCGTTAAATACACGTACAAATCATAGTTCATGGTAAATGAGTTTTCGTACAGCATTCATGCTTATCAGCCAATGCTTAATCAAAGCTATGATCTTAATAGACTAATAATAGTACATAAGATTATTATCGGTTGGTGAATCTAAGTACATAACATGATTTACGGTTTTAGAATATATGGACATAGTAAATATATGGATATTCGTTAAATCACTTTCGCTTGATGAATATACGACAGGACTTATTTACGTACGTGTACACAATGTAACGTCCGAAAATGAAGATGTGTAAGTTACAGTTAATACTCTCAGCTATCTGACCATTGACGTTTCAAAAAAAACTTTACCTCCCTCACGATTGATGAATAAAACTTCTGACAGTTTAACTGTTGTGAAAGGACAAGAACAGGAAGTTCTTCTGGATAACAACTTCCACCCGAGGAAGGAGTAAGCACGTACTCCAATTATGCGTCGTGTATTTTCACATTTAAAAGAAGTTGTTATCCAGAAAATCTTCCTATTCTTATATATGCCACTTCTCATTGCACTTCAAAGACTTATTCTGAAAGCGTACGTAGCCCTTTGGAATTCTTAAGCCAATTTAACATTGGAAAAATTGGGACTACGAGCGGAGCGTTCTGTTGGCATTCACGCACACGTAAGTTTATTTCTGAAAGTAAATAACCTGTAAGATGGCGGATGCAGCCGAGCGAGAGATGCTGAGAAAACAAAATGGCCTCACCACTCACCACATAGTTCCTCCCCCGTGTCAACCCAGGCGTGCTACGAACTGAGGCTTTACTGTGATAACTAGCTCTACGTGCTTCCTCCGTGGGACCTCTATCGTCCTTCACAGCGGCCGTATTCGCATTTAAAAAGCCATCGTTGACGTAAAAAACGTTCCCATTTTGAATATTCTCATAACTATGACTCCTACGTGGAACCGTATGACTTCGCTTCCAAATTGCCCGTTTTGGCCTCTTTTTCTTAGTTTCTACCTTTTTGGAGGGTTTTACATCAATCTCAATAGCTTCCTCGTCCACATCCGATTCCTCTTTGACGTCATTTCCGTTTTCGTCTTCGTCTTCGTCGGCAAGAGTCTCCCTGAATAGCTTGCCGTATATTTCGTCTTCGCACACGGCCGTCTTACCCAGCGTGCTGATCAACATCAACGATGCAAAGGACGACATGGCTGCGATCGTTGCGTTGTTGCGTCCCTTACCATCTGAAAACGGAACATAATCTTACATGATTGAAATGAAGACTAATTGTTTACATAGGATAACATATACACCGGGTGATTCCTTAATGTAGCTTCATAAGGAAATGGTATACAGGCGAACCGTGTGTATGATTTGGTGAACAAACCTGTGAATCACCCACTCCAAGTCTAACAATAGACCATGGATTATGCACAGCAAGGGATTTGGTAAGAGCAAACAATCTTTGCTATTGGTTGAAACTCATCAGCTAGTATTTATGTCGTAAAATAAACAGTGTGCTCTACAATATATCAGTTAAAAACTGTTTCATTTCTTTAAGTAATATGATGATGCATTATAACGGATCAACTATGGAATTCATAACTTGAGATTTGGTGTACATCCAATACAATAGTTTTTAAGTCTCATTTCATAGAAAAGGGACCACCATGACAGAGAATAACATGATAAGAGGATACATCAGAGGAAGGGCCAGACACAAACAGTCATGAATACCACAGGGTCACACAATAATAACATTGTATATATACCTAGCAATATAAGATAAAAACAAGGAATGAATGTCAACCATCTTGAATATCTCCTATTAGGACTGAAACTGTGGAAACTGGAATGACTGCAAGTATTTAGAATGATTCTGCCGATGGAGTCTGAAAACCATTGCCATAGGGCACCTTGAAGATACCGGACTGTCACCCACTAACACCCCACAATAGCTACAATCTAGTGATCACTTACAGACACATGCTGATATTTCTATCTCTGGGATATCTCTACTTCTGCAGAGGGCAACCAACAACTGAACGTCTTTCTGCAAACAAAAACCACATTACACATGTTAACATCAGAAATATATTTGGCTCGATGATAGTAAAACCGAACCAAGACATTGCTTTCAAATATGTGTTCAGCCCAATTCAGTTGCAGTATGATGTTACTGGTGACAGCATAGGCCTAATTTTACCGTAACCATGTTTAATTTGCTTATGGCTACGCAAAAAGTAGGCGAAGGCTATCGTCACACATGTGAGTTCCTCATGAGCACGACTTCATCGAATTGAATTCAATTCATCTGAGCGTAATACGCTGTTAACAACTACATTACATAAACTGACGGGCAAAAGAAAGTATAACACTCACTTGTTTCGATTAATTCAATATTAGATGCATTAAATTTTGATTATGGCACGATACAATAACACCTTTCGACAGTAGTTTGAATGACTTAATCAGTGGCTGTTTTATTTTTTAACTAAAATATCATTATTTAAAGGAGACAGGGGTAAGAAATGAAATTTACACTAACATGACCCCTGCCATGTTCAAAATGTTATAAATGTATGCAGGACGAGGCACCTTTATTGATTTTTACACATATACATGTATAGTATGTGTTATATGTCGCGGATGAACAGTTGTGTTTTATCAAAATTAATTTGCGGGAATTTCAAAATTTAAATATTATATTTTTTAAAAACGCATAGAGGTTTTCTTTGGATGATTTAATGTTTTAGACTTATTTCCAAAAATAGTCAGTTTTTTAATACGATGTCGAAAACTCGCGATATTTGACTTTGAAAAGTATATATATATGATAAATACAACTGAGTGATATACTTTCTTTTGCCCGTCAGTGAAGTACCAATGGAAGCTCGATTCTGCGTTCAATTCGTCTCTTTCATGTAAATACCCTAGGAGGAATTAGATGTCTTGAACAACTGTCTAAGGTTAAGTTAGACTGTGAGTGAGAAAGATGGGTTTTAAGAATCACATAAGTACTTGTAAGTTTAAACCCTTAATTCATTGATACCGGAGCACAGGGACCTCATTGTACCTGCAGATAAGGGCAACCAGAATTTAGACTGTTATTCGCTATTTCATTCATTTTTCACTACGGTACGAAAGGCGAATTGCTATTTGTCATTCGAATGACGAATAACGAATAACGAATAACGAATAACAGTCTAAATTCTGGTTGCCAAGATAAGTCCAGAACTGTCTATGGCTAGACACACGTTGTATGAAATTAAATGTGAGAACAGTTTTGGGTTCAAAGACAACCTCACATACTCCTCTCGGATATAACACAACAGTACTACTATCTATAATTATGGTTCAATAAAAGCTGGATGTTTGCGCAACAGCAGTTAGAAAGTCTGTGTGTGACCTTCTGTTGTCCGGGAACAAAACCTAGCACTAATAATGGATATCAGCCAGCACTCATTTTTCCTGAACATACATAGATTAGTAAACAATTGTCAAGGACAACAGTTTGTATTGTACGAGTCTTTGCCAAGCCCAATATACAGTGTTCCTAAAAGACGATATTAATGCAAGCAAACACACAAGGTTAATAACTGCTTTTCACATAATGCGATGCTTAAATTAAAGGTACATCCATTGTGTTGTTGGGGGTCAAATGTGACAAACGTTATAAATGGTCTTATTTTATCGAGAAGTACCATCTGTTACCGAAAACAATCATTTTCATCACACTCGACTTAGTATATTGACGATATGAAGGTAAAAGTAGTGATTTCTGATCGAAAACCGGACAATGCACCGCGTGTGGCGCGCGCCAATGAATCAAACGTAATTTTGGAATCTTATTTACGCCAGACAAAATAACAAATCTGGGTTGAAAATGTTATATAGGTCATATAACTACTGTGCATGTAAATAGGACGTGCACTTTCGGTTTCTGCACATGCATAATGATGTTACTAGATTTTAATTAGAAACTAGTAATTATGATATGTTTGGCGATTGGGGATGAATATGCAAGCTAAGTGATTTTTTTTGTATTGTAAACAGCACATATGGTGTGTTGGAACGTATTAAAGCCAAATAAAATTTTATGAAACACAATGGATGCACCTTTAAGGGTTTATATGCTAAATTTGATTTCGTAACAGTAGGAGAAAAGTTTTCATTGATACTACATCAAAGCCAATATATAGTTGTGAACTGCCTTGAAATTGTCTCCAATTAAAGTATCATAAAAATGATGAAAATGTTAGACACAAATTTAGTTTTTGACTACAAGCTACTTCAACGAGCTGCCCACATTGTTATGGTTGAGAGGGAGGTAAAAGTTCAACTGTGCACAGTCAGTTATCTCCCCTGCAAATACACCAAAGGAGCAGTAGATTATATATTGATACCAAGACACTCACAATTGCATAATCTTTGCATTAAACTAAATGTAAACAAGTATATTGGATATGAGTAGAGTATATTTGGAATATTACATACAACCGTAAGTATCGATGATTTTCTAAATAAATACTCGAATCTTCTAAATGCTGTTAGTTTATATCATTTGAAAACCCATGGTTTTACCCGTATTTCAGAAAGTAATGTGGTTAGTTTAGCATTTTTCACTTCGCTCTTTTTCTTCGCTCGCTTTATGGTCATCATTTCGATATGATGTTTATGGTTGACTGTCATCAAGAAACCTGCAAAAGAAATTTAGAATTTTGGATTTGTTTGAAGACCTTTTCTTCTTACAGTAAAAAAATTAAAAAATAAAGATTTTTAAAATTTAAAGTGGATAGCACCGTCATTATAACACTCAATCAGTAAAAGTAAAATGTGAGATGCAATTGTACATCTACACGCATAGGGTATGTATGCATCGATATTGTTATACATCTGTC
This sequence comes from Gibbula magus, assembly GCA_936450465.1. Taxonomy (NCBI): domain Eukaryota; kingdom Metazoa; phylum Mollusca; class Gastropoda; order Trochida; family Trochidae; genus Gibbula; species Gibbula magus. The sequence continues at coordinate 24,165,149 of OW388304.1, forward strand.
ACATTCAAGTATCAAGTATCAATAATCAATTGTGATTTTTTAGGTCCTATTGCACAATGATTTATAAAAATGTGCAACTCTGACATTAAACTTAGTCTGTAAAATAGACCTTACCCTAAGTAAAAGATTAATCTATCATTAGATGTCACATTTTGACATTTTAGGATTTTATATTATGTCATTGGGAATTCGACTTACACAACGAAGAAACCTCCGAAATGAAAAATAAACTATAATAAAAAAAAGGCTTGACTGAAATCAAACTGAACGTTGCTTCTTAAATGGACAGATATTCAAGGGAATAGCAGAACACATGAATATCTATGTCTCACTGTTGACGATTCTGACGACCCTCCAGGGCAGTAGAAGAACAAGTATGGTTGTAGCATCCTTCCCAGTCTCATACCAGCGACTGTCCAGAAAGATGAAGTCCAAAGCGAACGAGGCTATTACAATGAAAGCGTCGAAAACCTGAAACATGGAATAAACAAACGTTTTATGGACAAAATTTAGCGAATTACTGTTCTGTACCACTGTATTAGTACATGTGTATAACTGAGGCTGTAATTTTGGTGCTAAGCGCTTGTAGTTCCAATCTCGTTTCGAAAATTGCTCGGTCTGTATGCCGTTCAGTGGTATACATGTACACCAAGGGACAAAGGAAACGATACCAACAAAAATGTGAGGGATAGACACTGATATTGAAACAGAGTTACACCATGTATCTTAAAGCAAACTAAACTTGATTTGTTATTTTTAAAAACATTATCTGTGCAAAAGCGTTTTTAATGTCCTTATGACAGGTGAGAGTTAAATATGGTTTCCTGCTTGTTTTGTATGAGATCCTACAGAAACGATGCGTCAGCGATTTAAAGTAAAAGAAGTACAGTTCTTGTACCAACATAATTTCAGCTTTTGTATGTTTGAATAGATGTAAAATTTCAAGTTTATACTCTCATGAATGAAGTTTTGACTATCTCTCATATAGATAAATCCTCATCACAGACATTCAAAATCTGCTTTACCCGGAAGTAATATTTTGTGTTTGACATAATTGAAAATAAGGCATAGTTTCTTTTGCCCCTTAGTGCACTGTGATAATGTTTAAAACATCCCTGTACACGCTGTTCTTGTTTTAAACATTCCCATCTTTTCAAGTAACAATTTCAGAATCAATTTTAGGTAAAAGAGTTCCTTGCATGTCTTTCATTGATTCCAATAAAGATTTACGTAACTATTCTTTCATGAGGTTGTTGGTATTCTTCCCGCATGTGAACCTTTACGAAATGATTGAAAATTCAGGAATAAAATCTAGCTTCAACAATGCAGAAATAGTTCATGTTTTGCCCCCTAGTGTATATCCGTGGCGTCATTTACACAACGCTCTTATCCTGAACACGAATAGGGAAAAGGTAAGGAAATAGGACAGTGAAATTTAATATTGAAATTGAGCAGTGCATATCAAGTAATTAAGTGAAGCGTGGCCTCTATGTCTTTTTCAAAACAACTATTGAATATCACAATGATGTCATTATTACTAAATTTACATGTATCTGCGAAGAAAACAATATGGTGGTCTCTAAATGTTCCCAAAATCTGATGATGACGTCATGTCAGAATGCAGTTATAACATAATGTTTCTTTAAAGACGTTGCTTCTATAGATATATACATAACCGGAAATTGAAACTGCAGAAGTAAAGCAAATGAAATACTTTTTGAAATTATGATGACTCGGAAAGCTAAAATAGTAATAAATAACTTTGTAATACGAGTTCAGTAATAGTCGAAATGTGGACTTTGGCTTATCATTGTATTCATTATTATTTGGTTTATTACATTTATTATAAAAAAAATACAAACATTAACAACGGGTAAAAAAACAACTGGACACACACTATAGTGTGGACAAGTGACAAATTAAGTTTGTACGATACAAATTTGCAACTTTATCCGCCGACATTGTCTCTGTTTACCATGTTAAAATGAATAGGCGTTTCTTGTACCCGGCTGTGTATTTGTAGAAACTTGAAAGAAACCTGATGGACAATAACTCAAATCGTTTAACAACAAATAATTTACCAACCTCGAATCTTTTCTTGAAGAATCTTGAACCGAGACAGAAGAGTTTGATGAATGTCTGGAAATTAAAAAAAGAAAATGAATTCAAATTCCATCGTATTTTCATGGATTGACACATTTTCTGCGAAAATCATTTGACAAATTAGCATTCAACCCCTTTATGTCTAGTCATAACACCTACATTTGTATATATTGCTGGCGTCAGTAGAGGACATTTTGAGAGAATGGCTTATATCAATTACTATCCTAATTTTTTTTTTACAGATTACATTAACACAATTTTAAAATATTGCTAATGGTCACATCATTTTTGCTGAAATATGATATTATATGACAATAAAGTTCATCAAATTGAGTCGGATACCCATTTAAATGGTATTTCTTAACCAAGACATCAGATCACACCATAACATACCACGGGCGACACAGGTAGTCATAATTACATTGCCATAGCACTTATCAGCCAAATCAAAAGGGAAATTATTATAGGTTACCACACACTCACGTGTATGTTACACATAGTCATTACTCAAGACAACTTCTGTTACAAGGGTTTCTTGGATAGAAATAAAGAATCCTGATTGATTGCAATCAAAGATAATTGTGTAGCTTGCTACGTGCTTTCACACTGAACATTTCGGCTGTTCCCGTAGCTTATATTCGAGCACCGTGCCAGGTCTACTGTCGAGCAGGGTGACAAGTCAAAACGATATCTTCTAGGAAGACCTCACACATGCAATATATTCGATTGTTTATTTAACTTTTGCCTAGATTCGTCAACATGATAGCTGCAAGTATGTGATATATGAATACATTTATGTGCTAATTCACTTGTATGGCAACTTCCATGTGAGCAACATCAATAAACGGAGCAATTTTCAGTTAATCAACGACCAAGAACTACATTCTGAAGTCTTAAGAGTAAGAAATGGCTTGTTTATTGGACCATATATTTTCCGAATAAAATGAGTCGAAACGTTAGTGTGATTATAGCAATGGGATGTAATTATGACGTGTGTAGACTTTACTACATAACATTTCTCTGATACCTCTTTCGAACGTCATACCTTAAAGTGTGTATTGCATAGCAACAGATAAGTTATTACGACGAAGTTACAGACAAAAAATATATATATAACATAGACAAGAAACCAAATGGGCAGTAAAAGGGAAGTAACTCTTCTCTTCATTTTGTGATCACGCGATGTGTTCGCCTGTCTGTTCACTAGAAATGAGGAGTGAGTGTTATGTTGTTATGGATTAGTAGAGGTAGAATTAATCGAATAACACCCTGTTTGTCAGATATACAATCATACATGTATGTATCCTCATTCGTGGGAGAAAATACGATTCTAAATAACGTATTGCCAAATCTCATTGATAGCATGCCATTTATAGCAAACGTGAATTGCGTAACAGAGCAACATAATCAGTATTTCCTAACAGCTTTGCTCGCATAAACAAATCATTTTCTACAACAATATGATAAGAATAAAAATAAAATGCACCTCGATGAAAACGCGACATTCTTTTTACACCGTTCCACTGGCAAAATATATCAGGTTGTTTAGAAATAATTAAAATTTGATTATTGATTATAAGTAACACTACCACGATTAATACTGTAATCTACCATGTAACCTATCTTTACCAACATAGACGTGTTTGTGATTTAATGATGAGCAGCAAATGTATATTATTAAGTTATAAACATTAAGAAATACATTGTGATAGAAACATAACTATTAATAATTGTGATATTTTCTTTTAATCTTCTGATACACAGTCAGTATTTACAGGTAACGCAGTATCCATGTGGTAAATACGGTACACACCAGCGAAGCTTCGTTCATTATACTTATTCACAGCATGTATGAGAATAACATCATTCCATGTGACCAGTGATATCTAAATCAGAGAAATAGGTTGAACATGTTTAATCATGCTGGTAAACCATGAACAATATTTTGTTCTTTCAAGATGCTTGTTATCGAATCAAACACGGAGCAGTACTTGTCATATCAATCATCACCATCTGCAACAGTGATTAACCAACGATATTCTAATAATTATGATGACATATAATCAACTATGGTAAACTCCTTTTAATTTCAGAAATAAGATTACAAAACATCCCCAGAAATAATAATCAGTGTGTTAGGTAAGCAAGCAGGACCTCTAAACCTGAGAGATAATGTTTTGTATTTCTATCACCCCTACTGTAAAACCAACCCAGACAAACTGCGATCCTTGAGTTGTGCCAATCTCAGCTGCAGCATGGAAGACATTTAATAACCGGAGACATGCTTGAGCATCATTAATCAGCTGATATGCCCAGTGATGAATAAACCTGTTAGGTGGATGATTACATTAAACCTCGCTCACTCCCGCCCACTCCTCGCCTGTCCACTGACAATGCAATTGAGTTTAGCAAAGATTCTTGAGAAGAGGCGTTTGGGTTGTCCCAATGCTGCCGGAGAGGAGAGAAAGACAACTATTGTTGACATGTAAATACCTTTTACAATTAATGTATGAGATAACGTCCATTATGATATGTAAATACGTTTTACAATTGATAGGATAAGAGTAAAACCTATATTATTGAAATGCATGTAAATACGTTTTACAATCGATAGGATAAGAGTAAAACCTATATTATTGAAATGCATCTAATTCCGTATTACAATTGATAGGATAAGAGTAAAACCTATATTATCGAAATGCATGTAAATACATTTTACAATTGATAACATATGAGTAAAACGTATATTGACATAAAAATACGTTTTACAATTGATCGAGTACGAGTAAACTTTTAATGTTGACATGTAAATACTTTAACAATTGCCTACATGTGTAAAGGTGATAAGAGTTTTGGAGACAATGTCTTATAAATTGAGGTAAAAACTGAACAATTTATTAAAATTCTTTGATGAATATTCAAAATACAATGTATATAATGGATTCCAAAGAACCTTTGAAAACAATATTCAAAATACAATGTATATAATTGATTCCATAGAACCTTTTCAAAGAAAGAAATATGATTACTGATGATAAATACAGATATGTAAGATTGTCTTTAAAATATAAAACCATCCAACATTGTGGAGGTTCACATAATGCTGACTTTGTATGTCCTTGTGAGAGAAGGAAAAGGTGGAAAAATCAGTTCGACTTTCAATTTTATAATCCGATACACTGTAATCCGTTTTCGAATGCAATATAAGATGCTTAAAAACCCTACTTAAAGTAACCATAAAACCAACCAATTGCTATGATATCCTTCTCATTACATACTTAAACATGTTTCATGTTCATGCCTCCTGGTACACCAAAAATATTTTATAACTTTTTATGACTCATTCATAACTCAATCACACCTTGGCAAGTGCATTTGTGTTATGTACGCTGTTTGTTAATCAAGAGATACAAAATGAAATGCTTCGATTTTTTTTCTGTCAGAAAACACAAAGTATATATGTCAATGAAAAATGCAATAAATCACAATCTAATCCATCTTATGTCACTGGAGAAGGACGTTGACGCATGTTACATAATGATGACAAATATAAAAGGTAAGAAAGGTCGTGTGAATATTTACCAAACCAATTCAACATGCAACATTAAAAAAACTAACGTGTTATTATCAAATGAATAACGAATAACGTTCACAAAATTTCATCAATGAAAATTTAACTAGTATTAGCCGATCTTTAATCCTTCATTGATAAAAATTATGAAGTACAGGGGTTAACTATAATCGCGAATGTTAGTTTTAAAGAATGAATCATAATTACAAAAAAGGGATAACATTTTTTTATTAACTACTTACAATATATGAAGAAAAATTATATATTATAACTATGAAAAACGGATGTTAAAAATGAAGCACGGCTGTTAACTATCAAAAATAGATATCAACAGTGAAGCCTATATGCTGTGAAGAATATATTGAAAATATGAAGCATGGGTGTTAACTACATGTTAAGAAGCACGTGCATTAACCGCGAAGCATGATCGTTAACTATGAAGTATGATTGTTAACATTGAATCAAGATTGTTAAATATGAAGCATGACTATTAACAATGAAGCATGATTGTTAACAATGAAGCATGATTGTTATTTATGAAGCATGATTGTTTTTTTATGAAGCATGATTGTTAACTATGAAGCATGGATATTAACTGTGGGACACGATTTTTAACTATGATTAAATTTCACTTGTGACGTCATCCTATAGTTCTTTCACTCCATTTTTTTTCAGGAACAAGCAGTTACACATCACACCATATCTTAAGGAGAAATTTAATTCATTTAATTATTTAAAGTAATTTTTATAAAAGAGCATCACTTTGAATGTAATTTAAGTAGGTTAATGACCTCGTAACTCTCCATTCTTTAAAATTACTGGGTCCCGGCCCTTCGGGCCTTGCCTCCATTATTTCTAAGGAATGGAGAGTTACTCGGACATTTACCTTTACGTAGAGGGTAATGTCCGAGTAACTCTCCATTCCTTAAAAATAATGGAGACGAGGCCCATTATTTTTAAGGAATGGAGAGTTACGAGGATATTACCCTACTTAAATTACACTCAAAGTATTGCTCTTTTATCAAAATTGCTTTAAAAAGTTAATGAAATTAAATTTCTTCTTCAAAAATATGATGTGATGTGTAACTCTCCATTACTGAAAAATAATGGAGTGAAAGAACAATAGGATGACGTCACAAGTGTAATTTACAGCATGGGGTTTGATTATGAAGCAATCTCAGTTTGTGTAACTGACAGCGCGCTTTTCATCTCTACTCGTACACCAAACTCGATGCAAACGACCACCTACGTGTGATGACAAAGTTGTAGAAGGTACACTTTCTAGGTTGTCATAAATGTTGAATATAGCAAAAAGTAAAAGTGTCTACATATTTTCTAAAATGCGTGAAATTGAAGGTTTCGAGATGGCTGATAATGATCAGAACGAATACAGTCCCCCAGCTGAAAATATTTCTTCACTCTTTTACAAAATTGATAGTTCTTGAAGACTTTATATTAGTTAACTGTATCAAATGACCGTTATTCATATTTCAATGTCGAATCATATATGGTTTACGTGGTTCGTATTGATCAAATTCTATCCCAAAAATAATCTGATAAAAAAAAATCATAATTCCATCACAAACAGATGACCCGTGAACGTATCAGCAATGTATCAGTATTCTGTATTTCATATTTATCTTAATAAGGAAGCTAATCACTAATGTATGAAATAGCGTATCAATTTCCGAACGACGGCAACTGTGAGTATATATGTGTGACTGTGATGGGCTTTAGACTCGTGCTGGAGTCAACTAATTATATAAGGATAACCAAGAGAGCTCATGTCGCCGAGATCAGGTCTGGTAATCAATCAAACGGGAGAACCACAGACGTGATCGACGAGAGATGAACCAGTGCCAAAAGTCGTTCTCGCTCTTGCCGTAAACTGGATCGATAACGACATCTTGTTAAAGTCGATGGGCAGTAGGAAATAAATATAGAAATTTTGGAAGTTGGATATCGGAAACGTGATCACATAAGCTTTTTGATAATGATAGACGGTTCATTCTGTCAATGTGCTGATGGTTAATTTAGTGTTGGTTTTTAAATCAGCATCATCCATCATCTTCGACTTCTCCCCATCGTCATCATCAAAATCATCATCATCATCATCATCATCATCATCATCATCGTCATCATTATCATCATCATCATCACACATTGCTCAACCTCATGACATACTCTATGTGTTTGCATAGTGTAATAGCTCTTAATTGTAATTTCTTTGAGTGGCATTACAGAAGTTATGGAGATCAAGGAAAACCAAGACGTGTAATTATTTCCTTCTCAACTCTAATTATTGTAAAATAAAACGATTACATCCATTTGTAACGGTTCATTCTTGTTATTCGTCTAATATAGATAAAACTATTTAAACATCAATCTTTTTTCTTTTTGAAATCATTATTTATTTCATCGAAGTTTGAGATCATTTATGACTTCAACTATTCTCATTTTGAAATCATAATTGATCTCAACCAATTTTCATTTGAAATGTACAAGTACATAATATGTAAAATAAATTATTACAAAACGTTTTCTGTTGCAATAAGCAACCCTTATCAAAAGACGTTGAAGTATAGTCCTGTTGATATCGAGAATCGAAATCTAGATATCACCCTCACGAAACTGTCTTTTTCACAAAGAAATGCGACAAAAGACGTCATCAATGTCCAAAAGTGAAAAACTTGGAAACTAACTTCGATTCCAAATCTATAAGTGGAACCGTATTTCGGTTAACTTTGCAACTAGCCGAAGAAAAACAAGACTTGGCGTTTGTAAATATTCACGAGGGGGTCCCTGACGCTGAACATCACGTAGCGAATGACGTTTTGATCATGTTGAATAGGAGCAAACCGCGGCACCAAAACCAACAAGCTTTAACGACTCAAAGAAATTGATTTGAGCCTATACTGGGATTGTATTACCCGCCGGGATCTAGACTCGTGTTGGGAATAGAAGCAAATCGCAGTCCCTCGTCTTCTTCCCCCATTCCTCAATTATTCAATGAAACAAATCGGCAATTTTTACTAAACCAAGAGATTTAGAGAGGCCCCATAACCATCATCGTTTCGATTGAAGACTTTTCTTTCAAATGGATTTCAATGAGAAAACATTTTTGGAAATTTAATTTATACACTTGATTTTAAATGATTATTTAATTGTTTTCTGCGCAGTGAATATGTAACCATGAACATAGTTATTTTCGTCATTTCACGTCATATGTTATTATGTCATTAACTAAGTTATAATTATGTATCACGACGTTCACATTTTACCCATATTATAGCTATGAGTCTTCGATAACCAATGGCTCATTGTGTACAGATTTGAATTATTGAATCAACAATGTAAAACTATTTCTGGATTTAGTATTAAAATTAATTAATAACGGCGCAATTACTAATACTAACCAAGTATAGAAGAATAAATATGCAATGTGAAAGATGAATGCCCGCTTCATTTTAAAACGTTGAAGCAGATCTTCAAGTTGTTGCTGAATTTGATGGGTTAGGCGCATTATATTGAGAAACCAAGTCACCATCTAATACCATACTTTTGAAAACCGCCATCGATCCAATGCTTGTATGCACAGCCTCAGTTAACTGGTTATTGAAATCACATTATACAAAGATGCAGGTTCACGTCCGCCATGATTTAAGTGTGATATCTCGTTAATCGATAATAGCCAGGATAACAGATCAAATAAAATCTTGCTTCTTTTGGTTCCTCTCTGGAAAACGGTTAAGCTCCTGATTAAAACATATCCGTTTAATTCAACGATTTTGTAGTGAGCAAAGCGCACTTGTACACAACTCCCTTATACTTATGAGTAAAACGCATCGTCTTAGAAAGTAAAATGAATGTAGATCACCAAGCCGTTTATACATGGCTACCTGGACAATTGGATTCGTCAGTTCTGTGTCCCAGGTGAAGGAACCGACTTCTCAATTTGCAACAACATCGCTGACTCAACAAACTGTGATTGCAACAAATCGGGTTTCTCTATTTCTAGTCACGAAATCACCAGCTTGTGACAGATATTACGTGGGACGAAATGGCCTGAGTAACCTATTGGGGAGAGAATGTATAGAACAGTGCCCAGAATAAGGAATATCTTGTAAATACGCATACAAGAAGTACTCAATGAATAATTCTTCTAACGAAACAAGTCCCGTATAATTCACATAACCAGAACATTCAACTTGAATATCTTTAAAACATCAACAACTTAATGAATAAATGTCAAAGCTAAAGTATAATTAATGCTTTACGGGGAATTAATGGAGAACCAAATCGAGGGGAGGATTTAAAACATGTATAAACAGAAATGTCTATGAATAATAAGTTACAATTCCAATAAAATAATAATTCCTATTGGTAGAAACATGTTCCTGGAAACAAAGAATAAGTGTCATCTCAAAACGATCCAAGGAATAAATTTCATAACCATAGTTTTTCCATGACAATAATTCAATAAACATAGTTCCCATGACATGAACACAAACCGAATCAAAGACATAAACGATAAAGTCAAGGACTGCTTATAAAACTGAAGTATACAATACAAGGTCTACCAACAATTTAAAAATATAACTAACAGCACATGAGTCATGTGAAAAACAACGTTACATGGTATCATATTCAGAAAAAGAATGCTTCTTCTAACCTCACCAGTGCCAGTAATCATTTACAAATCATGACTAACCCAGTTATTTAAGGTATTTCAGAATAAAACCCTTCTTATTACAAGAGCAATCCAACTGGAGAAAACAGAAAACGTGAACAACATATAAGAACGAAATCAATAAATGACAAATTTTAAGCAATCCAAGGAATGACATTTATTGGCAGAAATTTCATTGAATAACTCTCACAACTTGATCAACTCAACTGCAATCAAAATGAACCATCACTTAAATAGAGAAAATCAATAAATCATTGTCATAAGCAAATTCACACGATAATTGTAAAAATAAGATGCGCCCATTGGAATTCATATGGATATAGCTATACAACAAGAAGCCAAATCATTATTCACAAAACCAAATTAACATAATATTTTTAACAGCAAGATGAACCAAGTGGAATATATATTAACTTCTATACAACAATGACTCAATGAATAACTCCCATAAGCATATTAACGTGATAAATCTAACAGCAAGATGAACCAAGTGGAATCTATATGAACTTCTATACAACAAGAGGTCAATGAATAATTCCCATAAGCATATTAACGTGATAAATCTAACAGCAAGATGAACCAAGTGGAATATATATGAACTTCTATACAACAAGAGGTCAATGAATAATTCCCATAAGCATATTAACGTGATAAATCTAACAGCAAGATGAACCAAGTGAAATATATATGAACTTCTATACAACAAGAGGTCAATGAATAATTCCCATAAGCATATTAACGTGATAAATCTAACAGCAAGATGAACCAAGTGGAATATATATGAACTTCTATACAACAATGATTCAATGAATAATTCCCATAAGCATATTAACGTGATAAATCTAACAGCAAGATGAACCAAGTGGAATATATATGAACTTCTATACAACAAGAGGTCAATGAATAACTCCCATAAGCATATTAACGTGCTAAATCTAACAACAAGAAGAACCAAGTGGAATCTATATGAACTTCTATACAACAAGAAGTTCACGAATAATTCCCATAAGCATATTAACGTTATAAATCTAACAATAAGATGAACCAAGTGGAATCTATATGAACTTCTATACAACAAGAAGTCCAAGAATAATTCCCATAAGCATATTAACGTTATAAATCTAACAACAAGATGAACCAAGTGGAATCTATATGATCTTCTATACAAGAAGAGGTCAATGAATAATTCCCATAAGCATATTTACATGATAAATCTAACAACAAGATGAACCAAGTGGAATCTATATGAACTTCTATACAACAAGAAGTCAATGAATAATTCCCATAAGCATATGAACGTGATAAATCTAACAACAAGATGAACCAAGTGGAATCTATGTGAACTTCTATACAACAAGAAGTCCAAGAATAATTCCCATAAGCATATTTACATGATAATTCTAACAACAAGATGAACCAAGTGGATTCTATATGAACTTCTATACAACAAGAAGTCAATGAATAATTCTCATAAGAAAATTAACATAATAATTCTAACAACAAGATGAACCAAGAGGAATCTATATGAACTTCTATACAACAAGAAGTCAATGAATAAGTCCCATAAGAATATTAACGTTATAAATCTAACAACAAGATGAACCAAGTGGAATCTATGTATGCATCAAGAAGTCAATGAATAATTCTCATAAGCATATTAACGTTATAAATCAACACGATGAAAACGTGGATGGAACGTCTATCCACTATTAAGAATTCTTTGAATAATTCTCATAAGAAAACTGACGTGATAAATATAATGACCAGATTCACCAAATGGAATTCATTTGAACGTCTATACAAGAAGTCAATGAATGACTCTCATAAGTCTAACTAGCATAATAGCTAAAATAAAACGAGCAACCCACAACAATAGGGAGTCACATCTTAAAACATCTAAGAGATGCCAAGTCAATGAATAGTTCTTATAAGCAATCCAATAAATCATTTCGGATAACATAATCAACACAAGGACAGTTCATGAGATCCTCTAAGTCAGAGTTAGAAGATGGTGTTAGTGCAGTGCAATGAGTTCAGGTTAGAACGCTCCTCTACACAGCACCAATAACAAGGTTAAACATTTATGGGATTGGAATAAGCACTGTTAATAACTTCTGTTGCATTCATGGCACGGACTAGTTATATTGGCTGCTATCCGTACATTCCTCGTCCCCTGGTGACCTTCTTCACTTTGGCCTTCACTTCCTACTTTCTGTCTTTTCTTGTGATTCTTTCTTCGTTTATGTATTACTTTTTAAAGAGAATATGTTATTGTAAATACTTCTCCGCGTGTATAAAGATGGTTTAATGCAACACACGTACATAACACAGACAGCTTCACTTGCTTGATAATGGTATTATTATCTACACCGTAAAGTCACATATATTGCAATAAAGAATTTGACTATATATATATATATATATATATATATATATATTTACCTCTCTCCACTGGGATGCTATCGGATTGATGAATAGGGATTTCATTTGTAAGTTTCAATGTTTATATGTTCACTTTAAACGGCATAATAATAATATTTTCTCAAGTTTCGCATCTGTAACCTTTTACTTGCTCTAGAATCCAATAGACTTTGAAAACCCCGGAAAATTTTTTTTCACTAACTCATTATAAGGCAAGAAGATGGAAAACTTAACCGTATTATATGGATAAAATATATTTTAGGGACGATCCAAAGTGATACATTTAAAAAATACATATTTTCGGATTTATCTGTCCATTACCAAATGAAATTTGATTTGAAAATTGTAATTATTTCACTCAGGACAAAATGTTTACGCGATATTCTCCGAAGTCATGACTAAGATATTTGGTAATTTGCTTGATGAGTGACGCATCGTATTGATGATACTTGGAGAATTTGGATGACGTGAGAAATAAATGTAGTTTTAATGAGTAATGTGTCTAAATTATGATGACGTGAGGCGACATGTTGATGTAATATTTCCATACATCGACTTACCAACTGAACCAAACCGTTAAGAAGTTCAAACTGGAAAGGAATAGCACGCTTATCTTTATCAGTAGTAATTGCCACGAATTAATCTTTGAACATTCAAATGTTTCTAAATCGGGTGATTGAAGTATCAAATTATGTTACGAAAGCAGTCCGACTAGTTCTGTTTTCAGTGATTGCTGACCGTTTATTTGTTTATACACGACATCGTAACATTAAGGAGTTTAACAATGGCAATGCTGCTTGGTAAGACGTGGCGAACTAATTAATTTGACGTCAACTGTTGTCTGGTTACGTTCACTGTTGAGACCTGCAGCGGTACTGATATTGCACTCTCACACGAGACACATGCTGACTGTTAGATATTGCACTCTCACACGAGACACATGCTGACTGTTAGATATGACACTCTCACACGAGACACATGCTGACTGTTAGATATGGTACTCTCACACGAGACACATGCTGACTGTTAGATATTGCACTCTCACACGAGACACATGCTGACTGTTCGACATGGCGCTCTCACACGAGACACATGCTGACTGTTAGATATTGCACTCTCACACGAGACACATGCTGACTGTTCGACATGGCGCTCTCACACGAGACACATGCTGACTGTTAGATATTGCACTCTCACACGAGACACATGCTGACTGTTCGACATGGCGCTCTCACACGAGACACATGCTGACTGTTAGATATTGCACTCTCACACGAGACACATGCTGACTGTTCGACATGGCGCTCTCACACGAGACACATGCTGACTGTTAGATATTGCACTCTCACACGAGACACATGCTGACTGTTAGATATTGCACTCTCACACGAGACACATGCTGACTGTTAGATATGGCACTCTCACACGAGACACATGCTGACTGTTAGATATTGCACTCTCACACGAGACACATGCTGACTGTTAGATATGGCGCTCTCACACGAGACACATGCTGACTGTTAGATATTGCACTCTCACACGAGACACATGCTGACTGTTATATATGGCACTCTCACACGAGACACGTGCTGACTGTAAGATATGGCACTCTCACACGAGACACATGCTGACAGTTAGATATTGCACTCTCACACGAGACACATGCTGACTATTCGATATGGCGCTCTCACACGAGACACATGCTGACTATTCGATATGGCGCTCTCACACGAGACACATGCTGACTGTTAGATATGGCACTCTCACACGAGACACATGCTGACTGTTAGATATTGCACTCTCACACGAGACACATGCTGACTGTTCGACATGGCGCTCTCACACGAGACACATGCTGACTGTTAGATATTGCGCTCTCACACGAGACACATGCTGACTGTTAGATATTGCACTCTCACACGAGACACATGCTGACTGTTAGATATTGCACTCTCACACGAGACACATGCTGACTAGTATATATGGCACTCTCACACGAGACACATGCTGACTATTCGATATGGCGCTCTCACACGAGACACATGCTGACTGTTAGATATGGCACTCTCACACGAGACACATGCTGACTGTTAGATATTGCACTCTCACACGAGACACATGCTGACTGTTCGACATGGCGCTCTCACACGAGACACATGCTGACTGTTAGATATGGCACTCTCACACGAGACACATACTGACTGTTAGATATTGCACTCTCACACGAGACACATGCTGACTGTTAGATATTGCACTCTCACACGAGACACATGCTGACTGTTAGATATTGCACTCTCACACGAGACACATGCTGACTGTTAGATATTGCACTCTCACACGAGACACATGCTGACTGTTAGATATTGCACTCTCACACGAGACACATGCTGACTGTTAGATATTGCACTCTCACACGAGACACATGCTGACTGTTCGACATGGCGCTCTCACACGAGACACATGCTGACTGTTAGATATTGCACTCTCACACGAGACACATGCTGACTGTTAGATATTGCACTCTCACACGAGACACATGCTGACTGTTCGACATGGCGCTCTCACAAGAGACACATGCTGACTGTTAGATATTGCACTCTCACACGAGACACATGCTGACTGTTAGATATGGCACTCTCACACGAGACACATGCTGACTGTTAGATATTGCACTCTCACACGAGACACATGCTGACTGTTCGACATGGCACTCTCACACGAGACACATGCTGACTGTTAGATATTGCACTCTCACACGAGACACATACTGACTGTTAGATATTGCACTCTCACACGAGACACATGCTGACTGTTAGATATTGCACTCTCACACGAGACACATGCTGACTGTTCGACATGGCACTCTCACACGAGACACATGCTGACTGTTAGATATTGCACTCTCACACGAGACACATGCTGACTGTTCGACATGGCACTCTCACACGAGACACATGCTGACTGTTAGATATTGCACTCTCACACGAGACACATGCTGACTGTTCGACATGGCGCTCTCACACGAGACACATGCTGACTGTTAGATATTGCACTCTCACACGAGACACATGCTGACTGTTCGACATGGCGCTCTCACACGAGACACATGCTGACTGTTAGATATTGCACTCTCACACGAGACACATGCTGACTGTTCGACATGGCGCTCTCACTCGAGACACATGCTGACTGTTAGATATTGCACTCTCACACGAGACACATGCTGACTGTTCGACATGGCGCTCTCACACGAGACACATGCTGACTGTTAGATATTGCACTCTCACACGAGACACATGCTGACTGTTAGATATTGCACTCTCACACGAGACACATGCTGACTGTTAGATATGGCACTCTCACACGAGACACATGCTGACTGTTAGATATTGCACTCTCACACGAGACACATGCTGACTGTTAGATATGGCGCTCTCACACGAGACACATGCTGACTGTTAGATATTGCACTCTCACACGAGACACATGCTGACTGTTAGATATGGCACTCTCACACGAGACACGTGCTGACTGTAAGATATGGCACTCTCACACGAGACACATGCTGACAGTTAGATATTGCACTCTCACACGAGACACATGCTGACTATTCGATATGGCGCTCTCACACGAGACACATGCTGACTATTCGATATGGCGCTCTCACACGAGACACATGCTGACTGTTAGATATGGCACTCTCACACGAGACACATGCTGACTGTTAGATATTGCACTCTCACACGAGACACATGCTGACTGTTAGATATGGCTCTCTCACACGAGACACATGCTGACTGTTAGATATTGCGCTCTCACACGAGACACATGCTGACTGTTAGATATTGCACTCTCACACGAGACACATGCTGACTGTTAGATATTGCACTCTCACACGAGACACATGCTGACTGGTATATATGGCACTCTCACACGAGACACATGCTGACTATTCGATATGGCGCTCTCACACGAGACACATGCTGACTGTTAGATATGGCACTCTCACACGAGACACATGCTGACTGTTAGATATTGCACTCTCACACGAGACACATGCTGACTGTTCGACATGGCGCTCTCACACGAGACACATGCTGACTGTTAGATATGGCACTCTCACACGAGACACATACTGACTGTTAGATATTGCACTCTCACACGAGACACATGCTGACTGTTAGATATTGCACTCTCACACGAGACACATGCTGACTGTTAGATATTGCACTCTCACACGAGACACATGCTGACTGTTAGATATTGCACTCTCACACGAGACACATGCTGACTGTTAGATATTGCACTCTCACACGAGACACATGCTGACTGTTAGATATTGCACTCTCACACGAGACACATGCTGACTGTTCGATATGGCTCTCTCACACGAGACACATGCTGACTGTTAGATATGGCACTCTCACACGAGACACATGCTGACTGTTAGATATTGCACTCTCACACGAGACACATGCTGACTGTTAGATATGGCACTCTCACACGAGACACATGCTGACTGTTAGATATTGCACTCTCACACGAGACACATGCTGACTGTTCGACATGGCACTCTCACACGAGACACATGCTGACTGTTAGATATTGCACTCTCACACGAGACACATGCTGACTGTTAGATATTGCACTCTCACACGAGACACATGCTGACTGTTAGATATTGCACTCTCACACGAGACACATGCTGACTGTTCGACATGGCACTCTCACACGAGACACATGCTGACTGTTAGATATTGCACTCTCACACGAGACACATGCTGACTGTTCGACATGGCGCTCTCACACGAGACACATGCTGACTGTTAGATATTGCACTCTCACACGAGACACATGCTGACTGTTAGATATGGCACTCTCACACGAGACACATGCTAACTGTTAGATATTGCACTCTCACACGAGACACATGCTGACTGTTCGACATGGCACTCTCACACGAGACACATGCTGACTGTTAGATATTGCACTCTCACACGAGACACATGCTGACTGTTCGACATGGCACTCTCACACGAGACACATGCTGACTGTTCGACATGGCACTCTCACACGAGACACATGCTGACTGTTAGATATGGCACTCTCACACGAGACACATGCTGACTGTTCGACATGGCACTCTCACAAGAGACACATGCTGACTGTTCGACATGGCACTCTCACACGAGACACATGCTGACTGTTCGACATGGCACTCTCACACGAGACACATGCTGACTGTTAGATATGGCACTCTCACACGAGACACATGCTGACTGTTCGACATGGCGCTCTCACACGAGACACATGCTGACTGTTAGATATTGCGCTCTCACACGAGACACATGCTGACTGTTAGATATTGCACTCTCACACGAGACACATGCTGACTGTTAGATATTGCACTCTCACACGAGACACATGCTGACTAGTATATATGGCACTCTCACACGAGACACATGCTGACTATTCGATATGGCGCTCTCACACGAGACACATGCTGACTGTTAGATATGGCACTCTCACACGAGACACATGCTGACTGTTAGATATTGCACTCTCACACGAGACACATGCTGACTGTTCGACATGGCGCTCTCACACGAGACACATGCTGACTGTTAGATATGGCACTCTCACACGAGACACATGCTGACTGTTAGATATTGCACTCTCACACGAGACACATGCTGACTGTTAGATATGGCGCTCTCACACGAGACACATGCTGACTGTTAGATATTGCACTCTCACACGAGACACATGCTGACTGTTAGATATGGCACTCTCACACGAGACACGTGCTGACTGTAAGATATGGCACTCTCACACGAGACACATGCTGACTGTTAGATATTGCACTCTCACACGAGACACATGCTGACTATTCGATATGGCGCTCTCACACGAGACACATGCTGACTATTCGATATGGCGCTCTCACACGAGACACATGCTGACTGTTAGATATGGCACTCTCACACGAGACACATGCTGACTGTTAGATATTGCACTCTCACACGAGACACATGCTGACTGTTCGACATGGCGCTCTCACACGAGACACATGCTGACTGTTAGATATTGCGCTCTCACACGAGACACATGCTGACTGTTAGATATTGCACTCTCACACGAGACACATGCTGACTGTTAGATATTGCACTCTCACACGAGACACATGCTGACTAGTATATATGGCACTCTCACACGAGACACATGCTGACTATTCGATATGGCGCTCTCACACGAGACACATGCTGACTGTTAGATATGGCACTCTCACACGAGACACATGCTGACTGTTAGATATTGCACTCTCACACGAGACACATGCTGACTGTTCGACATGGCGCTCTCACACGAGACACATGCTGACTGTTAGATATGGCACTCTCACACGAGACACATACTGACTGTTAGATATTGCACTCTCACACGAGACACATGCTGACTGTTAGATATTGCACTCTCACACGAGACACATGCTGACTGTTAGATATTGCACTCTCACACGAGACACATGCTGACTGTTAGATATTGCACTCTCACACGAGACACATGCTGACTGTTAGATATTGCACTCTCACACGAGACACATGCTGACTGTTAGATATTGCACTCTCACACGAGACACATGCTGACTGTTCGATATTGCGCTCTCACACGAGACACATGCTGACTGTTAGATATGGCACTCTCACACGAGACACATGCTGACTGTTAGATATTGCACTCTCACACGAGACACATGCTGACTGTTAGATATGGCACTCTCACACGAGACACATGCTGACTGTTAGATATTGCACTCTCACACGAGACACATGCTGACTGTTCGACATGGCACTCTCACACGAGACACATGCTGACTGTTAGATATTGCACTCTCACACGAGACACATGCTGACTGTTAGATATTGCACTCTCACACGAGACACATGCTGACTGTTAGATATTGCACTCTCACACGAGACACATGCTGACTGTTCGACATGGCACTCTCACACGAGACACATGCTGACTGTTAGATATTGCACTCTCACACGAGACACATGCTGACTGTTCGACATGGCGCTCTCACACGAGACACATGCTGACTGTTAGATATTGCACTCTCACACGAGACACATGCTGACTGTTAGATATGGCACTCTCACACGAGACACATGCTAACTGTTAGATATTGCACTCTCACACGAGACACATGCTGACTGTTCGACATGGCACTCTCACACGAGACACATGCTGACTGTTAGATATTGCACTCTCACACGAGACACATGCTGACTGTTCGACATGGCACTCTCACACGAGACACATGCTGACTGTTCGACATGGCACTCTCACACGAGACACATGCTGACTGTTAGATATGGCACTCTCACACGAGACACATGCTGACTGTTCGACATGGCACTCTCACAAGAGACACATGCTGACTGTTCGACATGGCACTCTCACACGAGACACATGCTGACTGTTCGACATGGCACTCTCACACGAGACACATGCTGACTGTTAGATATGGCACTCTCACACGAGACACATGCTGACTGTTCGACATGGCGCTCTCACACGAGACACATGCTGACTGTTAGATATTGCGCTCTCACACGAGACACATGCTGACTGTTAGATATGGCACTCTCACACGAGACACATGCTGACTGTTAGATATTGCACTCTCACACGAGACACATGCTGACTAGTATATATGGCACTCTCACACGAGACACATGCTGACTATTCGATATGGCGCTCTCACACGAGACACATGCTGACTGTTAGATATGGCACTCTCACACGAGACACATGCTGACTGTTAGATATTGCACTCTCACACGAGACACATGCTGACTGTTCGACATGGCGCTCTCACACGAGACACATGCTGACTGTTAGATATGGCACTCTCACACGAGACACATACTGACTGTTAGATATTGCACTCTCACACGAGACACATGCTGACTGTTAGATATTGCACTCTCACACGAGACACATGCTGACTGTTAGATATGGCACTCTCACACGAGACACATGCTGACTGTTAGATATTGCACTCTCACACGAGACACATGCTGACTGTTAGATATTGCACTCTCACACGAGACACATGCTGACTGTTAGATATTGCACTCTCACACGAGACACATGCTGACTGTTCGACATGGCGCTCTCACACGAGACACATGCTGACTGTTAGATATGGCACTCTCACACGAGACACATGCTGACTAGTATATATGGCACTCTCACACGAGACACATGCTGACTATTCGATACGGCGCTCTCACACGAGACACATGCTGACTGTTAGATATGGCACTCTCACACGAGACACATGCTGACTGTTAGATATTGCACTCTCACACGAGACACATGCTGACTGTTCGACATGGCGCTCTCACACGAGACACATGCTGACTGTTAGATATGGCACTCTCACACGAGACACATACTGACTGTTAGATATTGCACTCTCACACGAGACACATGCTGACTGTTAGATATTGCACTCTCACACGAGACACTTGCTGACTGTTAGATATTGCACTCTCACACGAGACACATGCTGACTGTTAGATATTGCACTCTCACACGAGACACATGCTGACTGTTAGATATTGCACTCTCACACGAGACACATGCTGACTGTTAGATATTGCACTCTCACACGAGACACATGCTGACTGTTCGACATGGCGCTCTCACACGAGACACATGCTGACTGTTAGATATGGCACTCTCACACGAGACACATGCTGACTGTTAGATATTGCACTCTCACACGAGACACATGCTGACTGTTAGATATGGCACTCTCACACGAGACACATGCTGACTGTTAGATATTGCACTCTCACACGAGACACATGCTGACTGTTCGACATGGCACTCTCACACGAGACACATGCTGACTGTTAGATATTGCACTCTCACACGAGACACATACTGACTGTTAGATATTGCACTCTCACACGAGACACATGCTGACTGTTAGATATTGCACTCTCACACGAGACACATGCTGACTGTTCGACATGGCACTCTCACACGAGACACATGCTGACTGTTAGATATTGCACTCTCACACGAGACACATGCTGACTGTTCGACATGGCGCTCTCACACGAGACACATGCTGACTTTTAGATATTGCACTCTCACACGAGACACATGCTGACTGTTCGACATGGCGCTCTCACACGAGACACATGCTGACTGTTAGATATGGCATTCTCACACGAGACACATACTGACTGTTAGATATTGCACTCTCACACGAGACACATGCTGACTGTTAGATATTGCACTCTCACACGAGACACATGCTGACTGTTCGACATGGCGCTCTCACACGAGACACATGCTGACTGTTAGATATTGCACTCTCACACGAGACACATGCTGACTGTTCGACATGGCGCTCTCACACGAGACACATGCTGACTGTTAGATATTGCACTCTCACACGAGACACATGCTGACTGTTAGATATTGCACTCTCACACGAGACACATGCTGACTGTTAGATATGGCACTCTCACACGAGACACATGCTGACTGTTAGATATTGCACTCTCACACGAGACACATGCTAACTGTTAGATATGGCGCTCTCACACGAGACACATGCTGACTGTTAGATATTGCACTCTCACACGAGACACATGCTGACTGTTAGATATGGCACTCTCACACGAGACACGTGCTGACTGTTAGATATGGCACTCTCACACGAGACACATGCTGACAGTTAGATATTGCACTCTCACACGAGACACATGCTGACTATTCGATATGGCGCTCTCACACGAGACACATGCTGACTATTCGATATGGCGCTCTCACACGAGACACATGCTGACTGTTAGATATGGCACTCTCACACGAGACACATGCTGACTGTTAGATATTGCACTCTCACACGAGACACATGCCGACTGTTCGACATGGCGCTCTCACACGAGACACATGCTGACTGTTAGATATTGCGCTCTCACACGAGACACATGCTGACTGTTAGATATTGCACTCTCACACGAGACACATGCTGACTGTTAGATATTGCACTCTCACACGAGACACATGCTGACTGTTAGATATTGCACTCTCACACGAGACACATGCTGACTAGTATATATGGCACTCTCACACGAGACACATGCTGACTATTCGATATGGCGCTCTCACACGAGACACATGCTGACTGTTAGATATGGCACTCTCACACGAGACACATGCTGACTGTTAGATATTGCACTCTCACACGAGACACATGCTGACTGTTCGACATGGCGCTCTCACACGAGACACATGCTGACTGTTAGATATGGCACTCTCACACGAGACACATACTGACTGTTAGATATTGCACTCTCACACGAGACACATGCTGACTGTTAGATATTGCACTCTCACACGAGACACATGCTGACTGTTAGATATTGCACTCTCACACGAGACACATGCTGACTGTTAGATATTGCACTCTCACACGAGACACATGCTGACTGTTAGATATTGCACTCTCACACGAGACACATGCTGACTGTTAGATATTGCACTCTCACACGAGACACATGCTGACTGTTCGACATGGCGCTCTCACACGAGACACATGCTGACTGTTAGATATGGCACTCTCACACGAGACACATGCTGACTGTTAGATATTGCACTCTCACACGAGACACATGCTGACTGTTAGATATGGCACTCTCACACGAGACACATGCTGACTATTCGATATGGCGCTCTCACACGAGACACATGCTGACTATTCGATATGGCGCTCTCACACGAGACACATGCTGACTGTTAGATATGGCACTCTCACACGAGACACATGCTGACTGTTAGATATTGCACTCTCACACGAGACACATGCCGACTGTTCGACATGGCGCTCTCACACGAGACACATGCTGACTGTTAGATATTGCGCTCTCACACGAGACACATGCTGACTGTTAGATATTGCACTCTCACACGAGACACATGCTGACTGTTAGATATTGCACTCTCACACGAGACACATGCTGACTGTTAGATATTGCACTCTCACACGAGACACATGCTGACTAGTATATATGGCACTCTCACACGAGACACATGCTGACTATTCGATATGGCGCTCTCACACGAGACACATGCTGACTGTTAGATATGGCACTCTCACACGAGACACATGCTGACTGTTAGATATTGCACTCTCACACGAGACACATGCTGACTGTTCGACATGGCGCTCTCACACGAGACACATGCTGACTGTTAGATATGGCACTCTCACACGAGACACATACTGACTGTTAGATATTGCACTCTCACACGAGACACATGCTGACTGTTAGATATTGCACTCTCACACGAGACACATGCTGACTGTTAGATATTGCACTCTCACACGAGACACATGCTGACTGTTAGATATGGCACTCTCACACGAGACACATGCTGACTGTTAGATATTGCACTCTCACACGAGACACATGCTGACTGTTAGATATTGCACTCTCACACGAGACACATGCTGACTGTTCGACATGGCGCTCTCACACGAGACACATGCTGACTGTTAGATATGGCACTCTCACACGAGACACATGCTGACTGTTAGATATTGCACTCTCACACGAGACACATGCTGACTGTTAGATATGGCACTCTCACGCGAGACACATGCTGACTGTTAGATATTGCACTCTCACACGAGACACATGCTGACTGTTCGACATGGCACTCTCACACGAGACACATGCTGACTGTTAGATATTGCACTCTCACACGAGACACATACTGACTGTTAGATATTGCACTCTCACACGAGACACATGCTGACTGTTAGATATTGCACTCTCACACGAGACACATGCTGACTGTTCGACATGGCACTCTCACACGAGACACATGCTGACTGTTAGATATTGCACTCTCACACGAGACACATGCTGACTGTTCGACATGGCGCTCTCACACGAGACACATGCTGACTGTTAGATATTGCACTCTCACACGAGACACATGCTGACTGTTAGATATGGCACTCTCACACGAGACACATGCTGACTGTTAGATATTGCACTCTCACACGAGACACATGCTGACTGTTCGACATGGCACTCTCACACGAGACACATGCTGACTGTTAGATATTGCACTCTCACACGAGACACATGCTGACTGTTCGACATGGCACTCTCACACGAGACACATGCTGACTGTTCGACATGGCACTCTCACACGTGACACATGCTGACTGTTAGATATGGCACTCTCACACGAGACACATGCTGACTGTTCGACATGGCACTCTCACAAGAGACACATGCTGACTGTTCGACATGGCACTCTCACACGAGACACATGCTGACTGTTCGACATGGCACTCTCACACGAGACACATGCTGACTGTTAGATATGGCACTCTCACACGAGACACATGCTGACTGTTCGACATGGCGCTCTCACACGAGACACATGCTGACTGTTAGATATGGCTCTCTCACACGAGACACATGCTGACTGTTAGATATTGCACTCTCACACGAGACACATGCTGACTGTTAGATATTGCACTCTCACACGAGACACATGCTGACTAGTATATATGGCACTCTCACACGAGACACATGCTGACTATTCGATATGGCGCTCTCACACGAGACACATGCTGACTGTTAGATATGGCACTCTCACACGAGACACATGCTGACTGTTAGATATTGCACTCTCACACGAGACACATGCTGACTGTTCGACATGGCGCTCTCACACGAGACACATGCTGACTGTTAGATATGGCACTCTCACACGAGACACATACTGACTGTTAGATATTGCACTCTCACACGAGACACATGCTGACTGTTAGATATTGCACTCTCACACGAGACACATGCTGACTGTTAGATATTGCACTCTCACACGAGACACATGCTGACTGTTAGATATTGCACTCTCACACGAGACACATGCTGACTGTTAGATATTGCACTCTCACACGAGACACATGCTGACTGTTAGATATTGCACTCTCACACGAGACACATGCTGACTGTTCGATATGGCTCTCTCACACGAGACACATGCTGACTGTTAGATATGGCACTCTCACACGAGACACATGCTGACTGTTAGATATTGCACTCTCACACGAGACACATGCTGACTGTTAGATATGGCACTCTCACACGAGACACATGCTGACTGTTAGATATTGCACTCTCACACGAGACACATGCTGACTGTTCGACATGGCACTCTCACACGAGACACATGCTGACTGTTAGATATTGCACTCTCACACGAGACACATACTGACTGTTAGATATTGCACTCTCACACGAGACACATGCTGACTGTTAGATATTGCACTCTCACACGAGACACATGCTGACTGTTCGACATGGCACTCTCACACGAGACACATGCTGACTGTTAGATATTGCACTCTCACACGAGACACATGCTGACTGTTCGACATGGCGCTCTCACACGAGACACATGCTGACTGTTAGATATTGCACTCTCACACGAGACACATGCTGACTGTTAGATATGGCACTCTCACACGAGACACATGCTGACTGTTAGATATTGCACTCTCACACGAGACACATGCTGACTGTTCGACATGGCACTCTCACACGAGACACATGCTGACTGTTAGATATTGCACTCTCACACGAGACACATGCTGACTGTTCGACATGGCACTCTCACACGAGACACATGCTGACTGTTCGACATGGCACTCTCACACGAGACACATGCTGACTGTTAGATATGGCACTCTCACACGAGACACATGCTGACTGTTCGACATGGCACTCTCACAAGAGACACATGCTGACTGTTAGATATTGCACTCTCACACGAGACACATGCTGACTGTTAGATATTGCACTCTCACACGAGACACATGCTGACTGTTCGACATGGCACTCTCACACGAGACACATGCTGACTGTTAGATTTTGCACTCTCACACGAGACACATGCTGACTGTTCGACATGGCGCTCTCACACGAGACACATGCTGACTGTTAGATATTGCACTCTCACACGAGACACATGCTGACTGTTAGATATTGCACTCTCACACGAGACACATGCTGACTGTTAGATATTGCACTCTCACACGAGACACATGCTGACTGTTAGATATTGCACTCTCACACGAGACATATGCTGACTGTTAGATATTGCACTCTCACACGAGACACATTCTGACTGTTCGACATGGCGCTCTCACACGAGACACATGCTGACTGTTAGATATGTCACTCTCACACGAGACACATGCTGACAGTTAGATATGGCGCTCTCACACGAGACACATGCTGACTGTAAGATATGGCACTCTCACACGAGACACATGCTGACTGTTAGATATTGCACTCTCACACGAGACACATGCTGACTGTTAGATATTGCACTCTCACACGAGACACATGCTGACTGTAAGATATGGCGCTCTCACACGAGACATATGCTGACAGTTAGATATGGCACTCTCACACGAGACACATGCTGACTGTTAGATATGGCGCTCTCACACGAGACACATGCTGACTGTTAGATATGTCACTCTCACACGAGACACATGCTGACAGTTAGATATGGCACTCTCACACGAGACATATGCTGACTGTCAGATATGGCGCTCTCACACGAGACACATGCTGACTGTTCGACATGGCGCTCTCACACGAGACGCATGCTGACCGTTAGATATGGCACTCTCACACGAGACACATGCTGACTGTTCGACATGGCGCTCTCACACGAGACACATGCTGACTGTTCGACATGGCGCTCTCACACGAGACACATGCTGACTGTTAGATATGGCACTCTCACACGAGACACATGCTGACTGTTAGACATGGCGCTCTCACACAAGACACATGCTGACTGTTAGATATGGCACTCTCACACGAGACACATGCTGACTGTTAGATATGGCGCTCTCACACGAGACATATGCTGACTGTTAGATATGGCGCTCTCACACGAGACACATGCTGACTGTTCGACATGGCGCTCTCACACGAGACGCATGCTGACTGTTAGATATGGCGCTCTCACACGAGACACATGCTGACTGTTCGACATGGCGCTCTCACACGAGACACATGCTGACTGTTAGATATGGCACTCTCACACGAGACACATGCTGACTATTAATAGGACAGATTCACTTTAAATGGCGTAATGCCTTCATCAAACGTTGAGATAATTTCTTGTTTCTATGACTATTCAGCACATATGTTTATACAAAATAGGACCAACTTAAGCAATTTCTTAAATATATGTAACTCTCTTTTAAAGACTTTTATTACCCATATGGTTGAAAATAACCGAGTTAATATTATTGACATGAGCACATGTGCAACGATTGTTTCACCGCGGCTTCCCGTATTTTGTCGTCTGTGACGTCCTAAAACGATCGTTCGCGACGTCACTGTTGCTTGCCGTCGCAAGAGAAGTGAGCCGCTTTCTGACTATTTTTACGCGAATCACATGGAATAGAACGGTTATTAAAGAAATTATTACACTCGAAGTGTGTCATATGAGTTTTACGAAACTCGTGATAATTTGTGTATGACCCTCGCTCTCGCTCGGGCAATACAAAAATTCACACTCGTTTCGTAAAAGTCATATGACACACTTCCTCGGGTAATAATCTCTATTTATCACCCCGAATGACATTTAGAGATCAAAGTTACTTCTCTCTTTGCATTCTCGTCATCCGTACTGACTTAAAGGTGTCTTCTAAATATACGACATTTCCTTTTCCCTTTCTGCTCCAAACATTACTCTTCTTCATTTGAGTGAATGTGTATAATATTGTTGAAAATCAAAGTTAATCATTGACTCTTCTCTGTCTTCATCGCATATTTAATATGATCACTAATTGAATACACATGAATTTATTGCTAAAATTATTAAAGTTTCTGTAATAAATGTGCTGACATTGTTTAGTAAACGAATCAGAATGCAGATTTATATCCATAACTCCTTTAATAAGTCATTTATCAGAAAAATGATATTGACAGGATATTGCAAACGGATATTTCCGATGAAGTCCTCCAAAATAACCACTATATTGTAACTGAAATAGATAAATGAATAATTATGTTGCTTCTAATTACAATGAGAGTCCCCACACTGATGTATACTAACATGTATTACTACTACTACTACACTTTAAGGCATGCATTCTTGTTTAGGATTCATAGGCGATGTTGTTTGACAAAGAAGGTTTGTGTGTTTGGGGATGTACATGTCCTGTCATGGCTCGCAAAAGAATGTGTAATACGCCTAACGCCTCTATAGAACACTCATGATGATTTACAACTTCTGATTACTGGGGCCTTCTGGTATACCTTTCGGGGCGTTTTGTCACGGGGCGTTTCGGTTTTGGAGCGTGTTGACCCGTTACCACTCGAGATAGGTACCCTCGAATATAATTCTCAAAGCTGTAAATTCTTTAAAATAATAATTCCATATATCTTAGTTAAAGATGAAACCGTCTATGTATCATTCTCGCCAAGGCTTTACTAAATCACGTGAATGCATTAAAGTCATGATACTCTCGGAACTTGGGGGCAAACGTTTAGAAGCATAGACGACAATCTAGACTATACCAAGCATTATGTGATAATTCGGCTACTTTCAGTATTTCTGTGCAGGGTAAAAGACACAACCGTAGCAGCTATCGCCCAGCATGTTGCTTTACTGTGATACTGGTAGGACATATTGGATTGCAGAGATCCGTAGGGCCATCAACGACAACGTAAAATCAAAATGTAAGATGCAATCAATGTTTGCGAACGTTTGAAGCAAGATCATGACTCCATCTTCACCAATAGGAAAGGGTAGTCTATGTCTTGTGAACTTTTATAGATGACACTCAATATTTGCTTCATTCTGGTCCTAATGTTTCGAAGCTCCCTCAGTGCTAAGATAGTAGCAAGTACAATTCATTAGCGTTGGCTTACAACTACATTAACAATAACACAATGTCGCACATCCTTGACACCAGACAGTGTTATATGTTTCGCTATATGCACCTACTAGATGCTATCATTTTGATGTTAGTGTGATACATCCTAATATTTTAATATAAGTTTTAGTTTTGAAAGCCATCTTTAAGTAAAATACGGACGGAAAGCAAGGTGCCAACTTATTTTACTGTGGAGAATAATGTTGTTATATAGATTGCAATAAGGAAGGTGACATCCAGAATTTAGTTTTTCTGGAGAAGGTGGTATTTCAGGATGAGTCTTAGGTTGTTAAATGAAGCAAACTCATTCTTTGGTATTCTAGAAAGTTAGTTGATGATACAAATGAAGAAGTAAGCATGCACTCACCTCTATAACCATGATTGAGAGAATGGCTATACTGCCGAGATGAATGGCGGTGGAGATGGTGTGTATTTTGTCGTATTCATTATGGTAGTGCTGGTGCTTGGTCCCGTTCTGAGCCACGTGGTCCGGGTAGTACTCAGCCACCAGGAAGAAGCTGTCCTTCACGTTGTTAATCTCCATAACGAACAACTTACTCAAATCAACGTTATCCCTCTCAGTATTCCATTTTGTCCGGTTTTCGGTCACATTTGTGTCAGGACTCACGTCAACACTATTACTAGTCTTTATTATATTGCTAGGTTTTGAGGCACCGGAAGTCGGTTCCGATGAAGAAGTCACGTTAGTCAATACACGTGATGTTGATTTCACTATATTGCTGTCTGTCGTAACACCTTGACCAGTGTCTTGCAAAGCAGCCTTATTATGGCCAGGAGACACACTTGCTTTATTAGGAACCTGTATATACTCCTGTGCATGGGAGCTATTTACACCGATATTACAACTACACTTGCAGGGCAGACAGTGCATCTCGTCTTCATCCTTGAGGTGGAGGTTCCCCTTCAGCTTGTACAGAAGCTCGTCCATAGTGCGTCCATCAAAAGCATGGAACTCTTCCGGGTACGCTTTCTTCAAGTAATCCAGGAACCGCTGGATCTCGTTCTCTTCATTCTCGAATCGGACTGAAATGGAAAGTAAACTTTATGATAAATATGATATTTCATTTTACAGTTGTGTTGGAAATATTGAAATAAATTCCATTCTCTGGATCGTCATCCTTGGGTTCCCCCCAGGCTGGGTTTCATTGTTTTCTTTCTCGAATGAGACTGGAATGAAAACATACCAATGAAATAAAATTAAAAAGTATATTCTTTTGGGGATACACTATTTCATTCTGAAGTAGACTTGAATATATTGCTTCTAACAATTATGTCTCGACATTATGTCTAGGGAAATTGCCATCTGGAACCTGACGATGGAAGACCGCTGGTTTTGTGATGGAAATAATGGCGCTTAAATTGTTGATCATAAAAAGCAGTTAAACACTGTCCATTTCGCTGGAGGGGATTTTTGATGTACGGGAAGTACCTTTAACAATATAATTTACATTGATTTAAATGCTTGTAAGAATGTGTTGAGGCATTTTTTCCTGACTCTTTCATGTAAAATACCATATACATGTATGTGGTGATTGTAAGGCATATATGAGGAATGGCTGACGACTCGAATATTGCTACACATGGCACCATGTCTGGTATTGTACATGTGATGTTTTATATATTTGCACGGGGTGTCCCACAACGCCAGTAAAGATATCATGTTGTGATAGAGATTCTGAGCAGATTCTCTGGGAGATCCCATTACATAGATTTGTTTTCCATAATTGACAACTATATCGTGGAAGGGGAGAATGGGGCTGATTCCGCATCAGGTAATCACACTAATGCGACCAGCTTCACAAGATACGTAGCTCATCCCTTAGCTTGTGACAGATTCATAAAAGCCTCTTGTCGGAAAAAAATGAATTGAATCCCAGGCCCAACACAACGATACGAATCAAATTAATGCTGAAAGGAATGCAGGGGCAAAGTCAAGTATTTTTCATCGTTTCCAATTTTAGACAGTTACGTCTGAGAGAGTTGGGCGAGTTATATTGATAATCGATAGTATTCGGGCTGAGCAAACGGGTTGAGATTCGCCCGGTGATAGTGCCTGGGTTTACAAGCCCCCCGGGCCTGGTTTCTCTGTGGGGGCTGTTGACTCAGTTGGGTAATGATAGACGGAGTTGCTCTGACCTCACCACGTAAATCACCATCAGCTGATGGTGTGATGACCAGTATGATATTTTATGTAGGAGGAGAGTACAGCAGGGGGAGGGGGTATTTTTTGTATGACAATCAGACATTATATGATTTATCTGTCTGTATAACTTAATCTGTCCATATGAGTTTACCTGGATGTGGGTTTATTTGTTTATCTATGCAAGCTGATAGGAGAGAAGTGTAATGGGGTTGTTATATGGGGTTGTTATACACTGTTGTTAAACATATATTTATGAGCTTCTTTGTTTCAGTATGCAAACAGCAATAGAATTCGTTTACTTTTAAGTAACAGTACCTCGATTTATATTTGAATACATATTATGTATGAGTTCCTTGGGAATTTACGCCATGTTTTGATGAATTACGCGTTTATTTTGTTTCGTTGTTTGAACCCTTTGTGTTAAGGTTTAGATATTTAGAATAGGTTTAGAATATGTCCCTTTTGGGGAGATGGTTAGGAGCAAATAACCCATCCATGGGTCGTGAGTTCGTATCCCACCTGAATGCGAAAACATAAATATCACAACATAGACTTTGTATAAAAAAACTACTGAAAAATGAAGGTTTATAGTTATAAACATATCATCAATGTAATGGAACTCACAAATGTTCACAGTGAGTATACGTCTCGGTAATGTTAAAAAAATGTACATTTAAAGGTTTCATAATGTTTTATAGCGAAACCCATTTTGAAGGAGAAGTTTGGGAGAATATCGAATGTTTGAAATCAGGACTAGAAGTTTCATTGACTATTTGAAAAACGCATTATGCTATCTATATATAATTGGATAGCATCATCATGAACCGCCAACTAATTCCATGTTACATATATAAGAATACAACATGATGATCAAATATACACTGTCAAAAGTTATGCCACAAGATGACATCTTAACTGAAAGTTAAATCATTGGTAGAGTAATTAATTAAATATCAAAAAGTCCTGTCATTTTATAGGCTACATTTTAAAACCACATATAGTTGTATATATCGGGAATGTGTTTCTGCAGCTCTTACACAAATGCGACTTTAAACAAGTTAAAGAAACATTTACACAACAACCGTTGTTAAACATGTGTGGAAATAAATTAATGAGAGAAAAATCGGTTAGCAATGATGCCAAATGGTAATGAATAAAACGAAAATGAATGATCTGTAATATAAAATAAATGTCTTCTGTCCTGAGATAATCTAAGATCATTTACTTAAAGCTGCTGTTTACTAACTCTACGCTGTCAATGTCTCTGACTCACACTTGATTCCCTGCAGATCGACCATGAGTTCGGCCAGCACACAGAGGCACTCGATGACCACCAGTGTACACACAGCAAGCAGAGCTGGTCGACTGTCTAAGAACTTGAGCGTCTGCTGCCGGCAACTGAAGCAGATAACACACGAATAGTAAATAAACATGAAAAAATGACCAAAGAATTTATTTTCAACCACAAAAAGTGAAAAAAGAAAAATTCTACTGACCGCTGTGAGATATAACTTTCTCATATACAGGAAATTTGGAGTGAAATCTATTGAGAGTAAAACCTCACTTCAACAATGATGACATGGGCAATATTTAATAATGTCATGAATATGATGGTGAATAGAAGGATTCGACATTTGTATCTTATTTCACCATGTTCACAATAGTTTATGTGTTATTCTTCTCCAATTGTATTGTATAAAATGTTCTCCTTATATCTCGTTATTTTATATCTGAAAGTTTCATTTTAAGTAAAAGTTTATACAATGAAACGTCAATTTTTAAATTAAAATGTACATCTCCTTTTCAGGATTGTCTGGTACATTTACGTTTTTGAAAAACGTCTTCTATAATTCTTAAAACGTTTAGTCGTGACACCATTACATCAAATGGTGATTATATTTTCGATGAGAGCTTGTATTTGAGGTTCGCGTCCTCGACAAAGCAGGATATTTGTTCCATATGTGGTTGCCGTTGACAGTTACCTTGTCAGATTCATAAGAAACTTGTCTTTTCACAAATTAGCTACAGGCCATTACAATGATTTGTAAAACACTGAATCCACAAGGAATACATCACTACTGAGGTTTCCCTGTCAGGGGTTTACGACTTTGTTTCTGCACCACATGGCTTCCAATAAATAGGTCACGTCATCTGAAAGTGACTGGTGATAACTTACTTTTATGATTGCAAAATATTTCGGTCATCAAAACAAGGCTTGTAGACAAGACAAGAAGTGTATTGTATTCAAGGCCTCCGGCCCATATACAGTTTACAGAGTTATACATAAGTTTATAAGAAAATCATTGCAAAATTTCATCTCTTAATTTACTAGCATATTTTATAAAAAAAAGACAAATTCTTGATATCCTGTAACATGAGTTGTTTTTGTTGATGTTGATAGCAACATATATACTGATTTGAAGAACATACGTTTTAATATTTTACTGCGTTTCGATTGTAAGTTATTATGTATTTATCACACAATATAGAGAATCAAAAAGTTCAAGAACAAATAATTTGTTACTGTATATATTGCCCCCAAAAGTGTCGATATTTTATAGTCATTATCATGTCACTAACTACATGTATCTGTGAAATTTATCTTAACCTTGACCCCAACAGT
Source organism: Gibbula magus (assembly GCA_936450465.1). Classification (NCBI taxonomy): domain Eukaryota; kingdom Metazoa; phylum Mollusca; class Gastropoda; order Trochida; family Trochidae; genus Gibbula; species Gibbula magus. The sequence continues at coordinate 24,199,747 of OW388304.1, forward strand.
ACTAGTGTCAACAAAATCCTATTGTGTTTTAGTGTATTAAGCCTCTACTTAAAGTTATGATTCTCATGTAGTATATACTGCAAACACAGCTCTAACGTAATAAGTAGTTTGGCCCCCTGTAGGCATAATAATATTGCGACGTCAGATCCATTATGACGTCATATGACAAATACTTTAATTTTTATTAAGCACAGAGAAGAGACAATAATGGTTTCGAAATGTATTCATCAATAAAAAGACGCATATAGAAAACATACTAATTGTTATTGTTATCTCAACTTCTAGGTTCCGCTCTAACATATTTAAATAAAACCGCTGGTGTCTAAATCCTTTTAATTACTACAACTTGACACAGTTTATCGCGCTATAATTCCTTAATGTAAAGCTAATCCAATCAAGCGGTATTACAATGTTAAACAACCAAACTGGCCATGAAAATGCCCATTTGCCAATTTATCTAACTCATTTCAGTGAAAAAATAAACATTCAAGGCAACCATAACGAAATTTATTTTACCATATTTGTAGTTCTTTATGTGCATTTTTCGTGCATAACAGTTCTATAAAACATTAATCTGCTAACAATCATGAATGTAGGCTAAACTGTTTTCTCATAAACTAGGCCAACTATATTTTCAGTTGATGCATAAAATGTTTTTTCCAAATCAGTAAATAATCCCCTGGTTAATATTTGATAATGCTATCTAAACCCTTGGTTCACTTCAATCTGAGATGTTCGTTTGGATTAAATTGTTTTAAATGTAATGATATTGCAAACAGTGGAACTTCATGTTTTTAACATAAAGGAAAGATGGTTTTCATTTAACTCAAATAAGCAAGAGCCTCATGAAGGTCACTGACATCACTAATGAACTCGTGCTTTATAAAGAGGTCGAACTTTAATTTAGCTTCAGTTATCCAGCATTATAGTCAGAAGGAAGGGAGAATGAGCATGAGTGAACCTTTGTGGAATGAAGACCAATTTCTTTCTTTTGATGGTCAATTAGGTGTGGCAACTACCCTATTTACATTGGACCTTCTCTAATGAGCATCTCTTGAGCCCAATCCGCCCCCAGCGTTAGTTATTTTAGGTGGCGTTGAGAAATTCGCTGTCTTTCAAGCAAAACAGATAAAACATCTGCAGGATATGAAGAAATGCTGATTTCTCTAGCGGGCTAAATATAGAAATTAGCAGATCTGAGAGTTGCTGGCTATGCGAGTTCATTTGTTTTTCTAGAGAAGTGTGGTTCGACTTGTCTTACATTTCAAGTACGTGTTTATAAGAATACTCAATTACCGTGAGATATTACTTTGAACTTTTGCTCTAATCCCATACACTTATCCACTTTATCTATCAGAGTAGTTGAAACTGAGCGGTGACTGCCAGCTTATCATCTGGTAAAGGCATTTTAGGTTGAGTGAGTTCTCATTTGCTGCTAACAGCATAAGGGTCTATGGTGTACATGTAATAGGAATGCGTAAACTAATTTGCCTATACGGTATGAACGAGTTTCCCTTTACGACATATCATACATGTCAGAGTATAATGTGTAATAGGAATGCATAAACTAACTCACTTATTAGGTATGAACGAATTTCACTAGGAGACATTTCATATAATCCATGTGAGAGTATATGGTGTAAGAGGAACTCGTAAAATTATTTGCCTAAACGGTATGAATGAGTTTCACTTTACGACATATCTAATCATACATGTCAGAGTAAAATTTGTAACAGGAATGCATAAACTAACTCACTTATTAGGTATTAAGGAGTTTTACTATACGACATATAATCCATGTGAGAGTATATGGTGTAAAAGGAATTCGTAAAATTATTTGCCTAAACGGTATGAACGAGTTTCACTAGGAGACATTTCATATCATCCATGTACGTGGTGTCGGACGATGACATGTTGAGTACACGCCTCTGCGGAACTTCTCTAAACAAATATGAAAAGTTCACCTGCTTATACTTTATAGAAACAAATCTTTTCCTTTGAAAGCGTGTCCAAAATGGTGAAAATGTGCAGCACCTACTGAATACGAGCACTTTTCTAATAAAACACATAACAGAAAGCCTCAAAAACATAATTAAGCACTTATTATCCACATGAAAATAAAAATGTCAATGCCATTTTCGTAATGGGTTTACGTCTGCACACATCACCTGATCATTGTGCTTGCAGTCTTTTTTGCATTTCGTCGTTTGTCACATCATTGAAGCGGGTCATGAACAGAGAAGCCGGAAGTCACATCACCAGTTTCATGGTATTCAAAGGGGAAGGAACTATTACACTAGAAGTACGCAAACCACGTTTTGGAAAGCCACGCAAAATGTATAATGATACAGAATTCCACACTCGTTTCATAAAAGTAAAATTACCCATTTGCTGAGCTTATAATCTCCATATAATGATACATCTAAGTTGTTATTTCTATATTATATATTATTTAAATACCTATCTGTTGACTAGACCTACTTTGCCTTACCTCCTAAGGGTAATGCTATTTCAACCCCAGTCACAGAACAAAACACGTCTGTCTTGCCTTTTGGACTTTCGGAGAGTGATATGAACAGGTAGTGACGTCACGAGACCACCTAGACTTACCGGCCCTTGGATAAGGGATTTTACGCACCCCTTCTCCACTCTTCAAGTTCGTCTGTATTAAGGTTGAAATAGCATTACCCTTAGGAGGTAAGGCAAAGTAGGTCTAGTCAACAGGTAAGTATAAATAATTACGTTTAATCAAAAACGTACTATTATATATATCTAACATGTTTGCTTTGATGTAATGCTATTGCATTTCTAACCAGACTTACAGTGATACAATTTGCATTCGTTTCAAGCTAGATAAATTGGAACTGAAGACATTATTGAAACATTCAAATGACATAAATGCCAACACCAAAGCAAGAGTTAATGTTCATCTTTATAATATCTGGTAACTGTCAATTTACAATTCAAAAGCTCCCTGCACTCTTTGCTGAATACTGCGGTGCAAGGAGCTCATAATGAAACTCTTCTAACGACTCCCAATCATAGAATCATGCAGGGAGGATGACTTTTGATCCATCGATCGGGAGGTTTATCACAATCAATAACACACTAGCCAACATGAAAGAGTCCTAGTGAAGTTTAAAGCTTGAAGCAAATAATCCACACCAACCAATCACACATCAAAACCCGAAGCCAACACATTTCCAAACTCAGCATCCATGCCAAGATTAAAGAAACTGTGAAAGCGAAAAAGTAATTAAATTGAGGTTTTGTTTATAGGCGGCTCTATGTATATATGTTTTGCTGATGTCATTTCTTGATTTTTGTAAAAGATTATTCCAATGTCTGCAATAGATCAATGAGAAAATGGGTAATTTGCCAACAATTTCCTCCTAAATGTTCACCTTAACTTAAAGTCTGTTCTGTAAAAGCTGCCCGGTTTCCTTCACTGTATGGTATAATTTATATGCTTCAGGTTGGGCCCTTTCTTCCGTAACTAAGGCATACACTCAACTAGTCTATACATATTTTTTTAATCTTTCGCTCATGTTACAAATACCACTGACATACTAAATACTAGAATTCAGAATATAATTAGCATATGAAAGCATGACATAGAAAATCGTACCAGAGTTAAGGATCTCGACTTACCAAGGATACAATCATACTGACATGAATATTTCACAGACAAATTCAGGTCTTCTTCATCTAGACATTTGACAAGTCTGGATTATCATAGCTCCAGCCTGAATCTAAATAATCCGATAATACCGATTTTCTTTTTTATTCTATTTAATACATTGATGGAAACATATTAGTTATTTTTCTCCGTAAAGTATTGGTTGTTGTACCGTTGATGAATACTATCATTCTATCAAGTGAAGAGAGGCCATTTTCATTAATTCATCAGCAAAGTCACTTGTTGAAACAATACCAACGTTGGAAGCAGAAAACTGAAAAATTCATATTTAATAACATTTGCCCATGTACAAATGTGATAACTATTAGTTGTAATGTCCTCTATAAAGGAACATGTCAATTAAGCAGCTGAAGTCAAGAGAATACCAAATATTTTCCAAAATCATTGGAACCTTTTGAAAATACTTTTGAAACAGAACTGCTATTTGTTAACGTCAAGCAATTTTCTTACTATGTTTGAAACAAGTTTTTGTAATGTGTAACATGTAACATTAATTTATCGTAATATTTACACAGCATCACACATGCTTTTGAACAGAGGATATTGCGATTATTGCCTACTGTGTTTAAACATCGTATTTTCTCCAGTATATACTTCCTTCCATCTTCCGCACGCATCGGGCCATATATGCACTTTTAGAAAATGCATACTGACCCTTGCGACAACTCGAAGGGATTTCTGAGACAGGGTCAGCGCCACCTATCGTCCAAAGAAAGTTTCGTCCCCTCTATTGACCATTCAAATCGGTCGTTACCAACCCAATCGATCTAAAAGTTGGTAATGCACCGACAGCTTTACAAATTGCTTATAATACTTTGGGACTTTTCATCTTGGATGTGAAGCTCATTTGCATAATAGAAGTTTCAAAACGGATTTTAACTTCAATGGGAAAATTAAACAAGAGAGCTATTACCAGATCTTGAATAAATTGTGGTTTGTTTCATTTACCCGCACGTTGTGATTTAGTTTTATCACTAATTAATCGAGCGTAATCAGCGTAGTACGGGTATTTCAAATTAAAAGATGAAACGTTCACTCAACGCGCATTTGATTGGTCTTCACCATAGCTCAATAGTCGTGTTACTTCCTGTCTCAGATATCCTTTCGAATTGCCGCGATGGTCAGTATGCATTTTCTAAAAGTGTATATACATGTATGGCCCGATGCGTGCGGAAGATGACTTCCTTCAGCCTAGGGAATGTTAGTCCATCGGGGAGACAGGCTTACTATTCCGACGATCCGCTTATGTAATATTACCATGGAAACAAAGACTGTTATTGTTTTAGTAATCAAATCATAGCAAAAAGAAGATACTCTCCCTAGAATACTGTTTGACCACCAACAACAAAAACATTCAGGGGAACGACATCCGTATCTTTATCTAGCTTAAAAAGTTTCCTTCTGTAATATAATACTTAAAAACGATGTTCGAAATAAGAAAATGAGAGTTATTTGCATAAGCCTATTCCTTTATGTAAGCATACCAATATTTGTCATGCCTTGAAACAATCTATAATCGACTGAACATGCTAAACAGTCATTTTGATTAATTGAGTGTTCCTTTTCCATTTATTAATAATCAATGATTGATGATGAATGATGATTTTAAGGGACAGTAGCACGTTTTTTTCGCTCAAATAAGTCGATGCAATGTATTTGAAAAATAATGTCACCAATAGTTAAACACCCTTCTCTCGTCGGAAAATCAAGTTACAACATGTGTGTTCATGGTTTCGTTAAGTCATGGGAATCGTTTTGGTCATTCGCAATACTAAAATGTGTTCACAATAAAATGGCCGCCATGCAATTTTTGCCGTTATTACCACTATGAATAACTGGTTTGTGTAATAAGATTTAAAAATGTATAAAGTGTATATAATTGACATTAACTATCATTATAAATGGAACATTTGAAAAAAATAAAATTTGCAAAAACGTGCTACTGTCCCTTTAATATGATGACAACAACATCCAACATGCTGCAGAGGCTATTGGTTTTATATTGTGAGAAAGGATTAAACATTGTGTTTGTATGTAAAGGCCTTGGTCCCATGTACAAAGAAATACAGACACTGTAGACGACATACAGATACGGTAGACGACATACAGATACTGTAGACAGAACAGAACAGAACAGAATTTTATTTCTCGTAATTCACATTAGTGACATAGAGAACAGTCAAGTACATTATATACACATATATATACATACATATATTTACAAATTGGAATAATGTGCCGTATACATAATTATGTGTTGTTTATGGTTTCATATAGATTAAAACTTACACAGACCTTCTTTAACGAATTTTGCCAAGTTTAATAAAAGTGGTTTATATGTGGTTTTCATAAGAGATATATACTTTTCAATTGAAGGATACTTACAATAATATGATGGAAAGTATTTTAATTCTTAAATCTGATAGAGAGGGGCAGGCCAAAAGGAAATGAAATTCGTCACCAGTGGAGGCATTACATAGATTACAAATTCTTCGGTCCTTATCAATTTTACTCCACCGACCAGTTTCAATAGGTAATCTATGGTTTGAAGTTTTGAAGCGGGTAAGCCAAATTCTTATATTGGTAGGAAGTTCTAGAATATATGAGTCGATATGGGGTTTAACTTTGTAGATTTTGTAGTATTTAGCTTTTGATGATTCAATTTGAGAAGCAGTCCACATTTGAAAAAAATTATCAATAAGGACTCGTTTAATAGATGATTTTAAAATGTTTGAACTGTTAAATGTTTGATTTATACATAGACGATATACATATACTGTAGACGACATACCGATAATGCAGACGACATACAGATAATTGATACCAAGGACGAGAGAGACAAGTCTAGCTGATGTTTAACATAAATCCACGAACTACTAACGCTTATTGATGTTTAGAGTAAATTAGTTATTCTACAATTACACTTAACATGATTTAAAAACCCTTTCTCAAAGTAAAGTAAATTCGATTTGAATTTTACATTTAATGAATTACTTTTAAAAAAACGCTGATAACACAATCACTTATTTGAATGCATATAAAAATAAGAATTGTCAAGAAGATGAAAATATTTAATAATTGTTCTTGAAATACCTTAAAAAACATTAAAAATATAACATTTACATAAAAAATGTATTAACGCTAGTCAACTACACCTCTGGGGATGCATGAGTCATGTATAAAAGCACGTCAAAAGTGATATATTCCCTACATAAAGAAAATTGTGTACAATCAATTAGGTGGGCGTCAGGTAAACCAAAACTCATCACTTACGTCACTCATTCACCCCATAGATTAGCCAAGTCGTGACTTGCTTACCGAGGAAAGACGAATGATATCATGACAACAATATTGATTTATAATAACATGTATGACCGCTAACTTATCGTTAGAAGACAACAACTTGTGCATAGTAACAAATCCATAACATTGGCTAAGCTATTTTGTCATCAGTGTTTATGGATAACAGGAAATATATATATATATATATATATATATATATATATATATATATATATATATATATATATATATATATATATATATATATATATATATCAAGTAACACTGTAAACAACAGTAATAAGTGTGAAGAGTCTTCTGTTGATTATCTTTTGATTTATTTACATAAAGTAAAACCTTCCCATTGCAATATCAAGTGGGGTTAACAGATTTATCATGATTTTTATATTAGATGCACCGAAAACCTTTCGAAATAATAAATGTAATAAAAATGGAATATAAAAATACACAAATGCATGACCAATAATGGTCATAATTGATGAAGGACACAATGGTTTGTTTTTATTCAAGAATCCAAAAACTGACGTTATATGGACAAAATTGTGATAAACAAATCATTGTTGTAATTGTTGACAGAAGAGCAGCGTTGCTTCTTTTCTAAGAATCCGAATACGACGGGCCCACCTGACTATCTACGTTATCGCATTATACCTGCTCCTGCGTGGATATATTTCATAACTATTGATTATCTCTATCAAAGAGTGATGTTTCCTGTAGTCAGTGTACGGCAATCAAGCCATGCCAATTCCAGATCAGAAGGCGCTGTGGTGAGCTCCGAGCTAACTGCAGTGCAAGGAGTTATATAAACATGTGTATCTTGAGGAGGACTGGCAACTCACTAATTAGCAATAAACGAGTGATTAAGGGGCTATTGGCAGATATTCGCCAACATTCACCCAAAGTTGTTTTTCTTAAAAACATGAATGATGGACATGTGCCAAATTTCTTTCTCCATGGCAACCCTGAAAAACCAATAGCGTACCAGAAAAATTTGATAAGTCAGTTTCGCCAACGCATTACATGGTCACGTATGGTGAGATAGTCTTGTACCAAGATTGTGTTTTTTTAATATTAAATATCCTTTTGCACAGTCTATATTTCAACTATCTGAATACACAACTGCAATAACATGAAACAGAGGTATAGAGGGTAAACATAATCAGTGGGTCTCATCAGAACCTGTGCGGTAACAGGATCCAGCTTTGAACGGAACACTCTGACGGTGATGGAAGCATCATCATCGTCTCTACTGTCTGTGGTTTGGTTGGCATCACTGGGTGAATTTTAGCATTGCTTCTCACGAGAAAAGCACATTATCCATTAAACTAGCCTTATCGACCATGTGCACGTAATTTGTTCCTGTTGTTAAATTTTAGATTTATTGATTAATAATGCTTCAAATGAGCCCTCATCGCGAACATACTAGGTTCTTTGAAATCACGGAGTGTCAATGTTCCCTTGAAGTACGATTTAAAACAGAATACAAATCCACAATATACATCATGACCATGTATTACTAAACAGCCAGGGCTCCATATCGGTACACTTTCCCTCTCCTTATTTAACAACCAGGGCCCATATTATCGAAGCTGTCTTAGTGTTAACATAGTCGTAAGTCCATGTCTAGCGCCTAGAGAGCTACGAAAATATGGGTCTAGTACTCAATATCAGTATAATATTCCCGTCACTCAAAGGACGCATTACTAAACAGCCAGGACTCAATATCAGTACAATTCCCGTCATTCAAAGGACGCATTACTAAACAACCAGGACTCAATATCAGTACAATTACCCGTCATTCAAAAGACGCATTACTAAACAACCAGGACTCAATATCAGTACAATTACCCGTCATTCAAAAGACTCATTACTAAACAACCAGGACTCAATATCAGTACAATTACCCGTCATTCAAAAGACGCATTACTAAACAACCAGGACTCAATATCAGTACAATTACCCGTCATTCAAAAGACGCATTACTAAACAACCAGGACTCAATATCAGTACAATTACCCGTCATTCAAAAGACGCATTACTAAACAACCAGGACTCAATATCAGTACAATTACCCGTCATTCAAAAGACGCATTACTAAACAACCAGGACTCAATATCAGTACAATTACCCGTCATTCAAAGGACGCATTACTAAACAACCAGGACTCAATATCAGTACAATTACCCGTCATTCAAAGGACGCATTACTAAACAACCAGGACTCAATATCAGTACAATTACCCGTCATTCAAAGGACGCACTACTAAACAACCCGGACTCCATTTACTAGTAAGTATATCCCCCCTCTTTCAAACAAGCTACCCAATTGGTAGCATAGACATATACATATAAGGACACCTGTTCATAACTATCTCCTGCTGAGGGTTAAAACACAATACACTTATAACAACCTTTTTGCCACGATGATTGTCATGTATCTGGAGATCTATATGCGCAGAACCACGATGTAATATTGTAACACAAACTCTGAAATCATACTTATTGTAACACTAACTCATTTTGAAATCACATGTAGTGTATGACAAACTCATATTGACATATTGCAATATGTAATAATTATTCATAACGACACCATCGGATATGTAAAATTGACATTATTAACACCATATGCGTTTACGTGAGGTACATCAGTCAGCAAGGGCCACGCCATGCTGTGTGGTAATGTTGACTAATATTGACACCGTGTAATGTGCACATTGGTAACTATTGACACCGTGTAATGTGCAACATTGGTTACTATTGACACCGTGTAATGTGCAACAATGGTTACTATTGACACCGTGTAATGTGCAACAATGGTTACTATTGACACCGTGTAATGTGCAACAATGGTTACTATTGACACCGTGTAATGTGCAACAATGGTTACTATTGACACCGTGTAATGTGCAACAATGGTTACTATTGACACCGTGTAATGTGCAACAATGGTTACTATTGACACCGTGTAATGTGCAACAATGGTTACTATTGACACCGTGTAATGTGTACAATGGTTACTATTGACACCGTGTAATGTGCAACAATGGTTACTATTGACACCGTGTAATGTGCAACATTGGTTACTATTGACACACTATAAAAAGCAATGTAGAAGCATATCATATATGTAAGTGGATATGTAACGGTAACTGCGTTAAAGAGACTATTCGGACTACCACTGCTTATTTATTTTTTATGATTTATTTTAATAGTTCATTCAGTAGCTAAAATAAGAATAGTAAAGATATTGAAACTAAAAACTGTTGTGTAGTATATACCCTACCAACATCTAATGGCTCCATGTCGAAATACCGACTAAAAGATAACTTGAGAATTTGAAGGATCCATTCCTTACTCTAAGTTTTGAGTTGTAAAATATAATTCCCTTTTTACATGACTTTACTCAAAGTGTGTACAGCAGTACAATTGGGTACCTGGTATGGAAGTGAAGGCAATGTGGAGTGCATGCTCTTCGTGCTTTGCACTTCAGCTCCGAATAAGTATTCTCATTATTAAAGAAAAATCTATATATTCATCTCAACTTCTAGAAGTCCATTAAGAGTCATCACTTTCTTTAAGTATGAGTTTGTTTAACATTTGATTGAATTTGGTTATATTCATCAAATTTTCATTCTTAAAGCACAATGACCTCCACATTAGCCGATAATATGGAGATCATTGCTGTTGCGATTACCAAATCCCATCAAATGGTACGGACGTGTTATCTTTCTGATCTGTCAATACTTTATATGTAACTGTTGCTAAACCTTGAAGCAAAATGACTTGTAAAAAATGAAAAAAGTTTATATTGTCATGAACTGTCTTTGATATATATATATATATATATATATATATATATATATATATATATATATATATATATATATATATATATATATATCTTAATATTACTAAATCGTAATGGAGGAGCAAAACGACTTGCATAACACTGAGTAGCAACAATGTATTATCGTCTTGATCTGGTAATAATTAATACGTAAATGTTGCTAAAAGTTAAAGCAGAGAGACGTAGATAGTGAAAAGGAACTGTTAATCATTTACATATTACTACTGCTAAAACTGAATTAATACAACATGACGTGTTGAATTTCAAAGGTGATAAGAATGTCACATGTACGTACTAATTACCCCAGTTATGGTATTTTCGTACATGCTAGTCTAGTTCACGTCACTCTGAAGGTGTTCCCAGAACAGCAATCGCTTGCAAGATCTTGACATAGACTTCAAAACCAAATTAGGATATTGGCGTACAAAATTGTAAAGATAGCAATACGTTACCCGCCCAAGAAATACACATATTAACTAAAACACACTTGCTGATGTGAAGCAAATATTATCAAACGACTATGTGTATGTAAGTAATCCACTTTATATTCTTAAACTATATGAACAAGATAAAATCAGTCAAAGAGTATATATACCTTTTAAATAAGTACATTCGTTATGGAAAATAGAGATTCCAAATTTACGATGCCGTGCTAATAGGCAACTTCGTTGTTTATCATACATTCTTCAAAGATGAAGGTGATACATCTACTACAGGAATCTAAATGTTAATATTCCAGAATAGTTGATGATGAAAATAATAAAATCATCAACCGTTTAAGAAGAAAATGTTGATTAGCATAGAAGTAAAACTTTGAAATTAAAGCGAGTAACACTTCAAAACATATACACTTGGAACCTTATCTCATATATTCAGTTAGGTTTCAAGATTGTTAAGCTATAATCTGGAATGCACTCAGAAACTCCTAGTATATCCTTTCATCTCCTCCTGTAAGCGCTCCTCCAACACTAACTAAAACGTACTTAGCAAGTGGTGGCAGGAAGCATGCCGTTTTATTGCGATACCATCAGAAATATAAATAATTATAATATCTCACATGAGTAAGGGTTATACAGAATCACATGAAAGGTATGTTGAACAATCTGTTAAAATAATTTTAAAATGAAACATAAAACTTCATGCATTACACATACATGTATATCATATACGACCTTCTGATAGACATGCATTATGTACAGGTATTGCACAGGGCTTAGATGTTATGAACGTTATATTATAGAATCTTGCCATAGTGATATAGTAACACAACACATATGGCCAGCTTCTGTTGGAGATAACAGTATAACAGTAACCTTGCCGTCATGGAGGACATTTACCATGCCTTAGAAACCCTCATAAAGTACAAGGACATGCGTGAAGAATAAACATAGCTTACCTCTGTACTTTCACCAACATTTTCTCTACACAGAGTCACTGATTCCAATAGGGGAAACAAGACTGCAAATGGCTTGCAAATTGGCACACCGAGTCTGAAGTTTCACCATTATATAACTGTGTTTGCTCAACCGTCTCCTATTGCTACTGGTCTACACTGGTTGGTTGTTGTGTAGGGTTCCTCTTTATTCTTCTCGTTCAGTTTCAATTGAATGGGTAAATTAAGTTCCATGGGCCCAAGAGGGGAAACTGGTCGATATGACATTCAGTCCAATGCGCTAATATCATGTATCATATACGTGGCGATAATTGTCTAAGTGGCTTCTAGGAATCGTGATTCCTTTCTGTAACGATTATTGTTTTATGTTTAGCTATTATCAGCCTCTGATGGTTGCACTTGCATTAGGTTTCATCTCCCCCAGGATAAACAGCAAACGTGGATGAATGATAGTCATTATGGCAACAATCTGTTTCTAACAGTTGAGCTGATTATCATTTCTCTAAGAATAAACAACAAACTTGGATTACCATACATAAATATGCAATAAGTACAACGATCGTTACCAACACCCACATGTTTTCGTTTTATTATCTAACTTTCTATGCTAAACGGATTTCCTTCCCAAGTCACAAATATCAGTTATAGTTTTAATAAAACAGTGTCATGTCATCAAAATTACAAAACTGATTAACATCCTGTTATACTCCGTATATAAGCAGTTGATGTGGCTTTGATGTAGTTAATTATTATACATGGATATGATTTCAATCTACCAACGCTAATGAATACCAACCAAATGGTCACTGTCAATTAATGTCTTTCATCCTTGCTACCTTTCACAATAAAGAACCACACCAAGGTTATCGAAAGTTCAATGCCGTATGGTCTCAATATTCCACGAATGAGTTTGATATTTGAACCAATGCGTCATATAAGTCCATTCACAGCATCAAGTCATTACGCCTTGACAATAATTATGTTCTTCGAGTCAATCATATTTCAAGAAGGCTAAGCATCGCACACGCATATACACATAATTCCATTCCAAGAATCGATGTCTATTATGTTTACACCTGGAATGAATACCGTCTTCCAATTAACAGATAAATTCCAACACGTCATCACCTTTGTTTGTACCCCTCAACAAGTGAGACTTCAGAATGGTTTTAACTTCAGGTATTGTATGTACTTCACTCTGACAACCGTCTTGAAAGATAAAACACGTGTTTCAAAACAAGAAAATCCCTCCTCGTTGATTACACTGGCAGATACCAAGCACTTGGTAAGTAGTTAAGGCGTTTCACTTTGCAGTTGAGGCCAATATGGATTCTAAATGCTTATTCGGACCTTCGTTATAACGTTGTTTTCGGTATCCAACGCGTTATTACATATCTATAGGCAATATTTACTCCGTTAGTGTAGACGAAAGTATATTTGTAAATATTTGATTACTATTTAAAGGATGATTCAAAATTGTATTCACTCTGTGTTCGAGCTAGTTTAAACAGTCCTTCGTTATAAGACAGCGCTAACTATCTCGTTTGGGTACATTTAAGAGGTAAGGTCGTGTTTTTGTATATAACCTCTCACGATGTTCATTGAGAAATTCTGTGAAGATATCATGCAACTAATAAGATATTGCCCAGCGAGTCAAAATTTATTATCAATTTATTAGACTTTGCATTTTAATGTGTTAATTCTTATTTCTATTCTGGAAATATCAACATTTATCACAAACGGAGCCTCTATGTGTTTCTGAAAATCCTGTTTCTCATAGGCTGTTTTTCAATATTTAATAAAATGTTGATATTTTAAGAATAAATTCTCTTGAGCATCTGAGTGTAAGACTAAAAAAGTCTCACACACAGACTGTAACACAGCACAGCTGTTTGCAGTAACCTGAAATCTCTGCATTAGTTCTAACGAGTTAGATGCCGTTTGCAACTCGCTACCAGGGAGTAGTCACTCCCCAAGTCAACACAATGCAATAACATGCATATCCTGGACTCACAGCCAGTGAATTATATAATCTAAATATTGTTTTCCCCACACTTTCTGTACAGGAGAAGAGGATGAAAATAGGTGTTGTGTCACAATATGTAGCTAGTCATATTCCAGTCACCAGTCATATTCAGTTCACACATCTCATGTAAAATTAAAAAAACCGATATAAGAGGTCAAACAAAATATGGATCATGATTAGAAATACTTGCCATTTAGATAGTGAAGAAATATAACATGGTTATATTTGGGATAACACCACCTTCAATAGTACAAATTCTTGTACTTTTTCGGGCCGAGTCCCATGCGGGATTCGAACCCACACCCTCAGAGTAAGGCAACTATCGCCAGCATTGACTCTACCAACACCTTTCCACACGACCATTTCGCCTCGACATTTCGCCTCACGTACAATTTTACTATTGAAGGTAGTGATATCCCAAATATAACCATGTTATAGGGATCATGATACTGAAATATAACAAAACCAATTTGAACCAAGGTTGAAAAACACTAAAATAAAAACATTAAAACAGCTGGAGTTGTAACGTTTTTCTACACCCTCGTTACTTAATGAATGTCTCATATTTTATTTGCTTCAATTCTCGGTGCACATGGATTTGGTTCAGGTACCTACCTACAATCCAGCGAAATAGCCGACATAGCTCTGAAAGTATGATTCCCGCAAGTTCGATACGATTGTGACGACGTTACTCACATTGTGACGTCATAACTGCAAACTATTCTGACGTCATACGTGTGGCGGTATGACTTATATGATATCTAACTCGTTCCCCTTTCATATCAAGTTTATGTCCCTCATGAAATAATTTTGTTTTCTCTCGAGCCTTGGCGAGAGACAACCCAAAATTATTTCACGAGGGACATAAACTTGATATGAAAGGAGAACGAGTTGTGTATCCTATTTATTACCAACATGTATTTCATACGATTGATTGTGTTTTAAAATATATTTCTGTTGTCCCTATAAAGGAACGGAACAGCGAAGTAATATCAACCCTGTCACAGCATCTATAAGTTCATTATATTGCGACGTTAAATATTCACGCTTTTAAAACATTCTATAATCCGTGATGTTTGGTATGGCGAAACCAGTTGCACTAGTCATGCTGAAGGAAGAGTACGTAATATAACATCTCCCTACTCAAGGACATCAGATGCGAGTTGTCCGTCCTTTGAATGACGTCATGTCATGGCGGCCGCCATTCGCATGTTTCTCGTCGTCGGAATGTGTAAACAAGCTAAAACAACCTCATTGATTGTAATTTTTAGATGAATTTAGCTGTTGAAATGGCTTTCCTTTCGGTTATTTTTGCCTTGTGAGTATAAATTCACTGTGCACCATTACGAACACATTATTTTCACTGAGCGTTTGGTGCAATGTCATTCCCAACGGTAAGATTGAGAGCAAAAACTATTGCTCCATTCTAAACTTTGTGCTTATAAGCTCTGCTCTAGTCATGGTCTATATGTTAATTATTCATTTAAATCAATCAGTAAGTACGAGTTCCTGAATCAACTGAAGAATGAGATACATTTTAATTATAAGTGAATTCACTTTCGTTTTATGAATGAATAAAGTAGTCCAGGCAGTGTCAAAGTTCATGGTTAGCCAATCAAATTACTTGAAGTTTGTTCTGAAACCCCTTTACGAAGTACCACTTGGGTAATAAACTAGTTTAATATTACCGTATAAATATTACACTGCAGAATCTTACACGGGCGAGTAATAAACTATGGTGTGAGATTGATTTCTACCACCAACATTAGTAATGATATTGTTCCTAATATGAAATACAAAGAAACTGATTGTTTGGGAAATAAGGTATGTTGTGAATAAAATGATGTTCTACACAGTCAACTACACGTCATGATGTGCAAATAAACATTTGATATTAATGTAAAAGAAAATCTGAGGGAAAAGCGCCGTCGTATTTCTTCTTGAAGAACACACCCCAGAGGATCATGTGAAAGGATTAAGAGCACTTGTAAACCCGGAAGACACTGGCATGACAGATACCATGCATACATCCTCATTGAAATTACTTCCTGATTTTGGTAATAAATTCAATGTGTTTTTACCTCATGAAAGAAACTGAATCCAATTCTATCTGCGAGCATTTCCTTTATTGAAACCAGTGCCGCTGGTTGTCAGGCAACCAACCGACAACATGTAAACAAAATGACCTGTTGGCGATTCGGTGGAGGGCATTTAATTTGACGACAATGGTTATAATGTTGTTCCCTACAAGAGGTAACGTCACCTTGTGTTGTCATAGCAGGGAATCGTTCTATGGACACGGTGTGTACAAATGTTGCCCTTGCAGTACCGCCATTGCCTCTGGCGCCGACATCACTTTTCTAGTGATAACCGAGTTCAAATAAACTCAAGGGTTTTACGAATCTCATTATTGTTGCGTTTATGATAAAGTACTTTGATTATTAGTGGGCTTGAGGAACTGTGATAAAATCGAAATAAACACATGTTTCTAGCCTTTTTTTCTACTTTTGCAAGGGATCGTTGATGTTGTTACCTTTTAATACAGTTTAAACACAGTGTACTTAATCTAAATGTGAATTCTCTTATGATATACAAATCATTTTCAAATGTTTAACTATGCTTGAAGACGTTGAGCATGTCAGCATGTAGACACATATGGACAAAACATTGAAAACCACCAGTAAATAGTAGCCATATATACTGGTAGTATTTTTGAAACATGAACGGCATATTTCATTTAACTGTTGATTTATCATCATTATTTGTTGCATAATTGTAATTTTCTAATTCCTGCATGATTCATTCATTATTTACATGTTTAAATCATTGATCTTTGTGTTGAATCATCAACAATTAATTTCAAACAAAGACCCCTCTGTATAGTACGTACTTAGACCAGTGCAATATGACCACAGCCCCAGTGGGAAACCGAATATGTTTGGGTCCGTGTTAGAACCTATAATGTAAGATTCTAGTCTCGTCTCCAAGTAACACTGATTGACATCGATAATTCGAATCTTGGAAAGTGGGAAATGCGCTCAATCTAAATGAGACAAATTTGTTCGAAGCTGTACATGAGAGTCCATCATTAACGCTTTGTAACAATGGCATTGGGACAATGCGTGATTTAGATCAACAGTTATTTTGGACGAATATTTTCTATATCATAATTGATTTTTCAAACAAAGGCAACCAGAGAGACATGACATATTCTTGATGAGACCTTTGATTTACATTTCTTGTAATCTGTGAAGAAACATGTGAATTTTTAGTTATTATCCTTTAAATCAGCATCATCAGCGTCATGGACATCATCGTCAGCGTCATGGACGTCACCGTCAGCGTCATGGACATAATCGTCGTCAGCGTCATGGACATCATCGTCGTCATCATCTTCAACATCACAATCATCATTGACGTCTTCGTTCTTTCGACCTTTTCGACACCTTCATAGTCATCTTCTACATCGTCGCTACTGATGGCGATCATTATCACGGTATCATTTCATGATCATCATCTTCTTCATTTAAATCATCGACACCAATTCATCTTTCCAATTATCCACCTCCGTATTAGCATACTCGTGTTCTTACTATTCTCTCTGATATCAAAGCTTTCGGAAATCGTTGTTCCACTAATAGTGATGAACTTTTAGGTGTAACCATTTTGAACTGTACTTATTCATATATCTACACATGTTTAAACAAACGTTTACATGGTAGAACTTTTAACAGTTTTAGTTTGAATTTCCATGCTGTCGTTTAAGCCATTACCAACGCCACATGTTGATGCACGATTCCACGGGGTTTTAGTTCTTAATCTCTTTATATTGATGTTTTAGTTAGGTTGCATTGCTACACACCCCTGGTGACGCCAAGACCGGAAGTGAATATAAATGAACTTTTCAGATTTTATGGAAATCTTGACCGATCATTGTCTTTGGCATTCTCATTTTAGACAGTCAAATGTTCAGTCAGTTAAGTTGAATTTCTATAATCGGAGTTAACGATCAATAGGTACTGCAGTAAATTCACATTCAAGCATTGCTTCTAAGCAATTTTCCTGATGGGGACCTATCGACTCCGTAATACTATATAGGCTGTTTAGGTTATGTCTCTGCTTTATAAAGGAAGGAGTTGATCACTTTAAAAAGTAAACCATTTTGTCATCCATGCAAGAAATATGCATTTACGAAAACACAATATTTTCATTAAAACATTCTGAAAATTTGACAACATGTAACACTCTTATTTGACACTTGGTACACGTTCAAACAGTACAAACATCACCAATTAATTAAATATCTCAGATTTAAAGTGACAAAGAGCATTTTTAGACACTTTTATTTGGCTTTGATAACTTCGACAATGCCACACCCGACATTACAGTTATTTCTTTTCAGTGTACAGATGCCTGCATTACATTTAACCTATAAACTAGTTCAATGATAACCAAACTTACGAAATCAAACAGTCTTCTGCTAAGTTAAGTTTCCAAGATTAGGTTTGACCAATTTAAGCACGTCAACCGCAGTACATTGTCCGGTTCACCTTCATACCGTTATATTAGCCATGCTAGCATTATATTGCAACCGTCAGCACTTCCCGATAAAATAACACCGTTAACTTATATACATGTAAGTGACTCTAGAACAATGCTCTTTGTCACTTTAACAGTCTGTACTTTCCTTGTCACTCCGGTTTATACAGCATTGCTTATTTAAGCAGGATGCAACACAAATCAGGCATAACACATATCAAAAAGTACTGTTCCCAATTGCTCATTGTAAATTTAAAACACTGTACCTCGCCTTAACCATAACGATAACATTTCACAAATTGACGAGCTGTTCTGAAATGGATGCTTGGAAGAGCAGTGTATACATACTCACCATGCTCGTTCACTTTTATCCAGTGATTCGTTCACGCCTTTCTTCATGATATGCCACCTCACGTCCATATACTTTATGCAGTTACCTGATTTTGGATCGTTCTATGGCGTTGATATTATGCATGACATTAACACATTGTCCTGCAATAAAGATATGACACTGAATGTTGAAATTCAATATCAACAAAGAAATGAAAAAAAGCTATTATATATATAACTATTATATATACTAGAGACCAAGGGAATTAATGCAGACTTAACTATTGGAGACTAGAGTAAGCCGACTCATATTTATTCATACTAGTTTTATTTGGTTTCAAATTTCATATACCCAACATTACTGAATGAAAATATAGACCCTGCACTTAAATTATTTAGTACACACGAGGATCGAAGTTTGTCCGAATGTTCTTGATGAGACTCCATAAATATTTCTGCTTCATGATCCTGGAGACGTGGTAGTAAATCAAGCTCACTGCAACAAGTTATTGATTGATCGTGCTGGTCAACTTTTGATAAGAAACCTGTAGTAAAACCTAAACCTTTCAGCACCACACATATGTGTTTATCAGCACCAACTGAAGAAAACCCTCACCAAAGGTGCATCTGTGAACTAATTTTATTCGACTGAACTAAATAAAATCATTTACGTAACTTAATGGAAAGAAGCTGGATCAACATTTATGAAGCATCTCCATTGTTGCCATCATATGAATATTATGCTTAAAATTAATGTATTATCTTTAAATTAGAAGATCTAATACTTAGATAAGGCTTTTTTGTAAATGCGGATAGTGACTGCTGAAGGTGTATCAAAAGTTGTAAATAAACTAGATCAAAATACAATATTCACACAATTAATATTCAAATTTATATTGAACAGCATTACATTACAGCATAACACCCTCTGACGTGTTCCCCGTTGCAATAAAAAAAAGCTAAAGAAAGTAACATCCACTCTTTTTCAATAATTCTCTAAATCGCTTTTCAAACTAACAGAAACTATGTTCCTGGTATTCATAAGAAAATCACCGGCAACGTTTTCTGGAACGCTCTGATATGCTAAGTGTTCGCTTATCAAGTAATGGCGGAGGACTGAGCTGAAGACTCCAGTCCCATCTTGCTGGGAGTCTTGGAGAGGTCTCCGTCTTCAGACCA
Organism: Gibbula magus; assembly: GCA_936450465.1. Taxonomy (NCBI): domain Eukaryota; kingdom Metazoa; phylum Mollusca; class Gastropoda; order Trochida; family Trochidae; genus Gibbula; species Gibbula magus. Next base: position 24,220,066 of record OW388304.1, read on the forward strand.
TTCCTCTTATTGATCGCACGCATTTTCTCAAAGAACATTTCCTCAATTGTGGCTGATTTCTAACCATACTTGATGAAAGTATTTTAAAGTACTCAAAGGGCTTGGCATAGTCTTGTTCTATGCAATCCCAATGGCACCACAAAATCCGGATTTGCGGTAGCGGAGGGTACAATTTCATTACACGAATAGGGCTTTTCATTAGCAGGCATGCATATATGGTATCAGAGCCATAGAGTCTATATCGATTCCCATCCTCAAGCATTTGAAGAATTCTGGAATCATCATCAGTTCCTAAACAAATACTAGACTTCTCCTAGTGTTGTCCGACCCATCGTGTTATCAAAATCAGCCTGACCTGAATTAACTTAGTGCGCAGATATTACAGACAAATATTACACTCGAGTGATCTCAAACCTTGCTGTTTCTGTACGGATCACATACTTGACCGAACGTCATGTTTGGTTTTTTTCTTGTCAAAATCAGAAACTGAAGCGACAGTCTTACAAACAGTTCTTTGACAGTAAATAAACTTGAGTTATTTTGCACAATGCATATTGTAGTGGTATATGTATGCATATGCTGTTCTTGACTTGAACATGAGATTGTTTCTTGTCAAAAAAATCCCAAGTGAAGTGGCAGGCTTACAAACAGAAAAGAAACTTGACTTTTTAGCATAAAACATGCCAAGCTTAACGTAGTTTATGCGTGCATTTTGCCATTTTCTAATAAGGCAATGTTTTCCCTTAAATATAAAAATACATGAGCGCAATCTTAAATATTTACAAACAATATAATAATAATAATCTTGCCATTAATCTTCATGACTTGAACATCATAGCTGAATGAACAATACCTCAGATAGTCTTAGCTTTGTATTATCTGTCACATAAAAAAATGATAAAATAAATATTTAGAAATGCGAACATTATGTATAGATTCAACTATTTGTATTTGAAAGCATTTCGTAGTCATCATTATAAACAGGATCACACGCCAAAGAACAGCAAAACACATCCCAGATGACCGACTAAACACTGCATATTAGACTGCAAAATATTGTTATGACACATAAATAGCACCAATCTCACATCTGTAAGCATTGAATATCACAATAACTAATAACTAATTGAAGCAATTAGTCTATATAATATAATACAAAAACGTACAGTATGTTAATTCCGATAAGCACATACAATATTACATCGTAATACAACATGGCCCACGCCACAATACCCGGAAAACCCTTATCACTTATGCAATAACAAATATCAAACCCCTGTTACCCATGTGAGTATATGATATGAGGCGAAATGTGTTTAACTAGTATCTGAGGTTGAATCATACACAGGGGAGTGGACGTTATACTGATTACCAGTCACATTGTTTACCTAGATAACACTCCTGGACTGGCTGGTAAATATTGATTAAGAAGTCTCTATGGTGGATCTGTCATGATTCTGTTACCGTAGCTCTCCTGGGGGAACGGGCTCTGACATGGTGTTTGAGGGTCATAGTTGCTGTCGTTCTCATTTGCTTTTCATCATTGCAGAATCAAGAAAATAAACTTGATCGGAGAAAGATTCAAGATGAGAAAGTGGGAGCTTTTGACGTTTCGATAATTACATGTTTTCGAGACGTCATAAACGAAGAATGGCCTTTTGAAATTCAAGAAAAATGTTATGTGTTATCTAGGGTAGAGATGGCAAATATTTATTGAACATTGTGAACGACATTCTGATAGGATTTTTATAATGCTTTTTTTCATTAATATTTTATGTATACTATTTACATGTTTATAGATATAGATAATTCAAACACCAAGAAATATATAGACAGAATATGGAAGAACATTTCTATTCTTTCAACAAACTACCAAATCAAATATTTGAAAGACATTTATACTTGTTTTTGATATGCCAAATGACATTGCAGTTAAACTCTATATTTTTAGCATGTTTTAACCATAGAGCAGAGATGCCACTAACACAATGTGGCAAATATGTTATCCTTGTAGGGTTTAACATTTTTTGGGGGTACAAAGTGGAACATAATAGTCATGTTTCTGCATATCCAGCGTACACTAAGTGTTTTCTAATGTTTCTACAACACCTCTCACTTTGATTTTATTATCAATGTCCCAGAAGAATTTCAGAAACATTAAAATGAAATCTATATTGTAGGCCTAGCACTCTTGTTCGTAGAAATCGTCAAATGACATGTTCCATCATTCATGTTTCATTTTATAAATGCATTTTATTTACTGTCTGAACTAGTTTCGAAGGCTCATGCTTCATAGTTTGCAAAAATATTTGATAGTATTTAATACAAAACATGCTATAGGGTTGCATTGGGTCTCTCAGTGCATCTATTTGGTCGTATTTTCGTGCATATTCTGCCTCACATAAGAATGAAACTCTCTCGAATACAAATACTCCATATTATTGGAATGCGAACATGATGCCCGGATGTAATTGAAACCACATGCCAGTATGGTTATCTAAAAATATCCGCAAGAGTAAAACATATTCAATATTATTGGATAGGATATTGTGTGCTAATCTGAATGCATCTCTCTTCATATTTCAATAATAATGGTAATTCTATGCCACAGCTCAGTATAAAAAAAATCATTTATTATATTTTCAATGGTGAAATACGGCATTTATCGGTTAAAATAAAATCCGTATTTTCACTGAGTGAAATAACATGTTATTCTACTGCGTGAAAGAACACTTTCAATCGTATGACGTCATCAATACAATAGGATGACATAAGATGACCTCGATAAAGCAAGGGGAGCATGGATGCTCCTTTCATTGGAATAACGTCATTTTCGAACTTTACATAACTGGTGAAATCTAATAAATAGAACATTTTACATGTCTCGTCGAATACCATATATATCTCATCTCGTGAAGTAGAAATAGTATATTTACACTCGTGGCTGCGCCACTCGTGGAAACATGCTTTTCTAGTTCACTCGATGAGATATTCATGGTAATTGAAAAGAAATGTCAAACATCCTCTATGTATTTCATCTTGTAAAATACTTTTATTGTAACAAACTTTAATCCTACGACAATGTCGGAAATATAATTGAAACACAAAAGTTCTCAGAGTAGTATTTGTCGTTTGTTTCTATTGCTTGCAAAGTGTTTGCTCCATTGACCGGGCTACTGAATCATATAGAACAGGCTGTAAATAGTGTACCTAGTTCCGTCCGATGGTAATTAATTTATCAAACGGGTAATTATAAGTGATAACCATTATTATATTGAGGTGATCTACATAATATTCCTCAGATGTATTGATTGTTTCATCTCTGTTACAAATTTAGATAAACATGATTGTTCAGATTTCACATTTCATCCGGAAATCTATTTTATCTCAAGACGCTACTTCAAGAGAAAATGATATATCAATTTGGAAAATTATCGAATGCACTACGAAGAATTCAGACTGTACTCTGCACCAAATACAACTGGATCAATGGAAATTCGGAAAATAATCCTAAACGTGCCCCCTTATATCAATAACACCTCTCCATAATCCCCTGCCGCCATATTTAATCAAAATGTATGACCTTGTTGAAGGACAAAATTGTTTGTTCATCTTCTCTCCTTAGCAATTGGGCCTCTATACATATACATGTAGTGCAGCCGATTAAATTCCACTAAATAAGTTCAGGTATCTTGGCAAGCTAATTCTATGAGCAAGCCTCGGCCAGCACACTGGATACAACGCACTGACGCACTGTAGCACATCGTGTTAGAACACTGCGTAGTACAAACTAAGTTGAACAGTGTTGCAGTAGCGTGAGAATACAAACATTCTGAAGCACTGCAGTATGGTATGACCGGTTTGGAACACTATATGTAAATTATAGAGAAGAATGGTATAAACGTTTTTGAACACTATATGTAAGTTATAGAGAAGAATGGTATAAACGTTTTGAAACACTATATGTATATAATAGAGCAATATGGTATAAAGGTTTGGAACACTATATGTAAGTTATAGAGAAGAATGGGATGAACGTTTTGGAACACTATATGTACGTTATATTGCAGTATGGTATAAATGTTTTGGAAACTATATGTAAGTTATAGAGAAATATGGTGTAAAGTTTTGGAACACTTCATGTAAGTTATAGAGAGGTATGGTATAAACGTTTTCGAACACTATTTAGTTATAGTGCAGTATGGTTTAAAGTTTTGGAACACTATATGTACATGTAAGTTATAGAGATATATGGTATACACGTTTTGGAACACTATAAGTAAGTTATAGTGCAGTATGGTATAGACGTTTTAGAAAACGCTTTTTTCATACTCTTTCTAAATCCTTGGAATAATATGTACAATATTTTAGAATACCGAAAAATGTTTAATATTGAACCAGCGTTTATTGTACAAACAAACATCGGTCTGTTATTTATTCTTCTTGCATCTCAGCTTCTGATTATTTGTAGGTTTAACATTCCATGTTTTCATACTTACCATACCGTGAGAGTTTCCTTTCAGTTGAATGAATGACTATATCAAACAAAAAAACTAGGCCATAGAGTACGAGAGTTGTAGGATTGAGAGTACGTATGATTAATAGTCGTATCATCTGACTACCTCTTACTTCTTGGTCTTGGTTATTGGTTTTCAAATCATGAATAGTTACTAGATTGGAGAGTAATATATTGATGAGTATGAACTGTCATAGATCTGATAATTCATCAATCATATCAATATCGAATTAATCACCTATGAAGTCTGTGATCTCTGTCTAAACATCAGTATCGAACTAGAATCACAAGCTAATAATACACTGCGTTATGATAAGGGAAGATTTAAAGCCATCTTAGCATCGAGACACAGCATAGCATAGCACATCATGTTTGTGTCTAAAACAATGTGTATAAACATGTGAATATTTTTCATTTAAAGCTACCTCCAATTACAAACTATTCACTCAGAATACCTGGATTGTAAGTGTAGGCAATGCGAAATATATCATAGTACTTTAATGACTGTGATATACATTGTACATATAACAATAAAACACAACCATTATATCCTGAGGGATAGTTTTTTATAATGCCAATCTCTTGAGACAAATTTCGTATGTAGTAATAAATGTTTTCAGGTAGAGAATCCATCAAATATTTGTTAATACCAAATTAGGAATCTGATATGAAATACATCAATATGAGTTGATATATGTTGCAGACATCAAAGACAGGCTGCGAATATTCTAATTTTATTAAAATGTGTTGATACTGGATTGCTATGAATCAACCAAAATAAAGTATTTCATCGCAATGAATCAACTCAAATAAGATATTGCATTGCTCTGAATCAATCAAAATAAGACATTTCTTTGCGATGGATCAACCAAAATAAGATATTTCATCGCCATGAATCAACCAAAATAACATATTGCATTGCTATGAATCAACCAACAAGAGATATGTCATCGCTATATTGCGCGCATGTTTATGCGGGATTTACATGTTCGCAATTAACATGGGCGCTGTTTTTTTAATCTGACCCTTATTAATCCTTCAATTCAGAATTCTATTACAATATTGACAGGAGATATATTGCATAAATACCATTAACTTCTTACGTAGTGTGTACACGTTTAATGTCCTGTTTATGCTGACAGTTTCGCCATGCTTCTTGAATCTAAATATCACGGAAAGCGAGCACGTGACAGGACTAAGAATATTTATCCTCGTTTACGTTATCGATCAACTCCTTTTGAGTGTATGAAGCAAAATCGAAGGTTCGCTCTTTATGAGGAAAAACGAACATCAGCTGAAGTCGAGGAATATTCCAGTGTATAAAAAGATATAACTGCTTTAGATGATAGCGTCATATTTTTCACAATATTATAGGAGCTGATATGATTGCATGTTACTCGTCATTGTTTAGCAACTTAGTGTTACTCACTATCTGTCTGCATTGTATTGGCATCTCACTGAGCAGTTTGTTCTTGCGTTGCAGTTCATGTTCCTATTTTTTTTAAATGCCAAAAATGGCAGCTTAAATATACTCTTAGGATATTTTTTAAACTCTTCCCTGTTATAAGAATGTTAACTATAATATTCTTAACAACTGTTTGAGAGCCATTTCTAAAAGATGGTGTGATGAAAAAGGCAATATTTCATGGATGATCAACTTCTTTATTAACAATAGCTATTTATTTATATTTGTCTTCTATATCATATTCTTAATATGTAATATGGAAAAGCTAATTTATACGTATACAAATGTAGGTACAATTTCACGAGAACCACAATTTGAAACTATATTTTCACTCTTCTATATACACACTGTGCCAATAACATGAAGTGGACCATTACTGTTAAAAGATACCAACGATCTGGAATCTTGACTGACAGTGTACAGCGTCTCGTTAGACACCATCTTGAAATGAACAGGACAGCCTCCTCTGTGACGTTTTCAATCGACGTCCACATCAAAGACATATCTAGGCTTTTAGTGTGATTAGGATACCAAAATATTCTTCCAAGGTCAGTGATTATGTTAATATATTACAATATATAAGTTCTGCATGTAGACATACATGTAGGTTTCCTTATCAAAAGTGTAACTTAAATACATAACTGCTGTACAAACGAGTTTTGTATATATTCATGAATTAACTACTCCAACACATCAAACGTTAAAGGGACAGTAGCATACGAATGTGTCAATATCAGAGGGTACTGTTTGATTGAATAAATACGTTGTACTCAAAAGAAAATAACATAGTCCTTTTCAAATAAACACACATTCAACTAACAAACTACTATATTGAGCTAACTGTATTTATATGTATATTTTATCATTAAATGGATCAAACGTTCAAACGGAGGGGCACTCATAATAATTTGATATGTATGAAGTTGTGAAACGTTCAGAAAATATAGAAAAACAATGAGAAAAGTTATACACGAACAAGACATATCAAATAAAGGGTGTATTGAATGCTATAATTATAACTTTCATATTGAGAGACAGCTTGGCTCTACATGTTAGCATGTCTCTCTGACAATTGTGCAAATAACAAGTTAAACATCGGCGTACACGAACAGGGCGTACAATATAATAATATTGCCATTGTGAGAACGGACCTTATATTGTTATATAACGATCGACGATATTGACAAGTAGCATCCGAAACTGGCTCCAAAATAAGCGATATCTACACTGCAGATATTACCACAATCAAATCGTCATAATCCTATTACATCATCAGTTAACGACATCACAAGGCTTTGACATAACTTACAATAATGATCACCAAGCCTGGGATATTTGTAATCAATGAGTGTTGACATATTTGATATCAGAAGACACTTGGGCCATATTCTCAATTTATCATATACTGATCGATTCATCGATGCTGTTTTCAAAGTATTAAATGAATTTTTCTATGACTAATAAAACATTTTTGTGTACACCAATTGAAAATTACTGATGAAAAATCTCAGTGGTTGCAAGAGACGATGCTGGTCTCAAGAAAGTCATAGAAAGTGATAAACATAAATGCTTACAACAGACTAGTTGATTGACAATATTTATTGTAGAAACTCTCGTTTGAGTCTACTGTATATAAACACATTAGCACATTTAGCACAATCAAATGTTTAATGAACATTCAAATTACAAGTCTGACAAGTCTGTTAAATAAATAAAACTAGTTTGGGCCCAGTTTTAAACAGACGACTTAGTGAACCTTAGTGAAAATTATTAGCCCGAGTACAGACTTACAATTACTAAAATTATCGGTTTTGATATATGACAATATGAAGGAAGTAAACTCTGTGGGAAGAAAATGCATTGATCTTGGCTTTACGTTTGTTTTATTTCTGGTTCAAAAATGAAATTGTAAGATGTGTTCAAGGGAAACGACCAACAATAACAAACAATTCAAAGAAGCTATAAACCCTAAAAGGCACATCTACATATCATGTTTATTCCCCACTATTTCATTGGAGTAGGCCTTACAAGTTTTGTAAGTTGGGTTCAATGGAAACGGCAAAAATATATTTACAAAGAAATTAGAAACCCCAAAAGGCACATCTACCATTCATTGAGCCTTGTGGTTTTTGAGTTCTGGTCCGGAAACGAACGCCCGGACAATCGGACGGTCATTTCTATACAATTTCGTTGTGTGTGTGAGGGGGGGGGGGGGGGGGGGGGGGGATAACAACACTCGAATCATCGAGTTGGGAGAATCTGAACCCAGGTTCTAATCGATGAAAGATGTTTCTGGAAGATTGTAGTTGCTATTCAGCTTCCTGTCAGTGACTAAACATGGTACCAATTACAGACATATGGGATAATATAGTCAATGACTTCAGTCACAAATACTAGGAATAGAAGAAAGCCATGATGTAAGTGCTTGATGTGAATCTATTGTTACTTCCCTTCTTAAGAACAAATATGACTCATTACTCCAGCAATAAGACCAACAAGGGACTGTCTAACTGCAACTGCCCGCGAAAATAAAAAGAAAACCGCACTAGATTAGTCCATATTGGAGTGATGGCTACTTTAAAACACCACTTGACTTTTTAAATCCTGACGGAAAATGATATTCATTGATAGTAATGAAACGTTATTGCCTGAAGAATAAAAACCTAGAATAAACTTATTTTCATTTGTTATAAGCTCAACAGCCTTAATGAGCGGGGAATTTCATCGAATCAGTGACTTCCAGAAATGGAAGGACCAATGGCAAATGTATCTCCATTATTTGTACCAGCCGGCGCCACTATTAAAGTTATAGTCACGTACAACCTGTATGTGACTGTACCAGCTTAACGCCGACAGTATAATGGGAATGCTGTTTGTTTTCTTTTTAAAAGTAAACAAGGAAATCGATGGTCGTAGCTCTCGGATCAAATAACTCATGTTTTTGACTGCCCAGTTTCACAAAATCATTTAACAAATGGAAGTAACTGTAATCTATGTCTAAAACATAGTTACCTTGCCACCCTGTCACGTGATGGACAAGAAACAACAACGTCCTCTGATTGGTCTCCGCTGTTCACGAATCTCTGCATAGCAAACTGATTGATCTGCCACCTAATCGTACTAATAGACGACTATTTCACGTGAAATGCTTTCAATCACCGTCAGTCTGAGTGGACCACTGTAAGCATCGTGACTTGTCCCCATTTTTTCTTGATACGTTGAAGAAACATACGACGCTGTTGACGCTGTAGACGCTTCACTCTCTGTTATAAACGTACAGTTATGGTGTATTGAATGCGTGAAAAGAGTATGTTGTGAGGTATTTTAGATCTTTAATGTGAAATCGAAGTACATTGTTACCTCGCGTATCACTAACTTGGTTGAACATGCAGTCGAGACAGTAAGGTGTGTATACTGTGATGGTTAATACCCAGGCAGACAGAGATAGGTTTATTTCAGAAAAGGGGTCACGGGCCATTATACAAGGTATACAATGTGCATATTATCGAAGCGCCAATAAAATTATAGACATTAATACCATGACGAAACATAAATATAGTACATGTTACAGAGATTGTGTTCACTGAATATCAACAGGATATTTGCACAAGGGTAAAACACCCTGGACATTTTCCAGCAATGGGTCGTTGTCATCACGTAGGTCTGATATGACTTTGGAAGTCAAAACAATTTTGCAAACGAGTTCGATATGAACACGTGGCTGCACAATGCCAAAAACGTATGATATGGTCTAGTATATCAGTTCGTGAAGTAAACGAAGATGTCCTTCAAACGGGCCACCACTGACACTTTTCTCCAATTATATTCACGAACAAATAATAGGGTAAGGTAGTTCTTGTTAAATGTTGTGGCAACCATGTAGTAAACGGGGAACTGACATTGTTTTTGTGACAATGTCTATCCTCAGGAGCAACCAGGGGCATTAAGTTTGAAATAGTGACGTTATCCAAGTTAGTCATACACTTAAATCGTGACGATATCCATTCTCATGATAGAAGATTGAAACTTGTCAAAAGAATTGTCTGATTTAGGGTTGGTATCGCCTGTCGTCTCGATGAGGCCCGGGGACAGTGTCTATTACGCGCTTACTCAAGTTTAGCCTGTTCTCTTGGAGTACTGCAAGAACATTGTGAAAATCTTCAGACACTAACGCTTGTATGTATATAATATATAGAGTATAAAACACTTAGGTCTTTACAGTGCATCTTATTCAAACAAGAATTTAGACGGTGAAGAACTAAAAGGAAAAACGGCAAGCCCAAAAAGGAGGGTAAAATATATGATTTACCCATTCTTGGGTGACGAAACACGGTGACAGTCCAGAGAGTGCGCGGTATCGACTGATGTCCTGCAAAAGCACGGACCCCTAATTCTGGTCCCATACTGTTACCAGGTCACTTCAAGGACGGCCAATACAGCGAAAGAGACTCTGCTCTCTTCCAAATAGCTTCTGGATCGGTCATTACGCATGGGAGATTCAACTAAGTAGGCAGTAATGAGATTTCGATGAGGCCCGGGGACAATGTTAATGGAATATAACGACTATAGGTAACATTGAACACATTGGCAGTTTGTACAGACCAACAATAAACTAGTTATGCAGCTCGTCTGTGATTTCCAGCCAGCCCTTGCGTGAAAAATGCCATCGTGAGTAATTTCAAACATAGACGTTACGAGTCGGGAAGTTTTGTTGCTTATATACAATCCTCTGTTGCTGCTTCTGGTTTGAGATCTGTTGACATATTATCACATGTTAACTGTCACGTTTAACATAAACTATGGAAATATCATATAATGATTGTAAATGACCTCGATGAAACATTGACTTGATAACAAGCAAGCTATGTTCGTCATGTCAACGTGTTATTCATAATTAATCCCGACGACCAGAAAGGCAAACATGTTAGAAGATATATGTATAAGCAGGAGAAGGCTTTTGTCACCATAGCGATCTATAAATACAGCTTGAAAAACGATATTCGTCATAAACGACCGTTACGTGTTATAATTACGAACCGACTTCACGCAACCAGATTCATGAGGAGTCCATGTTCAGCAAATTTATGCGGCGCTAGCGGAGGAACATGTTTATTTCCAACGAAAATATAAATTTCTCCCCGAATTCTACTCCAATTCTGATCTATTTTGAACCTTTTAACAAATCCAACCCCGAGACCGCGGTCCTGTTGCGCTCCATCTCTCGACGTAAACAAGCAAAAATCGGTTAAACACTTTAGAAGTTACATTGATTTTGCGGGCTCGGAATACTCCATTGCACAGTCTGAGCAGTGATTTTGGTCCTGTCTGATAGGCTCTGTCTCTCTCATTGTCGGCACCGCGGGACTCAAGCCTTCTCTGAGTTATACAATTAGTCTTTGTTTCTCTCGATTCTCATCATCGCATTCGGTTCCTTTGCATATACTACCGTGAAGGACATTTGTCGATCATGGTCACAGTGTCTGTCAACCACTGGTGTAATGGTTTAGTCTTTGCTTGTTTTGACAGTGTCGTAATTAAATTCAGTTAAAGATTGTAAAACAATTATGAGGAACATTTGAAGATCTGGGTTAGAGTGACATTTGATGATATGTATTATGTATGTAGCGCAGTGAGGGTTGTGAATGTGATGACGTTACGCTATCTGTTCATGTAAACTGTCAGTCCTTTCTTTCTAATATACAGATTTACAACCTTAGTTGTATTAATAAGATATATGTTGTACATGCAAGCAAGAAATGACAGCTAGTGTATTTTCCAGTGAATATACACAAGCACACGTGTGTGGTGGCATGTGGTCCTGTGCTTTCTCGACCGATATCAGTGAAGTTCAGCAACAATGGGCGCGGCTCGCCGCATGGGTTAGTAACTACATTGCTACAACGTTAGAATAGTCATTCCATGCCCCACAATAAAACACGGTGTTGAATGATTTAGTTGAAAGCGTGCCTCTGCACCCAGCAGTAAATTGGGTACCTGGTAGGCTGAATTTAAAACCTTGAGCGCCTCCAGGCGATCGGTTGCATTCTCCACAGGACACGTTCTTCACTCCTTAACCAGGGGTAATATGTCGGCCAGCGCGTTAAGCATGCAATATGCATGGATATATGCGCTATATTATTATTAACTGCTCATAGTTAATGCTGATGTTTATGTCAAGAAGACAATATGTGACTTTTTTGTTCGCCTCAGTCTCCATCACTGGCTAATTCCAGCCCAGCTGCATTTAGTCATTTTTGTTCCGTGGCAGCGAAGAAGCAGCACCTAAGCATGCCAAAATGTAATCTGTGGTTTGTGTGAAAAAAAAACACTTGTGAGATTATGGGCTTAGATATAGCTTATTAAACAGATACGAAAATATCGATTGCTTCATATTTTACAATCAACTTTCCTCTCTGACAGAAATACTAGCCTTTTGTCATATTCACGCAGTTATAATAATAAACATATGCATGTAACATATCTATTACGACTAAATCATAAAAACGAGATAAAAGCTTTTATAAAAAAATATCCTGTATCCATAAAAAAAAAAAAAACACTTTAAACATAATCATTATTATACATATTCTCCTCAAAACAGTTTAAAACATTTAAACTCTACTGAGGGTATCAATCAAGTAAAGATATTTTTTCCACCTACGTAAAATCGATGAACGATACATATAAATGTCTATCCTGATTTGTGAAAACACAGCTGAACACATACGATATTAATCAATAGGAAGCTAAGGATGAAATAACTGGTTAAACTGCAGGCTTGATCGCAGACCTTTAACAGATGTGATATCTCACATTGATGGCTTCACTGTCCTTGTAAATGGTTGAGTATTGTCAATATACGCTTGAGGAATATAGTGCAGACATGCAGACAATAATAAACATTCATTGTTTGACAGGTATATTTTCAATAATACTGGACAGGCAAACATGAATCATGATAACGGATTGATTAAACAGAACCCCACGGTAGCATTGACGAAAATATGAAAAATGATTCAAGCTTTACTTGACAGGTACCAATGAGTAATCGTCACATTGAGGAGGAAACTCCACAAATCAATTTCTGCTAGCAAATTTTATGTATGTATGTTTGTATGTATGTATGTTTGTATGTATGTTTGTATGTATGTTTGTATGTATGTATGTTTGTATGTATGTATGTTTGTATGTATGTATGTGTGTTTGTTTGTATGTATGTATGTTTGTATGTTTGTATGTATGTATGTTTGTATGTTTGTATGTTTGTATGTTTGTATGTATGTATGTGTGTATGTTTGTATGTATGTATGTTTGTATGTTTGTATGTTTGTATGTGTGTATGTTTGTATGTATGTATGTTTGTATGTTTGTATGTATGTATGTGTGTATGTTTGTATGTATGTATGTTTGTATGTTTGTATGTATGTATGTGTGTATGTTTGTATGTATGTATGTTTGTATGTTTGTATGTATGTATCAGATTACTTGAAAGAGCTTGGGTCAATTTCAAGAGATCAAAATTTGATCTATTGGGTTAGTTTTGTTTTATTACCAAATTGTTGAACTTAATTAATGTTATGATGAAGGTTTTCAGATTTAACAGTTTAATCAATGTCAAAGAACTTTACTCAATTTACATTGATATTTGAAGCATAAAGTATAATTACTTTATCATTTCACAGTCACAGTCAGAGACAAAGACTTTATGACTGCGTCATTGTGAACCTTTACTTCCGCTCAGTTAATACTTATATTGTAAAAACTATGAAATGCAAAGACTATTACATAAGAGTTATATGCGAACATCATTATCGAATATTATATATATATATATATGGTATAAATATCATTTTCAATATCATTATCGAATGTAATTATCAGTATCATTGAGGTATGTTTATAGTGTAATCGATGGAGAAAATCACATAAAACGCTGGCACGACAAACATGAAGACAGCCGTGTGGTCCCCCGCTCCTGCTTCACTCCAAGACGACGTGTAAAGTATCGATTAATGTCAAATTCAAACAGGCTATTTATAGAAAGCTCAGTCAAAATCGATTATACATTTCTAAAGCTCGTGAATTTATCATTCGCTGCTTGATGTAAAACTGACAAAATACCAAATGCAATATCACATTTGGAGAATTATTCATCCGTAAGAAAATACATAATTATGTATCAACTAACAAATACTATTAATTTCAGTATGGTCCTTAGTCGTTTGCAATAACTCTTACGCAATAATCGCATGACGTAATGCTGTATGTTGTTTAAAGTGAATCGGAGTGGAGAGAAGTGGAAACCTTGCTTACCACACATATTGATTATACATGTACTAATGGTATTGCTGATTGCATTCATTACCATTGTGTTACATGTTTGTACTATCAAATCTGGTGAAAATGAGACTTAATCAACCAAATAGCACGGTAATTATATCTTCTACTCTGTATGACGAAAGTATTACGATTAATTACTGTTTCATCCCAAGGTTGATATATCAGTAGTACAGAACGTTGCAAACGCCGCAACGTATAATACTACATGAATCTAAATGGCATGTATTTCTAATATCGATACGCAATCTACGAATTATTGAATGCGAATATACGTTAAACAGTTTATAGTGCAAAACATTGGTCAGAATCGCAAATGAAACTTAAAATGTGTCGTTTAAGCCGCATGATTAAACAAATTCTATTTTGAGACACCACATCGTTCTCTGGGTTTCTCTGTACACGGTCTGGCGACTTCAATAGTGCCGTATGTTTTAACACCAGATGGTTTAGTGCAGTCAAAACATAGTCATAAATCAAATCATAGCTTAAATATAGTATACTGCCGCGGACTGGTGGCAACAATATGCTTTAAGGCTACACAATGTCAGCAACATCCTTAATGCAGCGGCAAAAGTCATCCTTAAGACCATTCATCACATGAACAAATCAACTAACGATTATACAGCAATTTATTTGACTCTCTTTCCTGCTTGCAAACTATCAACTACAGCAAAACAGATCACTCCATTATCGGGTATACTTTAATAATTTATAATATAAATATAAAATTTTCTAATACTTGTACGAATTCGTCTTTTACTGGCTTCGAGACCAAATGACAATAACTCTCTCACTCACTATTGCCTATATAGTGTAAACTATATATGCAGTGCTTATTTTAACAGTTATTTACTCCGTTTGTGCTTCTCATATATCAAAATATGCCGAACTTTAATAACAAAATTCAAGAAATACATCTTTTAAAAAGTTTTTGAGATATGAAGATTGATGCTGCATTCAATGAACAAACATTACTGTAATATGATTAGTTTTAAGCAGGTTTGGCCAATTCAATAAAACACAGTGACGTCAGCAATGAAAGGTCATTAATTCATTAGTAAGATTTTGCCTGTAGCAATAAATGATACGTAAGATTAAAATCATTAATCTAATGAGCAATTTCTTTCCGTCGATTGGCCATGGACTTCGAAAATAAACTTTGAGTGATTTCCAGAAATATTCAACCATTATATATGGATGTCAACTGTGATAACCAAAGCCATAAATGCAATTACCCATGGTATAATTGCAGTTAGTTCTAATGGAAGACACATGCAATGAGCAAGATTAAACATCGCCTCCAGCATGACTTCATTTAATAACAGATGGACGATATATGTGGCTTACCTCATGAAAAGAAATACATCAGTGTTGGATATAAGCTTGCAAAGTATACCTGTCGGAAAGCGTTGTACATGTTTAGTCAATTTAATCGTAATAATAAAAAAAATCTTCTCATTCGGAACCAATAGTTTTTATTTCATTTTTGTATTTGTTATGTCTTAATTAATGTTTTGATCATGGCATTTGTCGACTCCCTGATTGTTACCATCCAAGTACTTTTATTCAATTAAAAAAACCGCATCCAACAGTATCCAAAATACACTTTGTATACTCAGTGCCAACGAACGGCAAAAGTCATTCACAATAAGCTTCATGAACTGTACAACGTACAAAACAATATGTGACAGGTACTTCTTTAACACTTCGGACAAGGATCATACTGAAACCTTCAAGGACGTCATCATTAAGGAGATGTAAATATCTAGGACGGTGTAATTATACACCCTGATTATCTTCCAATAGGTGTTAATATTTTAACACTGCTAACGTTTTTAAACTACCACGAAAACCAAACATCAACCAGATGAAGACAACCTTGACCATTAATTCGTGACTTTATGTCAAAGAAAACAAAACAAATACCCAAATTAAAAAGTAACATACATGACATAATTCGTGACTTTATGTCAAAGAAAACAAAACAAATACCCAAATTAAAAAGTAACATCCATGACACAATATCCTTTTGTGCAAAACAATATTAAGCAACAACAAATACGAATGCCACAATTTGATAAACAACATCACAATGGATATCAATTCACGACAATGTCATAATTTCAAGTTATAAAAACTGCTAAACAAACGCTCCAATGGTGTAAACACCGACATAAGATACCATTAGAAGATTAGTAAAGCATTAATCAATTAAAAAGCAGACCTCGTAATGAACGTTAATTCCACAAAGAACAGTCATATCCGCCCACATTTTTACCAGCATGTCTAGTGTGCATGTAAACGAGGTTAGATTCAATTGGCTGAGAACCGTCAACGAGAGACTTGCTCGACCAAATCAAAAACCTTACACTGATGTTCAAAATAAAAACATACCAAGTATTTGACAGAATGCTCTTTTAAACTATTTATATTTCAGTTGCACAACTTAAGCGTGTGTTATTGTTTCTTTAGGAGACCAGTTCATAAAGTCAATTAGATTGTTATTATCAAACATCCTGCCCCAACAGTATATTAGTATCCGCTACCCTACTACAATTCCTTGAAACCAAAAACTCTCGTGTGGCTATAAATAACGAGCGAATAAAAGAACTTAAATTCGACCAATATTTGCAGTAACCGATGGAAAGTTCGATGAGAGATTATCGACGTTCAAATCACGATATTTCACATGAATACCGCTCTATGTAGAAATGAATATCCAGTCTACACCAATACGCGAGTTACTGGACTGTGGGAATCTGTGTATTGTAGAAAGGTAGCAGATCCAAATACAATGATGTAGCAGGATGCCACACATTTAAAAAATGTATTCCTAATTTAATTTTTCAAAACAAAATAACCCAATTTTGTAGATATCAATATTATGATCATAATGTTCACATTTTTATAATCATTTTTTTTAAAATATCTTAAAAACGAATAATGAAAATTGTAAACAACATCATAATGAATAACTAGTATTGATTTAAAACCTAGTTTTCAAACCTGTGTAGTTAACGTCTATTCAAACGATGAGCAGACCAATTCATATAATTCATCTAATCATCCAATTCACCGTGTAGTTGCTACACCAGCAAGAGATGCATGTTTAAGACGTTACACTGACGTCAGGATCACGTTCTTCACGAGTGATTTGTTCACTACAACCGACCGGATATGAAGTAACCCATAAACCCAAGAACAAAACAAGGAATATCTCAGTTTGTTAAACACCAATTTAACCAACGCCTAACATTACCAGTAATAATATGTATATTTATACCGCGATTACTTCCAAACAATAAATGTTTGCTCAAAGCGCTACATATTAAATTTATTTACAACAATGGCATTGAGAGCCATTTGCACACAGTAGTTGAAACTTGGTAGATTGCATTTATTGATATGATAAATAAAGTTTAGAAACACAATAATAATACAGGATACAGTAATGATTAAATAAAATAGTGTTTAAAATATAAAAACGTATTGACCGAACAATCACATGCAACATACCTATAACATGTTTAAAGTGATTACTCTGACTCTGACTCTGATACTGATACTGACCTAACCTGCAAATAATCAGCGCCAACTTGAGACGGATTTGATTGGATAACAAGAGAACTGTTCAGCTTTCATCTCTGAACGAAAACACATTACTGGCTTATTAATGAGCATGAGGTTTAGGTGTACTCAATATCCTTGAGACTCATTCACAGAGATGATGGAGATGATCATTTTCAATTAATATATAATCCTTGAGACTCATTCACAAATAAATTGGAGATGATTATCATGAATCAGTTTTTTTATAACTTAAAAGAATAATTCACATATTTGCTGGTAATGATTTTTCAATCAACATTTATGGTTGGCGAGTATTATTAACATATCCTCTGAGATACATGTACAAACTTATTTATAAAGATGTTCGAAATACTTAGTTTGTCCTGTATTACATGTATATATACAAGTATGTTATTAAACGAAGGTAATTACTCAATATACATGTCTTAGATTATGATGTAATGAGATGATGGGAATAAACTAAACAAATTTCTAGTTTTATTTGCCTAATATCAGTCAGTAGAAACAAACAAACGTTTATGATTTAGAATATTAAATAGTTAAGTTACTCTTTATCCCAGAATGTCAGAATGTTAAAGTTGCTAGAAAAAAGTTTTGCTCAATATTTCCTCTGTACACGTCACCGAGCCATGCTGGGATAAATAAGCATCAGATTTTACTGTGGGTAATATGATTAGCAGTACAAATCTTACAGGAAACAAAACAAATGAATTCAGCAAGATTAAAAACAGAAGAAGCGTATTAATTCATGAATGTTAAGATGCACTTTTCCTCATGCAAGATGATAACCAGAGGATCGACTATTGTTTACTAATGAGATTATCGTTTTAGTTTTATTATATCAATAATAGGTTGGATTGATACGAGGTAAAGAACATGATATTATCTGTAGTTGATATCAGGGTTTCTTCTACTATCCAAGTGTAAATGTAGGAAAGGTGTCAATCTTGTTCATACTAGCTATAATGTTTTTCGCCCAATGGCGGACTTAGGGGCGTGTAGCATTACAGCTAGTTTTAACTAGATTGGAAAGGTGTCGAACTTGACAGTAAAGAAGAAATACAGCTGAGGTGGAGGATTCCTTCATAGTGATGTAGGCTAAGAGGATATACAGGACGAGCTAGTTGTACTTGCATGATTATATGGATATCTAACGAGCTTCCCCTTTCATATAAAGTTTATGTCCCTCGTACTTTACTGTAAAGTAGACAATATTAACTGTATTGAAGATGAAATCCACATTCATTTTTATTGTAAATTGTATGAAAATGCTAGAAATAAGTTTATTGCTCCATTGTTGTAAAATACATCAAACACACATAATTTAATCTATATTCTTAGCAGTAAAGTTAAAGGTATTATCATGAATGTTGTTAGCTTGTTTCAAATTTGTAATGTAATTGTATTTTGGGCCTTTGGCATTTAAACCTAATAAAATGTCTGTCTGTCTTTATGTCCCTCGTGAAATAATTTTACTTTGTCTCAAGCCTTGGTGAGAGACAAATCAAAATTATTTCACGAGGAACATAAACTTGATATGAAAGGGGAACGAGTTGTGTATCCATCCATTTATTACCAACTTGTATTTCATACGATTTATATTGTTTTAAAATATATTTGTGTTGTCCCTATAACGGAACGGAAAAGCGGAGTAATATCAACCCTGTCACAGCAGTTATAGTTCATAAAACTGCGACGTTAAATATTCACAATTTTGAAATCAAACCATTCTATAATTCGTGATCTTCGGTATGGCGAAACCAGATACACTGGTCATTCTGAAGGAAGCGTACGCAATATAAAATCTTCCTGCTCGAGGACAGGAGATGAGAGTTATCCGTCCTCTGAATAATGTCATATCATGACGACTGCCATTCCAATGTTTTTCGTCGTCGAAATGTGTAAACAAGTTAAAACAACCTCATTAATAAATATAAGTGTTAGATGAACATAAAAGTTGAACGTTGAGTGTAAAGTTGATTGAATAATGTACAGTTCCAGAGATAAATGTTAAGTAATGTTTCCATGGAAACCGCCGAAAATATAATTCAGAAATAGGTCTAACCCTAAAAAGGCACATTTAGGCACCATGTTTGACATGTGTATGAAGTTTGGTGAAGCTAGAATGTATACTTTGGGATGTAAGTTCCGCATAAAATGTCTCCCTCACAGAGTCACTGTTTTGGTCATGTTTCCATGGAAATCGTAAAAAATAAAATTCATAAGTTCGTCTCAACCTGCAAGCCACAACTAGAGATCATGGCAAACATGTGTAGCAAGTTTGGTGAATATAGCATGTTTAGTTTGGGAGATATTCTCCGCACAAAATGACTTCCTTACAGAGACACTGTTTTGGTCAAGTTTCCATGGAAACCGCCAACAAATAAAATTCAGAAATCAGCCTAACCCCCAAGATGCACAACTAGAGATCATGACTAACATGTGTAGCAAGTTTGATGAAGCTAGCATGTATAGTTTAAGAAATATGCTCCGCACAAAACCACTTGGTCCTGTTTCCATGGAAACTGCTAAAAAAATAAAATTCAGAAATCGGTCAAACCCTCAAAAGGCACAACTGGAAATCATGGCTAAAATGTGTAGCAAGTTTGGTGAAGCTCGCATGTATAGTTTAAGAAGTTTTGTGACGGACGGACAGACAGACCGACAGACAGACGAACGGACAGATTGTTATGAAACCCATTTACCAAGTACCACAAAGGTAATAAAATTCCATAGTGATCGTTTAAGACACGTTTAAAACAAAACATGGCAATTCCATAACATGTGGTAACTTGACACATGCATAGAAATCATTTTAAAAGTTTTTAGAGATCAAAGAATAAAATGAAAAAGCTTGAAATAATAAAATACAATCTAATGACACATATGAATACTGCACTGATAGTTCATACTTTAGATAGCCATTTCATTTTAAAAGGACTACTTGATCCTATGTAATCGGTGAAGTGCTTCAGGTTCAGACAGGATCACAACTGAAGTAATGTCCAGAGGTGTCGTTTTCAGCATGTATGGTTCTCACAATGTGTCGATATTTCTCATGTTCTGACGACATTGGATGTCTCAACGTTTTAAAACATCAGCCTCTTTGTCACGAAAAATAAATCTTATAAACTTCTATATAACCTCTTATTTTGGTTTATATGCCTCAATTTTCATTTGTGTTCTCCAGATTATAAAAATTTAATACGGATAACAAGAAAAGTATACGATTGCTCAATAAAACTATAGTTTACTGTGAAGATGAGCGTTATTTTCGCTTTAATCATTATGGAAAATTACTGAAAATAACAGAAAAGTGAAAGTACCGTTACAACCTTCAAACTTTGGTACAGTGATCTCATTAAGTTACTTCGACAGTTTTTCACCAATGCTTTCATGCGTACGGGACATTGAAGTGGTTTCTTTCTTTTTTCAAGTATTCGGAAAAAATTAACTCATGTGCAGCACGTCACCCCAAGCAATATGTTGATGTTTTAGATGAATTAGCTTAATTAGCATAATGTTTCGCTGTGGATACCTCAAAGAAGGTCACAGAAACATATCGTAGCTGAATTATTATAACACTTGATGAGCTGGATAATTCGGCTCTTCTTTTGAAGTTAAAAAAATTAAACGAAGCAAAGGAGCATTTGGTAGAATATTTATAAGAATGTGACAGCGCTGTTATGTTATGCTATGTAAGATGACAAGGTATGTCCATTAATTTAATAATTTAAAGATACTTAAAACAAATGCTTAAATGAAATAAGATTCAATGTTAATGGACAAAATAGTGTTTAACTGTGAACAATATGAAACAGTTGACGCATCTTTTCCATGAATAGTTGAAAAATGAAAATATTTCTGATAACTTACATCCAGTTGCCAACAGTACTATGAGACTAGTTTTTTAAGAGGGGCTGGTAAACGTTGAGCCCAATTCCACATTTCCGACGATATAAATGCTGCTGCTTTATGATAAAAAATTAAATAAAATCGCCAAATACATGACATACATGTATATACTGATATACTAACTTATAGACATCACATGCATTTACCAATGGTCAAATCGTTTCTCTTTGAGAGATTTAAAATTTTTTAGTTCAAACTAATGTCTTCATCAATCAATAACTAAATATAGTGATTCAGGGAAATTAATGCAATAGCAACTAAAATTCTGACAATTTTTTTTCTCCATAAATCAAGTCTAAGCCTGGAAGCAAACTGCAAAAAACGACAAATATCGTTATCTCGAAGTTTTCGAATCAGATCAATCATTGTTCGACTAACGCTCGAAAACATAAAAATTGACGCATTGACGTGGCGACTTTGTTGTAACATAACTTGTAACAGAGGCGCCAAAGACGACTACCGTTTTGTTACATCACGATCAACATTTACTACCCTGTTGTATACGTAGCTACACCATCAATATTGACGCCAAAGACATGACCACCCATTTCTAACATCACCACCAATATTAACGCCAAAGACATAACTATCCTTTTCTAACATCACCACAAATATTAACGCCAAAGACATAACTATCCTTTTCTAACATCCCCATCCATATTAACGCCAAAGACATGACTACCCTGTAACACCATTATCAATATTAACGCCAAAACACGACTATCCTGTTGTAAGACCGTCATCAATGTTGACGCCAAATACATGCCTACCCTGTTGTAATATGACTTCAAAATTGACGCCAAAGACATGACTCCCCTAGCTGTCACATCACGACCAATATTGACGCCGTTACACGACTACCCTTTGTACATGCGCGACTAACATGTTTCAAAATCACCACCAACAACACCCGTTTTTACTTGCTCATCAAATTCTACGAAAATGTTTATCTCGATGTCATATGGTATTTCAAGGATTTTATTCCTCAGTACAAATTGGTATCTTCGAATTCCGATAACGAAGATATCAATGCTTGACACAAACATGACAATTATGCCTTAAAAATCAGATTCTAATTGTTAGTCTTCAGTACTCGGTGTTTCAGGATTCGTTGACATCTGAAAGTTCGAGAAACCACAAATACGAAATAACCGTATAAAATGCTGATCATGAGTTGATTGCTGAGTTCAATGGGGAGAAGGGTATATACTCTAGTTTACCGTTACCGATAAGCTAACGTGTTCTTCAAAACTTGATTTGGTGAACAAGTATGAACGTTTTAACAAAACAACATTCAACGAGAATCCAAAGATAATATGGCATGAGGTGGCATCAAAAGGAAGGGTTCATCTTTATTTGTTTATTCTCTCAAGAAATTTCATTTTCAAAACTAAAAATGCAAAGAGTCGCATATTCAAGCATCTGAGTATTGTAACTACCGATTTCGAAGATAGCACGGAGAAAAGGATAAGTTTCCTTCTCCTCTAAAATTAACGGTACAATAATTTTTCCCTTAATGGTCAAGCTTCTATACCAAAGAGGAACTCTGTTAGCATGGTTAGAAATGGGGGGACCACTTTTTCCAGAACATTCCTGATCAGATCTGGAACTTCAAAGAACCTTATATTGAAAGCGCTTCTGCATCAGGAACCTCTGACCTCAACATCAGAAACCTTCTATTCGAGATAAAGGTGTATAACTCGAATATTCGATTAAGAAGAACATTGGATATCATAATAAGAGAAATACATGTATGTCTTTACTTTTCCAGTAATCGAAGAATTTCCAGAAACAAACTTCGAATATTCTAGAAAACCATGTATAAACAGCTTATGAACTCAACGATAATCAAATGTTAACATGTTAAGGCAGATATTTGGCAACCGGGTACCATTTAATTCTATATTTCAATATTGATATGGCAAGGATACAACTCCTATGGTACTGACTAACAACTCACCCTTTCTTCGATGTTCTGCTGGATCTCCTCGGCGGCAGGGTGGGTGTGGTCGAGGCTTCCATTGGGTGGACGATGAGACTGGTCAAAAATGACACAGAACGTTGGTCCGGGTATTCCATATAAACTTGCAAGACGCTATCTCAAAGACAACGTCAATTCATAACCATATAGTCGAAATAGTTTCACTATCGATCCGTTCCTTGTACCTTTGGACTTTCTTATCGACAGCTTCCTGTTCTGTTTACCAAAGCACCTTGACAAAGAGAGGTGTGACACCCGACTGCTAGCAAGACCGTGACTCCCATCCCCATGGGCATTTCCTCATCTCTGTCGTCAACAGCTTGCCCCGTGCTTATCGTCGCTGGATATTTGTCAGGCAGTACTGGTCGTCAATTATTGGGCCAAAGCCAGATAAGACCGTTGGAATCGATAGGCACGAAGTCTTCTGGTTGGTGAAGCTTTGCTGTAGTCAAAGACTGGGCTTGAAGATGCTTTCAGATCAGCCGGCCAGTTTAGTTCTCAATGTCGATCGGCATCGGAATTCTGTCTCTCAGTCCCTTTTCTATTACAATGTTTACTAATATGGGCAGTGAGTCTTTAGATAAAGCTCGTGGCAAGGGTAGAAGTGTGGTTGTCGGTAACTTGTGAAACATGGTCATTGTAAAGAGTGCTTGCCTTGGGATGTCCCTCCGACTGAACAAAGGATGGATTGATCGTACATATAGGACTTCAATCATTTTATTTTCAATGGAATTATATTGTGTTCCTTATCGCTACATTGTAACACAACAGCCTGTGGTATTTAATACATACAAATATATCCTGATCCTCACCCAGCGTGTTGAAGGAACTTACTGACATCAACATTAATGTTTTTAATTCATTATGGATTGAATAATAACTTAATTTGTAACAAAAATGTTATTGAAAGGTTCAATTTGTGAAGCATTATTGTACAATATTGATAACATTTCAACGTTTAACAAATATTACCGAATTTCTTGGTTAAAGAAGAAATAATTCCTTTCAGAAATATTCATTCCAGGGATTTTGTACTTCAGTGAAGTCAAATGATCAGAGTTTGAGGAAGGAAGAGTGTTTTGACAAAATCAATAAGGTCTTTTCACTTTGCCGGCAACCTTGATGAATCAATAGTATTGCCTTTCCTCCCTGAAGACTCCCAACGCTTTGTTCTCGTTCGCGGTTATTTTGATTCAACACTCAAAAACATCACAGGCTCTAATTGGGTTAGAAGATGAGTTTTTCACCTTCTAGCTATATATGACTGACACCTATAAACCATGACGAGTAGTTATAATGTGCCGACAGACAGATAGTTTGAATCTCGCCTCAGTATATCATATACTAATAGATTATATATATTAAATTGCATCAGACCCTCAAAAGTTGTTCAGCTAATTAAGAAACACTAGACGTATTCTTTACCACCTGACAGACATGACGATAAGTATTCACTCATTTATTAAGAAATTCGGTTGCATTCAAAATGTGTTCACCAACTGTCAAGTTCGTCAGGACGTCAGTATTTTTACATACTGAAGAATAGCATTAAATGATGTAGACATTTCTTGAATGCATAGCTTTATACGGCACACATATTTTTCTTCAAATATGTTTGTCTTTACCGTATTTCCTCTTATAGAGGCCGGGTCCCTAATGGCAGCCGGGCCTCTAATATGAACCGGCGGGGTACCCAAAATGTGAACAAGACCCGGGCCATCAATTAGGGCCGGGTCTCTAATACGAGCCCGGTGTATATCACATCGATGGTTACTCCCTGCTAGCTTTATTTCTATTTAAAAGTTCCCAGGCACAAAGGTGGGATAAACTACAGCGATACATCCGATTATGTCAAATGAGAGAGAGAATGATTACATTATCTATATGACGTCACGTTATCATGACGTTACACTTGAACACACTATTTAGGTGAGTCACCAAGGTAATCTTAGTGCAATGTTAAATATTATGGATTAAGTTATTCTTCTGAATCTGGACTCTTTAAAAACTTCTTCAGTTTGTTGTGTGATACCGATAGATTACGTACATAGTAAGTGGCATTGTGTATGAATATTATCAATACTATTAAAGGGGCCGTAGCACATTTTTTTACCAAATTTATTTTTTCAAATTTCCGATTTATAATGATAGTTGATGTCATTTAAACTTACTTTAGAGGGTAAAACATCTTATTACACAAACCAATTATCCGCAGTGGCAATAACGATGTTGCGTATAAAGCAAAAATTGCATGGCGGCTATTTTATTGTAAACACATTTTATTATTGTGAACGACAAAAACGATTCCCATGGCTTTTATGGAACCATGTACACTTATTTAAACTTGATTTTCCGAAGAGAGAAGGGTGTTTTACTATTTCTGATATTATTTTTCAAATACATGTCATCGACTTATTTGAACCAAAAAACGTGCTACTGCTCCTTTAAATGACGTGATGATTTCTATTTAATAAGAAATCAGTACATGTGCTTTACTAAAGGACATCCTCTCAAGGTACAGCACGTCACATTTTACATATCTACAAACATTGTATTGGCGAATACTTGACTTGAGTAACCTTGTGTAATGAAACTGAAAGTATCGTTGTATATAATAAAGCATTCACGAGTTCTGGATGTCAATTCTCGCTATAGAAACAATGTAGTATTGGATTGTGTCACTGAATTTGATTTACTAGGAGTTTGATAGGAGTTACATCAATAACTTCAAATAAGTTATGTATATGAATCTGGATTTCAAGTTAAAAAACCAGAAAGAACTTTAATGACGAACCATTACCATTGTAAAATACCATTACTAAACAAACATAGTGACACTGTATAATGAACATATCGATAATGATAAAAAAAACTGTGATGAATGTTTATGATACAACTTAGATTTTAGATTTTTTAAATTATGTATTTTTCTCTTTTGAAAATTTAAAAAAGTGACCAGTAACGTATAACCTTGATTTGTGAAACTCAAACTTGAATTTATGTACATACAGATTCAATCTTATGAATCTGAAATCGACTGTCATGAAAAAGAATCTCTTAAGACTGTGTTAACAAAAACGTGACTTTGGTGATCTTGTTTGGAGAAACTGGATTTATTATCATTTGTGTATTTTTTTTATTCTTGCGAATCTGAATTCTCAAGAAAAATAATCCAGAAAGAATCTACTAGCTGTGTTACTGAAATTTGGCTTTAGAGACCTTGCTGTATGTAAGAGGAGTTATGTCCATTAGCATTAATACTGCGTTTTGAACCGTGAATACGATTCTTCATCAAAGTAATCTTACCAAAGCCAAATTGCTCTTTTAGGTCATTTCCATGGAAACGCGGTCTTTCTCTGGATATTTTGTTGTTTGATGAGTAAGTTAAGGGGAGTGCGAGAGGGAAATCAAAGTACATCAATGGTTCTATCAGCATCCACGATATTGAACGGTCTAATGTTGTCTACCCATCTATCTAACGAGTCTCTATAATGTAGTTGAACATTCGAAGATTGTATTTCCAGATGATGATCCAATGAGGAAGATAAAAAGGGGATATTTTCGAATTATTTTTTTTATTGATAACAATGATACAATGGACAAATAGACCAAATCTGAACAGTTTTCATTAACATTGGTATACATGTTGCTATGTGAACTTTGTAAGAAAGTTAAATAGGCATAAGAGATATTATTTTACTATAGCTTGACGAAGCTTGTCAATGACTGGAAATTAAAAAATGAATAAAAATTGGAGAAGATGTTTGCTTTAATATACATCGTCAATTAAATATTTTCACCAGGTAACAAGTAGGTGAACTTCGTTTCAAGATACTTGGACTCAGGTTTTATCTTCCTTTAAACTGGACACATGGACTCAATGAGATCTCTAGGTGAATTTGTTGTTGACGTTGAGATGTTTCAGAGTGTCTTTTTTCTTTCATATGTTATCAAATACAGTTCAAAGACGACATCAATCTATGCTACAGTTAAAAGCGTGTTGTCTCTTATGCACCTAGTTCATCGATATAAGATCGACTCACTGTCTCCAATGTGGGTTTCATCTTCGAAATTGTAATTATTCATTCCATCTGTCACTGGATATGTATCAGAGTACACTCATTTAAACTCATGCAAAGTAGATATTTTTAGGACAATATATTTATATATGTACGGTTTGAATATAAATGTATTAGTATGATGTTTTCTTGTGTGGAGTTTCAAAAAGGAAAACTGTTAATGTTTGGATCTAAGCTCATACTTATATATTGAATGTTTGGATGACCACTTTATATAATTAATAAAGAAATTCCAAAGGGAATTTCCCACCCTTGTGTCATATTGACAGTTCCAAGACCTTTTTTCAGAGGATTGTTAAATGTTTAAAAATTGCAAATTTTTAAAAGTGAAATATGTTATTTAGATTTTATTCTTTCATTTGTCAATCACGGTTTCCCTGTAAAGGAAATCGAAATCAATTATATTAAACTGAATTTTCTCAGAAAGTAATTTCAAAGAGTTCTGTATTCATTCAATATAGAATTTCAAAGGAGCTGTTTATTCAATATTTCTTTTGAATCAGTGTGGAACGTAATCCAGTCATCCAACAGCCATTCATCTGAAATAGCAAGTTGCACTACATGTTGAGTTTGACGTCAATGCACTTAGATTTCACATCATACGTTGACCTGTCTGTCTAGAACTTCGCTAGAGATGTTGATGTAACTGCATCGATCCTTCGGTTTTTAGAATTTACCCCGTGACCATATATCCTGTGAAACAACACAAGCATCTGTCTGAGAATATAAATACCATTGTATTGTAATATTAACAGGCTATTATATCGCGGAGACTACTTTTCTTTTAATGAGACGGGTTTCAAGGGCTTTGATGCTTTTCATTGCGTGAAGTTCTGGCTGTGACTATAATAAAGCAACTGTTATCGCATGAGTGAAGCCGGACTCACAGCCTGTCCACTACATTATGTTCACCATAACTTCAACCTAAAGCGACACGATATCCCCCAGAAAGTCTGGATTTAGGTTCTGAAAGTCCCACTTCTCAGAGGCTCATTTAAATATCTGATACAATGGGCTTCTGTATTGATACGATGGTAATCATCTTTTTCAAAGACCAAGTGTCGGTCTACATGGGTTTTCGGCACTGATTTACAATCAGGTTTGCCTAGGAACTGTTTTTGACGTTTGACCTCTTGATCAGATGCTGAGTGCGTAATTAAATTGACAATTTGATTTTCCAAACAAATCATCATCTGTGTTATTTACGTGGTACAAGGCATACGAAACTATATTTCAGCAACGTATGACAATTAATACTACATTGGTATTTGTAGAATTTTCCTGTTGTTTTTCCTTTTCTTAAAACATAGATGAATTCCATAAACTTGATATTAAAAGAATATTATCACATGGGAAATCATATAACGAGCTTACACGGGAAGCTCCAGAACTAAAGGCAGGTTGTGCAGCTACGAAATGCATGCTGGACGCATTTCGAATTAGTATGTGCTTAACAGTGAGAGACTGAACTTTCCCAGTTTGAGAGAACATATTTCTCACCACTACAGATTGATATTATTTTTTCACCGACTATTTCAGTAGTTGACTGAAAAATTAAAAAGATAAATAATGATTTGTTTTGGAACCAAAAGAATACCTGTGTGTCTTGCCAAAATGAGACTGTCACAGCTTCACGGAACACAACACAATTAGCTCATGCTTATAACTGTGTAATATTGAATCACTACAATATCACAATGTTACTTTAAAGACGACATCTAAAATCAGAAAACGCATTAACGAAATGATGTTCTGTATATTCTGTGTGTTAACCTAATGAATGAAATATCATCCTGAGCACTCATCACTGATGAACCGTTTCCCTCTCAATGATGTTAGAAGTGATGTGTTCTCATATATTCTATCGTATTGCACTTCAATTTACCATATGCTACAATGCGCATCCTTAGTTGCCATAAAGACGTAAATATGCCCATTACATTTTCATCACATAACATTTGAATTAATACTCTTACAAACGAATTCTGGAATTGAACGGTCAACTCAAAACTCAAAATTACTCAAGTTATACATTCCTGAATTTACTAAATTATGTTAATACATGATACTATATATATATATATATATATATATATATATATATATATATATATATACACACAAGTGATGATTATTGTTTTTAGAATTACCTTCAAATAAAAAAAAATTGTGTTCACAAAATATCATTTTTTTTAGTAATGTTATTCAGTGTGAGAAAACGCAAAGACTTGTTTCTTAACTAGTGTTAAGCTGAACGTGAAGGAAGAAATAATTAAAATTCAGATAATTCAATAAAGTGTAATCTTATCGCAGAATTTGGTATAGAATATAATAATAAATACATAAAAGGGTCTTGTAATTCTAGTTTTGGTACCGTTCCCTCTGCCTGTTAACTGTGGTTTGGATAGCAGATGTGACTGCACGACTTTAATGTCAGAGCCTTATCATGTGAGTAGATATCTATTCTATGTCAAATAACTTTTAATTATACAGGAAAAAAGGGATCATTAGATGCTGACTTCAAACGTGTTTACAATTATACATTACACATTACCAGCTATATACGCCTGCAGCGTCTTGCCTGCAGTGAAGGAACCGGCAGTAAAATACTTCTTGACGCATGCTCATTTGAGCTTTATAGTTTTGAAAGTAGTCTAACATTTAGTTTCTGCAAAGATTTGTTTCAAAATTAAAAATAAAATTAAAATAAAACATAAACGAGTCTCTGCAATGCCTTCATTGAGCTTGTTAGTTTAGGTTCTTAAAACAATAATGAAAGACTATAAAGAAATCCTCTCTGTTCAATTATTTAATATATGCAAAGAAATAAAAACACCTTTGTGTGTTTATTTGGAAATAATGCATCACTATACAACTTCGTGACAACACTTTATTTCGGCGTGCTACAGCGCCTTTAAACAATTACCTACACAATATCAAAGAAATAATGGAGATAATGTGAAATGTTATTCTTGTGACACCTCTTAAATATTTTCCCCATCTAGTTATCTGATCATCAACAATTTCTGAATTATTCGGTGAGTAAACTTTGTCCAAGTATACGTTATATATTTCTTCATTATTATAATATATTGCAGGTGAAATACCGGAATCTATCAATGAAAATAAACAATTTTATCAGTCACTAGTGAAAATAACAATGGACCTGACGTCATAAAACAATACTCCGACGTCATGACACGTTCATGACGTCACATTGTTGCTGAGGCGACAGGCTCATTCTGGAGCCGACTTAAATGCAAGTTGATTTCGGTGAATATGCAAGGATTTTGTCATATAATAAATAGAAAATTTGCCTTTTCTTGACAAATACCATGTTTATCTCATCTCGTAAAGTAGAAAAGTTATACTCGATGAGATAAACATGGTATTAGTCAAGAAAAGCCAAATATCCTCTATTTATTTGTGATGAATTTGTTCACATTAAGTCAATATGAAATCTTTAATTCGAAATTTAATGAAATTTTCAAAATGTTGGCCCTTCCGTCTATTTCATTTTGCCAATTTTCATAAACATGCACCACTGCCTTGACACTCACAAGTTATTACAAGATTTATTGTCATTGTATGTAATGTAATTGAGTTAATCCAAGTTATGGATCATGATGAAAATTTGAATACCCTGCATTAGTGTCCGCTTGTGTATTGAAACGTATGTCACGGAGGAGAGTGCCGATATATATGTCATAATGTGCGTGTTATGTTGGTATCGAAAGCACACACATATTGTGACATGTGTGAGTATGTCAATGCTATATTACTGTGTACAAGTACTCCTCTTTATTTCCTGAGGATCCAATCATTATATCAAATATCACAAATATTAATTTACGTGAAGCTTATTGAACTTCATGTTTATTTCAAAGTTAGAATACGTTAAATGTTTGTGATCCTTGTCTAACAATGTTACCTCGGAATAAGAATACATTACACAAGTAAGTTAATCTTTGCTTTCTCCATCATGCGACTGTGATTTTACTCACTATGTCACTCTAGTAATGACAGTGATGTAACTATGTAAAAACTTTCATTAGAGAAATAATAAAGCACATATTTTGCAAGGTGTTTGCAGCCAATGAAACCATTAACGTCAGAATATAAAACATTCAATTCGCCTTCTGTAACATGGCTGTCACAGATCAATCTTTGTCATACAACATGAAAGCCAGAGGAAATCTGTGTCCAT
Organism: Gibbula magus; assembly: GCA_936450465.1. Classification (NCBI taxonomy): domain Eukaryota; kingdom Metazoa; phylum Mollusca; class Gastropoda; order Trochida; family Trochidae; genus Gibbula; species Gibbula magus. Next base: position 24,252,160 of record OW388304.1, read on the forward strand.
TTATTATACCACGATGTTTCCTTGTCAATCAGATAAATTAGATCAAGTACGAAAAGGTAAACTATACAAACATGTTTTGAATTGCTAACTTTAATAATCCTATGCAAATGTGTGTGTTAATATTTTTATGACGAAGAAGATGTATGCCCTTAAGGAAAACCCTGTATCAGCCCATGTCGAAGTGTATCTTGAATGTTTGCTGATCCTAATGTGTTTCGTTAAGGAAACATGTCAATTAGGAGGATGTAATGCATCAAGGGGACATAAAATTCATACATGTAACCTACAGTTAACCTTTGGGTTTGTTAGCTTTCTGAGGTACATGTAAACGGGGCAGCTCATTTGTTTTCTTTGTAAAATCTCTAATTAATGACCAACTGAATGAATCTGTTATTATATGTTATCTCAGATATGTTCCCAGTTTCTCGACAATTTCATATTATAATTGTTTAACTAGTACTTTATAATACATTTTACCCCTTCTGTCAATTTCATCAAGCCAAATACCACCGAGCACATGATGCCACGTTATATTAGAGAGTTATAATTACATATTTATATAGATATATTTGTCAGAGCTCTTGAAATAATCCAGTTGACGTCAAGAATGGAACGGAACAAAATTTTATTTCTAATAGCCTTTTCTTTTTAAATTCCCAATTCGGATTTTGACAGGAAGTTCCAAAATATATTCTTCAATAAGTTTGTGTGGCTTTAAAGGAATCAATATTGGCAGCAGTCCGTGGATGGTTGAAATGATCATTAAGTCAGAACACAATTATTTCAAAAAGTGCGAATTATTTTACATTTGGAGATCTTCATACATTAAGAAACTTACAGAGAGCATTAATAATTCCTCCTTCGCGTTTTAAATCTTCTCTCACTTTCCTGAGGTCTCATATGAAACATGAATTAAATAATATTATGTTCTTGATAATGATTATTGGTATGTTTATTTTTTGATTGTGGATGTGAATTTTATCATTTCTGGAAAACGCGTTGCTTCTCTTTCAGAAAAAGGGTTTACGTGCCCTAAATGACCTGCACGACGATTCTCAGGATTACGACTAGGCTATTTGATACAATGTATTTGGATTGGAACATTGTGAGATTTTACTCCGCTTCGTCTTTTGTAAGAAAGTTTCCGATTTTGTTGATAGCAAACCATTATTTTTCGCGTTAGACTCCAAAGAGGCATGTGTGAAGCTGAAGGCACATTATTAGAACCAGGGTTCCGTTCCATAACAGCGAGCGCTTATAATCGCTCATTCGAGCGTTCAATAATCTAAAAGTACTTTTAAAAAGTATTCAAAGTCAACCAAAATTGAAATCGGGATATATTTTCCACATGAAACGAATTCACTGGGTATCTTTCATCATTATGAGAACGACTTCATTTACTATTTTGATGCGTGTTACTGGCTTTTTAAAAAAAAATTCCACGAATGTTATTTTCAATCATTTTAGGTCACTTCGCGAAATGCCATCATGATATGCTAAGATCATTAAAAAGTCATTAAAGCTAGCGAAATCGAAATTCAGAGAAGATTGCTGTTAGATATACTGCGATGGACAAACTTTCGGAATGCAGTTGGTTGTAATTATGTATCCTGTTGACTGAGTACATACCTGAAAGAATAAATTGCAAACAGACATGTATATAGGCTGAATAACGTATTCATCAACGTATCTTATCTAAAAGATTGGATATTAATTCAAATTAACTATTTTCAGTGAAAGAGCAAATGTCATTGAGCCATGAAACAGGCTTAAAATGACGGTAATTATGAAAAGAGGAAAATGCAGGAGTTTTTCGTGACAAACGCTTACACTCGTACATTACACAGCGCCCCTTAGTGTAACACTTAGACTCTGAAGAAATAATTTTTATATCTAAAAAAAATATTGAAATACATATTGAAAAGGAGCTTTTTTTATTACAAAATTCCGTTTCTTATAGTCTCCTTTTCAAAATTTAAATAAATGGATATATTTTCAGAATAAATACTTTTGAGACTTTTGAGTCTGAGTGTGAGACTAAGCGTCCCTCTGCTAAACTACGTAACAAGGAAAACAAACGGTAACCGCATTTTGGCAAATGAACCCAGACCAACGAATTCTTAATAATGCCAGCTTTGGCAAAACGTCATTTATTAACGTCAAAGTTAGTGCAGGGTATCCGAGAGGCAGGCTGAAGAGAGGCAGACTTACAAGGTGCCTAGTAGAGAAAACAATATAAAGTCATAACTCATTTATGTACATTACTATAAACATGTTCACCCAGATAACGGACACATCATGAAGACCACAGTTGACCCGTGTATGGTATGGGCGTCACCACGATAGACGTGGAGAGGAAATTGTGAGATCGATGTATTAGTGGTAAATGTGACCAATGAAACAACCCGGAAACAAATGAAGGCATGTGATTGGTTATATGATTTCATCGCCTAAAGGGGTGACAACTTGTTGGATGTATATACTATGTAGAGAGACGGATTTGTTATTATTCAGCTTAGGTTAATTTTTTAAAAATATAATAGCATGTGCGTGATGTAAAAAAACCCATAATATAACATAATATTTTACATGAAAATTTGGACATAAAGGTACACAATCCCAACATTAAAACGAAAAATCACAGTCAATTTTTAAGACCAATTATGAATGATTTTATGTACATGGGGAACATAACTGTTTCAGAAACGATGGACTTAGTGGTATCCCTGAATGACATTCGATATAATGATGATTTAATAGCCATTACTAAATTATAGTAGAATTTGGTACTAATACACATGTAGCTAAATTGAGAAATAAGTCACTCCCATCAAGATGTTTTAAGAATTTATAATTGATTATGAATATAATAACGATAGATTTTTTCAAACCTTGTATTCATTATTCCAATTGCTTCCTTGCAAGTACCGTGAACAAGGTTCTTGCAAACTTGTATAATTTATTCCCATTAATTAGTAAATAACGTTTGAATAAAGTTTAGAAATACAAATATAAATTTAGATACAGGCAAATAAATTACGATCTGGATTACAACATCTTCATTATGAACAGACACGACCATTCAAGTATTAACAGCATAATGTTTGAAATGCAATTATTCATTGCTGAACATTTTTATGTATTTGTTCTCTGTGGTTGGGTTTCTTCACAATTGTTGACATGTTGTTTGCTATTGAATTGGTGTTTTAAAATAATTTAGTTTTCTCCTCTGTTTAGTAAGAGTAAGCGCATACCCAGAAACATCGTCTATATTCATATTAAAGAAAATGCTATCAAGAACATTGTTCTGTTCTTATGTATTACATTTTCAAACACAGGTACAGTTAGATTAGTAGGGTTTTGCATAATCTCAAAGGATTATTGTTTTGGAATTAATGGAATTCCATCTTTAAAAGACAACAATGAAAAGTAAAACAAAAAAACATTAACATTAAAACAAGCATTAATAAGTTGAATAAGAGATACAATTACGAAAGCCATTAAAGTACATTTAAAAATGAACAATGCACAACTAAACAATCATCGACATTACAGAACGTTTCAATAGCAACAATATCAACACTCACAGTCATAACAATAGAGAATAAAGAAGTCTTTGATAAGAAGAATCAAATAATTACAGCCAATGTAATAAAATAATAAAATAACACATTATGGTAATTTAATAACAACATTACAAAAGTCTTGGAATCAGAGTACATATTAGCAACCAAAATAAACAATCAGGGAAATTAGAGTACAATAAAATAATACAATACAATACAATAAAACAATAAAGAAATATCATGGGGATTAGAGCACGTGTGTAATTTCACATACTCCACTCGTCTGTCACTGATGAAGGAGACGCGCATGAAGGAAGGAGGGGAGGAGAGAAGAAAGGACAAATGACACGAAGATGAAATAGACATGCTTGTTTAAAGTGATGATGACCTTAATATAATATGCTTGTTCCTGGGTGCAGGAAGTCAACGTGCTACACGGGAATGTCGTGCTGGAGGACAGCACACACATGCATGTTCTGATGGATAGACGCTGCATTAAGATCACTCATGTGGATAAACACATGCAAAGTGCTTCCGGAGAATGTTACTATGATGCTTGATAAACCTTAGAGGCATACTAATGTATATGTAGACGGACAGGGTTGACACAAGCAATCAGAAAACATATCTAGTCTCTACATGTAATCCTAGTAGAATGTGAAACAATCTCGCATACTCGATATATCTGTAACTACAGGAGACTGTGAACAAGTCTAGCAAACTCGATATATCTGTAACTACAGGAGACTGTGAACAAGTCAAGAAAACTCGATATATCTGTAACTACAGGAGACTGTGAACAAGTCAAGAAAACTCGATATATCTGTAACTACAGGAGACTGTGAACAAGTCAAGAAAACTCGATATATCTGTAACTACAGGAGACTGTGAACAAGTCAAGAAAACTCGATATATCTGTAACTACAGGAGACTGTGAACAAGTCAAGAAAACTCGATATATCTGTAACTACAGGAGACTGTGAACAAGTCAAGAAAACTCGATATATCTGTAACTACACGAGACTGGTAAAATATCTAGCAAACTCGATATAGAAAACCGTTAGACAGTCTAGCAGACAGGATATTATCCGTAACTACAGGATACCTTTAGACAGTCTGCAGACTGGATATATTATTACGTAATTACAAGAGACAGTCTAGCAGACACAATGTCCCCGCAGCTTCAGGAAAGTGTCGGGCCTCTAAGCAAGGGAGATTACAGTCATAGTTTAACGACAGTTTACATAAACACAGACACTTGCCGTTGCATATAGGATTACACGACAGGAAGACTTACACTACCTGTGCAAAGTTCACTAGATACAATTATATATCTGAATATATGTATGACAAGTTTTAATGTCAACTTTTAGAACATACAACCGATATGAACCAAATAACCAACAACGGAAACATTATGTTTAACATTATGACGTGCAATGGTCATTTTTACAACGGCGTCGCTGATTGCACAACTATATTCAAGTGTAACCATTTAGGACACTCCATGTTCGCCGGCGGATGCAGGCCATCAAAAACAGAGGTTAGGATCAGAAATCTTAAGGGAATAACCTCTGTGGAAAGAAGGAGATTGAATTTCTGAAATAAAATCTACAATAAATTCTACAATAACTTATTTGATTAAATCATCCTTACCCTGTCTTGCCCTGCAATAACACGTCATCTCAAAATGCTATTTTTGAATGGTCTATAATAAAATTTTAGGTTCAAAAGATTGAAACTGTAGCTGACATCCTGTCAATATGTTTAGTATAACCGATTAGAGAATGCACTCATATTTGAATTTGCCTTCAACTTAGACGTTGAAATGATACTATGTGTGTTATATTACTAACAGCAGTGGGTGTGCGTTTGTGTCGAGTGAAACATTTTTCTTAATTGCGTAAATTGTTTATTATTTCGACATGTATCTAAAGAGGATACACATATACATAGACACCATACATACGTCCTTCGAGTTTGGGAGTATATTTAATGAACTTAGTTGCATATGTCTGAAGACTGTTTCTTTATATTTTGGTTGTTTGACTGAAAATATTACTGACAGTCCTTTTCTCGCAATTTTTCCTCCTGTAAAACCTTCTTCCTAGAAGTTTCAAAATAGGTGGTAATATTTTGAGTAGACTTTTCCAGAAGATAATTTTCGGTTTGCAGCTAATTTAAAATTGAGCCCAAAAAACTTATTTTACCATTTACTTTTGAAACTAATTATATGTACACATATATCCAAGTACCTTTCCAGCCAAACCAGGTAAAATTGTACAAATGCTTTACAGACAATGTTTAGAGAGGCGACATTGTTATCGTTAGTAATACTATTGTTACAGATTGGCAGTAAACAGTTTCATGTCGGTGACTGTATACTTACAGACTCGTCTTTCGCTGCATATTTCACGATCATTTCACGTGACAACCACGTGTACTCGTAAAACTACAAGTGTCTGACTGTACATATGGTAATCCCCAATTTCATGCCACTTGTGTTGAGCTTTCTCACCTTTACACTTACAGGGAAACTTTCTCAACCTTACACTAACAGGGAGGCTTTCTCAACCTTATATTTACAGGAAAGCTTTCTAAACCTTACATGTACACTTACTGGGAAGCTTTCTCAACCTTACACTTACAGGGAAGCTTTCTCAACCTTACACTTACAGGGAAGCTTTCTCAACCTTACACTTACAGGGAAGCTTTCTCAACCTTACACTTACAGGGAAGCTTTCCCAACCTTACACTTACAGGGAAGCTTTCTCAACCTTACATTTACAGGGAAGCTTTCTCAACCTTATATTTACAGGGAAGCTTTCTCAACTTTACACTTACTGGGAAGCTTTCTCAACCTTACACTTAGAGGGGAGCTTTCTCAACCTTATATTTACAGGGAAACTTTCTCAACCTTACACTAACTGGGAAGCTTTCTCAACCTTACACTTACTGGGAATATTTCTCAACCTTACACTTACTGGGAAGCTTTCTCAACCTTACACTTACAGGGAAGCTTTCTCAACCTTATATTTACAGGGAAGCTTTCTCAACCTTACACTTACTGGGAAGCTTTCTCAACCTTACATTTACTGGGAATCTTTCTCAACCTTACATTTACTGGGAAGCTTTCTCAACTACAATTACAGGGAAGCTTTCTTAACCTTAAACTTACTGGGAAGCTTTCTCAACCTTACACTTACTGGGAAGCTTTCTCAACCTTACACTAACTTGGAAGCTTTCTCAACTTTACACTTACTGGGAAGCTTTCTCAACCTTACATTTACTGGGAAGCTTTCTCAACCTTACATTTACTGGGAAGCTTTCTCAACCTTACATTTACTGGGAAGCTTTCTCAACTACAATTACAGGGAAGCTTTCTTAACCTTAAACTTACTGGGAAGCTTTCTCAACCTTACACTTACTGGGAAGCTTTCTCAACCTTACACTAACTTGGAAGCTTTCTCAACCTTACACTTACTGGGAAGCTTTCTCAACCTTATATTTACAGGGAAGCTTTCTCAACCTTACACTTACAGGGAAGCTTTCTCAATATCACAATTACAGGGAAGCTTTCTCAACCTTAGACTTACTGGGAAGCTTTCTCAATCGCATATTTACTTGGAAGCTTTCTCAACCTTACATGTACGGGAAGCTTTCTCAACCTTACATTTACTGGGAATCTTTCTCAACCTTACATTTACTTGGAAGCTCTCTCAACCTTACATTTACTGGGAAGCTTTCTCAACCTTACACTTACTGGGAATCTTTCTCAATCTCACATTTACAGGGAAGCTTTCTCAATATCACAATTACAGGGAAGCTTTCTCAATCTTAGACTTACTGGGAAGCTTTCTCAATCTCATATTTACTTGGAAGCTTTCTCAACCTTACATGTACGGGAAGCTTTCTCAACCTTACATTTACTGGGAATCTTTCTCAACCTTACATTTACTGAGAAGCTTTCTCAACCTTACATTTACAGGGAAGCTTTCTCAACCTTACATTTACAGGGAAGCTTTCTCAACCTTACATTTACAGGGAATCTTTCTCAACCTTACATTTACAGGGAAGCTTTCTCAACCTCACACTTACTGGGAAGCTTTCTCAACCTTAAACTTACAGGGAAGCTTTCTCAACCTTACACTAACTGGAAAAGCTTTCTCAACCTTAAAATACTGGGAATCTTTCACAACATACACTTACTGGGAAGCCTGCTCAACTGTACACTTACTGGGAAGCTTTCTCAACCCTACACTTACTGGGAAGCTTTCTCAACCCTACACTTACTGGGAAGCTTTCTCAACCCTACACTTACAGGGAAGCTTTCTCAACCCTACACTTACTGGGAAGCTTTCTCAACCCTACACTTACTGGGAAGCTTTCTCAACCCTACACTTACTGGGAAGCTTTCTCAACCCTACACTTACTGGGAAGCTTTCTCAACCCTACACTTACTGGGAAGCTTTCTCAACCTTACACTTACTGGGAAACCTGCTCAACCTCACAATTACTGGGAAGCTTTCTCAACCTTATATGGAGTTTTAAACAGTATATTATTTTTTAAAATGGTAACGTATGGGTGCTATTCATTGCTACTTTCTCACGAACTTTACAGACATATAGTTTGGGACATTCCAGCCATAGGATAATCGATTTCAAAGTATAAGAAAGTATACCCATTAACCTCAAACAGTGTATTGAGACATCTTAGTATAAAACTTGCCTTTGTACGTAGGACGCTTTTCATGTCGATAACGCTAATATAAAATACTGGCGATTGGTAAAGATATTAAGTTTGTATATTCAGATTCGAAAGACTTAATATATATACAATGTACTCCAACAACGTTTTCCCTTTGACTTTATAATAAATCATTGACGTTTTAAATTGAAATAAAACAACTAAAGTTGTCCGTGGTAGATACAGAATAAATATCTCTCACTACATCGTTGTACGGTATGGTATAATACATATATGTCACTCGTATGCAACTTTACAAGCTACTTTGTATGTTTCTGATGTTTCACCTGAATGTATTCATTAATTAAGCCAATTGTAAAGGAGACAACACAAATTCCATGACGACGGATGTGACACCGAAGCTCCTGGTTTACCATGTCGTCAGACGCCTGGAAACACATTATCTACATACTTTCTCCAACGTAATATTCTCCTTCCTCCTAAATATAGCCAGTTTATAGTCACATACATACCTGGGTAAATTGTTGTTTAACAACTCATTACATGGGAGCATACAGTGGAAACCTTGCTCTTACTGGAACATTCACAGGAGAGCTGGTGATAGGTGAAGATTTAGCGCCACATTTAAGTGTATTTCACATGTATTACGGAGGCTAGTTTTTATTGCAGAAAAGCACACCATTATGACAATGTCACGCAACGAAATCTGCGTTTATAACGAGCGAATCACGGATGACCTTATTACATTCAAAGCATACATAAATATCGTTATCGATTAGTATGATAGCATACATACAGCTTGTTAGAAGTTTGCAAAAAGCTAAAAAAAAGAATCGTTCATTTCATGGAATAGTTGACTAAATTAAACTCATCATAACACATAAAGCATAAACTACAAAACCGATTGCTGTTGGTAGTCGGATAACATGTTTACTTATTGTAACGATTTAAGTTGCTTTTGAGATATAATTAATAATTAAAACATCTCTTCCTGATCACCATAGCTATGGAAACATACAAAGTGCGCAAAATAAAAATCTGATTGCCGATAAACATTCGGAATAACTAATATTATTAAACATCTTCAAAACACACTTGAATATACCATCTTATTAAAAATAGACATAGCAGGCGTGTTGGCCCTTTATCAAGTTTCATAACCTATCGACATTCAGGTACATGTACTTAATGTAATTGTTCAAGTCGAATTTCGTTACAGATGTTATTTTAGTCAAATTGATATATTAATAAGCGAATGTCTCAAACATATAATCAAATTGACATGTGCATTAATTTCAGATATAAAATTAATATACTACACTTCATGAAATGAGTTGACTATAAATTAACAGAGAGAGACACAAGGAGAAACAACAAGGCTTTGGGTAAAGCTCGACAGCAGGCCAGGATCATTTAATTTCACAAAGTCACCTTGTGATTAATCACAGACCAACGCTGTCAATAACGAAATCAACGTTGACAAGTACACTTGAAAGTCCTCTTGTATCTATATATAGGTAAACCATCTTTATTGCCTGAGCTGCCATGTCTCTTCACGATAATCAAGTGTTATACATGTAGTATATATCATTGTGGAGCACATGTCATTACGTCAAGAGCCTGTAGCGGAATGTCATAGACAGCCAGTGAAGCTCTTGTCAATAGACCCTTGACACCATCGTCAAACTAGTAAGATATATCTGGGCAATATATTAAACGGGCACTTGATGACTAGAATGATTGATTTCAAAGAAAGTCTCAAATAGATTCTCCGAAGAGCTTCACAAAAACTGGATGATGCCACTGCTGTCAATTGTTCCAAGTTACATTGTGTACGTTAAAATGGAAAATAAATATTAAGATTTAATACATATACATGCACATTCAGAGAGAAAGATTTATTAACGTTGGTAGACAGCATATCGAATTCTTTTCTGGGTAGTGTTTAAGTGGCTTAAGTCATCAGTATACTTTCATTAGCGCCATACTAATAAAGCGCTCAGCTTCAGTTTTAAATATGTTTAATTGAGCCATCTTCGTGAAGTTTCCAATATAGAATTCAGCAAAGCTTATCTAAAAAACGTTCCTATTTTCTAATCGATTAATCTGGCACTTTGTCACAAATGCGGTGAAATAGAAATCAATTTTAAATGAAACTGACAATTAATTTTACATTTATTATCATATATCATACCTTTTATCATATATCATACCTTTTATCATATATCATACCTTTTATCATATATTGTACATTTCACAGTTGACAACCAATATACTAACGTTTAACAATATTAATGTCGGTATGCATACATTTAAACCAAACATGCTTTATAAAATCATTTTAAATATCAAATTAACTAGTTAATGCCTGAACGTCAATTAATTGTGGCCATACGTAAGCTAAAGATCAATAACGATTAATCAAGTGAATATGTTCTACCGCAGGAGTCAATCACCATCTCTGGTATAGTACAACTCGTTAGAAAGCTGATTTTATTACGACCTTTTCCACAGCTCTCTCGATATATCCTTTCAACAATCTTAAGGATGTTCGCTCCTCAAATTTATAGTATTAAAATTTTTTTCTAACTTATATTTTTTAAAAGATCAAAGTATATGATTGAAAAATCAGCATTAAAAAATAGGGGGTAGTGTAGGTTTTTTCGAGATATGACGCCTGTAATATAGTGGGGTGAAGTACAATTTTAACATGGGAGTCTATGGGAAAATGAGAAAAAAACTGCTAAAAACTTTTAAATACTACATTTCTAGTATTAAACTTTTTTCCTTTTTGATATGTTACAAAGTTCATGTTCCCCTACCGAAATCGATGAAAAAATATATATGGTAGTGTGGGTTTTATTAAGCTTTGACACAAAATGTACTTGAAAACCTCCCTTTTTAGTCAAATTTAGGCCATTTATGCTGTTTAAGCACTTTTTAGAGGTTCTAAAGTCACAGTTTCTTTATTTCATTTGTTTTTTAAGTATGTAGGTGATTAAGAATATCATGAAGTAAATAAAAAATGACAAAAAAGCTTTCCTTCATCATATTTCATTTTTGAAGTTCAACAGGAAGGAGCGGACATCCTTAATCAAGAAAAACAATAATTCTGAATAACAAATCATTTACTAATTTTATTTTATTTAAATCGAGTTTTGTAATATATCAATCAGGTATACTACTGACCTCCTCGTGTTGGTACGCTTAATTAAATCATTTCAATTACCTTATTACTATTTACTAGTACGTTTTTTTTTATTTTTCTCCAAAAAAGAGGGTGTTATTAAGAGAGATTTTTCATTTTTATGTTCGACTTCCCTCTTGTTATACCGCCCTTTACATATTTGAACCCGTACTATCAGAGACTAAAAGAGACACGAAGACTTATCCAAATAATATTTTGACCAACGAAAATGCGTATACGCTCAACCGCAAGAGAAACGTCACCGCATTTTTAAAAGAGTAAAAACCAAAATATTACTGCAGGAGAATGTAGATTCGATATATTTAATAAAGAAGTACTCACATTTACATGCATCAGAGAATGATACTTTTGTTTGTATGTCAGTTTAAATACACTTGTGGTGCTGAACTCGCTTTTCAAAATGGTTTTAAGCCAGGATGTTTGAAATTTAACTTAAAAACTCATACAATGTGTGTTGATAAAATGAGTGTTTTGCATTTGCGTCAAAAATGTGTAAAATATAGAAATTTAATTAATGGATAATTATGTATATAACTTTTAATTGTTGACTCGTCTCTACTGTAGGACGTCATAAAACAAACCCAAAAAATCATTTTTGATTTTCCTAAAAAAGACGATTTTGAGAATTCTTAAATCGTGTTTCTCATAAATGAAAAAATCATATTTTGAAGTATCAAGTTTAGTTTTTAGTTGGCTTCTGGGGTCATGATGCATCTCTGTTTCAGTCGTGGAGGATTGAATTATCTTGCATTTTGTATGGTACCGTTTCTTTCGCTTTTGAGTGAATGTATATACGATGGTTCTGTTGCATGCAACTGAATATATGACTGTAACCAAGACTTACGAGAGAGAGAGAGGTTGAGAAGAGGCAGTCGACCCCACAAAACTATGAAAATCCAGCATGGATAAAAAGTCTTGTTTAATACAGGTTACATGGGCCGATCCAGACATTTGAGAGGGGTTATTGTGGTCACGTATTGAATAAAGGAGGTGACCTTCAGGGGACATAATCATTTACATGAAAATAAATTCAAAGAGGTGTTTGAACCTATTGAACACAACATCTGAACTACAGAACACGCTTCTCCTCATGATCCCCCGCTGGGTAATACATGTTGGCCCGGTCTGGACGCCATACATTCACCTTAACACTACATTAAAAGCTGACAAGCCTCGATATATACGTTATATGTCAATTCACTTTACAAAAGCTAAATTATTTCTGGTACATGTAAAACATATATTCAACAGTTAAATATTTTTCTAATAATGAAACATAGTCCATTCACTGTATATGACTGCATTTCAATACATTTCTAAAAGGCATGACCTTCACATAAAAGTTTAAATGAAAGGGCATAGATTTACGAAGCTCTCTTCATTTGTTTAACTGTCAACGTTAAAGCGAACCATACATACAAACCTAGTACTAAGAGGTGAATAAACCTTGTGCACACTCATATATAATATTTATATCTATTTAAATGAATTATGGTTTTCTGAATGACTAACCTATCATAATAGTTTTTTTTAATTCTTCATAAAGAGGAAAGTTTTCAAAATGACTAAGGAATTTCTAAGGAATCTGACAGGCTATATAAAGAAAAAATCAGACAGACATTGTCATCTAGCGTCATGCTATGTAGGTAATGTCACTCAATTGTCAGTTTGTCGTCATAAAGGGAAGATGTCCATTACTGGCCTGTCAGTGTTGACTTTACCATGTCAATATCTTTGATTCGGGGGATTAAGTACATGTAGATCCGAGGAATGGTGTTGGGATTAAAAGGAATCTTGTAGGTGTAATTGACCTGATTGACTAAACTGTTGAACGTGATCAAAGAAATTCATTGCAATAACAAATGTGGGGAGAGACAAGGATGTACGTTGGCGTAAGTTTGAAACGTTGGTGTAAGTTTGAAACGTTGGTGTAAGTTTGAAACGTTGGTGTAAGTTTGAAACGTTGGTGTAAGTTTGAAATGTACAGCTGTTGGTTTAGCAAAAAAACGTAATGTAATACAAATTACAGAAGAGGCCTTAATATTTAATATGATTTCTTTATTTCAAACAAAAAATGTCCATACTCTGATGAAATTGTCCATTTTCTGCCGCCACGTCTTAAGTAAATTTAGATAATGCGTTGTCCATATATTCATATTATATCAACTCTTGTAAATCTCATTATACTACCTTGTAGCCTTGAGTGAATAAAAAGTTTCAAAGAGGTGAAATTGATGACAGGAAATGCTGAGGGTTGTCCAGATACTAAAAATCTTGGTTTAAGACAGGGATATGTCCTTAAACATTCTACTTTATTGTGTGATGTTATTGGACTGTGGATGTAACAAGAATGGTTGAAAATAACAACAAAAAGCAGGGAAAGAAACATTTCACAGAACCATTAACTATTACGGTTAAAATGAAAAAGTACTCTTTGCTAATGTCCATTCTATCTCTATCAAATCCGATTTTGTATAGTTTTACGTAATTAAAGAGCGCTACAGTGAATTTTAGAATAAACTTTTTTTTTTCTTTTTTTCTTCAAATATTTTTATTGTTGTTATTTGTTATTATTTGAATAAACTTTATGACAATGTAATAGGAGAATAAAATAGAACACCTTTTTAAAAATCGGTATTTTAAACTACGCCATTAGTAAGAAAATATAAATTAACCAAACATTTAAGATAAGTATGTAATTGTTATAACAAACAATATGTCGATATATATATATATATATATATCGACATATTGTTTGTTATAATATATATATATATATATATATATATATATATATATATATATATATATATATATATATATATATATATATATAGTCGATAATTACACTGCACGGTATTTGGTAAAATGCAGGTTGAAATGGAGTTGCGGTATTTCCTACATGTATGTCAGTGTACGATAGACTTTTACCCAAACAGAAACGTAATGCGATTGTCTTAGGACTTATTTACAAAATAATATGTTGTTGCAAGATGTAACCGTAAGAGGGTTTGGTTTCAAGGTACCACCTCCCTGTAAGGCGTGTTCATAAGTTACTGACATCAGAATACATGTAGCAGTTATGAATTTCATTTCTCTCGTATATGTTTTATTTGGATGCAGACATTTAACGATAATATACACTTCATATACCTTAAACATCATTCTATACTGGGGGTATTCGTTTGGTGACATGGTTGCATGGTAGCATAATATATCTGTTGAAGATATTTTGTAAAAGAATCGAAATATATGTCCCAGTTATGCCCTCCATGAGATATTGAAATCTTTAATGTGTGTTGTAGATTTAGTGATGTTTACATTATCCATTTTCATAAGTGTTCTTAAGTATGATACGAAAGAACGATAATTTCATTCAATAGGAAACGAAAATTACGCATTATATTTTAATTGTTACGTAACATTTGATTTGGCTTTTACGTATTGTTGAGTGTTTCATCGTTAATTTATTGATACATTATCTCTTTATTATATTTAAGTATGTTTGAAACAATGATGTGTTCGATCGCGTAACGATAATCAATAAACACAATATATCACCTTGGTGGGGTCGAGGGGTTGTAAATTAATAGCTGAACAGGCTCTACCTGATTTTACCTGGTGTTTGGATTACCTGTTACTTGGGGTTACCTGTCGTTACATCACCTCACCTCGTCTCTTCATCTGATAGTACTGAGTATTGTCTATTGATGTTAGGTGCATATTGTCTTGCACTTAAATCACCACAACCTGAAACAATTTGTCTTTCAACATAACACTAAGTGTTGTCACTAAGTGTTAATACAATGGTTGATTTTAGGAAAAGGAAAAGTTTGAAAAAAAAACGTGTCAGCCAAAGGGGATATATTCTAAATTAATGAACATAATATTATGACAGATCAAAATTAGTACAAAATAAGTTGAGCTCCAAAAAGTTATCCTGAAGATAACTCCAGAAGGACAACTCTTCTTAACTGTGAACTCCTTTTGCTTTAAAAAGAAATCGTTTAAATCTTATACTAGAATAGAATAAGCACTGAATAAGACGGTACTGACTATGATACAGACACACATTTGACCAAAAAAAGTTAAATAAAAAGAGTTTTGTTACTCATTTTATATGATCATATCCTAATTCCAATTTCGGATCACTAGATCTTATTATATAATAAAGATTTCAACCAAATCTATATATCAACCATTATGATATCATCTATAGCTAATTATCAATCTTGGATTTTAACTTTTCACCATTAAGATTAGGATTAAGACTAACATAACTTGCATTTGTTTAAAGTGACAAAGTTACACATACACATGTATGACATTATAACGATCTAATCGATTACATTAACAGTAGCAGATTTATCTCTTTAACTTACTTTTTTAAATTAAAACAGATTCGAAGATTCCAAGCTTACAATTGCAAGAGTGCGACATTTGGTATAAATGTTATTATCAAGCAATTGTGTCTGAATATCTTTCAAAGAAAAAAGTAGTTACACAAAAACGTCGCACTTTTGGAATAAAAAGGTGTGCTAAAAAGTTAAAACTCCATGTATTTTGTTTCTCATTTACCTAACCAACTTATACATCCCTCTAAAAAGTCTAATATATTAAAGGGACATTAAGTACGTTGTTGGAGTCACATAATGTCAAACGTTATATATGGAAGAACTAAATGTTACTGAAAATTATCATTTTAATGCCAGTTCATTTAGTATAGTGACAATATACATGTAAACTGTTGAAAGTCGCGATTTATGATAGAAAACCTGAAAATGTACCGCGGTTGGTGCACATGAAGAAACTTACCTATAAAATGTCCTATAACAGACAAAAAGACATGTTTAATAGACCATATATCTACTGTGATATACATGGGATTTGTAGTATCGGTTTCTGCACATGTAAACGGTTGTTGTTTGATTTACATCGGAAACAAGTCATAATCATATATTTGGCGATAGGGTTTGAATATGCATGAAAGTATTTGAACTTAAATTAGCACATGTGTTTTTTCGACACGTATGACAGCCAAATAAAATATTGTGAAAAGACTTAATATGTCGCACTTATTTATGATAAAAAAAAACTATCTAGAGAGACTACAACATAGACAATCAACTGATAATGTTGAGGAGACAAACATAGTGTATCAAAAGTTTAAACTTTGAGGAAACAAAATTGAGTTGATATATAGGAAGGTCATCAATTGATTTTGTACAATGAAATAATAAACAATTGCAAGTGCATTATGTCTCAAACACTGTGCGATAGAACAGTCAAAAACAACTAAAGTATGTTTCTTAATGATCCCGTGTAATGCATTTTTCTCAAGCATGACATATTATTACCTCTACGTACATCATATATCGGAATCAATTGACCATAAAATCTAGTCAATATACACTTGCAATTGATTATTAAGATGATTTTAATGTAACCATTTTACCAATGCCGCAATCAACGGCGGCGATTGCCTTTGTAGATCGTCATTGACTATCATTAACCAGACGAGGGTCGCCTGTGACCTGTTAGGTCTACTTCCTTCAGTGCACTTTTTTATTCCTTATATTGGTTCCTTAAATGTTTTAATAATTTTTTGGGACAATCCATCTAATTGAGGGGTAGCAAGTAAATGACAACCCACTGTGCAAAACCCACTGGTGCATAAAGTCGTATGCAGAAGTGAACGCCGCCCTGTGACCCGCTCCATGGAGCCTCATTAATTAATGATGATTATCACTGCCGCTAGATGAATTTATGAGGTGTCTTAAAAAAAACAAATCGTTATGCAATATTTTGTAATCATCTGCAGAATTACTTAGTTGGATATCTAAACATTCGATGTATGAAAAATTTAAGTTGTTTTATTGAAGATTTGTTAATGAAATTAACAATCAAAAGGTTGCGAAATGACGTTGAATTATGACTATCGCTGATAATGAGATTACTCCATTGACGTCGCAGGAGTCATCGCTTCAGGGACCACACCCCCGCAGATTTTCAATCTGGCCGCCGGGGTTAAATTAGGCGGGTTTTAAAAAAGCCGTATATAAGTAATTTATGGGCCGATTTCGTAAATTGAAATCGAACAATTGTCAAATTGGTATCCCATTTTAATTAATCCGAATGTGACCAATGTCATGACATCTAACCTTTAATACATGTACATTGGTAGGTAGGTAGGTTGGTAGGTAGGTTGGTAGGTAAATTTAAGTGCGACGTTTTTAGCCTTAAAATGGCATACACTAAATATGGGCCCAGCAATACATTGTACGTTAATTCCGATTGAGTCCCTTACATGTTTATTTTAACCAAATTCTATCTACAGGGTTTTTGAAACTGTTACATTGGAGGACACCATCCCTTTGTCATTACATTGGTTGATCGGTTTTATTTAAATTTACATTGTTTGTATATCACTTACATCGTAGCCCTACTGATGCCATGTTTTGACCTTCAGTTACTGTTGTAATAATAAATACACTGTTGATCTTCTTTAAATATATGAATTTAAGTACGATGCACTACCACATTTCGTATGCAGTCTTTAATACGTCAAGAGAATATTCATACATTTTAACATCAAGATTTATAATTTGTCCACACAAAGACTGGAAATAAATTAGGTGTCTAAATGAGAGAAGAAAAACTCAATTGATAAGAACAACATGAAAGGTACAACTAAAGCATGAGTTTGAATTTCAAAATAAATTACATGTATGTCTCATGGGATTATAAGCCCCTTTGGTGACAGACAGACTGAAACTGTTGTCAGTCAGAATGATGTTGAGGCTTTGATGTCGCCCGCCATCTTACCTGCATTTATGAGGGCGTCCACAATGAATGTTTGAAATAGACAAATCTATGTGAAAACTCTATGACATGCATTGCAGCTAGGTCGGTAACCTGTGCAAGTATTTTGGTTAAAGGTTCATGCATTGTGTTGTTAGGGTCACATATTCCAAACGTTCTAAAATATTTACTTTATCGAGAAGTACCGACTGTTACCGAAAATTATCATGTTGATGATAGTCGACTTAGTATAGTGACGATATCAAGGTAAAACTAGTGATTTCTGATCGAAAACCGGACAATGCATCGCGATTGACGCGCGACAATGGGTTAAACGTAATTTTAGAATCTTATTTACAACAGACAACATGACAAATTCGGTTTGATAATGTTAAATATGTCATATAACTACTATACATGTAATATAAATGGGACGAGCAGTTTCGGTTTCTATACATGTACATGCACAATGATGTTACTCGATTTTAATTGGAAACTATTAATTATGATATATTTGGCGATTGGTGATGAATATGAAATCTGAGTGTATGTATTTGTAGTGTTAACAGCACATGTGGTGAGTTGGAACGTATTAAAGACAAATAATTTTGTATCAAACACAATG
This sequence comes from Gibbula magus, assembly GCA_936450465.1. Taxonomy (NCBI): domain Eukaryota; kingdom Metazoa; phylum Mollusca; class Gastropoda; order Trochida; family Trochidae; genus Gibbula; species Gibbula magus. The sequence goes on from OW388304.1 coordinate 24,271,068, forward strand.
GGTGTATCTTTAAATGGAGAATCTGATTTATTACAATCTATTTTACACCTAGCTGCAATGTTATCCTCAGGTCGTCATGTTTCCATCCAGATAAATATAGCAACCTTGGTCACGTCAAGTCATTCTCTGCCCTCAGTGGTTACTCGTATCGGTTCTTCAGATATAATTCTGTTACGATACTCTTTCTTCCGATATAAATTATGTTACGATACTCTTTCTTCCAATATAAATTTTGTTACGATACTCTTTCTTCCAATATAAATTCTGTTAGATATTCTTTCTTGCAATATAAATTATGTTAGATATTCTTTCTTGCAATATAAATTCTGTTACGATATTCTTTCTTCCAATATAAATTCTGTTACGATACTCTTTCTTCCAATATAAATTCTGTTACGATACTCTTTCTTCCAATATAAATTCTGTTACCATACTCTTTCTTCCAATATAAATTATGTTAGATATTCTTTCTTCCAATATAAATTCTGTTACCGTACTCTTTCTTCGAATATAACTTCTGTTACGATACTCTTTCTTCCAATATAAATTTTATTACGATTCTCTTTCTTCCAATATAAATTCTGTTACCATACTCTTTCTTCCAATATAAATTCTGTTACGATATTCTTTCTTCCAATATAAATTCTGTTACGATATTACTTCCAATATAAATTTTGTTACGATATTCTTTCTTCCAATATAAATTCTGTTACGATATTCTTTCTTCCACTATAAATTTTGTTACGATACTTTTTCTTCCAATATAAATTCTGTTAGATACTCTTTCTTCCAATATAAATTCTGTTACGATACTCTTTCTTCCAATATAAATTCTGTTACCATACTCTTTCTTCCAATATAAATTATGTTAGATATTCTTTCTTCCAATATAAATTCTGTTACGATACTCTTTCTTCCAATATAAATTCTGTTACGATATTCTTTCTTCCAATATAAATTCTGTTACGATACTCTTTCTTCCAATATAAATTCTGTTACGATACTCTTTCTTCCAATATTAATTCTGTTACGATACTCTTTTTTCCAATATAAATTCTGTTACGATATTCTTTCTTCCAATATAAATTCTGTTACGATACCCTTTCTTCCAATATAAATTATGTTAGATATTCTTTCTTCAATTATATATTCTGTTACGATACTCTTTCTTCCCTCGGTTCCTCAAATATCGTTAGTTGTGAAAATAGGACTACATTGATGTCGTCCTAGTGTCCATCAATCTTATAAACTCAACGTGACTGACTTTGGTCTTTAGAGATATGATGTGATGTGGGAAGATATGGGGATAGAATCACGACAACTGACCTCCAAAAGAAAACCCAAAGGCCAAGTTAGTGATGCTTGAAGTGATCGCTCGCCAAGAGAATGGTAATGCTAGATCATACTTAAATGTATTGGTTTAATTAAAAGCAATGTACACATATGAAGAAGAACACAAAACTGTGCAAAAATGAAAACTTGACAAATAGTTTTCCTGGCACAAAAAGTTTTACATTTATTGCATTCGCATGTTGTGCAAAAATAAATTGGGTATGATCAGAAGACAGAAACACATAATCACGTATGTCTTAAACGTCGAGAACGTTAATGGTGTCTGAATGCCCCCTGAATTTCACAGAATGAGGAGAATCGATCTGAGGTGATCAGTAACGATTACGTCCATCTCTAGCGTCTCGTACAGCCACACAACGTCTCCTCATGAATCTAAGAACGTTAGTGAACACTGTCCGAGGAAGACGTTGCCATTGGTCAACAAGTTGACGTTGAAGATCTTGCAAAGTCTGTGGTGGATCAACTTGTTGAACGAGCTGGAGGTCGAGGCTTCTCGGTGGCCAGTCCAGGACTTGAACACCAGCATTTGTGAGAAACATCAGAACTGCTGTATGAGGCCTAGCGTTGTCTTGCTGAAACGTTAGTCCAGGGCCGTGTCTCTAGCTGTATGAACGGAAGAACAGGTTGCACAATCTGATCCCTGTACTGGACAGCATTTAAGTTCTCTTGATCAACAACCAGTGGAGAACGACCGTGTGCACAGAAAGCCCTGCGGTACACACGGTCAGCAAATCTCAAGGTGAATCGAGATTCGTAACTAAAAACAATGGAATTGTTACTGTCGTTGAGTTAACCTTAAGTGTCTTGTGGCCCACGCAAGACGGTTACGGCGATGAAGAGGTGTAAGGATAAGTCCTCTATAGGGTCTCCGTGCGCGAAGTCCAGCGGCACTCAAGCGATTTCTGGCTGTTTGTGGGGTTATCGTTCCACCAAACATCTCCCTATTTGTGGAAGTTACAAATCGGTTGCGAAGATTACGTAAACGTATACACGATTTTCGAATCCGCATTGGCAGGCAAATCGTGGCAATATATTCGTGAACTTGTCTCAACTTGTTCGTATCTTATTCCTGTGGTGTCGTGTAATGCGTGCACAGTTTTCTTGTGTCACGATAAAGGCAAGACTAGGTTGAGCATTCAAGCAATTGGCACGCAATTCATGCAATGACAACATTCGTGAGTATTCGTCCGTGCTAATGGCACGAATGATCTCACCAGTATAAGCACATCGATGATGCTTCACGCAGTTCCAGTACTCAGTCTCGCACTTGGCGCACTGCAAAAGTCTGTTTTAATCACATGGCCGAACCAATCAGCAATGAGCACGCATCGTGCACCCCCGTTAATTTTAAAATTCGTAGTTGCTTCGTTAACTATTCGTAACTAATTCGTGTAGTTCGTAACAAGTTCTTGGAAATTCGTGGTTGATAATTTTGATGGTCTCATCCCGAATTACATACGAATCATCAACCAATCATTTACGACTGTCCCGAATTAAGGACACAAATTCGTAGTGTATTCGCAACTGTTTCTTAATTATGTCGTACAATTCGTACATAATTCGTTAACACTTCGTAAATAATTCGTATCTGTTTCGTAGGTTTTCAGCGTGAAAATCGACTAATTTTCGTAAAGTTTCGTACAAGTGAAATTGCTGTTCACGAATTTTGCCGAATGTTTACGAATTTATACAATCACCTATTCGTGGCTATTCGTGATAATTCGGCTCGTAGTGAAATAGTTTAAATACTTGAATGTAGTCAGTCGATTGTTTCGATCCCTTGGTGTTCCCAAGGTCTTGCAAATCTCATGTTGTCAGTTGATTAAACACATACTTGACAATGTATATATATACTAGTCTTATTTCAATGAACGTACTGCTCGAATTTGCTTGATTATATATATAGTTATACCAAAATGCCATAACATTTACTTATTTTCAAATAAAACGGAGCAACGACCTTATACATGTACATATGTGTTCAACAACCGACATTACACTACTATTTACATGTATGGTAGTTATATGACCTATTAAACCCCATCTACACTCATCAGTCTTTATTCTGCTAAAGATAAGTTTACTAAATTACGTATGGATCGCTTGCCCGCATCAGGCGAGATAGATTCTTGGGATTAGATCAGAAGTCACGACTTTACATATTTGTATTCACTATACGGAAGCGGTAAGCATTAAATGGTAATGTTCAGCACGAGACAGTACTTCATAAACTAACACGTCTGATTACTTCTGACTCCAACGTACTCAGCACTAGTTACAGAAGTAACACGTCTGATTACTTTGTGACTCCAGCGTACTCGGTGTCACTGTAACAAAATAGCGCCAAGAAGGCAGACGTCTATTTTGGTTCAATCAATGTAACTATTCACGAATAACAAATGTATGGGGATTAATGAACCAACTCAAGCTTTACATTTTAAATATAAACCTCAGCAAATAAAACGCCTGACCTAAGTAAATTCAAACATGCAGGATGTGGTCTTCTCCCTTACTTGACAAGGGTGACTCACAACAGGCCACATTTGCTAAATATAATTACAAAAACCATAATTGTCAAGATGAGACGTGAAATAAATATTCATGCTAAGAGTTAAGAATCTAAACGTATGTAGGAAATTGCACCATCTTATAGAGCTGAACCCCGAAAGATTTTTCATATACTTGTGTACTTAGTGCAAATATCATGTACATGTATATGTCTTTGAAGCATCGTATCGAAGTGAAAAGAAGACCGATCATTTTGTATTTTCGCATTTTATAAGAATTATAAAATTGCACGTTTCATTCCAAAATCTAGTTTATACCTCATAGAAAATAGTTGCAATTTTGGTAGTTCTTTGAAATTACCAGGGGTCAATCTTTTTAAAACTACGCTTTTTATTTTCTTCTGTGAAATGGTTAGAAACTTATCAACTAAATTAAACATGCAATTTATGTATTTCCTTTTAAACTCATTCGACGTATTTGTGATAAATTTGTTCTTAAACAATATGAAAATTTTCACTCTAAATTTAACATTTGACCAATTCTGTCTACTTCATTATGGCAAAGTTGGGAAACATGAACCACTGACGTGACGATCACAGGATACATTTGAAAATGATTAGTTTGCACATAGATATAGGAAGAATAATAACCGACATGTGCACAGTGTGTTCTGATTAACCTTATCAAACGTTAAACTTCAATACGGATTTTGTTTATAAAAAGTGCTGAATGTGCTTTCAAAAGTTATTTTAAGTAATATAATTGTATTCCTTGGTGCAGAAAACATATAGTGAGACACTGAAATCAATTTAATCCGCTAAATGTTAATGATTTGATGAACGTTTGTATTGCGGCCATCTTGAAAAATGTCGGCAATCTTGGAATTTTGCAAAACTAACATAGTTAGTTTGGTAACTAAGAGACATACATATATGTCCATTTTCATGTTTTTATCACAAAAGTGAGCAGTAATATGGCATATCTGCCCTTATAGGTGCAATACGAACATAGTTCCCATTATGAACAAAATTTGAGTAGAATACCCCAAAATAAATTAAAAAAAGTTTCCCCACTTTAGATTCTCCTAGACTCCTTTGCCTTTATAGAACATTACATATAAATTCATTAGCAGTTTTTTGGGAGGTTGACCCTATTTTTCAGTCTAGATGAACAGACAGATGTATAGAATATAAACAGAATAGAATAATCTTTTTTTTATTGTTCTCGCAGGTACGAGATGGATTAAAGGATATATCCTTTTAAAATCAGAACGTTAAATCAACTCATTTGATCAAATCACACATCCGCTCTCTTTCCATCCATACACTCCCTCTCTCCTTGTTTTGTCTCTCTCTCTCTCTCTCTCTCTCTCTCTCTCTCTCTCTCTCTCTCTCTCTCTCTCTCTCTCTCTCTCCTCGTTTCTCTTTCTGCGCCCTCCTTCTCTCTACTCTCTCTCTCTGTCTCTCTCTCTCTCTCTCTCTCTCTCTCTCTCTCTCTCTCTCTCTCTCTCTCTCTCTCTCTCTCTCTCTCTCTTTCTTTCTCTCTCTCTCTTCCCTACCTACCCTGCCATCTCTCCTACCTCCCCTCCCACCCCGTCACCAGGTGAGTCACATTTAACGTTGGCACGTTGACGAGAACCCGGAAGTGAAATGTCTGAATCCATCACTTAGGTTAATGGACTCAATGTCAAAGCAGGTACTTACTTATAGAATAATAAGAACGGCGGTAAGTAGGGAAATGTCTCTATATGGTGAATACCAGTACCATTTATGTCGACACATCACGTACCATCTTCATTTAAATGAATGGGATTGTTTTTTAATTGTTAAAGAAAGCTATATTACATAGTTCATCTTAGTCAGATGTGAACACATGTCTAACAAATACATGTATTTTTGCTATCCAACCATGTGAATGTTATATACATGTAGAAGAACAATAAAGTATCGATAAATCATTACTATAGGACTTAAATCAACAAAAACATGAAGGTCATGTAATCTACAAAGGTGTGATATGCTAATTTTAAGAAAGAAAGTTTTACACACGGAAATGGATTTTGCTCTACTCACTCGACATTGCAAATAGATATCATATCTCGAGCAGGTGTGTCATACGAGTTGAATGAAACATTGCTTTACGAAATGGCAGTCAATATTTGAGTGACTAACTCACATAACAGTTTATCTTTTTTTCGTTTATATTTTACCGAGCGATAAAATGCATGAACATTTCGTACGAACGGCGCCACATAACAACAAAATATTGCTCCCTAAAATGCATTAACACAGTAAATATTTTAAGGGGTTTATACAGAGAAATACAAGACACGCGAAATACAGAGTGAATCCACTCAATTTCTGTTGCTCTAGATCTAGTTAATGTAGAACTTGGAAATTAAACCCAAACAAAATGTGATTTGACAACCGTGGAGCGTTGATTCGGTTAATGAGGGTTAAAAGGCTATTGTTTTCTGCACGTAACTTGGTTTCTTCATATGTTGTGCTCAAGCGTGTCTGGATTGCAAGTTGAATCTTGTAAAGAATCCAGTCGTTACTATCTCGATTTAAAAATTCGAATTGTTTCTTTTAAGGAGCGTTCAGGGAGAAAGCATTGGATAAGAATCGTGTTTTGATTGACGCAATGACTCAAGAAAATGTAATCTACAATCCCTTCATAGCCAGTTAATAAATGAAATATAACGGAAACAGATTTCAGATGACACGCGATCAAGGAAATAATACGTCAAGACGTTCCTCATATTTGTGAATAAATTTGAATAGAAAATATGGTGTAACAATCTGCAGCATCATGACATTTATTTAATAAAACACTAAAGGATCGACATATCATACCAATAAAAAATACTTAATTGGGTCAATTTGTCAATGTACAAATGTACTTAATAGGATAATATGCGTTATACCATACTAGTTATTGGTCTGAATGACACTAATTTTACTTTCAAATGTGAGCGTGTAAAACTCCTGTATAACATTGAATACAGGAATCTAAATGTGATAACTGCACGTTTTGACTTAAAGAGGTTAGCACGATAACGGTATATCGAATTATGTCCGGCCTCTTTCTCAAAATCTATTCAGTATCTTTTTACGAAACTTGGTGTGAGACTCGACCTAGTGTTTGAGTGGTGCCTTTTGCTACTTAGGTTATTCTGATTTTTATATTTATCTGGCTTCCATGGAACTTAGTGCATATAGGGATAAGGAACCTTTTCCGACCTCCATCTCAAAATCTATTCAGTATAATTTAATGAGACTTGGTATGTGTTTAGTCTCAAAGATGGAATGGTGCCAGCCTTTTGCTAAGTAAATCAAAAGAAAAGGGATACACTTTGAACTAAGAGGCTACAAGTTCATTTATTCTAATAGATTAACCTTTTAGGATTATCCTTTTTGGATTGTCGCTGGCATAAGTGAACAATAATGTTAAGATGACAAGGTTGGATTGAAAGTTGGAGCGGGGGACATCACAGTGCATCACATGCCCATATTTCTAGTTTAACAATGCAAATGGCTTGTATTATCTCACAGTTCCATCTATGACAAAAACAATAATGTGACGTTAACGCCGTATTTCCAACCGAAAGTTGGTGACGTCACAATCACATGACATCAGTGACGGTGATCATAGATTGGCAGTCAAAAGGAAGCTATACATGTGATGTATAATGCTTGAAATGCTTCAAGTTGTAATTCGTTCCATTTTTTTGTTTGTAAATTCTAAGACGTTGAGAATAATGTTATGTTTTTGGATGAAGTTTACATGTATATTTGTTGTGAAGGGTTAATTGAAATTTACCAGACATGTAGGTAGTTTTTAAACATGGGTACTTATTTGTTACGCAAGCCAGAAATATTTGAAATACATCGTCATATCCTCAATTGTGAAATTTGACTAACTTTGGGTAACCACAAGGTTATGGGACAAGGATATATGATTCACAAGCGGATATCGTCAATACAATTTGATAAAATATGACAAAAACAAGGGAGCGTCTGCGACGTAAAAGCTTTTTTGTTGTTAGTCTTCCGTGTCATCAAATCCAATTCAGGAATTACACGCAAAATACATTAGAAATGGCTTTTAAATGGGTATTTCTCTATTTCTAAAAATCTTTTTTTAAATTTCCTTTTACATGTACATATTTTGTGTAGCGTTTACTAAATATAATACACCACGTAAGTTTAAACCGACAGGCTAATGAATACGCTAATGCAATAAAGTAACATAGTCTGTGTGTTTCTTGTGGTTTTTAACAGCTTACTTTCTAAGGCACTGTGTATATTTGGCGTGGTTCAAATAGCACATTTTTTAAATTCTAACCTTTCTAATATATGTGTTACGATTAGAGCAAATCAATCACATGGTACATCCATAAAATAGTAGACTTATAACTTGTAACAGTGTTTCAATATGAAATAACACATTCAACAGGTTAGATATTTTATTTTTCATGTTTTAGTTCTATTCTCATTTGGTATGTTTACAAGCGTACAATGAACCCATTTTGATGTTCGAATCTCGTAAAATGATTAATGTCCATGTCATATCACGTGTATTTCCCACGTGACAAGCTTTAAGTGTATGCATGCTAAATGATATGTGTTTGTTTCTCGTTGACAGAATTTATATATTTGTTTTTCACAGAAATATTTGCATCGTTGTCTATAAAGTGCACAAACAGCTCATACAAGCAGTCTGGAATGTAAATAATGGTCAATTAAGACGGGTGACAAGTGTCCAGCCACAGAGCGTCTGAAGGCCGGACCAAGTGTCACCAATTACTCGTCCACTAAGTGATAAAGCTGTTGAATGTATCATGAAGGTCATCACACAGCCTTGAGGAAGCTTTTATGACGACTGCTGTTGGTGAAGAGGAATGGTTTGGAAATAAATGGGCAATGAGTTAATATGGACAACTCAATAGTCACATTTCACCAAATAGAAATAATAGAATTCAAATATATGCCTATAATTCATACTTCATACTACTCATTTGTTTTGTGGTCTGGTTAGTACTACCGATATATAAGAATATTGTTTAGAAACAACCAGACATGTTTTATTTCTCACCTACCATGGTATTATACCACCATAACGTGTTTACTTCTCAACTACAAGTACTATACAACCCTACATGTTTTATTTCTCACCTACCACGGTACTATAGAACCATAACGTGTTTCCTTCTCAACTACAAATACTATACAACCCTACATGTTTTATTTCTCATTTACCACGGTACTATAGAACCATAACGTGTTTCCTTCTCAACTACAAATACTATACAACCCTACATGTTTTGTTTCTCATTTACCACGGTACTATACAACCATAACGTATTTCTCACCTACCATGATATTATACAACCATAACGTGTTTACTTCTCAACTACAAATACTATACAACCCTACATGTTTTATTTCTCATTTACCACGGTACTATAGAACCATAACGTGTTTACTTCTCAACTACAAATACTATACAATCCTACATGTTTTGTTTCTCATTTACCACGGTACTATAGAACCATAACGTGTTTACTTCTCAACTACAAATACAATACAACCCTACATGTTTTATTTCTCATTTACCACGGTACTATAGAACCATAACGTGTTTACTTCTCAACTACAAATACTATACAACCCTACATGTTTTATTTCTCATTTACAACGGTACTATACAACCATAACGTGTTTCCTTCTCAACTACAAATACTATACAACCCTACATGTTTTATTTCTCATTTACAACGGTACTATAGAACCATAACGTGTTTCCTTCTCAACTACAAATACTATACAACCCTACATGTTTTGTTTCTCATTTACCACGGTACTATAGAACCATAACGTGTTTCCTTCTCAACTACAAATACTATACAACCCTACATGTTTTATTTCTCATTTACCACGGTACTATACAACCATAACGTGTTTACTTCTCAACTACAAATACTATACAACCCTACATGTTTTATTTCTCACCTACCATGATATTATACAACCATAACGTGTTTACTTCTCAACTACAAATACTATACAACCCTACATGTTTTATTTCTCATTTACCACGGTACTATACAACCATAACGTGTTTACTTCTCAACTACAAATACTATACAACCCTACATGTTTTGTTTCTCGTTTACCACGGTACTATACAACCATAACGTGTTTCCTTCTCAACTACAAATACTATACAACCCTACATGTTTTGTTTCTCATTTACCACGGTACTATAGAACCATAACGTGTTTACTTCTCAACTACAAATACTATACAACCCTACATGTTTTATTTCTCATTTACCACGGTACTATACAACCATAACGTGTTTACTTCTCAACTACAAATACTATACAACCCTACATGTTTTATTTCTCATTTACCACGGTACTATAGAACCATAACGTGTTTACTTCTCAACTACAGATACTATACAACCCTACATGTTTTATTTCTCATTTACAACGGTACTATACAACCATAACGTGTTTCCTTCTCAACTACAAATACTATACAACCCTACATGTTTTATTTCTCATTTACCACGGTACTATACAACCATAACGTGTTTACTTCTCAACTACAAATACTATACAACCCTACATGTTTTATTTCTCATTTACCACGATACTATAGAACCATAACGTGTTTACTTCTCAACTACAAGTACTATACAACCCTACATGTTTTATTTCTCACCTACCACGGTACTATAGAACCATAACGTGTTTCCTTCTCAACTACAAATACTATACAACCCTACATGTTTTATTTCTCATTTACCACGGTACTATAGAACCATAACGTGTTTCCTTCTCAACTACAAATACTATACAACCCTACATGTTTTGTTTCTCATTTACCACGGTACTATACAACCATAACGTGTTTACTTCTCAACTACAAATACTATACAACCCTACATGTTTTGTTTCTCATTTACCACGGTACTATACAACCATAACGTGTTTACTTCTCAACTACAAATACTATACAACCCTACATGTTTTATTTCTCACCTACCATGATATTATACAACCATAACGTGTTTACTTCTCAACTACAAATACTATACAACCCTACATGTTTTATTTCTCATTTACCACGGTACTATAGAACCATAACGTGTTTACTTCTCAACTACAAATACTATACAACCCTACATGTTTTGTTTCTCATTTACCACGGTACTATAGAACCATAACGTGTTTACTTCTCAACTACAAATACAATACAACCCTACATGTTTTATTTCTCATTTACCACGGTACTATAGAACCATAACGTGTTTACTTCTCAACTACAAATACTATACAACCCTACATGTTTTATTTCTCATTTACAACGGTACTATACAACCATAACGTGTTTCCTTCTCAACTACAAATACTATACAACCCTACATGTTTTATTTCTCATTTACCAAGGTACTATACAACCATAACGTGTTTACTTCTCAACTACAAATACTATACAACCCTACATGTTTTATTTCTCATTTACCACGGTACTATAGAACCATAACGTGTTTCCTTCTCAACTACAAATACTATACAACCCTACATGTTTTGTTTCTCATTTACCACGGTACTATAGAACCATAACGTGTTTCCTTCTCAACTACAAATACTATACAACCCTACATGTTTTATTTCTCATTTACCACGGTACTATACAACCATAACGTGTTTACTTCTCAACTACAAATACTATACAACCCTACATGTTTTATTTCTCACCTACCATGATATTATACAACCATAACGTGTTTACTTCTCAACTACAAATACTATACAACCCTACATGTTTTATTTCTCATTTACCACGGTACTATACAACCATAACGTGTTTACTTCTCAACTACAAATACTATACAACCCTACATGTTTTGTTTCTCATTTACCACGGTACTATACAACCATAACGTGTTTCCTTCTCAACTACAAATACTATACAACCCTACATGTTTTGTTTCTCATTTACCACGGTACTATAGAACCATAACGTGTTTACTTCTCAACTACAAATACTATACAACCCTACATGTTTTGTTTCTCATTTACCACGGTACTATACAACCATAACGTGTTTCCTTCTCAACTACAAATACTATACAACCCTACATGTTTTATTTCTCATTTACCACGGTACTATACAACCATAACGTGTTTACTTCTCAACTACAAATACTATACAACCCTACATGTTTTGTTTCTCATTTACCACGGTACTATACAACCATAACGTGTTTCCTTCTCAACTACAAATACTATACAACCCTACCTGTTTTGTTTCTCATTTACCACGGTACTATAGAACCATAACGTGTTAACTTCTCAACTACAAATACTATACAACCCTACATGTTTTATTTCTCACCTACCATGATATTATAGAACCATAACGTGTTTACTTCTCAACTACAAATACTATACAACCCTACATGTTTTATTTCTCATTTACCACGGTACTATACAACCATAACGTGTTTACTTCTCAACTACAAATACTATACAACCCTACATGTTTTATTTCTCATTTACCACGGTACTATAGAACCATAACGTGTTTACTTCTCAACTACAAATACTATACAACCCTACATGTTTTATTTCTCATTTACAACGGTACTATACAACCATAACGTGTTTCCTTCTCAACTACAAATACTATACAACCCTACATGTTTTATTTCTCATTTACCACGGTACTATACAACCATAACGTGTTTACTTCTCAACTACAAATACTATACAACCCTACATGTTTTATTTCTCATTTACCACGGTACTATAGAACCATAACGTGTTTACTTCTCAACTACAAGTACTATACAACCCTACATGTTTTGTTTCTCATTTACCACGGTACTATACAACCATAACGTGTTTACTTCTCAACTACAAATACTATACAACCCTACATGTTTTATTTCTCATTTACCACGGTACTATACAACCATAACGTGTTTACTTCTCAACTACAAATACTATACAACCCTACATGTTTTATTTCTCATTTACCACGGTACTATACAACCATAACGTGTTTACTTCTCAACTACAAGTACTATACAACCCTACATGTTTTATTTCTCATTTACCACGGTACTATACAACCATAACGTGTTTACTTCTCAACTACAAATACTATACAACCCTACATGTTTTATTTCTCATTTACCACGGTACTATAGAACCATAACGTGTTTACTTCTCAACTTCAAATACTATACAACCCTACATGTTTTGTTTCTCATTTACAACGGTACTATACAACCATAACGTGTTTCCTTCTCAACTACAAATACTATACAACCCTACATGTTTTGTTTCTCATTTACCACGGTACTATACAACCATAACGTGTTTACTTCTCAACTACAAATACTATACAACCCTACATGTTTTATTTCTCATTTACCACGGTACCATACAACCATAACGTGTTTACTTCTCAACTACAAATACTATACAACCCTACATGTTTTATTTCTCATTTACCACGGTACTATACAACCATAACGTGTTTACTTCTCAACTACAAATACTATACAACCCTACATGTTTTATTTCTCATTTACCACGGTACTATACAACCATAACGTGTTTACTTCTCAACTACAAGTACTATACAACCCTACATGTTTTATTTCTCATTTACCACGGTACTATAGAACCATAACGTGTTTACTTCTCAACTACAAATACTATACAACCCTACATGTTTTATTTCTCATTTACCACGGTACTATAGAACCATAACGTGTTTACTTCTCAACTACAAATACTATACAACCCTACATGTTTTATTTCTCATTTACCACGGTACTATACAACCATAACGTGTTTACTTCTCAACTACAAATACTATACAACCCTACATGTTTTGTTTCTCATTTACCACGGTACTATACAACCATAACGTGTTTACTTCTCAACTACAAATACTATACAACCCTACACGTTTTATTTCTCAACTGTCATGGTACTATACAGCCGTACATGTTTATTTCTCATCTACCACGGTGTTTAGTTATCAACAACCATGGTACTCTACAGCCCTACATGTGTTATGTTACATCTATCATGGTCCTATACAACCTACACCTACCATGGCATTATACAACCATAACTATATTCTGTCTCACCTAACAGTGTATAAGTTTTCTTCCTCAGCTACCACGGAGGTATACAAGCAGACATATTTATTTTACATTATATTGAAAACAGAGACATTATTCAATCGATTTCGTTTCTCAATATGACACAACAAATAAACCATCGCCCATCCTTTGATAAATCGCGGCCAACCTTGCTGAACTTCATCTATTAGTGACAACATGAATTGTGGACAAAGCGTCATCTCCATTGTACAGCAAGGTGTACTGAACACCGCACACTTGCTTACTGCTGCTGCTGAGTGGAATACATTTACTGCCTTACAAGAATATTTACTGAACCAATCCTTGACATGTAGTTTGTTTACTTTCCCCGTAAATATATTAGATCAACATACAATTTTATAACATGGTTATATTTGGGATAACACTACATTCAATAGTACAATTTCGTGTACTTTTTCGGGCTGAGTCCCATGCGAGATTCCACACTTTCAGATTAAGGCAACTGTACAAACAGTTGTACAAACAGCTTACCATACGACCATTTCGCCACGGCCTAACCATGTTATATTTGTCACTATCTAAATGACAAGTATTTCTAACATACAATTTAAAAAATCTTGGCATCACAAGTATTTTTTCTGAAGGAACATCATTTCATTTTGGAACGGCGACGTCATTTCATTCACATATTATTCCCGTGTATGAATGATTTCAATGTCAAAATAAACAAAAAACTTTAAAGATTAAATAGTAATGAGGAATTGCAAAATGTCATGTAAATGTTAACAACATTATAATGAATTGTTTCTGAAATTACTAACTGACATTATGAATGTATCGTTGATTGCACTTGTCTAAACCTTCGTTAATATTATCTCAGATCATAATAAAACTTACACAAGGTATACAAATATTAAATTAATCTTCTTCCTGCTGAATAATATAAATTGACTACAATTTTCAATTCTATAACTGCTTATAAATCATGTTCAGTCTGATGTTAATCTAAAACATCACACCTTACATGAATTTTGCACCTGTGAGATTATCTATTCTGAATGTGTGATAAGTGTCATTCATTATTTGATGTGATGCGACTGAATTAATTCTTGGAAGCAAATAATCCCAAGCCATTGCATTTCCATAAAACGCCTAAAGAGCATCTTCAAGCCACGTTCTGTAAACACGTTAGTGTCATGAAAAACGTACATTCAAGCGTGTGCTAATAAGGGGTGTCAAATAATACATAATCAGCGAATGTTGACGATATCTCAGAGTACAACAGATGTTTGTCCGGCCCCAGGCACGCACGTTTTCAAGTAAATGCAAAATTATAATGATGCAAAAAACGGATTACCTTTAAAAAAATTAACATTTCCCAGCTAATTTTCATGACATACTATTTTTCATATTGTCACAAATGTGAACATAAAAACAACAAATATGTTAGTATTATCTTTTATGTAAATAACCAACTACATAATATGTCAATATTTACCCGATTTAAAGAAATATATAATAGACTTTAGAATGAAGCAAGGAAAAATATACTTAAGCAATAATGATGCCGAAATGATAAAACAGAAAAATGTATTACATATTCGTAATACTGTAATGTTATCAATTTAGTATTTCAGGTTCCGTGTTTTTTTTGGTGTATTTTTGTAAATATTTAATTATTAACAATATAATACACTAATGTTATCAATAGGTTTCAGCACAACACAAATATTTAATTCTCAATAATATTTCCCAAGTTTTTCATGCATAACTTGTATTCCCTGTATAGACCCAGTTTTTCTGTATTGTTCCAGTTTTCTTGTATTTACCCGTTTTCCCTTTAATGAGTAAGTGTCCCTGTATTTCCCCAGTATTTCCGTATTGACACAGTTTTCCAGTTTCTCTGTATTTGTCCAATTTTCTTGTATTCGTTCGGTGTCTCTGTATTGGCCCAGTTTCCTATATTGGCCATGTTCCCCTGTATTAATCCACTTCTCCTGTATTGACCATGTTGTCATGTATTGTCCCAGATTTTTGTGCATTCCGTGTTTTCTTTTATTGATCAAGGTTCCAGATAACACCTGTTTGGTGCTATACAGGGGATCTATTTGAATTTAAACAAACTTTTACTCTATAATGCTAGTAAGTGTTCATCGATTGGATTTCTTTTAAACCACAGAATACATTTTCTTTTTTTGAAAAAAAGATCACTGCACTAAATGACAGAATCCATTGACATTAAACATACATGTATGCTATTCAATTTTACAAATCCAAATCTTTTTATTCTATTTAATATTAATTCTCAAAATGAAACGTGCTGAAGATATGTGACTCTCAAAATGAACATGCTGAAGATATTTGACGATAACATGTAATTCAAGCAATGTATGATCATCTTTTCGAGCACAAAATCGGCAATAATGATGTATGCTTACATATAGTGTTGCATGAGTCCCCTAATGTTATAAGCACTGTGAATAATACACCTACTTAAACTGTTAATTTTCCTTTAACGAAATGGATTATCTTACAGGTCTCATGGTTTAACTGCATTTATGGAGATTTATGTACATCATTGTGATGAAATACTGCCAGTCTACAGCGTGTTATTTATGCCTTGTCATCTTGTAATGGATGAGAATGACACTGAATGTAACAGATTTCACACTGGGAATGCATGTACGTAATGCATGTAAATGTAAGCATGGAAACAGTTAACCACAATGCACCTTGTATATACAGATGCATCTCAAAAGTTCGTTCAGCTACTTGTCCATTTCAGTGCAAATATCATGTAATTTGTAATGTCTTTGAGGCCTCGTAACATCGAGTGTGCCATAACATAATATAACCCCATATCTCACAGTTTCGTCAGGTCGTTGTGTTAAAATTATGAAAACTCCAGTTTTTATTTTTCTCTGTAAAATCTCCAATTTCTTATCAACATCGTCAAACGTTATGCAGTGTATTCAGTGTATTCGAGATCACATGTTATCACCAAATCGATATCGAATTTGTTTTCAGAATTTATTAAATCGAAATTGAAAATATATGACCCCTCTGTGTGTTCCACCCTGCAGCACTGTCCTGACGATCTGATGACGTTTGATTATTGTACATGTGGACAGAGGATGATCAAATGTCAGTGCAGTTGTAGTAATGTAATTGTCCAAGTGAATTCGAAAAACGTTTCAGTTTTTACAGCCTTCTTTATAGCGCTATTTCTTCGGATAAATACTGTTCTTAACATAATATACGTAATAGCATAATGATAAAGATGAGGTTTAAATTAAACTCCCTACAAATGTTGAATTTCAATCTTGATCAACTTGTAACATTATCATGAAATTATATAAAATATACAACATGACTACATGATATGGCTGATTTAATCCGTATTTTTTAAAACCAAGTTGATTTTCTCGAATACAAAGTTTTCTGAATTATATACTTATAAGAATAAATCTGTTACAGGTAATGTTCTTCCGAGATTTACACAATTGAATTCATAAATATCATTAAAACTATGATTTATGTGTTAAAGTTTTTGTTCCGTCTTTGCAATGATTGATGTTGCATCAATTTGAAGTCAACACCTTACATTGAGTGATGGTGATTGTAAAATTCTATTCAAGATGCCGTCGGATTAAGTCGATATACAAAAAATATTTAAAGTTTACTTCAGGGTTTGTTCGTTTCTTAGTCATACAAAGTGATCCATCATATTCTGGGATCTGTCTTGACAGCAAATATGTCACACGTAAAACAATTAAGATAATTTCGAAATAAAGTAATATACTTTTTCTTACAATTCATTGCTTCAGATCGACTACCTAATGTGATCCTCGTGGTATAGTTGGGTCTTTTAAGAGAAATTAACGAAAACTTGAAATATATACTTCTCATTAAATCATAAGCATTTCACCTAGTTTGACTTCGTAATATTTGTATTGACTGAACCAAATAACTGTTGGTGAAAGATGTCGTCGTCAAACATACATGTTGTAGAGAGTCAAACCAGAGCTCGTGAAGACCTTCCGTGGTGATAAGTACAATTATTAGTACTACTATCAATAGTAGAAGTGGTAGTAGCAGTGCTAGTAGTAGTAGTAGTAGTAGTAGTAGTAGTAGTAGTAGTAGTAGTAGTAGTAGTAGTAGTAGTAGTAGCTTTTGACTTACTGAAAGTTCTCCCTTTTGGAACGCGAAGTTGAGAGATCTTAATAAGCATTCAATAAGGTCAACCCAGAAAATTTATAGAATTCGGCTGTGAACCCGGAGGGTCCGGGGCTTTTATTGTTTTTCATTTTCTTTAAGACGGCAAGAACTTCGTCATATTTAAGTTCCCCTTCAATATCTTTTGTTTCATTTTCACTTAACTTTGGAACGGAAAAGTCTTTAAATAGGTCATTGAGATCAATGTCACTGCATGCTTGCTTTGTATAGAGATTGTGGTAGTAAGATTTAACTTCTGATAATAGATCTTTTGTTTTTGTTATTTTCTCTCCATTTTTGGATTCTACAATACAATAATGGGTTTCATTTAATTCGGTTAATGTCTCCGTGGTCTTGTGGATATAACTCGTGGGGGCTTTGTAGATTTATTTGAAACTTCTCTCGATGCAAGAATAACATGCAAATTGGTGACTAAGTGACAAGAAAACCTGTGGATTGAGAATTAAGAACACGACAAGCTGATAAGCCAAGCGACTTGAACGAATGGGACACAGGGAACGTACATGGACTAGGCCTAGTTCTTTGGCATAGTCTTCCTTCAATGTCAATTTTACCTTTATGATACGTGTGTACTGCAGGGAAACATCATCGGTCCACCTCTTATTATCAAGAATAACAGGATGGCATGCCTCTTGTTGAAGTTATTTCTACCGAATGGTCACGATGACATTGTTTGGGCAATTGGGGTGATCTAGTGATACATTTATAGAATTGTCACCTTTAATCTGAAGTTCATCTTCGATGACAATTCGAGCTATGTTAAAGGGAAAAGAGTAGAACTGTTTATATGCCGTCTTATTATAACATGAAGAGGTCAATGAGATAATCTAGATTATAGACATGACTTCATCAACTATATACTCTCTTCTACAAACTAGAGATTAAACCATGTCTTTAATCCAGTAGAAGGTATTTAACTTGTTTTCAATATTAAACAGAGATAGTACACATCAGTTATTAAACATTCAAGAATGTGTCCATAGCCAACAAGTGAAGTGAACTTAAGGCAGGAGAGAACGTTGTTTGAATTTTCAAATTGTATGATATTGAGACTTTATTTATCTTTGATAATTAATTTCATTGAAATGAAAAAAAGTGAAACACGTAATCAAGCAATAATAATAATTATTCCAGGAACATTTAAATGACAAACATTTCACAGTTTAAACCTTTGAATCTTAGCAGACTTAGGGTAGTAGCCAAAACGACTCCATGTACGTCGTTTATGTTGTCATGTGGCAAAACAGATGTCGTTTATTGGTTTATGCACTTGTAAGGCATTGTTCATTAACATCCATTTAATTTAATCACGTTTAAGTCTGCATTTCTGGCACTGTGAAGTTGCGTTCTCACATTTCTGACTCGTCAGTACGCATTCCATGCTGTTAATATTAACGAACACGATAGAGAAGTTATACACATGTCAAGATTATTCAACTGACACCAGGAACACTATAAAAGGGAATTAGAAAAACAAATTGCCTTGGACATAAAATAGACACTCAAACCTAAAGCATAAACAAATTGCGAGATTTACATCAAACATTATATCTTAATAAATTAATCAGTAGAAGTCAGTGGAAGATTTGAATTAAATTTAGAACAGGACATTTTTAAGAAAAGAAAAGAAAATTTCAGGCTCAATGACATTTATTTGTTGTATCATTTTTTCCGTATATTCAATAGAATTTGCACAATCATTTTGAATGGGGTTAGATATATCATACCCATTAAGATTGATAACGTTCTCAATCAAAATCACTCTGAGCTTATATAGTTGACTCCACAAAAAGCAATCAAGTATAGTAGGATCTAGATTTACCTTATAAGGCCATGAATGACAAATAGCCACGCCAGTCTGATGGATACATTGGGAGAATATTCATAATTCATTACCTCGAGTCTGTCATGTGTGTTCCGTTTGTATCTTACGTTTTATCTCCATAAACCATCAACCACAAGCCCTCGGGCACCTTTTCTTACTTTCCAATGTTGTCAAATGTTAATACTCAAGCTATTTGGTTTATGTGATCATGGGTATTTCTCATATCCTAAAAGTTTGATACTTAACCTTTTGACTTTTCAGTTTTTCAATGCTATTAAGCTTTTACCACCTTGAAAAAATTTGCAAATATTAACATTCGAGCTACAGTATACCACCGTTGCATGGTTTTCACTTCGTAGTGTCTTAATACACGAACTGAACTTACATGAATTTACTCCCCAAATTTCTTGAAATGTTAACACTATTAGGTTCACTCGATTCAAGTTCATCTGCATACAGTTTAAAGGAGGAATTGGGGGATATTTTAAAGAATGAATGCATTAATGTTTGAAATTACGTGAGAGCTTGCAGGTACAACTTTAGTTACATTATATTATAAGTAAAACAGTAGGAGAATTAGCAGATATATTTGTGGTAAAAGTAGAATCTTTAGCATGGTAAGGCAATAATAGGACCAGCTGCAGTCAGCATTAGTAGTAGAAGTAGTAGTAGTAGTAGTAGTAGAAGTAGTAGCAGTAGTAGAGTAGTAGTAGTAGTAGTAGTAGTAGAGTAGTAGTAGTTACAGTAGTATATTAGAAGTAGCAGGAGTAGTAGTAGTAGTAGAAGTAGTAGTAGTAGTAGTAGTAGTAGAGTAGTAGTAGTAGTAGAGTAGTAGTAGTTACAGTTGTATATTAGAAGTAGCAGGAGTAGTAGTAGTAGTAGTAGTAGAAGTAGTAGTAGTAGTAGTAGTAGAGTAGTAGTAGTAGTAGTAGTAGAGTAGTAGTAGTAGTAGTAGTAAAGTAGTAGTAGTTACAGTAGTAGATTAGAAATAGCAGGAGTAGTAGTAGTAGTAGTATTAGTAGAAGTAGTAGTAGTAGAGTAGTAGTAGTAGTAGAGTAGTAGTAGTTACAGTTGTATATTAGAAGTAGCAGGAGTAGTAGTAGTAGTAGTAGTAGAAGTAGTAGTAGTAGTAGTAGAGTAGTAGTAGTAGTAGTAGTAGAGTAGTAGTAGTAGTAGTAGTAGTAGAGTAGTAGTAGTTACAGTAGTAGATTAGAAGTAGCAGGAGTAGTAGTAGTAGTAGTAGAAGAAGAGTAGTAGTAGAGTAGTAGTAGTTACAGTAGTAGATTAGAAGTAGCAGGAGTAGTAGTAGTAGTAGTAGTAGAAGAGTAGTAGTAGAGTAGTAGTAGTTACAGTAGTAGATTAGAAGTAGCAGGAGTAGTAGTAGTAGTAGTAGTAGTAGTAGTAGAAGTAGTAGTAATAGTAGTAGTAGTAGTAGTAAAGTAGTAGTAGTTACAGTAGTAGATTAGAAATAGCAGGAGTAGTAGTAGTAGAAGTAGTATTAGTAGAAGTAGTAGTAGTAGAGTAGTAGTAGTAGTAGTAGTAGTAGAGTAGTAGTAGTTACAGTAGTAGATTAGAAGTAGCAGGAGTAGTAGTAGTAGTAGTAGAAGAAGAGTAGTAGTAGAGTAGTAGTAGTTACAGTAGTAGATTAGAAGTAGCAGGAGTAGTAGTAGTAGTAGTAGTAGAAGAGTAGTAGTAGAGTAGTAGTAGTTACAGTAGTAGATTAGAAGTAGCAGGAGTAGTAGTAGTAGTAGTAGTAGTAGTAGTAGAAGTAGTAGTAATAGTAGTAGTAGTAGTAGTATTAGTTACAGTAGTAGATTAGAAGAAGTAATAGTAGTAGTAGTAGTAGTAGAAGAGTAGTAGAGTAGTAGTAGTAGTAGTATTAGTAGAAGTAGTAGTAGTAGTAGAGTGGTAGTAGTAGTACTAGAGTAGTAGTAGTAGAAGTAGTAGTAGTAGAGTAGTAGTAGTAGTAGTAGTAGATTAGAAGTAGCAGGAGAAGTAGTAGTAGTAGTAGTAGTAGAAGTAGTAGTAGTAGTAGTAGTAGTAGTAGTAGTAGTAGAAGAGTAGTAGTAGAGTAGTAGTAGTTACAGTTGTAGATTAGAAGTAGTAGGAGTGGTAGTAGTAGTAGTAGTAGTAGTAGAAGAGTAGTAGTAGAGTAGTAGTAGTTACAGTTGTAGATTAGAAGTAGCAGGAGTAGTAGTAGTAGTAGTAGTAGTAGTAGTAGTAGTAGTAGTAGTATAGTAGTAGAGTAGTAGTAGTTATAGTAGTAGATTAGAAGTAGCAGGAGTAGTAGTTATTATTACAACAGCAGTTATATAGTAGCAGAAGTAACATATTTGCATTCACTTGTCAACAGACCATATTAATAGTCGGTGTCTTGTCAACGAAGATACCATGTAAAAAGTTCTAAACGCTTCTTATACCATGCCGTTTATCAATTTCTGTTTGATTGACAGGGCTGACGTAGGCTGTTTGATCGGATCGTTATGACGATGTTGTTTCATCACTGTGAATAAACTGCGTGTAGGTACCGTGACGTCACGAGGAAGTAGGGTGGCAAGCATGATATATCTATCTTGTAGACAACACAGCTGACCGCAGTCCAGGACCTACTGTAGGCTTACCGTAGGGTTTTTCTATTGCGCACCAAAGCTGGGCGGTGTCTATGTTTAGTAAGGAAATATACACACGATGTCATCAGAGATCATTCAATCATTCTGGTGAATATATATGTAGGTAAATAAAGTTTTTAAAATGAAGTGTTTATTTGTTAATGAATATGTTCATTTATTAAGTATCCGATTCTCTTATGACTTTTACACGTACACTTGATAGCAGTACGCTGATTTATAGATGATATTTGTGTTTTCAGTGTGATATTGCACTGAAAACACAAACTATTATGTTTATTTACGTTCAAAACCCCGTCAATTGAGCGAGTTCTGGCGACGTAATACCCTTGTTGCTGTGTCACTTAGCAACGGCGATGACGTCGTGTTGATTGCTGCGCCACTCGTGAAAATATAACCTTTCTACCTCACGAGATGAGATAAACATGGTATTAGTCAAGAAAAGTCAAATATCCTCTAAATATTAACATAGTTATGCTAATTACCCATTGACATAATTTATTAAGTTCGCCGTTAAGAAATAAGTAAAGTTGAATATAACAGTACCAACAGGATCGTATCACACACGATACCTAGGAAATCCGTTAAATTGAAGAAACAGATCAGACAATGGACAAAAATTGAACATAAACGCATTCTGGCTATTTATAAGCAATAATGATTATTTTTGTTTATAAGCTTGTTTCTCAAAAAATAATTAAATAATAACAATATACATAAATCCTCATCGAAATTGATAAGCCATAATCGTGGTAAGTGGTAAATTAATTGTTTACGCAAATATATAATGATAGTAGTAGTAGAATGTAGTATCTAAAGCTCACCTTGAAATGGGATGCGTGCGAAAAGCACGATTTCTAGCTAACAACGTCGTTTTGTGAAAAGCACGAGGCTGCAGTGTATACATGTAATAATTCAAAAGTTTTACTTGCTTATATTAATGCATATTGTAATGCACATTCGTGTCTCGTTGGCCTGAAGGGCCGGATATTTTCTTTTAACTCGAAATTGAGTGTGAATTGTATGAAAAATGTAAGAATATATGTGACACGTAAAAAGAAAAAACATAACAAATATACCAGAGCGATTAAATGGGCTATAACTCCCCTGCTCATAGTTGTACTGCATAAATTGTACTCTCTGTATGTTATCCTATCAGCCTCGATTGCCAGCTGTTTTAATTGCATCGCAGGCCCCGTGTTTGTATTGCATATCCCAGCACATAAATGTATACTCTTCTGGTTGAATACACTTTAAAGGGGCAGTAGCACGTTTTTTTGGCTCAAATAAGTCGATGAAATGTTTTTGAAAAATAATTTCACCAATCGTAAAACACCCTTCTCTCTTTAGAAAATCAAGTTAAAAATAAGTGTACATGGCTCAGTTAAGCCATGGGGATCGTTTTTGTCATTCGAAATAATAAAATGTGTTCACAATAAAATGGCCGCCATGCAATTTTTGCTTTATACGCAACACCGTTATCACTACTACGGATAATTGGTTTGTGTTATAGGATGTTTTACCCTCTATAGTACATTTAAATGGCACAAACTATAATTATTAATAGGAAATTTGAAAAAATAAATTTAGCAAAAAACGTGCTACTGCCCCTTTAAGTACGTGCATATCGCTAATGGAGAAGCTGTTATACTGTTGACACAAGTACTCCCTGAAGACTACATAGAGATTACTACTCGAGATATTGTGTAATATAAATACGAATAGAGCGAAGGTTATACACAGAATTGTAGGTGTTTCGTAAACGTCACACTTTTGATTGTAACATTTTCTTTATCACCCGTTTTATTCATGAAGTTTTCAGCGCTTTAGAAAGATTTAATACTCCTCCATGGCCAATGTTTTTATGACTTCAAAGATTCTTGCTGAAACAATGGCTTCTTGTTAAAAGTGACTCGTACACATATGCATCTATGAATTTATGACACCGAATATGTTTACCCTGTTGGTAATAAGGTTGTTTACGAAATCAATGCATTTTATGATCACATGGTGATCGATTAATATCATTTATACAAATCTCCATATGACATCTGCATGTTTCTATTCATAAAAAACTATTGTACAAATTGAAAATATCTGTGATTATAGTGGTAACAAGGCTGAATAATAGGACGTTGTTGTATAATGGTTGACACAAACCTCTCATATATGACATACCATACAAGACAAGTAAATCCGTAAAAAGGTAGATTTACTTAATAATACGAATCATAATCCCCGATCCTTCTTTTTACTAATAGCCACTGTCCAAAAGTCCGGTTGTCAGGTCAAAACCTCAGTAGCAGATGTATCACATTAGACCACGTTCCCACTCTTTTAACACGGAGGACAGTAAATAACACGTTCAAACGTGAGCAGGATAAAAAAGGGAAGCGTAATTAAGAGAACAGTGGACCTCAGTTTTGTGATTGAAGTTGGTATATACTAATAAGTGTACTATTTCGCTATTTACATTCAGGGTACGATAGTATTGATCTTGAAATAAACCGCCATTCATATATGAAAATGAAATATAGATACAGCTTCGTTGCTCAAAATACTACTACTACTACTACTACTACTACTACTACTACTACTACTACTGCTGCTGCTGCTACTGCTACTTCTACTACTGCTACTAATACTACTACTACTACTACTAATAATAATAATATTGTTTTGAAAGCTTGAACATTCCAAAGCAGAGTATTATCAAAATATTATCAAAGTATTGTCAAAGTATTATCTAAGGAAAGCGCAAGGATATCATTAACAACATCAACATCAACATCAACATCAACATCAACATCAACATCAACATCATCAACATCAACATCAACATCAACATCAACATCATCAACATCAGCATCAGCGTCAGCAGCATCAACATCAGCATCGACTTTAATACAACATCATCATCAACATCAACATCAACATCAGCATCAACATCAACATCATCAACATCAACATCAGCATCAACATCATCAACATCAACATCAACATCATCATCAACATCAACATCAACATCAGCATCAGCATCAGCATCAGCATCGACATCAGCATCAGCATCAGCATCAACTTTAATACGACATCAAGATCAACATCAGCATCAGCATCAGCATCAGCATCAACATCAATATCACATCAACAATCAGCATCAGCATCAGCACCAGCATCAGCATCAGCATCAACATCAACATCAACATCAACAATCAGCATCAGCATCAGCATCAGCACCAGCATCAACATCAACATCAGCATCAGCATCAGCATCAGCATCAGCATCAGCATCAACATTAATGTAACATCAACATCAGCATCAACATCCTCTACAATCGCCCAATAATTACTCAGTATAGATACACTTCTTGATATTTCAGTTTTCCATTCAGAGACACAATATCTGTAAATACGTTCAGGTTTACATTCATTGCTCCAAAATAAATCTTTCCACTCAAAGAAATATTAAGAAAATCTCGTAATAAATTCGAAATTCTCGTAATAAATCACCATAAATACTTTTCTTTTTGTTATTCTTTTGTCCCGAAAACAAAAAGTAATTTTAATCCCTAATATTATCCTAAAGCTTATATCATTCCTGCCTTATTCAAACAGATTTCAAGCAATTTTCTAAATCAGACTCTTTCTTGTCAGCGAACTTCCCAAACAATTACTCAAACTGCTTGGAAATATATCTCAATGATGTAAGAAGGAACTGGTTTCTAGCTGTCTGATTGAATTATGAGAAGAAGATATCAATAATGCTTCCTGGGGGTTGGAACTTACCTGTAAGGTGAAAGTCTATTGGTTGAAGGGGATGCTCTATTATTCATAAGGCCTGACAGCTGATGTATATAAGAGGAGTGACGACATGAGCGAACCTTGTCTAATACTGCCACGGCTTGTGGGTACAGCAAGGATAGCAGATGAATTAGTCTAACTGTGACCATTTATTCGGGATATCTTCGTTACACGTAAGTTCTCTATTGTATAACTTATCATCTCTTCGTACCCTGTAGTCTCTCTGTGTGTTGATGAAGTAAAACGTTTACGGTGCTGGACTTGTTATTCTTTCCCATAGTTTTATTTAAGATTAAGTTTGATAATGAAAACTAACCTTTGTTTCTTTTATGGTAACCCTAGCTGTGTAGTAATGATAAGCTAGAATCATTCGTTTTTTTTAATATTATCATAATATTAGTTCAAAGGTATCTGTTTCCACTTTAAGATGACAATTTTCATTTATGTTTAAAGTCGTGTAAGTAGGTCTTATTTCACAGTTTTAGCTCCGTATTTGGTGATGAATTCATTTCATGGTTTAGTACGTTTATGATTTTATGTTAACATGTCCTGCCCCACCTGTTGCTCCCTTCATTTCCAAAGTATCTGAAGACAATATGTGAACATGTTATAAAAATGAGAATAAAGCGGGTATGATACTTGAATCGCACATGTTCATTACAGGAGACTTTTCTTGATCTTATTCATATTTTCAAGTGGGTGCAATTTCATAGAGCTACATTTAGGAGATCTATGTTTTGACCCTAAAAACTTTCTTCATGGATCAGGTGTCAATCCTTTTACAAAGTTGTTCTCTGTTTCATCATTTACTTTTCTAAAAGGGGTTTTCCCAGGTTCCAGTTATTATTTTAAACATATTATTGTTTAGATTTTTAACTCGAACATTTAATAATTCTGTGATTTTGCTTTTCTCATATAATATGTTTTATTCAATATGCCTATCCTAAACATTATACTAATAAATGAAGGGAAGCGCGTTTTTTTAACTTTGAAAAGACATATGCAGGAATTGAGTAACAATGATTAATGGATAATCCTTATTGTGAAAATTGTTTGAAAAATCTCACACACATGCCTATCCTGTATCAAAATCTCAAAAAGAAAAAAGAAAAAGTAAGTAAGATTAAAATATATGAAGAAAAGAACTGGGCCCGTAAAATACCACCTTGTTGTGTCCACTTAGCAAAACAGAAAAACAACCAATAAAGTAATAAATATGTTTAATCATGTTAAATTGCTGCATTGCTAGGTCAAGCGTTCCTCAACCACTGTCTTGAAATTGAGAAATGTCAGCGAGGATATACTTAATATATGTTGACATCACTTCCCTTAATTTATGACCTCAACAGAACCTCAGTGGGACCGTCAAAACAGCCTGATATATCCGTGTACGACAGAGGCACAACCACATTTAGCGATGGACAGTGTCCAACCAAACGGCAGTACAGGGTCCATCTTCGGCAGCATGGGATCACTGGGCAGTCTTGGGTCACTTCCTGCGGTCAAGTCCAGGTCCAAGTTTGACCGGTAAGTCTCCTTACTTCACCCCACATGCACAGAGGGCGCTCGTTTGCACTACATGTATGCTTCTCTTCCCATTGTGCATTGTTGCATAAGGATGTTAATGGCGCCTTTTTTACATTTGACTTGGTTTGAAACAGGTTTTTAAAAAATTCTGACTTAGATTCAAGACGAAGAGTTTTCCAAACGTTCTTAAATGTTACTAAGATTATTTTTAAATGTCAATTTTGATTTTGATGACTCTTTTAAAACATTGTTCTTACCTAAAATAAAAACGAAATTATCTCATCAGTAACTATGCAGCCATTTTAGATATACCTTTGTCTCGTGCTTGATTTTACATAAGAATGACAATAAACTCGTCTAAACAGGCATCTGTCTTCCATATTACCGCTTTAGGTATAGTCTTGTCACGGGCCGTCACTCACACATAGCAACCTAAATAATAAGTTCACCATGCCTGCTTCAGAAACGGAAACAGGCTATTAAAAGACCATACATATATCCAAGGATTGCGTCTAGGAATTTGTCAAAACTGTTTCCTGGACTAGTAACGTGTACCAACCGGGACTAGGACAGGGGTCAGGGCCCAGTTTGGACATCATATTTTATGTTATATTCCGGACCTTGGCCTTTGATGCCCGTGACGGAAGTAACTTCTTACGTTTATATATTTAGTTCTGGTTGATTAAAAAAAAAGCAAACTTAAGTGTGTATTACCAGAAAATAGGCTGAAGATTTATCAACGAAAATGTTCTCCTATTTCAATGAAGGCATGGTTTTCACTTTATTTTCTTGGACTTGGTGCTCAGTACTTTCTGAATGCCTTTAACACCTGTAGTGTA
Source organism: Gibbula magus (assembly GCA_936450465.1). NCBI lineage: Eukaryota > Metazoa > Mollusca > Gastropoda > Trochida > Trochidae > Gibbula > Gibbula magus. The sequence continues at coordinate 24,299,945 of OW388304.1, forward strand.
GTTAATTTTATCTATGAAATAAGCTTATTTGTTTTAGTTTTAGTTTCATAGGTAAGCTCGACTTACTTAATGAGAAAGCTAGACCGTAGATCCACCCTTCAACAAGTGTAGGGTGTACAGTGCAGGACTGGCATTATGTTACATGTAATTATCTAATGGTGATCCATTCTCTCGATAACTTGGATGACTTATTCTGAAATGCGTATCTAGAGCCAGCTAATATTGCCTGCAGCAAGGAAAGCATTATACTTACAGACTAGCAGCTAACGTGATTAGAAGTGTTTTTTTATGAACCACCAAATAATGTTCAGTTTCAGTTTCAATGAGTTTCAGTGAGTGCACGTGTTAAATGACAAAGAAAAGGAAATTGTATAATCCCATTATTGTGAGAGGTAGTAACTGTGAATGTTATCCCCCAGAAGCCCTGCAGCGACTTTCATTGTGTCTTCGTGGCTTAATTCTGTGATTCGTCAGACCCGTCTTCTTATGTACTTGTCAACCGTATTTTAATTATTCCTCGCATTGGATCATCTCATTTCATCTAAAAACACTTACATTTTTATTCACGGACAGATTTTATTAATGCAGGTTCCCGCTTTCGAAAGTCCGGCTCAACTCCTGTCCATATCTCATGGCACAGTTATATACTCGTACACTGATTACCATTGATTGTGAGTTTGATACTGTCAATAAACTTAACATTTATTAGAGATAATTTGGCCCAATTGACGTTCAAATGTATTTTAATGCTTGAAGAAACTGATGCAAAGATATGTTTTGGTTAAACTTTTGATTGCAATGTAGATGTAAGTGTTAAGATTTAATCGCCCATGAAACAAACAGTTTGTATACTCGTCATGGAGATGAGTAAAATCATGTTCTTCTATATAAACTATGCTAATAAGACTTAAGACTTAATATCAAATTGAATTATGTGAATTGAAAGGTGTCATGAAACAATTTCAAAGACAAAAAGAAAAGTTTCAAAATTCAAACAAAAAGTTTTTGGAATTAACATTTTTATTTTGGGCTTATAGGACAATAATATATCTCGTATATATTTTACAAGGCGTTGTCGGCATTTAATCATTCATTTTTAATTTTAGTTTTGAATAATAGTTTTCATTACGGGCTGACATTATGATAATGAAAAACCCAGGGTGTGGGCTGACATAACCCCGAAGATAAGATATAAGAATTTACAGGTCAAAAATTGCTAAAGAAACATGACTTAAGTAATTGAACATATTAAACATTTTTTTCTATGAAAATGCACTTGTATGACAGTTGTAAGAGTGGCAGATGTTTCGATGTCATCTCCATTATTGTAACCAGTGGTCCGGTAGGTGAGGGGAGATGCAACGTTCCTGTTATGTTTATGGTCGGCTGTCGAATCCGGGACACCTTTCTTACATTAGGCTACTTATAGACCTGTCCAAGATGGTTAATACGTTAGTGAAGATGCCACGCGGAAGATGAATCTATTTTCAGCTTCCGACATAACTCAGGATAAGTCCTATCGTAAATCATCTCTTTTTTTCTTCCTGCTACGATGTCGAGGATGAAGCATTCATGAATAATGAAACAATAAAATAAATGCTAATAGTGTGACGTTTTAGGAAGGTTATTTGTATTAGTCATCACTCAACTAATACTTCATTATGAAGTTGAATATTTAATTGGCATATACCTTGCTTATTAAATTTTTAAATAGTATTTTCTGATAGTAAATATTGTTTGTAGATGGGGTATTCTTTGTTTGTAGAATGGGGTTTCTGTACCAAAATTACAGAACTGTCAGGTGTTCTTGTATGAATACAATATATATCAATAAGACAAGTTTCATTAGTATAATTGCGTTTTGTAAAATGTTAATTTGAAAGAGTTCCCCTTTGTCATAATGGGGGCGATATAGCGCAATGGTCAGCGGCCGGCGGTTCAACAAAATGAAGCGCTTCGTAGCGCTCATTGATCGCTCAATATAGCGCTCAATGAGCGCTTCTTCTCTCTTGAACGACACAGTGCAAATTCCTCGAAGTTTGCTCGCCTTGCTACCTAGCGCTACATTGAGCAACCGCGTTCAAGAGAGGTTTAAAAGTAATCGCTAATTGAGCGATTACTTTGAAACCTTTCTTGAACACGGCCCTGGATTACCTTCCGGGGTTCCAGGCTTGAACCGATAGTGCTCTGCAAATTTATCTGCATATTTGTAATGCAGTAAGGTTACAATGTTATTTCCAAACATTACCACCCCAAGTGGACTCCTTCCAGGTTCCAGTGCAATGCATGGCCAAATTGGATTTGCGAGTTTTCCCCTACAATATTACTGGCAAGTGTCATGAAGATGAGACATGCTTGGGCACATCACGGCCAGCCTGACAACTGATCTTTATAATGACGTAATGAAGTTTATATTTTCCCCTTAGCGTTCTCTCGTCCTTCCAAGATATGTTAATATTTTTACAAATACCTCATTCTACCAGATTCCGGAGATAATGAATATTATCGTTCATAGTGGGGTCTCCAAGTACACTAAACTACAAAAGACATACTTCCGAGACAACTCCGAGATGCCTCTGTGATCAGTCGTATGGTAATAAGGTAGTTAGTGAATACTAATAAGTATAATAGATAGGCATACTGGAACTAACAGCGATTCATATCAGAACCTATACACACAGTAGTAATAAACGTTTTACTTAAGCAGGACATATGCAAAGTTTGATATTAAACCTTTGATAATAAAGTAAAGTAAAGCTGTTCCTGTTCCTCTTCTCTTGGTATCAGCTGCTGGGGTTCCGTTAGGAGACAGGGTTGTCACTCTGTTGTCATATTTGTGGATGTTGTCTTCTTGATTTATGTAGATAATGGCGCTCTCCACTCGACCGCCAACATTCTTTAGAATTAATTTCTTACATTATTTTTACAACCTGAATTCTTGCACGCATAATGAAGAAGCATTACTTTACCGAGAACCACACTTAATCTTAACTGCCTGCTTCATGCTCGGTGCTTGACAATATGTGAAGAGTTGGACATTCGACATTAGGTCCTAACATCTCGTATTGTTTTAAAAAAACGTTGTGTTTATGTTATTTCATTGTAACTGATAAGTTATATTTTTTAATTATGTGTAATTCATATTTGGCTTTTACTCGATTTGCTTGATGCCGATTATCTTTTGGCTTAACCATCCTTTCATAAACCTCTGTAATTCTTCCTAGGTTTCCTTGTGGCTTTTCTTCATCTTTCCCCTGTTTCCTTCCACCAATGACCACGTTCCCGTGTGTTTCTCACTTTCTCACACTAACATTACAACTTTTCTTATATTAAAGATATGCATACAAAGATCCATATTGAAACTAGCAACACATCTCCATCCAGCAGATAGAAAGCTTCGTTGAAAACATTCACACTTGCTTCACTTTGTACAAGTAACTGCATCTGACAAGGTAAATACTAGGTCTGCCTTAAAAATAGTGTAGGATTAAGGAACACAGAAAATGGCAGCTACATTGTTCACTCTTCCGCGTATCGTCCATTACCCATGCACGATGATGGAGTGGGGGTCTCAGCAGTTTTATCGCACACACATCACGCTGAGGTTGCTCTAACAGTTCCATACCATCAATCAGTGGCCACCAGTCATATTCATCTGTCTACACAAAGACGTATAGGTACACGAGGGTGGGGATCTTCAAAGGATACTGCTTGATATCCGTGTAAGGGTACTTCAAACAGGTTGTAAATACGCCTTGATTTTCATATGACATGCAGGGATTGATAAGAGGATATACATTTGGACACCTATTAAATGAAGAAATGTGCGATTCGTCAGATCATTTGTCATGATAATCATACAAATATTTGCGTTTACTGACCACAATTTCTCGTAATTTACAAAGTTGTGTAATATTAGAATTTAATAATTATGATTTTGATTCATGTTAAAAATTACGTGCACGATAAAACGTTATTTTAATTTTGTAGTGTGACATTTACGTTTTCAGTATATAAGAAACACCAACTATGGCTATTATTGATTTATGGTGGTAAGGCTTTAAATCTTTGAATATATCTTTTTGAAATATTTATCCAGAAAAATAGCTCTATATGAGCTGATCAAACTTACATCTCAATTAATCTGTTTGGTACGAAACACGCACAGACCCATTTGACACATTTGAAGATCACATATAACGTCGATTGCAGGCCCGAGGCTTAATTTACTCGAATAAACAATGAATTGACGTCATAGTGGACTTACCATGTGACACGGGTTATCCAATCGTCATACTTAAGTGCATCTGTCAGTTGGTCTTTAGGTAGTTGACGTTTCAATGAGTGATTTAATAAATGTTTGTCTGTTGTGGAGGTAGAGGCGAGCCCATATCATTAATAGAGTTAATTCGTCATTTCCCCATTTAATTGTCAAGGAAAGTTGATATGATTCTATAAGCAGTTCTTCTTTTTTTAAACATTCATTATTCATGTTCACATTCTACGTGAAGAAGAATCCATAATTGTGACATAGTTAGACATAAAAATTGTTCTAAGGACTGACACAGACAACGGTGAGTGGTGAAATGTGTAAAACCATTATTCCAACAACAAATTAACAAACACTTAGTAAACCTCATATAAGTGTGATTTATTTCAAATTTGCAAATGATATGCGCTATTTTTTATGGCAAGAGGGTGTATGCATACAAGCATGGCAGATGACAGAATGGAATTAAGTACAGATGTGATTATTGTGCTGAGAAAATGTATTAATAATAGAAAATAAATTAAACACTAAACTATAATCTAGGTGCACAGAGGTTGCAATGCATATTGCATTAGTACTTACATAATTAAACATATTATTTTGTAAATTTGTAAATGGCAAAAGCAGCAGATATGACTGTGATTTACAATTTTACTAAGGAACATTGGACAACTATTTTGAAGAGATAGTTGCAGATTCTTGTTTTGGAACACAGTGATGAAAACCCTACTGAAAATCAAATCCACACCCGATTCTTCTAAGTTTGCATTATAGAATTGATTTACCATTCACAGTAATAACTTAGAAGGGCATGTTTAAAAGAAAGCTTAAGTCAACCATTCATTGATGGTTCTCTTTTTCACCATCAGGTACAACGATCTAACAATACACATTAATATACAACACTGTAATCACGCATTAATACTTGAACAAACGTACAGTATTATATTTGTAATTTAATGAATTTAATTTTTAAACATGTGATTTGGAAAGGATATTAAACAAAATAAAAGGGGCAACGATATCCTTTTCCGATGAATTTATCCCATCGGTTTGATTTCCTTTTTTTACCACGTATATTCCATGTAGATTCTCCATATCAGTCGATTGTACACTTAAACCAATAAAGATAACTGTCAACATCAAGCAAACCACTGCTGACTTCACCATTGTTCATGTACATACACCAATATATATACACGTCAGTCCACGAGGTCAATTAATATTCAACTAACGTAACGTCATGTAATCACTGTTTGTAGCTGATTGCTTACAGATAGTTGACATGCCTGTTCCTCGTTGCAATTAGTACATGTCCTACAGGAAATTTAAATCAAGTCAAGTCTTCACTATTAACGTTGATGTTAATCCAATGAAATCAAACGTCGTGATGTTTGTCCTACACATTTCTTAAGCAGAATAAGCAAACAGTTTTCGTCTTCCTGAAGATAGTTTATTTTACTAAATATGCTCGTCTTTCAAAACATTGTCAACACTGTTAACACCTGTAGGCCTGTATAAAAAATTGTCATGATATAGTATTATAAATGTTGAAAATTTGTATAATAACTTTGATATTGGAAGCTGAACATTTCTGCATTGTACACTACTTCTTGCATGCTTCTGAAATACGACCTTCGGGAAATAATGTGTCTGAAGGACTGTCTTCACGCACGTAGGAAGAAATGTTTCATAAATAAATTCACCATATATTTAGGAAATAATATTGTTGAAAAAAACGAGTTTGAACTTTAGGAACAATATTGGACACTTTGATTCAGACAAACAGAAACACTAACAGTACAGTGAGTGCAATCTTTGACATCTCCAGAAACAATGTGAATGAAGCTATCGTTTCCTTGTGTCTGGGGTGAAGTGATGAAGTAAGTGAAGGAATGAGTGAGTAATACGTGAACTATGGAGATGAGTGAAAGAGGAACTACAAGTGATGAGCAGTTCCTTTCTCAGAGCAGCACTTCACAACCTTTGCACATCTTGAGAGGCAATACCTGCAACCATAGTACACGTCCCTATACGGTCTAAGGTTGAGTGATAAGCAAGTGAAGGAATGAGTGTGTAAATAAGTGAACTATAGCGGACAGTGAACTAGACTTCCTAGACCCTCCATCATGACGGTGTACGGAGGTGCACGTAATGGGTCTGGTTTGTCAGGTCTTGAAATGTAGGTAAACCAGCCGGGTCCATGCCCGTCAGTTGTATACCTGAGTTTGTACCGGCAACATCACACTCATCTCACCTGCCCAGGTAGACATCGAATACATCCCCCTGAGAGCAAGTGTATTGAGCATTAGGGTATGCATTGTGATCTCCCTCCAAGAATATTCAATCAGTAAGTTCGTTTATTTTCTTTGATGTTTGTTCTCTCGTATATATTTGGATATTTACAGTTGCATTTTATCCTTAATATATCTCCCAAATGTCTTAAATGAGCAATTCTTTATGTATCAACTTACAGTATTATTTAAGTCTCTGATATACTGTGAACTGTAGGTTTGATTGTATTAACTGTATTAACGGTATGCAAAGTCGTTCACTGTGAATTTTTTTTTGTATAACGGAAGCCAATTAAATTAAAGTACTAGAAATCATCTCCAAGTATATCAATAGATAAGTCTATTTTCCGGAAATCTTTAATCATATTAACTTCAGTCAAGTTGTTAAATATAACTCATGGTCACACTAGCTAAGTAATTCAATTTAATAGATCTCATTAAGCTCCACGTTTATATTTTTATCAAATCTTCATAATATGTCTTCATATATGTGAAAATAAAGTTCTGAAAAAAATACTTTTAAAAAATGAAATTTAAAAAAGTTGTTTAATTAATTTTGTTATTACTTTACTTTTATTACTTTTTACACCTATACAGAGATTGACACCTTACGTTCGTGTATTGTTAATCACTGTACTGTTATAAGTTACGTCTCTGAATGTGGTACCTAATGTTTAAATCAGCAATCACTTTTTGTTAAATCGTTTGGTATGGTCAGTAATGTTCATTAGACAGTAAACGTGACACTGTGACACCATTTGCACTCCGAACACCTTATATATATATATATATATATATATATATATATATATATATATATATATATATATATATATATATATATATATATAATTTTTTATATATATATATGTATATGTATACGGTAGCCTCGTATCGTGACGAACACGGACATTTGGTAACCTTTATGTTTTCTTAGATATTTAATGTCAGGTTGATGCACTGTTACAGGCAATAATGTCAGAAAGTTGGTTGTAAGGCTATGACGAGGTCCTGTATTAAATGTAATTCATTGGAGGTATCCTCATTATTATCATCATCATAATCATCATCATAATCATCATCATAATCATCAGCATCATCATCCTCATCAGCTTCATCCACATTTTAAATGGTGCATACTATCCATTGCTTTCTAGTATATGTCTATGTAGTGACATATTAATGTATTCCATAACTATTAGTGGCTATATTCAATTACCCCTTCTTTAAATGACAGTCTTGACTCCAGTCGTTCCTACTCTTGTAAAGGATACAAAAAAAAGTCTAATAAAAACACATTTCGAGTTATCGTCACTATATATCCGAGGAACATGACCACCTAATGAACATTTATGTTTCAAATATTCAAAAACAAAACTAAAATTCAAATAATGTATAACATTAAGAATTAGATAAATTTAATTTGAAATAATGTTTAATGTTATACAGTTGATAACTGTAAGAGCATTCCCACTTATCTCACCCCTGGTTTATATTCAGGTTATGTTAGGTAGATCATGTCACATGACATGTTACTGTACAATGTGAAGTCACGTGATTGATTTATTGTTTCTTGTCTCATTCTGTCAACACTATACCGCCGGAGTTTTCATAAATAAAACTTATGATCTCGTCATCTTGAACAATGTGACCTGTAGGTACAAATAATAAGTTTAAGTGTATACCATTTGAAGTTTTGCCAATTTGCAAATGTGAATATCAACATTGTAAAGTTTGTGAGAACTTGGATATCACAGTAGTGGGGCCCTAAAAAAGAATTTGTTTCTGGTTTCCGCCCGCATCAGTTTCAAACCCACGCCTAAGGTCTTTTTTCTAGGTTTTAACAAAAGTAAGGGACAGATTACTATCATGTTTTAGCCTCAGAAAACATTGGACATAGAAAATTTCACTCGTACCTGTTGAGATGGAGTGTAGGGGTGAAATTATTGACTATTTGGAATAATTACACATATTTAAGAGGATTTGTGCTTTATGTATATAAATAATTGTATACATTTTGTTTATTTATCTCTTCATTCCAAATAATAAATAATCGTAAATAAAAAAAATAATCGCGTCATCGCATCATTTTTGTCAGCCAGTAAATACCAGAAACATTTATTTTTATTTTGTGTTACATTAAAATGCAACATGTCGTTAAAGCTAGCATAGCGCTAAGATAGTTTCGTACCCATAGGTCTTAGCTTTGTTCACGGCAACTATATTAGTTATTGTTGCAATTATTGTTGGTATCATTTATTAAGCATAAGTATAACGCTATTACTGACTCTGCCAAAACTCTGAACTTGTAAGTTACTTACTGTCAGGTCATGACATCATTTAACCTGTGGACTGAGGACCGACTAGGATTACCTGTACATTATGTATTATGGCATAACAGAACTGTGGCCCAGCGACTTGTCACATATTGAATGACGACACACGTACAGCAATGAGGGTGAGTGATGACGTCAACTGTAATGTAATACCTGTAACAGTATGATGCACACATTGTTCATATCATCATTTGGACTGCAACGAAAGCAACAACTTTATACATTATGTTAGCATCCAGGTTTTATTGTAATACATGAACACAGTGTTGTTGAAAGCTTTTCACCTGACATATTTGTTGCAAATGCCAAATTGTCGACTTTGTAACCACTTCAGCAAGACGTCGTCCCACATATCTCAGTCACGTGACCAACCAACCCGTCAGGAGGCCCGCCAATGTCGCCATCAGAATGTTATGTTGACAGTAGAGTCCATATGTATCTCTCGCTTCTATTTCTGGTAGGTCTAGAGGCGGCGCTTGACTCAGATAGCTGTAAGGTATAGGGCAACACCAGCCTCTGTCCTTGCTACTTCGTCACATTCTCTTCTTGTGTCTGTGTTCGACTTGTACTGCAACTTTCTAACGTAATAGTAGTAGTAAATTCAACTTTGAGTGTGTAAAAGCATCGTTTGTAAAGAAAGGTGGGTTACACATAGCTAGGATGAGTAAAGCAGTTGAAATGAGTCCATATACGGTCATTGTATGCTTAAGGAGCCCAACATGACCACTGAACAAAGGAATACAACGTATATGATTTAATGGAAAAGAAACTAAGTAATATAGGGGTTTCTGCCATATCATAATGAATATACACAAGGTCACTGCTTCCAAATCAATGAACACAATTACTTGGTCAGTTTATTTATATGATAATGAAATATATGTAACCATGATAAATTAAAGAATTCATTAATATTCCATAATACCACAATATCATATCTCCCATTACTTAATCATACGACCTTTCATAGTATGTAGTTCAACTTCAGTAAAACGCCTCTATTAACTTCAACCTCTCCCCTCATTATTCTAAATAAGCCTTTTATGCGGTGATTGAACACTGAAACTAAAATAAATTGCAATTACTAGCATGTAAATGATTGTCGGATTTAGCAAGTGTTTTCTATAATCCCTATCCTTGGGCAATTGTAATGGGTTTCTTTTAAGTCAACATAATCAATCACTCACACGGTGGGATCCTGGATCCATAATCTCATAAATGACAAATTCAAAACACTATATATCATAAATAACGTTTTTCCCTATTGAATTAGGTTAATTTGAGGTTTCTTACCTACGTATTACTGAAGTCACATGTTACGGACCTTATCAATGTGAGAATCTATCAACAGATATTAACTCCACAAGAGAGTTTCAATACAAAGGGAGGCAATTCGAATTGACTTCACGCTTCTTCGGAATATTTTATGAACGCATCCTTAGTCAATTTGAACTGAAGAATATCTAAATTTCCATTTCTGTATTCATATCTTTATCGAATATAAACAATTATTGAGGTAATAGATACTCATATTACATATACATGTAATACTCAAAATTTAACAACCAGCAATCCATTTGGTGTTAGCATTACATACATTTGATTAATCAAATACATATACTTCAGGTTCTTCAATGGTGAAATTCAGCATTTAACGATTTAATATTACTGTGACAACAAAACATTTTTTTAATTTCACTCGATTTCATGTATAATGTATTCAAGATAAATTTAAAATGTCCTCTTTATGGTCAATTCATTAATGTAATGAGTTATTTAAAAAGAAAAATTCTTCTCGAATATTACCGACAATATTCCTCGTTTTGAAATACATTATCATTTCGAAATCATAAAAAATCCTTATACATTGTTAGTCACAAATCGCAATAAATAATTTGCTACTGATAAGGTAAGTGTCAGTGAATTTGGACAATATTTCAAGGGGAACTATTTTCGGCAACACCGGTCCAACCAACACTGCTTGATTAAGTGATTTACTCCCCTCTTGGAATACATATATCACAGGTAAAGAAATAACAGTAGGATATACAACAGGTGCTCAAACCGATATCAGAATAAATAAAATGACTTCAACAACATAGGAAGGTAAACAGAAGTTAACAGCGTTCCTCGACTTAATTTATCTCTCCTATCATTATACTGTACACCTGTCCAACTTACAACATTTATGAGATAAGAGATATTCTGCGAACAAAAACAACTTCAGTTTGCCGAATTCACGTTTTCATGTTTTATGTAAGTGAAAAAAAAGAAAATTATGTTGAATATTAAATTTACATTCAGTTGCAAATACGTCGATTCACTTGATACATCAGTTTTTAAAAAGTATTTTAGGAAAGTTTTTTTATACTAAAGACCTAATCAGTTTAGATGGGTTTCATATTTTGAAAAAAGTTGGAAACTTACCATTGGTTATTTAAAACTTTATTTTCTATGTAAAACGTTGAATGAAAAATATAAATACAATAATCAGTGACACTCATATGAATTTTTAAATTCAGAAAATATGAGGCGCCGTAGTTTTAAGGCGCTATCATTTTCGCACGTTGCACACTGTCCAGATAAATTATTTCAGCTTCCTTGTTCACTATTAAAGGTGCTGTAGCACGTCGTTCTTATACTTAAATAAAGTGCTCTCTCGAAAGGGTAAATATGTGTTACCAATAAGACTATAACTAAACAATAATCCTCAGTCAATAAAAGAGTTCTAAAACTAAAGTACATGGTTCGGTTAACATGTAAACGCTCAAATGTATAGTACATATGTACTTTGTATATATGTTCATATGTTTATGTACATAAAGTAAGAACAATGATAAAATGGTCAATCATCTTGCTGTCTGGGCTTTCAAAATCGCATGAGACCGACAAATCTACCTCTCACACAAAAGAGTCCTACAGAGTTGTCGCTTTATACATCGCACCATTTTCTTCCAATACGGATAACCGTTTTCTGTGGATACGGCTTATCGGGTCGTGTAGTGGGATGTTTTATGATCTGACGTAGCAATAGGTTGTATAACTTTAATAATAAATATCAACAACAACAAAATGATGTATTTCTTGGATTATTGTCACTTTATAAATACAACTAACCATACCCTTGAAAATAAAACTGAATGTTAAAATGCACTTTTGACTTTAGAGTTGTTTTTATTTTAGAATGTTTTAATTTGAATCATTTCGTTTCAATTATCATACATATAATATGCACTTTTGAAAAGGTTGGTGGTAAGATAAATAACTTGATAAATAAACCGTATACATATGAAAGGTAAACAAAACTGTGTATAAGAACCTGTCACACTGACCAGAGAGAACCTAGCTAGCTATAGACTGTTGTATAATACCACATCTACGGGTAAGATAAGTAAACAATCGTGTAAAGAGTTCTTCTTTCTTTGATTATTAAAAAAATATCGGTAGCAGAGAATAGAGAAGGTAAAGGGTAACATGATATTTGGACTTTGGAAATACAAATATAGGGATTGTTAAAAACGCTGAGTACGTGCATGTGTGTGATAGAAATAAGTCAACAACTATCCACTTTGTCTACTGACAAGAGTAAAACTGTCACGTTATGCGTTCTGATTGGACAGGCTAAATTCCATTTCTTACAATGTGTATATCGTTTTACGTATTCTTAGTACAATTAAAGTTAAAAAACTTAAATTCACGCAAAATATTACAAAAAGACACCTGTTCATCATCTGCTGACTTGTCAAGATGACACGTTTTGGTGAGAATATCACTCATAAGCTGCATCCAGCGAGTGGAACAAAGCTCTTATGTCATGATCTGTTATATTTTAAGACCGCCCAATAAACGTATCAGTTCTCTCTTGCCTATTCTTCATCCTAATAACTTTCATCCTCCAGGCATTTGTGATTACTAATGTGTAGTAAATTGGCCGTTATCCTCTTAACATCTGTATCAAGAGCAGAATGATTTCATTTTGGTATAAAATGCGTCAGGGCCCCCAAAAAGTATCATATAAAAAATGTATTTTTAAGTCAATTAAGAAATAGATACTTACCATCATATTATTGTTAACATCCTTCAAATGAAAAGTATATCTCCCAAATGAAAACCACATATAAACCCATTTTATTAAAATTATCAAAATTCATTAAAGAAGGTTTATGTCTCTTTTGATTACATACTAACTTAACTATCAACTGTGTATTACATCTGTCTACATGTATAAGTGTGACTTGTCTACATAACTTGTTTTATTTAAGACACACTCTTCTCTAAGTCACTGATGTGAATTATGAGAAAAAAAATCTGTTTTGTTCTGTTCTGTTCTGTTCTGTAGAAAATCAAATGAAAACTTATTATTATTATTATAAAATATCATCATGTTTTATACTATTTTAATTTCTATTCATGGTATGCAATTAATGTTGATACATAAGTAAATTTCGTCACACCTTACACAAAGCTTAGCTCTCCAGCAGAGGTCGACACACTTTCTGTCTCAATGTACTCATAGAGCAACATTCATAACAGTGTAAGATTATTGACATTGAAATGTGTTTATTCATGAATTTTAATGGCCTCATGCCCAAACGAACATAACATTTACAGAATACAGAAACCTATATAGTCCACTTGATGAATATATCAAACAGATTTAAGTGAAAGGGTAAGATCCTAACAATGCTGCTTTTAGTCAATCTACTGTGTGAGAAATGACGTTTAGATAAAGTTACTTTTAACCCAAACTTGAAGTCGTAGACACGTATAGAAGAAGATCTAGCCTACTGATGGTAATCAGTCATTCCTCAATTTCTATTTCTAGAGAACATAAGTTCAGGTGCTCTATTCACATACTACGTGGATGCAAACATAAGGATAATGATCATGACAAAACAGAAGCTAAAAATGGAGATTCCCTTTAATGGAACTCGGTTACAGGAAACGAACTTCAAGTGATCATTCTGAATCTTGTCAGTTTAAAGTCGTGTTTTATCGGTCATGTCTTGTAAGGGCATGTGTGTTGACCAACATCAACAGCAGTGGGTGAAAAAGACGTAGTGGATGATACAAACAGTAGCATGTGTACTAGGCTACTTGATGGTGACATTTACCTTTCTTTATGTCGAAATCAGGTCTTGTTGGTCAACATTAAAAGATGTTGACCACCACCCAGAACGTTGTGGAAGTTGTAAACAACAGTCAAACCTTGTTTTATTTTACTTTGATCAATTATGTCTTTGCAATTGTAGTAATTGACCTATTTATTTTGTCAACACTATTAATTAACTAACCAAAGATTTCTTATATTTACTATACCACGTAATGTTATTAGGTTGTATTTTAATCATTTATTCTCACCGTCTTTCCATGTTTATAACTAAAAATGGTAAATTTTCATAAGATGTTATTAACAGTAAAGGTAAGTTTTCAAAAACAAATTATTAACAAATTATCTCTCTTAAGTAATTACTAATAATATATCATCTATTACACATGACATAATTTTGTTTGCACGGGATAAACCATATTGGTTTAAGTTGATTTGCGATAAAAAAAATTATTTCCACTGTTGTCTCCCTTTAAGTATTTAGCGCGGCCGAAAGTAATGTCAACATTTACAAGTTGTTAATATCGTTATTTGCACTTAGTAAATAGTAATTAGTATTAGATGTGTGACTGCTGCGATTTCGTTATGCATTCTTTGCATTCAGCATAGAGTATGACACTGCAAGAGGAAACGATATCATAAGAAATAAACAAGTGTATATCTATATGTATATAAAACTGTCGTGCAGGGTTGCAATGTGGATATAATCCTTTAAGCTTGGCATGGTTTAAAGTTGATAATGACTCTACGTATTTCGTTTCGACTATGAATGAAAGCCAAAACAAGGCATCTATCAGAAAAAGGTAAGCTTTGTCTTAAAATGAATTTAGCATATCATCAAAGTTTTGGAATCAAAGTTGTACTGTACCAAGTCCTTAAATAAAACATTTGCCTTTTAGGTTCGAATTTATTTCAATTATTAAAATGAAAATGTCATTGAACATATTTTGTAATTTTGTGTTCCGAGTAAAAAATATGTATCGGATTACACATATCGCTTTCCCAGGCAATTTGCACACAAAAGGCGTAAGTTATCATTCAAGTTTTACAATATACATCATTAAATAGGTATGTAGAAGTTTTCAGAGTAACTTGTTTGTGAATGACGCTTTGAAAATGAAAGCATGTTGTGATATATTGATTGATCAGCCACGATTATACAATTCAACTGATTTTGACTATTTTCAATCAGATTTACAAGAGCTGGAAGAATCAGTAATAAAAGTTTATAAGCATTGTTAAAAAGACTCGCAGAAACATTCTTGTTCTCTGAATCTGAAAATAACCTTTATGTCAAATACAAATAATGGAATGCCTAACCAAATGATAATATAAAAAATCAAACTGCATATGAGAAAATGATATTTCTTTAAGCTTTCAGACATGTTGATAAGAAACTCTCTGAACCTGACAACAACTAGCAGAGTTATCAGATAGCAGATATTAGCAGAGTCACATTCACCTTTTGGTAAACAATTATTACTTCTTCTGCCAGAAACTCCAACAGAATCTAACCAAATGGAGAACACCACAGAATGACAGTGGATCTTTAAAAAATAAACTTTTAACGAGAATGCTTTAGTATTACTCTTTCTAAACCTAAAAGCAACCTTTGCGTCATCGGTCAGAACATGCCGGAAAGATCGAATCATATGGACAACAATACCGAGTAATAATGCATATAACATAACAAGGTTTCCTTCATAATGTCCCAAGCCGATCTGTGCTAGTTAAAAACTGATGCATCTAAGCTGACGGACCAAACAGCACAGCAGCATCTTAACTCCCACCGAGCAACGTACTATCTTCCTTAAGCCGATTGTTACAATATACCTTTCGTGGGTTCAAGTTTCGAGTCGGGATTAGGTTCGTTTGTACATTGTTTTTGTAGTAAGTAAGACATACGCAAGAAGATGCTTGATAATACAATAAGTGGTTCACATCTTTCTGACGGAGCAGATCGGTGAAGTTATGAGAGCATGGATTCATACCCCTAAGTGTGACCCTATTGGTGTGGCTTATAAAGAAACATGCGGCTGCTCGACCTGTATTTGGGACATCTTGCTAGGAGATTAACAGTTGGTGTTTTAACCTTTATTAGTGACACCCAAGACCATGTCAGCTTCTAGTAAGATATACAGGAGAACAAATTTATATTAATCTGCTAATTTTATACATCGGTGGCACCTCAAATCAACATGGGGCATGGCCTCTATACCGATATAGCAGGCCCCATGCCGAGGCAGTTTTTAAAGAATCAAAATGGGCCCGAACGTCTTAAAGAAGTCAATCGAGTTGTTGATCTTCTATGTGTAAACGTGATTGGAGTTTTTCATTTGGTTTAAACTGAAGTGGGGACTGTGGTCTCTGGATTGAGATTCGCCAACACGAGTGTTACTTCTTGCTTAAGGATTTATGGTGCCATGTGTAATTTACTGTCATCAGAGTAACAACCCCACTTCATAAACACATTCGTGGATAGACTCTTCATCGTGATAACATGGGTTACTCACAAACTGGAGAAGTCAGAATTAGTGACCAAAAATCAAGAAGACATTCCGATTTCTTTGAACCAGAGCCGAAGTCATTGCTCAGAAGGTAACGTCGTTTATCTGTCTTATGTAAGCTTGGTAAACATTTCCCCGTCCTTATCAAATGTCGTTTTTTCGTTATTGCGTAATGTACAGAAAACTTAAAATGTGATATTTCGATGATATTATCGGAAGACCGTCATACACATCTAAAACGTTATCATTATGATAATACAATGCGATGATAATACAATGTGATGATAATACAATGCGATGATAATACAATGTGATGATAATACAATGCGATGATAATACAATGTGATGATAAAACAATGTGATGATGTTTAGGTTCAGCATCCTGGAGCAAATTTAAGGCTTATTAGAGTGTATGCACCGATACGCTGTCTTCCCTACGACATGACCATATTGTCAACGTTATTTCTGATGTTTTAATGACATTATATACGAAGACAACCAATAATTAAAATCGTTAATTACAGATTAGATTGCTTTTACTTTGTATACATAGTCATTTTTACATTTTAGTATTCATTGTTTAGTCTTATTTGAAATATTTCATTTCCGATATTTCAACGACTTTATACAAAGGCGATAACAAAAATTAACATCAATATGCTAAGGTCCAGATTAAGTATAAATAGTTCATCTATCTACCCTTCAGTGACTGCCACAAGCTGAAAAGTGATGTAATCACCTTATCCTTTTCATAGAAATGCTGCAATACAAACGGTATATAAGGTTTATTTCAAGTTGTGTCATAACAAGGAAGTTGTATGTAGATAGTATTCAATAAGATCACCGTCAACTTAACGACCACCATGACATTCTGCTCAGTTGAATCAGTTACTAGCATGGATAGATAGGGTAATTTCGATAGGCGTGTAACAGTTATGCTGAACGTCAAGGGTTTGCTTCATTTAACGTTATATTGTTACAATTTGCAGTATAAATCATAACTGTTAAAGTCAATAATGTGGGTATGTACTCTTGGCATGCCTTTATTTACAAATATATATTTAGCTGTTTAACATGCCCGTGGTTTCGTAAAGATAACAATTAATTTATGAGAAATAATCAGTGGCATGTTTGGTGATTGACAAAGCAAAAGTTGTAAAGAAATCATGTATCTGAGTATAGTTCGTGTGGTCCTGTGACAGTAATATCCCTTTTCATGAGGGACGCTGATGCAATTATTGTTTACACTAGATAAAGGTCAAGATTTTCATATGTAAATTAACGTTGAAATATAGATGTACGGATATTGACCAATCGGATGCGTGTTTAAGTCGAATGAGAAGGACTATCGTGTTTTCTCGTTTTCTTGGGGGAAAATAAATCTTTCAAAGATATTGACAAATTATTTGACACACCCTCAAAGGTTTGTAACCTAGAGAGGGTTGGGTTCGTTAGATTTACAAAAGAGAAAAAAAAAATCTTCGTTATATCCATTTTTTTAATTCGGTATGCAAATAACTATAGACATCAATATATGCTCCTTTGAAACAACGTTGTAGTACAGTACGTCTTACTGTGGGTTTTATGTCAACCATATAACAATAAAATATCCTTCTGATATATTATCGACCGCCTCTCCCAATATTTAGGCACTTAATATCTGATCATAAAGCCATTTTACATAATGAATTACAATGTCCGTTCATTTCATGACATGTTGACGTACAGATAGATACATCGTGGTAAAGTGTATATGACCATTATGAAATGTACATATAAATTAGTAGTTCAAATGTTAGAAAGTATTCTAATCACGTGTATATTCAATGTGACCTGACCGAATTAGATGTATTTTGAAATATATTTATATTTCTCAAGGAATGTTCAGTCATCAACAGTCTCGTCTTAAAGTAAAAACTAATTGGGTTGTAATGAGAAAACTATTGAAAGATAAAATAACAGACTGAAATGGAAATCTTGGCATTGAAAATAGTTGAAACTCGTTTTAAATAAACATCGTAATAATTAAAAAAATTAATTTAAAAAGTTTGTTTAAGCATGATTATTATAGTAGGTGTTTCTCAGTAGAAGTAATGTGTGTAGAACAGTCGAATGAAATGAATCGTCACTACAGGCAAAGGTTCTTAGTCAACAAAGTGCATCAGCAACGCAAAACAATATTATGCATATGATCTGATTGGGTCACGCTTCATACTGTAGCCACAATGATACGTGATGACACACTACAGTCGTCATATACTGTATCTTCTCAACATGGTGTAAACAATATGTGCATGTTCATTTGTTAGAAAAAGTGTTCGTGTTTAAAAATCAAAAATCGTCAATTGAAACTATAACCAATCCTCAATAAAGGTAAATCTGTCTGTTACATTAGCAAGTGTATTTCTATTGCTTATCAGTTAAGATTATGTGCGAACAATCGATATATTGTCAGAACATTAGAAATGGGAGCATAACACTAAATATGGCAAAACGAAGGAAAAGTGTTCAGGTTGTTCTACCAGAAAACGCAGAAACAGAGAGTGATACTCACTCTAAACAACCGACTCTAAAACAAAGGTATTTCAAATAAATATATATCATATCAATTATTTTCGAATGTCAGTTATATTTAAATAAATGTTATGTAAGTTATTTTATCATATTTATGTTTTTAATTCAAGTTTTGAAAATGGAATTAACAAATAGTATACACTGTATTCAAATGTATACAACTCTTTTCCTGCATTCCTCTCATTCAGAGTTTAAGTCATTTGTATAATTTAAAAGAGCAGTAGCACGTTTTTTTCGCTGAAATAAGTTGATGAAATGTATTTGAAAAATAATGTCACTAATAGTAAAACACTCTTCTCTCGAAAAATCAAGTTAAAGAATGAGTGTACATGGTTCCGTAAAGCCATGAGAATCATTTTTGTCATTCAAAATAATAAATTGTGTTCACAATAAAATGGCCGCCATGCAATTTTTGCTTTATACGCAACATCGTTATTACCACTACGGATAATTGGTTTGTGTAATAAGATGTTTTACCCTCTAAAGTAAATATGAATGACATAAACTATCATTATAAATGGGAAATTTGAAAAAATAAAATTTGCAGAAAACGTGCTATTGTCCCTTTAAAGGTGGGATTGTAACGACAACTATTTTATAACTTTCTTTTATTCACTTTATTCATTTTAAGTTAATTCAGTTATGTTTTTAAAGTAAATACAAAATGTCACAATGATCACAGGTTGTTTCTTGCTGTAACTAAATGGATTTTAAAGTACATTAATATGATTTCATTTTGTAGATACTAAAGTTATGCATATAAATGTAAGTAACTTAATGTAAAGGCTAAATATCTCTCAAATTGTAAGAGCATTCATTTTAAATATTAAAAGCCTTAAATGTTGAATCCATTCTATTCGCTATGTGCATTTTCCAAATATAAACTCATTCAAGGCTACATGGTGTTTTAAGTACTGAGTAAATCACTTTAAGTATATTATTGCTAGTCTGTAACCTAATACTTCACACAAATACTTTGTATTACGTACTAATTCTCAGCTTTTCTTTCATTTTGACAAAACTATCCTCATAAAGAAAACCCCTTAAGCGGCCAAGTCATCTATTTGACACTATCAATGGACGAATTAGTAGGTTTTGCCGGAAGCTCGACATCCCCGCTTTCAAAGAGCTGAACAATCTTCCGTGATACCTCCATCACTGTGTCGCTTAGAGAAACCACAGCTAAAAATATACTCTTACTACTTCTGTGTTGACTAATTAAGGAGAAGAGATATTGTTTTACATTAACAGGGATGTCAATACTCTTCTTGAGGAAAGTTGGTATGTTTAATTGTTAATTATTAAGGCTTTCAGCAAACAGCTTCTTAAGTTATTGTATAGAAAACCTTTATTTATTTAGAGTATGAGTGGTACTTGTATTTTTAAGTTTGCTACTCCAGTGTATTAACGTACAAATGTAATAAATCAACTCTTCGCATCTTCGTTTATTAGCTTTGTATATTAATTCTAGCATGTATTTTTTTTATCATTATGCATAATATATTTCAACGTGAGTATATATCTAACATTTAAGAAAGTAAGTATTCAAGCTGACGTAAACTTTTGTTGAGTTACGATTTACGTATTTTCAGAAGTTGCATTATGAAAATGCTGCTTAAAGAATCATTCAACTACTATGCGGTAATATCTGATTTATCAAATTGGGACAAACTGAATAACCTTATGTATATTAGATTCATAACTGACAGAACAGGATAACTACTACTAAATGTATTACCATGAAATTTGAAAAAAAAATATACATGCACGAAAATATCATTTAAAGTGCACATTGAATTCTTGACAATTTCTAGTATTTTTGAAAGGCATTTCCATTGTACACAGCTGACGTAGGTGACGCCCTGACGACCCCTGCAGGGTAGACCCCGTAGAACTAACCTTCCTTCTCTTCTTGTGACGTAGGAGACACGGATTCCAAGCTGTCCGTCACTATGTATCGTATTTCAGAAGTTTGACAAGTTTGACGTATCTTTGAAATTTACACGGCTACCAAGGTCATGGCCTTGTCGAGACACTAAAGATGACTGATGTGACAAATTTCATTCACATTTCTTGTGTGAAAAACAAAGATGTCGTAACAAACTTAAAATTGGTTTACTAAACGAAATTTTCAGAACGAACAGTATCTATTTAACAAAATGTGGATGGCGAAATGAGGTTTTGAAGAACCCCACGTTCAAATCATAGTCGAAAGAATAACATTGTAATATGTAATCAAAATTGCATCAATTCCCCATAGTCCATAGTAATTGAATACAGAAAGTGTAACATGCAACATCATATGATAGATATATAACTATACTGTAGCTAACTCCATGATAAAACATGTTATCACAGCACATGGAAGGAAACTTTAAGTCTTTTTGTAGCTGGAAAAAGTATATATAACAAATTGCAATTGCATCATTTTATGCGTAGTGCAAAGTCACACAAAACATACATATTTTAGATTGGAAAATGGTAAAAGATACTACATGCATAAACAATCATATAGAATACCGGTCATGTATAAAGTCAAAGCCAAAGTAATATTATCGCAGTTTAGCAAGTGCAGAAAGCTCTGTCTAAAAAGGACAAAATCCCATAGGTTACACTTCATTTTATTGTCACTGTCTTACTTTACTATTCTTTTCTGAAATGTTCATTTCGGAGACAAAACGTTAGAACTTTGAAGATGTTTCACCACACACTTGTTTCACTTAAAACCATTCAACATTGTTCAGAGAGAAAGAGTTCTCGAAGGAAGCCTGAAAACTTGTTATTCAAAGTTAATTCGTTGTCGTACATATAACTGATACACAGACAAGCAGACATATATTTTATTAACGCCTCACAGTGCGTATACTTTGCCCTAATCGTTACTCTCTACATTATATTAACCGTCGTCCCCTACCTAGACCTAGTTGAAACATTACAGCACCCATCTCCTCCTCTCACTCGACAATAACTGTAAACCATAAGCAATGTGCCCATGGATCTGTCCCTTACCCGTATACTTCAGCGCTATAACGAGGGAATGCTGTACATTTCTTAAACACGCAGTCTAATATACACACGCTCTAACAACATGCATGTTAAACTCAAATACTATACTTATTCTTAACTAGGCACCCCAGCGCTCTAACAACATGCATGTTAAACTAAAATACTATCATTCTTAACTAGACCCCAAACATACCTTGTTTCGGAGGTTTTGTAATGACAGTATATACCGTCTCTTTGAACGAAGGACCACCAAGTGTTAGCATTTAACGGCATATACTCACTCCTTCCGCAGGTGGAATGTAAGGAAATAACAAATATGATACATGTATATAGCAAACAAAAACTCGGTCAGGGAGAAGGAGTAAGTATACACTCCGAAACGTCGTGTATTTTCACATTAAAGAAGTTGTTATCCAGAATCTCCCTGTTCGTATGTATACCCCTTCTAAATGCCCTTCAAAGACTGGTTCCTTTCCTGTCAAAAGATTGTAGGCTTTTCTTGCTGCAAATTCTTATTAGATATTCATATACATGTTCACTTTCTTGTTTCATAACATTCCTTTTGATAATTAAAGTCCTCCATAACACGTGTACATGTATGTCATTTATGCTGCATTGCTTATCCTAAAATCTCCCTGTCATCTCGTTGAGACAGAGGTGAATGTCTTATTATTGTAAACATATTTCTTCTTCTTATATTGTATTTGTATTACAATGTGTTCATACATGATAGTTAATAGCATGTAGACATGTAGATGGCCTGTGTATATATATTATCTCACATGAATTTAACGCATTTCACAGAAATACTCCAGTCTGTTTTCATTAAAACCAAGTTAGGCAGTCAGCGTAATTATAGAGTCCACGTCTTCATACATATGATAAATATATGTGCTCCTCTCATTCTGGAGACGGAAAAGGAACGGAAATGCCAAGGGTGATATATGACAGGCGGTATATCTATATCATCCCTCCGCTTTATTACCACGTTTATATGTTTCCCCTCTTTAAGGTATATATACATGTATTTGCTGGTTTAACTAAGGAAAGGTTATAGAGTTTAACTGCTACATAACGATGCCCGAGAGTCAAGCTATTTAAAAAAATATGTTTCGAGGTGAAACAAGAATATATATACTATACTTACATTAACCTTACATGCGTACATTATTTGCAACAACATATTGTCGTTCCATGTGATGTCAAATGCTTTAATGATTTCTTATCAAACCAACGAAAGCAAGTAAATAGTAGACAGAGAGATAAAACTAATACTGCCAGATACACTACTACATACATTGTGACGTCAAAACTGCATCCTATAGCTTGTGTGACGTCATATGTTGATCTGCATTGCACAACTTTAATATTGTCGTTTAACTAATACACTTCAGTACTTTCTACTGACGATTAGTACACGATTCAAATTGTCATGTTCTAATGCACGTTAGATAATCCACCTAGCTAAACAGCAACCTAACTCAAACTGACATACAAGTAGAGCACACGGACTGCCATGTAATGACCATAAGCTATCAAACGTCACTTAATCTGAATAGTATCCATCGTTTTGACGTACGACCTTGCAGACCATATAGGTGCATGTGCAATTCCATCTACAATCGCACACTTCTAGAGTATAAGATGTGCATCAAGTCTAACGCTCTATGATTGACATCAAACCTGTTACAAAACATGTGATCCATTATCGTCATTACGTTGCCTAAATGATCGCAATTATACACGGAGTTATGACCAATATGACAGGTGTGATGTATGACGCTATGACCAGACACGCTATTGAGACGGGTCCCATTGTCCCCTGACCTGAGAACAAACCCATTTGACACGTGTAGCCTTGTCTTGTGGACCCTGTAGCACCATAGCAGTTAGTCTGAACAGCGTGGCTATGAAGTATTATCGAAGCAGAAAGAAGTCAGCCCATTATTGGTAAATATTCATGTTTAATCTTTTTATTTTGTTTCTACTCTTGGAAGTATTGGTTTATTATAGCACGTACGAATGTCCGCTGTCAAATTAGCTAATGTCATTAAGCTGATGGGGCAAAACTGACTTTGGTCGACATTCTACCACACGTTGAAGAAGTATTTATTATATTGGTGATATGTCTTTGGTTGCTCAGTTTACCATTGTAACTCTATAACTGCAGTTATTAATCACTGTTGGTTAGTTAGGTTAAGTCCTATAACCTAAGTCACTACAGCAACGCGGAATCACCCCGATGGTGGTGAAGATCCTGTAATGTTTAATTCATTTTACATGCAAGTTCTTATCAAATCATATTTATGCCATTGCCAAGCTGCTCCGTTATAAAATGTGAGTTCCTCACATACAATATAGATTTCATTAAGTATTATCCAACACCAAGGCCAGAAAGAATTAACATGCTGCTAATTGTTTGGATTATTTTCATATTCGGTAAAAATAACCGATATGTGATGATCAGAAGTAAGATATACATATGGAAATGATTTGTCTGGGATGATGTTTTCTTATAAGAAAAGCGTATTGACAAAAGCTTTTCATTCTATTTTCGCGTACATATACTTTGATAAAGCAGAATGAATAGCAGACGTAAAAGCGATAACCGTTGCAATGCTAGAGGTAATTGTGATAGCAGCCCTGTTGCAAATGAAGTGAGTGTGATTGTGCAAGGAATATCTAACGTAACGGCTGTTAGTATAGCCTCTCTCACAGACCTGTACACAGTGTTTGTTCTCAATGTTACCTGAAATGAAAATGACAACCCCCTGAAAAGCAAATCTAGATAGTGTGGGGAATGATATGAAAATGTCGTTTTCATGGGCTCCTTTTTAATATAAACTTCTCTCTCTTATAGATGACATCGGTTAAACATGCTGTAACGATGTCAAACTCAATCGTTCTTAATTAACTCATCCTTTACAGAGTTTCATAGTACCCAAGGCGCTTTTCGTCGATTGCAGTATTTAAAACTAATCGTCTCCTCACACGATCTTCAAGTATTAGTGTTCAATGTTTCGTAACATGTTGCACTCTCATTGCATGAAACTGCAATGTTCGACATAATCTTATCATTTAATCGTGTAAACTTTACAATTGATACCTAAAGACATGCATAACCCATGTAATTGTTACATGTTAATATATACCATTGCCTGTACTGACACTCTCTTTGTCATGTTGATACATTATGTGAATGCACTATCGCTGAATTGAGTGCATATATATATAACCATATATATAACCATGAGCCAAGGATGCCTCTAAGTAATTGTAACTTATCAAAGACATGTTTGCCAATGGTTTATACTGTATAATATGCAACACATTGTATGCCATCTAGGTTACACATATAACAGAACAAGTATGGAGATAATAAACGAATCTAGTTTTAAATGATAACTGTCCCACAAAAATGCACTAAGCAAAAGGTTAAAAAGTCGATCAATTTTTCTTAACATGTACATCTGAACATATAGATTTCTTTAATCTCACAAGCAACTTCACAGTTCGTGACTTTTGAAGGGAACGTACAAAGAAAGCCATGACCCCTGCAGGGGTAGTCTCGTCGCTGAACAATATCTCTTTTTCATAAACAAATCGACCTCTATTGTAAGAACTGTTCAAAGCTGAAATACAGTCTTAATACAGATGAAGACTAATTAAATTGTCAATGTTGTTGACTGAAGAACATGACGTTGTCAATAACGTTGAATAATGAACCCCCTTCCAGTTCTACAGCTAGATGCAAGTATAGCCTTGTTGTTAGCCAGTCTGTTCTATCTTGCAGGGCTAGGAAGCGCCTATCTACCTACCTACATACCCATGTATGTCTGATCCTCGTCTGTTCACTGGCTGCGCTGGATGCCTCCTGTGTGATAGGCCAGATCATCTGTGATATTCTTATTATGAAAGGTGAGTTATTGTATGTTCGTATTAATGAAAAAAGACACGATTCTTTTGATAACAATTTATTTAGTATGAACATACATTATTAGTATGTTGCTATCTAGAAAATCTTGTTTCAGTTCTAAATACCTTTAAAGAACTTTAATGAAGTTTTCATGTAGATACGAGATTCAATTATTATAATATAATGGACGTTGATAACAGTATTCATAGTATGGGTTTTGTTATTATTATGAATACTAAATCATATTTATTTTATTCATAAGATGTTTATCGTACATACATCCAAGACATAATTAACTATACTTAAATCCATTTATGAATGATTAATATGTCATAACATTTAAAACATATCAAGGCAAATCCTTCTATGATATTTTGTGTGTTCAACGTCATCATATTTGTCTCATTTCACGGTCGATATATCAGTTTTGTAGTGACGTCATATAAACTTTTACGTGACTTTATTCCAAACGTTTTATTTCACAGTGGTTCTAACACTGTAACGTTATAAATACCTGTGGTATCACTCAATCTCGTTATTATCATGTATATACGAAGTGCAGGGAGAAATATATTTTAATACGAACTTCGTCTTCACATTTAAAGTAATGATTTACCGGCAAACCATTTTCAGATCATTTTGCATTTAATGAATGATCTCTGTCTTTCTCTCTGTCTATGTCTTCTGTCTATCTCTCTGTCTTTCTCCCCTTACCAATGTATCTCTCCGTCATTCTCTTGTTTACATTTGCTATTGTTTTCTCACCCTCTAAAACTTTCCCACCCACCTCAATATTTCTTTATTTTCAACTACATTTTCCACAATAACAAAAAAACATTTAAGTATAAAGTGAAAGTAAAAAGTCAGTATACCTGTCCAGGTAAAACAATAAGGACAGGGAAACATGACGGTAGAGAGACAGTGAAGTGGAGGGTGCCTGCTGTTTGTTGATCAGGTAGTGTTAGACTACACCGGCTTGATCACTACAGCTTGTTTACCTGACAGTCTCTGTCTGTACGTGCCGGGCACCTGTCTCGACAGCTTTCACACCGCTATAATTATCCGGATCAATGGGCAATAGGTCGAATTCATAGTGTTTTACTCTATTGGATTAATTGTTAAGTAAATAGATAAATGAATGAACGAGAGAATGAATTATTGAAAGAGAAAATCGTTGAATGTAAGGGAGTGAAAGTGTGACAGAGAACTCAGTGAGTGGGTGAAGGAAGGAAGGAGAATGACTTACAAGAAGCACGAAAGAAGTGAAAAATATCATGTTTTAACGAAATTAAGTCTGCTATATTGCTATATATCATGCCTTTAAAACCTTGGCATTTCACATACTTAAATTGGTCATTCAATATTCTGTTTATGTTGTCCACAGAGGAGCTTCACCACTGGAACGTTCTGGATGAAGACCTCTCCAAAATATTGGTCCATCACGTTCCTATACTAAACGGCTCCGACCCGGCGGAACTAAACCTCGACAAGATATACGCCAAATTATTAGAGTACGAGCATGGAGGGGAGTTCCACACGACGCACACGACACACCACTTTTCAGACAGTACTCAACCGGGTCTTCCTAGTACGAGTGGTCTCCCCTTAGTCTCAACCACACAGCTGCCTTCAACCACCCAGCCACAGAATTCGTCTGACGAAGGGGTGAGGGTCAATCTGGCAAACCCTTTCATGAAAGCTGGGGACGGGGCCTCTGGAGAACTTCACCGACGGACGAAACGAGCCGCTGGGGGACATGGGGACGACGGGGAACATGAACACACACTGCTGCACGAGTTGACGCACGCCTTCCATCTGGGCAGCATGGCGCTTCTGTCTATGCTGCTGCTTGAGGTAGGAATTCGTCATGTTTATATCAATCTCTCGGAATATGATTTTTGAGAAAATATTCAAGACGATGATTGGATGCTCATCTTATCAGAATAGGTATATTCAATTGGTACATACAAAAATGTAAAAATATGTGTAATGTAGAAAATCAATCAGAATAGTTATGTTCAATTGCTACGTGAAGTGACACTCGTATTTTTAGAAGGAGGGATTCATTGTGATGTAGGGATAAGTGTGTCGTGTCAGTGAAATTTAGCTCATCAAGGTACTACACTCTATGAAACATTGCATTGGTATGTTTTATTATTTGTAATACATTACTGTAGAACTTTTTATTACTGTGTTTAGCAGCCATAAAGTATGCCATTGATTACGTAAGTGTATTCATCTCACGTCATGACGTCATTTCTTTTCATGACATTCTGTCTCTTTTGTTCGTTGGCACAGTTAAAGCACACGCATGTTTTGCTTCATCCGTTCGCATGTCACTGTTGTCACTCAAGTTTTCTTAAGCTGCTCACGTTATGAAATATTTATAATTGTTCATACATTTCTATTATATTTTGAGAATAACAAATGAAACAAATGCCTTTATTGTGATTTAAGTTACGAAATATAAAATAGCATTGCATGATTTTTGTAATTTTATTTCAGACTTTGCTTAAGTCCTTCGCAATGGGACGGAAACTCCTTCATCATAAACTTGAGGTAAGTATATCTCTGTTTGTCACCGTGTTAATAAGATGTGGGTTTCTGTTTGATAAAGACGTATATATTAGTTTAATTGTTGTACACAAAGATGTCACAAAGGTCATTGTTTTGTAAGCTGTGGAACGTTGTAGGAGAGTACGTGACAATGGCCAACACGATACAAACCATTTAGTATATAAAGTTAATAGCAAACGTTCTATGATGATTATAGATATTTACATGTTCTCCTGATTCAATACTTCTCAATAAATCTATATCGACTTAGTTGGAAATGGAGAAGTAAGGGATGAGGTTGATGTTCTTAAAAATACTAATTCAATGAAAGCTCTTTCAAAAATTCATGTAGTTAACTTTTTAACTACATGAGTTAAATATAGACATTAATATAATGGTTCCTTGTCCACAGTGTTTCGACGTGTTCGTGGTGACTGTATCCTGGTGCCTTGACGTTGCTTTTTACGAAGGAATCTGGGCACACCCTGGGACAGAGGCAGCTACCATCCTCATCTTCATCCTCCCCTGGAGGGTTGTCAGGATCGTCAACAGTAGGTCCCTCCTCCTTAACCTAGCTTCACGTCAAGGCAGCCAAATTCAGCCAAATACATATACTTTGTACAGTACTGTACCAGGATGTATATATACGGATTTATATTTTTGCAAACGATGCCCTAAAGTAAAATATCACTTTGTCATGAAAATTTGTTTTGATATTAGGTCACGACGGTGGAGGTTTAGACAATTCGTGAAGGTAGATTTTGGTGTTTTTTCCCTAATTTCACGACTTCAGTTTATGTTTACTATGTTTACGACACTCGTGCCTAAATATAGGTAGAGCCCTCGCTCTGGCTCGGAAAATACCAATAGACATAGCATCATCTATTTATCCAAACTCTTGCATGACTGCAATGCCACATATCAGAAAGTTTAACACACTACTGTATATTGTAGCAGTTGTGTATTCTGGCACTGCTAACTATAATTTCCTCTGTGCAGGTTTCGTGCTGGTCATCCAGGAGAAGGACCACGTTCAACTGAAGATTGTCAAACAGAGGCTCAGGCTTTCAGTCAAGAAATCCAAGGATCTCAATGACAAGTCTTCTTCCTACAAGGTGAATGTTCCCTCATATGTTCTTAAAAGTAATACTCTTGACCCATGTATCATGACCCATGGGTCATGTTTATTCTTTAAATCTAACTTTTGTTCCTTGACTCTTTGTCTTTCAGTTTTGTTCAAAAATCCTTGCAAGAAAATATTTTTGAATTCTTTAGCATTATTTACCACGATTTGTAATTGCAATACCCATCGGTATCATCTTTTATGGTTTCATGTTTTTTCTTTAAATCTAGCTTTTGTTCCTTGATCCTGTGTCGTTCAGTTTTGTTGCCAAATCCTTGCAGGAAAATAGTTTTGAATTCTTTAGAAACATACTTTTCACGATTTGTAATTGCAATTTCAGATTGAGCTCAAACAACTCCAAGGTCTCGCGAGAAAACACGGAGCTACCGAGCACGAGATTTACGCATGTGGACCAGGAGGTGCGTATCACTATTGTTTCTTATATTCTCCTTAAATAGAACTCCCGAGAAATCGTTTGATTGGGAGGAAAATATACACCCTCCTATCGTGCCCTACTCACAGTATGTTAACATAACCTTTTTGAATAGCTTCCTGGGCAATTATTCATGAACTTCTAAACAACCATTTATGATCCTTTGAGCAATAATTCATCAAAATGTAAACATATGAGCCCCCTAGCTCTCATGACCTTCTGGTTAACCGTGTATGCATGACCTCCTGAATAATATTTTATGACATTGGATCTGCAAGTAGAACTAAATTGATAATGTGTTACCACGTTGAACCTCCTGAATATTCATTTATGGTCATATGAGTAATCATTATCAAAATGTTAACATATGACCTCTTGAGCACTACTTTATGACCCCAGGTAGAACATTTATGACCATCTCAGCACTCATGCACGGCACCCTGGGTTATCATTTATGATCTTTTGAGCAATCGTTTATGATCTTTCGAGCTATTATTAATGATCTTTTGAACAATCATTTATGATATTTTGAGCCATCATTTATTATCTTTTAAGCAAACCTTTTATGATCTTTTGAGCAATCATTCATGATCTTTTTAGCAATCATTTATTATTATCCTATCAACAAATGACCAGCATTCATTAATGACGTCATTGGCACTCGTGCAATCCCCCTGAGTAACCATGTCTTACATTTGTTCTGCAGGAAAGCGCAGGAGAAGCAGTTTGTACCCTGGACTTGAAAGCTTCGCCTCCCTCGCCCTCACCAGCGTCCTCGGCAGTCACCCTAGCCTCGCTTTGGAAGACTCTTCTGATGACGACAACTCTTCATCACACAGCTCCAGAAGAAATGGCCGCATCCCAGTTGTGCACACTGTATCTAACGGAAGTCTTGGGAGTATTGGCAGTGATCTGTCCTTCAACATGAACCCCTCGGCGGGTCACGAAGTAGGCGGTTTGGACAACCAAGTGTTTGATACGGATGAGAACCCCCTACCTCCTACCTACGATGAAGTCGCCTTGAATACTAAGTTATAGATGTTAACTTAGTGTCATCATCGTTTCACTATCAATCTCGTAACCAGGTAGTCTTTCAATTGAGTGTTTAGTTGACGCCACGACTGATATGGAATGTTGTATGATAGTCCACTCACACAGTGAACCTAGGAATATTGTCAAGTGTGGAAACATACATGTTTTTGTACTGAGATCTGAACTCATCTTATATAAGTTCAAAACCAAATAGCTAAATATTATTAGATTTGTCATTTATGATTATGATCAAAACATTTGAAATCAATTTAACATAGGGAGATAATATTTCTCTAAGGAGAACACCTAAAACCTTTCTTATAATTGTGGTAACATCATGAGCAGCCAGACCCTTATCAATTATGTCAACCTAGGACACGAGTATAATTTGTGAAGATGAACGTGTTGTGCACTACATGTCCATGGACCTGTCACCTCTGACTTATCGGTGCATGGCCCTTCTTGTCAATCTATGTTCCATGCTTGTCAATCTCTGGAGGAATGACAACCCAACAAAGACAGGTGTAAGGCACGTAACACGTTCTATTAATCTTCTCTCTTTAACAACACGATGCTATGACAGATCGTGTCTTTCATCCATTCCAACACCTTTATTTTTATCATTAGTTTCTGAGGGACAACCTTTCATTCCATGTGATTCTTTTCAAAAATACTATTTATATTTTTAAGTTGTTTTATTATAGCAGGTTAAAAACGTCGTAAATTGTAGATTAACTTTGGTAAATGTAATTTACTTCAAGTTCAACCTATTTTGTTCAAAATTCAAACAATTGATAGAACATTTAATTACAACGGTTCCTTTGCTTACGGGCCGAAACGATATAATCCCTATTGAAAAACGTAAAATAATCAATGTAAAATAACTGCAAGAAGATTTCAATGTATTCCTCCCTCGTTAGCTCCCACTATCATGCTGCATCCATCTCAATCGTTCTTATTTATGGGGACTGTAGCCTGACCAAATACCCCTACTCATACATTTATTTTTTCACTTTGAAATGCTTTGAATGTATCATTGTAAATGTATTTCCTTAAAAACGTGTGTACGTTTGTCCGCAACATCGAAATCACTTAAATGAAGACGAAGATTCCCTCGTCCTAAACAGGCTAGATTACTTCGCTTGTCTTAAATGCCCTCGAAGCATACACCGATTTTGTTTCGACAGGCTAAATATAGAGCGAACAATCACAGAAACCTCTTTTAGAGTTGAAAGAGGTACAGCGTCCTTTTAGCAACGTCACAAATCAACGTTTTCGTTTTGATTGATCGTATGTTTCCCGTGTAGCGAAAGCAGAAAAGCCAACAATACATTGACATGGCCCCATTTGAAAAAAGGTCCCTTTAGACTAATGTGATTGTAACTTCAGCTTATGATCATTGGTTAAAGGCATCCTTAGTCTAAATCTTTGTACAAGTGGTCCCGGTCTCGAGATGTGAAAACTCTGAATACCGAGGATGAGTCAAGGTTAACTGCAACATCGTGTAGAAATCCTTCATGCAATACCCAGACTTCGTTACATGGAATCTTGTCAATAGTCAAACAATGGATCGTTACTTGTTTTCCCATGCCAGCGATGAAAGTATGAAATAATATGTGAATATTGTTATACATAATCATAAAACACAAATTGTTTCACAATTTTGAATAATTTGTGAATATTGCGTTTCCAGCATAATCAGACAAAAAGTCGTAAAGAATTTTCGTTTAAAGTGAAAACATACGAATTCATGAATAGTGTCTATTTCGGGGTGAGGTTGCATAAAAAGTATGCATATTTTGTATGCAAAGAAAACTTATATAATAATATAATATTATGATATAGTAATATTTTCAGACATATTTTTAAAAGAGAATTATAAGAAAGACTCTCTATCGCTTAGATCAGTGCTTTGGTATATGAGTGACATCTAAATATGTTGATCAGTATTATTATATATGTCTTGACATATGATTCATTTAATCGACACATTTAAATGAGTAATGTATATGTGTTTGTGACGTATTTGCATTATGTCACCCTCCCCCTGGGACCTCGATGACTTAACAAATGATCTGTTAACCTGTCTTGTATAATTACCTCATTCTGCCAAATAGTCTAATGAGTGTTAATGCGAATAGAGCCTAATTTCATTCTAATGTTACAATTTGTGTTAATTATGACTATTGTTCATTTAAATTATAATGATAAAAATATAACATAATAAACCCTTAAGGTATTAATTGTAACTATTTTAACTAAATGTGACGTTTATACCGGAACTGGTTCTTCCATTGTGGTTTTCGATTGGTAAATATGTTGTTTTCATTTCGTTAAAAATTTTGCTACGTTATTAACTTGATGTAGTCACAATTTTAAATCCTCAAATTTGACCAACTGAATTCCAAAAACAATATTGTATTCTCACATCTCAAGTGTTCGAGAACATAAAAATTAAAAATGAACTATAGATGACACCATAGCTCAACAGCTGTATGTACTTGTTGGTAAAGGTGTAGCATTGAACGACTACTAAGGTATACTTTTTGCTTTGAAATATTCTTCTTGCTGAGTTTACACATTTACATAATGGTACGTCGTACTGCCAATAGTTGTTGACATAAATAAAGACTCTTCTGCGTTCTTCTATCGTCGTAAATCAAGGGACTGTCTAAATAAAATGTTTAATATTTAAGCATGTTTTGCATTTAAGTATTAACCAGTTTTCTGTATTTAGTATTATAGAATTATTATTGGAGAATTAGAGCTATGTCTGTTTTCTGTTTTACTTGAATACATATAGAAATTTTCATGGAATTTATTCGAACTAGTATAACTGCATATATTTAACATATTACATGCTTTGCGTTCCGTTTTCATATATGTACCTAATTATTAATGAATTGATATGAGCATAGTTTAAGATATAACGTTATGAATATTTAATATTATATGTAAATAATATAGAGATGTTTGTAGATTACGGGTCTAATTTGTAAATAGTTACTTTTAACATTATATTTATAAGAGCGACAATCGCGTTTTCGTTGAAAAAAATTATTTTGAAATGGACAATCCATTTGGACGTGAGTATCTGATACTTTCAGTAAGGAGATTGCAACGATTTGTCTTTCAAACATTGATTACTTATAGAACAGTTATAACATAATGGCTGTTCTCTGATTGGTTAACCGTGACGTATGTCACGTGTCATGTGTACCGTGTGTACTGTTGTCAGATCGATGTTAAACATACATACATGTATTTATGATGTAAATAATTGTTTCGTTCATGTACATCACTCTATGCAATTGTGACGTAAACCTGTTATATTTCAATGTTTTACAATACTTTACCATACCATGTTGAATTGGCTGACCATTCACGATTACTTTGGAAGGAAATCATTATTTTTTCACACTTTCTTGGACGAAATGTATTGAAGACAGATACTAATTACATTGAATGGTTATGTTAAAGGCGCTGTAGCACGTTTTTTGCAAATTTTATTTTTTCAAATTTCTCATTTATAATGATTGTTTATGTCATTTATATTTACTTTAGAGGGTAAAACATCTTATTACACAAACCACTGATCCGTAGTGGTAATAACGGTGTTGCGTATAAAGCCAAAATTGCATGGCGGCCATTTTATTGTGAACACATTTTATTATATTCGAATGACAAAAAAAATTCCCATGGCTTTACGGAACCATGTACACTCATTTTTAACTTGGTTTTCCGAAGAGAGAAGGGTGTTTTACTATTGGTGACATTATTTTTCAAATACATTTCATCGACTTATTTGAGCGAAAAAACGTGCTACAGCGCCTTTAATGAAAATTATATGTTGAGGTCATATCGATATTCGATAATTAAATAATTGTTACCGTATATGTAGTTCAAAGTACTCATATTTAAAGGAGAGTATCAACACAGGTCAGATCACATTTTGACTTTATGGTCGTTCAAATAATAATTTCATGAATCAGTTGCTCCGGAAATCCTTTTTAAAATATTAATGATTTCCAAATAGAGCAAGTTACATACAAGAGTTCAACAGCAGGCGTGTTCATAAACTTAGTTTTTATTTCAGCTAGCAGTTATATGTTCATCGTTCTAATAGAAGACTGTTCTCCATATGTCCATTTCTCAAACACTGTAAATACCATGTTTCCATGACGTCATTGCCAGTAGAGTCGGTCTGACAGCGCAGAATACTCAGATTCAGGTTCTATCCTTTCGTATTTATATCATGCCTTCACCTATACTCATGTCTGTAAATAGTGTCCACTATGCAAATAGCATCGATGCGCTGTGAGTCGGTGTCAACCACACACGACTTCTTGTTGTTAACCTCCACAACGAATAAACATTTTCATAAATATCTCGAGTTTTTATTCTTTAAATTATAATCGAGCGGATCGATTGAGGTCACGTTTACCGAATGGGTAAGCTGTTGGTACAATAGGTGACGATTGGTGGCTGACTCTGAGGGTGTGGTTTTGAAATCCACGAAAGATTCGTCCCGAAAAAAGCCTAAGAATTAATGTATAATATTTCAGATAGTGTGATCCCAAATATAACAATGTTCATTTGTTCACTATCTAAATGACATGTATTTTGTATGTTTATACATCAACCACCATTATTCTAAATGTGGTTGCATCTTAGTTTTAAAGAAAGTTTCATATGCTGTGTTTTGACAGTGTGATCAGTGAACTTTGCTCAACCATTCCATGGACCGAACCGTCGACATGATTGTAGCAACATGAATAAAATTAATATATTGGTATATAAATATTGGTATTTATCGAGCGAATGATATGATATAATAGCGATATAACAATCTCCTATTTATACCCGAAGTTTAAAATAGAAGAAAATTACACAAAAACAATTTTCAAACATTGGATGATTACCCCAGTCGCTGCTTTTTCAGAGACGAAACGTTGCGTCATAGCACTGTTCATAACGTTACGCAACTATGACAAATTAATAATTTACCCTTGGGCACAGTAAATAGATTGTGTTGTTAGGGTCACATATGTCAATGTATATAAATCGTGTTATTGTATCGGGAAACACTGGATGTTGCCGAAAATGACCATTTTGATGATAGACGACTAACTATAGTGACGATATAAATAGTATTGATTTCTGATCGAAAACCGGACAATTCACCGCGATTGACGCGCGTCAATGAGTTAAAGGTAATTTATTTACCCGAGATATAAAGAGTTGATAATGTTAAATAGGTCATATAACTACTGGACATATCAATGGTATGTGTAGGTTCGGTTTGTATGCATGAATGATGACGTTGCTCGATTTTAATTGAAAACTAGTGATTATGATTTAATTGACGATTGGGAATGAATGTGCAAATTGAGTTAACTTATTTGAACTGAAATCTGCACATATGGTATGTTGGCACATATTGTAGCCAAAAAATAGATATTACGAAACACAATGGATGCACCTTTAAAAAGATTCACTCCATATGATTGCTCTCGTGGTAATAAATATCCATGTTATCATATTTGAAGACTGGCGATTGAAAGTAATTTTCCTTTATCGAGTCATGAATATTGTCCCATGGTTTAACTATTTTCCCTATTTAAAGAATTAAATCTTATCATTTTTCAATCGTATATGTTGAGGATATGATATTAACTCCAATCACAGTCTACAAACACCTAGTCGCACTGGATATGATTGAAATGAAGATCATTTCAAATTCGAAATGATTTGGTGAGGCAAAAGGCATTTCAAAATCAAATTTAACATGAAATGTATGTAGGATCGGTTAAAAACTAAATTTTAAAAAAGCTTTTAAGATTTTCAAAACAATCCGCTCATATATCTAAATTCAGAATTAAGGAGTTCTTTAAGCATGCTTGCACCATGCTTGCATAATGTAAACAATGTTTTCAAAATTATAATAAATAACATGTTTCCTTTGAAGTAAAATGGAGTAACGATATCACAGTATATGAACTCTTAGACCTACCTATATGGACAGTTTTGTTTTACGATCACCTTTCTATGATAAATATAAAAAAATATATTATTACTCACGCAAGTGATTGTATTTTACTTACATAAAAAGTCGATTTGAATGTAATGATATGGGTCGTCCACTTAAACATGGTGGTTGTAAGTTAACTCATTATGACACGTATGGACATGATCTATTGCCTCTCTTGACTCAACAGTGTCTAAAATAGATATACAACTGACAAATGTCCACTTAGAACTGAAGGTCGAGTTGCTAAAGGATTTAAAGGTGCTTTGTTGAAAATGAAATAATATTTTCCAAAATTTAACTTTCAACTGGTGTTGTTTTATACCTCTTAAATATTTTATAGTTTTATCTTCTTAATTCATACAATAAGTTGATCAGTACTCAGTTATACTGATTACACATATAACGTCAATATAATTAAGTTATGGTCAGTTCTGAAGTCCGTAGCTCTCAAAATGATTAACTCAATAAGTACATCAATACATCAGATAAGGCTGAATCATCTCTTGTTTTCGATTTTAGCTCTTCAGGCCTGAAAACGCCGATAGGCTTATGTCATGGCATGGCGTCCGTCCATCCGTAAACTTTTCGCTTTTTTCGACTTCTTCTCCAGAAGTCATGACTCTAGTGAGCTGAGATTTTATGTACAGACTCATTGGCTGAAGATGATTCTAAATTGTAGATTTGATGACCCTGTGACCCCAAATGTTGGTCACAGGGATTATGACCTAAAAAGCTATTTTCATCTTCTTCTCAAGTCCCAAAAGTTCTAGAAAGCTGAAATGTTAATATGTACAGAATACTTGGATGAGGGGGATTCTAAATTGTAGATCTGGTGATTCTGCGACCCTAAATAAGGGTCACAGGGGTCATGACCTTAAAAGCTATGTACATTGTACAGACTCTCTGGCCAATGGGGATTCTAAATTGTAGATTTGGTGAATATGTGACCCCAAATGGGCCACAGCCTAAAAAAGCTTTTGTTATAAGCTTTGAACTCTTGAGATTTTATGTGTGCATAATGCTCGTTTAAAAGCTTAATACTGACAGGTATAAAAGATGTTCGAAACCTTTTCAATTTAAATTTCTGAACGAGGAATTTACGACCCGATGGTAAAATTTTAAAACAAGGGTGTAAGTCATGAAGATGGTCAGATTAAATGTTCCTTGCAGACACTAAAACACGATCTTCATATATGTAACAAAGCGGATTAAAATTTAAGCCAAATGTAAGACTTGGTGAAATCGCCAATTAATTTGTCAATCTCGTCTCACTGAAAAGGGTATGGGCAAGCGTGTAGGCTCTGGTACTCCAGTCAAAGATGACACAACACAAGAAGTGGTTTCATGATAGTGTATTCAGATAAGAAACATGATGATGGTGCAAATATTTTCTGCACAGCCAAATGGGTACCTATAACAAAGGAGACGTAGGTACAATGGATCGGTTTCCCTTGGTTGCCCAGTTTCAATAAGCTTAAATGAATTTATGAAATATAAACCATTTAAAATTGATTAAAGTGGTCTGATGGATGTGATGAATACTAATAATAGGATAGATAAATAATATAATAAATAAGTACATACATTTTGGAAGCAACATCAGTGCTTACAATGAGTATTTATATTTGATTACATGTATTACCATAATTCTCCCCAGAAGTTATCACATCCTACCACAGAAGGGTATGTTGTCCCTTGATGTAGGTATAAGTCACAATATTACACAAAGGGCCAAAGGAAACATATGTTTATATACCAATGTGGAGGGAAATCATTTATATATAAATTGACATAATATCTATTCTAGACTGATGTTCCATTGCCAAAGAAAGAGTGATGTGTAATAGTATTCCAAGCAAATGAACAGCAGTCCTTCTGAACTACACAGGATTATCCACACGATGTTACCAACAAAATATCTGCAGAATCTGCGGAATACAATATACTTATTCACCTGTTTGCTCCTTGTGGAAAGGATTACGTTAATCCCGCCGTCTAAGTCAACATAGAGACGAGCAAGATGTGCTTGTTGTCAGTCTCGTTCTTACGTTCTGGTGTTAGACAATACGCTTTCTTATCATCTGCTACATCCAGTTTGCGTTTTGCATTCTCATATTGTGTCACGTTTAATTGTTCTATATCATATTGAATCTAACGATAATTGGGAAGACTTGGAGAAGCATAACTCTGTTCTGTTATTGTATCAATAGAAATCTAAAGTGGGACAATATATCAATAAAAAAAATCATGTTTTAAAGCGTGCGATAACTATATGATTTTACGTACGCTTCCTTGAGAAGACAATTTTATGTAAACTCCAGACTGCTTATATATATACTCGATGAAACAACATGTCTAGACTACATTTAAAGGTTCATCCATTGTGTTGTTGAGGGGCACATATTTTAGGGAGAAATTTTTTTCTCTCTCTATTCCAAAGAGTTGTTCAACTTCGTGAGAGAAATGAAAAACATAATTTTCACTTATAGAAAATTCTGATGATGTACGTACGTAACGTTTCCTAAGTTACAAGTATCGTGTCTGACGTATCTAAATAGAAAATGACAATAAACACAACTGGTTCTATATACTTCGTAAAAAATGAAGACAGGATGTTTACTTTTGGAAAATTCTGATAGTGCAATGGATGTTTGAGTATAACGCATAATGCGTAGACAATTACTTCCGATTACACCCCACTCCCGAAATTGGTGCTACAGGCCTTGAGAATATATCAGATAAAGAGGATATATGTCGTCCTTTCTTTGACTAACAGCGTATTCTCATCGAGTGAGTTGAACAGATATGTTCAATCAGAAGTGAACACGTAACTGGTTTATTTTACTGACGGACACAGTTTATACAATCCAATCGAAAGATAAGCCATAAACAGTTTCAGAGGCCTCTATCTACATTTATTAATGTTCATTTGTTTTATATCTATGACATTTCAAGTTTAGATTTCAAACTAACAAATTCATTGAGGTATTTGTAATCAATTATTGACCCTTTATTTCGGAAACAGAGTAGCCTCAAACATCATGAGATTGCTCAAACTCGCCACAGTGTCCTGAGTCCTCTTAATTGACTTTTGCTTCTTTGAGTGTTGCGGGAAACATTTGATGTATATTTTTACCCACTATTAAGTAAAGTAAGAGGTCGAAGGTCGAAAGGTTTGACGTTTATAAATAATGGTTCAGGACAGATATACTTGTAAACCACAGGAACTCTGTATCGTAATTATAACGTAGGTAAAACGTAGGTAAAAAAAACCTACCCCCCCCCCCCCCCCCCCCCCATATAACATAGAGTAAAGTACTCTATGTTATATAGGGTAAAGGTTTTTTTACCTACGTTTTACCTACGTTATAATTACGATATCGAGTTCCTGTTGTGTAAACAATGATAAAATTAGTGATATCATGTTTTTAAAATACAATATAGTTACTGAAGAAATGGTCCAAGAATTGAATAAGCGCCTGATCCAAAACAAAAATGAGTTTACATCTGTGTCTTCATATTACTTTTCTGTCATTAGTATTTATAAAAATTTGGGTTTCAAAAAGTCGAATAGGTCGTCAATTTAGAGATTTGAACTCACACTTTGCTTACAACTGTACGCTCACAATGTCGTTACATATTGACCGAATGTGAAATCAGAGTGACCTCCCTTGAGCAGGAAAACGAGGGCGTCGACCGCATTTGTTTTGTTCTGAATCCATGCACGACAGTATCAGCAGATATTGACATATCACTATCAGTACACTGACACACATCACACCACCATGGCATAACCAACGCAGCGCCACATACATCAACTCGTATTTATGGTAAGTTTTTGGGAAAAGTTAAGACAACATTTCAGTGAATTATCACAAATACCTTTACACTCAGCATGGTAACCGGGTACTGGTTCGTGACGCCGGGTGCTCGCTCGGGTTGAAGCTTGATTTGTTAGATTTTTACCAAAGTCTTTTATAAAAAAAAGTGTGTTTAACTTTTTTCACAATCTTCACCACAGTATTTTCTTTGATGTTTCTGAGTTACAGTACTGTTTTAAGGTTAAATTATTTTGTTTTGAACTTTGCAAGTAGCACATCGTCGAGTAGTTGGTTTTCGGACGCACTTAGTTTTCGGACGGCTCACATTCGGGTAGTTTTTCATGATATTTGTAGCCATGTGACATCATCAATACAAAGGAGAGGTCCCCGCTAGCGGTCAGAATAACATTTTTCGTGTGAAACTTCCTAAGATTTGTAATATCATACAAACTTCACTCTTAAGCTTAAAATCTATCTCTATCCTGAACTACTTTTTGCATGTTATGAAAAAGTCGACACTTTGATAATTTGAACAGTCATACTGGCTACCAACAAAATTTCTACATTGTCCTTGCGTTTTTGTAATATTCTGGGTCAACGGAAGTTACATAAATAGCTTGGGATATCCCTTTTTGGTATTGACCAATCAGATGTCCGAAAACGGCATACACTCACTGACTGTCAAAATTCCGGATGTACTCACTAAATGAGACAAGATAATCATCAAAACATTTTCCCTGACGAATTGTCTCCAATTTATTTTAGATAAAGCTCATATGGAAAAATAGATGATACATATTTATTAATTTTCAAACATTTTTATTGTCAACATTGATTTGTGTCTTAAGCGTCCGAAAACCAATCACTCGAGGTTAAAATAAGATTGCTAAAATTACCTATAAATTAATATATATAAGTAGAAAAATGAAGGCTAGCTAATATTCAATATCAGAATATGCTCACCGCTCTCAGACTCCGTTCCAAGTGTGGAAACGAGGAAGGTTTCAGGCTTTCAGCTCGATTATCTACATCAAAGGCCGAGAGGGGCTATGATTTGTAGATAGTGTGGTGACCGGTTTCGTTCAGTGTTGTGAACTCATCAGACTAAGATTTCATTAGATTTGTAATAGTTACTACCATAGTTTTAGAGTTGTATCGTGAAATA
This sequence comes from Gibbula magus, assembly GCA_936450465.1. Taxonomy (NCBI): domain Eukaryota; kingdom Metazoa; phylum Mollusca; class Gastropoda; order Trochida; family Trochidae; genus Gibbula; species Gibbula magus. The sequence continues at coordinate 24,342,119 of OW388304.1, forward strand.
GCAGGACAGTTTGTCCGAGAGGCCCAGGTCCAAGGCTACGGTGTCCGAGGACGGGGCTCGAGGACAACGTTACTGTCCTGCTATTTCCCGATGCAACTCAGAAATTAGGGTAGAAACTGACTTACATCTCATTTATTCCGAGTGAAATAACATGAAAAATTAAAAGTTTTAAGTAATGTAAAATACCATAACCTTTTTGTGGCCCCTTCTCTAGTGTTTGAATGAAGTTCGTAGTACTACGAATGTTCAGCCTGACTGATTTTAGCATGTGATTCTCACGTGTCAAATTAGGTGCACAAACTAAATGTTCAAAGATCGTGCAATTTACGAACATACAGGTAATTTGCTATAAAATTTCACAGTTTGTCAATTCCTAGATTGCTTCTGAAGAATGAGGTTGTCTTATTAGCATGGCTCTGTGACAATGGAAATTGAATTTGACTTCTAAATTGAATTAAAATCGGTTGGATTTTCAATATTTAGGTAACTTTAACATTCTTATAAATTGAATCAAGTATTTAAGTCCCAACCGTATTGAGTATTACATGAAATAAATTTGTTTTCTTACGTCTTCATCTTAGTCAATCTAACCTTTAGCTTATTGTCTATGTCATTATCATTGATAAACTGTAACTTATCTTGTTTAAAAGTGGTTTTGTAAGTGTCTGTGTATCAGGTATCAGGACCGATTGTACGAAACAGTCCAGATATCGATAATGAACATGACACTTTTATCATTATGAATGGTTGCTACAGGAAACGAGGTCTTTGTGGGATGTAAGGTTTATTTGATATATGCTCATTGACATGAACAAAGCATTGACTTTACAACTAACATTCTCAATCAATAATGTTTTGCATCATGTTACAGAAGAGATGCGACATCTGGACCAATGACATTTTCTTTTTATTCATATAACTTATTGATAGTCATAAATGTCCCATTAAACAGTATTTATGACTTAAGCTGTCTGTTACACTGCACAAAAAGCTGTATTATCTGTATTAAGTAGGTGATAGTGCAAACAAATTTTTTTTTCTCCATTTAATCAACTTTTGTGAAAGCATTAAGCCCCTGTAGCATAAAAAAGAATTCTGCTGTAATAGAAGTGATGGGTCACCCTTCCATGCAGTATATGAATGTAGTTTGAAGATGTACAGGGAAGCCTGGTGTTCAGAATTCACTGTTAAGTGATTGACTACCCCTGGTTTGGACGTTCCTCAACAGCCATTAGTGAAGATTCAGTAGAGGCTGCATTCTCTTCCCACAGAGGTTACTCCCTACAGATTTCCGATCCTAACTTCTGTTGTTGTCCCCCGCCGCAACGCGGAACGGGGGACTATGTATTCAGCGGCGTCCGTACGTCCGTCCGTCCGTCACATTTCTTGTTAACACGATATCTCATGAAGCATTTTATCCAAAGTCTTCAAATTTGGTGTCAGTCTACATTGTCGATGTTGGTGACCTTGACCTTATTTTCAAGGTCATCATGACACTTTGACCACTTTTCAAACTCTTGTTAACGCGATATCTCATGAAGCGTTGCATCAAGAGGTTTCAAATTTGGTGTCGGCCTACATTGGGGGAAGACGCAGACACCAGTCAATTTTGTGACCATGACCTTATTTTCAAGGTCACCACGACACTTTGACGACTTTTCGAACTCTTGTTAACGCGATTTATCATGACTGGATGGACCCAAAGTCTTCAAATTTGTTGCAAGTCTACATTGGGGGATGATGCAAACACCAGTCGATTTTGGTGACCTTGACCTTATTTTCAAGGTCACCACAACACTTTGACCACTTTATTGTCTCTTGTTAATGTGATATCTCATGACCGGTTAGATATAATGTCTTAATATTTTCTGACAGCCTATATTGGCGGTTTACGCAGACACCAGTCGATTTTGATGACCTTTACCTTATTTTCAAGGTCACCACATTGATTTGACCACTTTTCAAACTCTTGTTAATGCAATATCTCATGAACCCAAGCACCCAGAGTTGTCAAAGTTGGTGTCAGTCTACATTGGGGGATGACACAGACACCAATTGATTTTGGTGACCTTGACCTTATTTTCAAGGTGACTAAGACACTTGACCAAATGATGTGTCTTACTAAACTCAATGTTAACGGCGGGGGACATTGCCATGTTAGTGGCAAACACTTGTTTTTCGTTTGAAATCGAGAGCAGAAGCAAACTCCACTAGCGGAGGAAAGTGGAACCTCATACTCTATCACTGCAATGAAAACTCATCTTTCGACGACCATGTCGATCTAGTGACTTCAAAGATAGAGGCATTTGACCCTTTCACCACTAAGAAACCTGAAAGCTAATATGTTTATGTGCCTAATTTTAGGCATGTAGGGGTGAAAGGGTTAAGGGTCTTGCTCATATATGTCCTTCGAATATGTCTGATGTAAACAACACAAATGAAATATTTTTGGTATTTGTTTCTCTGATTTGGTCTTTATTCATAATCATGTTTATGATCCATAGCTTTCACAAAATAAAATAGCATATCTCAAGGTAAACACATTTTTATGAGAAAACGTTTATCTTATTTTTATTTTATCATAATGACGTGTCATTGGCAAATGTCACTTTTACAACAGCGTCACTGATTGCACAACTAGATTCAATTGCAACCAATCAGGACACTCGATTTCAAGCGAAAAAGAACAAAAGTAGGAATGAAACATGAGTCTATCATTACGTAAGTGTGTTGCTATCAAAGGTGATGATATGGAAATATAAAATAGTACAATCTAAACCAAAAAGTGAGAATAATCTTTTTATTAACCCTCATTTCAGTTGAAAAAGTTGCTTCACTCTCACAGAATTACCGGGTACTTAAAGGCACTGTAGCACGTTTTTTCGCTCAAATAAGTTGATGAAATGAATTTGAAAAATAATTTCACCAATGGTAAAACATCCTTCTCTCTTCGGAAAATAAAGTTTAAAATGAGTGTACATGTTTCGGTGAAGCCGTGGGAAACGTTTTTGTAAAATAAAATAATAAATTGTGTTCACAATAAAATGGCCGCCATGCAATTTTTGCTTTATACGCAACATATTTTTTACCGCTACAGATAATTGGATTGTGTAATAAGATGTTTTACCCTCTTAAGTTAGTTTTAATGACATAAACTATCATTATAAATGGGAAATTTGAAAAAATAAATTTTGCAAAAAACGTGCTACTGCCCCTTTAAAGGATAGATGTAATGAAATTCATTCAATGGATTCATTAAAAGGGGATGTCAATTTGAATTGAATTTAAATTTTTGAAATCGGTCCATAAATTACTTATATTCGACTTTTTAAAGAAACGCCTAATTTAGCCCCGGCGACCACAATAAAAGTCTGCGGGAATGTCGCCCTGGAGAGATGACTTCTGTGACGTCACTGGAGTAATCACATCATTGGCGATAGTCATAATTCGACGTAATTTCACAACATTTTGATTGTTAATTTCACTAACAAATCTTCAATCTAACAACTTAAATTTTTCATAAATCAAATGTTTAGATATCCAACTAGCTTATCCTGCAGATGATAATTACATAATTATTGCATAAACATGTGTTTTCGGCGATTTAACACATCTCATCTAGCGTTAGTGATGATCATTATTAATTAATTATTGAAGCGCCACTGGCGCCAGCTGTCTGGCGAGCCTCGTCTGTGTTTAATCACAGTCACGCCTCAATTATTTCTCAAAGTGTTCGCTGTGCTAATTGTGGCATTGTTAAAATGGGTAAATTAAAATCGTCTTAATGATCAATTGCAAGTGTATATTGTCTCGATTATATGCTCAATTGATTCCGATATATATGCCTGTAGAGGTAATAATCTGTCATTCTTGTGAATGCTTTACACGTGAACTTTTAAGAGCAATATTTGATCTCTAAATATTTTAGTTCGTTATTATTCCTTGCTATCAAATTATCAACATTGGTCAATTATGCAGTTGTGATTTAATGAAATTTTATGTATAAAAAAGTAACAGCAGTACTATTGACTATCCTTCTTATATTAAAGGGACACCGCGTCGACAATAAAAATCAGATCATGTGTATCTACCTATGCTGATTAACATGGCTGCTAATAAGTCACAGACACCAAATTTCAGACATTTGACGTAATTGGTAATAAAAACTACTGCAGGTAGACAGTGAAGTGAAGCTTAACTCGTTAGCAGACACTCTGATAAGCTTAGTAAGATAAAGATGGGACTCATTTTTATCCTCGACGCAGTGTCCCTTTAAACAATGACTAGTATTAATGTTGGTAGTCAGGTTGTATTGAACTTGATATGAGACTGGAATCATGATTATTGTTTGTCTTTCAGAATCTGTGATATACTGATCTCAATACACTTCATCCCACCCTGTCGCAGACTTCTACAAAATGGCTGGATTAGAGTCAGTAGCTGAGTTTTATGCTGGTCGTAACTTATTCATCACTGGAGTGACAGGTTTTATGGGCAAGGTTCTTTTGGAGAAACTCCTGCGATCTTGCCCAGACATCCAGAAATTGTACCTGCTCATTAGACCTAAGAAAGGACAATCGGTTGCAGAGAGATTGGAGGGGCTACTAGACTCAAAGGTGAAAATGATTTAATTTATTCTATTGTTTACTTTAAAATACTGAATGTGTCATCATTGGACATGTTGGATAGTTTTATTAATAATTGTGTTCTGTCTTGAGATACCCTATTGGATCTATCTGTTATGAAATTCAGAACACATTACCAATTTTATGATACACTACAATATGGTAGAAAGACAGAAATCCAATATTTTTTCAAAAGAATGACAAAATGAACTTGAACAAAAGGAATCTTGATTTTATTGAAATAACTAAATATATTTGAAATTGATGTTTGTTTATTCACAGTTATTTGAAAAAGTGAAATCTCAAAATCCTGATGTTGGGTCGAAGCTAAAGGCTGTAGAGGGAGACATTATGGAACCCAACTTTGGAATCAGCGAGGAGGATGAGAAGAAACTCTGTGAAGACGTCTCTGTCGTCTTTCATTCTGCAGCCACGGTCAAGTTTGATGAGGAAATGAAGTGAGCAAATTATAATTAGTTGTAGGTAGAGGTGAAGTAATATGTAACTTTGTAGTACTTGTAGTACATGAAGTAAATACATGCAAATATTCATTTTGATATAGGTAATTAGTAAAGAAAAAGATATATGTTTAATATTAAAATCTTTTTTATCCCCACTATAACATTTTATTTCCATGAAAGTTTTGGAAGCAGATCTCAAAAACTATACACCATAGCTCCTTAAAATTTGGTATGTGAATCAATCATTAAGTGCGTTTGAGCCTTAATATTTTGGATAATTTCCATGGAAATGCAACTTACAATTTTATGTGCAGAACAGAACTTGAATAACGTAATGCAAATCTCTTTAGATGTGGATGTGAATAGCTTAAAATAATTTTTAACAAAAATATTTTGCTTTCACTAAGGCTTAGTGAAAGAGAAATAAAGCTTCAAAATCATTGTTCAATATATTTTACATTTTTCCTATTGGGCGGGGGATATAGTTAACTCAGTTATTGTTTGCTATGTAAAAAATTCTTATCGCTGTTACCTTAAAGAGATTGAGTCTATGTTTATTCTTCTCCCCTAAGGTTGTCTGTACAAATGAACGTGGTGGGAGTGCAACAACTGCTCAAACTGTGTCACAAAATCAACAAACTAGATGTGAGTAATGGGCCGGAGTTACATATCTTTGTCAGTTCTTGACACTTAAAGCGAAAGTTCTATCAAAGTATCTACCATTTTGTTTTTCTGCATTACTTGAAATGAGAAGAAATGATATTACTTTATATTTTACAAAATGTATTTAAATCCTTTAATTCAGTTATCTCACAATTGTAATATTCTGTGTTTAGATTTATTATATACCCATGTAAACCTAAGATAGTAATACAGGGGTGCAATACGGTTTCCGTGGTCGATTTCCGTATTGCACGGTGAATTCCGTATTGCACGGCTGACGGTCCTACTTTCTCTAAACTTCGGCACTTCTCGGAATTTTCCGTACTTTTCAATGTTTTCCCAATTCAATCTTGGGAATTTATGTTTTGATAACACTGCTAGTATTTTTTCAGTTGATTAAAGTATCAGCTTGGATTTAGACCTAATATAAACAGCACATGCAGGGAAAATGTTACTCAAATTATCATTAACAAGGCAGAAAACTCAAAGTATAAGGGGAATTGAAAGCATTGCCGAAAGCTTCGCTAGCGATGCTGCGTCACTGTTACGTCACAACCGTTTACCATTGTGACGTCATAACCATGGTAACGTCATTCGAAAGAAGCACGACGGACGGAAGCCTGAATGTTGTTTCTTATTTTCAGTTCTTTATAATTAAATGATAGTAAAGCAAATTTGATGGTTTAATTGTATTACCACACTGAATAAATTTTCACTTATAGCTATATTGGACTGACAAATGAGAAAATAAAGATACTATTAAGACATCAAATCCTGAGTCGTGCTAGTCAAGCAACCGTCCGTGTATCAATACGCAGCACGTCGTTCCGGTAAATTTATGCAATTTTATTTGTTTACCAATTTGCTAATAAAAAGGGGTATATAATAAATTAAGAACATCATACTTGTGCATTTGGATCGTTTGTATTGAACTCGAAGCTGCCATGGAAGCGGAGGAACAACTCGTTCTTCGAACTCGTTGTTCCTCCGCTTCCATGACATCTTCTCGTTCAATACAAACGATCCAAATGCACAAGTATGATGTTCTATATATTTATTCCACCTTGCCGTATCACACATTCCACCTGATGAAGGAGTAAGCATATACTGCAAAAGATTGTGTATATAAAAAATAAAGAAATTATTATCAAGATTTTTCTTGTTCTCTCATGTATTCCACTTCTAAATACCTCATCAAGATGATACTTATCATGATTTGTATATTGCCAGGCTGTAATCCATGTGTCGACAGCTTACGCCAACTGTGATAAGGAGAGTGTAGCAGAACGAGTATATGAGCCTCCCCTCCATCCATCGAAACTAGTAGAGGCTGTCCAGTACGTATATGTCACTTTTATCTTGTCCATCTAGCTGGGATGAACATTTTCTCATGATCCTCTCATCCCCTGGGTATACTGGAACTTTTCTGTGAACCTTCAAACTTCATGCCTCAGTAAATAATAAACTTATTTTTAATCTTTATTTTCATAACCGATGATAAAAATGAAATGGCGCAGCAGCTACTATATTCAGCTGAAGATCAAAATGTTCATGCTTTGACCACTCCAGGAGCTCTGATTTGTTGTAGAGAATGGCTCAACATGCAGTTAGCTTTGAGAGTAATTCACTGAATAAGCTTGCTATCTAACCAGCCCAAAAGTGTACTTGTGTCCTAATATATGTTAAATTTAAAAGAAAAAGCTCCGTAAGTTCCCAGCCAGGAGCAGCTGTCCGATGAACCTTACTCCTCACACTGACATTGTGCTGTGGAGCTCAGCTTTCACAACAATACAGATACAGCCTCTGCAGAGTTTTTTAATGAAATCTTAATAGCTGTTGAGTGTGATCTTCTTGAAAAAGCCATCAAAACTAAAAAAGTTTCATCTATTCTCTTCCATTATTTGCTAAACCAAACCAATTACAGATGGATGGACAAGGAGGCCCTGAACGTGTTGACGAGGAAGCTGGTCGGACCGAGACCGAACACGTACACCTACACTAAAGCCATGGCGGAGTTCCTTCTGATGGAAGAGTGTGGCAGTCTCCCTATAGCTATAGTCCGACCCTCTATAGTAGGGGCAACATACAAGGATCCGGTACCGGTGAGCCATCTCAATGCTTATAATGGGAAGATGCCCAAGATGAAGAATGGAGAAAATTTTATGGATATGCAACTTCTTTATTCTTGGAGGTGACGTTTCAATATAGATTCTAATGTCGTTGTCAAGCAAGTGATGACATTAGAATCTGTGTGAAACATAGCCGTCAAGAATAAAGTTGTATAGTCATGAAACTGTCTTCATTCTTCATCGCCTCAACTTCTAGAAGCCGATCAAAGATGTCCTTAGATGTATATGACATGAGGCTTGTCAATCTGATTGGGATACAGACTAGCATGTAGGAAGAGTCAATTCACAGCTCTTGAAGTTTATGCTTTCAATCAAACCTGCACACTTGATTTGCATCATGATGGTAGTATTGGAGATACAGAAGGTTTTGGAATACAGACTTGGGATTCAATTTCTTTCATCAAGGAGATTATTACAACTACATGAATGAAATTTTTTATGCAACACTTCATTTCATTCTCATGATAAAGTCTGATATTACTGACATAATTTTTTAGTCTTAACCTGAGTGCCAGTAACGGCTATAGTGGTCAAAATGAATGGATATTGGATGGCAGAGAGAAGCTCACTTATGTGAGGAGGGGGCGGGATAGCACAGTGGTTAGCGCGTTCGGCTTCGGATCAAGAGGTCTGGGGTTTGAATCCCGCCAGGGGCACAGCAACTTTGTCTGCAGTAGAGAACTGTTCTACACGCAGTAAGGTTTGGGTGCAATGCTACACTGAATTTCAGCGTAGTACCACCCATGGTTCGCTAGTTCCAGCTGTTGCTCGCAGGTTTCACCTGTGCATAGCCACATGGCGTTGCAGGCTTTCCCCCTGCCATAAAACTAGGAGCCGCGATGTAAGTGAAATACTTTTGAAAGCGGCGTTAAACCCCAACTCACTCACTCACTCACTCACTCACTCACTCACTCACTCACTCACTCACTTTTGTGTTGTTAGGTCTACAGTGTTTATAAGTATCATGACTCCATTTCACTCATTGTTAGTATTCAAACCACTAGTATTAGCACCAGTATCCATGAAGCTCTTTCAAACACTTGCACGAAGAACTTGTATCAGTCACCAGTGACCTTTCATCGGCTTCACAATGAAATAGGGCATTTGTCATCAGATAAACATCACATAGCATGATATGATCTATGAAATATACTGGGTACCGTTCCACAAACTGATCTTAGCACTACGATCAATCTTAGCCAATGATAAAAGATGGGATTACGATTGATCTTAGGATTAAGATCGTTTAGTGGAACGGCCCCCAGATCTTAAAACACAATATTTCAACAGTTTTTAATTCATGATTTTTAGTGCCCTGTGCCAGTTATTGTAAAGGTAGATTTCTCAATGGAATCTGATATCTAAATAACATTTTTTTTTTTAAATGCACTGTTTTTCAATTTCAGGGCTGGGTGGACAATTTGAATGGTCCAACTGGTTTACTCTGTGCAGTAAGTGCCTTTAGTTTACTGTTTACATACAATATATTTACATTAAATGTCTCTGAACTGGGATCAATTAGGGATCAGCTAAGCACAGTGCTAGGGCTGCGTATTGCAATAAAGAATGTAGTGTAATACACAACAATATTTGATATCAATATATTTTCAGTGGTAAAATACAGCATTTATCAGTTATCAGTTAAAAATAAAATATGTAAAAATAAAAATGATTGTCACTTACAAACTATGCATAATTTCTTAAATCTAATAAATAGAGCTTAAATGTTGTGTACAGACTAATGGGGATTCTAAATGGTAGATTTTGTGATCCTGTGAGCCCAAATAGGGTCACAGGGGTCACAACATTAAAAACCTATTTTCATCTTCTCCAGTACCAAAAGATCTAGAGAGCTGAAATGTTCTGTGCAGACTCCTTGGCTTATTGGGATTCTAAATTGTACATTTTGTTTTGGAGGGGTTCTGATAGTCCGAGTATAAAATTAAATTAAATTTGTCAAAATCATTTAATGTCGGAGGATCAGAAAACCAACTTCTCTTTTGGCTTAATTATCACATTTTATCAATTTGGAGAAATGACAAAGAGATATATGTTACTCCAAATGTGTTCTGATTAATTGTTTCCCATGTGAATTTTACTATTTATTTCAGATTGGAAAAGGAGTCCTTCGTATCATGCATGGTGACTTTCACGGGACCGCTGACATCACACCTTGTGACATCGCTACAAACCTCCTCATCTCTGTAGCCTGGTATGTGGGCACAGCAAAGTAAGAATGTTGATGATGATAAAATCTACATGTTACTGCATATTGTGTAGTAACATCACGTGTTGCCAATTTATGGTTTAAACATATTTCTATTCCATAATGAATCTGGTTTGGCAAACAAGCAAAGTCTTGCTTTTGTAAATGCAGCACCAGTACAATACAACAAAATTAAGTCACAAGTACTAGACATGAAACAAAAATAGAATAAATCAAATAATCATTACATCGAATGTTCATTCTAAATAATACAACTCTCGCAGTTATTGTCCGTGATGTCTTTAACTTGACGTCATTGTGCTTATGAAAACATTTTGTCAAACTGTTTTGATTTATATATGAATTTGTGTAAAGATTTAATTATATTTTTATTGTCAATGCTGCTAATTTATGTGACGTCATAAAATAATCATTAAGATATGTATAACGTAACAATGTCAGCACGGCGGCCACAATGCCAACATTATATCTACCACTATGTTACAGTTTAGCTTGATTCAAATCAGCAAATAACACACCAGACTAATCAAGATTTTATCAAATGTAATGAGGATACATTTAAACCATAATAGAGATAATATTGGCAATGTCTTAAAGCTTTAGTATTATTATACCCCCGACCTAAAAAGGTCGGGAGTATATAGTAATACCAATGATTCAGTCCGTCCGTCCTTCCGTCCGAAGACAATTTTTGTCCGATCAATTACAGAAAAACTATTCATCTCATCCTTTTCAAATTTTGTACATGTCTTCTCCACCACTAGGAGAGGTGCAGTGCGAAGTTTAAACCGAATTGGTGAATTTTTTGAGTTTTTGGCGAATTTTTTAATTTTTTAACTTAGTTATATTATGAGCATTTTTTGTCCGATCGATTACAGAAAAACTATTCATCTCATTCTTTTAAAATTTGGCACATGTCTTCTTCACCACTAGGAGAGGTGCTTTGCATGTAAGTTTCATCAAAAGCTACTTCTGTGTTCTTGTCGATTTTACTATTTTATATTTCCACTGGTTATATTTTGGGAAAAGTTAAATTTTCTTTCCTTTCAGCCATAAACTGCTGTATACCTCTCACTGTGCCTTCAGGGGTGTGCTTCCATGTACCTGTTGTTTCAAGTCACTCAAATGAATCATTATGATGGATTAATTTCCAAAATGAAGTTGAAATCAGTGGTAATAGCAGTAGTGTATTATGTTACCCATACCTTCTCAAGTTACTATTATTCCTATTTTTACTTAAACCACCTTTTTTACATGAAGATCGACACTTGTCCTACCCTTTTCACAAACAGTCTCTTTAAGTAAAATAATGACGTCAAACTTTAACAGTCGGGGGTATTAGTGAGCCACGCTCACATTTTTGCTTGTTTGATAAGTTATTCTCCAGTGACTATTTATTTTACATATACTGTAATTGTTTTGGAAACAACATGATGTTCGTTCGAAATAGAATACTTCAAATGTAAATATCATGTCTTTTTACAGACCATCTGAAGTGCCAGTGTTTAATAACACAACGGGACAAATAAACAGATTGACGTGGGGCATGGTTGGTGAGTAAACAGATTGACTACTCAGATAAATATAGCTTTATTATATAATTTGAACTGAGATACTCAGTTCTATCAGTGAAATAAACCCTCTATCAAGCTGCAGTGGCGATAACCTTTATTAAACTTTATCGCCACTCGCGTGACGTCATCGGGACAATGTTGTAACGTCATATTGTCGGCTTGTTAAGGCTGTATGTTTACCGTTGAAATCACTCCACGGCAACAGAAAATACAGAAATAATGATATAATGAATAGAATATCTGTTTTTCCTTGACAAATACCATGTTTATCTCATCTCGTGAGGTAGAAAAGTTTATATATTTCACTCATGGCTGCGCCACTCGTGAAAGAGGAGATGGTATTTGTCAAGAAAAGACAGATATCTCTCTCCTCTATGTCTTTATTCTTGGATTCATCGTCATTCATCTTCATTTTAGATTAAATCAATATTAGATGTACTTTTAGATATACACAAGCTCTATTGCTGAAATTTGAATATTGAAAATGAATCAAGCAAATGTTACAAAATGTACCTATTTTGATAATCTGGCCATTTATTAACCCTGCCACTACAAAGTGCGTGACAGGGGTGTTGTTTTAATGTCTGTCCTCATATTACAAATCGGTGTTAGCCCAATACACCAAGAAAGATTTGGATTTGTAAGACTTCATTTAAGCAGTGATTTGAATCCGCTAACTATACCATTCTATTTGCCTTGTGTTATAATGATACATGGAATCTACAATGAAACTTGATTTATATTTCAGAGCGCTCCTCTTATGAATATTTCATGAAAAATCCAGTCGATGTGGTTGCTAGGATACCAAATCCAAGATTTACCAAGTCACCGTTAGTATTTTCTGTTTATGCTCTTAACAATATTCTTCTTCAAGTTGATAATGACATTGTGCAGAGTTAAACAACTATTGATATTTTAATCTAAAATCGAAGAATTTTCAAATTTACAGAGTGTAACTCTGAAATTATAATACTTGAAAACTTCAAATTTGTCCGGGGAAGTTACCAATTTGGTGGTGGTGTGAATTTTAGAAGTTACAAGTCCAGAATGTCCAGAGGTATCGTCATGACATATTTGACTTGGTATGATTTCAAATTAATTAAAACTGTATGAAGGTGATCAAACTACAGGTGGGCGTATTTGAGCTGTGCTCACTTTTGCCTTGTTTCTAAGTTGTAACAAATGCACAGTATGAGTGTGTTTCCTAAACCAAATTCCCTGATGCCCCCACAATTAAACACTGTTCTATTGGTCATATGATGTGTTTAGTTCTGAAAGCTTAACTGTAAAATAGACATTTACTTGATTATTATTGTACCTGCAGGTCCTGGAAGAATATCAAGGTGTTCTTTGACCATATTGTACCTGCGTATCTGATGGACTTCTACATGTATGTGTGTGGCCGGAGACGCATGTAAGTACAGAGTTTATGAATATGTTCAAGGTAATAAGCCGTTTTCTCTTTATCTGAGAAATGCAATCTCATCAGAAATTAAATATCACTTTTCTAATTACTGTAAGATATCACAGATGGGATGATGGGCACTACACGACGTCATCACTGTTGACAAATGACAGTATGACAATGGTGTTTTTGTCCCCCTCCGCAACGAGGAACGGGGGACTATGAATTCAGCGTCCGTACGTCACATTTCTTGTTATGAAGCGTTGCATCCAAAGTCTTCAAATTTGATGTCTGCATACATTGTGGAAAGACGCAGACAAAGGTCAATTTTGGTGACATTGGCCTTATTTTCAAGGTCACCACAACACTTTGACCACTCTTTGAACTCTTGTTAAAACGATATCTCTTGAAACATTGCATCCAAAATCTTCAAATAAGTTGTCAGCCTACATTGGGGAAAGACACAGACACCAGTTGATTTTGGTGACCTTGACCTTATTTTAACGTCACCGCGATACTTTGACCACATTCAAACTATTGTTAACGCGATATATCTTGACCGGTTGGACTCAAAGTCTTCAAACTTGGTGTCAGTCTACACTGGGGGATGACGCAGACACCAGCGGATTTTGGTAACCTTGACCTTATTTTCACAGTCACTACAATACTTTGACCAATTTTCGAACTCTTGTTATCACTATTTATTATGACCGGTTGGACCCAAAGTTTTCAAAATAGGTGTCAGTCTACATTGGGCGAAGACACAGACACCAGTCAATTTTGGTGACCTTGGCCTTTTTTCAAGGTCACCACGACACTTTTCAAACTCTTGCTTACGGGATATATCATGACCGGTTGGACCAAATGCTTTCAAATTTGGTGTCAGTCTACATTGGAGGATGACGCAGACACCGGTTGATTTGGTGACCTTGACCTTATTTTCAAGGTCACCTCTACACTTTGACCAGTTTTTTAACTCTTGTTAACGCGATATATCATGAACCCAAGCACCCAAAGTCTTAAAATTTGCTGATTATCATGGCACTTTTTACCAGTAATGCAATATATAAATTAGTTCCAATGATGTGTCTTACTAACTCAATGTCACTGGCAGGGGATATTGCCATGTTTGTGTTAAACACTTGTCATTATTTGGCTTTATCCTGTCTTTCATTTACCGGTAGACATTTGGGCAAAATGTGCATGTGTGTGATTTAGAATTACAGTGAGTCTTTTTTAGGAAGCTTTTTAAACTGCATTTTTTGGAATGTTCTCCACCCCCCCCCCCCCCCCCCCCCCCCCTCCCCTCTGGCAGCTGTTATTATCTGCATAAATTACCAGTTAGTACCTGTCAAGGCCTGTTCGTCTGACCAACAGTGGTCAGTTTTGGTAACCTTGGTTCTAGATAATAAATGACCTTATTATGCAAAAGCTGATGAGCTGTGGGGCCTTCTATATATTCAGTGGCATCCAAACGTACCTCCTGCCAGTTCTTGTAAAGATAATACCTAATGAACCATAGCACCCAAAGTCTTCAAATTTTGGCAGATACCGCAGACACCAGTTGACTTTGTTGACCTTGACTTTATTTTCAAGGTCATCAGAACACTGACCACTTCGAAACTCTTTTTTAAAGCGATATCTCATTAACAGTTGTACCCAATGTTCTCAAATTTAGTGACAGCATATATATTAACAGTTATGTAGACACACGTCTTTTGGTGACCTTGACCTTGTTTTCAATGACAAGTATGCTCACTGCTGTTAATTGTAAACTGTTAAGTTTAAATCTTCCTTTATGTTATTCAAGATTTGTGCGGATACAAGATCGCCTGTGGAAAGCAGTTAGAACTTTAGAATTCTTCACGTCAAGAGATTGGAAGTTTGAAAATAACAATATATATATGCTGCTGGACAGAATGTCAAAGGAAGACAAAGATGTGAGTATTTTGTATAATTGTCTAAATACCCAATGTATAATATTGCCATTTAATATTGCAAAATGTAGGGCCTGGCTTGAGTTATATACAATGCTCTGCATCTGCATATGTTTCATCTTTCTCATTTCCCACAGACATTTGACTTTGATGCACGGAACATAGACTGGAAGTCTTACATGGAGAGTTACTGTCTGGGCATCAAACAGTTTGTGTTGAAAGAAGAGCTCGACCATCTACCCAAGGCCAGGAAAGCCCTGGCGAGGTTAGCTTTACTTTTGTTTATGCTGATAAAATGTCAACTATTATCGGATCCTTGTCTGAAAACAAAGGGTTTAGAAGCAGAGACTCCTGTGTCATTGCTAATATGTGCATAAATTATGCGTATGCGATAATGAGTTTGATATTTTTATTTCAGACTTAAAAGAGTGCACTTGGTACTGAATGCGGTGGTGGTGGTGGTAGTGTGGAGACTGCTGATCAACCGAGTGGAGGTCGCCCGGTCCTTGTGGAACCTTGTCCTCAGCTGGCTTCTATACTTCTACAACAAACTGCCAAAGATGTTCCGACCATACTAATTCAGTGACATCAACTTGTGAGCTTTCTAAAGGCTCAAGGCTCTAGATTTCCAAAGCTCATTTAACACAAAGTTGTAAATGCCATATATATTTATTGGAATACGCCTATGTTTGTGTGGTGAGAACTCTGAAAGATTGGACAGATATTTCAATATCCTAGAGGGCTGGTCTTCAACACTTGGACTATGTTGATACTTGGCTATGTGAACATGTGTTATGTACAGACGGACATGAATTCTTATTTTGTATTTGAGTACCTGGATTACAAACATATGAAAGAAATAATGTGATTTAGAGTTTTACATGGACAACAACTAGATTGTTGTCATTCACATTCACTCTGTACAGATTTATCCTATTCATATAATCATCTAAAACTGTAGATTTGATTGTTTGCTTCATCATGTTAAAGGTAACCAGCATTTACACAACAGTTCAACGTGAACCGGTGAAGAATCATTATTTGAAATTTATCTCTTGAAACTTTGCAATTTAAGGGATATAAAGCTGTCTTCTGGCCACTGGTTATTTCTTTTATTACTTTATACTTGAGGAATAGTCCAGATTGTGGCTTTGAATGTTTAAATGATAAATAGGATTTCTAATACTTGGAGAATGAGAAATGTAATAATGTTGAAGACTATAGTTGTGCTCCATGACGATTTGTAGAGATCCCATGACAAACCTGTATTGTATTTCGAATGAGTATTCTCAGGAGTAAAATTAAGGGCACTATTGCCTTTATGAGAAAAGATTTGTGTGATTATGTTCAATAATGTGCTGTTTTTTGTTTTAGTGAACTCAAATATATGCTTCATATAATGTATAGTTTTGATACTGTATTTTTGGAAATGTTCATAGTCCTTACATCTTTTTGAACGCTCATTAATAGCATTGGATACATAAGAATTAATACCTTTTATACTTTTGATATTTTTCATTTTCACTAGTCTAGCATCCTGATGGTATTCTTGAGTGTACAATTCATCAAGTCTTGTTGTGTTTATGAAGCAAGAATCTATTGGAAGCTTGTTCACCACCTGCAAGGTCCAGAAGGTATCCTGCTGATTGGTCACAATGGTTTGCATACAATCATTCATTCATTAAGTCAGCAACTGAAGTGTTAACACTCCTCTTGCTGCAGGCAACTAAAGTTACCGACTTGTTGTGGTTCACTCATCTATCAAATAATCTGTTTATTCATCGTTTGTGGATTGTCAGTCCATTAGCAATCATAAACAGATATAGTTCCTCCCAATACATCACAAGTTTACTATTGATAGTTGGGGAAATGTTACTTATTGGTCTAATATTGTTAGTGCAAGGATGGTTGGATGGATTCACTGCCTAAATAATTGAATATTTATATGAGGACAAAACCGCCATATACAGTACATATACATTTACAACCACGGTTCACTGTACATATATTTATTTCAAAATTAACGATTATCTCTTTTACTTTAAGTATCAGTATTTTTGGTAATATAATGTAAATTATTTTTTGCAACATATCTAATCTGCAATCTTTACTTTGATGTTCAGTCATTTTGAAATTTGTATTGAAATAAAATTTGTCGTTAAATTGTCTATTATGTATACAATATTACTTGTCGATGATGTATATTTCATCATTTTCAATTTACACATCTGTTTATGTTTCAAGTGATTTTTCTCATTTTGATGACACTTTGTATATGTTTATGTATTCATTGTAATTTACAGGTACTATTTGCTCTTTATATTTATATAATAAAAAAAGATTTTAGAGGCAAAACTGTGTATGAGTTTGATAATATGCGTAGTCAAAATTACTAATTAGCATATCTGTCTTTAATTTTAATTAAAATTTGTATTTAAAGACTACTTTTATACAAGCATGTTAAAACTTTCGTATGTTTCTGGAGTTTTGGTGTCAGTTTAGAAATATTTACTTCATATTTGGAGAATTATATTTCTCATATTTTTATACTATTTTTTTTCTTTGCTACTTAATCTTAATCCCACTGCCTTGTGACTTTAAGGGTTCTAAGATTAATCCATGTTTCATGCAATTATCAAAGGGTAAAAGGTATATCTTTGTAGCCTATATATATATTTGTGTATCTACTAATGGGACATAATACTTAATCAATCTGTATTCAAACAATTAGCATATTAAATATCTTCTGCACTGAAGAAACAATATTTGAAAACCACATTTCTTTTTCAATAACAGTCCTATGTATACACAGATATGCAGTCATATTAACCTTCTTTGCTATGTCTTGTATACAGGTGAGTACATGTAAAACTAGTTACTGTGTGTAGTTATACATGGGCTAACATGATAGCTATATTTATGATTAAAAAAAACCACAATTTTACATTCTTTTATATTTTGTCTATATTTTCATTTTGTAACATTGTTACCCGTGGCCCCTTTATCATGAAAAAGGCTTTTTTCAATGGATGCTAATACTTTTTCCAAAGGTATACATTTTATTGTCAGAAATTCTGATTTTATTCTGATTTTAGATTGCTCAAAACTCATCAATTATTGAAGCTGGTCTTTCATGATTGTACCATACAGTTGTTATTTGGAGAGAATTATTTTAGAGAATTCAGTTGTGGTTTACTGTTATCAGAAACATTATCAAACTTAACACTCATTATCAGACATGATATTATTGCCTTTTTCATTCACCCAAGACAGAATAAATTGGATGTCTATGTTTGAAGTTTTGTTAATGTTCTGGTGATTAATTTGTAGCTGATACAAACTAGAAAGCAGGACCTAGGTTTTAGAAAATATGTTGCGATCAGGGGCGGATACAGGTTTTTGAGAAGGTGGGGTGCACTTTTCCCAGACCTTGAAAATCCTCTGGGGTGGGGATCTGCACTGAGAGCGACTCTAAGGTCTAGGCCCTGACTACCCGGTACTTACCAGTCAACAAATTACTTAATTCTTGTACTATTGTTTATGTGTGTAGTCATGATTTGTTCACAGAAATAAAAATAACAGGAAGAAATTGCATTGGTGTCATTTCTCTTTTATATTGAACTATGATGAATGTTTAACAGTTTCTGGTCCCAATTATAATATAAACCTGCTCAAAAGTTAAGCACCACCAGAAGTTTCTGTCACAGTTGAGAAGAGCATTACTTTATTTGTATACAAGCAAATGGAGCAAATGGCTAACACAGATATGCCATTGGCTTTGTAGATCATCAGGCTTCAGTTGTCAGCGAATTAACAATTCTACCATTTATTATCCATCTTGACCAAAGTGTCTGTATGCTAGATTTCAGTTCTTATCTGTTTAGTTCTAACAAAGAAGGCAAAATATAGGCTTTTATGGCTCGAACATTGAGGCACTAAACCTACAAGTTATCTTCTCCATTGGCTGAGGAGTCTATACACATTTGGTTTTCAGGGCTTTTTGTTCCAGAATAGAAGGTGCAAATAGGTTTTTGGTCATCATGGCTTTTTTACATTTTATAATTCATATTCGCTGAGAAGTCTGTATGCACCACTTCAACTGTCTCGTCTGGCAAAAATGTCTTGTGTTTTAGGTGGTGGCCCTTGTAACCATTATTTTGGACAAAAGAGTCACCAAATCTATAATCCCCATCCACTAAAGAGTCTGTTTACAACATTTCAGCCTTCTAAGGTTCTTGAGAAGACGAACCAAATAGATGTTAGGTCATGACCTTTGAGGCCCTTATCTGGGGCCACATGGTCACCAAATCTAGAATTTATCATCTCCATTGGCACATTAAGTTCGCTAGAGTCGGTGGTTCTTGAACACAAGTAGAAAAAGTAAAAACTTCGCGGACGCGATGCCATATGAGCTAAAAATGAAGCTCTGAATCGATTATTTCATATTTTTTTAAAAAACATTACAGACGGAGTCTTCCCTAAAAAGCTATGTTCATCTTCTTCTCCAGAACCAATGACTCCAGAGAGCTGAAATTTTATGAACAGACTCCTTGACTGACGGGGATTCTAAATTGTAGATTTGGTAACCCTGTGACCACAAATAAGGGCCACAGGGGTCACAACCTAAAAAGCATTTTTCATCTTTTTCTCCAGTCCCAAAAGCTCTAGAAAGCTGAAATGTTATGTACAGACTCTTTGGCCAATGGGGATTCTAAATTGTAGATTTGGTGATCTTGTGACCCCAAATATGGATCACAGGGGTAACAACTTAAAACAGCTGTTTTAATGAGCTGTGAAGATAATGAGATTTTATGTGCACTTCATATGTCAGCTTAAGAGAAATACTACATTATGGACATGTTTGATGTAATCAATGTGAAATTAGAACTATTGAATAGCCTGTGAACTGAATATTGTGACAGGATGCATAGGGGAAAAAATTAAAAAGGGTTAAGAAATGTTTTATTTTACATTAGATGTGTGAACTAAATATGACTGGTGATGAAGTAAGATAAGACTATTAAAACTAGCGACATGAGTTTGTGATACCATATCTTCTTTTCCAATAAAGAAAAATAAATAAAGATGGAGAAAACAAAATTTAAAATAATTATTATATAATTTACTGGCTGTGAGTCCAGGGTCTGCATGTTGTGTAATTGCAGGTGTTGACCTGGGGAGTGACCACTCCCTGGCAGAGATGCAAACAACAGCTAATACACGGAGGTTTCGGGTTACTTCTCTGCTGTGTTACTGATTTAGTCTTACACTCAGATGCTCAATAGAATTTATTAATTAAATATTGAAAAGGAGCCTATGAAACTATGAGCCTATGAGAAACAGGATGTGTAGAAACAAGTAGGGGCTATTTTTCATTATGTAATAAATGTTGATAATTCCAGAATAAAAATAAGAAGTAAAACAATAAACTGCAAAGGTCTACATTATTTATAATGAATATGGATTAATGTGTAACCAATTTTGATAATAACTTTTAAATTTGATGACTTGGCAATGACTTATTATTTGATATCTTAATATTTTCCTTAGAGATAATTAATAACATGATTCCTGATGAGCTTCAGAGCCAGTGGCTCTATTAAATCAAGAAAATATATAGTGAAATTATAATCTTCAATCGTGACCCCCATTATTTCTATTTCGTAGTTGAACTTGTGTATGTACAACAGAGTATATCTTCCCATACGTGTTAAAAGTTTTCTCAATGTTACATATGCAAGACACACAATAAAACAATCAAATGTAGATCTCACAAATGATTAAAGTGGGCAATAAAGTACGTAATTTGTATAAATAAATAATTAAAATTAAATCTCTTGTAATTCGGCACTTCTATTATTGTTGAAGACATTTTCAAAATTTAAAAAGAATCGAATTAAGGACGGATTGAATCGTTTCTATACCCATGAACCG
Organism: Gibbula magus; assembly: GCA_936450465.1. NCBI lineage: Eukaryota > Metazoa > Mollusca > Gastropoda > Trochida > Trochidae > Gibbula > Gibbula magus. The sequence continues at coordinate 24,363,074 of OW388304.1, forward strand.
TTGGTTACGGTTATTATAATATGAAAATAGTCCACTGTATGTACCCTGACTGTCATATGATGCTTGTTATAGATAGACAAAATAGTTTTTTTCACCGAATTCTTCCTCCGATTTCAGCACATAAATTACATCTATCTTTAGTATAACGACCTACATGTATTTTGCTTAAACATTGGCTGAAAAATGGAGAACAATAATATATAAAACTTCATTTATTCATCCTTTAATCTACGGATCTTTTATTTTAGGGATGCGTGAACATTTTGAAATAATAAATACAGTTTTCAATGACATACAGATGAGATATCAAACATTAAAAATCCAGCATCACTTACTTATTTTGTTCAGTATATAATGACAGGGGCGGATACAGCTTTTTGGGAAACAGGGGGTGCACTTTTCCAGACCTCGAAAATGGGGGGGGGGGGGGGGGGGGGGGGGTTGATAGGTTAATATATCACTGCTTAGTGACAGGTTAATATCTTGAATATACAGAGTAAATATACTATGTCTGTGGCAAAAAGGGGGGGGGGTGCACCACTGTTTTGAGGTTGGTTTCAATGGTCATTTTTTGAAATGTTAAATGAAAAGGGGGGTGCGCACCCCCCCCCCCCCCCCCCCCCCTCTCTAGATCCGCCCCTGAATGACGTTCAGTCCCATGCCCTAATCGCAACAATGTGCATTAATTTACTATCTATTTTCAGGTCTTCGTTATTAAAAAATATACATCGGACCATCTGTAGCCTAACATTATAAACTATGATTGGACATGGGTCGTCGTTATAGGGCTAGAAGTATATCAAGTCGACGAAAGATATAAACTTCTGCGCTATATAGAGAATCTCACCCAAGTGTCTTCTGATATCAAATATATCAACACGAGTTGATTAAAGTTACACATTTCCGAGGCTTGCTTCTCTATTTTTAATAGGTATTGCTAAGTATATCTCTGGAAATGTAATTGATTACAAATTCATGATACATTCCCCAGTCAGAGAAACTACGTCCGTCTACGTCCGTCAGTCTTTAAAGTTCAAGATAAATTGTGTCAACAAGATGAAAATATGTCTTCCTCGTAACATGCTCTTGCCAGAATGTCGTTACCATGACAACAGTTGACATTGACGGGGATAGATGAGAGAATAGTTGTCATAATACTCCGAGGTAGCCCTAACGATATCTCCTTATGGTGGATTTTATTGACCTCGAGAATGGTATAAAGAGGTATATGAATCAAAGTCCGTTAAGATGTCCTGTGCTCTGAAATCGAGAATCGAGGATGTGTCTTGGTTCCTGGTCAACCTATTAAATAATGCACTTTTGAGCAAACAGACAAACTACATAAAATTAAAGGGTACATATATGCGTAGGCCTAAAGTATATGGGTCCATATCTGCACGAAGAAGAAGAAGAAATATATTTTATTTACGTGTCACATGCTGTATTGTACAATAAACACTCAGAAGATATAATATAAGCAGCAACCGTACATGAGGCCTATGAGACACGATATCACTTTAAAATAACATTGTTTTAAAAAGCACACCATTAGATACACACTAGCACACCAGAATGCATACACCCACACGCATAAACGTGCACACATACATGTGCTCATACGCATTTATACACATCCTTTCATTCCAAAAACCTGATATGCAGCATGCTTACGCGCAACTCGACTCGAATTTAACAGGTGGGTCTACATAGATTTTTCACCATCAGCTGGTAAAGAAATGTAATAAAAAAAAGTTATCCCTCCTTCAAAATGTGTTTATTATACCGCCAAGGTCCCATTTAATATATTAAGTACATGGCAATCAAAACCGTATATGAAGTTATTTCCCACAATGTGAGCGATCATTTGTCGACACCGGATTTTGTTAGGGTTTTATCGAGGTATCTTTTTCGGAAATGCAATTCGAGAGGATTTACCGTATTTCCTTAATTACACGCCTACCTTTAATAGACGCCCTTGCACGGGGCTTTCTGGAAAAAGTAAAAGCATGCCTTAATTAAACGACGGGTAATCCGAATTTAACTTCTACTATTGCTGCTGCTTCCCCATCCTCGGTTACCCAGGGTTTTATTATATATTAAAGGAGCAAATATACAACCCTGGGTCACCGAGGATGCTCCCTACCGAAGTCGTCTGTCTCTACAAGCCTTATTGCAAAATAGACGCCTTCCTTGAATAGAAACCTGCCCCAAAAAGACGCTTAAGGTGTAGATTGTTTGAAAATAATAGACGCCCGGCCTGTAATTAAGGAAATACGGTATAGAGAATCTCAGCCCCGTGTCTTTATTCTGATATCAAATATCTCAACATCAGTTGATTAAAGTTGCAAATATCCGAGGCTTGCCGAGGATATATTTACCTTTTATCAACGATATATATATATAGTTGACATATTATAGATGTCAGAAAACAATAGAGCGAAATGTTCTTATCATTCAAAATCATTTTTCAACAATATTATTAGCAAAATAATGATTATATCTGAAACACAAAACTGATATGTATTATATGCTAAGCGATGTGAGATTCTCTATTTATCATCCAAAGTCATTCTTATTACGTTTCAATAATAAAAAAAAGTGCACATTTCTACCTCGGTAGATATCGCTTGCGTGAGATCAAGCGATATCTATAAGCTATATCTAGATCAAATCGTCACAATCCTATTACATCATCAGTTAATAACATCACAAGGCTTTGACATCACTGAGAACACTTATGACAATGTTATGACGTCACAAAGTTTATGACGTAACAATGCTATAATGTCACAATGCTGATAACGTCACAATATGCGATGACCTAACTGAGCTCACTGTTGAGGCAGTTAAATGGTAATTTTGTGTTGCAGATATGTTCATTATTTTGCTAATAATTATTGAAGAATGATTTTGAATGATAAATAAAATCTCACCCTCGTGTCTTCTGATATCCAATATATCAACACTCATTGGCAAGCCTCGGATATTTGTTACTTCAATCAACTCGTGTTGATAAATTTGAAATCAAAAGACACTTGGGTGAGATTCTCTGAAAGTATGTTGTGGTACGTTGCGCAGTGAATTTTCATTCATAATGAATTATTTTTATTTAGCAACGTTCGTGACCATAAATGGAGTTATTGTACGAGAATAGTCATTGATCGAAATATTCAAACCCAACCCATTGGTGATCACACCCGTCATAAAGACGCTTTTATTGGCTAAGAAAATGCGCAGGCGTTCTGCTAAATCAAAACCCGTTGAATTAGAACTTCTCGCACCTGTTTGCAATTTGATAAAGATTCGTTTTAACACAATTAAACGTTGTCAATCCATATAATCATTAACTTGGTTACTTATATATATTTATAATTTACGTTGAATACTCGTGTATTCATATATAGCATGAGAGCGGAAGAAATTTTGTCATTTCAATTCATGACAGGTGCGCGTTTTATTTTTGGTGCCGTGTGCAAAGTTGTATCTTCGAACGAGGTCGGCGCGCTTTGAGCTGTTGAGCAAGGCAACGGTTGTTTGCGAATTTCACCTGTTCGTGTTGACTTTGATACTTTGCCAGCGTCTACAAGCAAGCAAGAGGCAACGTAAGTGTTTCGGTAGTTAACTCAGCTCATTTGCAGTGATGGCGGGAACTATGATTGTCTTTATTTTCGATTATCAATGACGGCAAATGTCCACTTCCGTGTGGCATATTTGGGATATTGAAACCGTGACGCATATAACCAGTCCCTAACTGCACAAGTCCACATTTGGCAGTGAACACCACATGCGTCGCATTCATTGTGCTGTGACGATCCTTCCAGATAAATAATCATTGTCCAATTTATATAAATATCATAACTGGAAGCTAAATCCAGCATTACTGCAGATCAGATCTATCGATCGAGTGGGATTTGTAGGTACAGTATCTATACTGTACTGAGTACGTGCGCAAAAAGTATTCGGACGGTGACGTTATTCCCATAGACTTACATGTTAATGTAGTCTAGGATAGATACTTTTCAAAAATAGGAATACTGTCCGATCCTATTCACATTTATCAAATATGTGAGGAATCATCTTGGCAGCCTCATAATTTATGTTTAACTTTCCGTTTCCTATACTGTAGAGGGAATGACAATAATTTGATCGACATACATATACATAGATGTAAACAATTTAACACGGCTCTATTGGAACTTTTTTTATTTAATGTACACATTTAGGTAAATCGGATAACACTTGTTAAATCGTCGTCAGAAAATTTAATCTAAATTATGTAGATCTACTTAATAATTAAAGCTGAGATGATTTCAAATGAAGCTGGAAGTTTTTACATTGATCAAACCAGAACTTATTTTATGAAAATTATTTATCCTAGACTAAATTAACATGCAAGACTATGGACATAAGATAACGTCACCGTCCGAATACTTTTTGCATCACTCTGTACATTTGGTGTAGGCCGTCTATCAGAACTTGAGTTTCGACTGTAGGCCTAATGTCAGTTACGACAGTTATGTCACGTGACATAACTGTCGTAACTGACATTACTGACAAAAGTGCCTAAGTGATCTGTTCGTATATTTAGACTAAATATTCTCATTCGCTGTGTAATTTTTTGTTGAGGAATGTCAATTTGCATATATTTAATATTTGAAAAATTGAAAGCCTTCTATGATAATTTGTGCCTTAAAAGGATTACTGTGCACAGCAGAAACTATGAATTTATTAAAGAGAATTTAAAACATCTCTCCTATGAAGCATATACGAATGGGCAAGAACTTCCTTGCGTAAATAGGCCTATTAAAATAGCGCAGTTGTTAGCACGTTCGACTTCGGATCAAGAGGTCCGGGGTTCAAATCCCGCCTGGGGCACAGCAACTTTGGCTGCAGTAGAGAACTGTTCTACATGCAGAAAGGTTTGGGTGCAATGCTACACTGAATTTCAGTGCAGTACCACCCATGGTGTAAAACTACTTTGCCAATCTTCACCAAATTTGGTATACAGCCTTCCCATATCATACAGATACAGTGCCTTTTGTGTGTTTCGGATTTTTACAATTTTTACTTTTTAGCTCATCAGGTCTGAAAGGCCAGATGGGCTTAATTATGACATGGCATGGCATGGTGTCCGGCCATCCGTCCGTAAACTTTTCATTTTTTCGACTTCTTCTCCAGAACCAATGACTCCACAGAGCTGAAATTTTATGTGCAGACTCCTTGGCCAATGGGGATTCTAAATTGTAGATTTCGTGAATCCGTGACCCCAAATGGGGTCACAGGGGTCACATCCTTAAAAACCTATTTTCATCTTCTTCTCCAGTGCCAAAAGGTCTAGAGAGCTGAAAAGGTGTGTGCAGACCCCTTGGTCAATGGGGATTCTAAATTGTAGATTTTGTGACCCCGTGACCCCAAATGGGGTCACAAGGGTCACATCCTTAAAAACCTATTTTCATCTTCTTCTCCTGTTCCAAAAGGCCTAGAGAGCTGAAAAGTTGTGTGCAGACTCCTTGGCCAATGGGGATTTTAAATTGTAGATCTTGTGACCCCAAATGGGGACACAGGGGTCACATCCTTAAAAACCTATGGCCAATGGGGATTCTAAATTGGAGATTTCGTGAATCCGTGACCCCAAATGGGGTCACAGGGGTCACATCCTTAAAAACCTATTTTCATCTTCTTCTCCAGTTCCAAAAGGCTTAGAGAGCTGAAAAGTTCTGTGCAGACTCCTTGGCCAATTGGGATTTTAAATTGTAGATCTTGTGACCCCAAATGGAGACTCAGGGGTCACATCCTTAAAAACCTATGGCCAATGGGGATTCAAAATTATAGAACTTGTGACCCTGTGACCCCAATCTAGGTCACGGGTCACGACCCAAAAACCCATTTTCATCTTTATCTCAAGTATGTAAAGCTCTAGAAAGGTGAAAAGTTGTGTGCAGACTCTTTGGTCAAAGGTGATTCTTAATTATAGGATTGGTGACCCTGTTACTCCAAATGTGGGTCACAGGGGTCATGATTTAAAAACCTATTTTTTGCTTGTTAACAATATATTACTTGATATAACTTAGATATTCAACCTTACATAATAAATCAATGAAATTCTGATGAGCTACAGAGCCCATGGCTCTATTTTTTTTGTTTCCATGATAACAATTTGGAGTTTGTCTATTTGAAGGATAGGGTTTATTACCGGATCAGATCTCTAAAACTATGTGACCTATCCTCACCAAATTTGGTATACAACCTCTTGATATCATGTAGATGTGTCTTTTGGGTGTTTGAACTTTTTAAATTTAATTTGTTTCTGTTTCCATGGCAACGATTTGGACTTTATCTTTTAGAAGGGTAATAACTGCAGTTGAATTAAGGGGGAGAGGGAGACATCAGTTTTTACCAATAAAAACACTTTCTAGTTAATATTATATTTATTTATTGTTAAAATATTTTAATGTAAAATATCTGTTTGAAAGCGTACCTATCAGAAAACAAGATGATTTCTGAACTTTAAATTTGGTCACCTTTCAGTTCCTAACATCACCATGACCCAGAAGTGTCCAGTCTGTACAAAGCCGGTGTATTTTGCAGAGGAAGTTAAAGCTATCGGCAAAACCTTCCATAAAACATGCCTGAAATGCAGTAAGTAATCTAAGTATGAATCGTAATTGTTATACTAGATAATGTACCAAATTTGTATGGATATTGTTATATTTTGTAAGGATTGATGAATAATTGTTTTATTTGTGTGGATAATCAGGGATCAAAGTTGACTTTCTGACATAATTTGCTTGCCATTTAGAATTAATTTGAAATTCACAAGCTGAATTTTTGTCAATTGTTGAATTATATATTTAACATTTAACTTAAACATGTTCATGACAGGTCAGTGTAACAAGACGCTGGACAGCTCCTCAGTTAACGACCATGAAGAGGATATTTTCTGTCGGTCCTGCTACGGTAAGCTGTACGGACCTCGAGGTTTCGGCTTTGCATCTGGAGGGGCCGGTCTTTCTACTGATGCTAAAGGCAACACGATTAAGATGTAAGTCAAATTTGTAAATTATGATTATGTCTTAAGCTGGGGTCGAAATTAACCTTTTCAATGCAGTAGCCATTTGGACTAGTGCATTTCTAAAAGTACTAGTCCTGACTTATTCCAGCTAGTCAAATACATCTCCATGATCATTTCACCTCAAATTTTAACTAGTCCTGTGGACTACCAGTTTTTACACTCTACTAGTCCAGGTTCTTTTTCACAAGCCATGGGCTACCGGACTAGTGCTAATTTCGAACCCTGCTTTTAAGTATTAAAGTTTTAAAGTATCTGGTTTATGAAAACATAAAATGATAAATGATAAATAGATGTAAAAAATCACATACAAAATTTCTACATATGAAAACGATATGAATGTTGTGGTGGAAAGTCAATCCAGTAAGCAATGCCATAGAGTGCTACAATTATTGGATTATAGGAATTATACAGATGATTTTAGCAGTGTTTAGGTGGCTGTGAAGAGATGTTCTTTATGTACTTTCAAGACCACAAACCATCCTTTCCATGGATGGTTTAAGATGTAGGTGTATCTGTTGAATATTGTATTCATCCCATATCTTTTTAATCATGAAGTAAACTTGCAATTTTACTCATGGTTTGTACCTACACAGAAGTTATTAGTAATCCTTGAATAACGTTTGATATGCAGGCAGGAGCCGGTCGTAATGCACTCCAACGCCATGCCGAGAGACATCTGTCCACGCTGTAGCACACGTGTTTACTTCGCTGAGGAGATGAGAGCACTTGGTATGAAGTACCACAAGAGATGTCTCGTCTGCAGTACGTTTTTCTTTTATTGTGATTTCGAAAAAATTAGTTTTTATGTAAACTGTAAATACAGCCCTATGGTCTTAAAGGATTTAACCTTTTCCTGGCTGAATTAAGTGTCAAACCTAAGTCGTGGCAAACCATTCTGGATGACTGATATTCAGGAGTCTGAGTTATACTGTGATTGGCCAGTGGCTACAAACAGGCATACATGAAATATCACTGCAGAAAGAGCTAAATGCCCAATGGCTTCAAGTAATGATTGTTTTACGTAAAACGTTCACTATTATAAGTTAGTAGCTTAGTAGGTATATTTTTAATAGAACAACTTTTCTAAAATTGACCCTATGAAATATTTTATTAAAAGTTATGCCACGCTTTTCTTGATGTGCAGTTTCATATTGTTTATTCAGTTTTGTCTAGACTTGCTTAATTTGGCCTTATTTTCAAGGTCACAACGACACTTTGACCACTTTTAGAACTCTTATTAACACGATCGATATATCATGAACCCAAGCACACAAAGTCTTAAAATTTGCTGATCAGCATGGCACTTTTTACCAGTAATGCAATATATAAAGTAGCTCCAATGATGTGTCTTACTAACTCAATGTCACCGGTGCAATGTTAGTGGCAAACACTTGTTTTATATACTGTTGATGTTACAGCTGACTGCAACAAGTTGCTTGACAGTACAACTCTGACTACACATGACAAAGACATTTTCTGTAAGTCCTGCTACGGGAAGAAGTTCGGACCTCGTGGGTATGGATTTGCTGGGGGCAAAGCTATGTTGTCCTCAGAGACTGGCACAGAGTATGTTTTTTTGCATCATATATTTTTTCAACAATTTATTTTTCAAAGATAGGATTACTAAATAAAAAAGATTCATGGTTATTTTTGTCTTTGTCCTTTTATACTTAAATGTTGTATATTCTTTAAGTTTTAATGGTGTTTGAATGGCAGAAGTACAGTAATTGTGATGTTTTGGTGACTTTTATTAGTTATTACATTGTTTTAATATGATCACACCTTTTACTGCTTGTATATCCTTCAATCAAATATTCTGTTTGTAATACTATGGTTTCTGTATAGAAAGTTGAAAAACAACAATTTTATATTTATGAAAGTTTGTATAGGCACCAAAAATAGTGGAATTAGGACTCTATCATGTTTTATGATATATAATCTATATAATGATATCTTATGATGTGCTTTTTTAGTTCACTGAAACCGTTTTTATTTTGACCTATGTTATTCTCTCTTTACCCTCTATTACTTTGTACTTTTAGTAATATGGCATCTTTGGCAAAAGCCCAAGCGGTTTCCGGGGCAACTAATGGCACCGCCCCCAAAACAGATGACCCAGAATGTTGTCCTCGATGTAACAAGCGAGTCTACTTTGCCGAAGAAAAACGAGCCCTCAACAGGAAGTACCACAAGCTTTGTCTCTGCTGCAGTGAGTAGTCCATTAAAAATGTCCAAAATTATCAACTTGTACCACACCCCATTTTACTGAAGTCACCATAACTATTAGGGGTGACTATTGACCTTAAGAGACTATTGCGATAGCGATAGTCTATTGCCACTTACTATTGCGATAGCGATAGACTATTGTAACTCAATATTGCAATAACTATTGCGATAGGTTTTTTTGTACAAATACGCAATAATCAGCTAGATTTCTTATAGGTTTTAGTAGAAATGTTTAATTGATGTAAGGACTATGGAACCAAAATCAGTAAAGAAATCATAAATTAAAAGACTTTTTGTCATTTTACTATTTCCTATCTCTTGGTCTACCATTTTGACATTCTAAAATGAAACATCTTGAATTAAATGCAGTGAGGCTTATGTATATCATTCATAATTAAGGTTAATTTAATAGTTTCGATAATATCAATAGTTAACCTTACTATTGCGATAGCGATAGTGTTTTTGTATATACTATCGATAAAGTACTATTGCCAAGCCAACTATTGCGATGCATCGATAGTTCAATGTATTGTTACACCCCTAATAACTATCTCAATGGTTATTAAGGGCTAAAGGTAAGGTTAGTCTAAAGGGACTTTGTGAATGTTGATCCTGGTCCAAGGCTTGTGTAATACTAATAAATGATAAATGCTTGGTATGTGAAAGAATACAACTATAAACCGATGTATGAATGGGTGGTGATATGCTACTGAAATGAGCAACCATGCTCTAATAATGTAAATTTGCCCCCGGCAGCGTATGTTATTGCACTTAATTAAAATTGTCATAATCAACATGCAACTACATGCAAATTATTTATGTTGCCAGCTGAATGCAAGAAGCTTCTCGACAGTACGAACCTGACCACGCACGGAGATGAGATCTTCTGCAAGGCGTGCTATGGGAGGAAGTTCGGACCAAGAGGGTATGGATTTGCTGGAGGAAGTTCTGGGCTGTCCATGGACACCGGCCGACCTGGTGAAGTCACCACAGAGTGAGTACTTGTGATAGGGTGATGGGTTGCATGTTGCTAACTGGACCAGTTCAAACTTCAATTATTCCAAGGAAACATTATCAGCAGTACCTACACTTCATCTTTATGAATTTCATTTCCGGTTTACTGAATTCATTATTGACAAATGTGTTCTGGAATTTCTGACTTCACAAAAGAAATATTTAAAATATTTATGACAATCTAGTGACAATCATTCCTATATTTTCACTACGTCAGTAGATAAAGCTATTAAAAAAAAGGAAAATAACCAATTAAAACATTATGAAATTGATAACATGAAATATTGTATGAGGTATCGCACACACGGATGCATGGTGCGCTTAATCCTCCGATTCAACTAATTTAGTTGTGAACTGTTTCATCTGTAATCCTCAAGTTACACATTGTTACCAAACATAGCGAGGTACTCCTCCTCAGTTAAAAGATCCTCGATATGGTTCAATAGTCACAGGGACACTGATGCTGTGCTGTCTCAGGACAATGAGAGATTTCACTCGCTATATGTTTAACACAATTTCCTTACAGAAATGTTTCCTCATACGCAAAGGCACAGGTTGTGATGAACGGGAAGGGTGACGGAGGGTCCAGGTTCGGTGGAGCAGACGTGTGTCCTCGATGCGGCAAGGCTGTTTATTTTGCAGAGAAAGTCATTGGAGGAGGCAGGGTGAGATGATTTAAATAACTTGACTTTGTCCTATCTATGGCTTATAACTCTTAACTATTGCCATTACTGGTTGATTTAGCTTCACAGTATTTCTCTCACTTTTCTGTGCCAAGATGGTGGAGCGCTGCACGTGACATGCATAGTAGTAAGGAAACCTTAAGGAAATGCAGTAAGGCTTAAATCAGGCAGCTATGGAGACTGGCAAGAGTCACGCCTTGAGGAGGGAATTAAGGCTTAAGATGACTTCCTCCTCCCTGTTAGTAGTGCCAGGAGATACGATGAAACTTCTTGGTCAATTTAATTTGACAGCTGAGGGAGCTTGTTGAAATGTATCGTTGACATTAAAATGTCAAGTTTCACGAAGTAAAGGTGTCAAATTCGAATATTTAAAAAAAAAAGAACAAAGAATAAAAGATCATGATACATATAGTATCTTTGATCGGAGACATTGTTACATTTATCATCCTGACATTTCTGTATTGGTACATCTCTATCCTATTATGCAAGTGCAGTTTTACAGTGATTGTGATCTTGCTTCCAACAGTCGTGGCACAAGCTGTGTTTCCGCTGTGAGGATTGCAGTAAGGCATTGGAGTCAACCACGCTGTGTGAAGCTGGAGACAAAATTGTTTGCAAATGTAAGTTGATTTCTTTGACGTATTATCTCGCTTTGCTAGTTTAACATGAAGCTGGAGAATATAGTAATCAGTACTGTCTCTAAACAATAACCACACCAAAACATATCATTTCAAAACATAATCTCCTTGCCATAACAGTAGCTGCCACGATATAAGTGAAAAACTCTTGAAAGCGGCGTTAAACACCAACTATCCTCGCCTCAAATCATAATGATTCTGTTGATATCTAATTTACTATTACACTATGTCCTCAGGGACACCTCAGTGACAATTACTTGTTTAAAATAGGCTTAATATTAATCCTCTGCAAGATAATCCAGGAAGCATCCCAAATCCAGAGTTGACTTGATGTTCAAGAACAGGGTAATGGAAACAAATCAATCTTATTGAGCTTTTTGTTGTCTTTCTCATCTCAACTTTTTCAAATGTTTAAAATGATTTTTAAAAAATCTTCTTTCAGCTTGCTATGCCAAGACATATGGACCGAAAGGATTTGGATTTGGAGCCCTGAACACAACGGAGTAACTCTGCATCTCAACCTATCATGGGTATTTTATTCCTGCTGTTAGTCCTGAGTTTCCTTATGTTTAGGGCCCCTCAATTATTATTCACCATCTTTATTTAGTTTATATCATTACATGTTGAAATAATATCTTTGGTTGGATAGATTATCAGAAATTCTTTTTACCAAAGATTTGAGTGAATTTAGAGTTTTTAATCAAATTAACTGTAATGATGTACACTTACATCAAGGGGAATAACCAAGTGATAAAATTTCGAGCATCAACAAAAAATCATCACTGGTTTGAGTTCAAACAAAGTTTTACCTGATAATTTCTGCTGCATTTCAAATTATGATTATTGTACAAACAACATTACAGCTCTGAAAGTTACATGACTTACATGTTGATTCGATTTTTACAGTGTTATTTTTAAAGAAATATATACTTAAAGAATATTGAAATATCTCAGAAAGAGATTAATATGTAATTTCATTAGAACCGCAATGAAGTCTATTTCTTTTATTTCTGTCTTATTTTTCTAACTTTCTGTTTATTGTATTTCGAATCACTGTGGGTATTAGTGTTAGAAAGTATTAACCAGTTAGAATACTCAGTATGTATATCTATAGAAGTTTTTGATATTTTTTACTCAAGCATATCATATACCAATCATATGCTTAATGAGGGCAGTTAAATGGATTTTTAAAAATTATTTGTTATATACCATAAACAATGCCAGATCACAATTTCTTTCAATTTTTACATCACAGCATAATAATATACATTCAGCAATTTGGTTGTGTATATAAACAGATATAAAAACAGTTTGATCCAAAGAAAAGATACAAATCATATCAAGTGAGATTGATACAAATATGAAAAATAAGATTGTTTTTTAATGTGGAAATCTGTATAATAATAAGACCACAGTGCCAAAGACATTTTTTCTGAGCACAATCATGACCAAAAACGTTTACCAATGCCTGATGACTTATATTCCTATAATCACAATATTATATATAACAATCTGCTTTGTCATGATTCAGATATACACTGTAAAAAATAAGCCAGTCAAATCATATTATTTTGGCCAAATTAGAAATTATTAAAAAATCTTTAAACCCAAACCTAGTGCTCTGTACAATTGTTTTGGCTTTAAGGCAAATATTTGCTGCTCACATTATTATTTGAAAAATAAATCTCGAAAGTTACAGAGCCATATTATTAACACAAGGGCTATCAGGGAAGTTTCATTACCTACTCTGACATAGCACTTAAGTCAGACTAGATAAGCAGTCAATATTGTATTGCACAAGTTATCACAAATTTGTATTCATGTAGTTTCATAATCATCAATGTAAACATTGTATTCTTTTTCATCAAAATTTCGTCCATTTGTCACTGGTGCTTCACTGAGTAGGAATTAGGCTCAAATAGCATAAATATGTTCTAGTCGCTTTGGTTTTTTAATTGCCTTTTATCGCATGGGACCAGTTGTATAACCGTTATATGATTTCTTATACAAGTTTATATGTGATCAGTTTAAAACTTACAATTCTGATTGTGAAATCACCGCAAATGGCTGCGATACTGCCGAAGCGGCGTTAAACAATAACTCACTCACTCACTGATTGTGAAAAAAAAAGATCGATTTAATGTGTGTCTTTACTACAATGAAGGATGTGTTGAGACTTGTAGGGGCTTTCTATACACCCATCTGCCCTTGGGGTAAATAGTCCCTACATCTGAGGTCCCATTGTTACATTGTTACATTACCATAAATAGTGTTTTTACTATTCTTCCAACAAAGGCTTAACTTTGAATCGTTTTACTTACTGCAAACTGCTGTAAGTTCATGAGTTATTTACTCTGATAAGATATTTTAAGCCTTGGTTACCATGTTCTGTTAGTGAAACTATCTGTTAGTGAATTCTGTGATTGTGACAGAACAACAAATGATGTTTCACAATCAAATAAAGCTCTGTTGTTAAGTACCTTTATGAGGTGTTGATATAATATATTTGTGCAACACCCATTATTGCAATGGATTGTGTAAGACTGTAACTACCAAAACCTCAAATGACATGTCAGTTATTTTTGCTCTCATTCTCAAAATGAAAAAAAGGACCAATGTTGTGGGTAAGTGGACCGTTTGTGATTTCCGTGTTCATGCAATTGACCTTAGAAGTGATCCAGGTTTGATACAAATATACAAAGGTGGTGCTAAATATGATACTTTTCTTTAGAAGGTTGTTTGTGGATAATATAATATTGCTAGGTCAACCCTGTTGTTTGAGCAAAAGGATGTCATGGGGCATGTTTGCAATAATGTACAGGGACAGAGAGTACCTTATTCATAACTGCTTCATTGCATATTATAAACCTATTATTTCATATGTAAACTTTTAACCTAAGATCATAAATCTTGCAAAGATTGTCTTAGACTGACCTACAGAGTTAATGCCCCTATTTTTGAAATGATGAAAAGGACCAACAAGTGTTTACTCATTCCATGTTTTCCCACTTTTTGGGGATAATTTTCTAATTTTTCCACAAATCAGTTTCAATGTATACAATATTCCTTTCTTCCCACAATCCATTACTTGTTCCCACAACATGCTCGTGATTCTAATCATGTTTGTTCTTAGTTTCTTGTGAAGACTTTCCCAGGCCTTCTTGAAGTAGCAATATTTGCTAAAAGTTGTGAGAAATGTCTTTTATGAATGCTGTTACACATTGAACAACACAAGTTGTATGGAAGAATTGTCCAGTAAGAACATACCTTCAGCAACTTACCTTCTAATGAATATGCATACATGAGGTTGTGATAAATTCTATTTTGTGAACTTTTATTGAAGATCAAAGATTGACACATACATCATAGAGAAGAAATGTTGTTAAGATCATTCGTGTCTACAATACACTACATTGAAGTATTTGTGTGTGTTTAAAGAGCATTAAGAATGTTTGTTTAGTTTGATTTTGTGATAATTGTAATCTTGAGAAATTATTTGATTAAAAAAATGTCCTTAACACAAGTCTGGAAGAGAAAGCAATTTCCCCTTTCAAAAAGCTGGAATTATTTTTGTTCCCTCGTGAAATATTTGTCACAATTTCAAATTCAAAACTTGTCTAGTAGACTACTCATTTGCTCGTCACATGTATTGTAGGTAGTTATTCTATATGAATGGGATATTTGCATGTGCTATGTGTAGGTTATATAAACATCATCTTATGCAACACAGCACTTCTACCTCTGTATTGCTGTAGTTCATAGTGATCTTCGGGCGTCATTAGAATAAACAAATTCTTCCAATTTATCTTGCACTAATATTGTGAATGTTATACAAATAATGACTGTATATAAATTTTGCTAAGAGTAGGAAAATATGCCCCATTTTATCCATGATTAGAAAAAGATTTATTTTTAGTTAAGTCGAATGTCTATGAAGTGTATTTAAAAGTGGAATTATCTCAATACATAGGAAAAGTAAGATTTTCTGGATTACAACTTTAATGTGAACATACAGTTACGAGGTATAAGCTTTCTCTTCCATCAGGTGGATTGTCACAATCAACCTGTCATCCAGAAAAGTGTGCTTATCTTATGTTGAATGTGTTTTTGAAGCTGTCTCCATTCCAGTTTAGACATGTTTCATTGTTTTATTGCATAATCACTTCTAGTGTAGAAGAAATTTGATCTTAAAATATGTGAATGGAAATCTCAAATATTTCATTGAAAAAACTCATATCATCATACTATTCATAATTATTCATAATATTTATATGCAGACTTTTTATTTGGAAGTTTAATAGCATGATTTATATGTTGTCTCATTTAGTCAACTGCAATCTGGAGAAAATTCAGCTGTAATGTTTTCTTGCATATTTTTCATACTATGTTTTGGGAAATTGCTTTCTGTTGCGTGTTCTACTAACTGATCTTAGCCCTAAGATCAATAGTACCCCATCTTTTGAATTGGCGAATATGGGTTTGTGGAACTGTACCCAATTTTGTCTTTTGGGCAATTTGTCATTGATCATTAGCAGCTCCGACTAAGTCGGAGCTGCTATCAGTTTTTGTGCAGTTTCCATCGCCGCCGCCGCCGCCGCGTTTTGTATTCGCTATAACTTTTTTCCTATTAGGTTTTGAGAACTCATATACATAACTTCTTACTTATACCCCTGGGGAATTTTTTTGACATGTTCACATTCAAGGTCAAAGGTCAAGGTCACGAGTTCTGAAATCGCTAAAAAAAATCCTTGTAAACACGATAACTTGAAAAATATTTGTGCTATCAAGCTCTTCTTTGGTGTGTATCAACTATGGAGAAAGGCCAAGATTTGGAAAGGTTTTCGCTAACATCCGTCAAAGGTCAAGGTCAAAGCGAGGTCACAACCTAAGCATGCTTTTGCGAAAATGTCTTATTTCAACTATAAACACTTTAAATCATTACATGATTGTGATACACAATGAAAAGTGATCACTGATTGTGTGACCTTGAATTTTAAAGGTCAAGGTCACAAGATATGGTCATGCTGACCAGTTCTGAAATCACTAAATAACTTCTTTCCAAGGAGGTATCAACGCCTCATATACATAACTTCTTACTTATGCTCCTGGGAAATTATTTTGACATGTTCATATTCAAGGTCAAAGGTCAAGGTCACGAGTTCTGAAATTGTTAAAAAAAATCCTTGTAAACACGATAACTTGAAAAATATTTGTGCTATCAGGCTCTTATTTGGTACATATCAACTATGGAGAAAGGCCAAGATTTGAAAAGGTTTTCGCTAACATCCGTCAAAGGTCAAGGTCATAGCGAGGTCACAACCTAAGCATGCTTTTGCGAAAATGTCTTATTTCAACTATAAACACTTTAAATCATTACATGATTGTGATACACAATGAAAAGTGATCACTGATTGTGTGACCTTGAATTTTAAAGGTCAAGGTCACAAGATATGGTCATGCTGACCAGTTCTGAAATCACTAAATAACTTCTTTCCAAGGAGGTATCAACACCTCATATACATAACTTCTTACTTATGCTCCTGGGAAATTATTTTGACATGTTCATATTCAAGGTCAAAGGTCAAGGTCACGAGTTCTGAAATTGCTAAAAAAATCCTTGTAAATACGATAACTTGAAAAATATTTGTGCTATCAGGCTCTTATTTGGTACATATCAACTATGGAGAAAGGCCAAGATTTGAAAAGGTTTTCGCTAACATCCGTCAAAGGTCAAGGTCATAACGAGGTCACAACCTAAGCATTCTTTTGCGAAAATGTCTTATTTCAACTATAAACACTTTAAATCATTACATGATTGTGATACACAATGAAAAGTGATCACTGATTGTGTGACCTTGAATTTTAAAGGTCAAGGTCACAAGATATGGTCATGCTGACCAGTTCTGAAATCACTAAATAACTTCTTTCCAAGGAGGTATCAACACCTCATATACATAACTTCTTACTTATGCTCCTGGGAAATTATTTTGACATGTTCATATTCAAGGTCAAAGGTCAAGGTCACGAGTTCTGAAATTGCTAAAAAAATCCTTGTAAATACGATAACTTGAAAAATATTTGTGCTATCAGGCTCTTATTTGGTACATATCAACTATGGAGAAAGGCCAAGATTTGAAAAGGTTTTCGCTAACATCCGTCAAAGGTCAAGGTCATAACGAGGTCACAACCTAAGCATTCTTTTGCGAAAATGTCTTATTTCAACTATAAACACTTTAAATCATTACATGATTGTGATACACAATGAAAAGTGATCACTGATTGTGTGACCTTGAATTTTAAAGGTCAAGGTCATGAGATATGGTCATGCTGACCAGTTCTGAAATCACTAAATAACTTCTTTCCAAGGAGGTATCAACACCTCATATACATAACTTCTTACTTATGCTCCTAGGAAATAATTTTGACATGTTCATATTCAAGGTCAAAGGTCAAGGTCACGAGTTCTGAAATTGCTAAAAAAAATCCTTGTAAATACGATAACTTGAAAAATATTTGTGCTATCAGGCTCTTATTTGGTACATATCAACTATGGAGAAAGGCCAAGATTTGAAAAGGTTTTCGCTAACATCCGTCAAAGGTCAAGGTCATAGCGAGGTCACAACCTAAGCATGCTTTTGCGAAAATGTCTTATTTCAACTATAAACACTTTAAATCATTACATGATTGTGATACACAATGAAAAGTGATCACTGATTGTGTGACCTTGAATTTTAAAGGTCAAGGTCATGAGATATGGTCATGCTGACCAGTTCTGAAATCACTAAGTAACTTTTTTCCACCTCATATAGATAGCTTAATTTCTTTCTTAAACACCTGGTGAATGATTTTGACATGTTCACATTCAAGGTCAAAGGTCAAGGTCATGAGTTCTGAAATCACTACAACAATCCTTGTAAACATGATAACTTCAAACTTGTTTGTGCTATTAGGCTCTTATTTCGTATATATGAACTCTGGAGAAAGACCAAGATTTGAAAATCGCTAAAATCTGTCAAAGGTCAAGGTCGCAGTGAGGTCAAAACTTAAGCATGCTTTTGTGAATATGCCGTATTTTAACTATGAACACTTTGAGTCATTGCATGATTATTATACGCGATGAAAAGTGATCATTGATGGTGTGACCTTGAAGTTCAAAGGTCAAGGTCATGAGATATTGGTTAAGGCAAGTTAATCCTTTGATCAAATTTTGAAAGAAGAAATAGGTTTTAAGAACAAACTTGTGAAAAGTGACCCCAGTGATGATTAGTAATAACTCAAATAATGAACAAACTTTTGTTAAAAAGAATTGCCATTTTATTGATGCTGACGAGAAGGCGGAACAGGGAAAGGCAAGACCCTAAGTTTCGGAGCTGCTCTGCTTTTGCGGTGTCCCGCAAACGCTAATCTAGTGTTGATGAAGGACATCTTGAAGAGCTGAGATGTAAGGTCAATGACATTACAGCTGAGTTTTAACAAGATTCAATCACCATAGTCTCTCACCCCCACCTCTCAGATAGCATGGACAGGACTCAGTCTGTTTAGCTTTGTTAAGATACTCTGCTTATTGTTATAATAAACAAAATTATTATTGAAATATTTCTTGTTTTTATTAATCTTTCTATCTTTCAAACCCCACATTAGAAGTTGATACTAGCAAACAGTCACTCAGTAAAGACATCTGGTCACAAATAGCGCTGATAGATGGACAGGATCCTAAAATGGGTCCATACAAAGTCTCCACCATATTTGTAGTTCGGTGAAGGTGGTGGCACTGGTCCTGTGCATAGCTGAGTTGACCAATATCATTGAAGTTCAACAATTATGAGTGTGGCTCACGGTATGGGTGACCATCTACTTGGCTGGATAACCTGAGAGTTTGAAGGGTTGATTCCCTGTCCTATACAGAAACAGGAGTTGTGAAACTTGTGGTATTAACTTGGGCAAGTGGATAAATTCAAACTGTGCCTCTATATTCACCCAGCAGTACAGTTGAGTACCTGGTATGGAAGTGAAGGCAATGACAGACAAAAACAAATTCAGTAGCGTCTTTATTGCTATATACTCCCAGTGAGTTGAGAATGACAAAGGAACTGTGTAAGTCCTTACACCAGGGTAATGTCCTGCGTGGATTTCAGTGGGGTATATCATCCTAGCTACCGGTAGTTATGAAAAGTTTTTTTCTCTCAGAAATTTAACATACTAGTCAGCTTTTAAACAAGGAATGATTTGCTAGTTGGCATAAGACCCAAAATAATCTAAACGTGGATACTCCATTAATGAGACCTCCTATCCAGATGAGCCTCTCTAGATTCAGCACTGTTCTGTCAACCCAATATAACAGTCGATAGCATGATATCTGCAGAAGAAATGAGATCATTAATATACCAACGCTTCTTTATTCAAGAGAAAATACATCAAATATAAAATTGATTATGCATGTTCACATACACTGTTAGTAATTCATAATAACAGTTACCGGGATGGATATTCATATTTCTGGTGCTTGCTCTCAATTTCAGAACAATATCATATCCCTGGCATAACCATCCACGGTAAAAACATGGGTGATATAGTGGAGAGTAACGGAGCATATATTATAAAACCATGGGTAACCGAAGATGTGGCATAACAAACATGAGGCGAAGTCGTCTCATAAGTAGGGTTGTAATTGGATTAAATCTTTCACGCCTGGGTATTTTTCTAATTCTGAATAAAATCTTTATCTCTACTGGATAAGAACACATAACAACAGTGTGTCTCAATCTTGCTCTACTCATAATTCCGATTGACCAAAAAGTATGTACAAAATATTTCTTGAAGCAAAAGACAGATGTGTAAGGTGTGGCAATGATTGGGGTCATAATCACTGAATCTGCCATAAACAAACGGTTTCAGCTTTCAAGTGCTTTCCATCATCATTGGCAAGGAGTCTTGGTATTTCCTACGATATTTCAGCACATTGGAAAGGCATTTTCAACACTGTAGACCTAAGTATTGAGTCACACTGTGCCAGTCCAAGGTCACAATCCATAGCTATGTTTATTTCCTCTAATACTAGTATACCAAACGCACTAGAATGCTTAAATCGTGTGTAGAAGTGCCTAGACCAGCAGAGTTATATATTGGTGACGATTCATTGCATCCCAACAATTAACCAATTATTTAGATATGTAAGTATTCAAAATGAACAATGACATTTCTGATGAAGTACAGAGCATATGACTTTTTAAGAAAACATATTTCACAACAGGTTAGTCCATGAATGCAAATTTTCGTTAACATGGCTAAAATGAAATGGATTTTCTTATTACATATAGAAAGCATTATTCTAGTGAAACATATTGCATTAATGAAATGAGTCTCGTACATTGTCACCAAATCCTAATCAATATATACGAGGATTTATTGCAACATATAACAAATGGATATTGCTAAGTTTTTCTGAGAAGATCCATAAAACGTAACAGAAATGAAAGTCCTGGAGAAATCCAAATCCAATCCATGCACTTGATCTGCATGTATGTCAGGGTCCTAGTTCCATGCACTAGTTCAGGAAAGAGTTAGTTGTCTATGGATGTGGAGGATTCGCTTAATGTATTCCTCCTCTCGTGTTCGGAGTCTTGACTCAACACCCTGCCACCGAGCGTTCAGATCACTGAACCTTTTACGGACATGCATTCTGAAATGAAGATATAACGCTTAAATCATACCAAATGTCTTACTAAAAATAACACAAAGATATTCATTCAAAACAATTTTCGTAATAAACTCCACTATTAAATATATTTTAAATGAAACCTTACAAAAATAATGTTAGTAGAGCGAGGACAAAGTATACTAATCACAATTTTCTGAATTAATCAGATTTTTGTTGCTTTTATGTTCAGAATGGGCGAGACTATTATTTTCGCACGCTCGTGGCAAATGACTTAAACGAGTATTTCCCCAATTAATACATACGTTACTCTCCTATAGGTAAAGTAAGTAACCACCCATTGATATACAAACTGTAAAGCTTCATTTTCAAGTAAAAGCAACACCATAAAACGGCGTGTCACCTTAATCAACTGTACATGATTTGTACATGTATGCGCTATGTACAATTAAGTTTCACAAAATATCAACATTACGTGACCATAAAACTGTTATTTTATAATGATGCAGGAAATGAAGATCGATATTTGACTCATTCTCTTCCCACAGAGGCAACTTCCTTCAGATTTCCGATCCTAACCTCTGTTCTAGATGGCCTGAACAGCAAAATCCCCTAGCGGGGAAATGGGGAACCTCATACTGTATCCCTGCTTCTTAACCAAAGAAAACTCACCTTTAACGGCCCTGTCGACCGAGTGACTTAAAAAATCTTGGCATTTGACGTTTAAGGGTCCTGCTAAATAGCATAATGTTCTTCGAATATGTTTGATTTAAATAACACAAATGAACTATTTTGGGTATTTGTCTCTGTTTTGGTTTTCTTTATGTATCAGCATGTTTACGATCAATTGTTTTCACAAAATCAAATAACATATTTCGAGGAAAACTCATTATGACGTGTCATTGGCAAGTGTCACTTATTACTTACTTACTAGATCCAATTGCAACCCACCAGGACACTCCATTTCTGCCCTTGGATTCAGGCCATGAAGAACAGAGGATCGGAAATCAGAAGGGAGTAACCTCTGTGGGAAGAGAATGTATCTGACTATCCATTTCTCCATTCCTATATTTCCCTCCTCCTCCCTCTCCCCTTCATCCATGCACCCACCCAACCACCCACCCACCACTCACTTCCGGTCAAGCCCACTCTGTGCCCGATTGCGAAGGTCCCGGACTCTAAGCTGGTGTTCCCTGTCCCAGACTGCCTGTATCTCACGTTCCCTGGGTGTCAGTAGGTGCTCCCCACCCTCCATTCTCACCCTTGTTACCAAACAGGCGAGACGTTAGCTGCTGAAAGGAAATATGTATTGATATATTATTCCCAATCACGACGTTTACAAAAATCCCATTCAGTGTTTTCTATTGACCTTATTCTCTTAAAGGTGCATCCATTGTGTTTCATAACAAAAATATTTGGCTTTAGTACGTTCCAACACACCATATGTGTTGTTTACAATACAACCAAATTCACTCTGCTTGCATATTCATCCCCAATCGCCAAATGTATCATGATTACTAGTTTCCAATTAAAATCGAGTAACATCATTATGCATGTGCAGAAACCGAAAGTACACGTTCTATTTACATGCACAGCAGTTATATGACCTATTGAACATTATCAACCCAAATGTGTTATTTTGTCTGGTTTAAATAAGATTCCAAAATTACGTTTGACGCATTGGCGCGCGCCACACGCGGTGCATTGTCCGATTTTCGATCAGAAATCGATACTTTTACCTTCATATCGTCAATATACTAAGTCGCGTAACATCAAAATGGTAGTTTTCGGTAACAGTTGGTACTTCTCGATAAAATAAGACCATGTATAACGTTTGGCATTTTTGACCCCCAACAACACAATGGATGTACCTTTAAAAGCGCGACAGTACAAGAGATGTTCACTTGATTCTCTTACATTAATGTTAACACAAACTTCATCTGGAGAAATGCATGGTCCACGTTGTATACTGACATTGTTTTCAGGTTCACCTTGAGTCTATATATGAATCATGTTTCTGTTGACTTCATCTAACGTTTGATCCCTAATTCATAGATCTCATATGGAATTTGTAATTTGTCGATTGGATCATGTCACCATGTCTCACTGGTAGCGATAGTTCATTTCACTTTTCACCGAGAGCGAATGATACACTGTGTGTTACCCTTCTCTGCCATCCAATCTACACGCTTAGAATAATTTTCAGTATAATGTACATGATATAGTTTCTAGTTGTAGACTTTTCATTCCACACTTGTAAGATTAAAGGATAACACGCCGACAAGTTGACATTGTAGTTTACATCACCCTTTGTTCTTGAATATGCAAATTTAACATGAATATATTTTAAAGTTGAACTTTCACTCTAACAGCCTTAAGTGACCTCTAGGTTATAAAGAATGAGCGTTATGCAACATAAAACTAAAGGAATCTCGACTAAAAACGTCAACGGTACAAGCTTTACAACCTACTCATGATACTTGCTTTACGTGGAAATAAAAACCATATTAAAGTAGTTATTTTTGGCTGCTATATGACCTTTGTCTTACCAAACAAACAGGTAGCGTATAAAATGTTTCATAATACATATACATTCCTAGTTTGAGTTTGAAGACTAAATATACGTGTTTAACAATGTTCTGAACGTTCCAAAAATGCTTCCAATTAAACGTAGATATGCTACAGATGAGATCTACCATGATGTGATGTGACTAAAACAGTATATATCAATGAACTCACAAGGATTGAAATACATGACATGAAGTTAATGACGTCACAGTACTGTGTGACCTCACAGAACCCGGTTCAAGAGAACAATGGGCAGATTTAACTTTAAACGTATTCATAAGTTTACAAATGACTTAGTAAGAATGAATTCGATAAAACAATCAAACCCCTGTTTCTTCAACTGTATGACAATTACAAGTGTCGAATATATCTAACATAACGTTAATCAAATAGTAAGTATAGGCTATATCCAAGGACTTAGATCTATATACATCCTTGGTCTATCCATATGAAGAAACCAGAAAAAAAGGACTTTAATCTGATCAGTAATGTCACATCATTGAAGATATGTGACAGTGAATCAAATATAAAGTACACGTGATTGAAAATTCGTATATAACTGTTAACACAAAAATATGTGCCATGCTTAACGTTATAACTCACCACGACTACCCGTGCATGCAGAACTCACTGTTTCTAACAAACATGAACTCAAGACCTGTTGCTGGTTAATATATAAACATGTGGTATGAAAGACCTGTATGACTGCCGCCTTGTTCGACTATATATATGTACTCACAGCGACATAAGGTAACAATTACTGCCTGCTGCGTTTCGTGTTATGCACCGAGCCCGGTTCATATACAGCCTTTTGGTTGTGGCCATTGTCTGGAGTCGCTCACGTGGAAATTGACGGGACTACATGGTACATATACTTTACTGTAATTAATGAGTTAGCGACTCGAAACGAATATACCGTAACTCGAAAATTGAAAATAGTAATGAGGCAAAATATCATAGTGCTGAAATATGGAATAAAACACAGACACGGTTTTATTCAGGGCTAAAGGGTCCCCAACCCAAAGTACGTTTTCTTCAAAGCTATATCCTCGATTATTACATTACAACATATATATTGAGAATACACACAAGTACTTTTTTATATCCTTGTCTTCCCTATAACACCAACTCCTAGAATGCCTCTCATTGACTCAAACAGAAGTAATGTTTGTGGCGCATAAATAAAAAATAAACCAAAATAAACAGAGCAAAAGAATATGTGCAACTATTGAGATATGTACATATTTAAATCCGTTTTACGAAAATTAAAAATAAAATAAAAAATAACTTGGCACAAACTAAACAATATTTCATAAATGAAATAATTATACCAAGTAAGAAGTTTAAATCTTGAAAAAAAGGGATCAAAATTATTACGACCCCGACGAGATTCGAACTCGCAATCTTCTGATCCGAAGTCAGACGCCTTATCCGTTAGGCCACGAGGCCGCCGTCAAAAAGGCAGTGAAGTTAAGCTATTTATTTTGCGCCACAAACATATACATTTCCAACAAATTAGATAAACATTGTTTTCTATCATATTTTTCAACAAAACGGTCACAACGCTAGATGAAGTTGAATTATCATGCAAAAATAGGAGTACACCTATTTTGTGAATGTTTTTCACCATTCGTGTTATCACGTGAGAAGAAACCAAGTTCAGTGGAGTGCGGTTCCTGGCAGTGAGCCCAGTACAGACAGTACAGTAACATTGTTGTTCTACAGACCTTATCGATCGGTTTCTAGAACACCTCGGTCCAATTTGCTACGCTGATCTGCGATATTTCATTATTCATTGACCATGTTGTGTTTTAAAATTAAAAAAAACATGTGTTAAACAAGGGACTCTCGAGAGTCCCTGGTCAAATGAAACAATATACACGACGGAAACATGACAAAATCGGAACTAAAGAAAGATTTTACGATTGCTTCAAATGTAGACCGAAACCTCTGTCGTGTCGTGTCCAGGGGTTCCTGACCCCCCCCTTCAAATCCATGTATAAGTTCACTGTTGGGATTTGAGTCCTGACCCCTCCACTGAGTTGACCCCCCCCCCCCCCCCCCTTTCAAATATCCTGGATCCGCCCTTGTAAGTTATGTCTACAACAAAAGAGTCAATTTTTAAAAAAATGTGTACATTTCATAGAGAAAAATTCCAATATAATTTATTCTTACTTCTAAAGTTTTTTGGGTAAAAAATAACTTAATATTTTAATATAATTACATCTACAAAGCTTACAAATGTGATAATACATACGCTTAGTTGCTTAATTAATGTTCAAATAATGATTACAGTGATACTTGGTTGTAAACATGTCAGTTCTGTTATCAATTTTCTAAAATGTTTTTTTTTTAATTAAAAAATATAATTTCATTTACTAGCCAGAGTTATATTTGGGACAGTACGTAGCTTCAAAAAAGGAAAAACTTTACAAAATATGTCATTTTAACAGTACCTGAACTCAGAAAAACATAATCAGAGGTGTGTGTGAATTTGTGTGTTCTCTTTATACATCTTTCTAAATATGGGTTTGCTAAGGCTATGTAAAAACTAAATGAAATAAAAAAAAAAATTAATTAAAAAATCATAGTTTTATTTAGATAACATTAGTGGCCTGTAATCGCCTGTGACAGTTTGGACAAGGGCAGTAACAGAATAGAAAATGAAAACAATATATATGAAAATATAAATGAGTTCTCAAATATTTCTTGATGACGTTCCTGGAATATAACATCACGAAATACTCATTCTATGTACATAACTGCATTAATAGATACATCTGTGGCGTTCCTGCCATGTAGTAACAGAAATGACACTTTTGGTAACAGTATTGACATAATGGAAAAGGTTGTAAATTGGTCCTTAGAATATCATTGTAGCTATATGTTTGAAACTATTTTGGATATTAAACACTTCCTCAAATTTGCATATCCATTTAATCTTTTCCATGGACATATAACAAACAGTAGTAACAGTTTTGACATCGGTATGTCAGGATTGTTACATTTGTGTAAAATGGTAACATGCTATTAAACACTTGGTATGGTATCAGAATTAGGATTAAGCTATTTAAGATAGTACATTGTTCAATATACTACATAAACACACACTTTGTTTTAATTATTATCATAAAGAGAAAGGATAAACACTTGGGTATAATTATGAAAATAGTTGGCAACACTTTTGACATTTTATGTAAAAACTGTTAAGCCTACCAACAAAATTTTAGCATCGAATATACTCATTGCTTTGCAAAAATGTACCTAGAAATACATTTGAACAATTGCGCCAATATCAAGGGAATATATTATAGTAGAAGAACATTATTTCATTAATAAAAACTAAGCCTTAGTTTGAATAATTAGCAGTTAGATATCAGAACTGTTACTAGTAATGCCTATTCTTTTACCGATTTTCAATTATCTATATACAATGATAATGTTTGAAATTCACATCTGAGTCTTGTTGGCAGATGATAAGAAATCGACAAACTCTTACTTGATCAGAACCAGAGCACATGCTAAATTTCATTTTAGGACAATTATGAATTATTTGTTGCAATATCACAAAATAACAAAACTGTTACTTCCTTATGTTAAAACTGTTACCGAAAATATGATCCTCAAATTTACCAAAACGTTCAAATATGAAAAAATGAAATATGAAAATATCAAGGAAATACATAACCACGGGGACATTATAAAGAATTCAGCCTTAGTTTGGGTGAAAATCAGTGAGATGTCAGAACTGTTACCACTTATGTCCAATCTGTTATCAGTTTGAACTGACAGTAACAGTTTTGACTATTTCCCATTCATCAGTTCTGAAACAATGATTTCTCCTGTTTTTAACCATAACAAATGGATAAGATGACTGATGCCTTAATACAATTTGATGTGGAATTACTACTGGTTTGATAAGAAGGTGTTACACATGTTTTTTTTCATGGTAATACTTTTGACAATTATATTCACAGATAACGTATGCTACCTAACTGAATTTGATTTTCTTAATTAAATTACTAGCAGTGCAGTCACCCTGTCAGCCAATGATAAGGTAGGTACAAAGAGGCCTATGAGAGGAAGTTGCAACATTTTTGGCATCAAGTAAGCAATCATTTTTGCATATGATTCATCATGATAACAGAACTGACATAAAACTTTGGGACACACGAACATAAAAACAAATTGTAATTATTTTATTTTGGTGACTATGTTCCAGTTGGATTGCTTATAACCTTGTATGAGAACATTAAAAAAATGTGAATTTTCATTTCATTTTTCATTTTTCATTTTTCATTTCAATAATGCTCTAAAATTTCATTTCTGAATTTGGGACAGGCACTTTGGCACTTATGAAAATATGATAAATTGATTTTAGTGAGTAGAGGAAATGTGTCTTTATCATTTTTGAAAAATTGATAGAGTAACAATATCTAATATTTTTCATTGAAAATCAATTTAAAGCAATGACATTGACATTTAAACTTTCACAAATAGTATTGAATTGAAGCCTATATGGTGAAAATATCAACAATTAAATTAAATACAAGTGAAGAATCTTCAATGTTTGAATTGTTCACAAACCCAAACCGGTTATTTCTTGCAATGATAGCAATGTGTGACTTTATTGAGTTGTTGATAATACACTGGCTGGACAATACTTGAATTAAAAGGCAGCAGATGACGAATACATAATCTTATAGATGGTAAGGAAATATATATGTTTATGCAAAATAATGATTTTATGAATATTTCGAATGAGTTGATAAGTTTGAAGCACATATTCTGTCGTCTCGTCTGTGTGCAAAACGTGTACTGGAAGCACAATGTCTGAACTTGCTAAACATATCAAATGTTTTTATTATATTTTGTTCCCCTTTTCGTTTTTCTAATTAATGACTAGACTACTACGACTCACAGATAAATAAAGCTCGTTCGAAGAGACTGAATGACAGTCCTGTGATATGTCACTTGGAAGCCACAACTTCAATATTTGTTGTGTTATTATTAAAAGCCGCTGGACCAAATCGACTATGCAGCTGTCAGGCTATTAATAGCACCGTACAAGCAGCACGACGCAAAACTACAATACGCAGAATTTCGAAATCCACAGAGACGAGGTTTCCAATCTGAAAGGCTCCGACAATCAAAGGTGTTTGTGTTCAGAAGCTGAACACGCAGGTGAGTCTGTGTTTTGTTTTCCCATCAGGTAAACCAATCACATCTATAGTCAAGACGTCCTTGGGACAACAGGTCTCGCGGGGTCTCTCAATACGCTCTGAATACCAAGTATGTTAAAGCTTTGTCGAGAAATTCAGAGGTATCTCTGTCACATGCACATGTTAGACTTATTTAACCTTTGAAAACGTATCGTAATTTTGATTTGATTATATGTATACATATAGTGTATGCTATCATTCATGCAAAGGCCGTTTGTCATGATCGATTGTATTGCTGTATATTCATCCCTTAATTTCATATTTAGGTCAGGATGCAGACAACATGTGAACGTTTGTTGATATAAGTAGTTGAATACATGCAGTATGATGCCAGGTCGCTTTCTGATAATTGTAATTTACATGCAGCAAACATGTCTTCTAAATCTACAAACCGGTCTCAATTACAATCCAAGCAGACCACACCCTTCAAATATAGGCCTACAAAATGATAATTATGTGACGTAACCTCCAATAGCGTTACAACTGTCGGTATGTATAGATTATTCCACGGCTCTATAATGGCGCGGAAATAAATGCCGGATAGTCACTTTATTCTTGTTCCTCGAGAGAGGTCATCCGTTCAGCCCCCCGAGACGGTACAACACAAGCGCGGCCAACAATGTTTCATTGAATGCAATGCAGGTTAAAGCAAGGATCGTACCATTGGGAATCTACGACAATTATGGTCATTTCAATAACGGTTTTTGCGACTAAATGTTGATTCATGATATTGAATATATAGGAAGGTAGAAAGTATTACTACTAATGAGGTCAAAACGTCAGACTTAATTCTTCTTTATTTCGTCATGTTACGGTCATATTCTCTGCTTCTGTGTATGTCTCTTTTAGATAGGCCAATCGACAACAAGACACTTTAAAGTTATTTCCATTGTGTTGTTGGGGATCACATATTCCAATTGTTATAAATGGTGCTACTTTATCGAGAAGTATCGACTGTTACCAAAAACTACCATTTTGATGATAGTCGAATTGGCGATATCAAGGTAAAAGTAGTGATTTCTGACCGAATGCGATCTTAGCGATTAAAACGCGCCAATGAGTCAAACGTAATTTTGGAATCTTATTTATGACAAACAAAAAGACAAATTGGGTTGATTATGTTTTATAGTTCATATAACTACAGTGCATGTAAATGGGACGTGCAGTTTCGGTTTCTACACATGCATAATTACGTTACTCGATTTTAATTGTAAACTAGTAATTATGATATATTTAGCGATTGGGGATAAATATGCAAACTGCATGGGTGAATGTATTTGTACTGTAAACAACACATATGGTGTGTTGCATTCTCTTCCCACAGAGTTTAGTCCCTACAGTTTTCCGGTTCTACCCTCTGTTACATTACGCTTGAAATCGAGAGCAGAACCAAAGTCCCCTAGCGGTGTAAAGAGAAATCTCATACCGTATCCCTGGTTCTTAACCAATGAAAACTCATTTTTGATTGGCCATGTCGACAGGGTAACTTAATAGATCGAGGCATTTTACTCTGAAGGGTCTTGCTCATTAGCATATGTCATTCGAATATGTCTGATGTAAATAACGCAAATGAAATGATTTTGGTATTTGTCTCTGATTTGGTCTTCTTTATTTATAATTATGTTTATGATCAATAATTTTCACAAAATCAAATAGCATAGTTCGAGGAAAACACAGAAAACACAGGAAAACGAGAAAACGTTGCCCTTACGTTTATTGTATCATTATGACGTGTCATTGGCAAATGTCACTTTTACAACGGCCCCGCTGATTGCACAACTAGATTCAATTGCAACCAATCAGAACACTACCTTCCCGCCCACATTATCGAGCGTAATGTAACAGAGGGTAGAACCGGAAAACTGTAGGGACTAAACTCTGTGGGAAGAGAATGGGTGTGTTGGAATATATTTATAAAGCCAAATCGAATGGATGCACCTTTAAAGTATACACTTCTAATAGTATCTCTCATAGGTACCGCGCCTTAATAACCAGGACCCATATTTTAGAAGCTCTCTTAGCGTTAAGAAAGTCGGAAGTCAATGTTAATGTATGGCACTTAATAGGACTATCTCAGATGCAAAGTGAGCTTCGAAAATATGGACCACTAAGGTCATGTGGCATATGGACCGACCGTCTTCATTTAGACTTCCTCTCCATAACCCTATCGTATTTCAAGCTTCTCTGCTCTTATTAGATTGGTCCCTTGACTGAACTTCTGCAAGCCTCTGATAGAGACAAATCAACAGAAGTCATACCAATAGAATATACTTGTTAAACCATAGAATGTAAAGGTGGAACTAATATTATATTGTGTGTGGATATAGAGTGTCCCAGTAGACGCACTATTTTGGACATTTTATTCCTCAGAATCACACTGTTGTCAATCTTGATTATAAATGGGTGACTTCCATATCATTAGAGATAATACCTAGCATACCTTAGAGATAATGAATACCCGGTGAACTATAGATCCAATAGCTCTACTTGATTGATTATGTACGATCTTTACAAAATTTAAATGTCTTAAAAAATCTGAATTATTTTGGCCAATACGGATTATAAACGGTAAATGTATCCGCCAATAAGAGCTTCACCGGCCCTTACAATTTTCTAAAATATCTAAAAGGCTGAAATCTACAGATACCGATGGTAATGGGGATTTCAAATGACGACTACCCGATTCAAAGTCGGGGTTATAAAGGTCAAACTTTATTTTTGATTCTCAAAACGTAAACAAATCTAAAACAGCTTACATATTTTGTTCGACTCTCTCTTAATATCGTCATGTAAACGCGATTTCAGACATATGATTCTTCTTCAGAATGGTTTGGGAACGACGACGAGACGAGGACGAATTGGACCGAGTTAACCGACTCTGGACAGTACTCATCCTCGGTATCGCCGGGGTGTCGGCTCTTGTGTACGTAGCTGTGTTTCCGGATGACGCCATTTCCTGCTCACCGACAAACTCTGATGTCGTTGGATCAGCTTTACACGCGAATAGATTTTGTCTCTCTCTCAATGCGATAAGCAATGAGAATTCCGACTATTACTATGGGTATTACATAACATCGTACCAAAACAGTCTGCCTGTATTTCTCTTCATTCAACTGCTTGCATTTTTATTCCCGCATGTGCTTGCTAATTTTCTGGGTGGACTTTTCGGCGACGATGCTAAATTTCTTATAATGTGTGCAGAGAAAGCAACATTAAACAAGGACGACTCTTTTCTTCAGGATAAAGTTAAATCCCTAACGAATCCATCTCAGAAGCTATCAGTCGTGTACCTGTTGAAGAAATCGCTAATCCTTGCCAATTCGTTGATCCAACTTGTTGTGGTTGCACTCAATTCAAAACCAGATTTGTTCATGACTGGGTATGCATCAGTAGGCAGCCCGTTTCCGCCATCTACTTACTGCAAAGTCGACGGTACTACTTACTTCTGTGCACTTCATGTGAATGGGACTTACTACAAGTTTTATGTGTGTCTGTTTTATTGGCTTCTCGTCCTGTCTGTGATGAACATCGGTAGTCTCATTGGCTGGGTTCTGAAGCTCTTCCTGCCTCGCATGACGTCGAAAACCATCAATACATACACCATGACCCCCAGCACCGACAACCCGGAGAAAACCCAGAGGTTCTTGAAGGATGTTATTGGCAGGGACTATCTCCTCAGCCTTCTGATGGCGGAGTCTACGGAAAGGGAGATAACTGCGGGAAAACTCATCCTGCAAATGTGGCAATCCTATGAACCGAGTCCTGCTGTTACTGTAGAACCCGCTAATGGAGATGGAAATGTTAGTTTGAGTCAATTGTAGACAGACTATAACGTCATCAATAGCATTGCCATGAGAAAAATATTCCCACAGTAGCAAAGGTTTCAGCTTTCTATGACTTTTAGTTCTTGATAAAAAATATATTTGTCAAAATGAGAACTTGGGCTTATCCCTTTTATCTTACTGGCGGTTTATTTCCTTTGATCTTGATGAATTCTGTATTTTGAAGGAGTGACTGTGTCAGTTGAAACCGACGGGGCAAATCTAAATGTAAGTGTAAGTTTGGGTGAATTGTAATGACAGACACAGGTGTTAGTTCACTTAGATAAACTGTTTTGTTTTGTAAATCGTGAGTAGAATTTTGATGCATATAAATCCTTGTTGTTTACCTTGTTATATTGTATTAAAATATAATACTTCGACAAAAATGGTTAAATACATTTTTCAAACACATATTTGAGAAATGTTGTTATGTTTATTATAATACCTACCCTTTTACAACTAAAAGTACATTAAATCTATTAAAAGAAAGAAGTTTACAGAAATATATTCAGAAATGTTGATACATCTTAAAATTTATTTGATTTGCATTTTATAATTTTTTTTTATAAACCCCAAGTGATGTCACTATTTAACCGCTGAAATGTAAATTTTGTATGTTTGATGTCTACCTTATTGAAAATAACTATAAATTCGATATCAAATCTGCAAATGTTTGCCATTAAGCCGCCTCGAATCCGAAATTTCATAGTACTACACACCAAACAACGGCGATATTTTACGGACGACTCTTTTACTTTATCGGGTTATGAATTAATATGATTAATGTACAATAGCTATTCGGTTTATCTTAGCTGCACGTGCAACACATGCCCGGCTGCGTTCGCGCGGTGCGTTTCAAAACCGTGAGCCACGTGACAGCTAAATTTTACTGTGTTCCCCAGTTTATTTTCGTTTAAACTCTACTGTACCCGCTGTTACTGTCGGTTCATTGGATAAACTTGAACCGAAGGCCCTCGGGCATTTCCCAAGAGGGGAGGGCATACTTTTAAATAATTCCGCGGGTCATGTTGTATCCTACACATAAATCATACCATTTATAACATGAAGTGATATCAATCTTGTTGATATGTTATTTGCATGCGCCTTATATGTACCCTAACGTTTTTATATGTTGTATGACTAAATATACATTATCACATAATAAACAAGTAATAATTATATATAACTTTATTTGTTGTATTTCATCTCAGCTTAATATAGTTCAATCACCGATACACTATAATCTATTTAGTTCAATCCCAAATCGCATGAGACCTACAAATCCACCTCTGACATTTAAGAGTTTTCCAACATTGTCGCTTCCAATACGGATAACCGATGAACCAACGAAACCAACGAAACATCATAGCTTTTTGTTGATCCCCGCGTTTTGTGGATAAGTGTAGTTAAATTTGCGGTTGGCGTTACACAGAATATTCGAGCTTAACTATTGACACAATTTAAAACGAAAACCTCGGAGGTAGGAGCATCCTCGGTTACCCACGGTTTTATATATGCTCCGTTACTCTCCACTATATCACCCATGGGAAACCTTATCAGAAAAATCTGTACTCAAATTACCCGCCCTTTGCCGGCGTGAGCCAATCAAACTGCTACGCAGCTTGGACCTGCGAGCCAATGACAATTCATATCACTTCGTTTCAAAGTAAGCGAGGTCATTGTGTTAGCCATACGTCACCGATTATCTCCCTTGACCATTTCCGTCTTATCCCATTGAGCATTTTCTTTGGTTTCTGACTTCTTCACGCCGGCCAAGGGCGGGTAATTTGAGTACAGATTTTTCTGATAAGGTTTCCCATGGGTGATATAGTGGAGAGTAACGGAGCATATATAAAACCCTGGGTAACCGAGGATGAGGTAGGAGATAGTACAGGTCATTTGCGAAATAAGCTAGAAAGGCAATCATGTTAAAGTTTTGGAAACTGATCCAAAATTTCGACTGAAATCTTATGAGAATACTAAAGGGATGTTTTGTGTGTACAATGTCGCATTTGATGTTTTCTTTTGTTCAGTGCTTCTGTTTGCATCTGTTGCATCTTCTTCTAATTGAAACAACAATTGTAGTTTGTATAGGAGGCACCAACTCTCTTAGAACAGGCCGTTGTTGTGCCTTCTGCGTACGACCAAAGGAAAGTAGGTTGTATAATTGCCATGGCCGTTCCAAATTGCTGAACAAACATTGCTAGGGACGGAATTCGACGCTATGATCTCCGTGAATGTCGTCAAATAGCACTAGCGGATCCCCCTTTTCAAATCCATGTATACATAATTTGGGATTTGGGACGCTTGAATGGACGTTCGCATATTAACCGTGTTGCAGAATGAATGTAAAACAGTAGTCTGTTCAATTTCAAGGAAAATACCTTCTCCGTTTTATCAGCTTAATATTCCTCCATTGTCGGTTTAATCTTTCAAACACGATGTTGATACACTTACTGTTTTAACAATGATACAATATACAATTGTGTAGAAAGCTTCTTAATAAAAAGACTCGTATGAAGTTTGTGGAGCGTGCCATGCTATATACGTGTTGAGGAATGACACGAGGGCCCTGTGCATGATGCCAGTTGCGTCATTTCCTGTCTGAGTTTGTCAGCTTCCGCCGGATGGGACATGGCGATATTCATCAGCTCATAGTGATCCTTCGTCATATCGTACATCTCCTCGAAGTTCTGAGGGGAAGGAGAGGAGATTAATGAAGAAAGTAAAAAAAAAAATACATATGTTGGAGGCCTATCAAATAATAGATTACTAATAAGATAATACCATTCATAATGTGGAGGTATATTTTGTGATGAACATGACCTTGACATTATGGCCGGAAAAAAATAAGTTTTAATAATGTTTTAACAATTCCGATTTTCCAGGACCAAATATATTGGAAGGGATAGATGATTTAACCAGAGGCCAATATGACTACCATCGTTCATTTACTACATGGATACTATACCACAAGATGGTTGTACACACTTCATACAAATTAACATTCTACAGACGTTACTAATTATGACGTTGTGTAAACCACCTCATTGTCGGCGAACTGACAGTACTTGACGTGTTGCGTGTCGTCCGACTTTCTGATACACGTGTATGTGTTGTTCCAAGCGTCTTCACACACGCAACCCACACGCTTCTGACACCACTGTAGACGAAATGTGTGTTGGTACATGGAATAATATTAGCAATCTACAGAAGAAAACAACTTTTAGATGTCACAGGGACAGCATACATGTAATAAGGTTCTTTCCACAAACATGTCATTGAACACTTTATAGTAAGTAACGGAAATTAAGTTTCTTTGAGTGCATTTAGCCAACCAGAGAAACGATTCCATAGTGATATTAGGCGACATCTATATAAACAGGGACATCATCAATGGAGATTAGTGTGTGCATGTGTTACCCAACAGTGAGCACTCGTTATATTTGATAATTCAAGATATTAAGTGAGCACTAACGGCCATGCCTTGGTTATCCCACTGACTACATTCCGGAATGTTGTCCACGTGTTCGCCATGATATTCTGTCAGAAACTCGGTCCTGAAAGGTGTGGTCAGGTTACGAAACCCATGCAGTATTGGAACCAGCGACATTCCATCCATTGTGTCAGGGGGAGTAACTCCAGCAAGCTCGAGGAAGGTTGGGGCGAAGTCGATGTTTAACACCATGTCCTGTATATTGAGAGGAAATTATTAAGGCTGCAGTTGCGAGTATTGGCAGTTGAGTTAGTCATTGTCATCTCACTGTGCATGGTCTTAATGTTCCGATACTCTCCAATCTATCACCACGGGGAAACGTTGTTTGTGTATGCTATGCTGATTGGTCTTGTGGGTATAACAGAACACACCTTGGCCTTGCATTATAAATAAGCTTGTAAATCCTACCATTCGTTCATAATGTTAGCTTTTGTATGTTGTTGGAAGGACAGAAGTTGTTTCTTTACTGTGTCATCAGAACATATTAACTATATTTCATACAAGGCTATGTACATAGCATATTGAGCCGGGTTCAACAGAATATTTTTTAATAATGGCGGATGAACAAAAAAGGATAAATCAGACATGTAATACACTATCCTGAGGGTAGACATCATCTATTCGCTTTACTGTATACCGCCATGGATACAGTCTATCATTGTTTACGATACACGAAGTTGGGTTTGTCTCGTTTGTGAGTAGACAGAAATTGAATGCTGTGATTTTTCTCTATGAAACAGTGATATCATGATCATTGTCTGTGATTGGACGTAGACATAATTAGAATGTCAAAAAGTAATAGAAGGTATCTATAGGGAGTGTCTGTGCAGTAAGAAATATGTTGTGGTGTCGTTTATTTAAAATGCTGTAAAATGTACTGGTATCGTACTGAGGCATATAACGCAAAAAGGTTGCTTTTCCGTACAAAAGGTCGGTTTTTTTTTATGTGATGAAACTGACTTTTAGTATGAAATACACACTCATCTTTCACCATTTCATAGTGATGCTTCAAGGATGAAAATCCAATGCTAGAAGTATGTATATTTTTGTATCATGTGTATTGCAATGAGGCAACCCACCTTGACAAGCCCTGGTGCTACTCCCGGACCTCTCACCAACAGAGGAACTCGAACATCGAACTCGTACAGCAGGCGTTTGTCAGTCGGCATCGAGAATTGACCTGGATGGAGCAAAACAACATGAGTAAGCAAGTATTTTGACGGATGATTTTTAAAAATTACCATTCAGTCCTCAAAGTAAATACATGTATAATATTTTACGCGAGATTCTAAAGTGAAATAAATTTACAAGTAATCTCGAAAATACACTCTGATGATTAGTAACAATCTTCAAAATCTCTTGGTGAACATTTACCCATGTGTAATGCGGTCACTGTATTTCAATTTGAAATGATACTCGCCTAGAGTATTTAAATTTATCTATGCATATACAGAACTACAGTCATGTATATTGAAAAAAAGCTCCAATGATGCTATCTTCCAAAGATTGGTGGCACATTTCCTCGTTTTGTATTTAAAATAGCTAGAATATAGACTTTAAATAGCTTTATGGTAGGAACTCTTAAACTACAATGCTATTTACATTGACACTATTCACTATATTTCGTTTTATTAAATCAGTTATTTCTCATTTATACGAGTCCGAATGTTCTTCAATATAAATGAATCACAATCTTCAGTCACTATTATAATTTCAGAGACAATATTCTCGGATATACAATTTCAATGAAGTAAAGCTATGGATCACCATGTGATCGTTTTGATGTTAAAACATAACATACCAATATGGTACCCATTATCCGAGGAGAAGAATATATACGTGTTATCGATGAGCCCGTTGGCCTCCAATATGCTGACAACATCGGCCACCATATCATCAACAGAGAGCAGAGTACGCCATCTGAACCACAGACATATAGCCATGGACTAGATATCTTATCTGGATTAACATGGTATAATTCAAGTCAATATTCAAGTTACTGCGTCGATACTAACCATATACCTTTGAGTCTACACTCTTTCCGGGAAAGAACTGCCGTTCGCTGTTTTCATTGGAGGAATTTCGTGCGATATACGTGACGACTTTTGGGAAGAAGGAATTCGTTCGACAATAAAAAGTTAGAAGCTAATATTGTAGGTTAAGCAATGGATGTTGATCAAAGAATTGTTGCAAGTAAGAAGTAAGAAAGATGCGTAATTTGAGTCATACAACTTCTGCCCGTCGCGCCTAAATGAGAGCCTCAGCACAAAAACACCACCACCAAAGGACACCTTGTCATGTCACAACATCATTGACCCTTTCATACCATATGAGTTAAACATTATAGATTAGTGACGTTTTATGCAATTCGAAAATCATTTACTGACAAATCACTAATTACTTTAAATTGTATAAGGAACATTTAAGAAGCTACATGTAGGAGTTACACTGTACGTGGTGATTCATAGGTGTTACATCTCCAACAATAGTACACTAGTGCTCAAAGAAAGTATACAGTTGTTTGATCGGGCGTCAAATGACAACAAACAAAAATATTTTGAAAATTTGTTAATTTCAATAGCGAATTCATTTTGAGACCAAATGTTTGTAAACACATTAATTAATTAGTATTCGGTTTGATGCCCAATCAAAGACAAGTGGTGTTGACATGTTAATTCACACTTTTACAAAAAGTCAGATGAAGCGTTTTTCATTCTCGAAATGTTAACAATATCGAACTCAATAGCGAGTCCATTGGCGTTGATGCAGGCTGCTACACGTCGGCGTATTGATGACGTCAGCCGTGATCCTTTTCAATTCCTGTTGGAGACATTGTTCCAGTTGTCTTGGATGGTTATTGGCGGCACTGGCAGTCTTCTCACGTGTTTATCCTGGTGGTCCCAAAGCCCAGGTGCTCTATTGGGTTCATGTCGGGACAACATGCTGGCCATGGCAATAAAACGATATTAGCGTTAATTGTGCAAACTCTGTTGTCATTCTTGCGGTGGGATTCCGTGTATTGACGTCTTGATAGACGATGCCTCATTGCTGTTGCTGGATAAATGGAACATCAACTGGTTGCAAAACTTAATCTCTGTATCTGTGCGCATTCATGTTGCCATGGATAGTCACCAGCCTCGTTTTCAGATAACCGCAGATCCCTCCCCAAACCATCACGCTACCAGTTCCAAACGCTCGGACTTGCTGAATGCAATTTGGCGCCAACCGTTCACTACTCGCTTGTGCACCCGATCCCGACCATCATTTTTGAATATAGGCAAAGCGGACTTTCATCTGAAAACCGCACACGTGCCCAATCACGCCTCTGCCTCCGTAGAACCCGCCTGCCCCACATCAGTCGATGACGTTGGTTTTGAACTGTCAGATGTACACCACAGTAAGGTCGATGCGCCCGAATGCCATACCGTCGGAGTAGACGGTACACAGTGTGTCGACTGATGGGGTGTCCTAACGCCGTTGCCGCCGTTGACGTCGCCGTTACGAATCGATTTCTGAGATGAATCGTCCGGATGTGTCTATCTTCAGCAGGTGTCGTGACACGTGGTCGACGGCTCCTAGGCTTGTCCGATGTTCTGCCCGTCTGACCACAGTTGCCCTTGTACAACCAAAGGTTCTGGCAATAGCGGTGGTGGTGGCTCCTTGTTGGGCCATTCCGACAGCCCTCTCTCTTTCGACTTGACTCAAACGTGGTACTTTGTGTGTTTTTTCCAACTACTGCATCCCTAACGTTTCGCTTAGGCTGTTTTATACCATCCACGTGCACGTGCATTTTGTGTTACACGAGAATATGTAATTTTTCGATTTTATGCAGCCCAGTATGGATAATTCAGTAATTTTTAATTTTTAATTTAATTTAATTTTTAAAAACTTTTTTGGGGGTGTCTACTTTCTTTTGAGCACTAGTTTAAATGTAACCAGCAACTGAAATAGAATTAGTATTTTAATGATTACGTAATCAGGCATTCAAAGTGGTTCTGATTATTCCAATATTATACATTTAAAATTTGTGAACAATGTATTATTATCTTCACCTGTTTCTGAATACTCCATCGATGAAATCGACAGTATCATTGGACATAGGTGTAACGGCCGTTTCCACGAACCAGTGTTTACTCTGAGAAATGGTAAAACAATTGGAAGAATAAACGTTGCTTTGTTTGAATTTTGAACTCTTTAAAACAATTTATATTTATTGGTAGTAAAGTCAATAATAACTTCCATGATTGTTTGTTTTTAATGGGAATTAATGAGCGATTACTTTTAAATCTCTCTTGAACTCAATGTAGCGCTACGTAGCAAGGCGAGCAAACTTCGAAGAATCGCACCGTGTCGTTCAGGAGAGAATGCGCTACATTGAGCGCTACATTGATCTACGATCTACGATCAATGAACGATTATAAGCGCTCGCTGTTATGAGAGAGAGAGAGAGAGAGAGAGAGAGAGAGAGAGAGAGAGAGAGAGAGAGAGAGAGAGAGAGAGAGAGAGAGAGAGAGAGAGAGAGAGAGAGAGAGAGAGAGAGAGAGAGTATTTTATTATTGTGTCACGCAGAAGTTGACATGTAATACACAAAAATAGGCGCATAAAACAACATCTGCCCGGCCTTAAAGACCTATGAGACACATCAAATCTTTAAAAGCAATATATAGATAAAATACAACATATACATACTAATTTACACAATAAATATCTGTTATGGAACGGAGCCCTGATGCACACTTACCCTGCCGTGTGTGTTGAAGGCTGGTGTGCGAGGCGCCTGCTGGTCCGAGTAGTCATTCTGGTACTGAGGCGCCGCCTCCCAGGGGTCGTGACAAGCTGGTGTCGACAACATCATGAAGAACGGAGCGCTGTCGTTAGTCTTGTCTGCAAGAAACTCTGCTGCGTGTTTGTGCTGGAGCGGAAATGGAAAAAAATATGTGATGAAGAAAAATGAAGATGTAAAAGATAAGGAGATAGAGACACAGAAGCAGAAAGGTAGATACAATGAGAAAGTAAGTAACAATGAAAACAAGTGGAAGAATTAAAGGGATATGCTCGTCGATTAAAGTAACCTCATGAATGCGACCGCATATGAAGCATTCTTAATGAGTCGTGTCAATCATAATATAACGGATCTTTTCAATAAACCACTGACAAGAACTATGACACCTAGTCACTGCCCCAGTGTCCTTCTAACATGACGTGCAGCACAGATTTCACACTCTTTCAAATCGCAATCTCAAGGTGGAATTAAAAATATACAAACGACATAATGGGGTTATTCTCTTCCTTAGAAATGAAAGGGGACAGTCTGTGAACTGCGTGTTCTCGACGTTAACCAACTTCCCAATGCAAGGCATAACTCACGCTAGTCTCCATTACTGGCTGATTTAAGCCTTCCAGTATTTCCAAGTGGATCGCTGCACCTGAAATGCATAGTGGGCTCTGATTTCCTAGCACGGAAACCTTAAGGAAATGCGGCAAGACTTTTAAATCAGCGAGTGATGGAGACTGGCAAGAGTTATGCCTTGCGTAGAGAAGTTGGACGTTAACAGGCGACAAAGAATTACACGAAAGTGCATGCAGAGATCACCAGTGGAAAAAAAAACAAAATAATTCCTTGCGTAAAGCATGTCGGTCTGTTGAACGAGACTCGAAGACTTTGCACAGTGATATTTGTCTGTAGTTCTGTAAGCTGGTAGATCAACTAGAACATCACCGCCACATCAGAGTCCCTGGCTGAACACTCCAGCCACAGATGACGTCAACTTTATTAAGATAATATCTGATGCAGGAATCTCATGTAGCGTGGGTTCATACACACAATCTTGTTCCGGTGTGCCTGCTCGGCTTCAACCCGAGGCCCGTACAGTTTGATCGTGGTTAGGTTGTAGTGACATCCAAACTTCACCATTCAATGACTTGTTCCCGCTTCACCGGTTATTCATATCATCTATTTGGTTTGTGTTTTGACTCTATAGGTCAAAGATGGCACTGATAGTGACTATATTTTGTTTATAAATCTACTGACCACTTTGAAAAAAATCCCCTCCCCTATGTTAAGTCAACCAATACGTACTATGAGATCCGTCAAGTAGTCACTGGTGTAGTTATCCCCGTGCTTCTCCGCTGTACCGTTCACAGAGAGCGTGAAGTCGTAATACACAGAGTTACCAACCTACAGTAAACAATACACTCTGAAGTTGAAAATATGAAGATGACTTGAAATACCATTTAAATTTGATAACATTAATACAAGACATTTTGTTATTGTGATAGAATAGTTGTTGTAAGTCGTTGAAGAGTTGAATGTAACAGTAGTAGTCCATTATTTAATGGTATATAATATATAAATCTAGATCCGGAAATGGAACATGTTATCGACTATGGCACAGAATAAAACTATTTTAACTCACGGACAACACTTCAGAATGATATGATACGTTTGAAAGCATTTATTTTATAAATGAGCACACATGTATACTTATATATAATGGAATGATACAATTTGGGACAATGCTACTCACAAGGCCCACCCAAGAGTCCCAGCCTGGGGGTACATGAGCCACTCCCCCGGCTCCCTCCAGTCCGTACTGAAAACAAAGGAACGGGGTATATTTGGTGATGTCGACATATGATACAGCAATAATGTGGAATAATACCTTCATTACCCAATTTGTTGTTCATTCCTTTTTCTCGAGAGGTTAGCGACAGAAATACATTTAAAAGTTGAAACCTCCTACGACATCCATTCCAAAACAACAAGTCAGTAAAAAAAAACGAAATATGAACCGCACCTAAAATCCTTGCCATTGTGATTTTGCTTGAAATTGCTCTCTTTGATTTAAATACCTAAGATATTTTAGAATAATATTTATTTGATTGCTAATATTTCATATCCTGGGGGTCCATTAATATAGTTTCTGTTTTATTGCAATCGCAACAGAAGAAATAGTTTTTTTTCTTTTGATGTGGAGATTGACGGAAGAGGCTTCTGGTGTCTGTGTTATTTAGGACAAATTTTTGGAACAATTATCAATAAATACACCTTGATTGTGCACACTTTTCATATTCATGAGTACATATTCACCATATTAAGATATTTGCCCGAGAAGAAAGTGTTATATCCTTGATTGTGGAGATAGACAGGGAAGGCATCTGGCTCCTGTGTTGTTTGCCAAGTGGGACTGCTGCACCCACCCTCTATCGTGTTGTTCAGACAAAGATGATTGTGCTGGTACTTCCCTGTCAATATGCTGGAGCGACTTGGACAGCATACAGGAGTTGTCACGAACTACAGAAAGTGGGTGTAAACGAGTTTTCTTTCAGTGAAGCAGTGAAGTCGATTTATAAGATTACGTCAACTAATACGTCGTTCCCTTTAAACCCTGCATTAACGTCAAAATAACTTGGAAATGAAGGAAGCCCCTTTTATATTTTTTTCTAAAACATCTGTTGTGTTTATGAAATCGCAAACTAAGATAGACTTTCCTCATCTAGCTAGCACCATTTGTCGATGTTACATTACGTAGCCATGGATATCGAAACGATCAACAACAAGCATATTAATCTTTAAATTATGTTAAAACACTGTTAAATTGGGATAAAAACATTTTTCGGGTACTTCACAACAAATCTATAGAAAGATGCAATCATTTTAATTGTTTTATCATGTACAACCATTTTGCTCTCTTAAAGACGTTACTCAAGTAATTTTTCCCACTAAACTTTATGTTGTAATTATATATATATCTCGGTTACTGAAAACAATTTAGACCCATTGAAACCCTGAATCCAAACATGCATCGTCTCACAATTCGAAATGCATCGCACTACTCTATTGTAGACCAAAGAAAATGTTCCACTTATAACAAAGGTTAGTGGGAAGAAATGTCTTAAGTTATCTCTGAGAGAGAATGATGTACAACAAGCTTACCATATTTCCAAATGAAAGACCCGGTCTTCCTATGAGTTGCTTCGTCTTGGTTAGTGGGGTCTGCAAATGGCAGTTAAACGCAAATATATAGTACACATTGCAATAATTCGGAATAGTGATTATTAGTGAGTACATAATAATTAAAAATACATAAGTATGTAAATATAAATCGATAACATGTCCTAGAACATTTCAGATCGGGCAACACTGTCATTTATTCAAACCATGGTAGATTTAGATTTGCTTGTCGTATCAGAATGCTTCTGCCATCATACAATACACACGTGGGTGAAAACCTAACACTTTGATTATCATACATACCATCTT
Organism: Gibbula magus; assembly: GCA_936450465.1. Classification (NCBI taxonomy): domain Eukaryota; kingdom Metazoa; phylum Mollusca; class Gastropoda; order Trochida; family Trochidae; genus Gibbula; species Gibbula magus. Next base: position 24,407,732 of record OW388304.1, read on the forward strand.
CCGCAAGCATCGGGCCATATATGAGATTTGCGCAAGCTCAGACAAGCCCAAGACAGGACATATAATCCATAGTAATGTCATCGAACGTATGACTTCATTAATTTGCCTTCAAATTACAAAATAGTTACAAATGTAGCGACAGATGATAGGTTAAATTTCTAACATCATTCTTATAATCTTTAAATATCAATCAAATAACATGTCATCCAAGTATTTCAAAATCGGATCCAAAAGATCATTTTGCCAGAATTAAATTTAGTTTACTGGCAAAACATATAACGGTTTAATAAATACAGCTTAATTGACAAATGAAAACTTAAGCGTTAAGAGAAACACTCATTTAAAATTCTTCAAAAGATTAGAAATGAACACCAAAGAGTTACTGGTTATGGTGACATAAAGATTATTCATAAACTATGCAAAAATAATCAATCTAAATTAAAAGAATGTAACTGATATCCTACACCTCTGTAAGCTAAGGCATTTAAACGTTGAGAACACCCAGAAGAGATACAGATTTGGGATAACTTGACGACTAACCATCCCTGATAGTTCGGTGTCCTGGTCATCAGTGAGAACAAAGACGATGTTGGGAGGTTTAGCTGTACATAGAGTTGCAAACAGCAGGGTTCCAAACAGAAGAAGGTGTACTGTAAACGTTGTGGTAGACATTGCGATCTGCTGCTGACCTGTTTTGGTTCTCTTCGTGTGTCTTATCTAAAATAAATCGGTTACGTTAGTTATCTTAGATAACCAGTTCTGTTCATTCTGAACAAAGGTTGTAAAAGGCTAAACAAAGGCTACAGAAGCATTATTTTAAGGGAAACAACTTCTATTTACTGTCAAATTATTTGATTGTATGGTTACAACATTGAAAATACTACATGTTTTTTTTCATTTACGCTTTCGTCACAGCGGAAATGTAATCTAACTACATGTATATGGTTTATGGCGAGTTTGGTAGATTCCCACTTGTAAATATTATCAATTGCAGAATAGTTTGATTTTTGGCTTCTATAACCGGTAATCGTCACAATTGTGCCTTTAATTTTAGAAATTGATATTCAATGACTTTATCTTTGGCAAATGTGTGCAAAAATGGGTGTGTTATCTCGTAAATGTGCCTTCTCACTAAAAACTGTTGTTTAAAGAAAAATAACATATATTTTCTAGTAACACATGGTTGTCAGATATAACTAATCTGTTTCATAAATCACAAAAATACTGGTTCGTCAAGGCAAGTGTTGTAATTACATGTTATATTTTTGGACCTTTATTGGGATACTAATCTGGAGACACTGACTGTAATGCAACGTGGTCATCTTAAACAACATATTACAATATTTATAACATAATTGATAAACTGACTGGTGTTGATATTTGCAACTGACAAAGAATAGATAAATATATAACACATGTTATTTCATATACCAACGATTTATTCCTAGTTTCCTTGAATATTTTGAGTTTATTAGTCTATCTCACGACCGATGTGACAGTAACAAGTTCTCAAAACGGAAAGAAATACAATACAAGCTTTTGGACAGCAGCCTACACAAATTTGATGATGCATTGTGAAGAAAAGAAAACGGTTATTAAAATGTTCAATATTCAATCGTAATATTAATATTTCTTATATACACTAGCATCCAAATGTGAGGTAATTTAGATATTCTACCCTTGGTATGATAACTACATGTATCTGACTGACGTCACGTAAGATATGTAGACTGTTAGCCTGTGGTACATGTGAAAACGAGACAACAATATAGCGGGTAATTTATTATGCTTATTATCAAACTCCTTATACTTTCTCCTTTAAGAGTGACCCTTTCCCATTCTGACGAGGTATTAAACAATGTGCTACGATTTTCCATTTTTGAGGTATGCCATAACAAAGACACAACAAAATCAACCATTTGCAATTTAGAAAGAAGGCAGAAACTGTCCAACTTAAAAGATCCGTAACTCATCGGTTATATGAACACTATCGTACACATTTTAATTTTCGTACTTAGGGGAATGTTTTGACTATCCGATGATGTATTAAACAACGTTCTACAATATATGGTTTTTGAATTTTGAATTTACAAAAACACCAACCAAAAACCCTATTTTTAATATTTTTAGATATTGTAAGATAAATTGTGATCGAAAATGATTGTTCGCGAGTGATTTAATATTGTTGAACATTAACTCTCCTGAAGAAATCATTAAATTCTGTGGCTGGAGTTTTGAATTATCTCCCCTGCAAGTTAGCGCTTTCTGAAAATAGCCTCACAAATTTGCAAATTCTAGAATGACCCTGAAGGAAGCAATGCTTAACCTACATGATAAGCAAATACGAGTCCCCTATATATATACTTTTTAAAGCGGAATGGGGGCTCGTAAAATGTGATTAAACGCTTAAACTCAATAAGGCGCATATTAATAAATTCGTCATGATTTACATTTTTGTTCGACTAGGTATTGCGCATCTTTTAGAAGAACATAGAGCCATGGGCAGTGCTTTATTATCTAAGGTTGAAGATCTAAGAATTCTCTAGTAATACATTGTTTACAAGAAAACGATAGCTTTTAAGGTCACGACCCATGTGGCACACATTTAGGATTACAGGGTCACCAAATCTACAATTCAACCTGGTCCCCGAGCCTCCTTCCGCTTGCGCTACAGTGAGGCCCAGGTACCAATAACTGCATGGCCGCCTCCCAACTGGAGCAAAAGAAGATGGTGGACGAGGTATGTTTATCACTGAAATGTCTTCGTTTTGGTATTTCTAGAGGACGTCATTATACGACCTTGACATTCATGTTATCTTGAGTAGTCTTAATATTAAAGGGAGCGAACTCCTAACTTGTGGTTTCACTCTGACGTTCGAGTCTACCTATTCATATGTGCTGTAATTGGTGGAATTAATAAACAGTTTTAAAGGTCCGTTTTCGATGTCTTTCAAGAGTGGGGAATCTGGCTTAATTGAGACTCTAAACTAGCTACGGCAACGCTTTTCGGCCTTTTTAGGCGCATAACATATAATGACGCGATTATGACAATTTATAGCTCATTTGTTGGGAAATCATTTAGCTTTCGAATCCTACAGGGTCATAACAGTTATGTTTAATTTGATGCAAAATATGACTTTGAATGGACATGGGGTGGTTTCGTCGTTACATCCCTTTCCTTTTATATAATACTAGAGTACGGTATGTTTGTTACTGGTGGTTACTGAAGTAAACTTAACACAACTTAACAAAACAGCGTAATTTCAGTGTCAGCGTTTACTTTCGAGCCATTGCGGTTACATACAAACTGATGACGTCACACGCAAATACTATTAGCGTTACTGCTACTTACATCTCCCTTTTGATAATAAAGCAAGTTTACTGCCGAGTGACGAGTAAAGAATTTTTTTAGATGTATTAGTTGTGATGGTTTAACTAAGCTGTTGAACTGTAAATTCAAGTTCGTGATGAAACGTTAAACACAATATCAACGAGTATGTGACTACTTGTTACAGGGCATACAGTATAAGTATTTCTAACGCTCCGTCGTCGGACAGTCAAGTGAAAACCTCGGGTTCCTAAAAGCGATCATGTCCTGAAAAACAGCGTAACCCCAATACTAATCACGATTTGGAATTGCATAGATAAGGGAGATAAAACTTTTGTCGATTATTCATGCTCACGTTCTTCAGGTCGACGTTCGTTCACATTCTTGTAGGACTTTTAGACGAAGGGTGTAAAGGTTGTCCTCCGTAATTTGTTATTCAATCAAGGTAGGTCTAAGTCATACTTAACATATAGTAATATTCAGGATTTTATACTTCTTGATATTTGGAAGGACAACATGTATATATGCAATAGTGTGCTCTCGATATCGTCACGGTAAGTCTCTGATTGGTGATGAAATTTGTGTGTGGGCAATGCATATCCCTTTATATCTAGATCAAATGTGAGGAGTAATGTTTAAAATACCGTGACACTTGACTTAATCTATATTAGCTAGTATTGGGAGCGAAATGAATGAAATAAACGTTTAAAAGATTACTTTTTAACCTCTCTTGAACGCGATTGCTCAATGTAGCGCTACGTAGCAAAGCGAGCAAACCTCGAGGCATCGCACCGGTCAATTGAGCGATTATAATCGCTCACTATTATGGAACAGAGCCCAGAGGCGTGTTCAGGACCGCGAGTACTCGCGACTCTCTGCTTCTGAACGAAAAAAAAAGTCTATATTTATCCGGAAACTACTTGTTGATCATTTCTTGACCAATCAAATCTATTTTCAGCAATGTTTTCATAACTTGATTCGTGCATTTTCCCTTACTAGGAAGTAAACAAAAGGGCGTTTTCTGTCAAAGGAAGAGAAGTGTCCAATATTTATCTCCACGTCCATGCTACATATTTGGGTATGAGTTTTTAAAAACACAATCACAGGACAAAAAGGGTGGAATCCGACTCCAACATTGTCAAGGGCAATTACTCGCCTAGACTCGATGTTACGGCCAAAATGTTCCAAGTATGAGAATTAAAATGTTCATGATTGTTTTTTTTAAAAATATTTAAACATTTTTGTTCAATATATATTATATGAAGTAAATGTGTTAAACCGAAGAATTTGATTTTTTAAATATATTTCAGATGTGATATGAGTCTTTGGTTAAACACTTTGGACACGATGATAGTTCATCTTACGATCCACATTAAACTTTAATTTTGAACATTAGAGTGGTCTTTACCCTCGTGTTACCTGTTTCCAGATTCCAAATTCCAAATAAACATTTAGATTATTCTTTTGTTGATTTTGGTTGTCAATGTACTCACAGATGCCAATTTGTACTGCATTATTGTCTTGTCACCTGTTTTCATGATATTTGTCTACGATCAAATTAGGACATGCCAGAATGCACAGATGAATAATTTGAAACTACATTTAAACTAAAATGTGTATATGAATAGTATTTACATTCATATGTTATTATCACATTATAACCCATATTTAGCACAGACTTTTAATTTCCGATAACTAGAAGTGTTCATTCAGACTACTTAATGTTTATTGGTAACAGATACTTTCCGGCAGACAAACAACTTGAAAAAAGTTTAACTGTTAAAGAGATACATCGCTTTCTTTGAAAATCATTCAAAATGGCAAAACTATATCAGAATTTTCAGATTCCACAGATATTAAAATAGATCAGGGATTCCCTTTAGAGGTCATGTGATTGAAAATAACGTTACGTCAGCTTGCTGAAATTCCCCATTGAGAAATAAAAGAAGTTATTATATATATATTTTAAAAATCATGAATCAAGATTGTCCCCAAAGCGCATTATTTGAACAGCATGACATTAAAAGTCATGTTCATTACTGAAATGTGTCGTTGAGCTGATTGATGCATGAAATAGTGATGAGTTTCTGCTTAGATCCACGCAGAACAAATAATTGTCACAGACGTGACCACGTGAATGTAGGAAAAAGTCACAGAAAAAAAGTAACAGTAAAAAAGTCACAGTAAAAACGTCACAGGTAAAAAAAGTCACAAATAATATTATATTAGTATTATGTTAGTGCTGAGTGGGTACATCTTTGTAATTTTTAGTTGGTTGTCTTTGTCATGTATTTTTAATGACTTAGTTAACATATGACCACTTATTATGTTCGTTTTTTTAAGGATTTAGATATCTAAATCCTTGCTTTTGTAGAGTGAGAACAAACAATCTCTCTGCAGACTTTTAGATCTCTTGAAACTGGCAATGGTATATGGTTCCCCGCCGTAATCAAGTTAATGATCTAAAAGGATGGACACACAGCTTGTATCGAGTAGTGATTCGTAGTTATTATATTGGGCTAAGAGAATTTTTAAAACTGGCCAAAGTCTCGCAAGGTCATTCGAATCTTCGCTTTGTAACGCTGGAGACGAGTAGTTGACGAAGCTTGTAAGCTCAAGTTCGTAAAGATGATGGAAGAACTAAAGTTTTTTATTCAAAGATTCTATTTTCAAGGAACTAAGAAGGAAAATTATCCCAAAATTATTTGATCATGTTAATATATGTTACATGTAAACTTTTACAACGTCAAAACTTCATTTCTTCCTATTCATGTTCCATAAGACTAAATTACCGTACGATGTAAGTTATTATCATTGAATTAACTTAAACCTTGCATTGTAAACTTCGTTCTTCTCTCTGAGGTATGTCTGTCTTATTTTGTTTATATATTTTGTATGTTGGCCCGAAGCCTTCTACTAAATAAACGAATTGAAAAGAAAGCCATACACGTTATTTTATAATAGATCAATTAATATAATTCAAATGGCAATGATCATAGGTTCGTTTACCTCTTTATTTTTCACTCAGGTCAACGAAAACAACAAGCCATGTCGATAATCAGAGTGCCTGACAAGGGAGGTAATTGTGTTAGCTTCCGGGACGTGGACGGGTACTGGTTACCTCCCCCTTTTCAAGAGGAAACATTTCGGCAATGTCATAAACTTCGCATCCGGAGCGATGATATAATCCTATCTGCTTGGATGAGATCAGGTAAATGATTTGTTTTACGTTAAATATGATGACCAAAACATTAAACAATAATTTCATCCAACATTAATTACAAAACAAGAAAAATGCCAGACTCTTACTAACATTTATCTAACATTTATCTTTAGGTATATATAAGCTTAATGATAATCTATGAATGGATAAATTGTCACTCCATCTATATTGAAATATTACTGTCAACAGACTAACAACGTCGTATTGTTTATCCGGCATAGGATATGCATCACTTTATTCCTGTCAATGTTAAAATAAAAACATCTCTACATGTAGTTTTGAGCTGTTTTAAACCCCGCTTGATTAACCAGGAACACACTGGGTGTTTGAGTTGGTCAGTATGCTGCTAAACAACGAGCCCGAGACTGTCCCGAATAAGAAGGAAGACAACATGATTGAGTTCGTGGACATTCCAACACCTGACGCCATTCCTGCTCCACGTGTACTCAACACACACCTTCACTTCCGGGCTCTTCCGGAAGACCTCAGAAGCAAGGCATGTCGGGTCATCTACCTCATCCGTGACCCGAAAGATGCTGCGGTTTCTTGGTACAACATGCATCTGGCCTTCAAACATTACGAGTACAATGGCAGCTGGGAAGATTGGTTACCGTTGTTTTTGGAGGGGAAAGGTAGGAGTTTGGTTAATATATATAGTATGTCTATAACATAGGCCTACTCATTTCCCCCTACATAGTTTGACAAGTCATTTCTTTCAAGTAACCTATGTTACACGTCGACTATTATATGTTTTTGTCTCGACGTTGGGCTTCCCCATTTATAAACATGTTTAAAGTTTTAAAACATCACGAATTAAAATTAAGGATCACACATTAAAAGAAAAAAATTATGTTTCCCAAAATAACAGAATAACTTGCCATTGACAAATGATCTCTTTTGAAACGACGTGGTTGATTACACAATTATCTTTGATGGCAACCATATAGTGACGGATCAGTCCATATGAGATCAATGTATGTTGCCCTGACCATGTCGTTTTTTAAACCTCGACAAATCAAAGTAAAGATATGGCGATCCACAGTCCAGATTACTCATAATCCTATACGATGTTAATATGAGAATAATTCTGCTTGAATTTGATTACACATGTACGCCTTCAGTATTGGATCTCCTGCTTTCATTGTGTATCCTCTTTATGTGTTTAGTTGACTGGAAATCCTGGTTTGATCATGTCCGCGATTGGGAACAGGCATTTCAGGATCACCCTAACCTCAAAGTTCACATTTTACACTACGAAGATCTCAAATCTGTAAGTTAGGTCTCTAGGAACAAAATCGTATAAAACAGTCGTGAATACATTGTCATAGAGAGTGTTATCTTACCTCATGTAAGAATGTCGATCTATGATTGGTCCACGTGACCCTGAACAAATAACCATATTCACCCTCACCCAGGGGAATAAATGTCCCCGAGGGTGATAAAAGCCTTATACCCCGCTACCGAAATAAAGCGTGCGTGCACGTCAGTCAGTCCATGTCACGTGATACAGTTTATTTTGACTCTGACCCAGATTTGTTGCTTCTTTGAATAAACGATGTTCGAGCATTTCTGTTTGTTTTTAATAATATGTTGAGACATTCGGTAGGATAAAAACGTTATAACATTCAGTGGAGGTTTACATCGTGAATTATAAGACCCTTATTATTTTTTATTCTACTCGCCTCCGGCTCGTAGAATAAAAAATAATGCGGGTCTTATAATTCACGATGTAAACCTCCACTGAATGTTATAACTTATAATATCAATGCATGATTATTGCAATATGTTATACAGTCAGACAATCACATTAGATTTCTTGATTTCATTCAAAATGGTGATTTGTTTTCATTTTTTAATCCTGAAAAGGGAAATGCTATATATGACCGAATAAATAGGCCAATGTTAAGGCATGAAAAAGGTAAGAACAGCAAGAAACGATAAGTGCCTTGGCGAGTTGCATATACAATAATCAATTATTTACAACAGATGCAACTAGAAAACCACCATATGCATGCATATATATTGCGTTCATATTACATTTAGAAATACACAAACCTCTTTCAATATTATGATTTGATGCCCATATGGTTTCGGCGAAGATTATCCCCGTGGAATGTATCCACATAATGGAGTAAGTATGTCAACATTAATCAACGCAATGTTCTAGAACCCAGTTGAAGAGCTGGAGAAGCTGTCCGAGTTCCTACAGCTAGACCGGAGACCGTCCCTCTTTGAAGCCATTGCTGCAAAGTGTGATATAGCCCAAATGCGGAAGGACAAACAGACAATCACGTGGACCGAAGGGGGCGTGCCCGTTCATTACAGAAAAGGTATTAAAGGTTCTCGGCTGTATATGATAAACACGCTGGTATTAGCTCAGTGATTATTAAGGTGATTATTTTGTAAATTCGCACATGTGCTCGTTAGTGATTGTCAACGTTGATTGATCGGTTACATAGAGAATGAAATACGATTGATTAACGGGGCTACTTTCACTTTTAAACGTAAAAGAATAGGTCGAATTCGCAGACCACGATTAAAACAACTTATCAAGATAATACAGATATTGAATTAATTACAAGTTCGATATTTGAAATTAGAATATGTTCGTTTATCTAAATTGTTATTGTTACACTCATTTACAAGATCTTGATAACTTTTGAATTTCCAAGCGTCGTGTTGTCGATGTTTGCAAAAAATCATGGCTGCAATGATCGTAATAACTATGAACATATCCGGACACAAGAATGTTGAATTCATAAATTCTTACCTAACGATCAACGGGAGAAAACTTCAAACCATGTCAAACAAACGATGTTCAAACTATGCACTTTTTTTTAGATGTGTTTGAATGAAAGTTAAGGTAAAACTGTTAAACAAGTCGTCTAACGGGATTCAGTTCAAAGAAGCTGGACACAAGGCGCCCTCCTCCATACAGTATCTCTGAGTTCAGTACCCAGGATAAGCATTTCGCTACGTACACAATTCAGGTGTGCAATATTTTTGTTGTAGTCGTGTTTTCTATTATTTCAACATCCCCATTGATGTCACTGTCAGTAATCAATCGATTAGAGTTACGTCTGTGTACTGTTGGACGACACCACACGCTCTAAAACCACATTCCTGGAACAAAATGTTCTTCAAACTTAAGATTAATCGACCCCTTTGCGTACTTATTTCTGTATTCCTTGTAGGTTCTTCTTGGATCCATGCTATAAAGCCCATTACTCCCCTCAGGCTTGATGAGCTTAATTGACGGGTTTTCCGAATTTCATTACAACACTATGCCGTCAACCACTCCCAAATCCAGTCATTTATTCTGCCAGTAAGGCGTAGTGACCGAGTTATTGATATAATTTGAGGTCATAGCGTTAAAATGTATATTTATAAATAATGTAAATGTGCGTCATATATGAAAGAGATATCAGCATTACCCAAGCTAATTACATGTATTTATAAATAAGTCCGTTTTGTTAAAAAAGTAATTTCTGGAAAACGCGCATGAATACAAATCAGCTGATCGATATCGCTAGCTATAGGCCTACTGTTTCTAAACGTTATCGTTCATACATGATTAAAAAATGGGTAATTTATAGGAAAATGACTTCAGTATTAGTGATAACGGAACTATACCATGGTTTAAATGATTATTTCAACTCGGGCACATTTCCTGTAATCACTCGTATCTCGGTGATTACCCTTTAAATCTTTCCCGTAAAATGTGTTCTTTTACATCATAATAGTTCAACAGTTTAACATATCCAGGTTCTAATTAATAAGGTAATCCTTACTAGATAAAGTTGATGTTAAGATTTTCTTAATTGTACATCCACAGGATATGCAATCCTTTCCACTTTTACTTGATTGTCTTGTGATTCTCTGTGCTGGCACAGAAGCTATGTTGTTTTTTTGCAACATGGGTTTTAATGTTTTTATCATTTATTTACTTTTGACGATAGCCTCCACTTTAGTAACGGCTTTAACTACAAAATGGTCGTTCAACTTTACACGGGCTTCGCAGTTCATTAACTCCTTTCGTCCCCTTCCACTGAATTGCCTCCCAAGTTATCACTGGACTTCTCGATCGCCTCACTGGAGACAAAGCTTGACTGGCTGTGCTTGCACTCACTGTTACATCAGATCTTAAAAAGAAAACGATGAGAATTAGTTTTTCAGTTAGATCCAATTCGACACGTTCTTCAAGTCAATATTTGGAAACCAGGGGACAGATCAGGTTGATTTAACTTAGACTGAAACGTGAAATGGTCAAATGGCAGTATCATCTTGGACACCATTGAATTTACTTGTTAGATAATGGCCCAATTTTGAACAGGTGGGAACTTCCATTGCACAGAACATTGAGAATATACGATATCTTTCTGTATACAATGTATGTCATAAAGATGGACAGTCGCAAATTGGATTCATTAGAGCTCGACTCAACTACATTTGTGGTTTATGTCTCCGGCAATACACACACCATGACATCTGACATAACTCACAGTCGATCCTTTATTAGGTTTCATACCATTTGGAAATTGGAAAAACTTCACGTTGTATACAATGTACATAAATATATCGGGCATTCTACATACTCTGTGATCCAAAGCTGTAATGGCGGACTTTTGCTAGTTTTGACAATAATATAATAGAGACTTGTCTTGCTTTTGGTTCAGGTTGATCGTTTCGAAGAACTATTAGCGTCATGGCGTCATATGTGTACGTAACTGAATATAATTTGTCTTGTGAATTTTCAGGTGTTACAGGTGACTGGAAGAACTATTTCACAGTAAGCCAGCTGGAGGAGTTCCAGTGTGTTTACGATGAAAAGATGAGGGGATCTCGCTTGTACAGTAGATACAGCAACTATAAATAGTAAATCACGTGTAAAAGAACTGACCTTTTATTACCGGCGAAAAACGAATAAAAACTGTATCGAATTATTTAACGCACTTATTTTTGTTTATTAAGACGAACACATGACATGCCGAGACTTACCACAGAGGAACGAGAGAGAGCGATTGGTGTGTTGCAGTTGGGAGCACGTCACGACCACGTTGCTCGTATCTTCAACTGCATCCGCACTACTATAAGTAGACTGCCGACACGAATGGAACAGACAGATGGGACCCAGGACCGGCCAAGAAGGGAAAGATCCAGGGTCACAACCGCAAACGATGACCGCTACATCCGTACGAAGACGTCTTCGTGAACATGGCATTAGAGCGTAACGGCCCTTTCGCGGGATGATGCTGAGTCGAGGTGACCGAGGTGACCGACGTTACCGTCACCAATGGGCAAGAATGGTACAGCGGTGGCAGAACATAAACTGGCAACAAATTTTGTTTAAAGACGAAAGCAGGTTCAAGCAACACAAAGCTAATGGCCGAGAGCGTGTTTATCGTCGGAGAGGAGATAGAACGGCCCCGTGTTGTGTCCAGGACGTTGTGCCATTCGGCGGCGGTATAGCGTCAAGGGACCACACAACAGAACTGGTTGTCTTTTACCGTTATAAGAATGCCCAAGGCTACATTGACACCGTTTGACGTCCTATAGTGCCCCCTTACCTCCTGAAACGTCCAAGAGTAATCACCCAACAGAACAATGCTCGCCCCCACATATAGCCAGAGTACCTAGGGACTTCCTAACGTTAAACAACGTCAACATTTTGTAATGCCCAACCGTGATCACCCGATTTATCACCGATTAAACACTTGTGGGATCATTTCGACAGGCAAATAAGGCAGAGAGATCCACTTCAATCAAATCGGCAAACGTTAATCCAGGCACTTATGGAAGAATGGCAAGCCATCCCTAATGACGTCATCAGGCGCCTTGCAAATGCTGTGTGTCGACGTGTGCAGGCCTTATTCAAAGCCACGGAGACCATGCCAGATACTGACAGTTTTCCCTTTCTGAATAAAACCGTTCTCTGTAGGCTCTAAAATGACTTGTTTATTATGGCAAATTGAAATTTACCCCCAGTGCCATTTACCGTACATGCAACCTTTTCACAATTTCGATCAAAACATCGTCAGTTAAATTGTCTTTAAAACGAGTATCACATTATTTATGTGACATATATGATAATGTTGATAAGAACAAAACAATGTTGGTAAACTTTCTTTTGCCCGTGAGTTTACTTTTACTTTCATATCGTCCAAACCACTATCACCAATATGGTAGTTTCGGTAACAGTCATTACTTCTCGATAAAGTAACGCCATTTAGAAAGTTCGGAATATGTGACCCCCAACAACACAATGAATGTACCTTTAAGGTGAGTATGCCTTGCCTTACTGCTGACGCTCGTCATTCTCATTTTCAGAAGACTGTAAATCCATACATGTACATATTGATTCTTGTATCACAACTTGGGTGATCTGAGCAGTGCTTACATACTCTAGGATTAATCTAGAAACTAGGTTAAATTGAACCATATAACATATGCTTTTCTGTAGTTGGATATTTTTTTAACATGTTTCTGCACGGAAGTGTAGTTTATTGACAATGTGTGTGTTTAAAACTTATATTATTCTAAATACCACGCTATTTACTAATTTTATAAACATTTTGAAATTCAATACCTTTTGTTGGATTTTCTGTTAAACTAACCAGCGAAAACAAGGTGAACGTTATTACAACGATTATAAGTCAGATATCAGATTATCGCCTTATAGAAAAAATGTACGAAGTTCAGTTTATATTTGTTAAGACATAAGACGATATCAAGACTCTTTGCCGTAGGATGTTTCATCAGCTGACGATAAAGCTCTTGTTGCGGTTGCATCACTCACTCTCTCCGCCTAACCTGCATCATACACGTGTACGTTAAATAAGGAAAAGGGCTGTCATGTCCTATAACAATGTTTTATGTGTTATTTAAGTGACATTGAGTGTTTTTCGTTATCATGTATTGTACTGAAATACCATATCAAAGCAAACTCAAAATATAATGATAATTAAAAACAAATAAAAAACTTTTTAATCAGAATATGAAATAAAATCTCATGAAATAAGGAACTTATGTTAGTACATGATGAACCTTCTTGGACTTTAACGTGATGACGCAACGTTGCCGTAGAATGTCATAAAACAAGTCAGAAAGCCATATTTAACTCTCCTATATTCACTCAACCGCAAAAGAAACGTCACCATACAAAACAGAAGATATTAATTCAATCCACGAGTGATAAACACGACTGAAACTGAGATACATCATCATGATCATGTCATCAGACGCCATAGGAACTAAATCTGAATTTTAAAAAACATAATCTGTTCTTATTTCCGAGAAACACGCAGTCTGATTAAAATCGACCTTGTTCCGAGGAATAAAATTTGCAAAATAATATATCTACCGGGATACGAACAGGTTCTGTAGATTCCTCGGTTTGGCGTGGAACCTACGACTGATATGACTTCGTATCCCGGTAGATGCACTATTTTGCAATTTTTATTCCACGGAAAACCGTCGATTTTAATCAGACTGAAGAAACACGCGTTTTAGAAATCATCATTTTCGAATCTGCATAACAAGACGAGATGAGAGAGTCACAGGGGGCGTTTGGGACGTGTTTTATGTCATCCTACAGTAGTTAAAGACGCGTTAACACATTGAAGTCCAAGAATGTCATTAATGTCGACATCATCAATTATTAATGGAATATCTACATTTTATGAAATTTGAAGTTAAATGTCAAACATTCTGGCGCTTTCAACACCCCAAGTGCAAATATATAAAAATAAAAGTATTATACTCAGAAGTATGAAATTGCGGGGACCTCTTTAGGAATCATGTCCCTATAAAAAGCATTCAAAATCGACTTTCTAAGGCAGCAGTATTTGTTTTTTTACATTGTTGAAAATGTGGTTACGTTTCTTTTGTGTTTGAGTGTATATCCAATTAAAGGATATTAACTAAGGACTTGTTTTCAATACAAATCGAGCAAAATCCTTATTCATTTGCAGAAACCGAAATTAAATGTGTCATTAACATGCACAGCAGTAATATGGCTTATTAATCATTATTTACATGTACCCAATGTTGTGTTTTCGTCTGTTAGGTTCGTATGAAAGGTTTCTAATGTCTTTTGACTTATCGATGCGCGCCAGTTACGGTACATAGTGTGTTATTCTATCAGCACGACTTTAACTTTTATAATATCTCCGTACTGAATGAACTAGCATACATGTAAAATGATAATTGTCAGCAGCTGTCAGTTCTCGACAAAAGAACATAATTTATAACGTTAACACATATGCCTCCAGCCATGAACTTAATGTCATTTTACGTTTGATGAATTCACAGTATTAACATTCCGGGTCAGCCTTCCAAACGATAATTTATTCAACAGGTATTCGTCCAACGCTTTGAGTACGTGTGATCAATTCGTCCAACGCCTGATTGCGGTCAATTCATACAACGCCTGATTGCGGTCAATTCGTCCAGTGACACTAACAATATTTGGTCAACTCGTCAGTTATTATCAATGCCTGAAAAATGAAATAGTTGACAGTTGTTTCATTTTTTCCTTAATTGTTTTATATTGATTTACTTCGAATTTATCTGCTTCATTACATTTTGATAAATATGACTATGGCAATAATATGTCTTCTATCGTTAATGACAATTATTACAATCAGATGTCATAAAATGACATTATGATTTTTCTGTTTATAAACCTTTTTTTTTTTATAAAATAGAATAAGTCATTGACTCTAAACCATGGACGATTTCACCTGAACTCTCTTCCTCTACACTTTTATGGCCAGTCGACCGGAAACTTCTAGGCGCTTCAGTTCATTGTACCGCTGCAAATGCTTGGGGAATAGCCTTAGTATATTTATCATTTGTCATAAAGGGACTATAGAATTATAAGCTGTTCATCCCAGGGATATATGTAACATTAACTGAAGCACTACTATAAAGTTGGAAGTTGTGGCAGACCACTTTGAGCTGAGCTGTATGTCACATCTACAAGGATACAGTATACCAACAGCTGATACTTACCAGTGAGTACCCAGTTGATTATTTTGACCATATATATATAATTCTAGTTATCTTTAAATGAAGTGTGATTGTGCCCATTTTGGCACTCAAATTTGTTTGATTTGAAATGTTGCAATCCTCATTAGCAAGTGTTACTATAGTAATGTAAACTATCGAAAATATATTTGTATAATTACCTGCACGATAAATGGCCTGTTTACAACAACAGGAGCTTGTGTTGACGAAAAACTCGCGATTAGAAAGCATTTGACGACGACGATCCATCCTTATACTATAAAAAAAAAAAAAGTAAAGAGATGTAACGAGGTCAACCCCATGTCCGTTTGAAAGTATATTTCAGAATGTTTTCATCATATTATCATTCAATATTATACACCACGTCAAAGCCAACACATTTCTTTAAAATAAGCCATCAAACATACACATCGATCGGGTAATCACAACGGTATGATGGAGTGAAGGAAGATATATATATATAACCATGGACAGCCAGCTGTTTTGGTCTTTAGGACCTCATCAGCATGGTGTGTGTGGAACATGGTTGGACTTTCAGCTATGAAACGTTATCAACGCAACAAATTTAAGCAGTTTAAAAAAGTCCCACTCATTTGCATAAAGTGCTCAAACCGTATTTCTACAGTGGGCTAGCTCAAGGCCGTTTATATATATATATATATAAGTACATGTAAATATAAACATTTTATTTTAATTTGTTTTTGTCACAAATTATCACATGAAACGCTTTTACCATCACCGCGTGAATATTTAGGATATTTATTTAAATTCCATGTTATTGTACATGTATAATATCATTCATTCTCGATAATCCAGAGTATACGCTCCGATAAATCAACTATATATACTGAGTAGATTCATCAAAGCGTATACTCTGGATTATCGCCAGTTTATCAGAGCGTACACCCTGGAGTATCGAAAATGAATATAATTATAATTTGATGTCATTGGTACTGTTTATTAACACGAACTGTTTTTTTTATTGTATGACTGTAATGACAATTTTGTTTCAAAAGAATATATCAATGTTCTTGACTTTCCAGACATACTATATTTGAGCATGGGGAACATTCAGATAGTATGTTTCTATAGTGCTGAAACATACGTTACTTGCTTGAAAAGCATCAAAGTTAAGAATCGTTTGGTAATGACAACAATTAAACATATCAGTTAGATTGCACCTGCTAAATGATAATTTAGTACTAGCTCTATCAAGGATTAATCAAGTTCACTAAACTTCAGTCTTATCATTTACACTTACATGTATATATAAATATACATCATTTATTAGTAGAAAGTATGATGATAATGACATTGAATCTTGGAACGGTGATTTTCAAAGTTGAAATGTTCCACAACAAAAATATGAAATATGTTCCACAACAGAGATGAAGGACCTGTTCTCCCTAACACGTACTTCTCTGTTGCGGAACATATTTGCGCTAAACTTGGTCTGTGACTAACTATATGCCTTGTAAATTCTTGGGACGTGATGTGGGCCCCTGCTTGTGAAACCACCCACAGATGAACAGTTAGCAAAGTCTGTTAAATGCATATTGTTAAAATCTAAATATTTTAGATATTTAAAAATACTTACCCTACTTTTACTAGTGCATATTACCTATATGATCCGATGAAGGATTGAAAACGTGACTGAGACAGGATCCTAACGTAACTGTAGTGAAGTGTAGACAGACTGGCTCTAGGGCACGTCATTACCCGGAAGTGTAGTGCAATCCACATAGCTGCGCGCGCAGTGATATGAAACCCTCACATTTCCTAGAGTCAGTCCGAGCGAGGTCCTAAATGCGGGGAGGTAGTTGATCCAACGATGGGTGGGTATAAACCCTAAAAGTAGGGTAAGTATTTTTAAATATCTAAAATATTTAGATTTTAACAAATTTTTAATACTTACCCTACTTTTACTAGTGCATGTTGATTCGACAGTCGGACGGAGGGAAAGGACCCACAGCGAGGACCTCCACAGCACTAGCAAGAGTAGGACGTGACAACTGAGCGGAAACCTACAAACAGGAAACCCAAATCAGTATATGAAACCACTAAAAGGATTGAAAGGAGAGATCTCGACGAACCGAGAAATAGTCCTAAAATCCACAAAAAACAGGTCTCACCTAAGACGAAGCGGGCAAGGTGAGTTGCTGAGCCACTACGAGAGGTCCAAAAGATTGGAGTCCTTGTACGTCTTCCACGGAGACATCTCTCAAATAGTGACTGGCAAAAACAGTGTTGGATTTCCAGAAACAACCCTTCATGATGTCTGGCACCGAGCAGTTCCTGTGAAGAGCCATAGTAGAAGCCAAGGCCCGAATCTCATGAGGGTTATTTGCGGAGGGTTGAGGTATTCCTGCTGCATCATAAGCTGCCAAGATGGATGTTCGCAACCATAAAGCCAGCGTGTTCCGGTTTACCTCACCCTTAGCTTCAGAAGAAAAGGGAATGAACAATCTCTTTCGCCCAGCCCTCTTGTCCGTGGACCGGGAGATGTATTCCTTCAAGGCACGGACTGGGCACAAAGAGAGTTCTTCAGACTCCGATTCATCCACAATTAAAGACAACGGCGGAATAACAAAAGATCTGCCAGGTTGACCAGGCAGTTGATTTTTCGCTACAAAATCCCACAACAGACCCAGATGCACTGAACCATTGCGCCGTTGCTCGAACCGAACCCTCGTAACGTCGATAGCATGTAGTTCACTTACTCTGGCAGCCGTTGCCAAAGAAAGTAGAAACGCCGTCTTCCTGGAGAGGTTCTCAAAAGAAACCTCCGACAGAGGTTCATATGGAGCTCCACGAATGTGCTTCAAAACCAGGTTCAGATCCCAAGCTGGAGGACGAAACTTGACTTTTTGGTCTTCCAGCTTAAAAGACTTCAGCATGGCTATCAGTTCCGGGATTTTCGAGATCTTCCTGTCTGTTTTAACAGCGAGGACTGAATTGAGGGCCGAGAGATAGGTAGAAATTGTTCCACCCTTAAGGTGCCTCTTCGAGAAATCTGCCAGTTCTGTGGTGAGGCTGACAACGGGTCTTGCTTGTGGGATCTGCAAAAGTTCTCAAAAGACAACCATTTATCATCATAAAGGGCTCTAGTCGAAGGCCGGTGTGCTCCAGTAATGGCGCTGGCCACCGATGCCGAATATCCCTTATCTCTTAAAGTCTTCTGCAAATGGTCCAAACGCACAGATGAAACCGCTGTGGATCTGGATGCACCTGCCGACTGTGAGGATGTAGAAGGAGGTTTGACCACGGGGGCAATGGGTTTGGTTCTCCTTCCGCTAGAAGACGCAGTTCTGGAAACCAAGTTCTGGCCGGCCAAAAGGGCGTGACCAAAAGCAGATTCATCGACTTGGTCTCCCTGATCTTGGCCAGAACCTTTGGTAGCAGAACTGGTGGAGGGAACGCGAACGCATCTAGACCGTCCCAAGACAGGGACAAGGCGTCCACTGCCCACGCCATCGGGTCTGGAAGGGGAGAGACGTAAGTTGGCAACTGGTTGTTGAACCTTGTGGCGAACAGGTCCAGCAGAGGCCGATGGTGTAACTGACAAATCAGGGAGAAAGCTTCCGGGTTGAGCATCCACTCTGTTGGCGATGGCTTGTCTGGTCTGGACAGAGCGTCTGCCAATATATTCCTGCAACCCGGAATGTGACGAGCCCTGATCAGAATGTTGTTGGTGTCTGTCAACTCGAACAGTTGGAATGTCTGTTTCAATAACTGGCGCGACCGAGTCGTGCCCTGGAAATTGATCAAGTAAACCACTGTCGAGTTGTCTGATGCTATTCGAACCCGAGAGCCTCTGAGGATTTCAACCCAGTGCTCGATGGCCAAGATGACTGCCTGCAATTCGAGGTTGTTGCTGTGCCAACCGGTCTGATGTTCTGCCCACAACCCTGCTGCCGTACGTTGTCCCAGGTGGGCTCCCCATCCTTGATGTGAAGCGTCCACGAACAACTCGTGGTGATGACTGAACTCTGTCAAAGAGACTCCTTCGCAAACGTTCAATGGGATCGTCCACCACCTGAGGTACCGGTGCAAATGCAGTGGAAGCCGCACGCTTTCCCTGGGATCGTCCTCTTGACAAAACGGAATGAGGAAGACTTGAAGAGGGCGTGCCATGAGACGGCCTCTGAGAGTGAGAGCCTGAGCTGAAGTCAACAGGCCGAGAAGTGACTGCCACTTGCGAACTGACAAGGCCTGATGAAGACCCCGTAAGGCTAGCCGTTCTATCTTCTCCCACCTGTCTGGAGGTACTCGGAGAAGATCTAAGTTGGTTAAAAACAGACCTCCTATAAACGTCAGCTGCTGGGATGGGACTAGTTGCGATTTCTCTGTATTGACGAGCCATCCCAACTGTCGCAGCAGGTCCAAGGCAAATAGGGTCTGTTTGTGTAGCACTGTTGAGTCCCCGTGGCTCATCAGGCAATCGTCTATGTAGGGGTCGAACTCTATCCCCCGAAGATGGAGAAACCTGGCTATTGGAGACGTAATGCGAGTGAAAAGCCACGGGGCCGTAGATATTCCAAACGGGAGAACCTTCCATTGGTAATATACCCCTTGGAAGAGGAATCTGAGGTACTTCCGATGATGTTTGAAAACTGGTACATGGAGGTAAGCATCCTGTAGATCTAAGCTGACCAGCCAATCGTTGGGTTGAAGCTTGGAACGCAGCAGATCCAGGGTAACCATTGTGAAATGCGGGGGCTCTGGCATGTATAGATCGTTGAATGCTGCCAGGTTGTGTATCATCCGCATCTTGTCTGAATTTTTCTTCGGAACCAGGAAAATTGGGGCGTAATATCCTGGGTAGAAGTGGGGGTCTGTAACCACTTCTATTGCTTTCTTCTCCAGCAGTGTCATGATGTTGGTAGACAACTGATCGATCTGGGTTAGCGAGTACACGCATGGCCGGGGCAGGCTGGTCAGAGGCGGAGGGTTGGAGATTGGCAGTTTGTATCCAACCCTGAGAATTTCGGTGACGAAGGGATCTTCTAGGATTGTCCAATTCGGCCAGAAGATCCCAAGTCTCCCGCCTACGGGTGTAAGCTGGTAAGGGACGACTGGAGGCGGGAGGCGCCAGTCGTGCAAATCCAACGCTTCAGCGGCGTTTCTTGTAGGCTGGAGTCTTTGGTGCCTTGGACTGGTCAAACTCTGGGCGAGGTTTCTGGGAGGTGTAGCCTCCTCTGCTGAACTTGCCACGACCTCCACCACGTCCTCCACGAGTAGCGTTCTTGACCACGTTGCGTCGTGCCTCGTACACCTGGGTAACTCTCGAGTTCCTGGGACCGAGAGATGACGATAGTGACTTGATGGCTCGAAATGTAAAGTCCGATTGAGCCATAGCGGCATGTTCCTTGTACACTGTCGGGATCTTGTCCGCAAACAACATCGGAGTAGAGAGAGGAGCTCTGATGAGGGTCTTCTTGAACTCCTCCTCCCAGGCGCACGGGGCAAGGAGACCATTCCTGCGGATGAGGACAGTAGTGGCCCAGGCCGAACGGATATGGTCCATGATGACAGAGAGCGTGTTGTACTGCCACCTGTACATCGTAGATAAGTGCTCTAGTCTGGAGGGATTGTCTTCCAACAGATCCTGTGCCAAAGCATCCGTGGCAGAGGCCAACACTGACAACGGCCTCAAGGTGCGTTTGAGCTCCCTCTCAATCGCCAACATCCTGGTGTCCTGGACCTTATACACTCCTTGCGGCGCATCCGAGAGTCTTGAACATGAGTCATCTTGTGGGGACCCCTGATCATACGTCTGCAAAGAGTGGACCTTGAAAGACGAAGTGGAGTTCTTGGCTGGACGAAAAGTAGGATTGATCGACAACTTTTGGAACTCCTCGTCCAGAGACTCGATGGTGTCGAGGACCAACGGATGTGGGGGAATGAGCAGCTCAGGCTCACTCCAAACAGCCAGTGCAGTATCCTGCTCCGAACCCGGAGGGGGGCAGTCCACAGAAGTCATCCCCACACCCCCGCAGACTTTCATTCTGGTCGCTGGGGCTAAATAAGGCGGTTTTTTAAAAAGCCGTATATAAGTAATTTATGAACCGATTTCAGAAATTTAAAATCGAGCAATTGTCAAATTTGTCAAAGCCCACCCTTGCCAACTTCCAAACGCAAGGCATAACTCTTGCCAGTCTGCATTAATGGCCGATTTAACCCTTGCGGTATTTCCCTCGCTTTGTTGTGTCAAGACAGTGAATATCTGCACCAGATATGCATAGCGGGCCTGGATTTCTAAACACAGATTTCTTAAGGAAATACTGCAAGACCTAAATCAGCCAGTAATGGAGACTGGCAAGAGTTATGCCTTGCATTGGGAAGTTGACCCTTGCATGAGGAGCGAGCCTGTTTGTCTGTCTGTCTGTCTGTCTTCTTCATAGCCGCACGGTACGCCTTGTGCTGTCACTCCGACAGAGACGCGCACTCTGTACAACGGTCCTCGTCCGTACACATCGTACGGCAAAGTCGACAGCAGGAATGATGGTTGTAGAGCGACGACTTCCTCTTGCCGCAACGGTGTTGACCTGGTAATAGCTCACTGCAGTGAACTCCAACACTGCAGAGAGAACAAGAAAGAAACTCTCTCTTAACCCGGCAAAGGTAAGGGAGACCCCAACACAAAAGAATACTCTTAACAAACATTACATCCCACTTAGACCTCGTTGCCCGTAGCAACCATTCATAAAAGTGTCCTGTTCATTATCGATATCAGGACTGTTTCGTCCAAACAGTCCTTATATCTAATACACGGACACTTTCAAAACCACTTTTAAACAAAATCAGTTACAGTTTATCAATGCCAATGACATAACGATTGAGCTAAACGTTTGATTCACTAAGATCAAGGCGTAAATAACTATTTTTTGGTTGTAATACTCAATACGGTTGGGAGTAATATACTTGAATCAATTGATTGACTTCTGCCAAAAATGAACTAGAAAGAAAAGACCAAAAAAATAAACACGACTTTGATATATTTTCTACCACAAATTCAAAACAACCGTTTAGAAATGATAAATATTATAATAGCAGTCTGAAGCATGGAATTTAATATACAATTAAGGAAATATACAAAATAAACAATTTATAAGTATTTTCAAGTTACCTATATATTAAAAACCCAACCGATTTTAAGTCACCTTGAGTCTCCATTGTCGTAGAACCACGCTAACAAGACGACCTCGTTCTTCCAAAGCAACCTGGAAATTGAAAAACTGAATTTTCGTCGCAAATTACCCGTATGTTCGTAAAATGCACGATCTTTGAACATTTCGTGTGCCTAATTTTACACGCGAGAATCACGTGCTAAATCGGTCAGGCGGAACTACCGTAGTACTACGCATTTCATTCATACACTAGAGAAGGGGCCACATAAAGGTTATGGTATATTACATTAATTAAAATTCACGTTATTTCACTCGGAATAAGTGAGATGTAAGTCAGTTACTATCATAGTTTCCGAGTTGTATCGGGAAATAGCCTAAAGGCCTCGGACCTGGGCCTCTCGGATTAACTGTCCTGCTACTTCCCGATACAACTAGGAAGCTATGGGAGTAACTATTACTAACATTAGTAATAACCCCGGTCGAGGGTAGTATAAATTACGCCCAAAGTTACAAAACTCTGAGAGCAGCATGAAATACGTCCATACCGCTCGGCGTAAAAGGAAGGAATGACGTCACAGGGTAAGCCACCTAGCGGGAACTTGGGATGGGGGAGGTAACTCTCTTTATTATTCAGTGGTATATCTGGTCGAGTGATTAATTGAGAGGAACTCATGATCAATTGGCTACGGTGAGTTATCAACTAGAGTATGTAAATAATACATGTTTGGTACTTGCAGTAAGTAATATGTGCGTGTTGAAAATCGGACAGGCAGGTTTTCTTTCGGACTGATAACGATAGTTTATTTCAATCACCAATGTTTTTTTTAAAGTTTTATACACTGGTATTGGTGGGTGTTGTTTCCAAACGCACCCATGTAACAGCTATCAGTAGTAAGGTTAACACATTCAGTAGCACAAGTCCCCATCTTTCAACGCAATGTAGAAAGAGGAAAGACATGTATATTGAGTGAGTGATGTATTACTTAACGCCGCTTCGGCCTTATCGCAGCCATTAGCGGCGACATGTATATTGAAATTGATCTACAAATGAGAACATTTCTTCTATTTGGTATGGGTTTCGCAATTCACACAATCAAAATAAACGTCGTCCACTCTTGTTTTGTAGATATAGACAATTTACAACATATTAAATCATATTGTATTCCAACTCTCAAATTAGTTCGTAAAAAAAAACAAATAAGAGCAGAGAATCAAATGAATAAATGCAACGTATCATTAAATATCAGTGGCTCGGATCCTTATGTCAGCCAAGCATGGGTCCAAGCGAAATCCATAGAAATCCTTAAAACAAATTAAAGTTACGTAAACATTAGGATAGTTTTGTGATGTTAGTTTGATGATACAAGTCTCCAATAGTTTAGTAGTACTAATTTACGAAAGTCTCCAATAGTTTAGAAACCGAGAATAGGATTGGTCCCGTCAGATCGAATGCGCTTGAACGCAGCCGCCTGAATCCCGAGAACAGTGGTATAGTACAAAAAAAACCCGTGCTAAACTATTCACTGTGTACAGCCTGATGACCGTAAGAAATTTTACGGTCATCCCAAAATGGCGAGTTTTTATCTCTTGTTTTCATATTAGTTCAAAATTATCGCGGGTATTTTGATAATCCTGGTCCAAATTTAAAGTACTAAAATAATTTATATAAGGTGTGTGAAAAGATACGTGATGATGACCGTAAATAAGATTTCTCTTCAAACAAGATGAACGTAAACTACTTCCGATGATGACCGTAAACTGAACAACGACGACTGTATTTATTCGATGTTTGCTGCACTGTAAGCTACAGTTGGTTAAATGAAGAGTTATTCCCTTATTGTTACAACTATCATGGAAAAGTAAGCCATAATGAGAACTCTCCTTATTATTTAATCAAATGTTAACTTTGTTACCCAATTTAAAGTCACAATTGCACGTCATTTAAGTTTTGTTTATAAATAATCCAAAGAGAATGCATATCTCTCGATATAACATGTAATTTATATTCAGACATTAGAAAACCTCTTTGGAACCGCTCCTCGTCTCTTGATCCAAATTTCCCCCATCTGTCAGAAAAAGATCAACTTATATTTCTAATGAATTATAATCTGAATTACTCAGTTGCCGCTTTAATAAAAACTATGCTTAGACTTAGACTCGAACACAATATTTTATAATTTTGTATTTTAACCATTGCTTATATCCAACGTGTAAACATCAGTTTACTGTTTAAATGTATAATTACCTTTTAGCACCTTATGGTGTTTTTATATGTATATTTTAGTAAATTAGTGTCAAATAGGCCCAAGTTGGCCGGGCGATGTTTTACTTTGCATTTTATATTGTATCTTATACTTGTATCGCTTGACACTTTAATAAATTCTTCTTCTTCTTCTTCTTCTTCTTCTTCTTCTTCTTCTTCTTCTTCTTCTTCTTCTTCTTCTTCTTCTTCTTCTTCTATAACAATATTATGATGTAATCTTCCATAGAAGTAAGGCTGGGCGCACACTACGTCCGATTATTTTTGCGATGCGTCATGCGATGCGTTTTTCCGTGCACAGTACACACGTTGCGTTTGATATTGCGTTTTATTTTAAAAAAATTCAAATAGGGTGCTATACATCTCTAGTGTATTGTAGTCTACAGATGTGGATGCCAACATAGCTTTATCAAAATAATAGTCTTACAAAACATGTTCAAGAAATTTCAGCATTATCTTCAAAACAAACAATATGTACATGTATATGTCGGCACTAGTAATATCAAACATGTTTTTCAAAGTTATGTCAAAAGCGGGATTTGTAATTATGGATAAAAAAATAATCATAGCACGGGTCAGTTCGTATTAAAACCAGTTCACCCCAGGGTCGCTTCGTATACCAGAGCCAGTTCACCCTAGGTCGGTTCGCCCCAAACATCAGTTACATGTATGCATTGTAGGCCTACATTAATATTTTGATTACATATGATCATATAATTACAGCGCATGTCGCGAGTGAGTTCGGTAATATAAATTTGACCGATCCGACTCATCGCAAAATAACCGCGAAAATAGGGAACAATTTGCTAATCATTCTCTTTCCACGGAGGTTACTCCCTTCAGAATTCCGATCATAACCTCTGTTCTACTTGGCCTGAATTCGACGGCGTAAATGGACAGCCCTGATTGGTTTTCAATTGAATAAAGATGTGCAAACAGCGACGCCGTTGTAAAAGTGACATTTGCCAATGACACGTCATACTGATATAATAAACGTAAGATAAACTTTTTTGCATTTAACGTGTTTCCTTGAAATATGCTATTTGATTTTGTGACAACAATTGATCATAAACATGCTGATAAATAAAGAAGACCGAATCAGAAACACATATCAAAAACAGTCCATTAGTGCATATGGACATATGCTAATAACAGTCAAATCGGTCGACATGGCATCTGAAAGATGAGTTTTCATTGGTTAAGAAGCAGGGATACAGTATGAGGTTCCCCTTCTCCCGCTGGGGAATTTTGCTGGAATTCTCGCCTTCTAGAACAGAGGTAAGGATCGGGAATCTGAAGGGAGTTACCTCTGTGGTAAGAGAATGTGGGCTAACAAGTAACCTGATTTGATAGTACAGTAACAAAAAAAATTCAAATTCATAAATTACAATTACAAATTAAACAGTTCTGTCATCTCAGCTACATATTTTAATCAGACATTGTCAATGATTTTGACCATTTTTAATCATGGCATCATTTAGTCATGTCCACAGTACATTTTAATCATGATCAGGTTTATTAGTTTCTATTGATTCATAAATATTATGACTGATGACGGAAATATGATGTCTTTTGAAGAATTGAATAGTAAATATGACTTTCTCACCTACGAAGGTTTTATGAGAGCGGTGTCTGAATATTTCAGAAAGAGGAACATTTTAATCATACACAACCGATTCATGTTTTTTCCTATTGTACCATTCAATATTTCAAAAATATTTATAAGTACAAAGGCTTAACCGATTGAGATTTTATAAATCAACTGGCCAATTAAGATGGGAAGAAATATTTTACAAATATTTCTATCAGAATGAATGAGAAAACATTAATTTGATGGCTAGTAGATGTACTCAACAGTGTTGATCTAAAATGGTTTCAGTACAAGATGGATCAGAATATGTTAACCACAAAAATGTGCATACTATGCTATGCTTTATTGTATTTATCGTAGAAATATATTAAGGCAAACCGACCAGGACGATGCGACCCGGAGTGACCCGGTTTCGGCACAAAACACACAACAACTGCATTATATCAAACATCAACATTTACTAGGGCGAATCAACCTAGACGAAGCTAACCGGGGTGAACTGGTTTAGGTACGAACTGACCCGTACCCCATGGTACAAAGGCCTACACACTTTCCTCCCATGTGGTTTGAATGGGGAAACCCCTTCGAGACGTGTAAAATATGACGTAAGATAGGGATTCCTCCATGCGATTTCGTTTGCGATAACATAAGTGCAGCACAATAATGCAAAGAACCGCATGTTAGTTAAACTAAAATGTTTTTTTGTGTATATTAAAACCGTGTGTACATGAACAGATGAAAGTCAATATATACATGTCATTGCTTGTGTTTATTTTTATCGAAAGAGCGTGTTAATCTTCCACAACATTCTCACTCTTATAAAAAAAAATATAACGGAATGAATTAATGGTTGCAGTTTCATTTGGACTTGACGTTGTATTCAAAGTATTTTGAAAGTAGTACATGTGCGGTTTTGAATTTTAATCATTAATTTCTTATAATAAGTGTTATCAGACATTTGACAATAACACATTCGAAATTCATTACAAATAATGTATAATGTTTTTATAACAACGTACAATCTGATAGCAAAAAGTGTCTAATATTTGAAAATAAAAGTATGCATTTTGCTGTCCAAATACAAATAGACCTAATATTGTCATTTATTGATTGGCATTCTATAAGTTAAGAGGATGAAGAGACATTTTGTTCTCTGTAGGCAGCGTTTCGACATAGTGGAACAAGAAGAAACTTGGAGGAACTAAATATACAAATATACATGAGTTTTGTTTTCGTCTCTGTACTTCCTGAAGCTGTAAATATCAACAAGATAGCTTCCTCTCTAAACAAAGTCGACGGATATTTTTAGTGCCTTTCACCTTTTGCTAAACTATATTCATTACTTATATTTCATATTAGTGTGTATTTCATCAATACTATTTAAGTGTTTCTACCTAATCCATTTCATGTACAACAAGCTAATTTATTTGATCAACATTCATCTACTTTCCAATCGCTCTTAATCTCAGTATATGACATGACATAACTGACATCCAATTAATTTGCTCAATCTCGTACATTATATAACCTCGTACACCAATACTCTTTATTGTATAAACAACGCAACTCCAATTCATTGTTTAAACAACTCATGTACATCTACATCCCTATTTGTTACTGGTAATAGTTAATTATTTTCGCCCAATATCCGTTATCGAAGGAGATTGTATTAAAGAATTCCGCTCTCACAAGTTGTATTTAAAGGTGCTGTAGCACCATTATTCGACCCGATAAGTCCTATCCATAGAAAACGGTTATCTATAATTGAAGATAATGGCGAGACGTACAAAGCGACAGTGGTGTGGAACTCGTCAGTGTGATAGGTAGATTTTAAGGTCGTGACATTTCAACTTATATCTTTAAATTTCAAGAAAAAAACAAAAACAGATGGCCCTAATATGCCACCGTATAATATGCCACCGTAGATGTCAGTCCTAAATAAAACAAACATATATATATATACGTCTGTCCAGAAAGCTTTAAGGGTTTTAAACATCGTTTTATCTTGACAATTCCTAACATAGAATCCAAAGTACACTAAGTATTTTGAAAATTCAACTTAATCACGACCATGCCACGCTATTATTTAGCACATTTTACCTTGAAAATTCTTTGAACCTATCCTCTAACATAGAATTTTGAAAATTTAACTTGAAAACATAACTTAAAAACATAACTTTGTATCTTGAAAATTAAGCATATTTCTTGAAAATTCAACTTGCTTAACATTTTGAAAAATTATCTCAATATCTTGAAAACTCAAGTTATTATCTTAACTTACCAGGTACAATGCCAATGATACAAAGTTGTAATTACAAATTGTATTCAAGTTTTAAAGTTGAATTAAAACATTAAAGAGCCATCAAGGATGTTAGTGTTTCAAATGAAATTTTGGAAAATATACTAAGTTATAAACGCCAGAGAAATCTTTTATCTACAACATGACATGTGATAAATAATTTTCATATCACGACAATGTAATGAAATCTGGTTTAAAACAGAAGTACGCTTCACGTAGCGCGCGCTAAGGGTATCTGACATCATATAAACAGAATCCCCTTTATTGCGTAAAACGTACTACACAAACAGCAAGCGCTTCCGAAACGTGAAGGCTGGTCTCTAGCGCAAGTCGCCATAACAATCCATGTGCTGCACGTGCTGCCCGTGTTTCTCTTGCAAGTTACCCTTGTCACACATTACTGAATGTGACGATTGCTTAATAAACAATGTTTCTAAATGTCCTGAGAATATACACATTATTGCCTGTTTAATGTACATTTTATTGAGATAAGACCAGCAAATTATGACAAATGTTTACCCTCATTAATTATAAAATTCAAGCAAAATACCTAGTTGGGTAAAAACAATATTCTAATTTCTGTAGCAAATACCAAATTAAATGAAATGGCAAATAAACAACCGCAAAAAATTATATATATCAATTTCTTTCATTGATCATAAACTTTGTTATTCTTTCGCGTCTTTGTATACAGTGTGTGACTTCACAGATCATGATGCTTTGCGGTTGAAAATAATAGACTGGATCTATATTTAGACTGGAAAACACCTTTACTAATTAGTGCAATTTCTCGACTTACTTTGGGTCGAAAACATTTGGGAAAAATTAAGTGTATATATTTCACGGAGATAGATTTTTGGCAATTTTCCTATATGTTCATCAACATCCTTGTTGGCTCTTTAAAAAGTATTTGTAATTGTTGTATATTCAAGTTTCAAAATTGTAGTTTCTTGAATTTTCACGATACTAAATGGAATATTCAACCCTATTTTGTTTACTTTTCAAAATAGTAAGATGCATTTTCTAGATACTAAATTAAATGTTCAAAATATTAAGATGAATTTTCAACTTTGTATCTTGAATTGCATGAGCTTAACATTTCAAGATAAAGATACTGAATAATAGCATAGCCTAGCCCTCGGTCTTTGTTGTAGTAGTTACTGCATGTAAGAAAACGTTACCGAACTATGTCAGCGTAGGCAACTCCGACCGCCCGAGACGGCCTTTTTCCCAGTCGAACGGTGAAATTTCAAAAGCAGCCTGTCCTGTGGTCGGGTAGATCTTTTAGTTTTTACCTATATTTTTCACAATAACAGGCAGGGTAATCTTTCGCCAGTCTGAGGTGTAATGGTATTGTAAACCATTAAGTCCAAATTACTATAACCAGCGTAACTGAACGCTTTATGTACTAATGTAGCTTGCTTGTAAAATGAAAAGTCTGTCGCAAAATATAAACAGTTCGTTTCAACATTCTAGATCTTATGCCCCCCGTCCACCGAACCGCGACCGATATGCGACAGAGTGCGATCGCCGCGATCAAGCCGGTCGCACTGGTCGCAGACATAAATACGAGCAATTTTGTAAAAATATGATTTTGCGGTTCCACCAAGCCGGTTATACGATCCCACTACGACCAAAAAGTGATTAATTTCATTTTTCCGGCGAGCACATTGAGACAGAGTTGAGACTGATTTGAATTGCAGTATAGATCGCATGTCGGTCTCAACATAGTCGTACTGAGATACGACTGAATTGGCGATTTTTCATGCGAGTGGTTAGGATCACCGCGACAGTTTCGGCGATCGACATACGATCGCCATACGATCGACTTACAACCACCTTGCGACTAGTGAGATTGCTTTTGCGATCGAGTGCGACCACATTACGACAGTTGCGAGTCTTGTACGACTCCAGTACGACCATTGCGACTTTTCACAAGACTGCATTAAGACATATGCGACCTCGACACAACCTTTTCACGACAGATCGGGCCCAAAGTATAAAAAGGACTGCGACCAGCTGCAATCATGGCATTCGGAGTTTGACTAGCATACAGATAAGATGGAAAATGAAATGGCCCTGGTAGTTGCTCTGGTTTCTGAAACCAGACACGAACTGCAGTATATCGGCGACTGCACCTTAGCTATGATGAGACACCATCAACGAAGAAGAAGGCGGCGTCGACGGCATGCGGTTTGGGTACGAGAGTGGCTCACCCCTTTGGAGAGGCAAGAACACAGTCAGTACTACCATCTTGTCCAGAAGTTGAAGCAGGAAAATCCACACTTGTTCCAGAATTACATGAGGATGCCTGTCGAGCTGTTTGACGAAATTCTGGAAAGAGTAGGGCCCTTTTTAGTTGGTGAAGGCAGCAACTACAGAGCCTCTTTGGATGCAGGGTTGAAAGTCGCACTGACATTAAGACATCTAGCCACCGGTGACCAGTATGCAAGTATGGCCTATGGCTACAGGGTCAGCAGGACATCTGTTCAGCGCATGATTCCCCTTGTCTGCAAAGCTATCGTTGATACCTACAGAGACGAGGTATTCAAGACACCTTCTACAGAAGAAGAGTGGAAGCAAATAGCCAAAGAATTTGAAGAGCGATGGCAAGTACCTCATGCCATAGGTGCTCTCGATGGGAAACACATCAAAATCCGTGCCCCTGGAAAAAGTGGGAGCGACTACTGGTGTGTCTACAAAAGCTGCTACTCCATTGTCCTCCTTGCACTAGTTGACCACGACTACAAATTCATATGGGTGGATACTGGAGGTCTTGGACACCAATCAGACGCCCAAATCTTCAATGCATCAACTTTGAAAGAACGCTTGGAAGAAGGCACACTTGGAATCCCCCCTGCTGAACCTATTGAACCAGATGACCCTACTTCTGATGTTGAACCAAGGAAGCTCCCTTTCTTCATATTGGCCGATGATGCCTTTGCCTTGAGAACATTCCTCATGAAGCCATGGTCGAGGAGGAATTTGACCAAGCAAGAGTTGATCTACAACTACCGTATATCCAGAGGAAGACGTGTGGTAGAGAATGCATTCGGCATACTGGCAAACAGATGGAGGTGTTTCATGACTGTGTTGCATCAATCCCCTGACGTTGTGCAGACGATGACAGAGTGCTGTATAGTTCTCCACAACCTTTTGAGGTTGAGGTATCCAACCCTCCAGGACGCCGAGGTTGACAGAGATGGCGAATCTCATGAACTTGTATTGGGTTCCTGGCGACAAGAAATCAGTCTCGATGAAGATATCACTCCCCCGTGTTCTTCAAAATGTGATCACAAAGCTGCCAAGGATCAAAGAGAGTACCTCCAGAACTACTTCAATGACACAGCTAGAGGGGCGGTACCATGGCAGGACCGGATGGTGACTCTCAGGAGGCCACCTGCACAGGAAAACCAATCTATGTCATGAACATTTTAGGATGTGATATGGTGTTAAATGGACAGTTGGACACAACATGGTCTCACATATTTCTAGAATCTGATATGACTTTTTCTTACATGTAATAAATAGTTAATTCTTACTGGGTTCTGTTATTATTAGAAAGCTGGGTGTCTTGACTGAACAAGCGGCCGTAATAGGCGAGTTCTGTTATTATGATATACTGGCTACAATCTTGCATTCGAAATTAAATGTTAGATCCTTTCATACAAGAATGAGTATTATTTCTCTGTTAAAACTCTGTTTTCTTAGCAACAAAAAGTCAAATACTATGTTCGTGACAAAAATAGGGCAGTTGTCATCCATAATATTTGACTTTAAATTACTACTTAATGTATGTGAATAATGGCAGTACTCGTATTGGTAACGACAAGCCCATAATTTGTTACGACTTAATAGCAGTAAGAATAATGAAGGCAAGCATGTTATGGATATAAAACAACATTAATATCTATGTCGAAACGTCAGCTCCGCAGAATAAAGAAGTTGTATATCCAAGTTTCCCTTTTTTACTTCATCACCTTAACTTTCAGCGACGTCGATTCAAACTTCGTACTCGATGTGTTTTATAATACTAGCCTTGTTAAAATTCCTGTATCTGAAAAATTTTAGAAGCTATATCTGATACATGGGACTTTAGTGGAGAGATTTATTAATAATTCTTTTATTAATATCTCAAAACTTTTAATTTATTTCAAGCATAAAGTCAAGCTATTTCATGTTGAAAGATATTAAACATGATATTGGACATGTCTCCTACAACAAACACCTCAAATAACCACACGATAGTTGATTTGCAGTGTAGAGCCTCATAATACTGCTGTCATTACTTTAGCATACGTTCGCTTAACAGATGCCTTGGAGTGATGCAAACCGTTGATGACACTAGATGCACACACATTTCTGACAAGATAATACGGAGATGTATGGGGACATTTGATTGAATAAAAATAGGGACGGTTTCCGCATTGAAATGTCGTTGAACTATAAGCATAAGTTAGTGTAGGGAAGTATGACTGGAGCGTCCTCTGTGGGGAATGCCTGAACACAACCAAGTGCCTTGAACACAACCAACATTTACCAAATTTCTAAATTAATTGATTTTACAGTTAAACGTATCGATTTTAACCAACACTTAAGGGAGAAAGCTATATATATATGGCAGTATATAAGATAAGTGAGTAATTGTTTAAGGGCATTTTATAAAAGAAATAGAAGACTCGTTTTGATTTATCGTAAAATGAAACAGCAGAGAGCATTAAACACTAAGGGTTGCGATAAAAAAAACGAATCTTCTATTTCTTAAATAACACATTACGATGTTATAATAGCATGTCCTTTCTTTGTTTGTTTCTCACACAAAACTTATAGAACTGTCCCCTTCATGCCCTTAGAGTATGTTCAAAGTGTAGTCAAACTAAAATATCAGGAAAGTAAAACAACACAAATGTATTTATAATTGTATTTTTTAATATCGAAAGACTTCGGAAATACTCAACGAAACAAAGTTACATGTTAAAACAAAACTGGTGCCGATCTAAGTTGAGCATTTAACGTCACTTCGGCACGTTAAAAAGGTTTTAAACAAAAGACTATGTAAAAACCAAAAAAACCCAAGATAAATCCAACAAAACATATGCAGTTCAGAGTTCACATACGTTCACATAAGTCTTTCACTATTCTTCAGTAGGAGTGTCTACAGTCTGGACATCGAGTACCTCGGAAGCACCGTCTGTACTAGTTGGACCGTGTGCCGGGGGTGTATTCAGGGGTGCCGACGTTGATGCGTCGGGGTCCTTCAAAGATTCCTGGGACCTCAGGAAACTCAGGTCCGATAGATGTAGCCTTGATGAATGGTCAGAGAGGGAATGGTCACTGCTGACAGGTGTGCTGGTACAATTTGAGGCTGCAGTAGTAGGGTACCACTGTCCATATTGATTTGGGTACTGGGCTTGGAGCCATGTCCGGTCCTGTGATTTCCAAACGGACATGGGATGCTGTTGCTGTGTAGTAGACGGCCATTGAGGGGTGTTGGGCTGCCATCCTGGTGTAGAGAACTGTGGATATACTGGATTCTGAGGATTCTGCTGAGAAGAAGTTGACTGTGAGGGCACTTGAGGCTGGTACTGCGGTTGGTACTGAGGTTGGTACTGAGGTTGGCACGGAACTTGCTGGGGAGGGGCCGCCGTCCTTGCCTGTCTCTTGTACTGGTTAATGACCTTGGTGATTTCCTCTCTGCAGTCGTCTTGAAGGTCAACTGGCATGACCACCATGGCCTCATACACCCAGTCAGAGAAGGTCTTCAGCTCTCTGTTACTACCCTGACGGGACTGGAGTATGGCTTCAGTGAGTTGCATGAGAGCCTCTGCACGCTGTGCACTTTGGTGGGCCGACCCGGCAAGCATATTCATCATATCGTCATCATGTGCAGAAGTCTTCTTGCCTTGAGATGGGGCCAGGGGAGGCAGCCTACTGACTTGAACTTCTTCACGTGGGGGGATAACAACGGTCTCGTCCTCCGATTGACTGACAACAGCTACCTCGTTTGGCTCAGTGGGCTGGTCCACGATGATGGCCTCAGTCTCGTGTTCAGGATCTATCGGCCTCAGTTCCCGTTGAATAACCTTTTTCTTTATGTGTCCAAGCAGGAACTGAAGTTTCTGCCACTGCCATCGTTGCCGCTCCGTCAGGTGCTCATCCCCAGCTCCACTTTTCTCCATTCTGGTCCGTAATTTCCCCAGCTGAGTTCTCATGTTGCGGTACCACATGCAATTGAAGGTCATCGAGTGCCAATCCAAGTCTCTCTGCCAATTGAGCCCACGCAGCCTGCTTCAGTTTCGTTTGTCTGAAGTCGCCCTTCCTCGTGTCATAAATGGCCGGGTTGTCCTTAAGAAAGTTTATAACCTCTTCCTCGTGCTCAGGGGACAGTTTTACTGTTTTCTTGTCCACTCTTCTCTGCTTTGACGATGTCAAATCTTCTCTGTCTACAGGAGGAGGTGACGGGCTGCGTGGGCTCGGAGGCTGTATGTCTACGTGAGAGGTAGACGCCCCGACCACGTCTTCTTGTGTATTAGACCTCTCTTCTAATACGGGTGTAGCTGACCTCTGGTCATCTTCTTTTGATGTCACACGAGTCGGCTGATTGACTTTTATCCGAGTTGTTCTCTTCGTTCGGCCCATGATGTCCAACGGCAGTACTATTGAAAGCGAATTTCAATGGATATTGACAGCTAGGTGACTGTTTCTGCGACTGACCAAAGACCGCCAGTTTTGGGTTTTTATAGCCCTTGTGCCTGTCGCAATGTCGTTCAAATCGGTCGCATTGCGCTCGCAGAAACGCTCGTCATTGGTCGCGTACTAGCGCGGGAACACTCTTGATTGGTCGCTTTAAAAGACGGATAGGAATTTGCACTCGTAGTGCGGTCGTACTGGGGTCTTGACGCGCTCGCCACTGATCGCATTATTTGATCGCCAGTGATAAATTAGCGCGAGTGCATTGAGAGTTGACACGACCTAGGTCCGAGTTCATGCGACTGACACACGACCGTACCAAGACCCCATTGAGACCGATACGAGCGCTTTACGACCGAATTTGAGAGCAAGTAATCAATTTCATCGATCGCAGAAGTTGTGCGATTTTTGAAAACGGACCATCGAACTCGCAAACCCCCCTGCGACAATATGCGACCAATAGAGAGTGAGGAAGATATTTTGTGCGAGCATGGGGATCTTCCCAAGACTCCAGTGCGGTGTCAGTGAGAGTGAGTGAGAGTGTGCACGACCGAAAGACAAAAATCGGTCGCAGTTGGGTCGTATGCTCGGTGGAATGGGGGTATTACTCAAAAGCACTTTGTTGAATGCACAATTTATATTCTTTATTAACGTGACAAATCCATTAACAATGTATTAAAAACCAAAGTCATCGTTTAAAAGGCATATGGGCAATGTTTGTAAATATATCGTGTTTATGAATCCATTTCATATCCATATACAATAAATATGAGTTAAGTTGGAACAATCAGAATAAAATCAATTGTAATTTATTTCAGCATATTTTTACATGTAAAATGGCTCGTCATTGTCAAGGAATAATCAATCAAGGTCGACTACTCGTGTAAGTAATGTAATCGAAAATTCTGATGTCATGTCATGTTCGCCGATATAATACATAATACAACAGTTTTCAACATGATGATATATGATCAAATACAAATTTGGCTGACATTTAGTAAATTAGCCAGTTGTTGATTAGTGAAATACGAGAAACATGTTCAACCAGTCTGTATAACACATGTTTGGTACTTGCAGTAAGTTCTATATGACTGACTGAGTGTTTAAAATCGGACAGGTAGGTTTTCTTCCGGACTGGTAATTTATTTCAGTTACCAGTCCGGTTGTCTGGCTTGAATTTTCGTGAGTTTTCTACATTGACAATGTACAATATTGCACACAATAGCACAACCAGTCATGACAGTGCGCTGAAGGTGTCGACGTACGTTGTCTAAACACAGGAACTCGATATCGTAAATAAAATATAGGTACAACATAGGTAAAAACACATACCAAATATGAAAATAGACTTATAAGATAAATAGTTGCGTTTGTAAACTTTCCGGGATTCATTGCTATTCAACACCCGCAAATTTAGTTTAAAACCGACGGCGTTAGCCGGAGGTTTTAAACGCTGAAATTTTACAAACGCAACTATTTATCGATATTGTAACATGACCGTTAGTTATCAGGCGTTTTGAAACGAACTCTCTTTTTGCGTACCTATCTCTGAGTTGAAAGGACTTTGCGACTGTTCCATTCTTGTAAGAGGTATGGTCAGGTCAAAACAAATGTAAATACTCGGCGTCATATGTACATTAGCAACAATTTACACATAAGCTCCTTCTCCCCCCTTCCCCTATACTCTCCAGTTCTCCACGTGTGATCCTTATTCCCCCTTCCCCATCCCCTATACTCTCCAGTTCTCCTGATGTGATCCTTCTTCCCCCTTCCCCATCCCCTATACTCTCCAGTTCTCCTGATGTGATCATTCTTCCCCCTTCCCCATCCCCTATACTCTCCAGTTCTCCTGGTGTGATCCTTCTTCCCCCTTCCCCATCCCCTATACTCTCCAGTTCTCCCGGTGTGATCCTTCTCCCCCCCCCCCCCCCCCTTCCCCATCCCCTAGATTCTCCAGTTCTCCACGTGTGATCCTTCTCCCCCCCCCCCTTCCCCATCCCCTATACTCTCCAGTTCTCCGCGTGTGATCCTTCTCCCCCCCCCCCCCCCTTCCCCATCCCCTATACTCTCCAGTTCTCCACGTGTGATCCTTCTCCCCCCCCCTTCCCCATCCCCTATACTCTCCAGTTCTCCTGGTGTGATCCTTCTTCCCCCTTCCCCATCCCCTATACTCTCCAGTTCTCCCGGTGTGATCCTTCTCCCCCCCTTCCCCATCCCCTATACTCTCCAGTTCTCCGCGTGTGATCCTTCTCCCCCCCCCCCCCCTTCCCCATCCCCTATACTCTCCAGTTCTCCGCGTGTGATCCTTCTCCCCCCCCCCCCCCCTCCCTTCCCCATCCCCTATACTCTCCAGTTCTCCGCGTGTGATCCTTCTCCCCCCTTCCCCATCCCCTATACCTTCCAGTTCTCCACGTGTGATCCTCCTCCCCCCTTCCCCATCCCCTATACTCTCCAGTTCTCCACGTGTGATCCTTCTCCCCCCTTCCCCATCCCCTATACTCTCCAGTTCTCCACGTGTGATCCTTCTCCCCCCTTCCCCATCCCCTATACTCTCCAGTTCTCCACGTGTGATCCTTCTCCCCCCTTCCCCATCCCCTATACTCTCCAGTTCTCCACGTGTGATCCTTCTCCCCCCTTCCCCATCCCCTATACTCTCCAGTTCTCCACGTGTGATCCTTCTCCCCCCTTCCCCATCCCCTATACTCTCCAGTTCTCCTGATGTGATCCTTCTTCCCCCTTCCCCATCCCCTATACAACTCTATGAGGCACATCTTAGAATAGCATTAAAATGGTAAACAACTTTATTAGGAGCAAAATACAATTTCAATAAAATAAATAAATAAAATAAATAAATAAAATAATAAATAAAGCAGGAAACTGTTTAGCTTGCTAATATTCAATACCATTTTGAAGAAAAATAAATTGATAATGCTTATATTTCATTCAGATATATATGTCAAGCGGCAACAGTAAGTACTTCTCGATAAAATAACACAATTTACAATGTTTGGCATATGTGACCCCAAACAACACAATGAATGTACCTTTAAAATCCAGCACTGTCTTTTAAAAATTCCAGTAACATTCGAACAATATAACGTAAGAAATGTGAACATTTGATTCATCGGTCAGCACTTTCAGTTTCTCTGCAAAATTACCGATTCATGGAAGAGAGAGAGAGAGAGAGCGAGAGAGAGAGAGAGAGAGAGAGAGAGAGAGAGAGAGAGAGAGAGAGAGAGAGAGAGAGAGAGAGAGAGAGAGAGAGAGAGAGAGAGAGAGAGAGAGAGAGAGAGAGAGAGAGAGAGAGAGAGAGAGAGAGAGAGAGAGTCACGAGGAACATGCACAACCAGATAATGTATAATAGTACGTTTTTGAGTTTATCATTGTCATCTGTTTATCCTTCCAATACGATATCGAGCTCCTGTGTGTTTTAACTGTTGTTATCTTCATTTCTGCAAAGTGTTCCCTATTATAAAATAATAGTCATAATTTAAAACTGTATAATATCTGGCCCTTTGAAGTGAAGTAACGAAGAACAAATGGGGTATTACAATTACTTGCTTACACAGCCAAAAAAAAACTTTGACGTCATTCACAGCTGAGCGTTCTACTTCCGGCAACCCTGTTGATCTGCTGTGGAGGTCATATCCTTCACTAAAACAGTAACACGCCGCCTCGTCGAGGTGATCTATTGATCAGGGGCTGCCTGTGAGGCACAGACCCATTTGTTTAACCTCGCTTGGAGGGAAATGTTAGAAGGTGAGTTGTTTATCACATAGCTAGTATATATTTGATAGAACTGCTAAGTTGGCAGTTTGCGTTGTCATGCGCAACCCCAACTGCCAAACAGAAATTGATCCTAATGACGTCACCTAACAATGTACATCAATGGGCGCTTGCTTAGAAATGCTTCGTATGCGTTCAGGGTGAACAGGTGTAAATGGTACCACTGTATGAACTCGATACCCCCCCCCCCCCCCCCCCCCCCCGGACAACATCTGTTGTGTATTGACAAAGTGAAGTTTACACTGCACATTGCTGCATATTGAGGATTGCGGATGAACTGAGCTAGATATTACTGTTTGTATTGCATACTCATCTCGTTTGCATAGCTGCATTATCACAAACTATGACGTGGAGAAATATACTTGGATAGGAAGACATTTTTATTTTTAATAACAGTGTGGCAACGGAGCGATAGAAGTTAAGGACTCGTCGTGAATAGTTCAAATGCATTAAACAATCGTGTTTCAGCCAGTGTTGATAATTTTTAAAATAATGTTTATCCCACGCGTACGTAGCGCTTTGTTAAATAAGTTAATAAGTACGTGGGATACCAACTTTCTACCAACTCATTTCAGGGGCGGGATAGCGCAGTGGTTAGCGCGTTCGGCTTCGGATCAAGAGGTTCGAATCCCGCCAGGGGCACAGCAACTTTGTCTGCAGCAGAGAACTGTTTGGGTGCAATGCTACACTGAATGTCAGCGTAGTACCACCCATGGTTCGCTAGTTCCAGCCGCTGCTCGCAGGTTTAATCACAAAGCATAGCTACATGGCGTTGCGGGCTTTCTCCCTGCCATAATACTAGCAGCCGCGATATAAGTGAAATACTCTTGACAGCGGCGTTAAATCCAAACTCACCTCACCTCAACTACCAACTCATTTCAGGTTTCTATCGTGCAACACTGATGAGTGCTACGTTACATTCATTCTCTTTCCACAGAGGTTACTCCCTTCAGAGGATCGGAAATCTAAAGGGAGTAACCCCTGTCGGAAGAGAATGCGTTACATTTATAGTGGTCGGCAGGGGCGTAGCTAAGATAAATTGCAAGTGTAGGCAAAGTTTGATACAAGTTATTGTTGAGGGCGCGAAGCGCCCGAACATCCTAGGGAGGTTTGGGGGCATGCCCCCCCAAGCAAATTTGAAATATTCATGTTTAAAAACGCCATTTCCTGCGATTTTTCCAGATAATTTGCTCATTATTTCAAATGGTGAATTGTATTGACATATACATTTTTAATTACTGTAAGTTTACAAAAGTTCAATATTTTGTTACATTTGTTAAGAATTCGTTTGTCTGGGTTAACAGGATTGTCGCGTTTTCTTACCTTACATTACAGGGAAGGCTGGTTGAATTATGCAATGTAGCCTTGAAATGATATCTTATGTTGTGCAATGGTATGTTTTCAGATACGATTTTCATGAAATTTCAGGTGATGGAACCCCCTTTGAAACTAGCAATTATTTACAAAGATCAAACAGCTAAATAATGATGAACTAGTAGCTGGTAATATAATTATTTTGGCAACCATTGGCATCAAACTATCGTATTTCCCCGAATAGATGCCCAGGCATATATTTCTTCATACCACCTCTTAACATTTTGTAAGAACAATCACCCATGCAGCTGTCAAACAAATAACCAAATATACATTATTTTAGATGTATGTTTTCTTAAACTGAACTTGAACACATAAATGTACAGCATTTCCATCAACATTATAAACCTTTCAACCAAATGAAGAGACTTATTGTGGTTTGATTTTCGCATAGGCCATACTTTTGTGTAGCATTAAAGGTGCATCCAATGTGTTTCATAAATGTTATTTGACTTTAATACGTTCCAACTCACCATATGTGTTGTGTACAATACAAATAAATCACTCAGCTTGCATATTCATCCCCAATCGCTATCATAATGGCTAGTTTCCAATTAAAATCGAATAACATCTTTTTATGCATGTGTAGAAACCGAAACTGTACGTCCCATTTACATGCAAAGTAGTTATATGACCTATTTAACATTATCAAGCAAAATTTGTCATTTGTCTGTTAAGAATAAGATTCCAAAATTACGCTTGACTCATTCGATCAGCAATCACCACTTTAACTTTTATATTGTCAATGTCCTAAGTCGACTGTCATCATAATTGTAGTTTTCGGAAACAGTCGGTACTTCTTGATAAAGAAACACCGTTTATAACGTTTGGAATATGTGACCCCCCAACAACACAATGGATGTACCTTTAACTAGTCAACCTACCACCTGGCCTGTATTCGGCGTTTATTGTTTCAAACGGCCTGCAGACAGAAATGTTAATTTGAGGATAGGAAATCTAGCCATAACCATTTATTCGTTTAAGAATTCTATTTCTTCAGAGGTTTTGTGCAAATAGTAACATTTCTTTCCATTTTGTGAGATATGTTTATTTCCATAATGGCCCGTTTTGAAACGGTTTTGGGAGCTTCTCTTTCACTCAGTGCGGCTAAATCTGTATAAAGAGGTGCATGACTAGATCCAAATGGAGTTTTTGCTTCTACTGGAGGCTCATTCAATTTTTTGGAGCAAGTGGTCACCGGGCCCTCACATCAGGCCGGAATCTGTCCGAAAATTTTCTCTGCATCTTAACACCGGAATACGTTGAATCACGCTATATACTCAAGAGCTATATGCTCCAATGTCCCACAGAGTTATTCAGAAAACCGAGATATTCTGCCCTAGGAACCTAGGGGTTCGTCTACTTTTTAGATATATATTTTAGCTGTGCAAACATATTTTTTAAAACTAAAACAACCAACGTTTTCAACTTTACCTGTTGAATAAAAAAAACATTATTTAAAAAAATATAATTTACGAAGAAAATTATGTGTAGGCAATTGCCTTTTTGCCTATATTGCAGCTACGCCCCTGGTCGGAGTTTCACAGAATGGTGGAGCTCATATGTTTGTTTTATCGTCAATGACATAAGGGTCAACCTTCTCGTGTGTATATCTCGATTTTTAATTTCTGTAGGGTTTGAATTGATAAACGTTCAACGTTAGTGCAATGAGTGATTGATAATCGCGTCAAAGCTAAATTTCATACGAGTTGACGTGATATGAGTTAAAGTTATTTTGAACAAGGACTGACATACCGGGAGACGTGATTTGAATAGGTAGGGATCAACATTCAACATGATAACATTTTTTTGAATTGGTTCAAGGATTTAAGTGAAACAATTTCAACACACATGAGCGCAGGAGAGGACGATAAAGAATTTGATGTACTCAACGCAAGTAATTCTCAAACTGTATGTACTTTATATCCATAAATATGATTTTAAACCTACTCTTGCATGGGATGCCATAACTAATGAAAACATTCTGTGCTCATTACATCAGTATATTTCATTTAAATATACTGTCGCAATATGTGTGTATTAAATTACCTTATCACTAAGCATACCCAACGACACAATAACACCTCTCATTATTATATTCGTTGATCTAATAATTTATGTATGTGTTATTTCATCCTCTGTTTAAAGTTCCTATCCTCATTTCATAGAATGTTTCTATTTCCAGCTTGTTCATTCTTTGTATAGAAGCGGCGTTGATATAAGGCTTGTGGCGTGTTCGCCAATCCCGATTTTATTTATGAAAAATAACATCGTCAATGAATACACCAAAGTCGTTAGAAAGTAGACCTTAAAATACAACACTTAACATGAGACACATATGCTTGTACACTAGGAACCCTATTACATGTTTTATTAGCCTTCTCCAGGAGCTGATTCTCGAGTTACCCTCTAGAAGTTTTAAAACATCAGTTAGGTCACAGTGACATTAAGCCTGATGTGCAGCTTGACATGTTTTTGCTGCCACTATCATGAAGGACAGCTGATAATGAACACTTCATAATGTAAACTGAGGTACAAAAGAAACTTTACACCTCAGTTGGTTTTATCATATGTTATGTTTGATTTTCAATAACAAATATATTATGTTTCCGAAGTCGTACTCTAAAACTGAAAAGTGCAGGCGTTTAGTCTTCAGCCAAGGAATAATTCTATGTGGGTTTTTTGTTGTTGGAAAAAATGAAATTTTAAATTCATAAATTCTTCCAAAATTAATTTGGATAAAACACAACTGTTCACCGACATACTTATAAGACATCAGCTGATAAGTGAAAATCAATAAATGTGCCTCATTCAGCACACATTTCCAACAATATAACATGCATATGGTGGGGGTCATATTGGTGTAAAATTTTGTGTATACCTGGTCCTTTCAGTGACTCTAACTCTGCATGTTTGAAAACGAGTATGATTGTTTGCCGACAGTCAACATTGAACATTAAATAATATCCCGGTTCTATCATATCAATTTTCTTTGTTATTTTCACTGTATGAGTGAAACAATAGGATGTAAAGTTTCTTTTGTACCTCAGTTTATCAGTAACGTATTCAGTGTGTGTTCACTAAATCGTCTTCGACGAATAATATATAGAGAGTTGTAGTGGTGTTTTTTCAAATTTCAATATAAATATCATATTCACTATCATACAATTTATGTTTTAAAGGTGTTATAATTAACATAATAATTTAGAACTTTTCTTTGAAGAGCGTTTAGAAGTGGCATTAGAATACATGACACGATCTGGATGACAATCTGTTAAATATAAACATACACGAAGTTTCTGAATATATGCTTGCTCCTTCCACCTTCTTAGAACTGTTTAGTTTAAACAGGGCTCTCTAAATAGCTGGAAGAGTGAAGAAACAACCGTTGTCATGTAATACTTCACTACGACATATATACATATACACACATAGCTGACACCATGCAATGTGGAGCAATGACCTTAACTAAAAAATTGACGTCCACTACTATATGCATTCCGCTCTTCTCAGCAAGTGTGTCAATGATGATGAGTTCTGAGATTTTACGAGCGATTTTTCTTTGGGTAAGTGCCGACCGCTTGGTAGGTACTTTGGTTATTGTTTGGATTTAAGATAAGGTAGATATTTTGTG
The DNA here is from genome assembly GCA_936450465.1 of Gibbula magus. Classification (NCBI taxonomy): domain Eukaryota; kingdom Metazoa; phylum Mollusca; class Gastropoda; order Trochida; family Trochidae; genus Gibbula; species Gibbula magus. Next base: position 24,452,074 of record OW388304.1, read on the forward strand.
TAGGGATGTTATTGACCCGTAGGGTTAGGTTCAGTATTTGGCGGAAGGCCGCATACTGTGGGCATTCTGTGAGAATGTGTTGTATTGTTTCTGCTTGTGGGCGGTGTGGGCATGCAGGAGATGTTGTTGATATTTTTGTTTTGTGGATATGGGAATTTAGTTTGCGCCATGCACTGCCAGCTGGTGTACAAATGTATGTCTTATAGATTGAACATCTGAACGTTGCTAAATATCGATTCATCTCATTCTCTCATTATTACTGATCGCTCAATTAAGGATTACTTTTAAACCTCTCTTGATCGCAATTGTAGCGCTACGTAGCAAAGCGGGCGAACTTTGAGGTTTTGCACCGTGTCGTTCAGGAGAGAATGAGCGCTACTTGAGCGCTACTTGAGCGCTACATTGAACAATCAATGAGCGATTATGGAACGGGGCCCTGGTACGCCACTGGAACAACAGAATTGTTTTAGAATGCATTAATTTATGATTACAGCTCGATCTGGTGTTTTACCCAACTATACTAATGTCATTGGTCAATTTTGATTATTGACAGTGGCAACAGTATTGTTTAAAGACCGATTCTAATTATAGTTCATCAGTTAGTAGCATTTAGTAGTAATGAAAATCAGTGACACCACTTCGAGTGAACATTTTGAAATGTCTGTAACATGTGATACATGTAATGTTATACATGTTGGCGGCAATAGGGAGAATAAGACAGTAACGTTACTTCCTGGGCAATAAGATACGGCCGAGGCAGTAACTTCCTGCTTAAATATACAGGCAGTCAGCTTACTGCCTCGATAATTTTCGATCAATTCGCCTTATTGCCTTATAGGCAGTAGTCTTACTGCCTGAACGATTATGTTATTTATGCACTCCTATTAAAAGTACAATTCATTTTTTTGCAATGATGATTTGGGTTGGAATTAGTTTTATTTACTTTAGAAATACGAAATGTGAATGTTAGTGTAAACCTTTGAGGCCTTTCATCATTGCTCCATAGAGTGAGTGAGCGTGTAGCTAAAAAAGAGTGAGCGAACTCACCAATCAGTGTACAGACCATGGACTCCTGAGTCAATTCAATTCATTTATTCCTTGAAATTTAAATTTCATCGGATTGGTATACAATAAATGAATAACTTTGGACGGATGGTTTAAATATGCTTAAACAAATGATGCATTGACATAACAGCAGGAGAATGTACACACTAATTACACGTACATTACATATTTCTTATTTTGACAGCATTAACAAGGAATTTGCCCAGATTACATAATTGGGTTGTATTTTGAATAGTGAATAATTGAACAAGTTTATAAACAGAAGGATATTTCCAATAATATTGCTTAATATACTTTTGGCGTAATTCCTTATATCTAGGACACTGCAGGATAAAATGAAATTCATCCTCAACATCTGTTGTAGAAAATTTACATAATCTATCATTAACATGTATGTTATGGTATGTGCCAGTTTCTATTAATAACTTATGAAATAAAGAGGAGGTATACATTTTTGGAGGTAAAATTGTAAACTGTAGCTGTCTACGAGGTTGATGTATAAAGTACATTTAGATGATGAAGACAGTTGACTTCTAACAGATTGATAAGCATGATCAAATAGACGCTGTTTGATAACCGTCAGGATAAGATGTTAGCTTGATTAGAAACAAGGTAAGCGTTCTTAATGTCGTAAACCTTTGATTATCTATAGTAAGAGGAGAAGTAAGAAGTATGCAGATGGGAAAACACGCAATTTCCATACCAGGGAAAGCTATTTCACGATTTTGATAAATGTGAAAAGTGGTAAAGCTGAAAATGAGCACATGTACAGACTGACAAATAAATGTGCAGTTCTTGAATTTGCTGGAACTTCTTACTAACGAAGTTGAGGACGGAAATGATATGCTTGGAATACTTGCGAGATGACACAAACGAACTGGACATGGCGGACGTGACCGTATGTTGATGCAGACGAAATACTATGATAACAAAACCAGAGACCAATATCAAATAAAAATTTTCTTTTTCATTGTTAGGTAAGTCTGTGTGTGAAAATGCAAATTCTATCTGGCCCATGTTCTAATACTAGTAAGTAAGATAATGTTGTTGTTTGGAATAAAGGAACAATCAGTTATATGTTTGAATTGTTACTTAGAAATAAACACGCTTTTAAAAGTGGTTTAAGCAGTAAATCGCAGGCAGTATTGCTACTGCCTTATGCAATAACGTTGTTGCCTGACTAAATCATGTAAATGAGTCTTTTTCGTTATTGCCTAGATAATTGCCTAGGAAGTAACGTTACTACCTGATTCCCTTTATTGCCGCTAATATTTATACACAGTTTATAGACCTGAGATCTGAATTATCATCAACATGTTTGACTTGACTAGCCTGAGATACATTGAAGCAAGTCGAATTTGAAGCACTCATATTTCTCATAAAAAACATTCATCCAAACCATCTCGTTGTTTCCTTGTTTCAGTTTAATCCTAGTTACATGTTTTTGCTCCTGTTATGTGTAAAATCTGCCCACAGAATCACCAATTATGTCGCTTGTCAGTTTGTCAGACATGCCGTGCTATGAGCGCGGCCATGTTGCAGTTCCGCGGTCGTTTCCTTTGATTGATCAATAAGGCATTTACAGTCATGGCGATATAGCTGCTCCAATGATTTCGTCTGTAGCAAGCGGTATAGGATTGAGCCATGGGCCTATGAGGACGTGTAACGAAATAATTTAAATACGGATCCGGGGGGTAGGGTTAGTGGTTGAAACGCGACTAGTGAAAGAGGACAAAACATCCCTCTCGAGTCTACATCACTTCTCTATGAAGAGGAAGAGGGTATACATCCGGTTACAGGCTATCCTTCATGACGACAGGCAGCTCCCTCTGTGAGTTACACAGATTAGAAGATAAGTAATAGAAGGTAGAAGTGGATAAAGAGAATAACTTGGTTGTTTTTACTCGCCCTTTATTTTTTTCCGTTTTTAGTACATTTACAATGGAATATCTTTCCAGGGCTTCCAACCGATATGACGCCTTAATATGTCACAATGACATATTAAGTCACAATGATCCGTGGTTTATTTAGAGTAAGTGTAATAATATTGCTGATAAGCTAGATAAATGTTTACCTTCTTTACCACCACCTGCTTCAACCTATTTCCCCTCATTATGAAAATCAGTCATGGATGCTAACTGATTTACAGTAGTAGACACCGGCGTCACTCACAGATTTCTTTCACTTATAACTTTAGAAAATCAGAACATTTTAATACAGCAATCCATATAATGTTAGACATAGTTCTTCGACGAGTTTATGGTACGATTATAGGAAAAAAAGTCCGAAAAAGTCCTTGGAAAAAAAGTACCGGTAAAAAAGTCCTCCGGAAAAACATTGTGACGTCAACCAAAAACGACTATGACGTCACACGCCGATTATGACGCTACGGCAGCACACAGACAGACAGATATTTTATTATAGTCTCACCTCATGACAATGGATTCATTCATACCTATATATATATATATATATATATATATATATATATATATATATATATATATATATATATATATACATTGTATATATATATATATATATATATATATATATATTCATTCTGATAAAACCCATATCACAAAGTTGATGTATAAAAAGTAACGAGCAACTCTGTATAGGGTTATGAGAGACTTTAAAACCTAAAATAAACCCATAGTAAAATACAGTTAAAATATACATAAATATAAACTAAAGAGTGTAAACAAGAATTAAGAATATAAGAAGTCATTCCTTTTCGTTAAAATGCTAAAGCAGGTTTTGGCACAAGTAAAGTACTTGAAAAGACCGATATACTGGTCGAAATGAGCTCATCGTATTAAAGAAGATTGATCCAGTCAAACCCATCTGATTTTTACTCTTTTCTATATATAACCTTACTTCACGTGAGAAACGACTCATTTATATATATATATATATATATATATATATATATATATATATTACAGCATGGGCAGATAGGATAAAACTGACTTTCCGAGCATCATCAAAATTTGGGAAGTCCTCTTCGATATTACAACATTTTAAAAGCAATTCTCAACATTCAGTTTCATACAGGTGACATCTTAATAGCACGTCTGTCTGTGTGTCTCTCTGTGTGTCTGTCTGTCTACAATTACATCCTGACATTTTTTTAGTCTCGTTTTTCACAAAATAGTCTAATGAACCAATTGCAGTTAAGAATTCAATAAAAAAAATATTTCATTTCGGCCTTCCTTTAACTCAATTGTTCCTCCTATCATTTGCAGATGATGTTATTCTCTTTTCTGATACTATATGGCTTACAAAAAAGAATCGATGTTCTGGAACAGCATTGTATTGACTATAATCTCAGAGTTAATATGGATAAATCTCAAATTGTAAAATGGTACCTTGGTGGTGGTTTTCTCATTGATTGTGTCGCTTCATATAAATACTTGGGTGTGCAGTTCTCTAAATCGTTAACTTGGTATAAACACTTTGATAACTCCATTTTGCAATCAAAAAAGGCTTTGTTTAACATTATTTGATCTCTATCCAAGTTACAACCGCTACAACATAATGTATTTTTCAAAATGTTTGATTCGAAGGTAACGCCCATCTTAACATGGAGCTGAAGTGTGGGGATTCTAATGTGGAAAATGTACAGGCCTTGGCGTTTTAATATTGTCTTGGTGTTTAGGCGTCTACTTTTAATCAGGTTGTTTGTGGATAATGTGGCAGATTTCCTATATTTATTTTTGCCTACAAACTTTGCATTCAATATTGGTTTAAGTTGTTAAATATGCCAGTATCTCGTTTCCCCGGAAAGTGTCACAATGTAATGTTGCTGGATGTTTCATATGGTAAATTCAACTGGGCCTCCAAACGTAGATTTCTATTGAATAGTATATGGGTTTTGGTTACGTATGGGAGAATCAGTACATTTCCTATTTTGTTTCTTTTCTGTCTGAATTCATGACCAGGGCTCGGAATATGTATATACAGGGCTGGCATGAATCGTTGATTTCAAGCTCGAAAACGTATTCGTATTCATTATTTAAACATGTATTTTCTGCTCAATTATATCTAAGCTGTATAAGTATCAAACGTTTCCGTACTGCTCTTGCCCAGTTCCGTTGCAACTCACATCAATTAAATATTGAAACGGGTAGACATACCAATACGCCTAGGAACCTTAGATTTTGTCATATGTGTAATGATGGTCACATTGAGAACTAGTTTCATTTTATCCTAATATGTTCTGACTATAATCATATTCGTAAGTTATATATCCCTGAAAACTATTATTCTTATCCGTCATTGCATTAATTTAATGCCTTGATGTCTGTTGATAACTCCAGTGTTCTGCGTAACCTGGCTATGTAATTTTGTTTATGCAAATAAGCAACGCACTAGCCGTTTGTTGGCTGTATGATGTAATATGTACAATAGACCAATGGCCTACATGCACCTACATAAAGAGATATTGCAACTAAGGGGATCTGTATATACTTAGAACATGGCTAAGTTGCCTGGGATATTAAGTACAGGTTGAGAAGTGTTTTAGTGTTATTGTGCGAATGTTACATTTGGAAGACAACTGCCATGTTTAACATTAGGAATAAGAAATTTTCTATTTTAGAAGGGTGGGTAAATTCAGCAGTTCATAATCGTCGATAAATTGACTGCAGTCGAGTCAAGAATAGACTTGAAGACAGCAAGATCGAAACCCATATCAGATAAAAGTCTGCATCGTAAAAGTATAACCTTCGGCCAATGTTACAGATAATGGAAGATGAAGGTCAACAGGATCCCCCTCCAAATCGCTATAGATGGGTCGTCCTTGCCTCATCTTTCCTTACAATGTTTACAACCGGAAGTATGAGCTACACTTCCGGTGTGATTCACGTCGGACTTCTCGAGACTTTTCCTGAGACGTCCGTAACTTTAATTGTTTGGATCGGTTCGATATTTCTCTGTATGTTTGGACCCTCGGGTAGGTTACAAAAATACTTCTTCAGCCTTCTGCTCAAACCTTCTTTCATCATCATGTGTGAAATATAATATCGCAGTGGGTGTACTTCCGCCTGGTTTTATATTTTCAAACTAAATGGACATTTCAATGTCACAATGTATTTAGCAAACGTATGCACTCATTCAGTTTCATATTAACTTTTTACTTCACTGTGCAATATAGTCAAGCTTTAATGAATCGCCATGATAACCACGTATGTTCTCTGCCTAGCGCGATCTCCAGCGTGTGTAACTACCCAATATGTTGTTATTTCTGGATTATCTGCATTCCTGTTTGCTGTTCTTCAATGATATATAATTGTATTATCATTATAATGTTGCAGGTCCTATAGCTAGCGCGATCATCAGTCTATCCAGTTGTCGGACATGTGTCTTCATCTCAGGGATAGCCGCTCTCATCGGTTTCTCCTCCAACTTCTTCATCTATAATCCCTGGTGGATGATCCTCACATATGGAATAATTGGAGGTTAGATTTCATAATTTATTGATGTTTATTTCAGTAGTTTGGCCACATGGCCTAAAGTACAGATACAATAAAGAATACAATGAGATCACGTGCGGGATCTGATATTGAATACATGTTTGAGGTATAAGGCAACAGATTTGGTGACATTTACATTTGTACTGTTTAACATATTGATTTCATAATGATTGTATTCGTAAAACTGGATAGAGTTCATTTCTAAATTGATTTCAAAACGTTACTCTCTGAGACGTTATGTGCTTTACCCTAATTTTAAAGTCATTACCTCGATATTCAGAAACTATTGATGCAACACATGCATGGTAACTACTTTTTCTGTTCTAATGTCATTGTCCACACTTTAAATATTTCAAGCTTCAAATTTTATAACATTCACATATCATATTACCCATTATAATACACATCATAATCGAGTATATAGCACTGCTGTGTTGTTCGTAGTCCTATTTGTAATGTACGTGTGAAGACCCAAAGTAGTAACGTCTGATAACTAAGAATCCTGTTCTCCCTTCAAGGTTCGTGTGTGGGACTCTCCGTGGTAGGATCTCTCGTGTGTCTGGGATACTACTTCAAGGACAATGTTGGAATGGCGAGCGGAGTAGCCATGTGTGGTCAAGCTCTGGGGATGTTTGTCCATCCTCCTCTTCAACATTACATGACCGAGACGTACGGCCTGAGGGGTGCTTTTCTTTTGACGGGCGGCATAGCTGCTCATTCCTGTGTGTTTGGTTTGCTGATGGTGCCAAACAAGGTTGAGAGGACAAGGAACAGGAAGGCGCTTAGTGGAAAGACCAGTCAGAGACGTTTAGCAACTGTTCTGTGTGGAGACTGTATGAACTATGGAACCATCGTCCAGTACCATTCTTTTGTGTATCTTCTTCTTGGAGCCGTTGCTTTTGGTATGGGGACCTCCACAGAGTGCCTGTACATTCCTGACTTCTTCCAGAGGTATTCCTCCAAACAGACGGCATCATTCTCTCTTTCATTTTCTGGAATTGGTAGTCTTATATCACGGTTCGCTATAGGATTGATTGCAAATGATGAGAATATCGGAAGTGGTTTGTTGTATTCGTGTACGAATGGAATAATGAGCATCGTGAGCCTCTTTGTGATGTATTTCACGGAATCGACTGGAGGGATACTGCTGTATGGGTTGCTGTTGGGGCTCTACACGGGAGGAAACTGGTCCCTGATGGCCCCTATGTCAATCGAAATATTGGATCTTGAACTCTCGTCAACTGGACTGGGACTGCTAATGCTAGCATACGGTACAGGATACCTAACTGGTCCGCCCATATCAAGTGAGTTGCGCATTATAAAATGGGTTACCTGAGGATGTAATTTATAAGATTCAACTGCACTTATAGATACGGTACTGTGCTGTCTGTAAACAGGGCTCCGTTCCATAACAGCGAGCGCTTAAATCGCTCATTGATCGCTCAATGAAGCGCTCAAGTAGCGCTCATTCTCTCTTGAACGACACAGTGCAAATTCCTCGAAGTTTGCTCGCCTTGCTACGTAGCGCTACATTGAGCAATCGCGTTCAAGAGAGGTTTAAAAGTAATCGCTAATTGAGCCTTGATTGGCTCCATCGTTTCCAAGTTTCGGATAAGGATGGTCAAGTGAGCGTATCTTGCTCTGACAGGGCGCAACTGGAAATCCGAACTAAACTGAACTAGCGCGCTAATTAGTCAAACGATTTTTGAAACTTATCTGTAACATACAAAAAAGACGAACGTGGGCTGTTAATGTTTAACAGGTCATATAATAACTTTACATATAAATTCATCTTGGGCTTTCGGTTTCTCCATATGAATGAGATTGCTCGATTTTCATTGGAAACACGTAATTAGCATACTTATATTTAACGATTGGCTATGAATAAGCATGTTGATCATGGGGGACATTATTTGAACTGAACTAAACACATGAAGTCTTCCGGCACTTATGAAATCCAAATAAAATATATTATGAAAAATACTTACCGTGATGCCACATTTACTATTGTCTACGGAGATCACTCGGGTCAGGCCATTTTCTTTTGCTTGCTCATCTTACTGACCAAGTGGGTAGTTTTAATTATAAACGAAGCAAATCTGCATTATAAACAGATTGTTACAAAGTAAGACCGGTAATCAAAATATGAGAGTTTCATGAAATCAATTTGGTTTGTCCCGCTGGTAAATATAGCTCACCAAAATGTTATCTCTTTCGTAACGACAATCTTAGTACTATGAGAGCTTCGAAGATCTAGGCCCAGGTCCTTTCAATTGTAATTTATCTTAGTTAAGTACATATGTGATCCCCTGACTTCACTTATAAGCGTAGCAACCAAAACAAGACGACTCAATTTCAGAATGTAGTCCAAAGGGGTTTCTACAGTATTGGTTTCTGGGAAATTCCCTTTTCTCCAAGAGACTCTAATGTTACATTATTTTTATCAGTCACAATGATATTTAACGATTGGCTATGAATAAGAAAGTTGATCATGGGGGACATTATTTGAACTGAACTAAACACATGTAGTCTTCCGGCACTTATGAAATCCAAATAAAATATATTATGAAAAATACTCCATTTCCTCCAAGAGACTCTAATGTTACATTATTTTTATCAGTCACAATGATAAAGTTAAAACTATAATACAATATAGCAATTTACATCAAACTGATCACAAGGTCTACAGAGTTGAAAATGTTTCATATCATTCAGTTTATGTACGCGTGAAAATCACGAATAATTTTTATAATCACACTTCTTCATTTGTTTCTTTTTTACAGACGCTGTTTTTGGAGTGACGGGTAGATACTACCACGTCTTTCTGTTTGCAGGTAATATTTTGTTTTTGTTTTGAAATTGTCAAAAATACCACTTCAGGGCATAGGCTATCTTAAATACTGTCAATGTTTAAAGGGTGTATAAAGGTCTCTCTCTCTCTCTCTCTCTCTCTCTCTCTCTCTCTCTCTCTCTCTCTCTCTCTCTCTCTCTCTCTCTCTCTCTCTCTCTCTCTCTCTCTCTCTCTCTCTCTCTCTCTCTCTCTCTCTCTCTCTCTCTCTCTCTCTCTCTCTCTCTCTCTCTCTCTCTCTCTCTCTCTCTCTCTCTCTCTCTCTCTCTCTCTCTCTCTCTCTCTCTCTCTCTCTCTCTTTTTAAAAGACAGTGCTTGATTTTAAAGGTACATTCATTGTGTTGTTTGGGGTCACACATGCCAAACATTGTAAATTGTGTTATTTTATCGAGAAGTACTTACTGTTGCCGAAAATTGACATTTTGATCTTAGTCGGCTCAGTATACCGACGATATAAAGGGAAAAGTATCGATTTCTGATCGAAAAGCGGACAATGCACTGCGTGTGGCGCGCGTCAATTGGTCAAACGTAATTTTGGAAACTTATTAACAACAGACTGAAAGTAAACTTTAAGTTGATAATATTTAATAGGTCTTATAACTACTGTGCATGTAAATGGAATCCGTAGTTTCGGTTTCTGCACTAATATATGACGTTGCTCGATTTTAATTGGAAACTAGCAATTATTATATATTTGGCGATTGGGGATGAATATGCAAGCTGAGTGAAATTATTTGATCTGTTATCAGCACATATTGTATGTTGGCATGTATTAAAGGCAAATACCGTACAATTTTATGAAACACAATGGATGCACCTTTAATAAGATGAAATTAAAATTAATGCAACCCTTTTGTTTTTTCAGCAACAATGTTCATGCTCAGCTGTGTTTGTGGATGCATATCAACAATAACTCGGGGACCATCAACACGTTCTTGCAATAGAAACAAACTCAAACAGGAAAAAGACAGGAGCAAAGAATTGCATTGCAGTGAACATTTGACAGAAAAGCAGTCACACGACAAAAGTTTCGTACAGGAAATCAAGCACTTGATTGGGGACGACCAACATAAACAAGGTGGTATCAATTACATAAATGAAGACGACTGTAAACAAAATAACACAGATTCTAAGGACAACGACCAAGCTTCTTCAAAAGGTGAATTTCTTCAAACATTGAATGATTCAAAGTATTCAGGTCTCAAATATGAGGGTGACATTTGTTTAACATACCCAGAGCATATCCATTTGAGGTGACTACGAAGACATGACAATCAGACTATTGCTCTCAAAAGAAGCGTGTCGCTTGTCCCTTTCTTTTCTACCTGCAAACACACCTGTGTAGGGTACGAAGTCTACAGATTGTTTGTAGATACCATAGATGTTGATCTTAGCTATGTATTTCCTGGGAGGAAGTTTTACATGTAACAGTCTAATATTATCGTTGTGCAGAATCGCCGTCTTTAATTTTCTGGTCATCACTGATTGTAAACTCCATTCAAATTTGAAGGAAACTCATCAAACGTTTGTAACAAAAGCAGCCTTTTCGTCCATACTTTTCCTTCAATTTTGGATGGATTTTTATTTAAAAAAAAATTGCTTTGCCTCCCTTTAAGGCTCGGTATTTGAGGTGAATGTTGAACACAAGGTATTTGAGGTGAATGTTGAACACTAGGTATTTGAGTTGAATGTTGAACACTAGGTATTTGAGGTGAATGTTGAACACAAGGTATTTGAGTTGAATGTTGAACACAAGGTATTTGAGGTGAATGTTGAACACAAGGTATTTGAGGTGAATGTTGAACACTAGGTTTTTGAGGTGAATGTTGAACACAAGGTATTTGAGGTGAATGGTGAACACAAGGTATTTAAGGTGAATGTTGAACACTAGGTATTTGAGGTGAATGTTGAACACAAGGTATTTGAGGTGAATGTTGAACACAAGGTATTTGAGGTGAATGTTGAACACAAGGTATTTGAGGTGAATGTTGAACACTAGGTATTTGAGGTGAATGTTGAACACAAGGTATTTGAGGTGAATGTTGAACACTAGGTATTTGAGGTGAATGTTGAACACTAGGTATTTGAGGTGAATGTTGAACACAAGGTATTTGAGGTGAATGTTGAACACAAGTTATTTGAGGTGAATGTTGAACACAAGGTATTTGAGGTGAATGTTGAACACAAGGTATTTGAGGTGAATGTTGAACACTAGGTATGGGGTCACAGGGGTCACATCCTTAAGAACCTATTGTCATCTTCTTCTCCAGTTCCAAAAGGTCTAGAGAGTTGAAAACTTGTGTGCACACTCCTTGGTCAATGGAGATTCTAAATTGTAGATTTCGTGACCCCGTGACCCCAAATGGGGTCATATCCATAAAAACCTATTTTCATCTTCTTCTCCAGTTCCAAAGGTCTAGAAAGGTGAAAAGTTGTGTGCAGCCTCCTTGGCCAATGGAGATTCTAAATTGTAGATTTCGTGACCCCGTGACCCCAATCTAGGTCACGGGTCACGGCCCAAAAACCTATTTTCATCTTTATATCAAGTATGTAAAGCTCTAGAAAGGTGAAATGTTGTGTAGTGACTCTTTGGTCAAGGGTGATTCTTAAGTGTAGAATTGGTGACCCTGTTACTCCAAATATGGGTCACAGGGGGTCATGATTTAAAAACCTATTTTTTGCTTGTTAACAATAAATTACTTGAGGTAACTTAGATATTCAACCTTACATAATAAATCAATGAAATCCTGATGAGCTACAGAGCCCATGGCTCCATTTTTATAATTTTGTTATTAAAAAAAATAACGCAATGACGGAATTTGTTTTCATGTTTATTTTGTTAGTTTCAAATAAAATTGTGATTACTGAGTTTTCAAAGGATAGCGTTAACCTTATTTTTTTGTTTTTAACACTTTTTAAAAAACATTTTTAAAAATAAAATCACCAACAAATACTTATTTATACTCCCAGGAGGGTTTACATAGACAATTGTCAGGGGGAATTACAATGATTGTAAACCTTAATATGATTCCTCAGATAACGGTTTGAAAGTTAAGATCTGAAAAAACACTATCTCAGACTAATGTTGAACAATTTCTCATAAACTGCCGGGCAAAAGAAAGTACTCACTTCCGATGATTTCATCATATGTATAATTTTCAATTGCAAATATCTCAAGTTTTCGATGTAATAATCTAAAACTTGAAAGTAAAGGTGCTCAGTCTGCAGTCAAAGAAAACTTTTACATGTTTTTGAAATTTAAAAAAAAAAAATTTAATTTTAAATTTCTTCAAAAATTATGATTGATGATACACAACTGTTCATCGACAGAAGACATATTAATTATATGTGAAAAAACCAAAAAAATGTGTCTTGATTCTTCACAAATTACATATAAACATGTTATGGGTCGTGTTAGTGTAAAATTCATTTCTTACCCATGTCTTCATTAAACAAAGATGTTATAACCAAAATTTAACCACAGTCACCAATTAATTAATTCAAACTACTGGAGATAAGTATTATTTTTTCATGCCATAGTCAAATGCATCTGATTTCTTTTAAAGGGAGTGTTCTGTCGCCAACTTGGATTTTTGCATTACGTGAATATTTAACTTAATTTTACAACTTTTAAATAACTATAGACATACACTGATAGGGCCTCATGACAGTTCTCATTGTTTTTATTTTTCAACAAATTGCGCTTGTGTTTATCAAATTGTGAAATATAATGTCATCAACATATTACCTTCATCAGTATCTTTCAATTTAACTGTGTTTTAATCATGTATTACTAACATATATGTATAAACAGGAATATCCTCTTAAATTTCGTTTCCACAAAAATATCCCGATAGAACCCTCATTTTAAGTATTTAATTAATCGACTCCAATTAAGGTGAGTACGCTCTTTTGCCCGGAAGTATTATATATATGGAAGTACTCGGTATAAAAGCAACTTATATAAGGTGATTTCAGGCTGTAAACAAGGATTTTATGAACGACTCTATGGATCTTCATTTTAACGCGATAACAAAGCGTATTTTAGACCTAAAGATACACCCATTGTGTTTCATATTTTTATATTTGACTTGATTACGTGTCAGCATACCATATGTGTTGATTTGAATAATTTCACTGAACTTGCAATTTCAACAATATATCATAATACCTAGTTTCCAGTTAAAATCGATAAACATCATCATACATACAGAATCAGAAACTACACCTCCAATTTACATTCACAGTTGTTATAAAACCTATTGAACAATTTCAACCCAAAGTTGTTTTTTTATCTGTTGTAAATAAGTTTGCAAAATTACGTTCTACTAAAGTAATTGTGGTGCATTCTCCGGCTTTTGATCAGAAAACACTACTTTTACCAATTTATCGTAATACTGAGTCGATCACAGTCATGTTAATTTTCGGAAACAGTCAGCACTTTTCGATGAAAAAACACTTTTTATTCTGTTGGCATATGTGACCCAAACAACAAAATGGATGTACCTTTAACAACACTTGATGATATAGATAAACCATTCAACCTCGAATATGGTATAGTTGTAGACTGAAAGTCAAGAAAAAATCCACGAATGTTTCGCCTCCTCGGGTTTTCCCTTAATTCCTATCAGGGTCCACAACCTCACCATACCCGTGGTATCATGGTTTCACCTAATAAGACAACATGCAGTTCTGATGATGATTATAAGACTTAACAAACATGTCTAGTTAAAAAGATATCATAGTATCAAGCTACAGTGGTGATAAATTTTATCGTCATTCTATTTAGTGGCGATTAAGTTTATCACCATTCGAGTGACGTCATTAGGATAATGTTATGACGTCATAGTGTCAGCTTACGAAGGAAGTACGTTTACATTTAAAATCATTCTATTCAAACATAACACAAATAAATAATGCTATAATAAATAGAATATCTGTTTTCCCTTGACAAATACCATGTTTATCTCATCTCGTGAAGTAGAACAGTTTATATTTCCTTCATTGCTCCGCCGCTCGTGAAACATTATTTTTCTACCTCACTCGATGACATAAACATGGTATATATCATGGAGGAACATATATCCTCTATATATCTAAATGTAGTCGTAAACAAAAACGTTTTTATGTCATTGAGTACTTTAAATTAGTCATTGATTTTGGATATTCTCAGATCGTTGACATGATCATATTTAAACGAAAACGGCAGCAGAGATAATTATTGCACAGACATATTTTCTGCGTACCCTGTACGTGACCAACATGGACATTTTCTGACAGCAGATAATCAAACGGGAGACACAAGAAAAAACAGAAGTATCGTCAGCATTACAGACGGAGGATAGGAACAGCGCTCTGGTAGCTGAATTGGTTTGCCGAATGGACATTTAGTCAACGCTAAGTGAACCTTCCGCTCCCAGAATGAACGTACCGTCATCAGTCCGAAGCATGCATTGATATATAATGTTGTGAATGAGACAGTCTCATGTATAAAGTAAATACTTAAACGTTGAGATGCAAAGTTTAAGGTGAAAGTTAATGTGTGTAAACACTTACTCTATCGAAAAGTAACTCTTAATTCAAATGCCAATCTGCAAAAGTTTTAGCGAAAAGCCGACTCGAACCCGAAACCTTCATCCTGCTGGATATCAAAGCCAGCGATCATATCTCTTTGCCCTGGAGGCTTTAATTTTATCACTCTTAAACCGCCATTCTTTATTCATCGATATTTTAAGGACGACTCTTTTTAGCTTTTGTAAACACTGTTTCGGATTTAGAATAGCCTAAGATAAAATTTTAGATTAAGGTCCTTTTTTTAAGCTTGATATAACGTGCCAAGTTTTTTTTATGAGATTTAAAAGACCCTTTGACATGTTTTATCATACATTTATGCATCAGAAGGTAACTAAATAGGTAAAATTATACGTAATTAATCAAATTCTATTTCGAAAGTGTATACACTTAAGAGAAGAGACTGATTTTCATTTGTTTATTGGATAATATTGTATCAAGCCGATCTAGATTGTACATACATGAAGTTGTACACCATCAGCTTTCAATCAATATTCTCTGATCCATGGTTTGCCTCAAATCTCACAAGTCCCCAGCACACCAACCAGGGGACCAAACATCGTTATAATTACTGGGGTATGAAGCCGGGTCTTCGCTCGCGGTTAGAGGTTGAACTACTTCCGATAGCAACTCGTTCACTCTGTTCTGTAGGTCGATTGTTGTCTGGTCATTTTTACGAAAGAGGTCTGTAGTTTCACTGGGATCATCTGAAATAAGAATGTCTCTTTCAAAGTGTTTGATTTACGACTGTAATGTAGTGCCTCAAATAAATTCACGTCCATATCTTTTATATTCAATGAAGTAAATAAGGACTAAATCTCAGCTAACCAACAGCTTATAAAATCCTTCTTAGCATTGCTGAGTAGGACATAGAACTCCAACAAACCTACGGTTGAGGCAATCTGACTAATCAGGCTCCTGAATATGTTCAAGATCTTCAGTATAGGCATATTTGGTTTACTTATAAGGCAGGTATTGAAAAATGACTCACACCTTTAACGTTATACACCCTGTCTTTTCTACCACGGACCCGGATGAGTTTGTTATCACCAATTCTGTAAATAAAGTAATCAAATATTCGGTATGAAATGGTAGCAGTGGTTGACATTTAACAATTATTGACTTCAAGTGAGGTTGATCCAATGATTTATCGACCTTGAACACGTGATATTCACTGAGGCGAAGCCGAGGTGAATATCACGTGTCCAAGGTCGATAAATCATTTGATCAACCGAATCTGAAGTCTATAATTGTTTTATTATATGAACAATGTCTTTACTTGCTATTCTGCTGTGAAATGTAACAGGTATGAGGTGAACGATTTCTTCATGACGCAAATGAAAACAAATCGAGCTTAAATCCAATGTTTTAATGTTAAAATCATTTTGTACTTTTAACAGTTAATAATATTTCAACAATTTCAAAATATCACTGTCGAAAATATTTAAAATAAGTCATTTAATTTCCTTATATAAGCCTACGTACCGTAATACTTTGTATGATTCAATGAATTCAGTGGGTCATGAACAACGTTAACACGTGTTCCCGATACGTGCTTAATGTCTGTTAATCCTATGATGAAGGTAAACTAAAGAACTTCGTAGCCGTTCTCGTGTGCCAACTTTGGATACAACTTGGCGAGTATTTTGTCCACTTATATCCAACTTCGAAATTCTTCCAAATCTGGCGACGTTTCACGTTTAGGTACGCCATCATGGTCTTCCCAGCACTAGCTGTTGCCCTCCTGGTGTTCAACACATCCTTTTTCTTTCGGCAGAAAGTTTATTTCCTCATTACAAACAGTGGCGAATCTTTACTTCTTGATGTTGTATCGTTTTACCGTCGACTTCCATATTGTTGATACGAAAGGGACGTGACTCTAATTCAGCACTGTCACAGAGACGAAGCGATGCCTATCGCTTGATTTACAGTACTACACGCGAAGTACGGAGTTCAAGACCGGGATATCCCAAAGATATTTTTAGCCACCGGAGGTGTCCGGATTGTTATATTAACCTCTCGCGCGTCACACAGGTTGACATCGCTTGGCGTCAGTGCTGTAATGTGACCAAGTAGACCAATCAGAAAGACGGAAATAATCCATTCATATAATAATGTGTGTTATTATCAAGCAGCAGTGATGGACATAATATGGCAGTGACAACGGCAACAATATATGTTTTATATACCGGCAGTGATGGACAGTAGTAGTAGTAGTAGTAGTAGAAGAAGTAGTAGTAGTAGTAGTAGTAGTAGTAGTAGTAGTAGTAGTAGTAGTAGTAGTAGCGGTAACAGTAGTCGTAGAGTTGGCGATTGTAATGGTAGTGGCAATTGTGTTAGCAGCAGCTGTAGTATAAGTATTCACAGTATTGTTATCAGTAGTAGTAGTAGTAGTAGTAGTGGTAGTGGTAGTAGGAGTAGTAGTAGCTACATGTATAAAACTGTTCATATATAAGTATGATAAATAGTAGGGGGAATGGAAGACATACCAGTGCTTAGTATTCGCAGCAAAATTGAGTAGTAGCACAGTTGATGGCGATTGTCTTTAGTGTGTTATAGTAATAGATGTAGGATGTGTAGCAGTATCAGTACTAGCAGTATTGGAGGTGATGGTCAAGTTGTTGAGTAATGACCCATACCTGATTGCAATGTCGTTCGAATCACTGTTGATGTTATAGACCATCTCGGTTCTGCCGGAGTCGGCGTCGTTACTTATCATGTCCCACTGGCTAACTCCGTCAACTCCGTCTGCAAGTAAGTATTTACCATTTTTTGGATTATTGGTTTCAATAGAAATGAAAAGCATTAAACACTGAAGGAAGTATACGTTAGATTGCAGAGTGTATCAATTTCCGCATGGCGTTTTCATGTAACGAATGCAGAGTGACTCAAATATATATAAATATACTGGTTACCGGGCATTTAATATATATAAATATACTGGTTACCGGGCATTAAATATATATAAATATACTGGTTACCGGGCATTTAATATATATAAATATACTGGTTACCGGGCATTAAATATATATAAATATACTGGTTACCGGGCATTAAATATATATAAATATACTGGTTTACGGGCATTACAACACAGACGTCTTACTCGAAACAAACTTACCATAATCTACATCAGCAATATCCAAGAAGGTGGAGAACCAATCAACTGCGTGCATCATTCTAAATATGGAAAACACAAAATCAATAACTTGGTACTGGTTGGTATCCTTGGTTGGTTTTCTCTTCTAGGAGTTTAATGAATTGAACTGTCCCTTTTCCCAATCGCTAACAGGCTAAGCTTTATTTTAATGAGTCTTTGGATATAGTTTAAGGGGGTGTGTCAACTATTTCCGCGTGATGCTATTTTCATGTTGTTTAATAACATAATGGTGAAAAAGGATAGAACAGATCGAATTTTAACGATACTGTTGATGAGGGGTGTCTCACATCCTCGGTTACCCATGGTTTTATATATGCTCCGTTACTCTCCACTATATCGGGTAATTTGAGAACAGATTCCCCTGATAAGGTTTCCCATGGGTGATATAGTGGAGAGTAACGGAGCATATATAAAACCATGGATAAACGAGGATGGGTGTCTCACGGCTAAAATGTTAATTCTACGCCATCAATGATTATCTAATTAGTGATTCGTTGATTATCGTTTGAACATTATTTCATTTCGTAATTAGATGGTACAGAAAAACATCTCTCACATTGTATGTGAAACTTGAGCACAAATTGTAAACACTGGTAAACAAAACGTCAAATAAATAACATGCGATATGAAGACCGAAGCTTATTAGGCGGAAGATCACATACCGACCATAGATGGTTATACACTTTGGGTACTAATGAAACATAGCCTGTTGAAATGCTTCATCACTTCATGACAGTTTCCATTTCGACTCGTTTCGAAAAATATCTAATTGAAATGAATATCTGAGTGAAATCAATGGGACTTCGTTCCAAACCTACCCGTCCTGAGTATATCCCGACTTATTGAGTAGAGTCTTGCTATAGACAACGGCAGGTGTCCGAGTTCCCCCTTCAAAAAGCTTCCCCTTCTTTCCCTTCAGGGGGTAGTTACTGGCTTCTTTACTGGGGTCCCCACCATTCTGGAGAGAGAGAAAATAGAAAGTTTGCAATGATTGCAATGATTGAAACCTATTGTGAAAACACCAATTGAAATTTTGGTGGTCAATGGACATGCTGTATTCCTCAAATATCCCTTTGTATATTTAGTAAACCTCATTGTAAACCAGAATAGATAACATCGATTGTGTTGCACAATTTACTCTGCTATTCTCCCCAATTAAGCATGAAATGTACAATGAAAATGTTGCTAAAGTAACGAGGTCAGGGTTCGATGTCAATGTTAACGTTTAGACTTGTTTGCTTCCTTGGTGGAACTCAAGTTAGCGGTGTGGAGTGGCGAGGGGTGCCTATAACACACTACACATTGCCTATGTCTAACATTTTGACAAGGAAGAAGGGTATATAGGAATATCATTACTAATTCTGACCTTTCATTTCTGTCCAAACAGTCGGATCTTGGTGATGAGAAAGACAGAACCCGGATAGTGATTGAAACTTTACATCAATAGATCAATTGAAAGCGCCATTTGAGCAATTTAGAAACTGGATAAAGGTGATAATTCACAATACTAACACTAATAATAACATCAAGAAGAAGAAGAAGAAGAAGAAGAAGGAGAAGAGAAAACAAAATAATAACACCAAGAAGCATGAGAAGAATAATGAACGTGTTTTAGGGTCTGGTCAAACCTACATGTGTAACTTACATCAGAGATGAAAGCCATGACAAGGTTGTCCATCATTCCTTTAGTCTCTAGCGCCTCCTTTATCTTGCCCACTGAATCGTCTAGGTGCGACACCATAGCTTCAAGGATATAATGAGAACATGTGAATTGGTGACACATAATAATGTGAAATTGCTGCAACAAGAATGGTTTAAAACATATAATGACCCACTTCTTATCAGGTTCGGAAATGATAAAAATAGCCAACTGAGAACCTAACGGGGAGACAATTTGAGAGAATCGTGCACTCTGCATGGGTATAGGTACAGACTCGAGAGTCCTAATTTTAGAAAGGTGACACCGGCCGGTTTTGGAGATGTCCAGTTATGCACTCGTATGCATATGAGAATATCACTGGATGTCATTGCGGTTTTACAATTACTTGGCCGTATAGTCTCTCTTATAAAACAAAGTCAGAATATAATTATGGAAATCATAAAGAATTAAGTCGTACACAATATTGCATGTGAATTGCAGAGACGTGTACCCGTTTATATGTCATATTGAAAGTATACTATATGTTTTCCATGTTAACATATATAACTACTCACCACTAAACGTTTGTCGTGAAGCGTCGCCATGAGAATCATTATACAAATGACTGAATTCAGCTTTTGCCTGAAAAATAGTCTCAAATGTTTGGTGAAATAATATTTCGAGCTCGTTTTATATTAGAAGTGAGATAAGCATGTTTCAGCAGATATCAAATTGATGAATATGTTTCTCAGTAAGTAATGAAGTGTTTTTTGCACACTGCAAATACAAAAAGCGTTTGAGTCAAAGCATATGTTATTCACTTGAAAATATTGATAGCCATTCCTACAGAATAACTTCAGGTGGAAATCAGTAACACAGAAAAAGTTCTTTATAAATGACTTTGGTGGCTGAACTTTGTAGTTGATATTATATTTGTAGATTATTTCATTATATTATAAATCGGCTCCCCTTGCTTAATGACATTAATCTTTTCAAATACACCTAGTAATTGAATAATATACATGTGCTTGTTTTTCTTCTCTGGTTTCAAGTACTTTAACACAGAAAATCTTTGAAGGCAGTAGGGAGGGTTCGCTGTCTTACCTGAAGAGGTGTATGCGCAGCTGTGCATGCGACATACAGATCCAGGGAGGCTTCACTGTCTTACCTGAAGAGGTTTATGGACAGCTGTGTAGGCGACATACATAAACAGAGGGTGTTCACCGTCTTACCTGAATAGGTGTGTGCACAGCTGTGTAGGCGACATACAGAGACAGAGGGTGTTCACCGTCTTACCTGTAGAGGTGTATGCGCAGCTGTGTAGGGGACATACAGAAACAGGGTGTTCACCGTCTTACCTGTAGAGGTGTATGCGCAGCTGTGTAGGCGACATACAGAAACAGGGTTGTTCACCGTCTCACCTGAAGAGGTGTGTGCGCAGCTGTGTAGGCGACATACAGAAACAGAGGGGTGTTCACCATCTTACCTGACGATGTGTGCGCAGTTGTGTTGGCAACATACAGGAACAGAGGGTGTTCACCGTCTTACCTGAAGAGGTGTGTGCGCAGCTATGTAGGCGACATACAGAAACAAAGGGTGTTCACCGTCTTACCTGAAGGTAGGGTGCGCAGCTGTGTAGGCGACATACAGAAGCAGAGGGTGTTCACCGTCTTATCTGAAGAGGTGTACATGTAAGCGCAGCTGTGTAGGCGACATACAGAACAGAGGGTGTTCACCGTCTTACCTGAAGAGGTGTGTGCGCAGCTGTGTAGGCGACATACAGAAACAGAGGAGTGTTCACCGTCTTACCTGAAGAGGTGTATTCGCAGCTGTGTAGGGACATACAGAAACATAGTGTGTTCACCATTTTACCTGAAGGTAGGGTGCGCAGCTGTGTAGGCGACATACAGAAACAGAGGGTGTTCACCGTCTTACCTGAAGAGGTGTGTGCGCAGCTGTGTAGGCAACATACAGAAACAGAGGGTGTTCAGTCTTACCTGAAGAGGTTTGTGCGCAGCTGTGTAGGCGAAATACAGAAACAGAGGAGTGTTCACCGTCTTACCTGAAGAGGTGTGTGCGCAGCTGTGTAGGCGACATACAGAAACAGGGGTGTTCACCGTCTTACCTGAATAGGTTTATGGACAGCTGTGTAGGCGACATACAGAAACAGAGAAGTGTTCAGTGTCTTACCTGAAGAGGTGTATGCGCAGCTGTGTAGGGAGATACAGAAACAGGGGTGTTCACAGTCTTACCTGAAGAGGTGTATGCGCAGCTGTGAAATGACATACAGAAACAGAGCAGTGTTCACAGTCTTACCTGAAGAGGTGTATGCGCAGCTGTGTAGGCGACATACAGAAACAGAGGAGTGTTCAGTGTCTTACCTGAAGAGGTGTATGCGCAGCTGTGTAGGCGACATACAGAAACAGGGGTGTTCACCTTCTTACCTGAAGAGGTGTGTGCGCAGCTGTGTAGGCGACATACAGAAACAGGGTTGTTCACCGTCTTACCTGAAGAGGTGTGTGCGCAGCTGTGTAGGGAACATACAGAAAAGGAGGAGTGTTCAGTGTCTTACCTGAAGAGGTGTACTCGCAGCTGTGTAGGGATAAACAGAAACAGGGGTGTTCACCGTCTTACCTGAAGAGGTGTGTGCGCAGCTGGGGAGGCTACATACAGAAACAGGGGTGTTCACCGTCTTACCTGAATAGGTGTATGCGCAGCTGTGTAGGCGACATACAGAAAGAGAGGATTGTTCACCGTCTTACCTGAAGAGGTGTGTGCGCAGCTGTGTAGGGAGATACAGAAACAGGGGTGTTCACAGTCTTACCTGAAGAGGTGTATGCGCAGCTGTGAAATGACATACAGAAACAGAGCAGTGTTCACAGTCTTACCTGAAGAGGTGTATGCGCAGCTGTGTAGGCGACATACAGAAACAGAGGAGTGTTCAGTGTCTTACCTGAAGAGGTGTATGCGCAGCTGTGTAGGCGACATACAGAAACAGGGGTGTTCACCTTCTTACCTGAAGAGGTGTGTGCGCAGCTGTGTAGGCGACATACAGAAACAGGGTTGTTCACCGTCTTACCTGAAGAGGTGTGTGCGCAGCTGTGTAGGGAACATACAGAAAAGGAGGAGTGTTCAGTGTCTTACCTGAAGAGGTGTACTCGCAGCTGTGTAGGGATAAACAGAAACAGGGGTGTTCACCGTCTTACCTGAAGAGGTGTGTGCGCAGCTGGGGAGGCTACATACAGAAACAGGGGTGTTCACCGTCTTACCTGAATAGGTGTATGCGCAGCTGTGTAGGCGACATACAGAAACAGGGGTGTTCACCGTCTTACCTGAAGAGGTGTGAGCGCAGCTGTGTAGGCGACATACAGAAAGAGAGGATTGTTCACCGTCTTACCTGAAGAGGTGTGTGCGCAGCTGTGTAGGGAACATACAGAAAAGGAGGAGTGTTCAGTGTCTTACCTGAAGAGGTGTACTCGCAGCTGTGTAGGGATATACAGAAACAGGGGTGTTCACCGTCTTACCTGAATAGGTGTGTGCGCAGCTGGGGAGGCTACATACAGAAACAGAGGAGTGTTCACCGTCTTACCTGAAGAGGTGTATGCGCAGCTGTGTAGGCGACATACAGAAACAGGGGTGTTCACCGTCTTACCTGAATAGGTGTATGCGCAGCTGTGTAGGCGACATACAGATACAGAGGAGTGTTCAGTGTCTTACCTGAAGAGGTGTATGCGCAGCTGTGTAGGCGACATACAGAAACAGGGGTGTTCACCGTCTTACCTGAAGAGGTGTGTGCGCAGCTGTGTAGGCAACATACAGAAACAGGGGTGTTCACCGTCTTACCTGAAGAGGTGTGAGCGCAGCTGTGTAGGCGACATACAGAAAGAGAGGATTGTTCACCGTCTTACCTGAAGAGGTGTGTGCGCAGCTGTGTAGGGAACATACAGAAAAGGAGGAGTGTTCAGTGTCTTACCTGAAGAGGTGTACTCGCAGCTGTGTAGGGATATACAGAAACAGGGGTGTTCACCGTCTTACCTGAAGAGGTGTGAGCGCAGCTGTGTAGGCGACATACAGAAAGAGAGGATTGTTCACCGTCTTACCTGAAGAGGTGTGTGCGCAGCTGTGTAGGGAACATACAGAAAAGGAGGAGTGTTCAGTGTCTTACCTGAAGAGGTGTATGCGCAGCTGTGTAGGCGACATACAGAAACAGAGCAGTGTTCACAGTCTTACCTGAAGAGGTGTATGCGCAGCTGTGTAGGCGACATACAGAAACAGGGGTGTGTTCACGTCGTGGTTCTGGATGGTTTCCACTGCGAGAGTGGTAAAGGCATCCTGGGGATGAGAATGTCAGTCACCAGAAACATATATTATATACTACAATACAATATTCTTGTAAATGTCATACATTTATAAACGACAGTTAATTGATGAGAAATGCATTACCAGTAAAAAGTGAAGATAAATCTTGGTTTGAGAAACTTCTGTAGTACAGCATGATGAAATTGAAATATCAGTTAGACCTACTGTTGAATGGATTCCATCAAATCTGTGATTAACCACTTTATTGCTCCAAAAGTCAAAGCCAGTCACTGGAAGAGGAATATAAATCGTTGAGTATATGGCGTGTGTAGAAAACACAGAGTCTATTATTTACATACTCTAGTTGATAACTCACCGTTGCCATTGAGTCTCTATAAATTAAACACTCGACCAAATATAACACAGTTAAGATGAATAGAGTTACCTCCCTATACCCTTGGTCCCCGCTAGGTAGCTTACCCCAGTGACGTCAGTTCTTTCTTTGTCAGGAGCAAGATTGGACGTCCATTTTGCTAACTCTCAGAGTTTTGCGATATTTGATTAAATACCCTCGACCGAGGTTTTCTAGTTCTCTTTCGAGTGTTTTTGATGTGTGTTTGATGCTCTTCTTCCCCTGCTTGGGTTTGAAGAGAGGTTTTTGATTTCCTTCTTCAGTGTGCATCTCCAGTGTAGCAGGTTATCTAGGTCAGCGCTTCTCACTGTGTTGACTGGAGAGTTGTACATTGCAACTAATGCGGCACCGCTCGTGCTTGAGCGCTTGGCACGTGATTGGGACTGTCGCTACTTGCCTGTAGCGTCGGTTAAGCGGCTGTCACAACCCGTCTTACGTGCAGCTGCGTGCTGTCTACCGACAAAAACGTGGGGTAAATTGGTACCGACGCCGTACCGATTTTGGACAAATTTGGAGCACGCAGACTCGTCGTAGAACTTTTAGTGCATGCAGAACTTTCGCTGCGTGCAGTCTACGAACGGGCTGCGAATTTTCCTCCGTACGATCGACGTGCGTGCCCTGTACGACAACCGCACGGACAACGCACCGACATCGTGCGTTTTTTTCAAGCTTACCCACTCACACTTTCTCTACGATCGACGCACGTTGCACTTGCATACAACGTGCGTTGTACGTGCTTAGTTCGTGCTTACTCGGCACGTCCAAAGTTTAACTATCAAATAATTAAAGAAAACTCACGTCGATCGTTCCGAGTAAGCACGTACAACGTACCGAGTAAGCACGTTCCCAAATTTACCCAACGTTTTTGTCGCTAGACAGCACGCAGCTGCACGTACGACGGGTTGTGACAGTCGCTTTAATCCACCCTACGTTTTCAGAAAAACGTAGCGACCGTGGCCTCCCAAAAAAACGTACGAACGAATTGCACGCACGATGGGTTGTGACAGGGGCTTTAGGAGGCGTGTCATCTGACTGCCTCTTACTCACTGAGATGCTCCGACTGTCCACTCGTTCGCCTTTCCTCCGACGGCATTTCGTAACGACGTCCTGTAGGGTTGGCCTTCGTCGTCTGACTGTTAGGCAGGCGGACGGAGCGTTTCGAGACTACAGTTCTTGGTTATAGTCCTGCCGCCTGTTGGATAGGCAGAGGGAGCTGTTAGAAATGACACGGTTTCGAAACGACGCCTTCTAGAAACGACGCCGTCTCGTGTTTGATTAGGCTACCCCTCCGGTACCGGAGTGTACGGTCGTAACGGCGCCGAGATGTAACGACACGTTCTTGATTCGTTGTCGCTACGTGACGACGCTAATTGTTAGTGGCCTCCGCCCTCCATCAGACGGAACATTAGTATTTACCAGTACGACTGGGACTTAGGCTTTGTTCTGCCTTAGGCTTCGACTTCGCTTAGTCGGGTGTCAGGTGTTGTCTTCGACTTCGGCTGCACTTGCGGTTGGTTTAATTGCGTGTCTGCTCTGTTTCTTTGCGTGCTTGTGCGTGCGTGTGTGTGGCTGTTGTTCAGTGCTGTCTCATGCTTCGCCCTACTCAGTGTTTTGCGGACGGTGCGTCATCAGGAAGTCATCGCTGTGTGACCCACACGCCTACTGCCGCCTGTGCCGTACACCGGCGCAGCAAAAGGTGTACCGTGCGGCCTCAGAAGATCAGAGTGAGAATCACACTCTTCGCGGAACGGTGGGCGGACTCCCCTCATCTGTCACCTCGTCAAGAACTGCATGGCGTGCGGGAGGATAGGCAGTTGTCGCCAGTTCGCGAACGCTCGCTGGATTGCTCACCGTCGGCAAGAAGAAGAAGAAGACACACAGCCGCTCTTCCTCCCCCGCGTTCGACGCCAAGGGTCTGACGGAGTCCATCCTGGGCTCCGTCAAAGACATGGTGTCGTCGCTCATGGATGCCAGGCTTGGTCCGATGGGTGGTGACATGCAGGTGACACCTTATCGTACACTGTCGTGTACGACGCCTCAGTCACCCAAGACACCTTCGACCCCCAGACGTCGGGTCACTATCATCTCTCCGTCTCTGTCCTTTAGAGACCTTTAGCGGTGAGGCCACGACACAAATCACCCATCAGATGTTTCAGCGGCATCGTCTGTTTACCAGCGCGGCAAAGGACTTTGAGGCCACTATCACGTCCGCTGCTCTCAGACGTCTCATGCCTCAGTTATTGTTGGTGGACCGTCAACGTATGTCACTGCCGATAGCCCAACATCCGGTTCCACTCCAGGACCTGACTCCCGGCTTCGGTGTAGATGATATCTCTCGAGTTTCAGGATGCGTACCTGCACATCCCCATCTTCCCCACGGACCGCAGGTACCTCCGTTTCATTCTGTCGGGTCACCACTTCTATCTGAACGTTGTCCCGTTCGGGATATCGTCGGCTCCGTTCACTCGAGTGACTCAGCCCATAGTCCAGATCCTGCACCCTCACTTCGTAATTTGGTTGTTCAGATGCCTGGGTTGGCTGATCAACTTGGACAAGTCAGACTTGCGACTGGCAACGTCGCTCACCTTCCTAGGCAAGCCTCCGCCACTTCGCTTGTGGCAACGACTGTTGGGCCTCTTAACATCGGCTTAGGACTACACCCGAAGTGACAGGCTTCAACTCACGCCCCTTCAGGTTTTTATCAACGCTCACGTGGAGGGAAAAGACGTGTCGCAACGTCTTTGCCAAACGGGAGGACATCGTCCACCACTTAGCCTGATGGAGGGCGGTTGAGAATGTCTTCATGGGAGTGCCTCTCCAGCCGCCTCCGGCCACCACACATCTAATTGCGGACGCCTCCACTCAACGGTGGGGGGTACATCTCGGCTCGGAACAAGCGTCGGGCATTTGGTCTTCTTTGCAAGCGGAGCGCCACATCAACGCATTGGAACTAGATGCGATTTGCTTGGCAATCGCTCACTGGTCGACACGCCTGGAGGGCGAAATCCTGCTTGTCAACACAGACAGCTCAACAGCGGAGTGGGCAATCAACAAGCAGTGGTCGACCAGGGCAGACTCCATTCTGCCTAGTGGACAGTCTCAACCTCTCCATTCGATCGGTGCACATCCCGTGAGCCAAGAAGTTCTAGCAGACGCTCTGTCTCGCCTGGACAAGTCTCCGGCAACTGAGTAGACTTCAGTTCGGAAGGCTGCAAGTAGACCTCTTTGCGACTCGGCTCAATCATCAGCTGGCGACATACGTGTCTTCAGTGCCCGACCCGTGATCCTGGAGCCTAGACGCTCTTTCGTTAGAGTTAGGAAGGGATGAACGCATACGCTTTTCCCCCGGCAATACTGTCTCAGGTAGTGCCCAAGATACAGACCACCCGGACTGGCCGGCAAGGGCATGGTACGTGCCCCTAAGGTGGTTATGCGGATAGGACCCGGTTACCCTTCCGTTCAGTTGGGACCTTCTAAGGAGCAAGCCAAGCGGACAAAAAAAACCCTCAGGTTCTGCGTCTTCACGCTTGGCTTGTCTCGAAAAGGGACTAAGACACACAGGTATTGATATATCCGGGCTCAAGGAGATGATCAAGAAATCGAGGCCTCCTTTCTGTGAAAACTGCTGCTGGAATATCGGAACTGCATGGGCTGCAAGCTGACTCGCCCCGCTTCAAGGGCGGCGGTGTGGCCATGCTAGGCCTAGTGCCAGACTTCATCTGCAAGAATAAGGCTACAGACGAGCGCGGCAGGACCATACCGGCTATATCATCCACGATAGACCCCTCAGATGAGAAGAACCGTCTGCTATGTCCGGTGCGGGCACTACGCATTTACACTGAGTGCATCGGAACTCTACATCAGGGTAGGCGCAGACTCTTCTTGCCTCACTCACAAACGAGTGTCAAGGAGATCGACAAGAGGCAGTTGGGGGTGTGTCTGAGATCGGCAGTCCTGGACGCCTACAAGGCCGCGGACCTCCCCTCTCCTGCACGCTCTAATCCTCACGAGATTAGAGCCGTATCGGCTACTATGGCTCTCCATAGTAATATAACTGGGCCTACTTTCACAAAGCAACCTTTACTAAGGTTAACCTTAACTCCCATCCTTTAACATTGCACTAAGGTTACCTTAGTGACTTACGATCACCTTAGTGCTTCGTGAAAGGGGGCCCTGTAGCGGACATCATGGCAGGCTGTTTCTGGAAGTCCGGTATGGTGTTCGCTAACCACCATCTACGAGACGTTTCAACTGAACATCTGGAAGGCGTGGCTAGGCTAGGGCAGCACCGCACTAGGGGTTTCCATTCGTCACGTTAAGGGGTTCGTCCCCATCACTAAGTGCATTAATTAAACTTCGCATCGCACTTTTCTTCGTTGTTGTGTTGTCTTTTCTAGTAATTAATTGGCGACCCCTATGGTCTGGACCGCCGACCCCTCAGGGGCGGGGGTAGTGGAACCCTTAGGGTTATAGTAAGCTCTTAACACGGTCTGCTAATCGTAGGAGACCAGTCGCCAATTCACCCTTTAAAGGTTAGATGAAATGACATATGGTCACTTTCGGATTCGTTGAAAAGGGGTTTCAATTTGACAATTAATCAATTGACCCATAAATAACTTATATACGGCTTTTTTTAAAAAGTGCCCAATTAAGCCCCGGCGACCAGAATGAAAATGGGCGGGGGTGGTCACTGAAGCGTATCGGGCTGTGACGTACGTGAAGGAGCCTCTACATGGCCGCTAATCATAATTTAACGCGTTTTCCCCACTTTTAAACTGCTCATATAAGACAGAAAACTTCATCAAAACAACCCAAATTTTCGATAAACGGATTACTAAACTATTCAACTAGCGATTTTATATGGTTACAACAACCGGGGCGTGCTTTATTAGAGTGCATTCTGCGCTTTTGTATAGTATGTTTGTACCAATTAATCGCGGAACTAGAAGGGAAGGTATGACAGTTCAAGTGACACTGAAACAAGGGAAGAAGATTATCGCGGGAATCGGGTGAACAGAGATTAAGTAGCATCAATTGATCAAAGTATGTTGAATAATCGGCATGTTAATTTTGTTTTGTATGGATTAATAAATAAATATATATGGCAGGTATAACTTCATATACACTGAACGATTGACTGTTCAAACAAGCGAGACAACGTTGCAGATTTATAAATAACATTTTGTATTTAATATAAAAGATAACTGTATTTTAAGTTTGTCAATTAAAATATTCTATATATGATGTAACGGAATGCAAACCATTTTCACTTCACTTTCATGAATAAATAAATGAACTGTTTTGGTCAACAAGCTCAATGAAATTTACATGAAGATTGCTCTATTGTGCACGCTAAACATATACACAGATTGATATAGACAACGAACATTATCGAATAAAAGAATTATGTTACCAGAAGCATTTTAATGAACATATCGTTAATGAAAACGAAATGGTTTAATTAATAGTCTGATAGCTTTTATGTGTCACTTCTGCACATCAACACACAATTCTTAGTTTAGCGGACCATATAGATGTTTCTTCCAGATCAAAGGGGAGAAGTGTTGTTACAGCACATTAGTTTACGCAATTAAGAAGCTGAGTATGTGAGAAGGAAGGAGTGTAATTATGTTTGTACAGATAACAAGTTTACTGGACCGACTTAATTATATAACACAAGTCGGTGACCAGCATGTCATGTTTATTGCCAACGTCCTGTCTTGGTGACACACAATACACTTAACGCGACATTCAGTCTAGAAATTTCAGCCAATGAACATATCTCTATCAAGTTATCCAATAAAAACTCTTGTTTAAATCTAATGTACCAATGAAATTATTTTTAGTGTAAAATCATCATAACTATTTGGTTTTCTATCTTGCCATTTGCGAAAAGACTTTTGCTGAAAGAGGGTTATTATTTGACCATCTTCTGTTTCCAAGTACTGTCATTGATGGAATTATAGGTTAACATTTTGTGTCTAATGTGCATTTGGATATTCATATTGTCCTTTTGGATACGGTTATAAGGTAAGTTTCTTACATTAATTGACACTCTTGATGAATTGTCAATTTAATATGATGTTTATTTGATTATATTTGATTAACCACACATTTTATTGAAACCATTATCTTATAAACTATGAAATTCTGAATGTTTTAATGTGTAATAAGTGATAACTAAATCGTAAAAGGTAACATTGGGATGCGATGTTTTCGTAGGTGGATTCGTAGACGTATTATTCTTTTGATGTTTTAAAATATGTGGTGAGTTATTTTGATTTTTGTAATGTACAGTTTGTAAATTAGGTTGTCGGTTGATTAACGATGTTTAAAAACAGGATGTTGTGAAGTGCTTTTATTGTCGATGGCTCACAATAGGGTCTACTTCGCCGGCGTGCTTATCTCACGTTTGTTTTTTTATTTTAAACACAAACAATCTCTAACAAAAAATAACAACAACACCGACTATCTGATTTCGTTGTCTAAACTGTACTTCGTTCATATTATCATATCATGGTTTCATTTTGTCATCTTATATATCATTAGCATTGATTTATCCTATGTCTACGAACGTCTATGAATCCACCGTCTCTCACTAGTTATACCAATTATATTTGATTTGATATATATAACGATATTTTGGTGCATTTGTAAAGTGAAACTTGATAACTAACATTACTCGAACAGATTACACAGCAGAACAGCGATGTGGCATCATTGCAAAGCGTAGAAATAACAGATTAACTGACCGATTCCCCAGTGTTTGCCATTGTAAATAGTAAGCGAATGTTTACACCCCGTCCCTTCACGTACGTCACTTCCGGTATCTTCCAACTCTCTAAGCCCCGCCCCATTTTTTGTTTGTTGGTCACGGGTGAAAAGCAGACGATGTTTTTGGTTGTTTTTAAGCCGCTCTAGTTTAATATAGGAACAACATATGGATTTATTTTTGGTTTCTTTTTGCACAAAATAGTCTGATGAACCAATTGCAGTTAAGAATTCAATAGAAAATAATTCATTTCAGCCTTCCTTTAACTAGATGAGATAGGAGAGTCCAAAGGAGCTATTTTGGCATTTTTATGACATCCTACAGTAAAGACGGGTCAACAAATTTAAGTTCAAGAAGGTTATTCATGTCGACACCATATTTTAGTGTATTTTATGTAGTTTCTACATTTTGTACATTTGACTTAAATGCCAAATACTTTGGCCCAAAAACATTTTGAAAAAGCGATTTCAACACTGCAACTGTATTTGAACTGACATTGAAAGAAAAGTATCTTTCTCTAACGTATGAATTTGTTACTACTTCTTCAATAAACATCATAAACATTCAAAATCTACTTTCTCAGTAAATATGACTAAAGATGATATTTACTCCGGGATTAAATAGGAGTAAATGATTAAATATCATTTGTTTTCCCAGTGATATAAGTTGAACTTTCACAAATAAACATTTAAAAAAATGTTCAACATTTAATAAACTACAAACTCAAAAGTATTAGTCATCATAACTATAACATAATTATGTTTATAAGAGCATAGCTTCTCACATTCCTGCTCCTAATTAAACAAAAATAGACATTTACGACATGGAAACGATGTATGGCATTGTTGACAAAACAAGCCATGCCGTCAACAGCTGATCGGTCTCGATCAAGATATCGGCCGGTGAATCAGATACCTGTCACTTGAAGATTTGAAGAAATTGGTACCACATCATCAATCAATGGTATATTTACGTCTCACTTGTGTCCATAGATATTAAAAGTACATTCATAAAAGAGAATAATAAAGATAAGAGTACACAACCAATCGCCCAGCGATTTATGAGAGACAAAAAAAATGTTTAAGAATATATTAAGAGCACATATACAGCTTATGTACATCAAGAGTATAAAACTAGAACTAGAAGTTAAAATAAACTACAGACCACGTATTTGATTGAATATTCAGAGGTGTTTACCCGGAAAATTACCAAATGCATCCAAATCCGGCCTGAGACGGACTTGCGACTGCGAGCTTGGTAGCTGAGCTAGCTGATGAATTTTTGGATCGCACCCGTTAGGCTACAACAATTTGGATTTCGTGACAACCAGTATAGAATATACTGCATAAGGCTATATATCGACAACATGGAAAGAATATTTTGGATTCACGAAAATTAATTCCTTTCTCTGACCGGACGAAATTAATTGCTTACATGTTGTGAGAAAGCATGGACAAATAGACTTTAATTTCCTTCTCACAAGTGTCAACATTATTTTTGCTATATATATTGTAAATCTAAATCAACTCATGGTAAAAAGAACAACAAAAAACGTTTTGAAAGCATTTTAATATTTTTTTCAATACAGTTAAAACATAAATAAATATCTTATGTTTTCAATTAAATTCATCCGTCAGCGATAAACATCTTTTAATGTTTTTTGCTGACCACAATGACTTTGGAGACTTGATTTATAAAATGTGCAGCCATGGAGTTTTCTGAAGGGAAATGCCTTTGTGAGAAAAAACATGAAGGGAGAGCAGGTATGATCTGTACCGTTTTATATTACTATTAGCTTTTTATCTCAAGACGTGGGGAAACTTAAGAACATTTAAAAAAAAATTCTAACATATAACAACTTATATAGAAATAAAGAATTATATTCATCATAAGCAGTGATTCATTTCCATATTATGACTAGCTACATGCACATACATGTAGGTAGTTCTTTAGTATCTAAATTAAACCATTTAATGATTCACATCAGTTACTGACAAGCACATCCATTTATGAATTTAAATGATATTGTTAGTAGAAGTAATATTCAGTAAATCCTAAATAATAGTTCACCTAAACATTATGTTACCCTTCTTAACTGAGAAGCAAGTGAAAATATTTCATACATTTTGAAAATCCAAATGTTGTATTAAAACTTAATGAAATAATAATAAATGTAGGATTGGATCAAATATCGTTATCTGATTTTAATTGTTTATAGTTGCATATGATGGATTATCATGGATTATTTCTACATTAAAATCATGACTGATGTAAATATCACATTTATTGTCTATACTTACAAGGATTAAATAATTATCAAATGATATGATAGATGTTGTATACAAGGTGTTTTCATGAACATACTGTCAACATGGATGTGGTCACTTACATATCTATGGCTATGATTGTGTCTACAGTCAGATATTTTAAGTTCATGAGATCAAGTAACATGGATACATGTTATGACATCAATGTATATATTTACTCATAACAGAGATTTTATTGAAAGGAGAAAATGAAAACTAAAAAAAGACAAACACACAATTCACTCACTAACATACAACCTTGAAGTTTCTATAGTATTAAATAATCAGTTACAAGTTTAACATACATTGCCCATTTGTGATCAAATTCAGTAAAATTTTACTTTGTCCAGTGTCTAGATTTGTTCTATTGAATAAGAATAATTTAAATCTTTCCTGAAATGTGATAAGTAGGTGTTATTTTCCTCAACTTACATTTATAACAATAATATTAAGCTAGAAGTAATATCAAATCAAAAGTATCATCTGTATGAAATCTGGGTGAAGACCCAAAAAGGTTCGAATCACATTGAAGATAGTACCTGTGTGTCCACAGTTCAATTCCAGCCATCCTGAAAATGTTTGCCAAATATTCTTAATTACTCTACATTTACAAAATAAGATTAACAATAAATTCATATTTCAGAGACATATTTGTGACTACAGCTAGTATCTCTTCTTTATTTAAAATTTAAATTTTTACCCAACTAATTAATTGTGTTTATGCAGAATAATAGCTGATTTTTTGTAAAGATCTTTAAAACTTCTCTGATTTTAAATACATAAGGACATTGATTGTTTCAGATCATGATGCAACTGCACTGTAAAAGCTGCCCATTTTACTTTCCTTGGAGTTGTCAATCAGGAATATTGTTCCAGTTCTCTTTACCTGTGTCAGCTTTGTGTATAGCAGTACAATCCCTATCATTAATGATTTGCAACTATACAGAAATGTTTCCTGATATAGGTAACATTGTGTACATGTAAATGTGAAATAATCATATGTATGTTAATGAACATGTATGTATGTATGTGAGTTCAGGTAAGCTGTGACAGTGTACACAATCCTATGAAATTTTGGTGAAATAAAATAATGTCCAGCCAAAGATTTATTTCATTTATGTTGGGGCATTCAAAGGAAGGGAACAGTCTACAAATAACTTCCTATCAATATGTACATTTAATAATATTATTCAAATTGTATAGCCTACACCACCTTGCAAAGTTAATCAAAGAAAATCTCATATGAAATGCAGATCAAGATGATAAGATGTAATCTAATCGTAAATTACACTTACATTTAAACTGCTTATTTGGAGGGACGTTTGTGCATCAAACCCTGGGCGTTCATGTTGCATCAGGCCACTCTAGTATTGCATTGTGGTGATACTGAATTAAAAGTTACTGATTGTTAATCGTTTATAGACTTTTGCAGTACACGTATTTAAACTACTCACATATGACAACACCTTCAGCTAACTCAACTGGTTGTGCTTTCACGCTTTGACGCTTTTCACGTATAGATGCGGTACAAAATCGTACACTTAAGTTTTCCTTGATTAACGAAAAATGTTTCAAATTATGTTGTGTGTTGTAATAATATGAGTTAGTAGTCAGCGATGCAGTGTCGCTAGATTATTTTTAGACGTTTACATTTGTATGTCATTTAATTCCATTCTGTGTCACATGTGTAATTTTTGTTTGAAAAAATGATTGTTCTTTTATTGAAACAGTAGTTTAGAGCACATTTCTTCTTATTCATAACTATTTCTGAAAAGAATATATTCTTAACGTAAATGTCTCAACATGAAAGGTAGGTAACATAAATTAAATTTTTAACTAGCGATTGCATCGGCATACATTATATTTCTGTCTGTCATGTTGCATAAATAAGAGCAGACTAAATACTGATAGATTTTTAGGAGGATTGATTGATCATAATTAGGCAGGTCAGTAGTTCCAGGTTTCACTGTAAGTCACACATTTATGGTCCACTTCATAACGGCAAATCTGGTTTAGCAAGGTAGCAATCAGGAATATTGTTTCTATACTGATATGTTTGATCCTTGTAATGTTAAATAGTATACCCTTAATATAATGTCATCTGCTATTGTAGTGTAACCAGGTTGAACAAAAGGAAACACTTTCGTTCTTTGCATGTATATTTTTGGAGAAAAAAATGATGACTATGTTATAGATAAACATCTGCACAACTGTGTGTTCAGGTGTCACTTACTCCCATGCTTTCCCTTACATAACTTACACAGTCACTAGACAGGATGTTCGTCGGGATTTTATTGTCTATACACTCAACAGTAAATTTAGCTTGTGTATTCTGTACTCAACCGCAAAAGAAACGTCACCATACAATATACAAGATAAGTCATTCAACGAGTGATACTCACGACTGAAACAGAGATACATCATGTCTTCAGTAGGAAAACTTAACTAAACCTGAACTTTTAAAACATTATCTATGCATATTTCTGAGAAACACACCTTTTAACAATTGGCAATTCTCAAACTCCACGTTTTCGAATATCCTTAACTAGATGAGATAGGAGAGTCCAAAGGAGTTATTTTGGCATTTTTATGACATCCTACAGTAAAGACGGGTCAACAAATTTAAGTTCAAGAAGGTTATTCATGTCGACACCATATTTTAGTGTATTTTATGTAGTTTCTACATTTTGTACATTTGACTTAAATGCCAAATACTTTGGCCCAAAAACATTTTGAAAAAGCGATTTCAACACTGCAACTGTATTTGAACTGACATTGAAAGAAAAGTATCTTTCTCTAACGTATGAATTTGTTACTACTTCTTCAATAAACATCATAAACATTCAAAATCTACTTTCTCAGTAA
The DNA here is from genome assembly GCA_936450465.1 of Gibbula magus. Classification (NCBI taxonomy): domain Eukaryota; kingdom Metazoa; phylum Mollusca; class Gastropoda; order Trochida; family Trochidae; genus Gibbula; species Gibbula magus. The sequence continues at coordinate 24,488,488 of OW388304.1, forward strand.
ATATGACTAAAGATGATATTTACTCCGGGATTAAATAGGAGTAAATGATTAAATATCATTTGTTTTCCCAGTGATATAAGTTGAACTTTCACAAATAAACATTTAAAAAAATGTTCAACATTTAATAAACTACAAACTCAAAAGTATTAGTCATCATAACTATAACATAATTATGTTTATAAGAGCATAGCTTCTCACATTCCTGCTCCTAATTAAACAAAAATAGACATTTACGACATGGAAACGATGTATGGCATTGTTGACAAAACAAGCCATGCCGTCAACAGCTGATCGGTCTCGATCAAGATATCGGCCGGTGAATCAGATACCTGTCACTTGAAGATTTGAAGAAATTGGTACCACATCATCAATCAATGGTATATTTACGTCTCACTTGTGTCCATAGATATTAAAAGTACATTCATAAAAGAGAATAATAAAGATAAGAGTACACAACCAATCGCCCAGCGATTTATGAGAGACAAAAAAAATGTTTAAGAATATATTAAGAGCACATATACAGCTTATGTACATCAAGAGTATAAAACTAGAACTAGAAGTTAAAATAAACTACAGACCCCGTATTTGATTGAATATTCAGAGGTGTTTACCCGGAAAATTACCAAATGCATCCAAATCCGGCCTGAGACGGACTTGCGACTGCGAGCTTTGTAGCTGAGCTAGCTGATGAATTTTTGGATCGCACCCGTTAGGCTACAACAATTTGGATTTCGTGACAACCAGTATAGAATATACTGCATAAGGCTATATATCGACAACATGGAAAGAATATTTTGGATTCACGAAAATTAATTCCTTTCTCTGACCGGACGAAATTAATTGCTTACATGTTGTGAGAAAGCATGGACAAATAGACTTTAATTTCCTTCTCACAAGTGTCAACATTATTTTTGCTATATATATTTTAAATCTAAATCAACTCATGGTAAAAAGAACAACAAAAAACGTTTTGAAAGCATTTTAATATTTTTTTCAATACAGTTAAAACATAAATAAATATCTTATGTTTTCAATTAAATTCATCCGTCAGCGATAAACATCTTTTAATGTTTTTTGCTGACCACAATGACTTTGGAGACTTGATTTATAAAATGTGCAGCCATGGAGTTTTCTGAAGGGAAATGCCTTTGTGAGAAAAAACATGAAGGGAGAGCAGGTATGATCTGTACCGTTTTATATTACTATTAGCTATTTATCTCAAGATGTGGGGAAACTTAAGAACATTGAAAAAAAAATTCTAACATATAACAACTTATATAGAAATAAAGAATTATATTCATCATAAGCAGTGATTCATTTCCATATTATGACTAGCTACATGCACATACATGTAGGTAGTTCTTTAGTATCTAAATTAAACCATTTAATGATTCACATCAGTTACTGACAAGCACATCCATTTATGAATTTAAATGATATTGTTAGTAGAAGTAATATTCAGTAAATCCTAAATAATAGTTCACCTAAACATTATGTTACCCTTCTTAACTGAGAAGCAAGTGAAAATATTTCATACATTTTGAAAATCCAAATGTTGTATTAAAACTTAATGAAATAATAATAAATGTAGGATTGGATCAAATATCGTTATCTGATTTTAATTGTTTATAGTTGCATATGATGGATTATCATGGATTATTTCTACATTAAAATCATGACTGATGTAAATATCACATTTATTGTCTATACTTACAAGGATTAAATAATTATCAAATGATATGATAGATGTTGTATACAAGGTGTTTTCATGAACATACTGTCAACATGGATGTGGTCACTTACATATCTATGGCTATGATTGTGTCTACAGTCAGATATTTTAAGTTCATGAGATCAAGTAACATGGATACATGTTATGACATCAATGTATATATTTACTCATAACAGAGATTTTATTGAAAGGAGAAAATGAAAACTAAAAAAAGACAAACACACAATTCACTCACTAACATACAACCTTGAAGTTTCTATAGTATTAAATAATCAGTTACAAGTTTAACATACATTGCCCATTTGTGATCAAATTCAGTAAAATTTTACTTTGTCCAGTGTCTAGATTTGTTCTATTGAATAAGAATAATTTAAATCTTTCCTGAAATGTGATAAGTAGGTGTTATTTTCCTCAACTTACATTTATAACAATAATATTAAGCTAGAAGTAATATCAAATCAAAAGTATCATCTGTATGAAATCTGGGTGAAGACCCAAAAAGGTTCGAATCACATTGAAGATAGTACCTGTGTGTCCACAGTTCAATTCCAGCCATCCTGAAAATGTTTGCCAAATATTCTTAATTACTCTACATTTACAAAATAAGATTAACAATAAATTCATATTTCAGAGACATATTTGTGACTACAGCTAGTATCTCTTCTTTATTTAAAATTTAAATTTTTACCCAACTAATTAATTGTGTTTATGCAGAATAATAGCTGATTTTTTGTAAAGATCTTTAAAACTTCTCTGATTTTAAATACATAAGGACATTGATTGTTTCAGATCATGATGCAACTGCACTGTAAAAGCTGCCCATTTTACTTTCCTTGGAGTTGTCAATCAGGAATATTGTTCCAGTTCTCTTTACCTGTGTCAGCTTTGTGTATAGCAGTACAATCCCTATCATTAATGATTTGCAACTATACAGAAATGTTTCCTGATATAGGTAACATTGTGTACATGTAAATGTGAAATAATCATATGTACGTTAATGAACATGTATGTATGTATGTGAGTTCAGGTAAGCTGTGACAGTGTACACAATCCTATGAAATTTTGGTGAAATAAAATAATGTCCAGCCAAAGATTTATTTCATTTATGTTGGGGCATTCAAAGGAAGGGAACAGTCTACAAATAACTTCCTATCAATATGTACATTTAATAATATTATTCAAATTGTATAGCCTACACCACCTTGCAAAGTTAATCAAAGAAAATCTCATATGAAATGCAGATCAAGATGATAAGATGTAATCTAATCGTAAATTACACTTACATTTAAACTGCTTATTTGGAGGGACGTTTGTGCATCAAACCCTGGGCGTTCATGTTGCATCAGGCCACTCTAGTATTGCATTGTGGTGATACTGAATTAAAAGTTACTGATTGTTAATCGTTTATAGACTTTTGCAGTACACGTATTTAAACTACTCACATATGACAACACCTGCAGCTAACTCAACTGGTTGTGCTTTCACGCTTTGACGCTTTTCACGTATAGATGCGGTACAAAATCGTACACTTAAGTTTTCCTTGATTAACGAAAAATGTTTCAAATTATGTTGTGTGTTGTAATAATATGAGTTAGTAATCAGCGATGCAGTGTCGCTAGATTATTTTTAGACGTTTACATTTGTATGTCATTTAATTCCATTCTGTGTCACATGTGTAATTTTTTTTTGAAAAAATGATTGTTCTTTTATTGAAACAGCAGTTTAGAGCACATTTCTTCTTATTCATAACTATTTCTGAAAAGAATATATTCTTAACGTAAATGTCTCAACATGAAAGGTAGGTAACATAAATTAAATTTTTAACTAGCGATTGCATCGGCATACATTATATTTCTGTCTGTCATGTTGCATAAATAAGAGCAGACTAAATACTGATAGATTTTTAGGAGGATTGATTGATCATAATTAGGCAGGTCAGTAGTTCCAGGTTTCACTGTAAGTCACACATTTATGGTCCACTTCATAACGGCAAATCTGGTTTAGCAAGGTAGCAATCAGGAATATTGTTTCTATACTGATATGTTTGATCCTTGTAATGTTAAATAGTATACCCTTAATATAATGTCATCTGCTATTGTAGTGTAACCAGGTTGAACAAAAGGAAACACTTTCGTTCTTTGCATGTATATTTTTGGAGAAAAAAATGATGACTATGTTATAGATAAACATCTGCACAACTGTGTGTTCAGGTGTCACTTACTCCCATGCTTTCCCTTACATAACTTACACAGTCACTAGACAGGATGTTCGTCGGGATTTTATTGTCTATACACTCAACAGTAAATTTAGCTTGTGTATTCTGTACTCAACCGCAAAAGAAACGTCACCATACAATATACAAGATAAGTCATTCAACGAGTGATACTCACGACTGAAACAGAGATACATCATGTCTTCAGTAGGAAAACTTAACTAAACCTGAACTTTTAAAACATTATCTATGCATATTTCTGAGAAACACACCTTTTAACAATTGGCAATTCTCAAACTCCACGTTTTCGAATATCCTTAACTAGATGAGATAGGAGAGTCCAAAGGAGCTATTTTGGCATTTTTATGACATCCTACAGTAAAGACGGGTCAACAAATTTAAGTTCAAGAAGGTTATTCATGTCGACACCATATTTTAGTGTATTTTATGTAGTTTCTACATTTTGTACATTTGACTTAAATGCCAAATACTTTGGCCCAAAAACATTTTGAAAAAGCGATTTCAACACTGCAACTGTATTTGAACTGACATTGAAAGAAAAGTATCTTTCTCTAACGTATGAATTTGTTACTACTTCTTCAATAAACATCATAAACATTCAAAATCTACTTTCTCAGTAAATATGACTAAAGATGATATTTACTCCGGGATTAAATAGGAGTAAATGATTAAATATCATTTGTTTTCCCAGTGATATAAGTTGAACTTTCACAAATAAACATTTAAAAAAATGTTCAACATTTAATAAACTACAAACTCAAAAGTATTAGTCATCATAACTATAACATAATTATGTTTATAAGAGCATAGCTTCTCACATTCCTGCTCCTAATTAAACAAAAATAGACATTTACGACATGGAAACGATGTATGGCATTGTTGACAAAACAAGCCATGCCGTCAACAGCTGATCGGTCTCGATCAAGATATCGGCCGGTGAATCAGATACCTGTCACTTGAAGATTTGAAGAAATTGGTACCACATCATCAATCAATGGTATATTTACGTCTCACTTGTGTCCATAGATATTAAAAGTACATTCATAAAAGAGAATAATAAAGATAAGAGTACACAACCAATCGCCCAGCGATTTATGAGAGACAAAAAAAAGGTTTAAGAATATATTAAGAGCACATATACAGCTTATGTACATCAAGAGTATAAAACTAGAACTAGAAGTTAAAATAAACTACAGACCCCGTATTTGATTGAATATTCAGAGGTGTTTACCCGGAAAATTACCAAATGCATCCAAATCCGGCCTGAGACGGACTTGCGACTGCGAGCTTGGTAGCTGAGCTAGCTGATGAATTTTTGGATCGCACCCGTTAGGCTACAACAATTTGGATTTCGTGACAACCAGTATAGAATATACTGCATAAGGCTATATATCGACAACATGGAAAGAATATTTTGGATTCACGAAAATTAATTCCTTTCTCTGACCGGACGAAATTAATTGCTTACATGTTGTGAGAAAGCATGGACAAATAGACTTTAATTTCCTTCTCACAAGTGTCAACATTATTTTTGCTATATATATTGTAAATCTAAATCAACTCATGGTAAAAAGAACAACAAAAAACGTTTTGAAAGCATTTTAATATTTTTTTCAATACAGTTAAAACATAAATAAATATCTTATGTTTTCAATTAAATTCATCCGTCAGTGATAAACATCTTTTAATGTTTTTTGCTGACCACAATGACTTTGGAGACTTGATTTATAAAATGTGCAGCCATGGAGTTTTCTGAAGGGAAATGCCTTTGTGAGAAAAAACATGAAGGGAGAGCAGGTATGATCTGTACCGTTTTATATTACTATTAGCTATTTATCTCAAGATGTGGGGAAACTTAAGAACATTTAAAAAAAAATTCTAACATATAACAACTTATATAGAAATAAAGAATTATATTCATCATAAGCAGTGATTCATTTCCATATTATGACTAGCTACATGCACATACATGTAGGTAGTTCTTTAGTATCTAAATTAAACCATTTAATGATTCACATCAGTTACTGACAAGCACATCCATTTATGAATTTAAATGATATTGTTAGTAGAAGTAATATTCAGTAAATCCTAAATAATAGTTCACCTAAACATTATGTTACCCTTCTTAACTGAGAAGCAAGTGAAAATATTTCATACATTTTGAAAATCCAAATGTTGTATTAAAACTTAATGAAATAATAATAAATGTAGGATTGGATCAAATATCGTTATCTGATTTTAATTGTTTATAGTTGCATATGATGGATTATCATGGATTATTTCTACATTAAAATCATGACTGATGTAAATATCACATTTATTGTCTATACTTACAAGGATTAAATAATTATCAAATGATATGATAGATGTTGTATACAAGGTGTTTTCATGAACATACTGTCAACATGGATGTGGTCACTTACATATCTATGGCTATGATTGTGTCTACAGTCAGATATTTTAAGTTCATGAGATCAAGTAACATGGATACATGTTATGACATCAATGTATATATTTACTCATAACAGAGATTTTATTGAAAGGAGAAAATGAAAACTAAAAAAAGACAAACACACAATTCACTCACTAACATACAACCTTGAAGTTTCTATAGTATTAAATAATCAGTTACAAGTTTAACATACATTGCCCATTTGTGATCAAATTCAGTAAAATTTTACTTTGTCCAGTGTCTAGATTTGTTCTATTGAATAAGAATAATTTAAATCTTTCCTGAAATGTGATAAGTAGGTGTTATTTTCCTCAACTTACATTTATAACAATAATATTAAGCTAGAAGTAATATCAAATCAAAAGTATCATCTGTATGAAATCTGGGTGAAGACCCAAAAAGGTTCGAATCACATTGAAGATAGTACCTGTGTGTCCACAGTTCAATTCCAGCCATCCTGAAAATGTTTGCCAAATATTCTTAATTACTCTACATTTACAAAATAAGATTAACAATAAATTCATATTTCAGAGACATATTTGTGACTACAGCTAGTATCTCTTCTTTATTTTAAATTTAAATTTTTACCCAACTAATTAATTGTGTTTATGCAGAATAATAGCTGATTTTTTGTAAAGATCTTTAAAACTTCTCTGATTTTAAATACATAAGGACATTGATTGTTTCAGATCATGATGCAACTGCACTGTAAAAGCTGCCCATTTTACTTTCCTTGGAGTTGTCAATCAGGAATATTGTTCCAGTTCTCTTTACCTGTGTCAGCTTTGTGTATAGCAGTACAATCCCTATCATTAATGATTTGCAACTATACAGAAATGTTTCCTGATATAGGTAACATTGTGTACATGTAAATGTGAAATAATCATATGTATGTTAATGAACATGTATGTATGTATGTGAGTTCAGGTAAGCTGTGACAGTGTACACAATCCTATGCAATTTTGGTGAAATAAAATAATGTCCAGCCAAAGATTTATTTCATTTATGTTGGGGCATTCAAAGGAAGGGAACAGTCTACAAATAACTTCCTATCAATATGTACATTTAATAATATTATTCAAATTGTATAGCCTACACCACCTTGCAAAGTTTCAAAATAGCGCATAATTATTATCCTGATTGGCAAAGTATTTATTCTGTTAATATTAACTTTACAGTATGACATGTGCTTTTAACTTAGTAGTCTTCTCACACCAAAAAGTCTCATCGATGCAAATTTAGATACGATCAGGTTTGTTTTGGGTACGAATTCACCGCACTCGAGATGAAATGCACTAGCACTGTTTCGATGAAAAGACTTGATCGGGGCTCTGTATTATAAGTTAAAAATACTTATTTTAGCGCAAGTTTCTGAATATCAAGTGTGCCATTGACATGTACAGTTTATTGATGAGCAACAGGCACATTGGTGTGAATACAGACACATTTTTTTTATATAAGGGGAAAATAAAATATATGCGATATTACGAAGTAAGTCTAAGCGGAAATTCATCGGTCTCATGATCGATTTCGCCCGATGTACGTTGTTGGTCTGCAGATTTGTCATCATTCAAGTGATATTTAGGCCTAATTAAAACACAATTATTTTTTTTTCAAAGAAATGAAATATACATGTAGCATCGTCAAAATGACTCGAAAGAAAAGAAACTTTCTCAAATTACATGGGCATTATGCACTTTGAGATATTTAACATGCGCTGATGTAATGAATCACTGAATGAGTTTTTAGAGTAGCCCATCAGGCACTATGTTTCTCCGCTCCTAAATTGAAGTCTTGACAGAAAACCTAATACTTGATTGTTCTAATCGGCCTATTTAGATGTGTCAAACATAGATATTCGTCATACTGTCATCTTACCCTGCGAGTTTTATGAACAATGTTACACAATGTGAAACCCATATCGCTAGCATTCAGTAGACTTGCCGCGGCATCTGGCGGCATTTTTCACTGCCGATATTAATTTTCAGGGATAAAAAGTTATTTTTGGGTGGTGACCTCGATTTTTGTCTGCGAATTTGAGTTCCATATATTGTCAGTTTCATATTTTGAAAGTTTAAAAAAAATCTAAATTTTGAAAATACATTTTTGAAGATATATAATTCATTGAAATTTTAGGTAAAAAATAAAATAAGTTGAAAAAGATAATTTCAAATTTAATTTTTCAAAATTATTTTTGGATAAACTTTGAATTATCATTTATATGTAACTGTAAGAATTAAAATGTATTTATTTTTAAAAATCATAATTTTTTTCTGAAAAAAATGGAATTGTCAGGCTTTTTAAAAAAAAGAGGACAGTTTTTGACACATTTTTACTCGAAAACAAGCATGGTGACCCCCATTTTTTATTTGATTTTTGAAATCAGCACATATGTACATAATGTGTCAAATTTCAGAAAAATCTTAATATTTCTATTTCTGGGTAGGGTATGTCCTTTACTTTATCTTTTAAAAGTCAACATGTCAACATTTCTTATAAGTTGAACTTTCACAAAAGTCACTAAATATTTTCAAAGTCAACATTTCACCAAAGTCAATACTTGATCAAAGTCAACAATTCACATAACTCAAAATATATTTTAAAAGTCAACATGTCACCAAAGTCAATATTTTATCAAAGTAAAACTTCCACCAAAGTCAATAAATATTTCCAAAGTCAACATTTCACAAACATTATAGTTTTTCCAAAGTCAACATTTCACAAACATTATATTTTTTCCAAAGTCAACATTTCACCAAAGTGGTATCTTTTTCAAATCAACATTTCACCTAACTCAATATATATTATCCAAATCAACATTTCATTGAAAACTACACTACCACCCTTTTCAAAATATTTCCATTGGAAAAAACATTTCATTGAAAAATTTCAATTGGAATTTTTTTATAAAAATTGAAAAAAATAATTTTAACCTAAAATTTTCGGAAGAACTTATGTAAGGCATTTTAATAATGAAATTTGTTTGTAAAAGAATGTTAGCCGTGACACTTCTATTGTCGTAACAAACTTCCAAAGATTTCCAAAGATATACCGGAGACCATTGTATTTAAACATCGTCTCTGATCGATGGTAAATGTAGATTATCCTAAAAAGTGGATAAAGAGGTATTATATATATTGGGTATTGTATTATTATGTATTATATATTCATGTCCCACGACGTCAATTGAACTAGTGTCTGTTAGATAAGATATAATTGGTTTTTAATTGCAATATACACCACTGATTGAATGATAGTTTAACCCTTCTATTAGTAAGACTGATGCTCCTGGATTGGTGGTCGCCGTGATTACTTAGTTTTAATTAGTTTTTTTTAAATTATAGTTATTTCTTAGTTTGATAACAATTTAGTTTACAATTGTATTTCTATTGCAGAAGATTTTAACAATAAAGTAGTACATTTACATTCTTTAACCCTTGTGATTACACTCATTACACATATTTATAATTTAAAAAAAATAATAATCGCAAAATGTATTTGCAAAAATTAAACAGAATAAAATGCCCATATTGAAGACGATTTGAGAGTACCTTAATCTAAAATATATGAATTAAAACAAAATTTCAACACTTCCAGAAAAGTAGAAAACTATACCAACCCCCTAAATTTGGACCAGGGTGTTAGCAGTCGCTAGTGCTAAGGTTTCCAAACTCTTACTTTTAACCCAGACACATGTCAATATACAAATATGACGAAAATATTTTAACACATGTAATGTGAGATACGGTGGAATGAAATACAACATAAACAACTGTAATTATATATGTCCATATATGAAAAATAGCATATTAAATAAGTGGTGCCTCTTAAACGAGTAATCAAATGAAGCTTTCTAATTGGTCCCTCCCACTTACCAACGCCTACATTGTATATATAGATCAAAGTCAACCAGACGCTTCACGCAACAACAGGTGTAAGAATGCTGTCCACCTTTGTCTTGCTGCTTGCTGTCCAGTGTGTGCAGTCTACGCCTCCCCATATCATACTTCTGGTCGGAGATGACATGGGTAAGAGTCTTATCAAATATTTTATTATGATAAATACAGGAAAATTTGTATTGCGCATATTCCGTGCATGGGCAGTTCGTTATAATTTTTTGTAAGATTTGTACGTGCCACTAATAAACACGCGCAGGTTCATACTTCCCATGTTCAGGTACCCATTTAAACAGCTAGATGAACTAATTGCAAAGTGGGTGAATTGCCCAGCCTTGATGGTAAAATATTGCGCTGTGTCTACTGTATTTATCTTCCGCACGCATTGGGCAATATATGCACTTTTAGAAATTGCATACTGACCCTTGCGACAACTCGAAGGGATTTCCGAGACAGGAAGTAACACGACTATTGAGCTATGGTGTAGACCAATCAAATGCGTGTTTACAAATCACGCACAGACACGTTGGGTGAACGTTTCTTCTTTTAATTAAGGATTCAGCAATTTTGCTGAATCCTTATTGTTATTGGCGTGTTTATTATTATTTCACGAATTTTGTGGACACGATTCAACCAAAACGACTGACGCAAATGCAACCAAATTTTACATGCTGAAGCCCTTAATGTGGAATAGAGGTGCGAAGCTTTTGGGCCCAATCGGCCAAAGCTTTAAAGGTCCAATTCGAATTTAAAAATCGATTTTTAACATGACTATGGTGTTTATGAATCAATAATAAAATCGCTCGCGAACAGTCATTTCTGGTCATAATAAAGAAAAACTTTAACATGAGGGAAACTTTTAAAATCCACATAGAGACATGAAACCTCTTTTAAAAGATGGACAAGAACAATACGAGCAGAAAAGTAAATCATGACGAAGTTGTAGCTCTCGTGGTTTAGACACCATTAATTAATTTTCTTTACAATTCTTTGATTTGACATGTACATATTGGGTATCAATAATCCTAGGGACAGGCTAGAAACTTGCAACTTGCGCAGTAACTTTGAATATATGTCTTTGTTCATTGTATTTCAAATAATTGAATCATCTGTGCGCTGAATCCTTTTATCGTCGCTTGCGACTATATTTTGAATTACCCGTACTACGCTATTTTCTCTCAATTAATTAGTGATAAAACTAAATCACAACGTGCGGGTAAATGAAACAAACCACAATTTATTCAAGATCTGATAATAGCTCTATTGTTTAATTTTCCCATTGAAGTTAAAATCCGTTTTGAAAACTTATATTATGCAAATGAGCTTAACATCCGAGATGAAAAATCTCAGAGTATTATAAGCAATTTGTAAAGCTTTAGGTGCATTACCAAATTTTGGATCGATTGAGTTGGTAACGACCGATTTGATTGGTCAATATAGGGGACGTAACTCTCTTAGGACGATAGGTTGCGCTGACCCTGTCTCAGAAATCCCGTCGAGTTGTCGCAAGGGTCAGTATGCATAAAAGTGCATATATGGCCCGATGCGTGCGGAAGATGACTGTATGATAGAAGATGCTTTAGATAAAAATTCGAATTGTGATAGGGTAGTAGTGCAAACGACAAGTCTTAAGACAAGCATGGACAGGTTTTACTGATGATCTTGCGTTGAGTTACCCACCTTGATATCTGGCGTCACTAACGTTTAAACGTATAACAGAGCGTCGACTTTTTATCACAGACAGTTATAGCTATATATGGTCAGAAACTAGTAAAATATTAGTGAGATCTAAAGAGTAATACAATCGTCACACGCTGTTTTGTCGTGAGTTGTAAGGAACACCCTTTTAAAACATCAATCAATCGTAATTTCAGTACTTAAAACTCCACAGGCCTGGAGTACATTTCATGGGTAGATCATTTTACACATAAATATTTTAAAGGATAGATGCAATGACATATGTTCAAAATCGGATTCATTAAAATTAGATGTCAATTTGACAATTGCTCGATTTTAAATTTCTGAAATCGGTCCATAAATTACTTATTAGTGTAGCCCCTGAAGAGATGACTTCTGTGACGTCACTGGAGTAATGTCATTATCGGCGATAGTCATAATTCTACGTAATTTCGCAACATTTTGATTGTTAATTTTACTAACAAATCTTTAATCAAACAACTTAAATGTTCCATATATCGAATGTTTAGATATCCAACTAGGTAATTACGCAGAGGACAATTACATAATTATTGCATAAACATTTGTATTTGTCGATTTAACACACCTCGTTCAATCTAGCGGCAGTGATAATCATCATTAATTAATTAATTAGACCCGTCGTCTGTTGTTAATCAGTCACGCCTCAATGATTCATTTCAAAACGTTTCGTGGCGGTACTCGCGGTATTGTTAAAATTGGTAAATTAAGTGTATATTCTCTCGATTTTATGCTCAATTGATTCCAATATACAATATACGTAGAGGTAATCATCTGTCATTCTTGAGAAAAATTTCACCAGATCTTTCAAACTAACATATATATATAATTACAAAATGGTTTTGTTACACTAATTTCCGCGTTTCTGATTGGACGAGAGCTCTCAAAAACCTGCTGCCATTCCTCAATGAATGCAGATAAAATGTGCTACCATACCTCTTGCATTCGTACCTTATGACGTCACAATCCCTCAGAACAATCGGACGTGTCAGTTGGTTCTTACAACTGAGCGTAACGTTTTGATGCAAATAAGATACACACATGTCATTTCGTCTTCAAGCCTACGCCAATAACTGGACTTTTCATTCCTTTTCTGAATGAGACAATTAATTTCACCGGGAACACTTCATTTTAATCGATACAAGTCCTCAAGCTGGTTCATCCACTAGCGCTTCGCAAACGGTAGCCATGTTTGAACGTCGCGTGATATGCTAATGAGGGTTAATCACAAATTGCGTAAACCAGAAAAAACGAACCCTGATTGCATGCATGTGAATGCTGTGAAAACGAAATTGAATCCTCTGCCGTTTTACATTAAGGATTCCTCAATTTTGCTTCAGCCATGTATTGTTGCGTGTAACAAGCTGCTGCCTCCCGTGATAAATGACAAATATATTAGATTTGTGTAAATATTTAAAGAAAAACTTGTTGATTTTGTAATTATAAGGATTGTTTTACATGTTTTGTGCCTCTATCGAAGTATAACAGCAACAAATTTCGTATAACATCGCTCCGCTACGCTACGCGATGTTACACAATTTGTTGCTGTTATACTTCGATAGAGGCACAAAACATGTAAAACACTCCTTAAGTATATAATTCTCTCAGAAGATGAAATGAAAACGGCAGGAGAGAGAAACTCGGCGTTCTGTTTTTGTATGTATATATATAAGGATCGCTGTGTCCATTCACAGGTGAAGTTTAGCGCAAATATGTTGCGCAACAGAAATGAACGACCAGTTCTCCCTATGTGCGAACGAAGTGAGCAAAGGTTGGCAACGTATTTCTCTCGACTCGAATCGAAATAATTTTCAACTGACAAAATTCATTGTCCCAAAAATTCAAACTCGACACCCATTTGAACACAGGGTCGAGCTCTCTTAATCCCAACCCCATATGTTACATTTACTCACATAAAACATATACAATTAATTATATTAAGCGCCAAGAGAGGCTTCTAAATTCGTTCTTCGGCACCATTCTCACTCGCAAACTTCCGCTATACGGAGCGAATGAAAAGGAATATTTTACATTAAGAAGAATTATAATATAACCCTATTTTGCATTAAACTTTTAAATCTTTATTTATGGGATGTTTTGTCGTATTCCCTGATTTTTTTAGAAGTTTAAAAGACGTTTATCGAAATATTGAAAACCAAGGGAAATAACTCTGTAATTAGCAGTGCAACTTTTCGATAGATTGGGTATTTGAGCGTCTGTAGAGATCGAGTAATTTCGGAGTTTTTGAACATTTTTCGATATTCAATCGCTGATGTTAGATTTGTACTTTTCCGACTCGATTGATTATTTATTATTGTATCTTTTAATAATATCGTTGGTTCTTAGCACTTAGTTGTCAGATTCAGAGAGGTATTGTAGCCACATATCCGTAGGTGCATTTCAAGCAACAGTGTTCGTCATGCACATTAGAAATGTTAATAACTGTCTAGAAATATGATGATAAAACCATTTTATTATAATTGTGCAATATAGTATTTGTTTTATGATACAGAAATATTTTTTTTTAGTTTGCTCTATAAACTATTTAAAGTGAAAAAGGTCGTGTCGTACTAACAGTATTAGGAGTTAATCCCCCTGGTAATTCATTCGCTCCGTATAACGGAAGTTTGCGAGTGAGAATGGTGCCGAAGAACGAATTTAGAAGCCTCTCTGGGCGCTTAAAATAATTAATTGTATATGTTTTACGTGAGTAAATGTAACATATGGGGTTGGGATTAAGAGAGCTCGACCCTGTGTTCAAATGGGTGTCGAGTTTGAATTTTTGGGACAATGAATTTTGTCAGTTGAAAATTATTTCGATTCGAGTCGAGAGAAATACGTTGCCAACCTTTGCTCACTTCGTTCGCACATAGGGAAAACTGGTCGTTCATCTCTGTTGCGCAACATATTTGCGCTAAACTTCACCTGTGGTCCATTATAAACAGATAAAAGGCACGGTGATGGGGATCAACATGGCGCCAAAATATGCCACACTTATTATTGGCTATTTGGAAGAAATATTGTACACAAAAGTTGAAGAACACTTTGGGCTAGAATTCAGTACGGAATTTCAAACACTATGGAAGCGATTTTTAGATGATTGTTTCATCCTATGGAATCGGAGCGAAATTGATTTAGAATGTCTAACAAATGAATTACAAAATTCACATCCAAGTTTGCCATTCAAAAAGGAGATACACAATTCTCAGCTTCCCTTTTTCGATGTAAAGGTATCAATCTCGAACAATGTTGTAGAAACGGATGTATACTATAAACCAACTGATTCTATAATCAATATTTGTATTTTAACTCCTGCCATCCACGACATACAAAAACAGTGTCCCATATTCATTAGCTAGAGGAATACACATATAGACTAAATGAACTAAAATATCTACAGAGACACTTTCCGAGGCAAAGTATTGATGACGCCCTTTGCAAAGCTAGGCGGCAAAACCGAAATGATCTCATTGAAATAAAAGAACAAGTACACGAACCGGTACTACCAAACAAGGGTCTGTATGTTGTTTTTTTCTGAATATATATTTTATACTATGAACTTGTATATATAGTGTCTATTTCATTGTTTTTGCTGAATATCATCTCTATCTCAATGAGTGGAGTCAGAACGTGATTATTTAGTGTTATGTCACTTCTCCCTGCTACAGAGACGTGGTGGACAGAAAAGGGTTTTAAGACGACCTCGCGAACGTAATGCTCCTAACTGTTATGCTCCTAAATGTTATGATCCAAACTGTTGTGCTCCTAACTGTTATGCCCCTAACTGTTCTGCCCCTAACTGTTATGATCAAAACTGTTATGATCTACTCTGTTATGCTCCTAACTGTTATGCTCCCAACTGATCTGCTCCTAATGGTTATGCCCATAACTGTTATGCTCCCAACTGTTATGCTCCTAACTGTTATGCTCCCAACTGTTCTGCTCCTAACTGTTCTGCTCCCAACTGTTATGCTCCTAACTGTTATGCTCCCAACTGTTATGCTCCCAACTGTTCTGCTCCTAACTGTTCTGCTCCCAACTGTTATGATCCTAACTGTTATGATCCTAACTGTGATGCTCCCAACTGTTCTGCTCCTAACTGTTATGCCCCTAACTGTTATGATCCAAACTGTTATGATCTACTCTGTTATGCTCCTAACTGTTATGCTCCCAACTGATCTGCTCCTAATGGTTATGCCCATAACTGTTATGCTCCCAACTGTTATGCTCCTAACTGTTATGCTCCCAACTGTTCTGCTCCTAACTGTTCTGCTCCCAACTGTTATGCTCCTAACTGTTATGATCCTAACTGTTATGCTCCCAACTGTTCTGCTCCTAACTGTTCTGCTCCCAACTGTTATGATCCTAACTGTTATGCTCCCAACTGTTATGATCCTAACTGTGATGCTCCCAACTGTTCTGCTCCTAACTGTTATGCCCCTAACTGTTATGATCCAAACTGTTATGATCTACTCTGTTATGCTCCTAACTGTTATGCTCCCAACTGATCTGCTCCTAATGGTTATGCCCATAACTGTTATGCTCCCAACTGTTATGCTCCTAACTGTTATGCTCCCAACTGTTCTGCTCCTAACTGTTCTGCTCCCAACTGTTATGCTCCTAACTGTTATGCTCCCAACTGTTATGCTCCCAACTGTTCTGCTCCTAACTGTTCTGCTCCCAACTGTTATGATCCTAACTGTTATGCTCCCAACTGTTCTGCTCCTAACTGTTATGCTCCCAACTGTTATGCTCCCAACTGTTATGATCCTAACTGTTATGCTCCCAACTGTTATGCTCCTAACTGTTATGCTCCTAACTGTTATGCTCCTAACTGTTATGATCCTAACTGTTATGCTCCCAACTGTTATGATCCTAACTGTGATGCTCCCAACTGTTCTGCTCCTAACTGTTATGCCCCTAACTGTTATGATCCAAACTGTTATGCTCCTAACTGTTATGATCCAAACTATTATGCACCTAACTGTAATGCCCCTAACTGTTATGCTCCTAACTGTTCTACTCCCAACTGTTATGCCCCTAACTGTTCTGCTCCTAACTGTTATGCTCCTAACTGTTATGCTCCTCACTGTTATGCTCCTAACTGTTATGCCCCTAACTGTTATGCCCCTAACTGTTCTGCTCCCAACTGTTATGCTCCTAACTGTTCTGCTCCCAACTGTTATGCCCCTAACTGTTATGCCCCTAACTGTTATGCCCCTAACTGTTATGATCTAAACTGTTCTGCTCCTCACTGCTATGATCCTAACTGTTATGATCCTAACTGTTCTGCTCCCAACTGTTCTGCTCCCAACTGTTCTGCTCCTTACTGTTAGGCCCCTAACTGTTATGATCTTAACTGTTATGCTCCTAATGGTTATGCCCCTAACTGTTATGCTCCCAACTGTTCTGCTCCTAACTGTTCTGCTCCCAACTGTTATGATCCTAACTGTTATGATCCTAACTGTGATGCTCCCAACTGTTCTGCTCCTAACTGTTATGCCCCTAACTGTTATGATCCAAACTGTTATGCTCCTAACTGTTCTGCTCCCAACTGTTATGCCCCTAACTGTTATGCCCCTAACTGTTATGCCCCTAACTGTTATGATCCAAACTGTTCTGCTCCTCACTGTTATGATCCTAACTGTTATGATCCTAACTGTTCTGCTCCCAACTGTCCTGCTCAAAAATGTTCTCCTCCTTACTGTTAGGCCCCTAACTGTTATGATCTTAACTGTTATGCTCCTAATGGTTATGCCCCTAACTGTTATGCTCCCAACTGTTATGTTCCTAACTGTTATGCTCCCAACTGTTCTGCTCCTAACTGTTCTGCTCCCAACTGTTATGCTCCTAACTGTTATGCTCCCAACTGTTATGCTCCCAACTGTTCTGCTCCTAACTGTTCTGCTCCAAACTGTTATGCTCCTAACTGTGATGCTCCCAAATGTTCTGCTCCTAACTGTTATGCCCCTAACTGTTATGATCCAAACTGTTATGCTCCTAACTGTTATGATCCAAACTGTTATGCTCCTAACTGTTATGATCCAAACTATTATGCACCTAACTGTTATGCCCCTAACTGTTATGCTCCTAACTGTTCTGCTCCTAACTGTTATGCTCCTAACTGTTATGCTCCTCACTATTATGCTCCTAACTGTTATGCCCCTAACTGTTATGCCCCTAACTGTTCTGCTCCCAACTGTTATGCTCCTAACTGTTCTGCTCCCAACTGTTATGCCCCTAACTGGTATGCCCCTAACTGTTATGCCCCTAACTGTTATGCCCCTAACTGTTATGATCCAAAATGTGTACTGCTCCTCACTGTTATGATCTTAACTGTTATGATCCTAACTGTTCTGCTCCCAACTGTTCTGCTCCCAACTGTTCTGCTCCTTACTGTTAGGCCCCAAACTGTTATGATCTTAACTGTTATGCTCCTAACTGTTATGCCCCTGACTGTTATGCCCCTAACTGGTATGCCCCTAACTGTTTTGCTCCTAACTGTTCTGCTCCCAACTGTTATGCTCCTAACTGTTATGATCCTAACTGTTCTGCTCCTAACTGTTATGCCCCTAACTGTTATGATCCAAACTGTTATGCTCCTAACTGTTATGATCCAAACTATTATGCACCTAACTGTTATGCCCCTAACTGTTATGCTCCTAACTGTTCTACTCCCAACTGTTATGCCCCTAAATGTTCTGCTCCTAACTGTTATGCTCCTAACTGTTATGCTCCTCACTGTTATGCTCCTAACTGTTATGCCCCTAACTGTTATGCCCCTAACTGTTCTGCTCCCAACTGTTATGCTCCTAACTGTTCTGCTCCCAACTGTTATGCCCCTAACTGTTATGCCCCTCACTGTTATGCCCCTAACTGTTATGATCCAAACTGTTCTGCTCCTCACTGTTATGATCCTAACTGTTATGATCCTAACTGTTCTGCTCCCAACTGTTCTGCTCCCAACTGTTCTGCACCTTACTGTTAGGCCCCTAACTGTTATGATCTTAACTGTTATGCTCCTAACTGTTATGCCCCTGACTGTTATGTCCCTAACTGTTATGCCCCTAACTGTTTTGCTCCTAACTGTTCTGCTCCCAACTGTTATGCTCCTAACTGTTATGATCCTAACTGTTATGCTCCTTACTGTTATGATCCTAACTGTGATGCTCCCAACTGTTCTGCTCCTAACTGTTATGCCCCTAACTGTTATGATCCAAACTGTTATGATCTACTCTGTTATGCTCCTAACTGTTATGCTCCCAACTGATCTGCTCCTAATGGTTATGCCCATAACTGTTATGCTCCCAACTGTTATGCTCCTAACTGTTATGCTCCCAACTGTTCTGCTCCTAACTGTTCTGCTCCCAACTGTTATGCTCCTAACTGTTATGCTCCCAACTGTTATGCTCCCAACTGTTCTGCTCCTAACTGTTCTGCTCCCAACTGTTATGATCCTAACTGTTATGATCCTAACTGTGATGCTCCCAACTGTTCTGCTCCTAACTGTTATGCCCCTAACTGTTATGATCCAAACTGTTATGCTCCTAACTGTTATGATCCAAACTATTATGCACCTAACTGTAATGCCCCTAACTGTTATGCTCCTAACTGTTCTACTCCCAACTGTTATGCCCCTAACTGTTCTGCTCCTAACTGTTATGCTCCTAACTGTTATGCTCCTCACTGTTATGCTCCTAACTGTTATGCCCCTAACTGTTATGCCCCTAACTGTTCTGCTCCCAACTCTTATGCTCCTAACTGTTCTGCTCCCAACTGTTATGCCCCTAACTGTTATGCCCCTAACTGTTATGCCCCTAACTGTTATGATCTAAACTGTTCTGCTCCTCACTGCTATGATCCTAACTGTTATGATCCTAACTGTTCTGCTCCCAACTGTTCTGCTCCTTACTGTTAGGCCCCTAACTGTTATGATCTTAACTGTTATGCTCCTAATGGTTATGCCCCTAACTGTTATGCTCCCAACTGTTCTGCTCCTAACTGTTCTGCTCCCAACTGTTATGATCCTAACTGTTATGATCCTAACTGTTATGCTCCTTACTGTTATGATCCTAACTGTGATGCTCCCAACTGTTCTGCTCCTAACTGTTATGCCCCTAACTGTTATGATCCAAACTGTTATGCTCCTAACTGTTCTGCTCCCAACTGTTATGCCCCTAACTGTTATGCCCCTAACTGTTATGCCCCTAACTGTTATGATCCAAACTGTTCTGCTCCTCACTGTTATGATCCTAACTGTTATGATCCTAACTGTTCTGCTCCCAACTGTCCTGCTCAAAAATGTTCTCCTCCTTACTGTTAGGCCCCTAACTGTTATGATCTTAACTGTTATGCTCCTAATGGTTATGCCCCTAACTGTTATGCTCCCAACTGTTATGTTCCTAACTGTTATGCTCCCAACTGTTCTGCTCCTAACTGTTCTGCTCCCAACTGTTATGCTCCTAACTGTTATGCTCCCAACTGTTATGCTCCCAACTGTTCTGCTCCTAACTGTTCTGCTCCAAACTGTTATGCTCCTAACTGTGATGCTCCCAAATGTTCTGCTCCTAACTGTTATGCCCCTAACTGTTATGATCCAAACTGTTATGCTCCTAACTGTTATGATCCAAACTATTATGCACCTAACTGTTATGCCCCTAACTGTTATGCTCCTAACTGTTCTACTCCCAACTGTTATGCCCCTAACTGTTCTGCTCCTAACTGTTATGCTCCTAACTGTTATGCTCCTCACTGTTATGCTCCTAACTGTTATGCCCCTAACTGTTATGCCCCTAACTGTTCTGCTCCCAACTGTTATGCTCCTAACTGTTCTGCTCCCAACTGTTATGCCCCTAACTGGTATGCCCCTAACTGTTATGCCCCTAACTGTTATGCCCCTAACTGTTATGATCCAAACTGTTCTGCTCCTCACTGTTCTGATCTTAACTGTTATGATCCTAACTGTTCTGCTCCCAACTGTTCTGCTCCCAACTGTTCTGCTCCTTACTGTTAGGCCCCAAACTGTTATGATCTTAACTGTTATGCTCCTAACTGTTATGCCCCTGACTGTTATGCCCCTAACTGGTATGCCCCTAACTGTTTTGCTCCTAACTGTTCTGCTCCCAACTGTTCTGCTCCTAACTGTTCTGCTCCCAACTGTTATGCTCCTAACTGTTATGCTCCCAACTGTTATGCTCCCAACTGTTCTGCTCCTAACTGTTCTGCTCCAAACTGTTATGCTCCTAACTGTGATGCTCCCAAATGTTCTGCTCCTAACTGTTATGCCCCTAACTGTTATGATCCAAACTGTTATGCTCCTAACTGTTATGATCCAAACTATTATGCACCTAACTGTTATGCCCCTAACTGTTATGCTCCTAACTGTTCTACTCCCAACTGTTATGCCCCTAACTGTTCTGCTCCTAACTGTTATGCTCCTAACTGTTATGCTCCTCACTGTTATGCTCCTAACTGTTATGCCCCTAACTGTTATGCCCCTAACTGTTCTGCTCCCAACTGTTATGCTCCTAACTGTTCTGCTCCCAACTGTTATGCCCCTAACTGGTATGCCCCTAACTGTTATGCCCCTAACTGTTATGCCCCTAACTGTTATGATCCAAACTGTTCTGCTCCTCACTGTTCTGATCTTAACTGTTATGATCCTAACTGTTCTGCTCCCAACTGTTCTGCTCCCAACTGTTCTGCTCCTTACTGTTAGGCCCCAAACTGTTATGATCTTAACTGTTATGCTCCTAACTGTTATGCCCCTGACTGTTATGCCCCTAACTGGTATGCCCCTAACTGTTTTGCTCCTAACTGTTCTGCTCCCAACTGTTATGCTCCTAACTGTTATGATCCTAACTGTTCTGCTCCTAACTGTTATGCCCCTAACTGTTATGATCCAAACTGTTATGCTCCTAACTGTTATGATCCAAACTATTATGCACCTAACTGTTATGCCCCTAACTGTTATGCTCCTAACTGTTCTACTCCCAACTGTTATGCCCCTAAATGTTCTGCTCCTAACTGTTATGCTCCTAACTGTTATGCTCCTCACTGTTATGCTCCTAACTGTTATGCCCCTAACTGTTATGCCCCTAACTGTTCTGCTCCCAACTGTTATGCTCCTAACTGTTCTGCTCCCAACTGTTATGCCCCTAACTGTTATGCCCCTCACTGTTATGCCCCTAACTGTTATGATCCAAACTGTTCTGCTCCTCACTGTTATGATCCTAACTGTTATGATCCTAACTGTTCTGCTCCCAACTGTTCTGCTCCCAACTGTTCTGCACCTTACTGTTAGGCCCCTAACTGTTATGATCTTAACTGTTATGCTCCTAACTGTTATGCCCCTGACTGTTATGTCCCTAACTGTTATGCCCCTAACTGTTTTGCTCCTAACTGTTCTGCTCCCGACTGTTATGCTCCTAACTGTTATGATCCTAACTGTTATGCTCCTTACTGTTATGCTCCTAACTGTTATGCTCCCAACTGTTCTGCTCCTTACTGTTAGGCCCCTAACTGTTATGATCTTAACTGTTATAATCCTAACTGTTATGCCCCTGACTGTTATGCCCCTAACTGTTATGCCCCTAACTGTTATGATCCTAACTGTTCTGCTCCCAACTGTTATGCTCCTAACTGTTATGATCCTAACTGTTCTGCTCCCAACTGTTCTGCTCCTTACTGTTAGGCCCCTAACTGTTCTGCTCCCAACTGTTATGCCCCTAACTGTTATGCCCCTCACTGTTATGCCCCTAACTGTTATGATCCAAACTGTTCTGCTCCTCACTGTTATGATCCTAACTGTTCTGCTCCCAACTGTTCTGCTCCCAACGGTTCTGCTCCTTACTGTTAGGCCCCTAACTGTTATGATATTAACTGTTATGCTCCTAACTGTTATGCCCCTGACTGTTATGCCCCTAACTGTTATGCCCCTAACTGTTTTGCTCCTAACTGTTCTGCTCCCAACTGTTATGCTCCTAACTGTTATGATCCTAACTGTTATGCTCCTAACTGTTATGATCCTTACTGTTATGCCCCTAACTGTTATGCCCCTAACTGTTATGATCCTAACTGTTCTGCTCCCAACTGTTATGCTCCTAACTGTTATGATCCTAACTGTTCTGCTCCCAACTGTTCTGCTCCAAACTGTTCTGCTCCTAACTGTTATGATCTTTACTGTTATGCTCCTAACTGTTATGCTCCCAACTGTTATGCTCCTAACTGTTATGATCCTTACTGTTCTGCTCCCAACTGTTATGCTCCTAACTGTTATGATCACAGTCTGATTAAAACCGACGGTATTCCGCGGAAAAAATGTGCAAAATAGTGCATCTACCGGGATACGAACTCATATCGTTCGGAGGTTTCCACGCCAAAACGTCTGGAAACAGTCCGTAGACTAGCGTGTTCGAGCGCAATTCAGGTAGCCAATCAAAAGATCCCCAACAAATGCTTTCGGTGCGAGAAGTTAGGGGCAGATAACTCCAAACAGCTATCCTTTTGTCTGTTCAGAATGCTTTCAAAACAGCGACCGTTTAAAAACTATGATGTGATTGGTCAGCTTTTTGACTGGGCTTTGGCTGCGCTAAACTGGTTTGGAACACACGCCTATACGGGATGTTCTCAGACCTTGTGGCGAGGAATCTACAGAACCTGTTCGTATCCCGGTAGATATATTATTTTGCAAATTTTATTCCTCGGAACAAGGTCGATTTTAATCAGACTGGTTATGATCATTACTGTTATGCTCCTTACTGTTATGCTCCTAACTGTTATGCTCCTAACTGTTATGCTCCCAACTGTTCTGCTCCTAACTGTTATGCCCCTAACTGTTATGATCCTAACTGTTATGCTCCCAACTGTTCTGCTCCCAACTGTTATGATCCTAACTGTTATGCTTCTAACTGTTTTGCCCCTAACTGTTCTGCTCCTAACTGTTATGCTCCTTACTGTTATGATCCTAACTGTTATGCTCCTTACTGTTATGCCCCTAACTGCTATGCTCCCATGTATCAACATTAACCCTAGAAATCCTGAAAAATGTTCCAAACTAAAAGAAGCCTAAACTTAAAAGATAAACTTTCACAGGTATCCCTTAATAAAAGTAAAGGGCAGAGCCAGAATGTATAAACAAGTATTGACTTAGGCTAAATTTGATCAGTCATGTATATACAAGTCTTTCATCCGCAACCTAGTGTTATTGTAATCGCTGATCGTCTCATTTGTGTTCAGTTTCGTTTCTTTTCATTCCGTATCTCTAATTTACGATGCAATTTTCGTTGCAATTCGAATTTTTCTTTGGTAGGCCTATACTTTACGGCCAAAAACATTTTGAAAAAGCGATTTCATCACCGCAAGTGTACTTGTATTGACATCAAAATAAAAGTTCTATACTCTGATGTCTGAAATTGCGCGTACATGTATCTCTTTGCAAATCATGACCCTATAAAAAGCATTCCAAATCATCTTTCTCCGGCAGCAGTATCGTGGTTTTTACACCATTAAAACTGTGGTGACGTTCTTTTTGTGGTTGAGTGTATATTATCAAAACAATAACGTAATAATAGCTTGTAATCTATGTGTAATTAGATGTCAGGCACAGGTTGAACACTGAACAGACAGACAGCAATATATATATATATATATATATATATATATATATATATATATATATATATATATATATATATGTATACAAATATAACATATAAGATACACATTTTAAGAAACAATAAAACAATAATTATAAACTTATACAAACCACTCTTTTATGAGTTTATGAGTTTATGAGTTTATGAGAGACTAAAATAGCAAGTGATATATAATACCCTTTTTCCCGTCTCCAGTAAGTAAGTGTTTATACGGAGGCGTTGTAAATGTGTGCAGAATCAGGCATATGTATTACTTTTCACATAGAATATGTCTTATATGTCGATGTACAGTTGTGTATCATCAAACATATTTTTGAAGAAATTAAAAAAATTCATTTTAAAAAAAAAACAAACAAAAAAACATGTAGAAGTATTCTTTGACTGCTGACTAAAACGCCTGTGCTTTTCAGTTTTAGATTATGACATCGAAAACTTGAGATATTTGCAATTGAAAATCATACATATTATAAAATCAACTGAGTTTTATTTCATAAAATCAGCTACCTTCTTTTGCTTTGCAGTTTACATTGATCGAAATTAATAAATATGTTCATATATCTAGTAAATAAAACAAGGACTCTAAATTGTGTATGTATGTTGTATATATAACCTTATTTGACCCAGGTCAGGCATGCCAGGAAGCTGCACCTGGTGTTTGCTCAGGTATCTTACAGCACACCTGTTCACCCTTCTGAGTTAAAGGAATATTCCAGCGTAATTTCAAATTATTTCCCATAAAAGATTGAGTTATCAGGTATTTTCTCACAAAATATGTTTGTATTTGGTCAATGGGTTAAATAATTACATCGAATATAAACCGTCACTTTGGCTCGACGTGGGGGCCGCCATTTTTCTTGAAACTCTGCGGTAAATGACACACCAACGTAAATCCGTGCAAGGAGTTTCGATTGTAAACTCCGTACATCATTGTGCGGTAGAGTTTGTACAATAAACTAGACTCACTGTCTGTTTGCGCTGCGCACTTGTCATCGTGTGATGTAAATACGACTGATTAAAACCCCGTAGTGACAATAAAATACAGGGAAATTCGATCATGGCGCTGACTACATCATATTTTATATTCCATCAGTTCCAAGACTGTTTGTTTGAATGAAACATTCACATAACACGTAAGTCTTGTTCGCGCATGCGCATTGTTAAGTCAAGCACCATTACTATTAGATCTAGCCAGTTACAAATCAAATAATATTTACAGATATCTTAATGGATAATAAATTGGTAATGGATTAGTAAATTTATCAACTAGGCCTACTTGAGGTGCAATGAAATGTTTGTCAACGGCGAGAAAGAAATGTGACACTCGTTTTATTTGCATTCGTTGGCCTTAATACAATTATTTTTGGCTCATTGAGCAATTTATTTTTAGACAGAACCTAGTTTTGACTATTTATCAAATAATAAACCTTTCCTAAGTAGAATAAAATAATGATAAAATTTATAGTTGAGTAATTTCATTTTTTAGGATTATAAAATTGTTTGATATAAATAAATAATTGTACCTGCTTCAAGTAACTGTACTTCAATTAGTATATATCTGTAATTAATTCCAAATACACATTTCCACACTAACATATATATTTAATGTGTAACTTGTAACGATCAATTCTTAGTTTACTTCAGGATTTTCAAAATGCGTTGTAAATAGTCATATTGTTTAAATTACAATTATAATTTACCTAATCACCTAATTTTCAATCACAATGCAATGCCGAGTGTAGGCGAGAATTTTTCGGTGAGGAGGATTTTTTGTTTTTAAAATGCTGGATGATCGGCAAAGTTTATTTTGATTATATATTTAATTTGTTGTTTTAATTAATAAAGTTATCTGGTAAGTATGAAATTTATTCATTGTAACCATTATATCAGCAGTGATTTGACGATTGACAGATGTCCCTGAAGATGAGAAGACTAATTTTTTTTCTTTCAGTGAACTAAGAATAAGATTATGTGACCGTAAGTAATTAACAATTAGCCTATCAATCAGTGCTGTTCTCAGATTAATGTCATATAAAATGACAAA
The DNA here is from genome assembly GCA_936450465.1 of Gibbula magus. NCBI lineage: Eukaryota > Metazoa > Mollusca > Gastropoda > Trochida > Trochidae > Gibbula > Gibbula magus. Next base: position 24,515,214 of record OW388304.1, read on the forward strand.
ATCGTAATTAAGTAACTTCATTATAATAATCCTCCTACGAATTCACCGAAATATCCTCCTACGAACTGGAATGGACCGCTTAATACTTTCATCTTGTCAAAAGTTTAATGATGAATTAATCCCTAAAATATATATTCTGTCGTTAAAATGAAATACCTGGATAATTCTGCAGATGAATGTATATTTCTAAAATTTCACTTGCACATAATACAATTGTATATGCGGGAACCAGTGATTTCGTAGGATAGACCTATCGTGGTTTCGTTGGAGTGTCATAATATGTTAACACTTAACACTATTAACGCTAAGCAAGTGAATAAGTTGAAATACTGATGGATATTTATAATAATATGGCTTAATATACTTTATTCTATAAATATGATATAATGGACATTTAAGTATAAAATGAAATTCATCTTCGATATCGTCTTTACACATTTGGCATTTACGACTTGCATAATCTAAATTTTGGTATCTGCAGGTTTCTACCGCTAAGTTATGGGAGCTAAGTCTAACTCAGGGCTGTGTTGAGATGTCTTTATTGTCCTTTACTTTGTTGGCTACTTACCGTTTTCATCTTCACCGGTATCTGCTAATCTTCCAATCGTTGCTCATATTCGTTAAACTGTTTGCACATGACATCATACTTACCCGATTATTTGTTTTATTGATACAAACACAAAATGGGTAAACACTGCCGATCATTTGGCATACTCTGTTCGAAACTATGTCTACATATTCTACTAATATTATTTCCTAATATTGATAGTTAATGTTATATCATAAATATTGTTAACAAGATATTTCATGCTTTACAGTCACTGATTCATTTCAATAAGACAATTCATTAGAATTTGACTAATTATCTTCATGAAAATCCATAACAATAATAAAATTATCATAATTTATATCAATTGAAATAATAAGTTCAAATAGTAATGCCGAAATTATAAATCCTAAAACAATCATACATCTACAACCACTACCATAATTCGTAATCAAATTAGTCTCGTACGAAGAGTGATATAAATTTTAATGGACTAAATAAAATAATAATAACTAAGTTTCAGATTAATGAAAAATATTAAACGATCAGAATAAAATACACAAAGAACGAAAGCCAATTTCTGGTCGAATCAAATATATCTTAATACGTACATACGAATTATGTTTTGATTACGAACTTGTCACAATACACCGAGGCTTCGCTTAGTTTAGGATTCGCTCTGACTTGCAAACGAAATATCGTTAAGAAAATCAATGTAATTATACTACTAATATACTTAATTTCCGTAAAATATGTGTTATTTTACTATTGAATTTATATCAACAAGGGTATTTCAGAAGTAATCTAAATTTAAATACTTATGAAATGGTCTAGATTTTTTTTTCAAATTTATCAAAATGTTCAAACCTCGCGTCGCCCGAACTTGAACAGCTGACGACAGTTGCAAATCTTAATTGTCCTAGCATATATTCCCGATTTTGTGCAGCAATCTACTGTTAAAAATCTTATATTTGTTTGATCTGGGGATCGTCAATTATTACTTTTGGGCAGCGGGGGCGATCCTACCCCGGTCCTTACGGTTTTTAAAAAAACATGCATGACAGGCCCGCACCTCTCGCCATTGAAAACAGCGGCGTCTCCTATTTTCGTGGTGTGTCTTTCATAGCGTAATCTCGTCGTTTCACGCTCTCGTTCTGGCAACATAGCGGCGCCCTGTGAGTCCGATAATTGTGTTTTTTTTCTCTGTTTGAATTTTTATTACAGATGTTGCAAAGTACCTAAAAAATATTGGATAGGATGTATCGCTAGCCCATCAAACATTCTTTTATTAGCTTTTTTTTCATTTTGAGATGGAATATTCCTTTAAACATAGCTTGTCGTTATACATAGGTAACATTATTCGCTGCTCACATAGATGAACCTGTTTGGAAGGTATGAGTTGAGTAAACTATGTGAGATGAACATGTTGTTGTTAATGAATATTGGTATACACTGTCGGCCAAAAGAAACGCCTACTTTATTTTCCTTAAAATGAAAGATGAAATATTTTTAAAAATATAATTATTGGCGGTCTCCAAGTTATGTATGTATATATTATGATATGTAAGTCGATTTAAATCATGCAAAACTGTGATTCGAGTCAATAACATTCACCGCTAATAAGACCGCTATTTCTGGTTGATTCACTTGCGCACCGTAACCACGTACATATGTAGCGTCATCGCCACTTTAATGCAAATGCGTGCCTGTATTGTTGCTCTTGGTTGTTTGAAAATCCGTTTCAAATGTTTTTCTGACCAAGCACTGATCGAAAACTGAACAGTTTCTGTTGTCTCATTTCAACAATCGCTAATATTCTTTTGTGACATGACAACTTCTGAAATTAAAATATATGATGCAGAAATGGTGCAACTTCATAATGCTATAATATTGTTAAATTGTTCATTACAGTTTTTACGAAATCTGATAAGATATCTGGTAGGCGTTTCTTTTGACCGACATTGTATACTCGTACATTAACTTTGGCATATTCAAATACACTTATCAAACAGGTTTAATACCTGTTACTCATTATGATGCGAGGTACCATCCCATTATTTGTTGGATAAAACACGAAACAAAGCTTATGCTTGGGATGATACATACCAATTTGATGTCCTTGAATATTCACCGTATGATACAAACCGAGAACTTTCAGATCAAATACTTGATTCACCTATATCCAGAGAAGAGATAACAAATAGTACCCAAAATCTTAAACTTGGAAATTCACCAGATGCAGACAATATTATACCTGAATTGTTTAGATACTTTTGATACCGTATCTCGACTTAGTGTTTAATCAAATACTAGAAACAGGTCAATTCCCCACAGACTGGTCAACGGGAATAATTATACCATTACACAAAAATGGTGATGTGAAGAATGTAAATAATTACAGAGGAATAACGCTATTAAGTATTTTTAGTAAAATTTTCACTTCTATCATCAACAAGAGATTGGTATTTTGGGGTGAGACTATGAATAAATTAACGGAATGTCAGGCAGGCTTCAGAAGGAATTATACAACTATTGACAATATGTTTGTTCTACAGAGTTTAATACAAAGATATCTACATTCGAAAGGGGGGAAATGTTATGCTTTATTTGTTGATTTTACAAAAGCTTTCGATTCTGTAAAAAGGGTTATCAAAACACATTCTTTGTTGGACGCGCGATATCAACACAATGTGCGTTGACGTCGCGCATACAACACAAATAAAATACATTGTTGTGGGTTTATGGTCATGGGCGTGGCGGTTCTTGGAGGTCCCTAACCTAGATAATTTTATAAAGAGTTAAATCGGGCGACTACGGAGTAGTCACCAGCAGCAGCAGGGTAAAATATATGCAAACGAAGTTGCAGCAGCAGCAGCCTAATAATAGATAAATATATCGTTCCGCTGAAAAGCTGGACATTAATTATATGCCGAAATAGTCCCACTGATAAGTGGAAGGAAAATAAGATCCAACTGAAAAGTAGGACCCCTAAATTTAGAATATTTGTATATTAATATGTTTAATCCTCCAAGAATCCCGCCACACCAATAACATTTTTTATTCCCAAAGAAATGTACATCGCCATAAGCTGGCTGGTCCTGTGAAGAAAGAGAATTATAAAGAAGAAAGGCAAGTTAGGGTGGGAAGGGCGGGGATTTGCAGATATATGACACTTGTTGTCGTGTCGGCGAAGCGAGGGCGAATGAAGCTGAGCAGCCGTTTAGAATACGAAGTGATGTCATCGGTAACCAAGTGACGTCATTTAGCAAACTGGGTAAATTGTGCTGCGCTTGGATAGCGCAGCGCAATTGATTGCGGGTGCCAGGTGAAGGAAATAAAATAGGGAAGTAAGTGGGAGGGAAATTAAATTAATAGGAAGAGTAATAATGGTTTTGATAACCGCATTTAGTGAGAATCACTAAATGTAATTATCAAAACACATTCTTTGTTGGACGCGCGATATCAACACAATGTGCTTTGACGTCGCGCATACAACACAAATAAAATACATTGTTGTGGGTTTATGGTCATGGGCGTGGCGGTTCTTGGAGGTCCCTAACCTAGATAATTTTATAAAGAGTTAAATCGGGCGACTACGGAGTAGTCACCAGCAGCAGCAGGGTAAAATATATGCAAACGAAGTTGCAGCAGCAGCAGCCTAATAATAGATAAATATATCGTTCCGCTGAAAAGCTGGACATTAATTATATGCCGAAATAGTCCCACTGATAAGTGGAAGGAAAATAAGATCCAACTGAAAAGTAGGACCCCTAAATTTAGAATATTTGTATATTAATATGTTTAATCCTCCAAGAATCCCGCCAAAGCACGCACGTGCCAAGCCCACACACATGACCATTAACTCAACTGTAGTATCCCACCATAACTTGCCTCATACATACGTGTACAACACTCACAACAACTCCTTCACTGCAGCGGCCATTGTTTTTACAAACACGTCCATCCCACGCGGGGATAAATGGACGCCGTCCCAGGCGAACATAGCACTGTCCGCACTGGTCAATATGTTTGTTCTACAGAGTTTAATACAAAGATATCTACATTCGAAAGGGGGGAAATGTTATGCTTTATTTGTTGATTTTACAAAAGCTTTCGATTCTGTAAAAAGGGTTATCAAAACACATTCTTTGTTGGACGCGCGATATCAACACAATGTGCGTTGACGTCGCGCATACAACACAAATAAAATACATTGTTGTGGGTTTATGGTCATGGGCGTGGCGGTTCTTGGAGGTCCCTAACCTAGATATTAAATTTTACACACATACATACACACATGACCATTAACTCAACTGTAGTATCCCACCATAACTTGCCTCATACATACGTGTACAACACTCACAACAACTCCTTCACTGCAGCGGCCATTGTTTTTACAAACACGTCCATCCCACGCGGGGATAAATGGACGCCGTCCCAGGCGAACATAGCACTGTCCGCACTGGTCAGTTCATGCTTAATCTGTAAGCCCCCCAGCTCCCTCACGCGGTTCCCCACCCGCCTGTTGAGAGTCTTTCGTGCCCCCTCGATGGCCGAATACGAGCAGGCGCCGCTCCAGTGACGACGGGGGAGCATGTCCGACCACACTAGTCTTGTCTGCGGCAGGAGGAGCTGTACCCTCAGCATGGTCTCGTGGATGTCCAGGTAAAGCATGCTGGTCTTGGACCTCACCATGTCGTTCGACCCAAGATGGATGACCAGTACCGCTGGGTGCGGCCGGACGATGCTCTCCCTCTCCACGATGTTCATCAGCTCGCTCCATCTCATGCCGCCTCTGGTCAGCCAGGTAGAGCCAGGGAGATGCGGCTCCAGTGAGCTTCTGGCTCTTGCGAGGTAGGACGAGCCCACCAACCAGACTGAAAAGAGTAAAGCACGCAATGGAAAACATTTCTTACATATTCAACGGTAAACGAATGTACGATTTAAAAGCATCAGAGCCCCATCTACCATATTTTTGAATTAGTTGTTGGCTAACGCCGTTAGCTGCGGCGGTAGTCGCAGCCCCAATTCTAAAAGAATGGGAAGAAAATTGAGAAGTATCAACATTACTATGCGCTAACGCCTTTTTAAGTATGGCCTGAAATTGGTACCTAGTCAGAGGGGAATGGTCAAAATGGATAAAGGCATGGGTATGAATGCTTGGGCGAACCATAAGGTAGGAATGTAAGGCTGTCACGGGACATAAGGGGTTGGAGGGCATTGAAGGTATGGCAACAACTACGCCTTTGTTTTGCCTATCCGTCTTGGAGTGTCTCAAGATAAATTGTACTCGCCCGGCAGATATGTCCATCTTCACGTCATTGACGGCAATGCCTGGCTGGTCAGCAGAGGTCTGCACGAGCTCCCCAACCCTGAAAAAGCCAAAGAACGCGGCACAGAAGACGGCTGCAAATAGGCGTTGTTCATATACATTACTGCATACTGCTGGTAGATTATGGATTATAAGTTTTAGCAAATCAATTGTGATTGGTTTACGTGTGTCACGTCGTGACTGATCGCGAGACATGCCAGCAAGCAGTTTAGAAACCAAGAAGTGATCGGTGCAATCCTGCCACCCGTTTAACTTATGAAAAGAAGATATACCAGAGATGTATGTCTTCGCTGTACGACTAGAGTAATGGTTAACTGACATATAAGAAATGAAATGTACAACCTGGTCAATCGGGACTGGCCATGTAGCCGGCAACTCATGCTCTCGTCTGAAGGCGTGGAACGTCTGCAAGCTTGTGTTGTATGTAGACCAGGTGTTCGTTGACAAGGATTTGTGTAACAAACGCTCGGCCTCCAAATCTAGAAGTTCCAAAGATCGTCCGGGAGGGGGGTTGGTGTTATGTCCGCTGTTGGTGCTAGTCTGCGAAACTGGTTCATCTGGAATCTCGACAAGGAGTCAGCTATAACATTGTCATGAGTACTGATATAAACAGCTTTGAATGTAATATTGAACTGCAAACAATAAAGGACAAGGCGTCTCACAAGAGACATTGTACGAGGCACACGACAGGTTTGCTTGTTGATGATATGCACGACAGCTTGATTGTCGCAATTAAACAGTATTCTTTTGTTAGTAAAAGACTCACCCCAAAGTTGAACAGACAATACGATAGGGAACAGTTCTAATAGTGTCATATCCCTCGTCACCCCCTCTCGCACCCAGTGCTGTGGCCAACGCCCGCATGCCCACTTGCCTTGATTGTAAGCACCAAAACCTGCACTGCCGGCCGCGTCAGTAAAAAGTTGAAGGGTAGTGTTTGATGTCCACATAGGACGCTGAAAAACTGAAATGCCATTAAAATTCTCAAGAAATTTTAACCACAATACCAAATCGTCCTTGATGCCCCTTGTCAGTCGGCATCTATGGAATGGAGACTTCAACTTACACATCTCGTCAATTAGCCGGCGACAAAATGCCCGTCCCATGGGGATAGCACGGCACATGAAGTTGAGTTTACCAACAAGCGACTGGAGGTCCCGTTTGGTAAGCTTCTTCCTGTCTGCGGACAGCCACCCTCTGATCTGTGCCGTCGTCTCAACAATTTTATCATGTGGGATTCGAACATGCCCTGATATTGTGTCTAGCTCTAATCCCAGGAAAGTAAGTTTCGTTGAAGGTTGAACCGTTTTCTCCGGCGCCACTGGAACATTGAAGTGATTTAGTACCTGCAGAGCAGCCTGTAAATTGTGAAAACATTCATTCATGCCGGCCACTCCCCCTGTGAGGAAGTCGTCGAGGTAATGCATTAAGTGCTTGTTTGGGAGGTTATGGAGAATACACCATTGCAAGAATGTGCTGAATTTTTCAAAAATAGCACATGAAATAGAGCACCCGAATGGTAAACATTTATCGAAATAGTACTTGCCGTGAAAGTGAATGCCGAGCAGTTCGAAGTCATGAGGGTGCACTGGGATGATACGGAATGCTGATTTAATGTCAAACTTTGAAAGGAGTGCACCTGTCCCCAATGCCTGTACCATCGCCACTGCTTCGTCAAAACGTGCATATGAAACAGAACAGTCTTGATGGTTAATGTTATCATTTATAGAGAGGACTTGTGGATATGATAAATGGTGGATCAGACGAAAATTGTCTGAGAGTTCACCGACCGAACCCTGCTCCAGTTTCTTTGGAACTAGTCCGATCGGAGATACCTGTAACAAGGGAAAAGGTGGATTATCAAAAGGCCCAGCCATTCTGCCAAGTGCAATTTCCCTGTTTAATTTTGTCATGACGACTTCAGCACCTACCGAATCTGACACGGATGACAGATTTTTTGATAATCGGTATGCCCTGATACCCTGAAACTTAAGCTTAAAACCATGCAGAAAACCATCTTAAAGTGAATGCGCATCAGAAGGGTTTTGACATGAATACGAGCGAAGAAAAGGCAACATGTTACTTACGCTGACTGGCGTTGGCGCTAGATCCGACATTTTGTCTGTTCTGCTGGGTTGTACGGGAGTGGTAATTTGCTCCCGCGGCGGCAGATGTTCTGGAAGACATGTTGGCACGAAAACAGCTCTGTAGGTTGTGGCCCGACTCCCCACAGTTTCCGCATTTGTGTGGGTATTTGCAGGATTGACGCTGACAGTTACCCTTGTTGAAATCCCAACATACGTTGAAGGGTAAGTTACGAGGAGTGTCTCTTGAAAAGCTTACCCCAGTGCCAGCGCGTTGTTTGCTTTGTTGGGGTGTCAGCTTATGCTGCAGCCAGAGTTCCCCATCGACACGTCCCCACTGACGAGTGGGATCCCTTGCCATTCTGTGACGAAACTGCTGATCATATACTCTCCAGCCGTCCCCGCCGAAACGCCAGGCTGCATTGCGAATTGATTCAGCGTACGACAACATACCCTGTAACACACTGGGTGAGAAATGTTTGGACATGTAAATCGACATGAAAATGTGAAAAGCTGATGTCCATGCCCCGAGAGTGATAGGCTTACCGTGAGATTGCTGACGTGAGACGAGGGTGACGCTGCCGTCTTTGTCGGCAATCAACTCCATCTTCGCCTGGTTTTCGTTACTAGAATTTACATTCGGGAGTAGAGATGAAAGATCAACATACTCACCATTGAAGATCTTGTCACGTACCGCCTGTTTAACATGTGCACTGATCTCCTGAGCATCATAGGTTAATGGTGACGGAGAGGAAGAAGACATTGGCATATTAGAAACAACGGGAAGTGCTGCAACAGGGGTATGCTTACCTTGAGAAAGAATATTGAGAATAGATTCAAGCTGTCCAGATATGTTGGGAGCAGTACTTGAAACCGAGGATGTAAAATCCGCAATATGAACCGTATCAAGCGGTGCAGATGGGGGTGATGTAACGGCATTATTAGAAGAGGATATACCAGACTCACCGTTTGAACTTTCGACCTCTGTCCTCTTTGTTTGCTTTGTCCCCTTTGTCCGCACAAGACGGTGGTTAAGTGCAGCTTTTCTTTTTCCCGGCATAGCGACGCAAGATTGATCCTGATTTGCAGATATATGACACTTGTTGTCGTGTCGGCGAAGCGAGGGCGAATGAAGCTGAGCAGCCGTTTAGAATACGAAGTGATGTCATCGGTAACCAAGTGACGTCATTTAGCAAACTGGGTAAATTGTGCTGCGCTTGGATAGCGCAGCGCAATTGATTGCGGGTGCCAGGTGAAGGAAATAAAATAGGGAAGTAAGTGGGAGGGAAATTAAATTAATAGGAAGAGTAATAATGGTTTTGATAACCGCATTTAGTGAGAATCACTAAATGTAAATAAATTGTGGAACCTCCTTCAAATGAGTGGTGTAAGCCCAAAGATGAATAACCTTCTGCGTAGTATATATGAAAATGTCAAAGCTTGTGTCAGAAATAATAATATATTATCAGAAACCCTTGATATACCGATTGGAGTGAGGCAAGGTTGTGTACTGAGCCCATTTTTATTCTCATTTTTCATAAATGAATTGGCTATGCAGATCGAGAATAACTGTTCACATGGTGTACAACTACATCCTGATGTTTTCCAAATATTCCTTTTACTCTTTGCAGACGATATTGTGCTCATTTCAAGTACTATTTCAGGTCTTCAAAAACAAATTAATGAACTTGAAAGTTTTTGTGACAATTCAAAATTATCAGTTAACTTGGATAAAACAAAGGTGCTGGTATTTAAAAAGAGTGGAAAACTTTCGAAGAAGGAAAAATGGTTTTATAAAGATTGTGAATTAGATATAACAAATTCCTACAAATATCTTGGAGTATTTTCACTAATCAATTATCATGGTCTACGCATACAAACTATGCATCAATACAGGGGGAAAAAGTACTTGTTGGTATTATAAGACAGATGAGTATACTAGGTGACCTAAGCATTAACACATTTTTCAAAATATTCGATGCCAAAATATACCCCATTCTCTTATACGGGGCAGAAATCTGGGGGTTAAATTCTTTCGCAAAACTAGAAATGGTTCATCTTTATGCATGTAAAAAGTTCTTAGGTTTTAAACAAAAAACAAAATACTCCAAACTTAATGATTTATGGAGAATGTGGCAGATTCCCTTTATATATCCACTCATATTGTAAAGCTATTCGGTATTGGATAAAGCTTCTAAACATGCCCTCATACCGCCTTCCTAAAAAATTTTATGAAATGAAGCTCTTATACGACAAGAATGGTCACAAGAATTGGGTTACCGACGTTAAAGCAACACTATTTTCTGTGGGATTTGGGAATATTTGGCAAAATCAAGAAATAGGTGTAGATCCCGAATTCATGAGTGAATTTACACAAAGACTAAAAGATATATATTTTCAAAATTGGATGGAAAAATTATCACTTTCAAGTAAATGTGACACGTACCTAACCTTCAAAAGCAATATCCATACCGAATATTACTTATCTTGTTTAAATGTAAAGAAATACAGAACTAGTCTAGCACGATTCCGATGCTCGTCTCATGAACTTTATATTGAAACGGGTAGATATAAGAATATAAGTAGAGAACAAAGATTTTGTCAAATATGTAAGTCTAATATTATAGAAGATGAATACCATTTTTTACTGATTTGTCCTTTGTACAGCATCATCCGAAAGAAATGTATCAAAGAAAAATACTATGTAAATCCAAATAAGATAAATTTGTCTCTACTTTTAAACAGTGTAAACAAAGAAGAAATTGAAAACCTGTCCATGTTTATCTTTTATGCGTTTGTACATAGAAATCTCATTATTTCATGAAATGTCAGTGCACTGTATATCTTGTACTATAGGCCTGAGGCCTTTTAAGTACTGAAATAAAGATATATTGATATCAGATACATCCCAGATTAGCGTTATCTTGAGGCGGAGACGACGTCACAATAAAGTCAAGTTTTCTCATTCAGATTTCTCATTCAGATTTCTCATAAGTAGTGAGGTAGAGCGTCCGTTTTAATAAGCGGAAAGTTCAAGTTCGATTCATGTACACTCTGAAAAAATTCATTGCATATTTTTCGATATTGATTGTTTTTAAGAGAGATGTTATGTTTGTTATAATTTGTTATTTGGTGAGAAAAGGCGGGCGAGCCAAGGGAGGTAATAAAGTTATCGGGACGAGACATGCATGGGTGCAGAGTATACTGAGTAGATTTATCAGAGTGTATACTCTGGATTATTGAGAATGGTTTCTGTCATGCTAATGTTCATGGGTATAGTGCGAATGCTCAGTTTCAAATACTGTCGCTGATTGCACAACTGGCTTTGATTGCAGCCAATCAGAAGTGTCAATAACTGGCACGTGACAAATTGTATAAATTCCTTAGAGTATTCTATCTGCAGTCATTCAGAAGCTTTAATAGCTGGCACGTAGCGAATTGTAATTCCTTAAATTATTTAATCTGCAGCCAATCAGAAGTTTCAATATATAACTGGCACGTAACAGATTGTATGATTTTATTCTGCAGGTTGGGATGACGTAAGTTGGAACAATCCGACTATGAAAACCCCAAATCTACAGGAGCTGGCCAACAATGGAGTCATCCTGAGTTCCTCCTATGTACAACCCCTGTGTTCACCGTACGTATTTCATTTGATCTTGGATCTTTTAACACTAACCTTAGATCATGTATACTAGATATAGTATGAATTGCCGTTTGTTTGTCTTGCACGATTTCTGCTTACTTAAAGGGAGGGTTCTTCTGGGGTATCCGCAATTTTGTTTTAGTGGCGTAAATTGAATGGGAGGTAACTCTCTATTTGAAATTACAGTAGTTCTACCCTTATAGCGCAGATGAATGGCTTCAGTGCTGATTGTTTTTATTTTTTAATCAATATGCGCTATTCTTTGTCAAATTGTCTAATTTAAAGTCATCAAAATATTACCCTTAGCAATATGATTGTTATAATCACGTATTATTAACATTATACAATTATAGACTGGTGATAAGGTCAATACCTATTTTTATAGACCGGATAAAAACCCAGTATTGACCAAGGACGAAGTCAATATCAGCATAGAATATATTTAAGTGATTTGATTGGCTCATTATGAACGTTGATAGTGTCGATACTGCTTTAAGTCCTATTTGAATTGTCGTCTATACAAAAGCGATTATTTGGTTCTATTAGTATGATGTTATTGCTTTAGTTGATTTTTGGATACTAGTTTTATTCCATGTGTACTTGTCACGTAAGCAATAATTTAATAATTTGTATGCTCTGTATACTTGTTTAAACGTATTTTATTCAAATGAACTGGCTTGGTTTAAAAAAACGTGCACGTTGCTTGTGTGGATACCTCTCCAAAACAAATTTACAGAACTTAACACTTGTACTACATATGTACAGTATTGAGTATAACACACAATCTTAAACATATAACCTATGAGATTTATTTAATTTAACCGACATAAATCTCTGATTATTCCTGGATATATGTTAGTATATAATCAACTATGACATAAAACATTGTACTAATATTGTAGGAGCTTTTGATGAAATGCACTCACTGATTCCAGTGTTTCTGATTTACATTTTTCTGTTTATATTTGTTATATATTGCGTCAAAATGTACCTTGTATCTATCTATGTGATGTTCAAACTTGCCCTTTACCGTGTTGTAAAGTCTCTAAAATTGTTTAGGCCTCGTGTTAACCCTATCATGAAATAGTCTTTTTACTGTACTGCGTTCTTTATATATTTTTCAGTACAAGGTCTTCCTTCCTAACTGGAAAATACCCATTCCACACAGGTATGCAGGTATGTAAGACTATTTCTGTAAGTTTTAGGAGTATTCAGTAATACTGTTTTGTTTCTGCGCTCAAATTGAATCGTATCGGCATCTGATTGCACGAACGGATTACTGCAAACGGGTATGTTTTTATACAGATAGTTTTACCATTTACTTTTTAGATATTTCACTTTTTCGTCAATTAAAGAGACAGTGACACCGGGTTCATATGAACACGATACTGTAGTCATGTATTACACGTTTCAGATAATGCTCAGGAATATCACTCGGATATTTTATCCACAAACATCTTCAGAAAGTTGTTTTGTTTATCACCTAAGGTAAGCATGTCTCACAATAACTGACTCATATGCATATATAGATGCGAATTGTTGAGACTAAAATATTCATTTCGAATGTCCCGGGACAGCTAACTATAATGAAGTGAGAAAGTCCCGCGAATGCTAAAATAAAGTCACTGTGGTTTCTATCCCGGGAAGCATACGTACAATCCTTGTTACTGAGAGTGGATTATGATCTTCATCTAGAGGGAATCACCTATATAAGGATTATTCACCTTAATCCTTTTTCTTTGAAAGAAAGTTTAGAATGATGTTGATTGGCCGGCAAGTTTTAAGCGAGTACTTGATCATTTTACTATGTGACTGTGTTAAAGAAAATGTTGAATAGTGAAAGCTTCTGACTCTATAACATTGAACATAATTGCACAATAAATGTAAGTACAAATCACAACTTTTTTTATACATACATCAGTTGACGATGTAATTTTTTTTAAATATGTTTTATTTGTTTACATTATTATTGACTAAAGAATGATTTATGGTAAATCTTGCATTCCGATCGAATTTCTCTTTGACCAAATAAAGGTACTATTGTATTGTGGTGCAACTTTAGAAAATACTTGAAATATAATTAATGAAAAAAGCGAACGTTAATTGCAATTCATGTCTGTTGAATATATATAGTGTAATTTATATATACAGTGCTATATTATTGCACTATTATATGTCACAGTTCTTAAACTTTTAATTTAATTATGTTCCAGAATGGTGTTATAGGCCTTGTCTCGCCGGACTTCCTCTCCACCGATTACACAACTCTCCCAGAGAAACTGAAAGCAAATGGTTATTCCTCACACCTAGTTGGAAAGTAAGAACTGTATATATTAACAATTCCATCTATCTATAGATATGATAACAGTGCATGTATCAATGTCAAATACCAATAAGATGTCATTAATCAGGTAACTCATAATTACGTGACGTTTCATTCCAGTTGCATTTGTGAAGACTTTCGAATCGTGTGTAGGAAATACCAGTAGGCGACTTGAGTTATCGACATTCTAAGGAAAGAGGCTTCCGGAGCTTCCAAAGCCTGTTAATAATAAACTTATATTTTCAAGACGAATATTAATGTTTTACATCATTACAAAGCGATTTATATGTGAATACTTTTGAGTAATGAAACGTGGATTTCACCCTGATTACCAGTAGTCAGTATCCCCCACCACGAAGTAGAAGGGGGATACGCTTGAGCTCCTCCCTCCATCCGCGTGTCCATTCGTCCGAGATAAAGGGGACAGCTTTTCTCAGAAATTATTTCAGATAGGATAACCAAAGTTGGTTTGTGGCTTAAGGGCATTAACACCTTGATAGAGTTCGAAAATGAGAAGTGATGAATTTTTTCCGGAGTTATTGCCCTTGTCCCGTATATTTGGACTCTGTTTTTGGTATCTCCAAAGGGGCAAATTTTCTCAGAAACTACATTTGTATTTAAGATAGGATTACCAAATTTTGTGTGAGGCTTAAGGGCATACATACCTTGATGGAGCATACTTCTGCTTTTTTTCAAAGGGAGTTTAGATAACTTACTCCAGTGCCCTAGATTTCAGGAGTTGCTAGGTTTACTGAGAACCAATATGGCGGGGGATGCTGATGCCCATGTTTTCTTGTTATACATATGTTTTACCTCACTGTTGTGTTGCAGGTGGCACCTCGGGCACTGCAACTGGACCTACACACCAACAGGACGAGGGTTCGACTCTCACAACGGACTCCTTTTGGGTTCAGGCGATCACTACACCCATGAACGAGGTTTTGCACCTTCCCGGTCTAATAAAAAAGCTGAATAATATTATCGCGATAGATTTAACATTACATCGTACCGAATTCTAATCCAATACACATCATATTACATGCGAAAGACATCCTCTAAGACAAATGCATTACTTTCACCGCTGGTACTCACGTACATAGGGACACACAGATTGTCAAATACCTATTGGTACACATTCTCTTCATAATATATAATTTACTAACTCAAAGAGATTATGTTTATATAAGGAATGACTATATCTCATTATAATTAAGTAGATTTGCTGCTTCGTAGTCACAAAAGAGTTCTGTGTTCTGTGTTCTTTCCGTGTTTCTCAAACCTTGTACACGTCATCCATTTTCAAATCCAAGATTTTTATTAATTAGGTTTTGGTTATAAAAATAAGATTTTACATCATGCATCGCATATGTTCATTTTGAATTTACATTTATCTTCCAAATATTAAGTATTAATAAGACTAATGGTCTTGTTTAAATACACTGACGGGCAAAAGAAAGTATATCACTCAGTTGTATTTATCATAATATGTATAATTTTCAAAGTCAAATATCTCGTGTTTTCGACGTCGTTTTCAAAAACTGACTAGTTTGGGAAATTAGTCCAAAACATTAAATCAGTCAAAGAATACCTCTACGCAGTTACAAAAAAAAATTAATTTGAAATTTAAATTTTGAAATTCCCCAAAATTAATTTTGATAAAACACAACTGTTCATTGACATATAGCACATACTCTATGTCAAAATCAATAATTGTGTCTCGTCCTTCACACATTTACAACATTTTAAACATGGTAGGGGTCATGTTGATGTAAATTTCAATTCTTACCCCTGTCTACTTTAAATAATGATATTTTAGTTAAACAATAAAACAGTCACCAATTAAGTCATTCAAACTACTGCCGAAAGGTGTTATTGTATCGTGCCATAATCAAATGCATCTCATTTCTATAAAATATTTAATTAATCGAAAACAAGTGAGTGTTATACTTTTGCCCGTCACTTTGGTTTAGCCAATTTTACAGACTGCACAATCAATGTATACACTTGACCATTTCGTTTCAAATGCATACATTTATTTTGTAAACCATTATCGAAAACCAGCCTCGGTTCGAATTCATTGTCGGTAATACATGTAACTATACTTTCACTTTTATATCGTCCCTTCACTGAATCGACTGGCATTAAAACTGTCATTTTCAGCAATAGTTAGTACTTCTCAATAAAAACGTTTGATATATGTCACTCCAACAATTGCAACACACTGAATGCCTCTTTAATGTGTCTATTGGAATATGAATTTATCAATTGTAAATCTTGGATTCATGTTAATTCAATATTTATATATATTTTTTAATTGCCAAATGTACGAGACATGCTTAAAATATGTGTCAGTATAATGAGTTTTGTAAAATGATAATTTTAATTTATCTTATGTATTAGGACAATGATTGGTGTACTTAAAGGGGCAGTAGCTAGTTTTTAGAAAATTTGAATTTTTAACATTTCTGATTCATAATGATAGTTAATGTCATATAAATTTACTTTAGAGGGTAAAATATCTTATTACACAAACCAATTATCAGTAATGGTAATAACGAAGTTGCGTATAAAGTAAAAAAAATGCATGGCGGCCATTTGATTGTGAACACATTTTAATATTTCTAATTACAAAAATGATTCCCATGGCTTTACCGAACCGTGTACACTCATTTTTAACTTGACTTTCCGAAGAGAGAAGGGTGTTTTACTATTAGTGACCTTATTTTTCAAATACATTTCATCGACTTATTTGAGTGAAAAAAAGTGCTACTGCCCCTTTAAACTGTTGTTGAACCATGTAACGAGTGTGCCATATGATTAATGCTACGTGTTTGTTTCAGGAACCAAGACATCTAGCGGACGAGGTGATTATATACTGATATTTTATTATAAACAATATTCAGACAAAAGTCCAATATCGAATATCAACGGACGATGGCATATATTTCGTCGTCTTACCTGTTTTATAATAAAGTTACAAGTTCGACATCAAGTAAAATTATGCCACCTTGCAGAATATTTAGACGATAACTAACGAGTGACGGTGAATGACAGATTATATTTCCCGAGTTGTATAAATTGCATATTTCTCGAGCCTTGGCGAGAGATTTTACACAATTGATACAACGATAAAAAGATAATCTGTCGTTCCCCGTCACGAGTTGGTTATTGTTTATATTACCATTAAAACAAATTAATGTAAAACCGCGAATATTTAAAGCTAAAAGTTTTCCTAAAAGGACCCGAGAAGGAGCCGAATCTCCATATCCATACGCGTGTGACGTGGATTCACTACTTACATACCTGTCTTTGTTTACTACGCGCGATTAAAATGTCTCCTGTGAAAATGTCTTTTACTTTTGTGTTTATGACATTACTATAAATCCATGATTACATGGTATAAGTTATCACAAATTTCATATCAAGAGGTCTGCGAAGCTCAAAAGCAAGTAGGCTCAAATAAAAAAAACAACATAATATATGACGTTACAATCGACACTTTGACGTCATAACCATTTTAGGTTCGATGTATAAATAATGACGTTTAATAAAAAACGTACTATTATTTACATACTCTAGTTGATAACTCACCGTAACCATCATGCCACTGAAGGCGGCGGGCAACCCGACGGCGGACAACCCGAGAGCAACAAGAAGTAACTCTCCCCCTTAATGCATTCACACCTTTGCTTTGATGCCAGATATCGGTCACTGGACCGGTTCAATTATATAAGAGGTGGCGCGTCAAGATATTGCCAACGTCCTGTCATATGACGTAACTGGTGATACTGAACTGGTCAGTTAAAATAAAGATACACATATGGGCGACATTCAGTCTGGACATAGTGAGCCAATCAAAATTAGGAATGTTATATTCAGCCAACGAAATTTAAGAATATTATGTTCTGTTGTTTCGTCGGTGATAGCAGCCGGTCATTCACTATAACGTATGATGCACACCGATGTACATGGATTAGCAATCATATGGTGACAACAGGTTAGTCATTCAATCAACAAGGACATCGTAAAGTGTTATTTACATGCAAACTAGTTAGACAATCATCACAATGTAGTGCAACAATTGATATGTATTTCTTTTAATTTGTAAAATGATATAGATATATACGTCGCATAAGTCTCGTTTTTCGTTGAGTAGGATTAGCATGAATTCTGGTTTGTTTGCCGATCCAATTTTGTATAATTGTAGAGACACATTGCTTAATGAATTGTTTTATTGAATCAAAATACTTTGAGATAGTATATCCTACATTTGTGCTGTTATTTCATTTCAACTGTTAAATAATGGAAACGATAAACGTGAGACATAGTAACGAGATATGTATATCCCGATCATTTGGTACATGCGCTTGTTCTTCATTCAAATCTTTGTTATCGCTTGACTTACGTTGTTCAAAGTGAGATCTCATTGCTAGAATAACAGTCTGACATAACGGAAATGGTCAGTGATGGACATTCACGCAGTAACTCTATAGAACTGACACTTCAAAATGACACAAAGAAAAGACAATGGCAGTAGATTTACGATGACATATCCACTCGGCATTATCGGAGACTAAACAATCTAAACACATGTGTACAACAACCAAAGTTAATTAACGACTGAACAGAATATGCCGACATTGTTTCTAATAGCTTTGATCACGTTTAGACTGTTTTGACAAGTGAGATCAGTGAAAAATACATGACGGCTATACGAGTGTATAATGTAAACAATAACATAAGCCAGCTACTCGTTGAGCAGGACTCCTGAGTAACACGTCACACCTCTGCTAGCAGATGATTGGCTAATGAAACGTTTGGCGGCTGTAAAAATGAAGTATTTTTTTAAAACGTTTTTTCTACTATTTTGGGGTGGACTTGTAATCCAATACTTTTGTATCGTTATTCTTTACTGTTGTCAGAATCATTTCCGCGAAGCCTACCCCCTGAGGTTAGAATATCTTTAACAAGGGTGAGAATGACCGACGATTAAGAGGGCATAAGCCGAATACACAAAAACATTAGAGAATACACACTTGAGTATTCAGAACCTCTTTAGGTTATAAACGTTGCAAGATTGACGATTGCCTAAACTAAAGGAGTATTTTTGGTGTAATGCATTACGTGAAATAAGGATCAGATGGTATTTGTTTTTACTGATTTAACAACTTTGCAATAATGAAAGGTACCCGTTAATTTGATTTACCCACGAGTAATAAACAACATATACAAGTTTGAGAGCGAGGTATTGCATTTGCAGTTTAGTTTCGTATTCCGACATCGATGACTTTTATTGAATTGCTTGTTTTCATAGGATACGTATTGGCTATCAGCTCGTGTAACATACAGCTTAGTTTCACAGAATTGCAATATTTACTGGCATATAGCACAGGTATTATTTACAGTATTGGTTAACAAGAGGTTACAGCTATGAATTGTGGGGTTTCCAGTGTACTTATAAGATAAATTCTTTTTTCTAAAATTACTATAGGCGTTACATACAATGAGAAAAGGATATTCATATACAGTGTTACAATTTCTTCAATCCCTTTGACTCATAGGAAAAGTATATTTCACGTTAGCGCATTATTTTCACAATAACAACAGTACACGCACCCACAGCTAAAACATTAGTTTACTGCTTCTTCTCATGAGCGTAAGGGCACTGGAATTTAATGTTTCGTGATGACTCATTACATTTATGTTATAAACCTATTATTTCACATGCAAGGCCTGATATAAATCATACAGAGCCTGATGACCTATAGAAGCAACGACTATTTTTCACCTTGGCAATTGAACTAAGTAATGTGTTTGAATATCTTGCAGACCTTCTGAAATCTAAGAATTGTGTCCATGTTGACATTAATACCCTTTTTGAACATTATGCATCTTTTTTAAAAGAATAGGTTTTTGAGCGCACGAATGTATAATTGCACACAAATAAATGATTAAGGAACATGAAATCATTACGTCTGTGTTGTCTGGCATGTACGATATGTGTACGTGATGTGTAAGCTTGCCATACGTTTAATATAAGGACAATGCGCTGTGCGATTGCAAGGAACACGGTTATAAAGCCCCTGTCACACTTCTGCGTATCCTCATTCCTTATGAGTTGCGTTTTGATATTTCTTTCATACGCGGCCGTACGCAATATAAGCTGCTCATTTGCATCTTATAAGTTTTAGGTCGTTTCTTCTACGTCGGCATACGCATAGACCATTTCTATACGCATGATAGTTTTGGGCATGCTCAAAACTGTGCTGCGTACGATGATATGCAACCCATAAGTTATTCACACGCAATGCATCGGTTTCCCATCGGTCGAGTGCGGTACACGTACGTAATGAATACGTAATGGGTATGCACTCCATACGCAGTATCTGCTGCTCTCCCGAACCACATAGGAATAGCGTATGACAGACGTACACATAGCGTACTTGGGCCGAATATAGCACGCATGCTGAACGAACTCAAAACGAATTATACGTATCATAATCGTATTCCTTGCAATCGCAAAGCGTATTGTCCTTATGTGGAACGTATGGCAAGCATACACATCAGCACACATATCGTACATGCCAGACAACAGATCAACACAGACGGAATGTCATCGATGCTGTTATTCAATATCAGATGTGAGTCTAGATTTGATGTTCCTTAATCATTAATTTGTGTGCCATAATATATCTGTGTAATATATTATTTTGAAAATAGAGCCATTGGCTCTATAGGTTATCAAATTCTGTGTGATTTATATCAGGCATTGCATGTGAAATAATAGGTTCGTAACATAAATGTAATGACTCATCAAATACCAGTGGTTTTGTCAGCTCATTAGAAGAAGTAGTAAAATAATTCTCTACAACTCCAACTCAGTATCACTAACTCTCGTAAATTTGCTCTCAAGTCATGTTAGAATGCATATTATGGTTCATGAAAAAACATCTGCATATATGCCTGATTTAGGAACTGGTTTTCTCCCCCAGACGCACACACCTATTTATATATGTTAAAGGCTGTGATAATGAAAGATGATATAATGAATACCATTAGGGATGCTTTTGGATATTTCATCTAAGTCATAAAAGGAGTGCGTATATATCTCAAGATTTTCAGTATCAATTATTTCAATCAACCGTTTCTCCTATTCTCCCATATGACTGTGAAGTTTGGGGCTTTATGTAAGCTAAATCTATGAAAAGGGAAACTTATTAAAATATGCTATATGTGAAAATGTCAACTCCATCAACATTCTCATATGGCGGGTACATTTCACTTAAAAGATATTCGGCTTGTCACGGTTATTAAATATTGGCCTAAAATTTTTAAAACTTCACCGGATCGATATATAATTTTTATATACAATGCATTATTGAACGCTTCAGATGAGAAACCTGGGATTGAAAATTTTATTGAGATATATGTTCTTTAAGTTTGGTTTTGGATATATTTGGGTTACTGATTTTACTAATAGTGATGCTATTGTGAGAGAATTTACACAACGGGTTAAAGATATTTATTCCCAAATGTGGAATCATGAATTGTCAACTAGATTGTATTTTCACATCAAATACCCTTCGCATAAAAAATATTTAACTAATATTGATGTGAAGAACTACAAAATTGCACTTACACGCTTCCGTCTCGGCTCACACATGCTTATGGTTGGGAAAGGAAGATGGGTGTGCTTAAAATCCCTTTTGTTTTTATATTATGTGTTTTTTGTAATAAAACAAATAAAAGATGAATACCATGTACCCACTATACCGTCCAAACTATTTAGATATACGAAAACACTATTTGAGTAAAGTTCTACTGCAAAGTAAGTTGAAGTTTATTAGAAGTGCATTTATTTACTTTTTGTGATTTTGATTACGGTTCTGGAGAAAAAGTCGAAAATGTGAGTCATCTGGTACAACAAATAGTGTTACGCAAATCATGCCAATCTCATTCGCATCTCATACGCATCTCATATGCATCACATGCGCATTTCATACGTATCTCACGCGCATCCCGTACGCATCTCATATGCTATGTTCGCAAACTGTTCGCTTCATGTGCGAAACAAGTAAGGAAAAGTACTAAAAATAGAACTTTAATTTTGAGCGTATCGGTTGCGTATACACATTTTTTTATGCGCAACTCATACGCACTTACTATACGCTAAAGTGTCACAGGGCCCTAATTTCGTATTGAGTTCGTTCAGCATGCGTGCTATATTCGGTCAAAGTACGCTATATGTACGTCTGCCATACGCTATTCATATGTGGTTCAAGAGAACAACAAATATTGCGTATGGAGTGCATACCCATTACGTATTCATTACGTACGTGTACCGCACTCGACCGACGGGAAATCAATGCCTTGCGTATGAATAACTTATGAGTTGCGTATCATCGTACGTAGCATAGTTTTGAGCATGCCCAAAACTATCGTGCGTATAGAAATGAACAAGAATGTGGAAATAAACAAGAAACGGCCGTGTATGAAAGAAATATCAAAACGCAACTCATAAGGAATGAGGATACGCAGAAGTGTGACAGGGGCTTCAGTATGTTGTTCTTGTACTGCAATGACGTCCTGGCCCGACTTATGTAAATATCCAGCACGGTATTGCCTGTTCTTATTATCGTTCTCAGTTTCAATGTTAAAAAGTATAAATCTTCAATGGAATAGTGTGGAAAAAAATGATTGGCCATTAATAATCAATGTATTTCCTGTTATCGTCTTCCCCTGGGAGAGCAAACCCTATAAGGTGGATAACGTGTTCCAAAACCGTTTCATCATGAATGAAATGTGTTTAAACCAAACAACCTTTCTTCTTGATGCTTGGCTATCATCCAAAAGTAGAATTAAAGTTATATTCAACATGTTGACAGGTGCAAGTTGTTTATGTTTTACTTGTTTAACTATGTATCCGACATGATGAACGTATCACAACGCATTTATTCATACCCGTTCCTTCACATGCAAACGGAGTAGACACTGTGTGATAATTCTCCAACGTACTAATGGGGGAATCACGCTTACGTTAAATTACGTAGTTTAACCTAGTTCATTGAACGTAGCCATAAAAATATCTAGCTTGATGGACCTTTGTGTATTTTTCGTAACTACGTTAACGTGTCATTACAACATGGTTCACTACATGGACCTAGTATTTGTGGTTTAACTTAGTTGAGCGTAATTATACTTACTTAAGAGTAGTTAGATGTATAGTAACTTACTTAATGCAATGCGTCAATAACAAACCTACCAAAACGTAGTTAAAATGTTTGATAACGTAGACAGCCGACTAACACCTAGTCTTCTGTTCTGAAACAAGAACCTCACTACCTCAGAAAAACATGACAACAACAACCCAATCGCAAAATATTAACATACCCTACACGACAGACAGAAAGGGGAACAAATACCCCACCACCACAGATAAACATAGGAGCAACATCTCCACCGAAACAGACAGACATTGGAGCAACATCCTCATTGCAACAGACAAACATGTGAGCAGCATCCCCACCGTAATAGACAAACATTGGAGCAACAACCTCATTGCAACAGACAAACATGGGAGCAACATCCCCACCGCAACAGACACACATTGGAGCAACAACCTCATTGCAACAGACAGACATTGGAGCAACATCCCAACTGCGACATATGCATATGAGAGCAACATCCCCACCGTAATAGACAAACATTGGAGCAACAACCTCATTGCAACAGACAGACATGGGAGCAACATCCCAACTGCGACATATGCACATGAGAGCAACTTCTTCACCACCACAGACAAACATACCCACCTTGACAGATACACATGGAAGCTTCTTCAACATCCGACTGAAATGGGAGCAAATATCACACCACCACAGATAAACATTGGAGAAACAACCTCATCGTAACAGACAAGTTTCAAGTTTGAAAGTTTGAATCATCATGTTTCAGTTTTGCACACGGGATGTTTTACACCTTCAATTGATTTTCATCACTTGCGTTACCTTTTAAAAAAATGTGTATGTGTTTATTTCCCATTAGATGTTTACATCTACAGGTATATAATTATACACATCGATAGAGTTGTCAAGGTGTCAATATAAAACACAGAAAGATCCTGCTTGCAGGTATTGAAGTTCATGGACATTTGCAAGATCTTTATGGTTTTAAATGTCTATCTGTATTATTCTCAAACGGTATATCTCATTTCTCACTTGAGTAACTTAATATAATAATGTTATCAAATGTTTGATTTTCTGATATTCGCTTTCATTTAGATGTCCATTGCTTGACATTACAATATTGAATGACTCAAGCGATAACAAACCTATGTTATTTCTAAAATGTATTAAAGGATCCAGTTTTGTTTTAAAATGCATGTTGACAGTTGGTTACTCTTGATATCAGCATTCAGCATTTTCATTGTGATTAAGTTGCCCATGACTTCATATTAAGTCTCTCCAGGGATAACTTTTTATGAAAACAATTCAAGGTGTTACTTTTGTTATGTATAAAAGTTTACTTCATTTAAACATTGTTTTTGTTGTGAGGTTTGTTTATTGTTGGGATGCAATATCATGGATTAGAAGCAAGCTGTAAGTATATTCTATATATATTCTATCGCAACCCTTATATCGGGATACGTATCATATCGCAACTTACAGGTAAGCAATTTTTTTTAAATATATCGTTGCGAATACAATTTTAGTATCATGAATTATCACATCGCAGACTTAATGCAAATACAATCCCTAGTAATAAGAACTTTAGCTGTTTACATATTAGTCATTCATTAAAACTATTCATCTCATTTACAGTTGGCAAAGCATAATTTAAGGTTATTTAGTTGTTATATGAACAAATGTTTTTCTTTCAAATTTCTGCTAGTGCTGTTCTTGTATATGCATCCTCGATTATGGTTGTATAAGATAAACCTTACATAATTCAAAGAAATGTTTCCTTGTGTTTAATGTATGTTACCACTTAAATGTATTAAAGGGGCAGTAGCACATTTTCGCATAAATAAGTCGATGAAATGTATTTGAAAAATAATGTCACCAAAAGTAAAATACCCTTCTCTCTTCGGAAAATCAAGTTAAAAAGTGAGTGTACATGGTTGGGTAAAGCTATAGCAATCATATTGTAATTCGAAATAATGAAATGTGAAATGTGAAATAGCCGCCATGCAATTTTTGCTTCATACATAACACCGTTATTACCACTACGGATATTTGGTTCGTGTAATAATATGTTTTACCCACTTAAGTAAATATACATTAAATTTCGTTGCATTTATTAACATAAATTTATTTCGTTATAATCACATCAATAATGTTATGTTGAGAAAACATTTTCTACTGCCATACAACTTTAATGTTGTATAAGACTAGCTGTAGAGAGATGTAAGTCTATTATTAAATGGTAGATCCCTGTGCTCTGATTTGTGAAGATCTGGGTGCATGAACTCCAAACATTTTTACTGCTTTCAATAAAGTCCTAGATATTATATCATGCGTGCACTTATATTGAAATTGAAAACATTGTGAGTGTGATGTTTGTTGATGTATACAATTATCCAGACAGGATAACTAGTTTAGATTTGCAATTTTTAATAAAGCCCTACTATACAAGTCACGATTCTGTCAAAGATTGATGTTAAGCAGCTTTCGTTTCACCGCATGACTGTGTATTCAAGCAATAAGCTTACACTTAACCTGAGAGAAATCTGAGAATTGTAATTGTACATTCATAACTGGCAATACAGCCCCGAAACTGAAGGTCTTGCATCCCACTGTTCCGCCTTCGCGACAGCCAAAATAAAATGCGCAAATGTTTATTAATATACCATGAAAGACAATTAAACATTAAATTCAAGACGTTCCATATACAACTAGAACCATTCAGATCTCACGACTTTCACTTGGATGACTTCACACAATTTGTGTTATCATTGGAGTCAGCAGTCGTCTAACATTTAGACTCTGAAGAATTGTTTGTTTTAATATTGAAAAGGAGCCTTTTTCTGGAAATTCTCCTTTTCAATATTTGATGAGATGGTGATATTTTCAGAAAAAATACTTTTGTCTTAATCTGAGTGTAAGACTATTGTAGAATGTGAGATCACAAATATAAATTACACACAGACATACAGACAGGCACAGATCCACACAGGCACAATAGTACATTGTTTAATTACAAGTAGAAGAACAAATATGAAATTGACAGTCAAAGTAGAAAAAAAGTTATCTATGATCGAGGTAGGGTTATAACATTTCATCGCTCATTGTTTACAATTTACCGCACTTTTTACTAACATTTTACCGCACCTCCTTATTACAATTTGCCGCACTAATATTTAAGACATTTTACCGCATTTTTCTTACAATTTACCGCATTATTACATTTTACCGCATTTATCACAGCTTACGTCGTAACATGTGTTGCCTCTGTGGTTCTCTTTGTGCCACCAAATCATCAAATCTACAACTGACAGCAACATTACAAATTGGCTAAGCAACGTCATTCCTGCTATCTAGGGCTTTCGGATCTCGAAAAGTAGATAAAAAAGGTTTGTCGTCGTGACCACAGAATCGCAAAATGTACAAGAATCTCCATTGGCGATGTTGTCGGTACACAAGATTACAGCTCTCTTGAGCCAATGGTTATTGCTGAAAAAGAGTAACTAAACATGAATGTCACTATGTCAAAAAGTTTCAAAATCTGGAGTACTTACTCACTTTTTTCTTCAGGTAAACGCACAGTTAATGAACACGTTTTCTACCATATGCAAATAAACTCAAGGTGTATATCTGTGCCTGTGGACGGGGTGTTGCATGACATTATTCAGACAGGATAAACCAGTTTGTAGTTGCATCTCTAAACAAAGGCTTTATATGCAAGCCACCGCCGTCTAAACTGTTGATGTTAAGCAGCTCTCATTCCACTTTCCACATTTCCTCGGTACTGTTATTCAATATCAAATTTGAGTCCAGATTTGATGTTCCTATATTAACCATCCATTTGTGTGTGTGATGTATTTGTGTGTCATTATATATCCGTGCACTCAATAATACATTCTTTTAAAACAGATGTATACTGTCAAAAAAGGGTATACAAGGGTAAACAAGGTATTCAAAAGAATAACTTAATTCAATTGCCAAGGTGAAAAAATAGCCATTGGCTCTATAGGTCATCAGGCTTTGAAGGATTTATATCAGGCCTTGTATGTGAAATAATAGGTTCATAACAAAAATGTAATGACTTATCACGAAACATTAAATTCCACTGCTTTCACGCTCATTAAAAGAAGTAGTAAAATAATTTCAAGGAGTGATATCTGTAACTCACACTCAGTATCACTAAATTTGCTCTCAATTCATGTTAGAATGCATTTTATAAGTGTTTATTAAAACGACATCTGCAAATATGCCTGATTTAGGAATAAAATAATGTTTGCCCTATCCGAGCCCATTTGGGTGTGAAGTTTGGGGCTTCATGTAAGGTAAATCAATGGAAAGGGAAAATCTGCTATATGTGAAAAAGTCAACTCCATCAACATTCTCAGATGGCGAATTGGGTACATTTCACTTAATAGTTAATCGGCTTGTCACGGGTATTTAATATTGGCTTAACATTTTGAAAAGCTATAATTTTCATATACAATGCATTATTGAACGCTTCAGATGAGAAATCTGGGATTGAAAACTTTATTGAGAGATATGTTCGATCACAGTACGCCCCTTTCTGGTTATGATGATACTACGTTCCTACACATTTCTTAAAGTTCAAAATATGTATTCGTTACGTTCTATTCGTTCTTAGAACGTTTAAGAAATTCTCACACAGTTTTTACTCCTTTGGCAGTACGATATGAAGGGACGGGTATGAATAAGTGCGTTTTGGTATACATAGTTAAACAAGTAAAACATAAACAACTAGCAGCTGTAAACGTTTTGAATGTTGGTCTTCGTCTACTTTTTTATGGTAGCCGGGCAATAAGAAAAAGGGTTGTTTGGTTCAAACACATTTCATTCATGATGAAACAGTTTAGGAATAGGTTATCCCCCTTAGAATTGCCTCTCCTAGGGGAAGACGATAACGGGAACTTTTTGGGGAAAAGATATAGATTTGCCATGGCCAATTGTTTTCTTCAAAACTATTCAATTGAAGATTTAAACTTTTTAACGGGAATAAGAACGGGCAAGAACGTGCTGGATATTTGCAGAAATCAGGCCAGGACATCAAATGTTTCATTTTCTGATATTCACTTTCATTTAGATGTCCATGGCTGGATATTACAATATTAAATGACTCAAGTGATAACAAACCTTTGTTATTTCTAAAAAGTATTAAAGTATCCAGTTTTATTTTCAACTTGATGTTGACAGTTGGTAACTCTTGATCTCAGCATTCAGCATATCCATTGTGATTTAGATGCCCATGACTTAATATCATATTAAGTATCTCCAGTGATAACAGATTTTGTGATTTTTAAAATGTATATTACTCATGATCAGCTTGTTCATTAGTGACAGCAGAGTCAGTACAGTATAGTATGTTTATTTATTCAAAAGTAAACCCAAATGTCCCCGTTTCTATAGATAAATACCTGTTCCACGCATGTCCCCGGTTCCATGGTGTAAATGATAAACACTGTCCCCGTTTCATGCAGAAAAGCACACACACACACAATCGGTGTGTGTCCCCGGTTCCTACATGAAAGTTCATACTCGTTCAAATGTATCCCATAGAGCCAGTCAATTTTTTAAACTCACATACATTACAAGCGAAGTAAGCAATGCAAGTGGTACAGCTGTAGAGCAGCTAGAAAAAATGTCCCCGGTTACATGACTTTTTTTTGTGTTTTCTTAGTGTCCCCGTTTGCCACCTTTAACATCAATGTGTGTGTTTGTGTGTGTGTGTGTGAATTTGTTATGTAATGACAAACCCATTATGATCCAGTTTCGGATCCGAGGTCCAATACACCTAGAACAATACAGAAATACTTATAATATAGGACAATGTTATTGAAAACATCTTTAATTTTCTAATTCATATATTATTATAGTTGAATTTCATTGAAATCCCAAGTTTAAACGGGATTGACGAGCTGGCATAATTGTTGAATCATTTCTTGTTGGCAACAATTACTGTATAAGTGCCATTATCTCAAACGTTTTTTTTTTGTGTGTGTTTTTTTATTCTTTTGTTATTATAAAAAATAACACATCGACAGAATTGATTTCTATGTTTCTTGTGATTACTGAGTTTTCAAAGGATAACGTTGACCTTAATATTTGTTTTTAATGCTTATTTTTTAATAAAATCACCAGAAAATATTAATTTATACTTTACAATGTTTAATTCTCCAATTCTGCTACGTCTTTGACGTCATTTGTATCCACGTGAGATAGCCTCATTCTAGCTGCATGCCTGAGAGCGTTAGGACGTCGGTCAACCTGGTCGTCGTTTTTACGTTTCTTTTAGTCTTTTATCGAAGGTAGACGCTATTCTCGGTAATAACTTCTTAGTAGATGTTACCAAGAAGTTGTAATCTGCATAGTTTTGTTGTTCTTCCGCCGTTTATAGCTGCTTTCCTAGTGAATCTTGTTCAACGTGAACACGTTTCTCTGGCAATATGGCGGGCCCTTCGACCTCGGCGGTCGATTTGGACATTGAGCTAGGCGCGGAGGAGATGTGTGTCACTACGGATGAGGATGTTTTGTTGAATGGTGACTCACCGGTGTCTCAATCCTCGGAAAATAAGCAAATGATGACTTTCCTGGGGAAATTGAGTGACAATATGTCTAAAATGGCAAGCTCCATGGCTAGCATGAATGCGGCGTGGCAGGCGGCCGCTCAACACCCGGGTAAACGACCTATGAATGACCCTGATGTAGATAACGGGCCTAGAAAGTTACTGAAAAGTGATATCAGTTGTGTCGTCTGATGACGATGATGTTATGGAGTTGTTAAGAAACAATCTTTCCACATCGGCTTTCCCTGTCCCCGACGCGGGGAATCGGGACACAGAATCGTGTGATTCGTTTTTGCAAGACAATGGGCAGAGTTATGACGTCGAAGACGTAGTGACCCAGTATCGGATGAACTGTCTAAATTAGTGGACAAACGTTTTACTGGTAAATTATCAGTGGACAAAATAAAAGAACTGAACGAAAAATATCACCGGCCAAAGAACTGTGAGAAATTAAATGTGCCAAAGGTGAACGTCGAAATTTTAAAAAAGATGAACAATGGTGACAAAAAGAAAGATTTGCGATTTTGTAACATGCAGAAATCTATCATGAAGGCTAGTATGTGTATTTCTAGATGTGCAGACGCTGCATGGAAAGCACGTGTTGAGGGCAAGATGCCTGATTGGGAAAAAATGATACGGTTATCAGCTGACACATTGGCCTTGTTAGGTCATGTGACCTATGACCTCTCGCTCAAGCGACGTGAAGGTTTACGTCACGTGGTCGGTAAAGAGTACAGCAGAATCCAAAATAACACACAACTGGTGGACCACTGGTCAGGGCCACTAGTACCTGCTCCAGTGGCCCACTAGTAGTTTGTCCAGCTGATAGAAGGTGGGCCACCGGTGGCAGCCACTAGTGGCTATCTGCCACCAGCGGCCCACCTGCTACCACGCTGGTGGGCCACTTGCTACTCAAGCCACTAGCTATCATACCGGTGGGCCACTTGCTACCCACCAGTGGCAAGCCACCAGCTATCTGCCACCAGTTGCCCACTAGCTGTCACATCGGTAGGCCACTTGCTACCCACCAGTGGCAAGCCACTAGCTACCTGCCACAAGTGGCCCACTAGGGGGTGTGTTATCTGGGATGTGCGCTGCACATGTGCCGGTTACCAAGTTCTTATTCGGCGATGATTTAAGCAAACTGCTTAAGGACGTAAGGACATGAGTAGGATTGGTGGAATAATGAAAACTGATCACAAAAACTTTCCTCAAGAGAAAGCTTTTTTTATTCAATCGACACAGTCAAGGACATGGGAGTCGTTTCAAGAATCAGGGCGACAACAAAACTTGGTCGAACAACAAGTTAAAGTTTCAGAAATTCTCCAAGAAGAAAGGAGAGAGGGGAGCTGGAGCAGTAGACTTAGTAGACTCCACTAGCACCATTCAGGTGAGTGATAATGATGAAAAAGGTCATTGAATTGACCGAACATGAACATGGCGAATACATTTCTAATGTTTTTCTTACACCTAAGAAAGATAATACATTCAGAATGATCTTGAATATGAAAACGTTTAATAAACATGTTGAGTACCGTCATTTTAAGATGGATTCATTGTCTACAGCTATCAAGCTCATGCGACAGGGCTGTTACATGGCATCTGTCGATCTGAAAGATGCATATTATTGTGTCCCCATAGCTGGAAAAAATAGAAAATACCTAAAATTTAAAAGGGAAGGAAAACTCTATCAATATACATGTTTTGCCAACGGACTATGTTACTGTCCTAGAAAATTTACAAAGCTTCTAAAACCAGTGTTTTCTGATCTGAGAAAAAAGGGTCATGTTTCTAGTGCTTATATTGATGAATCTATCCTTTTTGGAGAAACTTTTTATGAATGTAAAGAAAATGTGAAACAAACTGTTGACACTATGAATAGATTGGGATGTGTCGTTCACCCACACAAGTCTGTGTTCAAACCTGCACAAGAAATTGTTTTCTTAGGTTTCATCCTCAATTCTGTAAACATGACAGTTCGACTTACATCTGAAACAGCTCAAAAAATAAAAAATTGCTGTTCAAAAGCTCAGACAGAGTTATCTCCCTTCCATTAAGCAAGTTGCTCAAGTGGTTGGTCTCATGGTATCCAGTTTCCCTGGTGCTATGTACGGACCTCTGTATTGCAGACAGTTGGAAATAGAAAAAGCTGAGGCACTTCGTAGAGTGGGATGGAATTTTGAAAAAAAACTACGTTTTTGTCTGGTTTCGCTAAAGAAGACTTGTTATGGTGGGAACATTATATCGAAACTGTTTACAATGTGGTAAATAGAGCTGTCCCTAAGTTTGTCCTCAAAGTCACAACTCACGCAAGTCATACCGGCTGGGTGCTACTTTAGATAAGGTACGAACAGGTGGACAGTGGACAGTGGACCCCTCAGGAAGCATGTCTGCATATAAACTATGTTGAGGTGTATGCTATCTTAATGGCCTTAAAATCTTTTCGCAGAGACGTTAGTGGTAAGAGTGTTAAAATTCTTAGTGACAACACTACTGCCATCTCTTGTGTCTCTCATATGGGAACTAGTCACTCTACTTTGTGTAACAATGTTACAAGAAAAATATGGGAATTCTGCATATCTGAAAATATTTGGCTGACCGCTTCTCACATACCCGGTGTGCTTAATGTTGAAGCAGACTTTGAGTCTCGAAAAATTCGCAGAGGAATTGAATGGAAACTGAATGGGGAATATTTTTCTAGACTGTGTAGAATACTGAATCAATTCCCAAATGTTGATTTATTTGCCTCAAGGTTAAATTATCAAGTGAAACCATACATTTCTTTTTTGCCAGACCCAGAAGCATACGCTGTTGACTGTTTCACTGTCTCATGGAAAGATTACAATTTCTATGCCTTCCCTCCTTTCAGCATAATACCACTGGTGCTGCAGAAGGTAGAAGGGGAGGGGGCGACGGGAACAATCATTGTCCCTCACTGGACAACGCAGAGCTGGTGGCCACGCCTTATGAGGATGATCATTGCCTACCCAGTGCTGTTACCCAAAGGGCAGAGAACTCTGGTGCTACCCAGTCAACTACAAGAAATTCATCCTTTGTACAAAACATTATACCTGGGCCGTGTTCAAGATAGGTTTCAAAGTAATCGCTCAATGAGCGATAACTTTTAAACTTCTCTTGAACGCGATTGCTCAATGTAGCGCTACGTAGCAAGGCGAGCAAACTTCGAGGAATTTGCACTGTGTCGTTCAAGAGAGAAGAAGCGCTCATTGAGAGCTACATTGAGCGATCAATGAACGCTACGAAGCGCTTCATTTTGTTGAACCGCCGGCTTGTAGCATGTAGCAAGTACACAAAAACAGTACTCCACCTAACTTAAACAGTGGCAGTCATATTGCAGTGAACGGCAAGCTGATCCCCTTTGTTCACCTGTAGAACTTGGAATTGACTTTCTTGCTGAACTTTCTCTGAGATGCGGTTATAGTTCTGTTTATACCGCGAGGAGTGCTCTTTCGTCTATTATGATCCTGCCAAACAACAGAACTTTTGGGGAACACCCCCTTGTATGTCGCTTCATGAAAGGACTCTATGAAGTTAAGCCTACTGTACCGCGATATTCAGAAATATGGGACCCCGGTACAGTTCTGAAATTCATTAAGAGTAAAAATACTTCAGAGAAAAATTTGAAAGAGTTGACCTTAAAACTTGTGATGTTGTTAGCATTAGTCACTGGCCAGAGATGTCAAACTTTGAGGTTGTTGAAAATTGATAACATGAGAGAATTCTGTGACAAAGTTGTGTTTGTTATTAGTGAACCAGTGAAACAATCTAG
Organism: Gibbula magus; assembly: GCA_936450465.1. Taxonomy (NCBI): domain Eukaryota; kingdom Metazoa; phylum Mollusca; class Gastropoda; order Trochida; family Trochidae; genus Gibbula; species Gibbula magus. The sequence continues at coordinate 24,548,696 of OW388304.1, forward strand.
ACCTGGTGTTCATGTTACGCCAGTAGAACTTGTGCCTTTTGAGGACTCTGACCTTTGTGTAGTTTCATGTTTAAAGACTTATATACAGAAAACTGAAACACTGCGAACTGGCAATTAATTACTTGTGAGCTACCACAGACCACATGGTCCTGTGGCGTGTGACACGATAGGAAGATGGCTAAAGTCTGTGTTAAAGCAGGCAGGTGTGGACACCAGTGTGTATAAGGCCCATAGTGTGAGGGCAGCCTCTACTTCTACTGCCTTTACGAATGGCATTCCAGTGGACATTATAATGAAAAGTGCTGGTTGGAAAAGACAAAGTACCTTTCAAAAATTATATTGTAAATTAGTTGTTTCAGTCAAAAATTATGGTTCGATGTTGTTGCAATCTTGCAAAGAAGTTGTGAATTGAGTTGCTGTTCAATTAACGTTTGCATCAGATCCTGACGTTAAATGTCTGTTGTGATGAATATCGTTTTTATTCTTCATGGACCCATATGCTTTAAAGTCTCACGTGGATACAAATGACGTCAGAGACGTAGTAGAATTTTAAAATTAAACGAACCTTACCTGTAAGGTGAAGGTTGATTGTAATTCTACGTAGTCTCTGAAAGGAATGGAGTATTCACGTGCCCTCCCAGAGCAGTTTTACCCACCCAAAATGAATACTCCAATATGTGTCCATTCAGATTTTTAAAGAATGAGGCTAGTACGCATGCACTTATCTCACGTGAATACTCCATTCCTTTCAGAGACTACGTAGAATTACAATCAACCTTCACCTTACAGGTAAGGTTCGTTTAATTTAAAAATTATTCGATATGTCTAAATGTACATGTCTTTGTACAACTTTGAAATTAATTTATAAGAAATCATTATTTTCTTCATTTTTAAATTGAAAGGCCCAATGGGCTTATGGCATGGCAAGGCGTCAGGCGTCCGTCCGTAAACTTTTCGCTTTTTTTTACTTCTTCTCCAGAACCAGTGACACCAGAAAGTTGAAATGTGATGTACAAACTCCTTAGCAAATGGGGTTCTTATATAAGTTGTAGATTTGTTGGTCACGGGATTCATGACCTAAAAACCTATTCTCAAGTACGAAAAGGTGTAGAATGGCCTTGGCCTATGGGGATTCTAAATTGTAGCTTTCGTGACACTGTGACTCCAAATGTGGGTTACAAGGGTCAAGACCTAAAAACCTATTTTCATCTTCTTATCCAGCACGAAAGGCTATAGAAAGCTGAAATGGTATGTTCAGACTCCCTGACCAATTGGGATTGACTAAATTCTTGAAAAGATCTAGAAAACAATCCGTCTCCGTTTAGCAGATGGCATCATAACGCGACATGTCACTGCCGCTATCTGCGTTGTTGGCATCGGAAATTATTTTGCAAGCCGATCTCTGATTGGCCTATTCGACTAACCTGCAGTACGCAGAATATATCCGTCAAGGTCAGAGCGAGAACAGTTGGAGATCTCCTCTTACCATCGTGCCGTTGTGAAGAGGCCAATACGAGGGACATAAAACATTGAAAGTCCTGCCAGGACGGTTTACAGAGACAATTGCATTCAAGTCCGCATAGTGACGTCACTGCCGTCTGTGCGAGTTGTATGTCGATGTTGTTTCTTGTAGAATCGACTTAGCAGCGTAATTTGGGGCGAAAAGTAAGTAAGTTAACAAAAAGTTGCCCATGTCCAATTAGTATGAAACCTAATAAAGGATCGGCGGTAAGTTTTGTTATATGTCGTTGTGTATGTTTTGAAATATAAGCCACGAATGTAGTCGAGTCGAGAGGTTTGAAAACGCAACCAAGATGGCGGGTGTCGCTCCTTTAGCCTATTGTATAGAGGGGGCGTGGATACTTTTATATACATTGTTTACATTGAGATCTTGGGTATCCTCAATTTCATGTGGTTAAATCCTGAGGCCCGCGTCGGAGGGCGGAAGGATGAAACCGACTCTCAGGGTCTACAATCTATGGTAAGTGCGAGAGAGAAGGGTTTGACCATCTTATCAACAGTTTTAAGTTTAAAAGACGCTTTGTTATCGCATTATCGAATGTTCTGGTAAATATAAGAGTCGCTCGTAAAATCCCCAAAATCCTGGTTACGGCCATTCTATATGTCAGCTGCTTAAATACCATTGTCTTTCTCTGCCTTCGTGGCGCAGTTTTCTGAAGCGTTAACCCATGAAACACAGGACTTACTGGATACGGGTTCGAGACGCACTGTCGTCAAAAACATTAGCGGTTCATGTTGTGCTAGATATATGTGACAAATTTTTCAAAATTAGTTTAACATAGTTTTTTCAGATCTATGGTTTCACATCATCCCCATAGGAAACATATCAGTGTTTACAACCATTGTAAATCCTCAAAACAGGGTTTACAATTGTATCTGTCAACCCTCCTGGAGGGACTTACAACGCTGTAAAGTCCTCGTACCGGGTGATACAGGAATGTAACCAATGCTAACCATATGTTACCATATTGAAAAGACTGTCTGAAATGAATGATTATACGGAGGTAGTTTGATAAATGTAATTAATCCAATTCTATTACGAAAGTGTACACTTAAGAGAAGAGACTGATTTTCATTTGTTTATTAGATAATAGTGTATCAAGCCGATCTAGATTGTACATACATGAAGTTGTACACCATCAACTTTCAATCAATATTCTCTGATCCATGGTTTACCTCAAACCTCACAATTCCCCGGCACACCAACCAGGGGACCAAACATCGTTATAATTACTGGGGTATGAAGCCGGGTCTTCGCTCACAGCTTGAGGTGGAACCACTTCCAAAAGCAACTCGTTCACTCTGTTCTGTAGGGCGCTTGTTGTATGGTCATTTCTGCTAAAGATGTCTGTAGTTTCACTAGGGTCATCTGAAATAAGAATGTCTCTCTAAAAGTGTTTGGTTTAAGACTGTAAAGTAGATCCTCAAATAAATTCACATCGATATCTTGTATATTATATTCAATGAGATACATTAGGACTCAATCTCAGCTAACCAACTTACATGTATAAAATCCTTCTAAGCTTTGCTGTTAGGGACTGTTGACTCTAACAAACCTACCATTGAGGCAATCTGAATAATAAGGCTTCCGAATATGTTCAAGATCTTCAATATATTAAGCTTATTTAGCTTACCTATAAGGCAGGTATTGGAAAATGACTCACACCTTTAACGTTATACACCCTGTCTCTTCTAAACACGCCCCGGATGAGTTTGTTATCACCAATTCTGTAAATAAAGTTATCAAATATTCGGTATGATAAAGTAGAAGTGGTTGACATAATATGGTAATATATATTAATTATGTTATTATTTAAATACCTATCTGTTGACTAGACCTACTTTGCCTTACCTCCTAAGGGTAATGCTATTTCAACCTTAATACAGACGAACTTGAAGAGTGGAGAAGGGGTGCGTAAAATCCCTTATCCAAGGGCCGGTAAGTCTAGGTGGTCTCGTGACGTCACTACCTGTTCATATCACTCTCCTAAAAGTTGCAGAGCAAGGCAGACGTGTTTTGTTCTGTGACTGGGGTTTTAGCGGCTTGTGTTGCTAACTTGCTATTTTTCTCTTGTTAGTTCAAGAGATACCCTCAACTTTATTCTTCGATAGTGCAGGTTGTGTTTGCAATCTGTTTTCAAGTAGGTGTTAGTTTTCAAGGGGCCTTGTTGACATGTGCTAGCTAGCGACCACCCGGAGTAGGTGGATTGCATGCGCCGCACGTGCAGCTCGTGATTCTTTGTTTTCTCTCACCTGACTGTTGGGTGTTTGACTTGCGTAGGGTAAAGGAGCAGTGGTATCTCTCCTACGCGTGTGACTCGCTTCGCTTGTCATCCGCTTTCGCTTGTCATTCGCCATTCGTTCCGAGTGCTAACTGTTAGGTGTTTGTCTTGCGTATGGTAGAGGAGTAGTGGCATCTCTCCTAATCGTTTGACTTGCTTCGCTGGCCATTCGCTTTCGCTTGTCATGCGCTTTTCGGTCTGTACTCTAGTGCTAACTGTGGGTTGTTGACTTGCGTACGGTAAAGGAGCTAGTGGAATCACTCCTAATTCGCTTGTCATACGCCTGTCGGTCGTACTCTAGTGCTAACTGTTAGGTGTTTGTATTGCGTATGGTAGAGGAGTAGTGGTATCTCTCCTAATCGTTTGGCTTGCTTCGTTTGTCATTCGCTTTCGCTTGTCATACGCTTTTCGGTCTGTACTTTAGGGAACTGTGGGTTGTTGACTTGCGTAGGGTAAAGGAGCAGTGGAATCTCTCCTACGCGTGTGACTCGCTTCGCTTGCCATCCGCTTTCGCTTGTCATACACCTTTCGTTCCGTTTACTAGTGCTACTGTTAGGTGTTTGTCTTGCGTATGGTAGAGGAGTAGTGGCATCTCTCCTAATCGTTTGACTTGCTTCGCTGGCCATTCGCTTTCGCTTGTCATGAGCTTTTCGGTCTGTACTCTAGTGCTAACTGTGGGTTGTTGACTTGCGTACGGTAAAGGAGCTAGTGGAATCACTCCTAATTCGCTTGTCATACGCCTGTCGGTCGTACTCTAGTGCTAACTGTTAGGTGTTTGTCTTGCGTATGGTAGAGGAGTAGTGGTATCTCTCCTAATCGTTTGGCTTGCTTCGTTTGTCATTCGCTTTCGCTTGTCATACGCTTTTTGGTCTGTACTTTAGGGAACTGTGGGTTGTTGACTTGCGTAGGGTAAAGGAGCAGTGGAATCTCTCCTACGCGTGTGACTCGCTTCGCTTGCCATCCGCTTTCGCTTGTCATACACCTTTCGTTCCGTTTACTAGTGCTACTGTTAGGTGTTTGTCTTGCGTATGGTAGAGGAGTAGTGGCATCTCTCCTAATCGTTTGACTTGCTTCGCTGGCCATTCGCTTTCGCTTGTCATGCGCTTTTCGGTCTGTACTCTAGTGCTAACTGTGGGTTGTTGACTTGCGTACGGTAAAGGAGCTAGTGGAATCACTCCTAATTCGCTTGTCATACGCCTGTCGGTCGTACTCTAGTGCTAACTGTTAGGTGTTTGTCTTGCGTATGGTAGAGGAGTAGTGGTATCTCTCCTATTCGTTTGGCTTGCTTCGTTTGTCATTCGCTTTCGCTTGTCATACGCTTACGGTCTGTACTTTAGGGAACTGTGGGTTTGACTTGCGTAGGGTAAAGGAGCAGTGGAATCTCTCCTACGCGGTTGGCTTGCTTCGCTTGTCATTCGCTTGTCGCTTGTCATACGCCTGCGGTCCGTACTCAAGTGCTTCGCGTCTCGCTTGGCTTCTCGCCTCGCCTGTCACTGGCTTCGCTAGTTGTTCGCCTAAGGTTGGTTAAGGAGCAGTGGATACACTCCTCGTCAGTGACACGCGTTGCCCGTTGCTAGCTTTCGCCTACCATTCGCCTTTGGCATCGCCTTAGGTCGAATCTACGCGACTCATCCTTAGGGTGAATCACTTTGGTTCAAGTGACTCGCTACGCCAGTCACTTACGGTTTGGTACACGCACGAGTGTTATGTGAGATAAGATTGAATTATCTTGTAAGTGTTTAGCCTAGTTTTTGTCTGGCTTGTTCGTCTTTGTTTACCTTGGCGGGTCGTTACTTGATTTTGACTTTGTGCTCTTCGAGTTCAGAGTTTTTGGTTCAACTCTCTTGATTGCATATCGTCAGAGTTGTTGTGCTTTTGCTCCGCCGCTTGGGTGTTTCACGTGTGTGACTCACCTCGTCTACGCTACGCTACTTAGGTGTCTTTCTGTAGGGATTCACCTCGTCTACGCTACGCGAGCGAGTGTCTCGCGTTTCACCACGCCGCGTAGGTGACTCGACTGTCTTTACCTTCGCTTACGTTACGCGTCTTATCGTTTCGTCCGCCATGTACTCCGCCTTTTGCACGAATTGCGGAGGCAGGAAGTCCGCCTCTAAGGATCCGCACTTGTTATGTAGGAAGTGTAAGGACCTTTGCGAAGAGGAGTACCGTTGCAACGAGTGCGCTCCTCTCTCCGAATACGTTTCCGCCATACGCAAGTCTGTGGCCGATAGGGCTTCGCTTCAGAAGCGTGCGTCGTCAGCTCAAAGTAGGGAGATGTCTCCCATTCGTCATCCGTCTCCAGAGGAGGACGTAGACATTGTCCTCACGGAACGGGCGGATGAATTCGACAGGGAATCGTCGGTCCTGTCCGAACCCGCTAGGATTCGCGCACCCCCCCCTCCGCCGTCGTGTTCCAGTTCTCGTCCGCGGACTCGCCCGTTGTCCCCTCCTTCGCCAGACAAGCGGTTGTCTCCGCTTAGGCTTAAGGTTGGCGGACCCACTACGCCCATGAGCAAAAAGAAGAAGTCCAAGAAGGCTAGGTTTGACAAGGTCAATCCGTCCCTCCTTCTGGCATCCGTCAAGGATATGGTCTCTTCCTTGCTCGATGCGCGTCTGGGTCCGCAGACCTTACCCACTCACACTACGACTACGCTACCGTGTGAACCCAATGCGGATGTCGTACCTCAGGGTTCGCGTTCTACGTCCGCTAGGGCCTCCGCATCCGCGACACCATCGCGTACCCCTCACACCCTACGCGTCGTGTCACGGTGGTGTCACCCCCACGTGATTTGTTGTGTCTTACGCTACGCTACTTAGGTAGTCAGTGATTCGCCGGTTATTCACCTCGTCTACATTCACGTGTGAGTATCTCGTTTATCGCTCACCTGCGTAAGGGAACGGACTGTCACTCACCTGTCTCTCGCCTTAGGCTCGATTCTACTTGACTCGCTTCGGCTAGCAAGTGACTCGCTTCGGCTAGCAAGTGACTCGCTTCGCCAGGCACTCGCGTAGCCAGTCATTCGCCTTTAGGCTGTCAATTTGTTTTGGCTCTCTTTCATCAGTGGCTCGTCTCACTCGCCTTTGCCTGTCACTCGCCTTCACCTACGACTCGACTTGATTGCCTCGTGTCGTCTGTGACTCGTTTCGCCAGTAATTTCGCCAGTGTCTCGCTTCGTCAGTCTTTGGACTTCACACCCTTCGGGTTTGGAGCCTCTACCTTCAACACTTTCGATAGTCTCTCTCGTCTCGCCTTGCGTGTTTTCACTTAAGAGTTTTCGTTCTACGTTTTCGTGAGTTTACACTCTGGGTGTTTTTGGAGTAATTAGCTATCAGAAGGGTTGTTTTCTTCCTATGTCAGAACTTCGTTCTTACACTACTCTACTTTGCGTTTCGCGTCGTGAATGGACTGTCATTCGCCACGCGCCTGTCAGTAAGTGACCTAACTGTCACTCACCTCGTCCACGTTAGTGTTATCTGATTGAGGGTCAATCTCCTGACACTCACTTCATCAGCTTACGCGCGTGGGTCAGTGATTGACTATCACTCACGTTGTTACTTCAATATGTACTCTGCCTTCTGCACGAATTGCGGAGGTAGGAAGTCCACTATCAAGGATCCTCACCTGACGGTTAGGAAGTGTAAGGACTTGTGTGAGAAGGTTTTTCGTTGCGACGAGTGCGTGTTGGTGTTTTTGGAGTAATTAAGCTATCGGAAGTGTTGTTTCTTAGGGTCAGGAATTAGTTCTTACACTACCTTATGTAGGTGTTTCGCGTCAGTGACTCGTGTGTCTAAGTGACTCGGCTGTATCTCCTGTCACTCACATCGTCTAGCTTCCTCGTGTCAGTGGCTCGTCTGTCACTCACCTGTTAAGTGATTTGAGTTTCACTCACCTCCCCTAGCTTACATGCGTCAGTGACTCGTTGTCAATCACCTGGTAGTGGCTCGAGGGTCTCGTCAGTGACTCGTCTATCAGTCACCTAGTTACTCTACTACCTCGGTGTTTGCGTCACTACGTACTCTGCATTTTGTACATTTGCGGAGGTAGGAAGTCTGTTAGGTCTTGCCTTGTATGAAGTGCAAGGACCTGTGTAACGAGGGTGTCATTCTTTCGTCTTCAGACTTCCTGGAGTATGTTTCGGCCATTCGTAGGTCTGGTACTTCTTCCTGGAAGCGCAGTGGCAACGGCAGTGGCAGTCTTCAGGGGGTTGTGTCTCCTGTTCGGCACCCCTCTGAATCTTTGCATTCTTTCAGTTTGTTATTTAAGAACTGGTTCATCGTCCCATGTTTTGGATTTTGCAACAAGTCTGGAACTGTTACAAAACCAGGCAGCTGTTGAGGCTGGTCTTGCCTCACTCGCCTAGGAGAGCCCAAGGGCTAGATAAGCGAGTGTTGGGGGTGTACCTGAGGTCATTGATGCGTACAAGGCCGCTGACCTGCCTCCTCCTTCGCGTTCCAACCCGCATGAGATGCGTGCAGTGTCAGCCACAATGGCTTACCACTGTAACATCGCGGTCTCGGGCTAGCTCAGTCGGTAGAGCGCTAGACTCCTAGTCTCGCGGTCGTGGGCTCGAGCCATCAATCAACGCCAACATGTCTGCTATCCTGTCTGTCCTCAGGAAGAGATCGCCAGGGTTGGATGTGTCGGTCCTCAAGGACCTCATTAAAACATTCCGTTTGGTTGACGGCAGGTCCAGGCTTCGTCCACCTGAGTGGGACTTAGCCATTGTGCTCAACCACCTTCGCTCCGATACGTGAACCGCTCTCCGACGTGTCCCTTCTCCCTCTCACATGCAAGGTCTTTTTTCTGGGGGCTATGGCCTCCGCAGCGCGGATTTCGGAAATCCATGCGTTGCAGGCGGACCTTCTACGTTATGAGGTCAGGGAGGGGGGGATCGACCTCTCTTGAGTTGGCTCCCGACTTTGTCTGTAAGGACCAGGCAGCTTATGAAGCTGACCTTACGTTCTCTATCACGGTTCTGGGTTCTGACTCAGGAGATCTCTCTCTGTGTCCGGTGAGAGCCTTGAGGGTGTACCCGCAGGCTGAGGGATGGCAGGCGTCGTCTGTTTCTTGCCTCACTCACCGAGGAGCACCAAAGAGCTTGATAAGCGAGCGTTGGGGGTGTATCTAAGGTCGGCGGTAATTGATGCATACAAGGCCGCTGATTTGCCTCCGCCGTCGCGTTCCATCCCTCATGAGATCCGAGCAGTTTCAGCCACAATGGCTTATCACTGCAACATCGCGTTTTCGGATGTCATGGCAGGGTGTTTTTGGCGTTCATCAGAGGTTTTCGCCTTCCATTACCTACGAGATGTCTCCACAGCAGATCTTGAAGGCATCTCTAGGCTGGGTCCACAGGTCTTCGCGCAGACGAAGGTGGTCCCCCCAACCAGACCAAGAAGGGGTCATCCTTCTTAGACGCTTTTGAGACTTATTGTAAATAAACATGGTTTACATTACTAGCTCTCGTGTCTGTTGGTTTTTTCTTTAACTTCGCTTTAACACCCCCCTCCCTGTTGGGGTTTGGGTGGCGGTGTGTTGATCGGAAGTTGAGTGGCAGGGTTGTCTCTTCGATCCGCTTAGCGGTAGAGATGGTATCTCCCGGGCTGTGCCTTGTCCTCACCACAGGGTGGAGGACTCGTAGGTTAGCTTACACTCAGGGCTAGTCGCTGGTCTCGTCACTACCATGTATCTACTGACCCGCTTCCTTGCGGTGGGATTCTAGGCAAAGTAGGTCTAGTCAACAGATAGGTATTTAAATAATAGTACGTTTTTGATTAAACGTAATTATTTATACTTACCTGTTGACTAGACCTACGCTCTAGGCCCTCCCATCCTCCCCACTTGGTCTGTCTTGCCTTTGGGACTTTCGGAGAGTGATATGAACAGGTAGTGACGTCACGAGACCACCTAGACTTACCGGCCCTTGGATAAGGGATTTTACGCACCCCTTCTCCACTCTTCAAGTTCGTCTGTATTAAGGTTGAAATAGCATTACCCTTAGGAGGTAAGGCAAAGTAGGTCTAGTCAACAGGTAAGTATAAATAATTACGTTTAATCAAAAACGTACTATTATATACCAGCATTGATGGACATAATAGGGCAGTGACAACGGCAACAATACATGTTATAATAACAGTAGTGATGGGTACAATAGAATATACCAACAACGGTACCAAGGTATGTTATTATATACTATCACTGGTGGATATAATAACAACGGTACCAAGGTATGTTATTATATACCAGCACTGGTGGATATAATAGAATATAGTAACAACGGTACCAAGGTATGTTATTATAAACCAGCACTGGTGGATATAACATAATATAGTAACAACGGTACCAAGGTATGTTATTATAAACCAGCACTGGTGGATATACTATAATATAGTAACAACGGTAACAAGGTATGTTATTATATACTATCACTGGTATGTTATTATAAACCAGCACTGGTGGACATAATAGGATATAGTAACAACGGTACCAAGGTATGTTATTATATATCAGCTCTGTTGGACATAATAGAATATAGTAACAACGGTAACAAGGTATGTTATTAAATACCAGCACTGGTGGATATAATAGGATATAGTAACAACGGTACCAAGGTATGTTATTATAAACCAGCACTGGTGGATATACTATAATATAGTAACAACGGTAACAAGGTATGTTATTATATACTATCACTGGTATGTTATTATAAACCAGCACTGGTGGACATAATAGGATATAGTAACAACGGTACCAAGGTATGTTATTATATATCAGCTCTGTTGGACATAATAGAATATAGTAACAACGGTAACAAGGTATGTTATTAAATACCAGCACTGGTGGATATAATAGGATATAGTAACAACGGTACCAAGGTATGTTATTATAAACCAGCACTGGTGGATATAATATAATATAGTAACAACGGTAACAAGGTATGTTATTATATACTATCACTGGTATGTTATTATAAACCAGCACTGGTGGATATTATAGGATATAGTAACAACGGTAACAAGGCATGTTCTTATATATCAGCACTGGTGGGTATAATAGGATATAGTAACAACGGTAACAAGGTATGTTATTATATACCAGCACTGGTGGGTATACTAGAATATAGTAACAACGGTAAGAAGGTATGTTATTATATACCATCATTGGTGGGTATAATAGGATATAGTAACAACGGTACCAAGGTATGTTATTATATACCAGCACTGGTGGATATAATATAATATAGTAACAACGGTAACAAGGTATGTTATTATATACCAGCACTGGTGGCCGTAATAGGATATAATAACAACGGTACCAAGGTATGTTATTATATACCAGCACTGGTGGACATAATAGGATATAGTAACAACGGTACCAAGGTATGTTATTATATATCAGCACTGGTGGGTATACTAGAATATAGTAACAACGGTAACAAGGTATGTTATTATATACCAGCACTGGTGGACATAATAGGATATAGTTACAACGGTAACAAGGTATGTTATTATATACCAGCACTGGTGGACATAATAGGATATATTAACAACGGTATCAAGGTATGTTATTATATACCATCACTAGTTGATATAATAGAATATCGTAACAACGGTAACAAGGTATGTTATTATAAACCAGCACTGGTGGGTATAAAATAATATAGTAACAACGGTAACAAGGTATGTTATTATATACCAGCACTGGTGGACATAATAGGATATAGTAACAACGGTACCAAGGTATGTTATTATATATCATCACTAGTGGATATAATAGAATATCGTAACAACGGTAACAAGGTATTTTATTATAAACCAGCACTGGTGGGTATAAAATAATATAGTAGCAACGGTAACAAGGTATGTTATTACATACCATCACTAGTGGGTATAATAGAATATAATCACAACGGTAACAAGGTATGTTATTATATACCATCACTAGTGGGTATAATAGAATATAATCACAACGGTAACAAGGTATGTTATTCTAAAGTAGCAGCGGTGGGCACAATAGCGGCAACATTAGTCGTAGTTCTGGTGTGACAATTGTGCTAGCAGCAGTTACAGTATTAGTAATCGTATTAATGTTATCAATAGTAGTAGTAGCTATAAGTATTAACGTTATCATGTATAAGTACACGAAGTAGCAGGAGGAGGAATGGTAGACATTCTACTGCTTACATGTAGTATTCCCAGCAAAATTGAGTAGTAGCACTGTTGATGGCGGTTGTGTTAACAGTGTGATGGTGTTAGATGTAAGATATGTAGCAGTATCAGTACTAGCAGTGTTGGTGGTGGTGGTCAAGTTGTTGAGTAATGACCCATACCTGATTGCAATGTCGTCCGAATCACTGTTGATGTTATAGACCATCTCGGTTCTGCCGGAGTTGCCATCGTTACTTATCATGTCCCACTGGCTTACTCCGTCAACTCCGTCTACAATGAATAAGTTACTTTATTTTCGGAATATTGGTTTCAATAGAAATGAAAAACATTAAACACTAAAGGAAGTATACGTAAGATTGCAGAGTGTATCAATTTCTGCATGGCGTTTTCATGTAACGAATGCAGATTGACTCAATTATATGTAAATATACTGGTTACCGGGCATTAAATATATATACATATACTGGTTACCAGGCATTACAAGACAGACGTCTTATTCGAAACAAACTTACCATAATCTAAACCAGCAATATCCAAGAAGGTGGAGAACCAATCAACTGCGTGCATCATTCTAAATATGGAAAACACAAACTCAATTAGTTGGTGACTGGTTGGTATCTTTGTCCTCTTCAAAGAGTTTAATTTATTGAACTGCCCTTCTTTCAACGGTTAACAAAGGTTAAGCAAGCTTTAAGTATAAGTGTCTTAGGGTTTGTCCAATATATTCGAGAGAAACTATTTCCATGTAATATAATGATGCAATTAACTGCATAGTTTAAAAAGAAAATGAAAAAATATTGAAAAAGGATGGAAAAGATAGAACTTTATGTATACGTCTTGTTGAGGGTTGTCTCAGTACGGCGAAAATGTGTATTCTATGTCATCTAACGAGTGATTCGTTGACTCGTTGATTAGCGTTTGAAAACAATTTCAGTTCGTAATTAGATGGTACAGAAATACATCTTTCACACTGCCTGCGAAATTTGAGAACAAATATTTTTTGTAAACTCTTAGTAATCGAAAAAGTCAAATAAATAATAGAGTGAAGTTCGAGGCATATCAAGAACGGACGATCACATACCGACCGTAGAGGGCCCATGGGTAATTATAAAACACAGCCTGTTGAATGCTTCATCACTTTTTTATTTCGACTCGCATCGAGACGAATCTAATACCCGCATTTCACTGAACCATGGCAGAACTACGGTTAAACAAATTGTCTGGAGTGTGAAAAATCGTAAGTCTACCCCGAGTGTTCGTAATTCTACCTGGTAACACCGTAATTCTTCCCCAAAAATCTGTAAAGAACTGTAGTCATACCGTCAGCTTCCGTGGTCGAAAACAAACCGTGTGGTTACTTTTGAACTTGTTCCAAAGTAACCGTACGGTTTTCCAATCCGCAATTCTTCCATGGGAGACATGCAAATCGTAAATCTTACGCAGTTAATTGCCGTAAATCCGCCGTAAGTTTTCCTTAAGTCTTCCTCAATTTCCAAGCCTTCGTTTTTCCACTGTAGAGCTATGGTTTTATACTGGACCTAATGTCGGTCGGTACAAATTAGGATTGGATCGCGGAGTCCTAAGTCGACCGCTCAAATTTCATCGCTTTCGAACAAAATTTTTTTTTTTTAAAATAGATTTTTATAACAACTTAAGCATGTAGATGAATATTTGATAATTATTTTTCATGCAACCTACATTTAAGAAAAAACCGTGTGCAACCGAGAAACCGTATTTCACCTGTCGACAGGTGAAATACGGTTTCTTGGTTGCACACGGTAGTGATACGGTTGTACGTGGTAGTGATACGGTTGTACACGGTAGTGATACGGTTGTACGTGGTAGTGATACGGTTGTACATGGTAGTGATACGGTTGTACGTGGTAGTGATACGGTTGTACATGGTAGTGATACGGTTGTACACGGTAGTGATACGGTTGTACATGAGATTTTCGTAATTTTCCACATCAACTCTTCTCTCCACCCTCAGCCATGGCCGCACTTTTGCGATATAAATTAATTTTAAATTTCTTGATTCCTTGCTTTGCTAGTAGTTATAGGCGTTGTAGCATGTTTTTTTAAGATTTTGTTTTCGAAAATTAAATTTGCTATTTATTATTTTTTTAGTTTTTACAATATTTTGTTACCTTAGAGGGTAAAAACATCCCATTACACAAACCGATTAGCCGCGTATTAGAAAAACATGATCTGACGTAAAAGCGACAAGATGATTGACTGTTCCATCATTGTACCGTACTTAAGTCTCTAGTCTGAGTGTTCAGGTATCACTACATCAGTCAGATCCTTGAACTTACTACATTCGAGCGGCCATTTTAATGTTAAACACCTTAAAATGGTCGCTCGATTGGAAATGGAAAAGCATGGCTTAACCAAAACATGTACTTTAAACATAGAACTCATTTTATTGATTCAGAAGTATTATTTAGACATTGGTAACTCTTGTTCGGAGATCACTTTATTTCAGTTAGAACGGCGTGCTACAGCGCCTCTAAATTCATGGATGAGTGAAGTAGCCGAAAGTGGTCTACCTCCAGTGAAGGTTTTGCAATGCCATCTCCTGCCTTTTCTGTATATGTTTCCCATTATTGACTTCTTGTTTGACCATCCTATGCTCGCATGAGTCTATCGTGGTAAAACCTTGGCTTTTATACACGATTTCAAGTGAAAATACTTTGATCTTTGCCGATCTTAACACAGGTCTTCCTCAGTCTGTTCGCATCCTTTCTTTGCTCACCGCGGGCTTCCCGTGAGTAGGCTTATACCGTACGTCTTCCGTGTAGAACGGATTAGTGACGTACATGTAGCTCTTCCGTGAATACCGTAGTTTGTCACAACTATTCCGTAGGTCTTCGTAGGGATTTATAAGTCTCCCGTAAATTTCTGTACTTTCTTCGTGGAATTTTCCGTATGTCTACCGCATTTCGCCCTGATGAGGCTGTAGGTCATCCGCCCAAGAAGTAAACGTTCCTTAGTTGGTCCGCAGCTCATCTGTAGTAATCCGTAGTTGTTCCATGAAGGTATGACTCTTCAAAATCCGTAGAAATTTCGTGTGAAAATCTCTAGCTCTGGAGAACCGTTGTGATCCGTGGCCAACACAGAACCCCCATTTCACTGCGGGCTACGGTGTCGGCGGTTGACACGAATCACAACGGTTCTCTACGGACTTTTTAGGAAGAAGTGCGGTGTTACAAGGTATTTCTCACATTCAAGATACTTTTTTAAATCGTAGTTCTGTCGTAGTTCAGTGAAATGGGGGTATAATTGACAAGAGAGTGAATTAAATGGGGCTTTGTTCCAAACCTACCCGTCCTGGGTGTATCCCGACTTATTGAGAAGAGTCTTGCTATAGACAACGGCAGGTGTCCGAGTTCCCCCTTCATAAAGGCTCCCCTTCTTTCCAGTCAGGGGGTAGTTACTGGCTCCTTTATCAGGGTCACCACCATTCTGGAGAGAGAAAAAATAGAAAGTTTGCAATGATTGAAACCTATAATAAGTTAAATGCCTACAAACAAAAAGCGGAAAAAAGCGAATTTTAGTTGCAATTTTAGTGGTCATAGAGCATGCCTTTATTATCCCTTTGTGCATATAAACCAGGATAGATAACATCAATTGTGTTACACAATTTACTCTGCTATTCTCCCCATCTTAAACATGAATATACAATGGAAAAGATGTTAAAGTAACACAGAGTGTCCACGAGGTTCGCGTTCGATCTTGTCAATGTTAACTAGTGGTGTAGTTTGGTGCGGGTGCCTATAGCACTCAACACATTGTCTATGTCTTACATTTTGACAAGGAAGAATGATACTCAGTAATATCATTTATTACTAATTTTGACCTTTCATTTCTGTCCAAACAGTCTGATCTTGGTGATAAGACAGAGACAAACAGAACCCGGATATTTATTTGAAAATTTTATTCATAGATCAGTTGAAATCAAGCGCCATTTAAGCAATTTATACTGGATAAAGGCGATAATTTCTTTATATAATAAAAAGAGAAATAAACCAATCTCATTAAAATCACATAATTGATTCGTTCCCTAGGCTTATTTGCTACTTTGAGTTGTTATCGTCACTCATCTATTTATAAGTATGTTTATGATCAATAGTTTTCACAAAATCAAATAGCATATTTCGAGGAAAACACAGAAAACACAGGAAAACGAGAAAACGTTGGCCTTACGTTTATTTTATCATTATGACGTGTCATTGGCAAATGTCACTTTTACAACGGCGGCGCTGATTGCACAACTAGATTCAATTGCAACAAATCAGGACACTCCCTTTCCGCTCCCGATTTCAAGCGTAAAACAACATAGGGTAGGATCGGAAATCTGAAGGGAGTAACCTCTTTGGGAAGAGAATGCGTGTCCACAGGAAGTTATAATCTGACCAACTACGGTAATGCTTTCAAATTTCTGAAAGTAACTGAGAAGTTCAAGCATTGCTTTTCTGAGCAACGCTGCGAAGAGAATACCTTATGCCGAAGTCTTCCGAATGTTTAAAATATGGCGGTTCAAATTCAGCCCTTGATAGGTTATCTTCATGAGAAGTAACTCTTGCTGTAAGCAAATCTAACACATCGAACTGTCGCACAAATTTTATGTGTGCTTTGCGGATTTTTATTTATTCAGAAGGAAACTCAATAAGCCAAAGTGGCTGAGAAAGCTGGTGTTTGATCGGTCGGAAAATGCTCGGCCTTAACAGCTGATTGGATGTCGATACAAGGTCATTTCCTGTATTAACTTCCTGTGGACACGAATCTCTATGGGATTTCGTTATATCATATATGAGTGACAATCCAAATTAGCAAATAAGCCTTGGGAACGAATCAATTATCTGATTTTAATGAGATTGAGAAAAATAATTATTGTGGGTTTTAGTGTAAGGTCAAACCTAACTTACGTCAGAGATGAATGCCATGACAAGGTTGTCCATCATCCCTTTATTCTCCAGCGCCTCCTTTATCTTGCCCACTGAATCGTCTAGGTGCGACACCATAGCTTCAAGGATAAACGGGGACGTGGAATTAATTACAACCAATAGCGTGAAATTGCTGCATAACACATATTACTGAAGCAACTCTGATCAGGTTGGGAAATGGTAAACATAACCAACTGATAACATAACGAGGAGGCAAGTTGAGAGAATCGTGCACTTTGTGACCCGTTCTTGAAATTTTGCATGATAGGTATGGGAACAGAGTCTAAATTTTAGAAAGGTGACACACGACGGTTCGTCTGGTTGAATATGTCCCGTTATGCACTTGTATGAGAATATCACTGGATGTCATTACGTTTTTACACTTCCTTGGCTAATAGTATATAATCTCTCTCCTAAAATAAAGTCAGACATATAATTTTAGAAATCATAAATTATTGACGTTCAAAGTCGGACATAATTGTGCATGTGAGTTGAAGGAACGTGTACATGTCATTTTGAAAGTATACTATTGTTCCGCCATGCTAAAAATATAAAACTACTCACCACTAAACGTTTGTCGTGCAGCGTTGCCATGAGATTCATTATACCATTGACTGAATTCAGTTTTGGCCTGAAAAATAATCCCAAATGTATGGTGAAATAACAGATATCCATGAATTAAAGTTTCTCAGTAAATACTGTTATTTTGCACATTGCATTACTCAAACCTTTGAAGAGGTGTATGCGCAGCTGTGTAGGTGACATACATAAACAGGGTGTTCACCGTCTTACCTGAAGAGGTGTGTGCGCGGCTGTGTAGGTGGCATACAGAAACAGAGGAGTGTTCACCGTCTTACCTGGTGAAATGTGTGCGCAGCTGTGTAGGTGACATACAGAAACAGGGGTGTTCATCGTCTTACCTGGTGAGGTGCGTGCGCAGCTGTGTAGGTGACATACAGAAACAGAGGAGTGTTCACCGTCTTACCTGGTGAGATGTGTGCGCAGCTGTGTAGGTGACATACAGAAACAGGGTGTTCACCGTCTTACCTGGTGAAGTGCGTGCGCAGCTGTGTAGGTGACATACAGAAACAGAGGAGTGTTCACCGTCTTACCTGGTGAAATGTGTGCGCAGCTGTGTAGGTGACATACAGAAACAGGGGTGTTCACCGTCTTACCTGAAGAGGTGTGTGCGCGGCTGTGTAGGTGGCATACAGAAACAGAGGAGTGTTCACCGTCTTACCTGGTGAAATGTGTGCGCAGCTGTGTAGGTGACATACAGAAACAGGGGTGTTCATCGTCTTACCTGGTGAGGTGCGTGCGCAGCTGTGTAGGTGACATACAGAAACAGAGGAGTGTTCACCGTCTTACCTGGTGAGATGTGTGCGCAGCTGTGTAGGTGACATACAGAAACAGGGTGTTCACCGTCTTACCTGGTGAAGTGCGTGCGCAGCTGTGTAGGTGACATACAGAAACAGAGGAGTGTTCACCGTCTTACCTGGTGAGATGTGTGCGCAGCTGTGTAGGTGACATACAGAAACAGGGGTGTTCATCGTCTTACCTGGTGAGGTGCGTGCGCAGCTGTGTAGGTGACATACAGAAACAGAGGAGTGTTCACCGTCTTACCTGGTGAGATGTGTGCGCAGCTGTGTAGGTGACATACAGAAACAGGGTGTTCACCGTCTTACCTGGTGAAGTGCGTGCGCAGCTGTGTAGGTGACATACAGAAACAGAGGAGTGTTCACCGTCTTACCTGGTGAGGTGCGTGCGCAGCTGTGTAGGTGACATACAGAAACAGAGGAGTGTTCACCGTCTTACCTGGTGAGATGTGTGCGCAGCTGTGTAGGTGACATACAGAAACAGGGTGTTCACCGTCTTACCTGGTGAAGTGCGTGCGCAGCTGTGTAGGTGACATACAGAAACAGAGGAGTGTTTACCGTCTTACCTGAAGAGGTGTGTGCGCAGCTGTGTAGGTGCCATACAGAAACAAAGGAGTTTTCACCGTCTTACCTGGTGAGATGTGTGCGCGTTGTGTAGGTGACATACAGAAACAGGGTGTTCACCGTCTGACCTAGTGAGGTGTGTGCGCAGCTGTGTAGGCGACATACAGAAACAGGGGTGTGCACAGTCTTACCTGAAGAGGTATGTGCGCAGCTGTGTAGGCGACATACAGAAACAGAGGAGTGTTCGCCGTCTTACCTGAAGAGGTGTGTGCGCAGCTGTGTAGGCGACATACAGAAAAAGGGGAGTGTTCACGTCGTGGTTCTCGATGGTTTCTACTGCGCGAGTGGTAAAGGCATCCTGGGGATGAGAATGTCAGTCATCAGAAACAGTCGGCGATATATACTACAATATATTGACTAACATTCCTGTCAATGTAATACATTTATAAACGACATTTAATTGATGACAATTATTTTTTTATGCATGACCAGTAGATAAGGAGGTAAAGCTCGGTATGAATATAGCATGATGAAATTGAAATATCACTTTATCCTACTGTTGAATGGGTCCCATCAAATGTGTGATCAACCGCTTTATTGCTCCAAAAGTCGAAGCCAGTCACTGAAAGAGGAATATCAAACGTTGAATACACGAAGCGCGATTCATCTGTCACTTATCCTCATTTAGGTAGAGCAAACAGGTGTGTTCGTTAAGGATAGACGTCTATACTGTTATTGTAAAGGATCGAACCGAAGAAGAAGTTTTTTTCTGAATTATCCACCGACGAAATGTACCATTTGATTTCAAACATTTCATTTCGGCCAGAATGAATTAAGATGGGGCATCTACATGTACTGTTCTCAGGTATGGAGTCGGGTATTTTAACGTTTGGTAATGGTTATAGTGTATGTTATCCTACCTTTTTAAGTTATTCTTACTCCTACCCTTTCCAAAAACACTAAGTCCTTATCTTACCAATTACGTTTCATAGCTTATCGATTCTTAGGTGTGCAGACACCTCTCTCTATAAGTAAAATAAAAATTCAAACTTTTATTAGTGAGCTTTTTTGCTTGTTTCCGATTTGTCATGGCAATATAACCGTGTACTAAATACATTGAAACATGTAATGGTATTTTAAATACTAGTAATCTAGTAGATCATGGCCTTACTATACAAGTACAGATACATACCGAAAGTTTGTTCACCTACTTGTGAATTTTAATGCAAATAACATGTAATTCGGCATGTCTTTGAAGCATCGTATGAACGCGAACACAAGACCGATCATTTCGACTTTTGCGTTATAAAAAAAAACAGCTGAGAGTCCATAACATAATCTGATTTGATACCTCTTAGTATATGGTTTCAGTTATGGCAGCTCTTTGAAGTGACCAGGGGTCAATCTTTTCAAAACTACAGTTTTTATTTATTTCTGTGAAAAATGGGATCAACTGGGTCAAACATATATGACATATTTTCTCTTATACTCATTCAATGTGTTTGTGATGAATTTGTTCTCATTTAGTCGATATGAAAACTTGTACTCGAAATTAATTAAATTCGAATTTTCAAAAACATACATCACTGCTGTGACAATCACAGGATACGTTTGAGAATGTTTATTTTATACATGGATATCTATGTGATGGTTACATGATATTTGTTCTAAGATACATTGTGTAGGTGAACAAACTTTCGGGATTCAGTTGTAGTAACACACATGATAATGTTTTCAACATTTTAAATCAAACAAACGTAAGTGCCAAAATGACACAATCATGAAGTCACATTGGGTCTTTCAATATTGTTCTTTGGCAAAGGTAATATTTTCTATTTGGCACTATTCGATCATTCGTTATTCAAAGCTAGGTGGTCCTACAAGGTTGCAATCTGTCAACCATACTGTTTAAAGTCAATTAAAACAACGACATCGTCAGTGTAAAAGGCCAATGCAACTTTTAAAACAAACTGGTGATTTACTTAATAATGCCAATACACAATGCATTCTACAAAGGGTGGCATAATTTTACTTGGTGTCGAATTTGTAACTTTATTTTAAAAAAGGTAAGACGACTAACTATATGCCATATCCAGTTGGAGTTTTTGTCGGTTGATATTCATTAGTTGACTTTTGTTTGGGTATTGCTTATAATAAAATTATAGCATTATATAATTACCTCGTCCTCCGGTAGATACCTTGGTTCCTGAAACAAACACGTAGCATTAATCACATGGCACACTCGTTACATGGTTCAACAACAGTTTAAGTATACCAATCATTGTCCCAATAATTCAGACATATAATTTTACAGAGCTCACTATATACTGACATACAGTTTAAGCATGTCTCGTACATTTAAAGTGTGCTTTGGCAATTAAAAAATATGAAAATAAACATGAATTCAATATTTACAATTGATAAATTCATATTTCAATAGACACATTAAAGAGGCATTCAGTGTGTTATCACCTATGTCAAACGTTGTAATTAGTGTGTTTTTTTATCGAGAAGTACTGACTATTGCCGAAAATTACCGTTTTAATACTAGTCGATTCAGTGTAGTGACGATATATAGGTGAAAGTAGTTATTACCGACAATGAATTAAAAGTCATTTCAGTGCTTTTTTCTACATGTATTTTAACCTGATTCACGACCTAATATTGAATCCAAAAAAATCTTCATGTTTGAAGGTTTTCATCATATTATTCATTTGATTCATACAATGTATGAGAAACAGGAGAAATATTCTGCTTTTGTGAATACGAAAACAGCAAATTTAGGTTATATAAATTATAATGTGATAGTCATTCCTTATATAACAACTCAGACATTGTTTCCGAGTTACATTATGAATACATTTTGAAGAAAAGATGTATGTATTTTATGAAGAATGTGTCTGCACGTGTATGTACGTAAGAACCAGCGATGAAAGTAATACATTTGTCTTAGAGGATGTCTTTCGCATATAAGATGATGTGTATTGGATTAGAATTCGGTACGATGTAATGTTAAATCTATCGCAATAAAATTAATCAGCTTTTTTATTTGAGCGGTAAGGTGCAAAACCTCGTTTATGTGTGTAGTGATCGCCTGAACCCAAAAGGAGTCCGCTGTGAGAGTCGAACCCTCGTCCTGTTGGTGTGTAGGTCCAGTTGCAGTGCCCGAGGTGCCACCTGCAACACAACAGTGAGGTACAAATGTATACATGTATAACAACTACTGGTAATCAGGTTGCAATCAACGTTTCATCACTCAAACGTGTTTAAAAATACATCGCTCTGGAATAATGTAAAACATTAACAATCGTCTTGAAAATATAAGTTTATTATTAACAGGCTTTGGAAGCTCCTGAAGCCTCTTTCCTTAGAATGCCGATAACTCAAGTCGCCTACAGGTATTTCCTAGACACGATTCGTTTAATTGCCATCACAAGAGCAACTGGAATGAACCGTGGCGTAAATAAACATTTATGAGTTACTGATTACTCACATCTTATTTGTAGTCGATTTGAGATACATGCACTGTCAACATATTTATAGACAGATTGAATTGTTCTACAATTCTTACTTTCCAACCATGTGTGAGGAATAACCCTTTGCTTTCAGTTTCTCTGGGAGAGTTGCGTACTGAGTGGAGAGGAACTCAGGGGAGACCATGTCTACAACACCTTTCTGAAAACATAATTAAATCCAAAAGTTTAAGAAATGTTACATATGAATGAAATGATTCTTCTCACAATCTAATATATTATTGAACGCATGTTGCCTTGCATTTCGGGCAATTCACATTTAAGGTAACTCCGTGTGAATGTTTGACAGAAGTACATTAAGAAACCATTCGTGAGTGGATAATTTGCGTAATACAATGCCATTAAAATCATTGTGACGTCATACTTGAAGCGGTGATACACTAGTGCAATAATATAGCACTTTATACATATTACAGTTACTCTCTCTCTCTCTCTCTCTCTCTCTCTCTCTCTCTCTCTCTCTCTCTCTCTCTCTCTCTCTCTCTCTCTCTCTCTCTCTCTCTCTCTCTCTCTCTCTCTATATATATATATATATATATATATATATATATATATATATATATATATATATATATATATATATATATATATATTCAACAGGCAGGAATTGCAACTAACGTTCGTTTTTTTCCTTCATTTTATTTCAAGTATTCAAATTGCCCCACTTTACATAGTACATTTCATTATTTTTCTATAAGCCAATAATAATATACATACAACATTTTTTTAAAGTTACAGTGTCATTTGGTGTGTGTATTACAAAGATGGGATTTGTACTTACATTTATATGTTATAGTTAAATGTTAAAGTTAAAGATTCCGAAGCTATCACTATTCAACATTTTCTTTAACACATTCACATAGTAAAATGACGAAGTACTCGCATAAAACATGACGGCCAATCAACGTCATTCTAAACTTTCTTTCAAAGAAAAAGGATCAAGGTGAATAATCTTTATATAGGTGATTCCCTCTAGATCAAGATCAAAATCCACTCTCAGTAACTACGATTCATTTATACTTCCCGGGATATAAACCACAGTGAGTTTATTTTAGCCTTCGCGGAACTTCCCCACTTCATTATAGTTAATTGTCCCGGGACATTCGAACTGAATAGTTCAGTCTTCACGGCACAACACCAGTTCAGCAATGCACATCTATGTATATGAGTTATTTGGTGTCAGACATGTTAAGTTTATGTGATAGAAAAATAACGGTATGACCTGAGATGTTTGTGGATATAATAGTCGAGTGATATTCCTGAACATTATCTGAAACGTATAATACATGACTACAGTATCTTGTTTATATCAAACCGGTGTCACTGTCTCTTTAATTGACGAAAAGGTGAAATATCTAAATAGTAAATGGTAAAACTACTTGGATAAAAACGCGTTCGTGCAATCTGACGTCGATACAATTCAGTTTGAGCGCAGAAACAAAGCAGTATTACTGAATACTCATAAAACTTACAGAAATAGTTTTACATACCTGCATACCTGTGTGGAATGGGTATCTTCCAGTCAGGAAGGAAGACCTTGTGCTGAAAAATATACAAAGAACGCAATACAATAATAAAAAAAACCCACACATTTCTAAATAGGGTAGACAGGAGATCTAACAAGAAAAAGAGACTTTACAACACATTAAGAACTAGTTAGATACACTTTGGGGGAATACATTACAAATACATACAGAAAACTGTAAATCAGAAAAAAACGGAATCAGACCATCTCTTCAAAAGCTCCTTCAATAATATTACAATGTTTTATTTCATAGTTGATTATATATTATGTATATTTAAGAATAATCAGCGTTATCATAGATTTATGTCAGTTAAATTTTATCTCATAGGTCATATGTTTAAGACTGTTCATGTACATATGTCATACACGTATACAGTTCTGTAAATTTGTTTCGGAGAGGTATCCATACAAGCAACGTGCATGTTTTTTTTACCAAGCCAGTTCACTTGAATGAAGTACGTTTAAACAGAGATGTCGACTAAATTATAAAATTATTAAACATGGAATAAAACAAGTATCCAAAAAATCAACTGAAGCAATAACATCATTCTAATAGAACCAAAGAATCGCTTTTGTATAGACGACAATTCGAAATACCATTTAAATCAGTATCGACACTGTCAACGTTCATGGTGAGCCAATCAAATCACTTGAATATATTCTGCTGATATATTGTTTTTTCCCATAAGTTCACAATAGCAGGCATTGACCTTATCACCAGTCTATAATTGTATACTGTTTTAATACGTTATCAAACACAATCATATGACTAAGGGTAACATTTTGATGACTTTCAATTTGACAATTTGACAAAGAATAGCACATATTGATTAAAAAATATAAACAATCAGCAGTGAAGCCATTCATCTACGCAGTAAGTGTTGAATTATTGTGACTTTAAATAGAGAGTTACTTCCCATTCCATTTACTTCACTTAAACAAAATTGCGGATACCCCAGAAGAATGAAATACGTACGGTGAACACACGGGTTGTACATAGGAGGAACTCAGGATGACTCCATTGTCGGCCAGCTCCTGTAGATTTGGGGTTTTTATAGTAGAATTGTTCCAACTTACGTCATTAAAACCTGCAGAATAAAATTATACAATTTGTTACGTGCAAGCTATTGACACATATGATTGGCTGTAATCAAAGTCAGTTGTGCAATCAGCGACAGTGTTTGAAACTGAGCATTCGTACTATTCCCGGGACCGTTAGCTAGACAAAAACAGCCAGTCGAAAATGTAAGACAAACGTCTATTGGATTGAAATTTGTTTCTAAATGTCCTCTTTTTTATTATACCAAAGTTTAACACTGATCTGAATATTTAGAATAATCGAATGGGCGTGAGGCGACAGCAAAGAAAATAGAAAGCTCCACACATTTCTATAGCCAGTATAGATATAACAATTTAGTAAATACAATATGTGAAGGTCAGGTTACAGAATTATTTTCATTTCAGCATTAATAGTGGCGATAAATTTGGACAATCCTTTACGTACTGAAAGTTTGTTTGTACATAATAATGATTTTTCATGTTATGCATATTCGGAAAGGTACATAACTAGGGCTACATAAATGTTAAGGGAAATGTTCCGAGCTCGCAATAAACCATAAAGTTCGGTGTTGATGGTCTTAAACATGCAACTAGCTTCAACAACTTTAAATGAACTTTTTCAATAATGTCTCGGGTTTCATACCCCCATACTTCAGAGTCGTATGTTAAAATTGGAAGAATGATGAATCATCACATCAAAAGCTTGAAGGAGAGAGTCTAAAGGTAATTAAACATTGCATGGTCTATTAAGAAGTGCAAACATAGCCTGCGTTGCGCACGTTACAAGGTTTTTCATTGCAGAAATCATTCTTCTGTTCCTTTGAACATTAATTCCAAAAGTAGTGTAACCTGTAACAGTCTGAGATTTCAATAGATTCATCTCAAAAGTGGTAAGCTAGTTTTTATTTGGATGCTACACCCCCTCCAGATAGTACAATCTTTCAATCTTAGTTAATTTATATTTACATCCATTTTCCATTGAACACAATGATGATGAAAGCTATCAAATGAGACTTTTTTCAAGCAAGCTATATAGGAGATTGCCTTTGAAGAGAACTTAGAATCATGTGCCAGACCAAATAAACTCTTGGCAAAGGAAACTTATCACTTTGAAATAAGATTTTGCGATTTATAGAGGCTGTTATACATTTTCAAATATGCAGTAAACATTCACCAAAACGCATTCTGTGGATTAGTAACTGTCATTATTCCTTTATTATGACTTTCGGGAAATGTCGTGCAATCATTCAAATGGCGAAAAACAGAATACTTGGGATTTCTCATTCTGCACGTGCGAAACGTTTGCATAAATACCGATGTCTATCAGAACAATGATGCAATATAAAAAAAGAACACCAAAGAAATGCAGAAACTTTCATAACGAGACCGCGACACCAAGCAACCATCAGCAACTTGTTGGATTGTTGTCAACGGACAGGCCAGACACAAGGCCGTCCATGATCTTGAACTGCCGGCCGTTCAACAAAATGAAGCGCTTCGTAGCGCTCATTGATCGCTCCATGTAGCGCTCAATGAGCGCTTCTTCTCTCTTTAACGACACAGTGCAAATTCCTTGAAGTTTGCTCGCCTTGCTACGTAGCGCCAATTGAACAATCGCGTTCAAGAGAGGTTTAAAAGTAATCGCTAATTGAGCGATTACTTTGAAAACTATTTTGAACACGGCCCTGGTCTTTGATTTGTGGCGAAGAGTTCTTGCTGACGTCATCCGGCGACTGACGACATGTTCCGAAGACGTGTTCTAGCGTGCATTGATGCAGAGAGTGGTCACACACGCTACTTAGAACATGATTGTCCATTTGTGGATTGTGCTGCCTTTTTGTAAATATAACGTCTGTTGTTTTGTTTTATTTTTATGTTGACCCCATGTCACTTTTGCTCAGAGTTAAAATAAATGTACTATTGATAGAGCAATGAGGGCTTTATACAGTGTTTAGAAAATAATCCATGTCATTAAATTGATAATAAAACATATCATATCTGTCTTATTGCCTTTTTATGAGCGATACAAGGCGGTGACAAGTTTCTTTTGCCGATGAGTTTAAAAACTATCACAAATATCACATCACTATTCAAAACAATTATTATCGAAAAGTATGCAATTAATTCTTTTCAGAGTGTATATGAATCGAACTTGAAATCGCCGCTTCTTAAACCTCACTTCTTCTTCTTCTATCTCACTGCTGATGAGAAAGCTGAGTGAGAAAACTTGACTTTATTGTGACGTCATCTCTGCCTAATTAAATTGCTAATACGGGAGACATACTCTACATAAAACAGAAAAAATTAATAAAATCTCAATTTTGACATTTGATTGTTTATAAATTGGAGAAAACATGGCTCCGAGATCTTTCTGATCTAAGAAAAAACTGGCATTAGACATTTTGTTTAATATTATTAACATTATTAGTAAGAAGTCTAAAAATACATTTACAGATACTACAATATGCGATAAACGCTTACATTTATATTTTACGTAATCTAAGTTAGATAAAACACTCGACGTCGGTCAGCATTTTACCTTGGGATGAACAATCCCAAGAATAACCTCTGCATCGTGATTTATCCTACAAATAAATGGTACCTCGCATCATAATGAATAACTTTTATTAAACCTGTTTGAGTACGAGTATATGCATTAACAACAACATGTTCTTCTCACATAGATCACTCTACTCATATCTTCCAAATAGGTTCATCTATGAGAGCAGCGAATAATGTTACCCATGTGAAACAGAATTTATAACGACCAAGCTATGTTTAATTCAGAAGGGTGAACATGTATGATCTTACTTGCAAGAGCAAGCACCAGATGCAAATAACTGAAATGCCTGGCCTGACATTAAAAGCTTTATACATATTATGTAAACTGTAATGTAAGACATACTCGAGTTTGAGTGTTCGTAATTTTCTGATTCGTTTTTGTCGTTATGATAGTATAACATTTAATATTGTTTGTCATTTTGTTTATATGTTATAGTAATCATCATGATGAACAAAATTTGTACAATATAATGCATTGCAAACGTTAATGCAAAAATTAATCTATATAGAAGATAAAAGTTATTTTAAACGTTTAGTTTTGTCAACTTTGACATTCGTTTCACTTAATCCATCAATAATTTTAAAATTATATAATGATAAATAGTTCAGATATAATCATAAAATGAGAATAAACAGTTAAATATGCACGTAAGGCAATATTTACAAACATAAATCAAGAGGTGTTTAATTATCTCCTTTTTGATATAACATTGATTAAAGGTACGTTGCACAATAAATATGAAACAAATGCCTGACATCCAATAAACGTGTGGGAGTGTGCAGCAGTGTTAACTTACTTGAATTCTAGGAATAATGAGCCAGAGCTAACAGCTGGGTGCGAGTTATACCAATCACGTTGGTGTATACCATTACTTATCTCTATAATGGAAGATATTATCACTCACTCCAATATTCACTAGATGATATTAATCTCCGTGATATAAGCAGCGATATTGTACACCAAATGGGATCTCTAGCATGCAATTGATTATTTCTTACAACTAGATGATATGGTATCTAATTACCTTTACTGTTTCTATTATGTATATGTTAATGCGTCTATTATATGGAATATTTCATAATCAATAATATCTGCTGTATATTTTTAATATAAACATTTTTACATAGATAACAAGCTATTAATATATTGCTTTGATAACATACTCTCAACCATAAAAGAAACATCACAATATGTTGAATGGTGTAAAAACCTAAATACTGCTGCCGGAGAAAGATGATTTTTGAATGCTTGTTATTGGGCCATGATTTGCAAAGAAGTACCAGCATTTTCAGACATCAGAGTATAAAACTTAAATTGTAATGTCACTTGGGGTGATGAAATCGCTTTTTCAAAATCTTTTTGGCCAGAGAGTTTGGCATTAAAGTAAAAGATTCATATAATGTAGAAATTAAATAAATAAAAGATTTTATCGGCATTATAAAACTTGTTGACGCGTCTTTACTGTAGGAAGTCATAACACAAGCCAGATAACCCTTTTTTGAGTCTCCGATTTCGCCCTTTCAAGACGATTCAAAACGACGATTTCTTAAAACGTGTGTTTCTAAGAAATATGAACAAATAATATTTTGAAATTTCGAATCTAGTTTATTTGGCTTCTGAAGACATGATGTATCTCTGTTTTAGGTGCCTTTATTAGGCGTGGGTTGAATTATCTTGTATTTTGAATGGTGACGTTTCTTTTGCGGTTGATTGTAATGCTACGATTTCTATAAAAGCCATACGTGTAGCTCGATTAAGTTGTTGTTTTGACTGTATATTTTGCACAATCAACCGTCAACCATATGACATCAAAATGGTTTTACGTCATCAAGTAATGACTAAGAATGGTATGACGTCAAAATCATTATGACATCACAAAGTCACGACGCCATGAATACAACGATAGCTCGGTGCTAATACATCAGCATAATGGAAATCTAATGACAGCGCTGTGGTCAGAGATGTACATGTTTAATTGAAAATAATGAAAAATGAATGTGGATGATAAATAAAATTTCGCCCTCGTGTCCTCTGATGTCAAATTTTTCAACAGTTCTTGATAAAAGAACAATATCGACAAGCCTCGGATATGTGTAATTTTTACCACATCGGGTTGATATATTTGATATGAGAAGATACTTTGGTGGGATTCTCTGTATATATACTATACTACAGATAATAATCACAACGACAACCTTTTTAAACACAAAATCTATCCATTGTAACATCATAATCTACACTTTAAACTTCCTGATATGTTTCGTTCATGGGGCATGAACTTTTGATCAGTTGATAGAGGAAGGATCAATGGGTTCCATAGGTTCACATAATCTGATAATTGAATTGAAGATGTCATAAACCTATGAGGTTTAACAATATAACTTTCAAGATTACTTTATCACTGTGTCATTGCGCATATATGACAATATCATGTATTCTCATTGTTATTTTTTAAAAGTGTTCAAATGAAAATTGAATTTGTACTTTGGTTAAAAGTTAATATATATATTCAGCAAGTTAGAACTATAAATTAAGGTAGTTTGTTTATATTTCCTGCTAATTACGTTTTGATTGACGTGGTACGATTCGATTATGGGCGGAGGTAAGCGCCTGATCTAAGACATGTCTAATAGGTGTTTACTATTTGTATATGAATTTCAAATTTCAAATTTATTTAAAACCTTACAACGTGAATTCCAATTGTAGTTTAATTGACAATTTGATTAAAACAGCATGTAAGAATCAAAGATTAAATGTTTTAATCATATTTCATGTGAACTATACTACGTTTTGCGCGTGGTGACACAAACACATGTAAGTGATGCGTTGTTATTGTGGGCGGAGCTTAGCGCCTGATCTAAGACAGTACTTAACATTTTTGTTATCATGCACTGTACACTTTTTGCAGAAATATTTTATCTTAAAATGTTTATTTACTGATTAGAAATCGCTTAAATTGCAAAGTTTGAATTTATAAGAAATAGACTTAAGCTCCTGCATTTATACTAGTTTAACTTGCACCTTTCAAACCGTTTATAAGCCAGTGAACAAACACATTATGAAATCTATTTCATGAATAATATAATATAATATAATATAATATAATATAATATAATATAATATAATATAATATAATATAATATAATATAATATAATATAATATAATATTGGATTAACATATTCCAAATTACCATATGTGCTGATTTCAGTTCAAATTTCATTTCCAAATTGCCAAATAGATGATAATAACCGAAACTACACGTCTCATTTACATGCATAGTAGTTAAATGACCTATTAGACATAACCAACCCAAATTTGTCTTTTTGTCTGTTGTAGATAAGTTTCCCAAATTATAATTGACCAATTGGCACGCGCCAGCTTGGGTGACTGTAAGGTCTCTGTAGATCTTTAATTGCACATTTTACAAGAGCCGTAAGTTCCTTATACCTCTCATCACAACAACGTGTGACAAATGTACACGTATTACTCTTTATATCTCACTAATATTTCTCTAATTTCTGACCAAATATAGCTATAACTGTCTGTGATAAAAAGTAGACGCTCTGTGATACGTTAAAACGCGGTAAGTTAACGCCAGATATCAAGGTCGGTATCTCAAGTAGTAGTGACCTTCGCGAGCTTAGTAGTGGCACCGAAAGTACAATTCTTTCAAAAAATAATACGAACTTTGCCCATGCATGGAATAGGCGCAATACATATTTTTCTGTATTTATTATAGTAACATATTTGATAACACTCTTACCTATGTCATCTCCGACCATAAATATGATATGGGGAGGCGGTGTACTAGACTGCACACACTGGACAGCAAGCAGCAAGACAAAGCTGGACAGCATTCTGACACCTGGTGTTGCGTGAAGCGTCTGGTTGACTTTGATCTTAATGCCTTCTATATATAGGTGTTGGTACAATGTAGGTGGGAGGACCAATCAGAAAGCTTCATTTGGATACTCGTTGATGATGCACCACTTTTTTATATGCTATTATTCATATATGAACATATATATAATTAATTATTAATAATTAAAGGATATAGTTTGGAAACCTTAGCAAAGGCAACGGCTGGTGCACATTTAGGGGATCGGTATTTTTTCCCTACTTTTTGGGAAGCGTTGAAATTTTTTTTTAAATCACAATTTTTACTGTTAGGTTTAGGTACGCTCAATCCTCTTCCATATGGGAATCTTATTATGTTTAATTGTTGCAAAATTATTGTGTAATTGTTTGTTTCATTAAATTGGGAGGAAAAGCCGTTTGATAGTTTCCATAATAATTCCATATAAAACTTGTTTTGCTGTACAATACAAACGAAATTCTTCTCATGGAGTGAGGTGAGTCATGTCATTGTGGTTTATGTATATTTATACATACATCTAACTAGTGTAATCACAAGGGTTAATGAACCTAAATTAAAGATGAAATATAACCCGGTTGAATATGTCTTTCTGTTAAATAACATACTTTATTCTACATATTATCTTATTTTGTTCCAGTTGTAGTTTTAAACCAATGTACTTCTTTATTGTTAAAATCTCCTGCAATAGAAATACAATTGTAAAACATTTCGAGTTAATTAAAGTAAGTAATCACGACGATCACCACCCACCATCTTACTGATAGAGGGGTTAACCTTTATCATTCAATCAGTGAATAACAGATGTATATTGCAATTAACAACCCATATCTTATCTAACAATAATTCATGTGATGTCGTGGGACATGAATATATAATACATAATTATATAGTACCCATAATACATGTATCTAATACCTTTTTAGATTGTTTGTATAATCTACACTTGCGATCGATGAGAAACGATGTTTGAATACATATCGCAATTAGAACGTATTTACTTACACTTCAAACAGTTATTTCCACAAAGAGAAAGAGATAAAGAACAAAGAAACACCACTTCAGTAGTTGAAACCCTAGTCTGTGCCCCGCTGCGGACTAATGGACAACCCGTGCCACAACATATGTTCTAGTCTTGTTTACACTGGATTTTGTAATAAATGTATAACGTTTATGCTAGAGAAAGATTTTGAGACGGTGTTTTGTATGCTGCAACAATGTCGTTAGCGTGTTTTTAAAAATAATTTTATGGTCTAGGGAAATAATCATTTCGAAAATGATAAATAGGTAAAATATTCCATTTACATGTAGTTCAATGTTTTTCTCTTTAAATGTAGTTATGTGCACAATACAGTATCAGTGTATTTTTATTTAAAAAGCAGTTGAAGGTTTATCTATACTTAGAGGGTTCGAGCGTTCTGATACTAAACGAGTAAAATCAAATTGTTTAAAGCCTAATGAGCTACAGAGCAAATGGCTCTATTTTAAAGTGGTCTACCATTTTTAGTGCTCTGATAAAATATTGAAGACAATCATAAATTTCGGTTCATAGCCTTTCAAACACATCCAATTTTATGTCTGTAGCACCAAAATAAACTAAATATAGCTTATTCTTTTCTGCTTGCCAGTGTCCAAACATAACCCTCTCACTCATACTACCTGGGGTGTTATTTGATAAAAGCTGACCTTAGGGTGACCCCCGTGCAGTGGTAAGTGATAACTGCCTCATATATTGAGTCACATGGGGTTACTTCTTGTAACTTCTTTATTAGAATGTAAAGGTCTATAATAATTAAATGTTGTGTTGACATGTCTGACATACATTTTAATTTATTAATATGGTGACTTCGTTTGATATAATAATAGTATTAACCTTAGAGAGTTATGTTGAATAATGTAATAACTGTAATAACGTGTACCTACTTAAATTTAAAACTGGACTATTAGGGTTCAAATTCAAAGAGGAAACGTTGTAAAACTAACAAACGTTGAGAACACGCCCTATTTGTAATGGAGGTCAAGAAGACGAATATCATGTTACTTTCATTTGTCCCAAATATGATGATTTGTGCTGTAAGTATTTACCAAGAGGGTTAAAACAAATATGTCAAACTATCGAATACCGATAACCTAGTTTAACCATGCCAAGTCTATATATATCAGGCACTCGTAGCGAAAATGTAAGATATTGCAAGAATA
The DNA here is from genome assembly GCA_936450465.1 of Gibbula magus. Classification (NCBI taxonomy): domain Eukaryota; kingdom Metazoa; phylum Mollusca; class Gastropoda; order Trochida; family Trochidae; genus Gibbula; species Gibbula magus. Next base: position 24,582,308 of record OW388304.1, read on the forward strand.
ATTTTTAATGTTTAACACCACAACATATTTTTGTAAATTCATAGCATATATCTCACTTAATTTAACTATATCTATCTCTGCTTTATGTTTTGAATATGTTGTATATACACCGCATGTATGACTTTGTGTATTATCACTCTACATGTATGACTTTGTGTATTATCACTCTACATGTATGACTGTGTGTATTATCACTCTACATGTATGACTTTGTGTATTATTATTCTACATGTATGACTTTGTGTATTATCACTCTACATGTATGACTTTGTGTATTATTATTCTGCATGTATGACTTTGTGTATTATCACTCTACATGTATGAATTTGTGTATTATTATTCTGCATGTATGACTTTGTGTATTATCACTCTACATGTATGAATTTGTGTATTATTATTCTACATGTATGACTTTGTGTATTATCACTCTACATGTATGAATTTGTGTATTATTATTCTGCATGTATGACTTTGTGTATTATCACTCTACATGTATGAATTTGTGTATAATTATTCTGCATGTACGACTTTGTGTTATATCACTCTACATGTATGACTTGGTGTATTATTATTCTACATGTATGACTTTGTGTATTATTATTTTACATGTATGACTCATGTATGTATATACTCTACATGTAGACAGGACACCTTCCAGTGTAGAAAAATCGGAGGAGTCACCTTCTCTTCAAGATAACTGCAAGAATTGTGATACTTGGACAACCAATATAATCAAAATGTAGTTTTAAGTCATGTTTTTATGCACTGACATGTCCTGTGAAGGGATTGTACTTCATCTGGATAATAATCTATTTCAGTCTTCAACATCAAATAATGGATGTTTGTACAGATGTTACGATACCACCTGATATACAATTTCTATCATTAAGATCTACATCTGTACATCACAAACACTCTCATCAGCCACGGCTATTAAGCATGTTGATGTCGAGATAGCATTAAAGGCACCATGGTGTGTTTAATACATGTATTGAAATAGGTTCGAAAGGTGTCTTTTTATCACCAGCTTGTTGAAACTTAATTATTATGTGTCGTAGATAAGGCTGAGCATTATTATCGCAATACCAATATACTGCAATAAAGATTGACGTGCATTACAATTATTGCAATAGGATTTTTCATAACTCAATATATTTGGGATATTCGCTCCTAAAGATTCAACCATCTTCAAAATATTAACTAGTTAGTTTGTGTAAGTTAGTTTATGTTGTATATTTGATAACAATGTTATGATGATATTTATGTATTTTTTATCCAAAAATATCAGACAAATTAAGAGAAAACACTATTTTTAGTTTGGAGATAGAACAATTTGGCTCTCAGAATTCATGTCCACATGGAACCAGATTGTTCTATGTCCATATTCAGAACACTTTTGTAGCTGTTTATTATAAAACATAGAAATCTCAGTGCAATGAACTGTGTCAAGTTGATGCAGTTGGTATACGTCTTCTCACAGAATAATTATTTATTTGAAACATAACCAACAAAATTTTTTGTTATGAGTTTATTGAAAGACTTGCAAAACCAACATATCAAAACGATAACTTTTCCATAAACAAACCTTGAACAATTCAAAGACTTGAAAAAGTAATGCAGGACATAGCATTAATGTTATTTTCAAATGATCCATACAGTCAAACTAACATCAAACTTTAAAAACTAACAATATAATGTAAGTAACCATGAACTATGAAACCCTAATTAAAAAGATTAGCATTTCGGCAAGTTATAATTACCAGACTCTGGTTCATGGTTATAAACTATTTGAAAGGTTTGGACATTGCAAACATTTTCAAGATGTACCTACATGTACAGTACATTTCTCATAACTTGTTCAAACGAATCCAACATGCTAGTAATTCTGAGAAATTAGACGAATTAACGCTTTAGACAAAACTCGCATCTATTAAACACCAGTCGAAACCAATAAAAAAAATTGAAAGGGCTCTCAATCTCATTCTTTTTAACTTCAACTCTAATCAAATTGCAAAAAGGAATGCAAGAACGTATATTAGAAGCATTGGAAACAATCTGGTCTAAAAATGGAAATCTTTAAATCTGTAAAACTTCAACAATTTTAATTAAAATGCAACAATAATACAAATATCTTTTGAGACAGGAGGTAGTGGATAAAGCTTTCCAAAATCAATCTTAACTTCTATTTCAGAGAAATTGGCATTATAGATGATATAAGGAATACTAATCTAAACCTTACTCTTCCTGAAAGAGTGAAAATCTATTACATAAACTTGCTCAGTGTCAACATGCTATGGAAAAGAGAATCATGTTTGCTCAATAGCTAAGTCCAATTTCGAACTTCATTTGTAAAACAGCATTTGAAACAGGAAAGAATAAGGACTTCTAAACTTTAAAGATAACTGGGTTTTTTTTAGTAACTGTTTTAAGTCCATTTAAGACATTTACGTTAGTAGTCAAGTCAATTAAAGACACAATGGGTAATAATCAACTTCATTTAAAACACCTAGGGTAAGCGTCAACTCATGACACAAGGGTAATAACTGCAATAGTTCAAGACACCTAGGATAATGGACGAGTCAGTTCAAGACACCTAGGGTAATGGCTGAGTCAGTTCAAGACACCTAGGATAATGGACGAGTCAGTTCAAGACACCTAGGATAATGGACGAGTCAGTTCAAGACACCTAGGATAATGGACGAGTCAGTTCAAGACACCTAGGGTAATGGCTGAGTCAGTTCAAGACACCTAGGGTAATGGTCGAGTCAGTTCAAGACACTTAGGGTAATGGTCGAGTCAGTTCAAGACACCTAAGGTAATGATCGAGTCAGTTCAAGACACCTTAGGTAATGGTCGAGCCAGTTCAAGACACCTAGGGCAATAGACCATTCATGATCTAGTTTATCAGATGGATTCATAAACTTCAACATGGCCCTTATATCCTTCGCCTTTTCAGATGAAAGAACAGGTTTGACAGTCTGGCCATTCTAGTGAAGTTGGACTTCTTGGAGGAGAAGACGTTCTCCTGTTATTGCCCCTTGGACGGACTGAAGCCTTCTTGTAATCCTCAGTGAAGGCGGTTTTGTAAGTGACGCTGTAAGGGTCCTTCTTCTCACTGAGAATTGATTTGATCTTTGTGAAAGGCACTGCAGCGAAATTGAGCAAACGTGAAGACTCAAGGTACTTTTTGAAATATTCATCCCACAATTGGATGATGCAAAGGGGCTGTTTGTATGATGATGCCTTTATTGTCCGCATAAGTCCTAGAGGACTGAATATCTCAGACTTCACAAGTTCACGCTCAATTAAGCTGTGGATTGAGCCGACCTCTTGAATACTGGAATGGCCCGGTTCGCAAAACTTTCGTTCAATGGAGCGTATGTCTCTATACATCATTAAATGCTTTAAAGCAAATGCCATTCCTGAATTGCGGTTTTGTGCCACACATGAATCAGACCAAAGGATTAGTTTTTCACAAATCTTGTCTTGTCTTGGTCTCTGTCTCTCTCTCTCTCTCTCTCTCTCTCTCTCTCTCTCTCTCTCTCTCTCTCTCTCTCTCTCTCTCTCTCTCTCTCTCTCTCTCTCTCTCTCTCTCTCTCTCTCTCTCTCTCTCTCTCTGTCTCTCTCTCTCTCTCTCTCTCTCTCTCTCTCTCTCTCTCTCTCTCTCTCTCTCTCTCTCTCTCTCTCTCTCTCGCGATTTTCAATGTCGTGTCAAGGGATTGTACTTGGGAGAATCACTTTTACCTTAATATCTTTGCAGGAACTGTGATTACTTAGACAACCAATTTTATCAAACATAAGTGTCAAGTTTTTGTCATTTTAAGACGGCTACGGATAATGAATTATGTTACTTAGACCCTGAAAAGAATTATTGAAAACATATTGAAAAGGAGCCTCTTTTTCTGAAAATCCCATTTCTTACAGTCTCCTCTTGAAAGTTTCCTAAAACGGTGATATTTTCAGAATAAATACTTTTTCAGAGTCTGATTCAATCTAATTCAGTCTTCAACATCAAACAATATAAACTCTGATGAGCTACAGAGCCCATGGCTCTATTTTGCTTCAGGTGGTAGAATTCCGTGAGTTTAACAACATAAAATAATGAAATACTTCCCCTTGTTGTCAGTGTAATGCGAACGCGTAATAATTTTGCTTTTACTCACATGAGTATATTTACTTATGAGCAAATTTGATCATAGGAGTAAATTTAGTGCATGTGAACAGGGTATATAAGTCAATTTAATAAATTTGGTATTAAACGGGACCCCATTTAGTTATTAAACCAAGGTAAATCGTAAGAAAATCGCTGACATGACGCCCAGTCGTACATGTACGTAGGTCACGGAACATTGCGACCGAGACACTAACATCGTGACGTCATATTTTCACTGTTATGACGTCATGTCAATTGGCAGCAAACCACATGATAACTCGTGAATAGAATTTGGTATCAGGCTCACATTCGTTCGTCTGATACAAGTTCTATTCCGTCAATGCATAATTTTAAAATAATATTACCATTCATTTAGTGTTTGTTATATGAATCAATTTCTTTAAAAAAAACTCGTTTCGCTCTTTTAATGGCAAATGATTCACAAGTTTGATAAACTGATATTAAACAGAACATTGTTATGCTTCCTCTATATCCTAGATGATTTGTTACCTCATTTTAAACTATGACACTCACTAGATTCTTTTTTATAGTATCCATTATCATCATAAATGTGGTTAATGATCAATGTCCATGGAACTGTTAAAACGCTTTTACCATATGAATCATATTAAATCAGGTACGGTAATATGTAGGAAGTAAATCAAAGATAAATCGTGATAATGAGAAATATGAAATTTCACATTAAAATATGCTATTCATAGAAAATAATATGTTCGGAAATGGTAATCTGCTTGAGAAAATTATATAAATTATATAATTCAATTATATAAAATTATTATATAACAACCTAGACAATTACAATACAACTGCATTACAACTATTTTTTTGAATTGGAAACGAAACTGTCAAGATAATGACGATAATTGGGATTGGACTGACCACAGTAAGGAGGGTCCTCTAAGCACTGGTGGTCACACACAAGACATGATATCAATTAGAAATCGGTGTCCATATAACGTGGTATTCAGTCACAGAGTTACACCTACACAAAGTCTGTCACTATAGACGAAATACTGGCAACTGTTAAAGGAAAGCAACAATGCCAGCGCGTTTGTCATACATGTAATATAGGGAGTGCATCGCCAGACGAAAGTCGTGTATGCGCGTCAGTACGCTCTGTAGTCCCCGACGATTTGAACAGCATCTATTTCCGGCCATGATTCACATTTCCGTCCGTCTATCGTGATACGAATAACTGACGTCTTGAAATATGGTTTCTGTAAAAGTGAAGTTATCATAAATTCTGAATGAATTTGGGTTGCACCGACATAGGCATTAGCTCAAAAAAGCATCATTATCAGAACTGTAACCCCCAGGCTCCAAATCTTCTTACTTATATTTGTAAATATATAAAGTCATGTATGTGGAAAGAGAGGGTTACATGATTCAGTTTCAGTAAGAGAACACTATCCTTGTCCAGTGCTGATCTGGAATCAATTGACGTATTTCACTCTTCACTTCCTTTCTTCTATCGTGTGATTATTGAATAGTAAATAAATTGATCAGCTATATGCAACATCCAAAAGTTACGGTAAATAAGACAACGAACGCTCAAAAGCATGTATGAATCTCAATTACATACATACCAAATATAGTTTGATGATTCATATGAGTTTTAAACGTAGATCAAATATCAGGCGAATACACTTTTTAGTTTAAAATAAATAAATTATTATTAAAAGGAATTAAATAAATTGTATATAAATATAATAACAACTACAAATCTTTAGTTACATTAATATCATAGTTCTATGTCACTTTGAATTATAATAAATAATGTCAAAACGAATGAAATATCCAAAGCTAAATGTCAGAAGCACAGAGGGGCAAAATCACTAAATGAATATGTGAATGAATCAATGAATGATTAAAGGTACATCCATTGTGTTGTTGAGGGTCACATATTGCAAACGTTATAAATGGTGTTACTTTATCGAGAAGGACAGACTGTTACCGAAAACTACCATTTTGATGATAGTAGACTTAGCATATTGACGATATGAAGGTAAAAGTAGTGGTTTCTGATCGAAAACTGGACTATGCACAGCGTGTGGCGCGCGTCAATGAGTCAAATGTAATTTGGAATCTTATTTATAACAAACAAAACGACAAATTTGAGTTGATAATGTTTACATGTAACTACTGTGCATGTAAATGGGACGTACTGTTTCGGTTTCTGCACATGCATAATGGTGTTACTCAAATTTAATTGGAAACTAGTAATTAATTATATTTGGCGATTGGGGATAAATATGCAAGGTAAGTGAATTTATTTGTATTGTAGACAGCACATGTGGTGATTTGGAACGTATTAAAGCCAAATAAAATTGTATGAAACACAATGGATGCACCTTTAACGTCGACATAAATATATCATATTTGAACATGTCCTGTTTTACCTGTAGCACCCATTCAAATCATCAACAACACGAATACCTCAACCGTATTGGAAAACATGACAAATTAGGCAATTTGTAACAGACTGTTGTGAAACTTTGGGTGTAAAAATGATAAGTTAATATAAGGAAACTTGATTTTTTTTTTTAAATCCCACAATCACCTGTAAGTTTGGTTTAAATACTCTGCTGTGCTCTATGTCCTGTACACGCGACGTGTTCCAGAGGGTATGCCAGGTATGATCAGCTCTCCTCCCACTGACGTCACTCACGGCTCCTGCGTGGTATGTCTCGTACACGCGGATCTCACGAATATATATCTTCTCTTCAAACCCGAGCTTTAAAGGAATTGTATTTGTGTTAATTATGTTAATGCATCATCATTCTTACAGCAGCTGTAAATAGCTGATATATAAGAGGAACATTGCAAATACAGTGACAGACAACAGTGATATATTTACAGTAAGAAAAAGATAGATATGAAAGAACAACTTTATTTTCTAAATTATTAACAATATACATCATTTCGACACAATATAAGTATACGTGGCCTTGCATATACTGTTAATTTTGCTAGTATATTTCAATTAGCACGACTGTACAAGACAAATAATAATGACTAAAAGGTCTGAAGTTTTTATATTCTTAAAATCCATCCATCCACGCATAAATGTTTACCTTACATTTGAATTCAGCTCCATTTCCCCAATATTTTCGTTTATATTAAATAATCACTGTACTCCTTCCCACGGTAATACTAATATTTATGAAAGCCAAACTTTAATGAACGTGACCGGTAAAAGTGTATATTGTAGCATGTCAAGTGGATCATCTTGTTTAATGATACATAAAATCTTTCTGTTCGAAAGGGAAACAACTCGGGGAGTCATGTAAATCTGAAATACCTCAACTTTTAAGGTTTTGAGGCCCTTAGACTTACATTATCAAAAGACTAATCGGTTTCAAGAAAATATTAATAACATTTATCAGTGTATTGTTTAACGTTTGTTCATATCATGTTTAGATGCATAGAACTGATTATTATTTCATATCATAAGGTTCCATTCACTTAATTACTCATACATGTAATGACGTATACAGGAAAAGAACGTGTATGGTTTACATCAGGGCATTTATTTCCTTGTTGAAAATATCACATGAAACATACTCTAAATTTAAGAATAATTACAAAATTAATAAATAATCAGGTTATTGCATTCGTTTTCTGTTGGTTAGATACTAAAAGTAAGTCACGATCAATGACCACGAGATCAATGTAATACGTTTATAGTTTAATTTTGTTGTTGTGTTTCAAAAGTACATTATAAATGTGTGTCATGAATTAAATTAAATTAATTGCATAGCATTCCCAATTCAATCTGGATTGCACGTTCTGGTGTGATTATGATCAATCCTACCTCGTTTGTCGTCCAGACGCAAAAGTCTAGAAACCCCACTTTATGAAATTTTTCACAATTTCATTTTATCTCATATGTATTTGCATTTTTGTCAATGATGACATATATATCAAACGTTTCATTTCGGAGTCTAGACGTACATCGCATCCGTACACCTCACCTCGTGACATAATGATAGAATTCAGCTTATACGGAAACACTCAATTAACCACAGTATATAATGTATGATTTCTAGTGATTATCGTAAGTTATCGAAGTGCCATCAGGTTAGCCTATACAGGACATTGATTGACAAGCAGTATTTCGAGTTGTCTTCTCGTGTATACATCTATCAAATATTAACGTGCCGTCAGGTAATCAATTCATATCTTAGGAAATTATCATTTTGAAAACAATCATACTTGGTTTTCCATTTATTATACTTATAAGTACGGCTTTACTTCCATTAAATATGGTCATAAACCTACTCTCATCAATTCTCTTCCACAGAGGTTACTCGCTTCAGATTTTTTTTTCTAAAGTTTGGATCGGAAATATGAAGGGAGTAACCTCTGTGGGAAGAGAATGACTCTCATCGAGATCGGATAATAGCTTAGCGAAAGAGAGAGAATGCCCGAAAACACTAATTAATTTGAAAACAAATATGATTGAACAATGGTATTAGCGACCATGCAACAAGTATAGAGAAAGGAATTAGAAAATTCTATAGCTGCAGTTCATTTTGAAACCGCAACAAGTCAAATAACTTTAATATGCCATTAAACTAGACTTATCTCACTAAAAAAATCGTCTGTACTAAAACGTTGCGTTCTACATGCGGCGAGGGCGGGTAGCACCAATATACTTCGAAGTAGATGCGAGTGTATATTCCTTAATTTCATTTCTTCGGTAATAGCTAGAACATATATTCGTGTCCATGTCTAACAACGTTTACTAAACTCGTGTCTGAAGTTAGGACGGGTATATTTCTCGCTCTCGCTCGGGAAATCTAATATCCAGGCACTCATGTCTTAAAATTAGACACTCATATGTCCTAAGGAATTCAGGTTTCACTGAAACAAACTTCTTTGATTAATTAGCTCACTTGGATCCACTCATGGGGAGAGGACTTTTTTAACGGTGCCCATGCAAAATCCGTATCTTCATATTTAGGGTAGAGGTCAGGTTTACCAAGAGCCTTTTCCGCAGTCCACCTGAAAGCCATATTTCTCATTATTTAACATCATCCAAAGCATGCTTTACTGAATATAACCACCATTCTTGTATGTACTGTATGAGCTTCATATTGTTAATAGATAACAGTTCTGGCTATTTTCAATGTTGGGAATATATCGTTCAGTGACACGCGATCCACTGTTTCAAAACACGTTGATTCTTTGTCGCGAGGACTATGCAGCCACAGATTTGGTTCTTAACACTTATGACATCAATATATTTTCAACTTTCCATCATAACTTAAAATAATATTTTTAAAAGGTAAATTATCCTTGTGATTTTTTTTTCAGAGGCTAAACACACAAAAGGGTGGTCAGCAGTAATTGTTTTTAATAATAATACAGTATTAGCCCGAAAGGGAATTTGTTTACGACAGTTGCTCTTGTATACATAAACCCATGTAACAATAAACATGCACACCAAAACACAGGATTTGTGAAATGAGAGCAAGAGTGTAAAACACTATATCAATAATTACTGGTCCACACAATTGATCTTTTAACTATATTCATATTAGTGTTTTACGAATACTCATTGCCTTAAGACAATATCATGGCGATAAAAAGGTATCGTCTATTTTCAACTATTCAATGATTGGAAGTAATTTGTTTTTGGAGTTTTTCACGATATCCTATCAATCGACTAGAGTTAATCGTAATTGAATTGGGGAATTAATTCGTTCTTAAAAATTATTAAACAATTATGAAACAATCCAGCTGATAGTACTTTCTCTAAAATGAGTTTTATACATAATTATTAATTTATTAACCTTCCAGTCTTAATATCCACATTTTCCAAAGTGAAGTGAAAGTCGGAGATCAGAAAAATGATATCAGTGAAAACGACGTTATCTTGAAACGTCCAAAATATTAGCTTATAGATTTGACGATAGAACGGTAATAATTGAGATTGCAAAGATGTGACTAAAGGGATCGCATCTATCGATACGTCAACAATTTAAATAGCTATTATTTTGTGTTCTTATTGTGTTTCGGATACTTCAAGTTTGTAATGTTAACGAAAAAGGTGGACTGTATACAAACCATCTGCAACCATGTGAAGGTTTGACGTATAAGATGCTAAAATGATAAATGTGAACTTTATACAAACCATTTGCAAATATGTACAGGTTTGGCGTATAAGATGCTAATGATAAATGTGAACTGTTTACAAACCATCTGCAAATATCTGCTAGTTTGACGTATAAGATGCTAATGATAAATGTGAACTGTATACAAACCATCTGCAAACATGTGCAGGTTTGACGTATAAGATGCTAATATTAAATGTGAACTGTATACAAATCATTTGCAAACATGTGCAGGTTTAACGTATAAGATGCTAATGATATTATTGTGAACTGTATACAAACAATCTGCAAACATGTGCACGTTTGACGTATAAGACACTAATGATGAATGTGAACTGTATACAAACAATCTGCTAACATTTTTAAGGTTAAGATGCTTATCTACTTACTGTGTTTTCGAGTACTGTGATGAAACATTTACAACTTCAATCGCCCAAGATCTTATCTCCCCTGAAATTTAGATTTAAAAATTACATTAATTTAGATATCGAAGTGACGTATCGATCTACAAACCGACAATGGGAATGCTTCAATTATACGAACTTTAAACTGTTGTAAGGAGTCAGAATTAATAGTTAATCTGAATTTTAAAAATGTAAAAATAAACCTGGTATTTAAATTAATGCAACTACAAATTCTTACAAGTACCTTGGTGTATATTTCACAAATCTATTATCATGGCTATTACATGCAAATTATGCAGCAGTGTAGGCAAAGAAAATCTTGCTTGGAATCCGAAATAAGGCAAATATACATACTTGGTGATCTCGGTATGAATTCGTGTTTCTAAATTAAAAAAAATAGTATCCTCTTATTGTATAGTAATTGGGTATTGGATAGAATTATTACACGTGCAATCCTATCGCTCACCAAAGAAATACTACAATCTAAATGATAAAAATGGACATGAAAATGTGAGTGGCAGACAGACAACAATTGTTTTCAACGGAATTTGGAAATATTTTGCACAACTAAGAAAATGGAATTTAGCCGGAATTCATAAAACCCTTTACTAAAAGACATTTGACATTTTAAGAAATATGGAAATTATGTCTGTACAATATGTTACGGCAAAGTGTACCTCCTTTGTCTTTAATACTATGACACGTCTTTTCAGAAGGATGTCACAAAACAAGCCAAAAAAAACCAAACATATTCCAATCTTCTATCTCGCCTGGTTAAGGCAATTTAAAAAATAGCGTCAAGATAGGCAAAATCGACTGTCAAATATGTCGAAAAAGTCAAAGTTCCACTGTGACATTGAGAATAATGTCAAGGTCACCAAAATCTATTCAGTCCGTCGTCTTCCCTAGAAGGTGCTTTGTGTAAGAAATGATAGAATTCCGGTGAATGGTTCTTGAGATATCCCGCTGACAAGCTTTACATGTACATTAACATGTCGAAAAATTCAAAGTTCCGCTGTGATCTTGAAAATAATGTCAAGGTCACCAAAATCTAATCAGCCCTTTGTCTTTTCTTGGAAAAGCTACATGTGAATGTGTAAAATATGAAGAGAATCCAGCGACTGGTTTTTGAGTGAGTCAGTGAGTGAATTATTGCTTAACGCCGCTTCGGCAGTATCGCAGGGAGAAATTTAAGTTAATTGATAAATTTAAAAATAATTGCAAAAGCAAAAAGTAATAACACAAAGGCCATAGAAAACATCAGCAAAATATCACAATTTTGTTAAAAGCTGATAGAAAAGATAAAATTTACAATTTGTCAAATATGTTGACTGCTTTCAAAAAGTCTAAAATGCGGTGTTCACCAAATTGACTAAAAACTTGAGATAAAGGAATATCAGGATAAAATGTTTCCCTGATGTGCGCGGTGTCCCAACACTCACACAATATGTGTTTTACTGTAAGGGGATACTGGCAGGGAATACACATTGGGGGGTCTTCTGTGTGAGATGAGTGTGTCCAATACGACATCGTCGTAGAACACAAGCTTCATGCCGGGTAAAAGAAGATAAAGATTTGTAACCTAAATGAGGTTGAATAGTGTGAAGTTTGTTATACTGTTGTTGGTCCCATTGGGACTTCCAACGTTGTTTAATGTAAGATTTAATAGCAGGTTTAGAATCTGTATATGGAACTTAAGAAGGAGAAATATATATGTTTGAGGTTTAATGGAATTAATGCTGATTTAGCTACTGAGTCAGCTTTGTTATTACCTCTTATACCCATATGGCTAGGAAGCCAGCAGAAGACGATGTCGCATTGGAGACAAGAATTATGAAGTAATAAAATATCCCTGATAATTGGGTGATCACTCTTACAGTTTTTAATTGCTTGTAGGCAAGAAAGTGAATCGGAAAAAAATAATGTAATTATTAGGAGTTGAGTTAAGGATGGCCTTAGCTTCTGCAGTAAAGATGCTGCTGCCATCATGCAGCCTTGATGCGTATATTGTTGAAGGAGTCACAGTTGCTACTGCAACTGTGGGTCCATCCTTAGAACCGTCAGTGTAAATTGGTTTATAATCTGCGAAAAAGCACGTAGTTCAAACAATGCCTGTTGAAATATTAATTGGTCTGTATTTGATTTTTTATGAGTACATAGAGAGAGGTTTACACGGGGCCTGACCACCTGTCATGGCGAAGTGGCAAGCAGACCGTGCTCTGCTATCGTTGTTAGGTCGATATCAGAATATTCAACATGTTGATGAAGTCTGATACCGAGTGGTGGAATTGCTTTAGGTTTTGAGTTATACAACTGCTGGTATTCTGGATTGAATACGCAGTTGTATGCAGGATTGGAAGGGTTTGATTTAAGTTTAGTTATATATTGAAGTGCTAGCTTGATGCGTCGATCTTCAAGAGATGGCTCATCAGCTTCAACGTAAAGGCTTTCAACAGGCGAAGTTCTGAAGGCCCCAAGACAAAGCCTGAGACCCTGGTGGTGGATAGTATCTAACATTTTGATGCGGGCGAATCCATATATTATGGATCCATAATCCAGTTTGGAGCGGATGAGTGATCTATAGAGATGAAGAAGAGTTTCTTCATCTCCACCCCATTTATTATTTGAAACGACTTTTAAAAGGTCTAAGCATTTAGCTTTAAGGCTTTTAATGTTTGGGATAAATGATAATATACTATTGAATGTGAGACCAAGAAACTTGGCCTCAGGAACGACTTTAATTGGAGTTTTATCCAGAAATAGTTCTGGATCTTGGTGCATTTTGCGCATATGCAAAAATGCACACAAGATGTTTTAGCTTTGGAAAATTTGAAGCCATTGATGGATTTTATTGAGGCAGAGGTGCAATTGGCGCTCGATTGATGGCATATTTTTGCCTCTTGCAGGAAACTCCAAAATCGTCCACAAATAGTGAACCATCTGTATGGTCATTTAAGAATTTTGCCAAGCTGTTGATTTTGATGCTTAATAATGTGACAGATAAAATGCTACCTTGTGGGACCCCATTTCTTGATCAAAGAAATCAGAAAGGGTGGAACCCACTCGCACTTTAAATTGGCGGTCATGTAAAAAAAAATAGATATAAAATGAGGCATACGACCTCGCAAGCCAAATTCAAATAAATCTTTTAGGATGCCATGCTTCCATGTAGTATCGTAAGCTTTTTCTAAGTCGAAAAAGATAGAGACAGCATGTTGTTTGTTAATAAATGCATCACGAATAAATGATTCTAAACGAACAAGATGATCAGTGGTACTGCTAAACGCTTGGCGGGGGTTAATTAAGTACATGTAAAACATGTCATTCAAATGTGCGCATTTGAAGACGAGTATCATTTCCTTCTGGTATATCTTATGTACAGTAACATTCGAAAGAAATATATAAAGAGAAAATGTTATGTTTATCTAAAAATATTTTCGTTAATGTAACCTAACACTGTCAGTTTGCATGTTTACAAAATTGATATGGATGAATAGTATATGGATGAGATGAATAGACGCAAGTGGCGTCATTTATATGTGTATACGGATTGAACAGTTATTAAGTGTCGTCCTTGCATGCGACAGTCATCAAACAAACTCATGATGATCACTACGTAGAGTACAACCGAGAGGGGATTTAATACATTATCAGATTTTGTATTTATTTTTAAAACATTAATTTATATATTGCATCATTTAAACACATTCATTTCAAAAGAAAAATAGGATGTTCATGACATTCTATTTTATAACTTGATGTAATGTTATACGTTTCCTACGTACATACAAATGAACAAAACATGAAATCTTATAAAGCACGGACTTTCAAATAATACTGCTCTGAAGCGCTACACTGATCCTATAACGAGAAACCATGATACCGAGGATATGGTAAGGTTGTGGACCCTGATGGGTAGGAAAAACCCGAGGATGCGAATCTTCCGAGGGTTTTTCCTGACTATCAGGGTCTATAACCTTATCATATCCTCGGTATCATGGTTTCTCCATATTATCAACCGTTTTTAAGTGTAAAACAGGCTTTTTACTTGTTATCGCGTTATATTGAGGATCCCTGGCGTTATATTGAGGATCCCTGGCTGATGTCAGCCTGTTAACAGCCATGCTATATGAGTTGCTTTTGTACCGTGAAATCCCATCTGTCCCGTCGGCGCAGTAGACTAAGGCGTTAGCTCAGTTACTACAGGTGATAGTGGATATACGGGTTCGAGACGCACTTTCTGCAAAACATTTGCTGTTTATATTCTATCGTATATTTACGAAATTTTTCAAAATTTGTCTAGTTAGTTTCTTCAGATCTTTCCTTTCAAGACGTCATCTTAGGAAATATATTAGGGTTTACAATCATTATAATTCATTCTAACAGTGTTTACAACTGTCTGTGAAAACCCTCCTGGAGGGACTTACAATGTTGTAAGTCCCTCGTACCGGGTGATACGGTTTAGAAAGGTCGTTTCAAGTATCACGTTATATGGCTGGTAGGTTGATAACTGCAGATATGACGCCCATTGCTGAATTACAGCTATTAAAATTAGACTGTTGTATTGAAGCCCTTTAGCATCGCCGGTTGTGTCACAACCACATGCAGCCTGACCGGACACTGTCGTCGGTCTATTGATGATGTACTTGTTATATTGGTCGATATTGTACCAGTATATACAACTATTGTACCAATATTTAGAATTGGTGAAGGACTTAATATACTAGTTTATTTTATCCAACAGACGCAGAAACATAATCAATGTTACTTGTTGTATGATGATTGAATATAATTAACCAAAGGTTCCTAGTGTGACGTTCCTAAAATAGAGATAAACATGTGTGAGGGGACATTGTTTGTAATGGAGGAAATACCTTCGTAATGATTAAGTAAGATATCTTTGTTATTATACTATTCAATAACGATATATATGCCATTATATACAATATTCATTTATGTATAACTATGTAATCTATTGAATGCATAATACCGCTGAGTTCATATATTTCAAAAGTAATATTATTACTATATAGTTATTAGCAATACAGTAAGAGAGATGTTGCTACTATAATGATGTACTACATAATACCTTGAGTGTGGTAGGTGCTCCAGCCTTCAGAATCCTGTAACTTCAGATGAAAAGGTCTGTGGTTGTACAGGCGACACTCCAAGAGACGGGGATGGTAGAAAAACGTTGTACAATTAGTGGCAATACATAACAGTGAGCACCTTGCTGACGTTATATTACCTGTGTGGTACACCCCTTGGCTTGTAGGTACCGTACCATGGTATTTCTCAGATAACGCATAAAGTTGCATTGCAGAAATACATTGTATATTTGCGACAAGAACAAAGAGAGTCATGGCAGCCATTTCTAGAACCGCGAATATTAACTGCTGTAATGTTTGTATTCTTCATAGATTGAAGTTTTGTCGATGGTTTTCGATTTTGAGTGACTTAAATTATTCATAGAGAAAAGTTGAAAGCTGTAGACACGAATAAAAGCACTTGAGATAATGAGAATGTGAAACTAAAGATTGCCATCAATTTGAAACCACGGACGTTATCAGGCATACAGATTTATTACTAACTTATAATCGATATGCAAATTTGAGTTTGCAAATGATAGGATAAACTACATTGTACATGTATCATGAACATTTCTTGGGGGATTGGTACAATATATCGATTATCTTATAATTACCTCTTTAAACGTCAGCTTAAAACATTTCGTCTCTTAAATATTTTTATCTAATCAGTTGTTTTATAATGATTCGAACATTATGTATATGATTCTATCGAATTGTTGGCCTTTGTTTATTCGCTTAGGATGTGATTTCTTTGGAGGAAAATTATATATTAAACAAATGTCTCGTCGGCACGAACCCACGTAAAATAATCAATTATGTGGCTCAACTATTTCTTCTTTTAACACTGACATGCTGCTTAAACATTAATATATTTAAAAGTATTTGTTTAAAGAGTATTTTGGATACAACATAACAAATTCCCGACATCTAGTTTAGCTAAAATAACGAGCACGATCGTCATCACGGTACTACGACTGTAAACTTTTCAGAAGAGCATGATCGTTTCGATATAATACCCGGAAAGCAGCATAACTCGTATGTGATTGTGCTGTTAAACACAGTAATAAAATTTCTCTTATCTTTCATTTTAGCTAAATCACCTATTTCAAGAATTGTGAATGAGTGTGCATCCATTTATGTATCTCTTTAAACCTGAAAAATTATTTATGTCCTTTCGTTGATTATATCACTTCTAGTACATTACTTTTATCGTATTTCTCTTATATTACTCCATATTTATGCCCGAGTTAAAGATCAATCACGGATGTTAGTGTTTCAAATTTTTTGAAAATATACTTTTAACGTCATTCGCCAGAGAAATCTTTTATCTACAACATGGCATATGTTAAATAATTTTCATATCAAGACAATGTATTGCAATTTGGTTTCCAAGAGAAGTATCACTTCGACTAGCGCGCGCTACGGGTATCTGACGTATATAAACAGAGTCCCCTTTTTTGCGTAATACGTACTACACAAACAGCAAGCGCTTCTGAAGCGTGAAGGCTCG
This sequence comes from Gibbula magus, assembly GCA_936450465.1. NCBI lineage: Eukaryota > Metazoa > Mollusca > Gastropoda > Trochida > Trochidae > Gibbula > Gibbula magus. Next base: position 24,599,605 of record OW388304.1, read on the forward strand.
TCTCTAGCGCAAGTCGCCATAACAACCCATGTGCTGCACGTGCTGCACGTGCTGCACGTGCTGCACGTGTCTCTCTTGCAAAGAACCCTTGTCATACATTACTGAATGTGACGATTGCTTTACAAACTATGTTTCTAAATGTCCTGAGAATAACCAAATTATTTCCTGTTTAATGTTTTTTATTGAGATAAGACCAGCAAATTATGAAAATTTTTTACTCTCATTAATTATAAAATTCAAGAAAAATACCTAGTTGGGTAAAACAAGTATTCCAATATCGTTAGCAAATACATAATTAAATGAAATGGTAAATAAATAACCGTCAAAAAATTATATATTTCGATTTCTTTCATTGCTCATATTTTTTTTATTCTTTCGTGTCTTTGTTTACTGTGTGTGAGCTAGACCATAATGCTTTGCGCTTGAAAATAATAGACTGGATCTATATTTAGACTGGAAAACACCTTTACTAATTAATGCAATTTCTCGGCTTATTTTAAGTTGGAAAAATTAGGGGAAAATTAAGTGTATTTATTTCACGGAGATAGATTTTTGGAAAAATTTTGATATTTTCATCAACATCCGTGATGGCTCTTTAAGCCGAGTTGGATCAGAACGTATTCTTGCTTTGTTAATGATTGTCATCTTGAACACCAGACGTGTTTGTCTCGCTCGCATCGCTTACAAATTGTACTTCTGGAGATGTTCCCATTGATAGTTTATTTACTAATTATCACATATACGTAATTTCTTGAAACGTGTATAACAACAGAAAAAAACAATGAAATCATAAACTTGTAAAATGTTATGTGCGCTTAAATCAACTGTACAATCTGTTGTATTATGGCCTTGAAATATTGAATAAAATGTCTGTCTGTCTGTCTGTCTGTCTGTCTGAAAGCCAATGAGGAAACGCGTGTCGTATTTCATCGCGGTGTCAGCAACCGGAGAAAAGCAAAGATATTAACAATGCATCTTAGCCTACTTTATAGTAAAGTTTTATTGTTTGTGCCGGACATCGTTGTCGAAAATTATTCATGCAATGTTTTTGTCAAAAATTCTCCTACTCTGATTTTCATATCCTTATTGACATAAAAAAAAAAATATGTTCTTCTTAATGCGTCTGGCGATTTATGACACATAGTGTCAGCTTACGAAATGAACTGTTAGAAATGGAAGTTTCCCCATAAAACGTAATTTTACATTTATAAACTCACGTGCAAAAGAAACGTCACACCATTTTGAAAACAGTATAAAATGAAATATTGATGTCGGAGAAAGTAGATTTTGAATGTTTTTGGTAGCCACGTGTTTTGTATAGAAGTATTCACAATTTCATACATCAGAGTATGCTTCTTTTATTTTTACATCTGTTCAAATACACATGGGGTGCTAAAATCGCTTTTTAAGATGTTTTTGACCCACAACATTTGGTATTTAAGTTTAAAACATTGCAAAAGTAGAAATTTAATTAATTTAAGATATCCTCGACATAAATAACCTTCTTTGATTTAAATTTGTTGACGCGTCATTACATTACAAAACAAGCCAAAACTGGCTTTTTGAGGCTTCTATCTAGTTAACGAGATTCCAAAACGACCATTTCTTAAAACTTGTGTTTCTCAGAGTTATGAATAGATAATGTTTTGAAAATTCATATTTAGTATTGTTCGATTCTGAAGACATGATGTAACGCTGTTTCAGTCGCATTTATCGCCCGTATTGAAATATCTTGTATTTTGTATGGGGACGTTTCTTTTGCACGTGAGTTTATGTTAGTCGTCAGAGGGTTAAACAATCTACAATACAAAATCCACATTGGCAAAGGTGTCTGTAGGATTTTAGTTCTGACGAAGAAGACGAAAATAGCTTTGAGGGCGCGATCATTGAGGTACAAAATATACAATTTATCCTCTACATTGGTTGAGAAGTCCCTGCACATTATTTGAAACTTCGACGGCACTTTGTTCTGTTAAAGAGGACAGAATACGTTTTTAGGTCGTGGTCTCTGTGACCCTTATTTTGGGTCAGATGTTACCAAATATACAATTTATTATTCCTACATTGGCTAAAGAGTCGGAACACAACATTTCAGCCACCCAGGCCGTTTTCGTTCTTGATAAGAAGACCCAATTGGTTTTAGATCATGGCCTGTAAGACCCTTATTTGGGGTCACAGAGTCACCAAATCTACAACTCATTATTCCCATTGGCTAAATAGTCTGCATATAACATTTCTATTTTCTAGGTGTTTTCTTTCTGAAGAAAAATATGAAAATACGTTTTTAGGTCATGGCCTTATATTGCCCATATTTGAGGTCATAGAGTCACCAAATCTACAATGTATTAACCCCATTGGATAAATAGTCTGTTAACAACATTACTGTGCTCTGCGTCGTTTTGTTTTTGGAGAGAAATATGACACCTATATCTTACTTCTACGTTGCATGACTTTGTAACGCACTCGATAATGATACGCTTATTTCTAATTTCTCGTCACTGCTTGGCGTCACGTCACGTCAAGTTTGTCGTTAGTGGTTTTGTGTTGGAGAATTTTCACGAAATCCAATGGCCCTTCTCGGTTATCATATTTTCTTGATAACAACTAAATAAATATTTTCATTTCTGAAGCACATTCAGCGTGGGTTGCCTGACTGATTATTCATATACACTTCATCGTGTGACGTCATGAAATATATGATTAGATAACGAGTCGTGGAAATTAATAAGCTTGTAAAATAGGTCATTTTGAATAATCACATATTCCAGTAGACTTCCTTTTTTAACCTGAAATGTTGCAATGCTCATGTTTATTTTAGATTTCATTCATGTTTACTTATTTCAGATGCTCAGAAAGCATGGTCAGTATGACGAGGTCTACACAATGACTACACATACATATCTTATCATCGAGGTAAGTATATTAAGTTGAATTTGATATTTAAGCAGCTACGTTTGTGTAAAGATTCATATGTGATTATCCTACGTGGTTTTATCGTGCAGAAGTGTCATACGATTTTATACGCCATTGTTTCTATGCTTTATTTATCAACAACATTCAATGGCATTAATTACACAACAGGTTTCATCAATTCAACAGACGTCTTTTGTGGTGTTTTTCTGAACACTGATACGACCCGATGGTCAATGTCATAAGTTAAATAATAATGACCTAATGAGAACGCCCTCGTGGCCAGGGATACACGTGTACATGTATAACTATTAAAGACCTATCAGCGACATATAAAAAAGTTCACCTACAAACATGTGCATTTGGTAACAGTTCCGCTGGAGCTATATAAATCGATCAGTACCATATCCTTACAAGAGGGCTTGTCAAAACGTCCTAGCTAGAAATAGAATTCATTCATCTTTTTAAGGTTATCAAAGAGAATCGCCGTGGTATGTTGATGATAGATCGTGGTATGTTGATGACAGATCGTGGTGTGTTGATGACAGATCGTGGGGTGTTGATGACAGATCGTAGTATGTTGATGACAGATCGTGGTATGTTGATGACAGATCGTGGTATGTTGATGACAGATCGTGGTATGTTGATGACAGATCGTGTTATGTTGATGACAGATCGTGGTATGTTGATGACAGATCGTAGTATGTTGATGACAGATCGTGGTATGTTGATGACAGATCGTGGTATGTTGATGACAGATCGTGGTATGTTGATGACAGATCGTGGTATGTTGATGACAGATCGTGTTATGTTGATGACAGATCGTGGTATGTTGATGACAGATCGTGGTATGTTGATGACAGATCGTGGTATGTTGATGACAGATATTGTATGTTCTGAATGTATACATGATAATACCTCGTCTCAACTCCCGATTGTCGGACTGGTGTATGTCAGTAATGGTCCGAATATCTTCCTCACCCTTCATACTCACACGACCTCGTCTCCAAATGCATCTTACTTCCACTTGGTCAGGAAAACATTGGTCTACATGAAACACGCTATGTTGGTGAAATGAAACTGCTGTAAAGGAGTCTTTGACAAAGGGCTAGTCTGTCATCCAGTTAATTAACTTACCTTCCACTGGTATCCATGTATCCAGTTAATTAACTTACCTTCCACTGGTATCCATGTTATCACTACCTGCTTGTTACAGCTTTCATCTTATTGTTATCTCATCTTGTTGTCTTTGTTATCCCATTATCATACCAAAAATGTTTCATGTATATAACCTCTGATTTTATCATCTCTCCCATATGCTTGATAACGGTATAAGGATCTATACCGAAACGTCGCTATTGTTAATAAAGAAGTTGATCATCCATAAATATTTGTCTTTTTCATCACACCAACTTCTAGAATGCCTCTCAAACAGTTTCAACCCAGTCTAGAAAATGATAGCAAGTCTAGATTACTCAGCTCTAGGCAAGGCATCTTTAGGGCTCCATTTGGTATATATATTTGAATTGTTTGTAAAATGGTGTTTTCGTGACAAAAAAAAAATTCTGAGACTAAATGTAAGTATAACAAAGGGCTACGAATGAGTTGTATCGCAGGTGGAATTGAACAGCTGATATACAGCATGAGACTATTGGGGAAATAAAATGATGAAAGGGGACCGAAGAGTTCCCAGAGTATATTTGGTGTACAATTTGTTTTACTTATCTCTGTGAATTGTTAAATTATTGTCCCAGAATCTTTTCAGCATTTAGTCGCTATTTAAAGCTTTTTTTAAAAATGCTCCTCTTCTCGGGTCATCATGGAGATTTGGGATCACTGAAATCGTCATGTTGTTCTAGACGTAATTCGATATAGTGTAATAAGTAGATGTGTTCCAATGTTACAATATGAGACGAATATTCGTAGTCTATCGTAAACTATGTTTAATTTGATTTTGTTCTTTGAGATAATAACGTTTTTGGGATAGTTCGTGTGAAGAACAACCCCGAGAAGTAACTTGACGCTTTGACAGTAGTGAATTCGAATTTGTGACGACGGTGTATTGTGTATTCGTAGAGAACAAGATTAAAGTTAAGCAACCGCAAGTATTTTTCATCAGCAAAATTTAATAAAGAGGCTTTTATTCCAAAGTTTCAATATTTTTGCATTTGTAAAAACCTTTTATTTTGGTTTCCATGAACAAGTTTAGTCAAACTGAAATGAAAGTCAATATTGGTTGTTGTAATGCGCGTTTTGTCATTCTGAACAGCTAGTCACTAGAACGTCACTAGTTACAAGGGTTCTGTACGAACCTTCGAAACACATAAATGACAAATTCAATAAAAGTATCTTTGTTGACTTTATTGAATATTAACTGCAATGACCTCTCCAAAGCAAAGAGAAAGGGCGGATTGAAATCAAATGATCCAAAAGAGATTTGAAAATCGTATGATTGTTGCCTTTTGGTCAATAATAGTCGAAACAAGAGATAAAATGTTAACAAATGATTAGTACCTCAATATGCATGATAAAGATATTTGACGTGTGAAAGTCAACATGCTAACAACTTTGGTGTGTTTGGCGTCACCATTTGTACGATTACAACTTTTGTAATAAATTCTTAAAATGTTCACATGAATCATTTTTTTAAATATATAAATAAGAATATTAATCTAACATTCCAACAACATCACATTTAATTCTAAATGTAGGGGGTATTTAATGTGTTTCTCTATTTATTTTGTTAACCTTGAACAAGTGAACAGCAAAATGAAACACAAATAAACTTTATATAATCCCGTATACTAGTGCATGATGCATTAGGAAATATAAAACACACATAAACAAAATATCTCGAAATTTTACGACTTCGGACTCATCTTGTCTCGTGTAAGCAGGAACGTAAATAGAACACTTCTTATCTGTTTGTTGTCAGGTTGTGAATCGGCATCATTAGAGGAGATATGTACAGGCGACCGAGTCCAAACTCATTAATTACCCAGGAGGCCGGGGGTGTTCGAGAACCCACTGTATGGATGTCGCTGAGAGTACAAGACGCTGTTCAGCAAACGGGTTACCCAGTGTACTTTATTTCGAATTGTTCTTCTTGTTACCACAGGAGGGTGTCCTCTGAGGTGGTGGCGTACATATTTCAAAGACGTTCTGCAACTTGTCCATGAGTTTTATTTCGATTTAATCGAAATGGATAATGGCATATTCAGGAGACATTGTGAGACTACTCAGGGTAAAGATACGGTACAAAGCAAACATGTTACCAGACGTACCGTTCTAGCTTACCCTCATGGTTTAGCTAGATGTATTCTTAAGAACGTTATATATATATAAAGAATAAGAATATATAAAAGCAATTAACCCTTCTCTACTGGAAGAAGACCTCATTAACGTCCATCATTCCAATATTTAAAATTTGCTAAAAGGACAATTAAATTATGATAAAAAAAAATCCATGGAAACGTCTTTGGTTTCTTGGCACTTGAGTTATCTCACTCTGTTCGACGAGGGTAGGACGATACACCTGTTGTCTGCAGTGTGCGTGGGTGGAATTCTGCAGACCATTTTGATGTCCCCATTTATGCAGGCTCGAACACAGCGCCCAGCTGGCACGTAGCGACACCGGTTCCGCAGACCCCTGCAGTTTGACTGAAACAGATATACATTCATTAGTTATGTGTTGATACTGAACCATGGTTATATAACGGATCTGCGATACACGCTTGGCTTTGATGCATATGGAGGCAATGTCAGTTGAACATTCTATAGAAATAGGGGTAAAACTACATGTGTAAGACAGACGGCTAAGTTTGGAAGACTTTAACGATCATCAGTTGAAATTTTAAAATATTTCAGAGAAATATATCGTTTAGGATGATCATAGGCTTCGGATAGCAAGAGAATGGTACAGCAACTATATCAATGCAAGAGATTTGTCTTGAATGTCCACACCTCGAGTCATTGGCTATTACTTGGGCGCTTTAGGGAAACTGTGCAAGTTTATTGATCACGTTTGTTTTCGAAGTAAACGTTTCACTTTCAAACATTCAAATCTCAATATGCAATCGTATGATTGCTTCTCTTAAGATATAAATGTATACGTCTTATATACGGTTATATATCTTAGATCATATTAATTTTCTTGATGTTGAATAAAGATCGTTATATAAAAGCAGTCCTACTGGCATAGCATAACACCTGCATTGGGTACCGAACGATCGATAAAGACGTGATGGTCATGTATGGTCATTCAAACCTCATCCATACGGGCGTAAGAATTGGGAAATTAATGCATTGGTAATGAAAAAAAATACCATAAAAGTCAACATGTGTCTCATAAGTGACAAAATGCAAATTTTCTTAGAGTAAATAATGAATAAAAATTTTTTTAATTTTTCTCACTGAATGGTTTATTTCAGGTGCTGCCATAAGTAAACCCATTTGCACACATTCGAATGATCTCAAGTCAGATACATGTATTTAACAATGTATTTCGTACGTAAATTCTTTAACGAAATATTTTGCTGGCAGCTTATACCGGCAAGGCAGGACATTGTTATTTTTGCCTCGATTATTTTATGCCGGCCCTTCGAGTCTTATATTTATCACATATTTGATTTCGTTCCACGTCTTTCAAAGTTTCATAAGAAGAATACCGTGTTTTGAGAGCGCTGTAGGTAGGGTAGTTCATGCTAAACGTTTGGTCAAAATCCAGTGTCGACACATTTTCTTCCTACACGGGTAACCCCTTCAGATTTTCTGGCAGCTTATACCGGCAAGGCAGGACATATTTATTTTTGCCTCGATTATTTGATGGCGACCCTTTCATTCTTATATTTATCACATATTTTATTTCGTTCCACGTCTTTCAAAGTTTCATATTGTGTTTTGAGAGCGCTGTAGGTAGGGCAGTTCATGCTAAACATTTGGTCAAAATCCAGTGTCGACACATTTTCCTACACAAGTTACTCCTTCAGATTTTCTATCGTAACCTCTGTTATAACATGACGACATTTCACTGTTCTATAGCTTAGTCCCTTGGTGGTGAAGTCTGCAACACTAGACTCGCCCTGATCTTTGTCTATACGTTGTACATCTGCGACCGAATTCTGTCTTGTAAACAATATGTGAGCGTAGAACAATTGAAGCAACTTTAGTCGTTTCGACTGTTACGAAACTACGTCGCTGATTGCACAACTAACTTCTCATGCAACCAATCATGATTCTCCTTTTCTAGCCGAGTAAGTAGCCTAAATGTAACATAGGTTACGATAGAAAATATGAAGAGTTACTGCTATGAGAAGAAACTGGTGTCAAACCAGTGACAAATATTAATCAGAACTTGGACTTTATGATACGTTCTTATACGTATTGAAATTATATCATTTTGTAATTTTGGATTTGTTCCTGACATTTGAGCTTTAAATTTGTAATAATTCTAACGATATCTTTTCAACAGAAAAAAAGATTATCTGTATATTCATTTTTCTTGACAAAGTTCATTTAATGTATTTGACGTTTGCTCCAATTTAATCTCATAAGCTGATGATATTAATGTATAGATAATCTCATTGTAAAAGACGTCGTTGAAACCTGAACTGTTATCTTCCTAAGTAATTCAAGATCAGATTAGATTTGATAGTGCATACATAGTAATTAAAGGCAGTCAGATCAACTGGTACTCAAGTTTTAAAATACAATTTGAGTGAATAACGGTCAGGTCAGATAGATAAAATTCTAATTCTGTGAGTTTCATGTTTCAAGATACTGGTATGTTTCAATGTCACATACACAAATACGTAGGTGTTCCTATAAATCTTACACGGCAATAGCAGGTGTCAAGTAAACGGCTAGGTATATGAGCATTCATTTATCCTTAAACTGATATATTTGAAGTGAATTACTATATATACTTCTGGTGATGTTTAGCATATCAAGATGTCATCAATTAACACGATAATGAAATTTGACAGTAACAAGCTAGAAGTTTGTTAAGCAATTGCAAAATAATCAAACACGACTAATACTGAGAAGATGACGTATTTTTTGTTCTATTAGAAAATTATTATGGTTATACTTTCTAGTATAGTTATGTTAGATATGTCAGTACTTGTACATGTATGCATTACACTTGGCCGGAAACAAAGCCAAATAATCAGACACTAAAACATCCGTTATTAATGTAACATTGCTTTATTTGGGAACACACTATCTTGATTTTTTCCCGGGACGGGTCTCATGCGGGATTCGAACCGATTCCCTCAGAGTAAGGCACCGACAATCCCGCAAGGGACTCGTCCCGAAAAACGGTGCAAGACTTTGTTCTAATGCAGATAGTGTGATCCGAAATTTAACAATGTTACTTTAGTTCACTGCTATCCCTTATTAAATGGTTGAGTAAACAAACTGCACAAGACTGTTACTCATTAGAAAATCGACACCTCAATTGTTAGACAAAATGACAAAGATTCGATTCGATTTTGAAGTTTTAATCATTGCATAATCCTACATACATGTACATATATCACTGAACTCAGTTTGTTGATGTATGAATATTCCGTATTTCCTTAATGAAGTGAAATAAACATCTGTTAATGGGGAAATGCAACCCCAGCAGTGCAAATTTACCTGACAAAAATTAATTATTGAAATAGCTCATTAATTTCCCTAAAATTGTGAGGTGAGAGGTTGTTTAAAGTCTCTTTCAGGCAAAATACACAGCTCAGTTGGTTTCGATTAATTCAATATTTTAAAAGAAAGCAGATGTATTTGACTATGGCACGGTACCATAATACTGAACTGCAGAAGTTTTGAATGACTAAATTGGTGACTGTTGTTAAATTTTAGTAAAAAATATCTTTGTTTAATGAGGACAGGGTTAAGAAATGAAAATTACAGCAACAAGACCCCTACTATGTTTAAAATGTTGCAAATGTGTGCAGAATCAAGCATAACTATTAATTTTCACATAGAATGTCGATGAACACTTGTGTTTTATCCAAAATAACTTTTTAAGATTTTTTAAATTTAAATGTTTAATTAAAAACATGCAGAATTATTCTTTGACTGCTGACTAAATGCCTGCACTATTCGCTTTAAGAGTATGACATCGAAAACTTGAGATATTTGCAATTGAAAATCATACATATGATAAAACCAACAGAACTGTGTACTTTCTGTTGCCTGGCATTTTATATCACTTATATCACGGCTGCTGGTATTAGCCCGCAACGCTATGGTGGCTATGCATTGCGGTGAAACCTGCGAGCATCCGTGAGAAATAGCACGAACTAGTGAACCATGATTGGTACTGTGCTGAAATACAATGTAGCATTGAACCCAAACCTTACTGCATGTAGAACAATTCTCTACCGCACACAAAGTTGCCGAAACTCGGATGATACAACTCGGCTCTGTGCGTCCGCTGAAGGTCATACATTGTACAAGGTCATACACATTTGAGGAAGGAAGAGGTAGTACATGGGGTGTTTGATTTAAGAAGACTATAGTATATAAAAAAAACATGAGATTTATAAGATATCATATTTATATTAAAAAAAAAATTCCATCATAGAAATACATGTATCTTTAACAGAAAAGCGATATATTGATAATGAAATTAGAAGTGATATTCAAACTGATACATTAACCTTTTCAAATGGCAGAGTGATACTATTTTCTATCTAGGTGACACACGTTAACTGAGACGTCAGTCAAAAGAAACTTGAGAAATCGGAGATATTGATATTCTGATGTTCAACAAAAGGTGTTAATTTTGTCCTTGATATAATGTGAATAATATTATATCGGATAACAGATACTAAATATAATCAAGTTTAATGTCAAAATGATCATAAACTGGCGCTAACGACTTGTTGAGAAAATGCTTCTTCAATTGGTTGGCTTTCAGTACCTTTCAATGCTAAATTGTCATAAATCGTAATAAAAGATAACGAACATCTATATCTTCATGGTCCACATTGCTGCCTAACTCCCACCTCTGAGAATCCGTCACTGCGTACCTACTCTAAGAATGTTACCTGCAATTTACATAAGTTGTTTTGACCCAAAAGTTAAGTTAAGTAGAAACACTTTCATATTTTCAAAGAACAATGCCATGCAAAAGATGTATACCGAAACTTTGTCCACCTACATGTGTGTCTTGTAAATATTATGTAAATTTTCGTCCGTTGTATTATGACGTCAATAAAATTACATCAATATAATAATCACATATTCATGAGTAAAACAAACGCATTCTGTCATCGTCACGACAGTAATACATGTTTATGAAATTTGTCATAAAGAAATAGACATTTAAATTTTCGAATAAAAGTTTTCATATGAACTAAATAAGAACATATTCATCACAAATACATTGAATGAGTATATAAGAGGAAAATTAATTTATGATGCATGTTAGATCCTTTTAATCACTTATATTTCACAGAAGAAAGTAAAAACTGTAGTTTTGAAAAGATTGACCCCTGGTCACTTCAAAGAGCTGTCAAAACTGTAACTGTCTACTATTAGGCATCAAATCAGATTATGTTGTGGAACACTCAACTGTTTTCTTATCATGCAAAAACGTTAAAAAAATCGGTTTATTTTTCGCGATGCTTCAAAGACATGCCAAATTACATGATGTTTGCACTAAAATGGACAAGTAGGTGAACAAACTTTCGGTACGCAGCTGTACGCAATAAAATAACGATGAACGAGTCCGGTAAATAGTATACAGTTGAACAAGATAATGCATCTCTCTATTCCTCGTAAGTTATATACAAAAAATAATAACCTTGACATGCTCATTTTCAATCAGATAGCTCGAGTATTTACAAATATATCATTTTTTACCAGTTCCCTTATCTTATTTATCAGTTTAAAGTTAAAGTTATAATTCTCTCTCTGATCTTAGATACATGTTAACCACGTGTTTACGTGGACAATATTATTCAAGCTAATTGGAATGCATTTCCACTTCAAGAAGCTCGTATATTTGCAAATTTGTTGCTGGAGCTTCCGAGGCATGACGAAGCACGCTCTATTGTTAGTGTTTCAAATTTGCTGCGGCTAATTGTGCACTGGGTTCTTAAAAATAAAAATACAAGTATAGGTTTGGTCAAATTGAAGTGTCGTTTTAGGATTCCTGGTAAGTGGTTATTGGACAATAAGTTTTAAATTATCTTTATTGAGAGTTGCTAGTAATTAGATTGCAAAAGACAAAAGACATACACTTCTATGTGTCATCTCATATTAAGAATAGGTACTTGAAAACTTGACTTAAAACGACATGGAATGGAATATATTAACAAAAATGTACATGCTACTTTACAATAAGTGCATGCTGAATCTTTGACTAGATAGTTACACTAAAGACAGTAAGGATTTAAAAGAAGATGCATGAAATCAAGCAAAATGCATGTACAACAAAAGCAATGCTCATTATTTAACACGAGTTCTTAGAGAAGATAAAATGTCAAGGAATAACATCAACTGACACGCGTTTCTAGATAGATATGTTTAATCAACCTCCAGGGCCCTTGAGCGGTGGGTTAAATTAAGAATTTTAGTTAATTAAAACATATATAATTACAAGGAGTGGCAATGTCAAAGAAAATGTAGATACACACACTTTGCAACACGGAAAATTAAATATCTACATGTTGCCAGGGCATCTTGTAATTTAGAAATAGTCTTGTCAACGCAATGTCAGCTAAAGGTTCTTGGTACTATTCATCTACACGTTTGTATTCGTCGTGAATTACATTTAATTCTGACCTACTTGTTCTTGGTACTATTCATCTACACGTTTGTATTCGTCGTGAATTACATTTAATTCTGACCTACTTGTTCTTGGTACTATTCATCTACACGTTTGTATTCGTCGTGAATTACATTTAATTCTGACCTACTTGTTCTTGGTACTATTCATCTACATGTTTGTATTCGTCGTGAATTACATTTAATTCTGACCTACGTGGTTGTAATTCACGGTATATGGGCGAGTCCAAACATGCTGATTAAATAAATTGAAACCGATTCTGCAACAGTAACTAGATGTCTTTGCAATTACGCAATACGTGATCTTTTTAATACTTTTGTCTCAACTTAAAACTTGGTTACAAGACTTTCATTCCGAAGACATGTCCACATCATTATAACATTTATCGAATATTAAACGTCTGGATAGTACATCTAAAATCGATCGTTCTTACAAAGGATCTTTCGATCTGACCAAAACCTTTCTTGATCGCCGCCCTGATCTCTATAGAATCATGAATGGTCAAACGCAATGAAATACAGTACAGCCCACAAAAACAAACAGGCAAAACATGAGATTTCACATACCATTAATAAGCCGGTGTCATATCGCTTATGTCTTGACAGAAGAATGTCTGCTAGTTTTCTTCCCATAATATGTTCAGATTTTCCTGGATATGGGAAGAAAGTCACATGCAGAAGAAAAGCCCAAATCCAAAAGTTTACCATTGTCACCATTCTGCTATCGGAGACAAAAGTCTGTTCATTTTATATATATTTGCTGAACATACTGGTTTTATGAAAGTGAGATTAGTGCGTGGGTTGGTGGCAACACCACAGTTCAGCAGGACAGGTGCGTGTCAAGTCGCCGAGCAGCAGCTTGCTGGTTGGTCATCAGTTTCACACTTTAGAATGGCATAAACATCACACTATAATTGTGACAGAACTCGGCAACTTGATGTCCTCATGGGGCAGACTCTGATCGGTAGATTTCCTGCTTGTATTCTCTTGTTGGCATATGTCTGTTACAAACACGTGTCGATAAGGGCCGTGAGGATCCATAATTGATAAGCAGTCTCTCTTTGACGACCCACTAAGGATTCTTTGTTCGGCATGTGTCTTAACAAGAGCTACAAGCCAGAACCAATAAAGACTTAAGGATTCATAATCAATAAGTAACATTAAAATTACGACCCACTGAGGAAGTTTTGATTACCATAGATGGAGGTCATAACGGTTCCATTGCAATGTTTAAAGAGTTTTATGTGTCACATTTGAATTTCAACATGGATGTCGTTGTTCTTTTCAATCGCAAATATTTGTTTTACAAAACATAAGGACTGTTGATTTGTAAATATAACAGTTTTGTCATTGAGACTAGTTTAAAATAGAAATTGATAGATTTTACACGAATTCAATGCAAAGGAAATCATGTTTGAACAACATTATCAACTGTATATCTACAGAAACAAATATAGTATAGCTTCTCGAATTTCTTCGGATTCATTCAAAAAGAAAGTATCGTCACCATATCGTCTAAACTTGAAATTTAACGATTTTACAAATTGAGCAATCATGTGACAATATGTAATCAACATCTTTGACTTTCTTGTAAACTTTCTTCGAAAATTCATGATCACCCATGTACTCCTGCACAGTCCTCCATCAATATCGAACCTACGAAATATACTACATTTCAACAAATGAAAAATTAACCGTTTTATATTTTTGGTGTTCTTATAAGTGTGTAATTTTGAGACAGTTCGATCTTTCCAATAGTGAAATATATACTATACATGTGCATGTATATACAAGACCCTAGTTAGTTACATATTAAAAAAATATATACAGGGCTGCACTGCCAACGGCGTAATGTATTATCGGAACTCGAATGAAAATATGAAAAAAATTATCATTAGATGAGCATGCGGCTTTTCAGCTGCTTATAGGCTCTATATAAAGCTTCCTCACTGTGTCGTCTCCCTAGGCAATGGAACTAAGTTATGTGAAATAACTTTGTCGTATTTCCCCGCACAAACACACATAGAGTATAAACTTGAAGAAGAAAGTTAGCTATTTCAAAGAAATAAATACATATAGTTAAAAATGGAGGTTTGATCTATCATCTCTTCAACTAGTAAAGAAACATGCTCTTCTAATAGAGTTACTCCAACCTTTCTTCTAATAGGGCTATATTTCTCGTTTCTTGCAAAGTACCCTAGCGGCGAAAAGAGTACCACATGCTATTTTCCTGTTTTTTTTATCCGATAATATGAAATCTTACATCGACTACATCGACCGAGTTGCTTCAAGGGTCTTAGTCTTTGATTTTAAGGGCATTTCTAATTGCCACATGTAGTATATGTCCTTCGAATATGTCTGATATAAAAAATACAAATACACTATTTTCATATAACGAAATAAACACATTAAATGAGAAAACGTTTATCTTACGTTTCTGTTTCGAACAATAGCATTATGACGCCCCATAGAAAAATGTCACTTTTACAACGGCGTCGCTGATTGCACTTAACTTCCTATTGAACCAGTCAGGATTATGTGGGAAGAGAATGGATATAAAGAGGATATATATATATATATGTTCTTTTCTTGAATGATCCAATTTTTATCTCATCGGGTGAGGAAAAAAGTTTCGATTTTCACTAGTGGTGCAGCCACTGTCATATCATGAGATGAAATCAACACGGTATTTGTCAAAAATAGTCAATGACAGACATATATTTTATTTATTATGTGATAAATCCTTGTATTTGCGCCAAAACAGGATCAGTTTCGTGTTAAAGATCTGGTGAAATGCATTTTTCTCAAGAATGACAGATGAGTATCTCTACGTATATTGTATATCGGAATCAATTGAGCATAAAATCGAGACAATATACACTTGCAATTGATTATTAAGACGATTTTAATTTACCCATTTTAACAATACCGCGATATTTGCCGGGAAACGTTTTGAGAAGAATCATTGAGGAGTGACAGACGGGTCGTCTGTGACCAGCGGACCGACACGCTCCATGCAGCCTCGTTAATTAATTAATGATGATTATCACTGCCGCTAGATAATTTATAATTTATGAGGTGTGTTAAATCGCCAAAAACACATGTTTATGCAATAATTATGTAATTGTCATCTGCGGAATTACTTAGTTTGATATCTAAACATTCGATATATGGAAAATTTAAGTTGTTTGCTTGAAGATTTGTTATTGAAATTAACAATCAAAATGTTGCGAAATTACGTTGAATTATGACTATCGCCGAAAATCAGGTTACTCCAGTGACGTCACAGACGTCATCCCTTCAGGGGCCACACCCCCGCAGACTTTCATTCTGGTCGCCGGGGCTTAATAAGGGCGTTTTTTTAAAAAGCCGTATTTAAGTAATTTATGGAGCGATTTCAGAAATTTAAAATCGAGCAAATGTCAAATTGACATCCTATTTCTAACCTTTTAGCGGTAGCTAAAGTAACATTGTGACGCCCTAAGATAATTCGTTACATCAGATCATTGTTTTATTACGTCACAATCTTTTAACTTTAACCTTTGTGAAGAAATGACACTGTTGTTAGTGAACATAATATGTTTTCAATATTGTGGATAATAATAAAGAGCTACTTCCAAATCAATAAGGTATATACTTGGTAATCATATAATAAACTATGATGTTCCTGTCGATTGAGGTGGTGCAGAATAGGTGAAATGTGGGAGCAAAGCACAACCTGTGTGCTCGGGAAATGCATTTGTAGGCATTCACAGTTGCAAATGGTTAGAATGTGTTTTCTTGTCCCCCAAAACCAGGGATAGATCTAGACCCAAATTTAATCATATTATACTGAAACGTAGGTCGAATGGTAGTGCAATGTTGGACAAAGTTATATTTAATTGTACGATAATGGCCCAATTTCTTTTTTAATGGTCGAAATGTGTTCCTTGACCCCCAAAACGTTGAAATAGACATCTAGATCATCAAATTTGAGTGAGTAGTTATGGACTTGCGGGAATGTCAAGGTGTGTTGAAAATAAGAAGACTTTTCCGAGGGTCCTATTTTGGTATACCTTTAGTATGTTATAAAGTACACTAACCCTACCAGAATCAGTTGAGAAACCTTTTGTAGCAATATTTTGGAGGTTAAACTGTATTTCGACCTGATTTTTGTGTTATTTTGAATCTGAACGTCAGTAAGCATAAATATATTTCAATCCAAAGTCATTTACACCTGAATGAGCAGACATGTACCATTTCGAGTGCATAATTTCGCACTGCAGTTTCGGAAAATCCAAGAAACTTTACACGCAAATGTTATCCGCGCGACCGCAAGCATCTACTAATCGGTTATATTAGCGGTCAATCAACACGCCAGCCTTTCCTTCAGTTATCATTTTTTTTCAATGCCAATAAGGCTTGCATATGTATTGTACTCAATGTACTGATAATGTATCCATGACAGTGACGCATGTACATCATGTCATGTATTAACAAATATGGGATAGAACCATATTTATGTCCAAACTGAAAGCACCAAGCATGGGGATACATGGTCATTATCCTTGGAGTAAATAGATCCATATGCCTTCCTTCCACAACTTTGCTTCATAATCAATCGAATTGGTATATTTCAAATGAGAAAAGTTTTAACAAATTGGTTGGCTGATTTTTCAGGGAAAACAGGCCGACACATTCTTATTGCTGGAATATAGCAATGGCAAAACTCGCAACAACGTTTTGAACAATATAGTTTATTTAAATTTATCGGGGAAATTGAATATTCACCTTTATTTTCAAATGACAGATTATAAATACTATAATTTTATATGTAAATTGTAAATACAGTATATACCTATGTCACACAACTTAAACGATCGAGGAACAATTCTTTTATTTGAGACTTTTAAATTGAACAATTAATTGTTTCATTATAGTAATCAAAGCTTTTTATCCCCAAATGGTCACAATGCAGTCTTCATTTTGCGATATGTACAAATGACATACATATCTTTTTAATACTATTTTCTAGCCTTAACAAGATGCCTCCAACCATATATGTGCATGCCTTTTTAAAGACTTTTCTTGTTGGATCTGGTATGCAATCTCCATTGTTAGATCTGAACAATCATGACTTATTACATGTTCACGAGTTGTTTTCATTAAACCTTCTATACTTTTCGCGGGATCGAGTAATTAATTGGAATATGTAACGCCAACCAATCGGGACACAGTTATGCCCTATTCTATTAAGAAATGTTACCTTGGACCAAAACTTCTTAGTTACTATCAGTGGCTTCAGTTCATATATTATCAGCAATCATATCATTATACTGTCTAGTTTTATCCCGACATATCTTTTGAAGTTCCCAAATAACTATTGAGATTCAAACTAGAAGGACATTTTCGGAAATTTTAAATTGAGAACTCTTTTTTTTACTCTTCCCATACATACAGTATTCATGAAACTGACACTTTTTCAATTTTACTTATTTCACATATATATTCACCCGTCAGCTGTTCTGCTGGTCAGAAAGCGTCTCGACTCGTTATAATTGCATGCACAACAAAGAGAAAATCTAAATATGGTAAGTGGATGACCAGGCTAGACGGGAGGATGTTTGTCCATCGCTATTTAGGAATCGAGGAATGACTATCTGTCACCGAGGAGTTGAACATATTTGAAAAAAGTGTATATTTTAATATACTTATTTATACTTATTTATTTAGTAAAATGGTACGTTTTTGATTAAACGTAATTATTCATACTTACCTTACGAAACGAACAACCCGATCCTAAGTCATAAAACGGAGGCATCAGGGGAAAAGAGTCCAACTTCCTAAGAGGACTGACCCCTCCTGCGGACCCATTCTTAAAAAAACCTTTAGAGATCTGTTGTTGAGACATATCTCAGATAATGGTTGCGAATACCTCCCGCCATGACATCCGAGACAGTGAAGTAGCAAGACTAAGCCATCATGGCTGAGACTGCTCGGATCTCATGAGGGTAGGAGTGAGACAAAGGAACACGGCCAGCTCTCGTTGTCTAACTCCCAAGAGCTCCTCGGGGAGAGACAAGTCAAGAGACTAGCTCCGAGGTTAAGTTAACCTATGAATCTCTGGAGTCAGCCCCATCGATGGAAGGAGCCAGTACGTCCCGCGCGCCCCACCAGCTGCAAGGTTCTACCCACGAATCAGGAGCTAAACCAAGCAGAGCACCTGACCACAAAACGAAGACAGCCTGCCTGCAACACGTTAGTCTCGGAGACCTGGGCTGCGGAGGCCATGGTCACCAAAACATTAACCAAGTCCGACAGCTCTAGGTTCACTAGCCACCCTAGACGGCGAAATGCCTATGGCAAAGCTCAGCTGAGCCTCGAGTAGCCTACGCCGGCCGAAAGGATGAGAGTGAGCCCATCATCCAACTACTGTACGGCCCACTCGTTGAGGTATCGAACAGTGGTCTTGGATATACGTGTGACACAGCCACAGGGCGAACACGCCATCCAGAAAGCCCCTGCAGTCCCCACGGAGGATAGGGATGTGCAGGCACGCGTGGAGTGGTAGAGTGGAGTGGTAGAAAAACCTTCAAGTCCTGGATCAGCCGGCAACCTTCCGACTCCCTTCCCAGTATAACGAAGACTGGGGTGGAAAAAACGGGAGTCAGATCATGGGCTAGGATCCCATGCCCCGCTCCCTTGATTAGAGATTAGAACCTGTAAGGTTAGTAGAAGCCTGACAAAAGAGACTCTCTCTCAGGGAGTCGGAGGAAACCCTGACCCAGTATTCCACAGTCAAAGGGGTATAACCGCAGTTGACTCCATTTGTCTACACCGTGCAACAGTGTAATGAGCGGAGGTGGAAAACCTGGGGGTGGCCATGTGTCGCATCATTCATTTCCCTTTCAGAGGGGTACGCCGCTCGGGGCCTGGCCGATACTGTCAGGGGCGGAAGCAGAGGGCCGTGAGTAGCGCAGTGACCACGTGCTCCATCTTCTCGGAGGCATCCAAAAGTAGCATATGAGTCGGCAAAACGAGACGAGTGGAAGAGGGTTCTGAATCACAGAAGAAGGAAGCCCTCTTTGTTGCGGACGGACGCAATTAGAGCCATCTCCGATAGCCTGGCAACTGGGGCAGATGACCCTTTCCTCAGGAGAAGTGTGACTCAGCGGATGCAAGCCCAAACCCGACTTGGAGCCCCTGTTTGGAGCCTGACGCGAGTGGTCACAGCTGGTGTCAGGATCAGAGGCCTGAGAGGAGCAAGTGCCTGGAATGACTGGTTCGCTCGGAGAGTACGACATCAACCTCAGAATCCTTGGATGGAAGCTTAAGAGGTGAGTACTCCGCCAGTCCCGAGTGACCTTCGAGTCGCCAGACAAGGCGACACACTTAGCCAAGTACGTTTGATCTCTTAGAGACCTACATACCACAGAGACGCACACGTGGGGAAGTCAGTGGACGAGAGCGAGGCCCACTTGTCACAGCGAGTGTCCTCCTCGCACAAGGTATTACATTTCCTGCATAGGAAAAGAGGCTCGCTTTGCACTGAGTTCCAGCCTCCACAGTTGGTTCAAAAGGATGTGAGCGTGACCTGAGCGACGGACAAATGGCGAAAGACCAAGTCAAGAGGCGTACACTCACGAAGGGTGTAAAGCGACTCGCTAACAGAAGATGAAGAGAACTCATTCAACGACAGTCAAAGGAAAACGCGCTATAGCGAGAGTCGACCTGTAGCTAACGGCAACGTCATAAGCTAACAGCCATCTTAAGGCAACTCACTAGTGAGAGATGAAGACCGCTCACTGCTATCGGAATATACGACACACATTGAGTGAGAGTCGACTCCTTAGTGAGAGGAGAAGACCACTCACTGCACGCGGAACCGACGACACACCCGAGAGGAGAAGACCACTCACTGCGTGCGGGACTTCCCCGACACCTCTTCAAAGTTTTGTCTGTGTTAAGGTTGGTTAAGCCAATGCCTGGAGAAGGCAAGTCATAGTTTAGTCAACAGATAGGTATTTAAATAATTGAAATATTTATGTTAATAATGTCCACTATGTTTCCCGAGATTCCCGAGATTCCAGAGGCCGAGAGCTTTCTTTCACATACAAAACCGAGGGGAGATTTTTATTTAACTCATGAACCCATGTTTAACGAGGCTATATTTAAGATGTAATTTCATATTTTAAAATAATTACGGATTCAGTGGTATTTACTAGTATTGGGATCAGTGGTCATGCGAAGAGAGCACAGCTGCGATCTGTACGTGCGACGCATTCCATGCACGGGAGTTGCATGCGCTTCCGTCTCATGTATGGCACAAGGTTCCTTCGTAGCTCAGTTGATAAGAGCGTTGGTAAGCAAGCAAAGAATCCAGAGATCAAAACCAGGCATGATCACACATGAGTTTACACATTACATTGTAACAGTACCCCTTCCTCGGGCCTCGTGCAGCAGTGCGCCGTCCTCGGGTCTCGTGTAGCAGTCCCCAGTCCTCGGGCCTGTTGTGGCAGTGCCTCGTCCTTGGGCCTCTTGTGTCAGTGCCCCGTCCTCAGGCCTCGTGTAGCAGTGAGCCGGCCTCGGGCCTCTTGTAGCAGTGCGCCGTTCTTGGGCCTCTTGTGTCAGTTGCCCCGTTGCAGTGCGCCGTCCTCGGGTCGCCAATCCCCAGTCCTCGGGCCTCCTGTAGCAGTGCCCCGTCCTCGGGCCTTTTGTAG
The DNA here is from genome assembly GCA_936450465.1 of Gibbula magus. Taxonomy (NCBI): domain Eukaryota; kingdom Metazoa; phylum Mollusca; class Gastropoda; order Trochida; family Trochidae; genus Gibbula; species Gibbula magus. Next base: position 24,621,009 of record OW388304.1, read on the forward strand.
CAGTGCCAGTCCTCGGGCCTCTTGTAGCAGTGCCAGTCCTCGGACCTCATGTAGCAGTGCCGTTCCTCGGGCCTCTTGTAGCAGTGTCAGTCCTCGGGCCTTTTGTAGCACGCGCAGTGTCAGTCCTCGGGCCTCTTGTAGCAGTGCCAGTCCTCCTGCCTGTTGTAGCAGTGCCCCGTCATCGGGCTTCTTGTAACAGTGTGCCGTCCTCGGGCCTCGTGTAGCAGTGCGCCGTCCTCGGGCCTATTGTAGCAATTCCCAGGCCTCGGGCCTCTTGAAGAAATCCCCAGTCCTCGGGCTTCCTGTAGCAGTGCGCCGTCCTCGGGCCTCTTGTAGCAGTGCGCCGTCCTCGGGCCTCGTGTAGCAGTGCCAGTCCTCGGGCCTCGTGTAGCAGTGCCAGTCCTCGGGCCTCGTGTAGCAGTGGCCCGTCCTGGGGCTTAGTGTAGCAGTGCGCAGTCCTCGGGCCTCGTGTTGCAGTGCGCCGTCCATGGGTCTCTTGTAGCAGTGCGCCGTCCATGGGTCTCTTGTAGCAGTGCGCCGTCCTCGGGCCTCTTGTAGCAGTGCGCCGTACTCGGGCCTCGGTCCTCGGGCCTCGTGTTGCAGTGCGCCGTCCTCGGGCCTCTTGTAGCAGTGCGCCGTTCTTGGACCTCTTGTGTCAGTTGCCCCGTCCTCGGGCCTCGTGCACTGCAGTGCGCCGTCCTCGGGTCGCCAATCCCCAGTCCTCGGGCCTCCTGTAGCAGTGCCCCGTCCTCGGGCTTCCTGTAGCAGTGCCCCGTCCTCGGGTTTCCTGTAGCAGTGCGCCGTCCTCGGGTCTCTTGTAGCAGTGCGCCGTCCTCGGGCCTCGTGTAACAGTGCAAGTCCTCGGGCCTCGTGTAGCAGTGGCCCGTCCTCGGTCTCTTGTAGCATTGCGCCGTCCTCGGGCCTCGTATAGCAGTTCCAGTCCTCGGGCCTCTTGTAGCAGTGCGCCGTCCTCGGGCCTCTTGTATCAGTGCCAGTCCTCGGACCACGTGTAGCAATCCCCAGTCCTCGGGTCTCTTGTAGCAGTGCGCCGTCCTCGGGCCTTTTGTAGCAGTGTCAGTCCTCGGGCCTCATGTAGCGGTGCCTGTCCTCCTGCCTTTTGTAGCAGTGCCCCGTCATCGGGCTTCTTGTAACAGTTCCAGTCCTCGGGCCTCGTGTAGCAGTGCGCCGTCCTCGGGCCTCTTGTAGCAGTGCGCCGTCCTCGGGCCTCGTGTAGCAGTGTCTGTCCTCGCGTCTTTAGTAGCAATTGCCCGTCCGTAGCTTCAGACAAATAGGATAATTATGAATAATTTTGAAGTTAGAAGTTTGAAGTTTGAAGGCCTCGCCCCTCATGTATCAGTGGCAGTCCTCGGGCCTCTTGTAGCAGTGACAGGCCTCTGGCCTCGTGTAGCAATCCCCAGTCCTCGGACCTCATGTAGCAGTGCGCCGTCCTCGGGCCTTTCGTAGCAGTGCCAGTCCTCGGGCCTCTTGTAGCAGTGCCAGTCCTCGGACCTCATGTAGCAGTGCCTGTCCTCGGGCCTCTTGTAGCAGTGTCAGTCCTCGGGCCTTTTGTAGCACGCGCAGTGTCAGTCCTCGGGCCTCTTGTAGCAGTGCCAGTCCTCCTGCCTGTTGTAGCAGTGCCCCGTCATCGGGCTTCTTGTAACAGTGCGCCGTCCTCGGGCCTCGTGTAGCAGTGCGCCGTCCTCGGGCCTATTGTAGCCATTCCCAGGCCTCGGGCCTCTTGAAGAAATCCCCAGTCCTCGGGCTTCCTGTAGCAGTGCGCCGTCCTCGGGCCTCTTGTAGCAGTGCGCCGTCCTCGGGCCTCGTGTAGCAGTGCCAGTCCTCGGGCCTCGTGTAGCAGTGCCAGTCCTCGGGCCTCGTGTAGCAGTGGCCCGTCCTTGGGCTTAGTGTAGCAGTGCGCAGTCCTCGGGCCTCGTTTTGCAGTGCGCCGTCCATGGGTCTCTTGTAGCAGTGCGCCGTCCTCGGGCCTTGTGTAGCAGTTCCAGTCCTCGGGCCTCTTGTAGGTGTGCGCCGTCCTCGGGCCTCTTGTAGCAGTGCGCCGTCCTAGGGCCTCGTGTAGCAGTGCCAGTCCTCGGGCCTCGTGTAGCAGTGCCAGTCCTCGGGCCTCGTGTAGCAGTGGCCCGTCCTTGGGCTTAGTGTAGCAGTGCGCAGTCCTCGGGCCTCGTTTTGCAGTGCGCCGTCCATGGGTCTCTTGTAGCAGTGCGCCGTCCTCGGGCCTTGTGTAGCAGTTCCAGTCCTCGGGCCTCTTGTAGGTGTGCGCCGTCCTCGGGCCTCGTGTAGCAGTGCGCCGTCCTCGGGCCTCTTGTAGCAGTGCGCCGTCCTCGGGCCTCGGGCCTCGGACCTCGTGTAGCAGTGCGCCGTCCTCGGGCCTCTTGTAGCAGTGCGCCGTCCTCGGGCCTCGTGTAGCAGTGCACCGTCCTCGGGCCTCGTGTAGCAGTGCGCCGTCCTCGGGCCTCGGGCCTCGGACCTCTTGTAACAGTGCGCCGTCCTTGGGCCTCTTGTGTCAGTGCCCCGTACTCGGGCCTCGTGCACTGCAGTGCGTCGTCCTCGGGTCTCTTGTAGCAGTGTGCCGTCCTCGGGCCTCTTGTAGCAGTGCGCCGTCCTCGGGCCTCGTGTAGCAGTGCGCCGTCCTCGGGCTTCGTGTAGCAGTGCGCCGTCCTCGGGCCTCGGGCCTCGTGTAGCAGTGCGCCGTCCTCGGGCCTCTTGTAGCAGTGTGCCGTCCTCGGGCCTCGTGTAGCAGTTCCAGTCCTCGGGCCTCTTGTAGCAGTGCGCCGTCCTCGGGCCTCGTGTACCAGTGCGCCGTCCTCGGGCCTCGTGTACCAGTGCGCCGTCCTCGGGCCTCGGGCCTCGTGTAGCAGTGCGCCGTCCTCGGGCCTCTTGTAGCAGTGCGCCGTCCGTGGGCCTCTTGTAGCAGGGCGCCGTCCTCGGGCCTCGTGTAGCAGTGCGTCGTCCTCGGGCCTCTTGTAGCAGTGCGCCGTCCTCGGGTCTCTTGTAGCAGTGCGCCGTCCTCGGGCTTCGTGTAGCAGTGCGCCGTCCTCGGGCCTCTTGTAGCAGTGCGCCATGCTCGGGCCTCTTGTAGTAGTGCGCCGTCCTCGGGCCTCGTGTAGCAGTGCGCCGTCCTCGGGCCTCTTGTAGCAGTGTCGGTCCTCGCGTCTTTAGCAGCAATTGCCCGTCCTCAGCTTCAGACAAATAGGATAATTATGAATAATTTTTAAGTTTATCTACACATACTAAACAAAAAAATCTAAACAGACTTGCACATTTTCAAGTCAAAGTTATTTGAGTTAATGAGTCCAGATTAACACAAACACATTCCACTAAAAGCGACATCCATAATATTTTATTTGGCTTTAATACGTGCTATTGGTTTATGTATAATAATAACTATACTCAACGTGCATATTCACCCCAAATCGCAAGACATGTGATAATTACTTGTTTTCAATGAAAAACAAACAACATGCATCCCAATGCATATATATGCAGAACCACATATCCCATTTACATGCATTTTAGTTGTATGACCTATGTAATATTATCAACGCAAATTTGTCTTTTTGCTCATGTAAATGAGGCTCCAAAATTACTTTTGATTAAGTATGAAAATAGTTTATTCAAGCGAATAACCAAAGTTGCACGTCTACACACACTGTATACATGCATTGTAAAATCCTGGTTGTCGTAGCGCAATTCAAAGTTCCTTGTAATCACCGGTTAAAGGTTCATCCATTGTGTTTCAAAACATTTCTCTTTTGGCTTTGATACGTTCCAACTCAGACTATGTGGTATTTACAGTACACAACATTTCTCTCAGCTTGCATATTCATCCCCAATCGCCAAATATATCACAATTACTAGATTCCAATTAAAATCGAAACACATCATTATGCATGTGCAGCAACCGAAACTACTCGTCCCATTTACATACACAGTAGTTATATGACTATTATCATCGTAAATTTGTCTTTTGTCTGATGTAAATAAGATTCCAAAATTACTTTTGACTAATTGGAGCGTGTCAACCGCGGTGCATTGTCCGGTTTTCAATCAATAATGACTCCATTTACCTTCATTTCGTCAATATACTAAGTTGTCTTTCATCAAAATGGTAGTTTTCGATAACAGTCAGTAATTCTCGATAAAATAACACTATTATAACACTAATAACACTATAATGGATGTACCTTTAACGTACATGTGACTCCATAACTTCCAATGTACTCTCTTCAAGAGGAAAATGTATTCTTAATCTGAAATATGAAATAGCAAATCCGATTTTTATGTTCACAACTGATAACCATAGATAGCATCCATACGCAATTAATCAGAGTTATATTTGATGCATGTAACTTTGTATTACATTAAACTGTGGCTATGAGAAGGTTTCCTTATGGTTAGATTAAGCTTCAATTCCGAATTAACCGTTATTTTTAAAATTATTTTGATACATCAATTCATTGAATTCATAAACAGTAAGAGTAAAGTAGCCAATTCGCTAGTCTAACACTCAAATATTGAAAAGGAGCCTCTGTTTACAATCCTAATTTGCATAGTCTCCTATTCAATATTCAGTAAAATGGTGATATTTTCAGAATAAATATGTTTTTGAGAATTTTAGTGTGAGACTACCAATCCACTTTTACAACTGACCATCTGACAAAGCATGCATACTTAACTCAGCAGAGCTTTATATGCATGTATGTTATCAGAGAATTTGTTTAGAGCAAGTCGTTTTATCGTCTACATGTATATTATAAAGTATCTGTTATCACTCACAGATTACATCAAGGGCAATTATAAATAGTCAAAAAATGCGAAAACATTTGTTGACTCATCCGTGGCCCCTATCAACATAAATAGTTTCAGCGAGTGAAGCCAGATACCTCAGGAATGTCTTCTAGAACCCTAACTGTCATCATTAGACTATTTCATTCAGCATTGCAGTTATCTGCCATACTATAAGTAATTCAGGAGAAGAATAAAGTATATCAGTTTTCAGTATATCACATTTGTCAAATGTAGACACATAAATTATAAATACAATTAGAATCATCCTATTTGTTAATAGTTTTTACAGTTATGGAGTTTTTGTGGTCGTGATTTTTAATATTGCAATTTTCCGATATAAAAACTTTACGTTGTTAACTTCGAAACCACTCAGACATTAAAAAGTAATAACTTTCCACTCTTTCTTAACGCTTTCATTAAAAATTATGAAAGCTTTCATTATTGAAACATTTCCTTTGAAATCATGAATTATTTTTTCTCTATATCACCTTTAACATTTATGAGTGGACAATAAAGATCAGACGGTTCATATCGGTAACCGTATATTTGATCTGTTATGTGACAATATGTTGTATACAGGCTACACTATCTCCTTTAAAGATACAGTGAAAACAACCGTGAATAACAACACTGTCACGAGAAACGACATACATGTAGAAACACTATCCATAAACAAAGTCGTTAACGCCCACATAGCAATAACTAATTGTGAAATGATTTTGCTGAGATCAGATATTTCATATAATGATTTATCATAAACAAATTATGAAACCAATAAGAGACCAGATGTATTGACGAAACCATATACCAGCCTTGTTACGCCATTTATGATCATTAACTAATGCAAATTACAACAACCAAACAACCTTTAGAAGGAGAACACTCTGGCACTAGCAGCGTGCGTCAATGGTGTTATTCAGGAGATGTGAGTAATATGCAGAAATGTATGTAAGATATATAAGATATATAAGATATATAAGACATATAAGACATATAGGATATGTAATACATATGAGATATATAAGACGAACAGAATGACTTCAACTTGATACCGAGACTTTTACGTAAGGACTGTATCTTTTGCATGCAAGATCTTATAAATTTAATGCATTCAACAACGAAACAGCTAATGTCAGTTGCTAAAAACTTTCTCATAATTCATTAAAAAGTTTAAGTGTCCCTTTGTAACGCTATAAAACAAAACGTCGGTGTAGTGTTGGAAATAATGTATGGCAACAAACTCAACAACATTGTTGGAGTCGTTTACTTGATTTAGGAAGGAATGTCGACTATTTAAGCGCTATCTTATTAACGGCAGAGTGAGAAGGGAATCTTGGTGAGTAATACAAAACGAATTTCGAGCATTTATTCACGGTAATTTAAGAATAGCATAAGGTGACAGTGGGCTTTAAAGTTTCCAATTCACGTAATCTTATAAACTATCTCTACTTGACCACGTTATTATTGGCTAGAAAAATGATACGAATGGTGGTATGTTAAAAGGTACTGTGTGTTTTGACATCGGTATATACCTTGTTTAAGACTACTATTCAGCGCAATACACAGCTAATAAAACTGATTTATTTGCCACAAATGTCCATATTGACGCCAGTGTTGCGATGAAACGTAAATTACTGCTTAAATATGTTGAAAGCTTTTTATTCTTCTTATTTGTTGAAGGGTAATACTAAAATTTGTAGTGAAAGTTGAAATATTTAATATAAGTTGTGTAAAACAAATATGTTGTATTTATAATATAATTTTGGTATACATGTACTCTACCCTATCATATTATGGATTTGATTTTCCAAAAACATATTCTTCATAGGTTTCCATATAGTTTTTGGCTTTGCAAAATAATTAATGTGGAAAATATTAAAATATGGTGAATTATAGGATTATAACGGGCTTCTGCTTTCAGATAAAGTTTATGTCCCGGGTGAAAAATGTTTACTTTGTCTTGGCGAAGAACAGAAATAATTATTCTTCCCCTTATATCCTATTTATTACAAACTTGTATTCATAAAATTTATTGCGTTTTAATCGTAGGTGTTTATAAAGGAACGGAACAGCTGAGTAATGTCATGCCTGTGACGTCTTATGAATTAATAATTTTAAATATTCACTTTTAAAATCAAATTTTAGTGTGTCCATCAAGCGCTTTATGATGAAGCCAGTAGCACTATTTATTCGGAATGACGTGTACGCACAATAAATCTTTCTACTTGAGAACTAGGGCTGGGAACTGGGATTCACTATGCCCGCTAGGAATTATTTTACCATAACTACGTTCTTTTAACTTATAAGATTTTTTAAAAACAAAATTTTGTTTACTAGAGAGATGAGTTGATCTGTCCTTTGAAAAACGTGATGCCATGGCGACCGCCAACATAATTATGTAATCAAAGCGTTAAAAGTACATATGTGAAGAAATCGTTTAAATGCCCTTCGTCTTGGTTGATTTCTGTCTGAGTATTTACTTGGCTCTGAGACATTATGGTACCCTACATATTTTAATGAATGTTCTTCAAGCTACTGAGGATGACCTTCCGTTGCCATTGGCCAATTTAAAAAAACAGCGAAAGGAACATTAAGTGTTTTTATTTTATTTTAGTGGATGAATGATATACACAGACACTCATGGTGATTATTTTCAACTCAGTAAACTTCACTTAAAACCTTTAAAAATGTGTATTTCACCAAATTCGTATATGTATATATGCACATATAAATCTGTAGTTGTCAGATTGCCGAATATCATTAAAATAAATGTCATTCCATAAACGGAAGAAGCCATTCTGAAATGTGAGGCGGCTGATAAGTTGTAACATGAATATGAGCAATAAATCAAAGAAATGTAATTCATAAGAAATATACTCCTCATTCATTCAGTAATACTTCTTTATATATATATATATATTACACAAGAAGACATTTATTTTTACAACGAACCTAAACGTTACTGTGATGTATTTGCATGCCCAAAAGTTTACATCGATAAAAGTACGATTTTGTCATTTACCAAATTCAAATGAAAGTAGATATGTTCACGACTACCGTATTCGCCGTATTAGAAGCCCTGGGCGTTTAAAAATTGGAAAAAAAAGGGGGCGTTTATTAAAATGACTTTAAAAAATCGTAAAAAGGGGGCATTCATTATAAAAATGTCTGTTGATGTCCAGAAGAAAAAGAAACATCGATTTTATTTCAAAATTTTAATCAAAATAAGTCTATCAACTAAATGTAAAGAAGAGTTAAATGACGCAGTGTATTATTTAATTAAATCCCAAACGGTACTGATACACAATTTGAAATGGAAATGTGAACAAATATACATTAAAGCTCGTGCAAGGTTTAATCTTGCAATTTATTTAGAAAAATTATCCGGTATATTCTACTTCGGATCATAAACTTCGGGCACTTCATGTCTTTAGGGATATTTGGGAACCAACAGTTGGAAAGACATTGACAAAATAACATTCACGACAAATTCGCGGTCAGTGTGCTAGCGTCATCTGTAAATGTGGGACAGTTTCAAGAGAGTTGAGCAACACATTTTCCTGTTTCTTTAAACATTGCGGTCGCATAAAATGTGTAGTGACTGATCGTTACAGACATTCGACAGTCGCCAGGGGAATGGAAATACCATGTACCTTACACTTTACTGGACATAAGAGGTTGATAGCAAGATTGAAAACTCTTCTTCAGTGAAACATCTGTAAGGTAAATCGATACAAAAGGGGGCGTGTATTAGGGGTCATTTTCCGCGAGTCAAAAAAGGCTTGGGAGGGCGTTTATTAGGAAAGGGCGTTTATTAGGATGAATACGAAAAACGGTACTATAGTCTTAAAACTAGGATACATGAACGAATATTCACATGAATATTTAAGGCATTTCAAAGAGAATGAGTCATTGAGCAAATTTACATAGCTCAAGAATAATTTTTAAAAATTAAAAAACTTGTGACTTTCGAGTGGAAATTTTATCATAAACGGTGACCGGCGAACTCCGTCTGTCTCTGAGGTGTCGGTCCGGGAAAACGTATTATTAACTCTAGATAGTACATAGACTCTGTTGCAGTATGACTGGGAGACCGTCAATCTGATCACTGCTCTGAACGGGATGCTCGTGTATAACGTTAAGCGAGTTTTTTCGTGTACCTCTCATTACTCTTTTGTACTCCGCGGAGATGCTTTAAAATATGGCGACGCAATTGACAAAATATGTTATACTTTATAACCAGAATACTGAATCTGAATAACATATTAAACTAAACAGTAATGACTGACGTATGTACACTTACATGAAAACACCAAACAGTTATATACTGGACACGTATATTCAAGATAGACAAAAATCTATTTTTATAATATTATACATAATACAAACATACACATGCATATTTTGAACAACTGTATATTCGACATGCATGCAACATGTGTGAATTCACAACAACAAAACATTTACATACTTTCTTATGATATATTCTTCAAAACTGTTTTTCATACTAATATGTAACATAGAAAATGTTGTACTTTAATTTGAACTTAAGTAGATATAATCATTATTTAGATTGCATACATAGTTAATGCGTTTTATGTTATTCTGAATATTCAAGAAACTACTGAAAAAATGTCTATTTTTTTTACCCCTAGACGACGTTTAATGTGTTTGAAGTTTAACTAACATTTTTGGGGATGAATTGATTCAACATAAAAGTTGTTGTTCTTGAAATTGTGCGTGTGATTTATTAGTTAAGCAGTTACGATTCTTCGAACTTTCATGAAAATCTAACATTGTTACATTTTGGATAACACTACCTTCAATAGTACAAATTAATGTAATTCTTTGGGCCGGGTCCGTGGTGGGATTCGAACACACACCTTCAGAGTATTAAAGGCACTTTCGCAGAAATCGAGGTCCAACAATCGATAGTTAATTAAGCTATTTTACATTTAGTAGTCAGTACCCCTCTGACAGATGTTAAATTGATACAGCTCCCAAAGCCGAATCCCATGTATATAAAAGGTGGTCTTGTGGTAAGGTGTTGGTACGGTCAGTGGTGACGATAGTTAGAATGTGGGTTCGAATCCCGCTAGGGACAAGAATATGTACTATTGAAGGTAGTGTTGTCCAAAATGTAACAATGATAGATTTGTTCACTATAAATGGCATGTATGTCTAATTTCATTTTAAAAAATGGCGATTTTCCGAAAATGCATGCTTGAAAATTATTGACCGTATTAAAATTATATATCAGCTTCAAAATGAGGTGTTTAGTATGTTGGTATCTTCGGCGGTTTACGGTGGAAAATTCTCCAAAGGAAAAAACCCGAAAAGTCTCTTAATCACGACATTTAATTATTGTGGGGTTGAAATGTCAAAAATGTGCCTTAACTATCAACTTTTATATGATAATAATATGTAATGGAATTGCTAAACTCGCTCTAAGGTAGTGATTGCAGTAGAGAACTTTGACACTTGTTTCAGACGTATGTCCCTTTGAACATAGCGCGTTAAAAGGACTTTTAAAAAAATAATATTACTCAAATTTAGGGTCAGAAATGCAAAATCGGCGTTGATAGTTTTTTGAACAAACTGATTTAGCTTCAAAATAAGCTGTAACACATAGCTATGTGTATTGCCGTTAATGAGGAAAAGGTTATCAAAGACGCGTACCTTCAAAACCTCGAAAGTACACAGAGGTTTCAAAGAGCAAACAAATATTTTGTTACGAACGAGAACCGCTATACCATATCGATGGGAAATGTTCTTGCCCACATTTTGGTAAAAGTTTTGTGAAGTTATCTTGATTAGTTTTCGAGTTATTGACTTTTTTATTCTTCTAGGGAAGATAACTCACGAAAGAAGTCGAAATCCAAAATCAGACTCGACACAAAATCTACCAACCCTAACAATTGCAGACACTGAGCGGGAATCCTTTGCACAAACAAGTTCAGATAATAAATAAGTCTTCTGAAAAATCCACAATAATAACAAAGTACTTCCAGGCATGCGTCGTTGAGGCCTAATTACATTAAAACCGTAAGGATTCGGTTCTTAATTACTTAATAGTTACATACATACCCCCTTTCTTATGTTAAGTGATTAAGATATTGTCAATATTTTATTACACAAACCAATTTCCGGTAGTGGTAAAAACAGTGTTGCGTAGAAAGCAAAAATTGCATGGCGGCCATTTCATTGTGAACATTATTATTTCGAATGACAAAAAACGATTCCCATGGCTTTCCGAACCACTTACACTCATTTTTTAGATTGATTTTCCGAAGAGTGAAGGGTGTTTCACTGTTGGTGAGATTATTTTTCAATTACATTTCATCGACTTATTTCACGGGAAAAACGTGCTACTGCCCCTTTAAGAAATAATGACAGCAGTGAAAAATATGTATCTTTCAATGAAAAATGCTGTCAGTTGAAAAAGGAATGGATGTTTAATTTAGTAATAACTCAGTGATTATCAGATCATCATTATGTTTTCCTACATAAGATATTTGCTGACATTTAATAATAAATACTAACGTATTCAGGATTTGCTTACAAGACACCCACATTTCAAATGTTTAGTGCTATCTTTGATTTTGCACATTGTAAACTATTGAACTGTACATATTAACATTAATTAAACGACACCCAATTCATTGTTATTGTGTACCTTTGAAATATTCTGACGTTTAAATGGTGTATAGCTTTTAAATTAAATTTACATAAACGAATTTCGGGGTTAAGCACTTGGTGCTGAGCTGGTCATGCTTCCGTGGTTTTTCATCGTGTTCACCAGTCTGGTTAGGCTTATTGTGTAAATAAGATGTGGTAATTGTATTTCGGCATATAAAGTGTCACATTTGACGCTTATCATTCCAAAATATGATATGGATCAATAAATGGGACATTCATAAAGCAATGCGTGTCCGTTCCTTTAATGTTTCACAGATCACAGATCATCGGTCATTGACCAATATCCCGAAGATATTTTCTATTGTGAAAATTAAATATTTACATAAGTTCTATATCATGCTTCAGTTACCTAATTTATACTGAGTATAGCTATTCGGTCCATTGATTTAACGACCTCATGATAGTTTGTGGCAATGTAATACCCCCATTTCACTGAGCTACGACTTCCAAAAGTCTTCACGACTATTCCCTACTCTTCCCAACTTTTCGGCTAAGACATTTTCGGCATGAGTCGGGGAACATTTGGGGTGAAATTGTCACATTTTATATTCCCTACGACTTACTTACGACATAGCGAGGAAGAACTCCTGACCCGTTCACGACTCAACGCCAACTCTTTCCCGACACTAATCCGCCGCCACGACTCCGACAAGGACTCATTCCCGACCCACTCATGACTAAAACGAATAGTTTACGACCATTGCGACTCATCACTACACAGATACAACTCACTTACGAGTCACATACGAATCACATACGAGCTATTTGGCTTTCATTGTCTTGTTTAGTCTGGAACGGGTCGTCACTGGTCGTCTTTGAGTATTGGTTAATCGTACATGTGTTGGCATAAGTTGGGAGTGAGTCGGCAAGTATTCTAGGATAATAACTATTCCCGACTCACACACGACCACCACAACTCAATACGACTGGATACGAGTAAATACGACTGACATGACGACTTAATACGGCCCGATAAGAATCAGATACGAGCCACTTACGACTAGATCACGACTGAATACGACTTGATCGAATTTCTGGAATTTCCGGTCAAAAAGTCCGACTGAAAAAGTCGGGAGTGAGTTTTTGAACGACATGAATCATTTTGTTTGCAAGTCAGCTCAATTCTCAAAATATTGTGAACTGTGTGAAAGACACTGTAATGATTATGACTGCCGCATTATACTACATTGTGAACACAATATTTACGACAGGAATCATGTCTTTTCAAATCTTATAGACCTCTTTGATGTCAATGCATAAAATTATGTACACATAGAATTACTAACTGAAGATGAAATGCTTTGTTTGCTGATGATGAAATACCATTAACCGAGGATTTAGTGGAAATGTCATGGAGATGTATGTTAATCCTCTTCAGAAAGTTCCCATATTCAATGCTCTCTTCACTCAAGTGTATACATTAACTCTTTGTCTTAACTCTGTTCTGCACATATGTATCATAGTGACGTGATGTATTTATCTGATGTAACTGTTTTATGTATATTGATCTTCGGATTGATATCTGGAGGAAATAAAGAGATTCATTCATTCATTCATGATTCCACGACAATGACATCATAATCTCAGAAGTGACGTAACACGTTGTCTTGGAAATATCAACATTAGGAAGTCGACAGGACCTGATAATGTAGCTAGTATTATCCTGAAAGAGTGTCGTGACCAATTAGCTTATATCATCCGCGTGCTGTTCCTACTCTCCATGGATAACCACTGTATTCCCAAGCTTTGGAAATTATCTGAAATAATCCCCGTGCCTAAGAAACACAAGCCCTCTTGTTCAACTGACTATAGACCTGTAGTGCTGACGCCAGTATTGATGAAATGTTTTGAGCGTAATAATTGTTCTCAGCTTTCTGCTCAGTGACGTCATACACAAGCTGGATGCCCTGCAGTTTGCATACCAAGCACGCGCCGTGGAGTAGAGGACGCAGCACTCAGTCTACCACACAGAGTCTATCAGCACCTTGAGAAACCACGCTCCTACGCTCGCATTTTGATCGTGGACTTCTCCGCCTTCAACACCATTCAGCAGCACCTTCTCCTTCAGAAACTCCTCGACCTATGTCATGTTTATATAACTATTTGTGTAACTATTATCACAACTGTAACCTTGTACCCTTCAATTTAGTGTTATGCCAACTCTATGTGTGTTTATATGTGTAATCTTTGGAACCAATAAAAAATAAAAAAAAATTAAAATAAAAAAAACTCCTCGACCTCTCCGTGAACACCAATATCATCAAATGGATCTCGAGCTTCCTTTGTCATAGAGCTCAGTATGTGAAAGTTAACAACGTGTACTCTGACGTCACTACTATCAACACCGGCGCCCCATAAGGTTGTGTCCCCTCCCCTGTACTTTTTATTCTGTATACAAACGAATGCAGAAGCATAGAAGATAACTGTTCAACAGTGAAGTTCGCCGAAGGTGCTGCACTAGTCGCCCTTCTGAAGACTCTGAAGTTGGTAATCTGTCTGATGTCAACAATTTCACAACATGGTGCAGCAGTAACTTCCTTCAATTTATACTAAAAAGACTATAGAGTTGATCATTGACTTCAGGAAAAAATTATCCTGCACCCCTCTTGAAATTGATGGTGAAACAATTGAGACTGTCACAGAATATAAGTATCTCGGAACTATATCCAACAATAAGCTTACGTTCTCTCAAAATACGGAGGCGATATACAAGAAGTGCCAACAACGGGTGTACATTATAAGACGACTCAGATCTTTTAATATTGGCAATACTATTATGAATGTGTTTTACAGCTGTTGTATCCAATCCATTTTATTATTCTCTGTTCAATGTTAGTACGGTGCTCTTTCTACCAAAGTTAGAAACCAATCGCAAAAAATATTTACCACCTGTTCAAAAAGTGTTGGCTTAAATAGTAATGCCCTTTGTTACATATATGAGGATCGTGTTATACTGTCTTTCAGGAAACTATTATCTGACCCTCATCATGACTTACACCCTTGTTTTAAACTTTTACTATCTGGTCGTAGATTCCTCGTTCCAAAATTTAAATAAAAAATGTTTCGAACATCTGTTATACCTGTTAGTATTAAGCTGTTAAACGAGCAAAATGTCCCTTTTCAAACATAAACATGTACAGTTACTGTATTTGTTATTATTATTATCGGCTTGCACGGGTACCTGTTAATCTGTAAATGTATATCTGTATATGGCTGTTGGCACATATACATACACTCATGTAATCCCATTATTTAAGTTCAATTATATAAGCACTATGTGTATATCTAACTTAAAATATCAAGGCCCATTTCAGAACGACACTAAGGAAACGTTACACCCCTATTCTGTAACAATACGGTAACTGAATATGATAATGTGTCTGGATGTCTAAACATAAAATAAAAATGAAAACTGGAAAATAAACAAAATGCAAGCTTTACAAAACATTTTCATTTATTTTTTAACATAAATTTAAACAACATGTCAAACATTGTATTGAAGACAAGTAAGTCGCAGACATTGTGTAACAAGCGAATTTAAAATATTTAAAATGTCTCGTTTTGAATCCATAAAATCTCTGAATAAATTGTAAATGTCACAGATAACGTCACTGTCTGGAAATCAATTTACAAATAGAGAAAAGAAATACTTTTTATTATACTATACTCCTCGTGATATTAATAAAAATATGCCATAAAAGCAATTATTTTTGTTGCAATAAAGGAAAGTCACAAGAGGCTCAATTCAAGATATTGGAGCTATTTCAGTGTGATAGGCTTGTGTCAAGACTTGGTATTAAGTTAAATGGCAATTTTGATTAAAGTCCATTAGATCGGAAAAAATACCATTCAGGATGCGATGAAGTTAAAACAATTTAAAATATGAAAACAATATTTTGACTAAAGTTTATTTAAATAGTATTACTATTTAATTTTGACCGATCTGCCATCTGAAGCGCTCTATATACCACTGTACCATTCACGCAGATATTTATAGATAAATCAGACAGGACAGTCTTCGTCATAATAAGATTACAAAACAAGGAGACACGGTCACCAACATCCCCCGCAATATTGGTTCTAATCAAAACTTAGTCAAAAGGTCAGGTAAATAGTATGAAAATACAGAACAAAAGACATTTATCTGGAGTTGATCTATACTGGACAAATTTAGTAAATCATTTGTAAATTTTGAAATTTAAAAAAACCCCATCTATTTATATACTGATCACAAATAAATAATAAAATGTCTATGTTAGATATATTCTTAACGTTTGCAGAGTGTTAAAACGATACCGTAATAAGTATTCACATCATCAAGATTTACAGATGTTACTTAAAGCTCAGTGTATATAATAAACCAAATCTATGGTTCTCATAAATAAAACACGAACATCATTAACAGCTAGAAATTCAAAGCTTTTATATACAAAATAACACACATCATTAAATAATGTTGTTCTGCTTCTCTCTCATTTACAATATATACAAACGTGAGACGCGGTTATATTTGAATGTAAAACAAGTCAAATAAATATTTGCCATTTCCAAAAGGCGTAACACATACAAAGCGAAGTGCAAATATATTAAGCTGGCATTATCAGTTCTGGTTAGGACATGCGTTCTGCATCTCTCGGGATTGTCCGATAAACGTTTTAGCGGTCTCAATTGTGTAAGACCATGGCACACTTGAAACTAAAACGATATCCATATAATACGTGGAAGTCTTGGCCAGGCATGCAGCTCGTTAACAGGGTGATGTTTGAGTGCCATCAACTACATGCACAATGGCGACAGAACACGGCTATGAAGTCTCATAACGTTGTCACAGTTAGTTGAGAACATTCTCCGCTTGTTGAAAGTTTAGCGTCGTCGTTCTCAATGTCATCTGTAGAACAGGTCGCCTTTAAGATAAGTGTCTCATCTGTTGTCGAGACAGTGTGAGGCCGTCCTTGAAAAATACAATAAATGACCGGGCTGACAGCCATAGATGCATACGAGAAGCCGTAGGTAAATAAATCTCTGTATTTAAACAGGACAAAGCGCCCGCTATTGTCACTGGCAAAGTCTTCACTAAAATGTATAATATGCGTGGGAAGCCACCCAATCAAAACTGCAAATGATATCCCAAGAAGCACTTTCGCCACAGACAGTCGCTTGCTGATATTTTGTCCGTTCAAAGCAAGCGTCCTCAAGTCTCTGAATGTTCGGATATGGCACAGCATTTGCACAAGAAGAGGAGCGAGATAAAGGGCCAGGAAAATAACACTTGTATCCACCCGGCGGTAGACGATATCCACCATGTCACGGGTGCAAAACCGAGCCATTGCAACGTTCTGCCACAACTCTTCCACACTGTAGAGAAACACCCGTGGTATCAGCGCAACGGCCGAGACAACAGCGAGAGCAGCAGTGATCAGCATGGCTGTGTGGTTACGTCTGCAAAATTAAGTACGATGGAATAAACAAAATGAAATGAAAATATAAAATTGGTGTTCAACAATACTTTTCAATAAATAGCTTCATGTCATGTAACAAATAAAATCAAATACGCACCTATATTGAAATATCATCATAAGGTAATTTTGTCATAGGAAATTGTGAAACATAGTATATATGTTTGCCTAACTATCTGACTTTATCATGGATAAATCTAAACGAGAGAACATTACTGATCATCGTATGTTCATGCAACATTGCTCATCCCGTCAAATAACGAATAGCTGTTACACTCGCTTGTCGTCAGCGATTGATCAGATGATGAAGTATTCAAAGTACTTAACTTAAAATACGCCTTCATACTTCATCTGCAGTAAGTATGAATACATATTTGTGATTAAAAGAATACCTTTAAATATTTCAATTATCAACGTGAAATTCTGAAATTATGCACCGAGGAATTTAATTTCCTTTCATGTCTTGCACACTTCCGAGTAAGCCATCAACGCCAACGCCAATCAAAAAAGAAGGATTTTTGTTTCTTTTGTTGCAATATCGTTGTGGGGGTGTTTCCCTTTATATATTTGAAAATAGCATCGTTTTATAAAACACCAGCCTTTCAATTTAGGACCAATACATGCGTATTATACTTATTATTATTGTACAACGACGGAAAGTATAACCTACGCAGTAAAATGAATTTAACATCTTTAATACACAGATGTAAGGATAACCAATAATATATCTAACTTATGTACTCCTGGCCATATGCACATTTACTGAAAAGCCGATAAAATGAGGAATGAACCAAGTTGAATCATGATTTGACGGCCCATTTAGAAATTCATGTTCTACAGGGTCAAGATGAACTTACCGTAACATACGTTTATTGCCCTGTCTAAGACTGTAGCCAAACGTATTGTGAAGACTAGCCACAGTGATAGCTAGCACAGACGCCGCCAAACACGCTGTCATGCCGTAGTTTATAGATTTACCTGCAATACAGAAATGCTCATTCAAGTTTCATTGTTAAATAACGTGACTTGTATGTTGAACAAACGTTGAACAAAAGTATATACATATATATTATTTCTACTTCTAAATCCATTATTTCTTTTACATATTTAATACCTGAGAGTTAGACAATCTTGTGAACTGTATGTGTGTATATATATAAACACAATCACTAACAAACACACATAGCCCAAGATAATGCATTCTGAAATTTAACGTTAAAACACGTGCATACAAGCTTTTCACGCTTGGACAAACACATACTTAAAACTGTTTCGTATCCCAATATAAAGCATAATGTTATAACAAAAGTAAATGAACTATCTAAAGAATGTACGTAATACCACGTGTCTACGACGCTCATAAATGAGTACAGTAATGGTGTTGATAAGTGTGTACTCGTGTGTCATAGCACAGGTATTCACATGGTTATGCATTAATTTATAATTCTTAAAACCTCATTTGGAGTCATTTGGATAAAAAAGAGAATTTCTTGTACAAGTAGAAATATATTTTTTATACGTTTTAGAGGTACATATTCAAATGTCAATGATTCACTAAGACTTTAGATCAGTAACTGATACAGTAGGGTTTAAAGCATTATGATCTATATATTTATTTTAAGATAAGATAATAAAAAAATACTTACACAAAAAGCCTCCAAATATCCAATCTGATAATCCATGATAAATGGCGATAACCGGAACAAATATTGACAGAAAAATTGTATTCGAAATGAAATGACTGAGGAGGTAAATATCTGTCACTTGCAACTTCCTCCTCTTCTTGTAGAGTAGTGTCAAAGCCACCATGTTGGTGGAAATGCCAACGAGAGCCAGAACAGAGAATACGGTTGGCTTAATAATGTTATCAATTGAATAATCTGACACACCGGGTTCGTCCCCATTGTCTTCGTACACTGTTCCCCCATCAATCATTGAAAAATTATAATCAGATAAATAAAATTCCCAGCTTTGATCGTTGACGTTTGTCATACTTTGATAGTTCCGTCAAGTACATGTGTCACAAGATCACGTTGTTTCTGGGCACATGTCTGTCTCTCTGTAGGACACGGTGTTTACTTCAAGTTCCTGTTCGAAGATATGATGCAAACTGCGAGTCGTCTCAACAGCTAGTCAAGGGGTGCCGTAAGCGATGATTGGTCCAATGCATGAATGAGTTGGATTATATACCCCCTCGTTAACTCGAATACGTACACCGTCCAATGAATGTTGGTCCGAGTGTTTATTTACAACCGAATGGAATGTGCTACCGAGTTAGTGCCTGTAAACACTCTCCCTGATGTACCTCCAAGCTCTCCTCTTGCTTTAAGGCGGAGATTCACCCCACCGTGGGGCTGCCATTACGTTGCCTCAGGTCACTGCCCGATTCGAATGACCCGAAATTCCTTAGCGTACTATGAGGCCTGTTCTGGCCTAGGTTATCACCATAAGTTCTTCTATGTATATATATTTAGTCTTTACTTCTGTGTTTCGGGTTAATGTATGATATGTGTCCGAATGTTGTCTTATTACGAGGAAATTACATGGTATGGACGCTGTGCCCTAGTTCTCACAATAAATATAGATGTTAGAATGTTCTTCACAGCACAACATTTGTTTCAGTTTCTTCAATACGAGTACTTATGGTGAAAAGGCTAATAATTGATATGACCTCTTCAGTAAAAGGTCAACTTTAAATCTAATGAGGACTTATTCCAATGACACACTTCTTCTCCTATACAGTGGTGGTAATGTTTATCATTTCTATATTCCATAATTAACATTTACGAATAAAACAAATGCATTATACCATATTTAATGAATAGTTAAGCACTATATGCAAATAGTTATGTCAGTACACAGTTGTTCGTCTTCATGGATCGTGTACACGTCATAAAGAAAGCTGAGTGATATATTGCCCACGGAAAAGATATATTAGAAGAAATACAATTCTACACTTCCGTCAGAGCCGTTAACGAGCCATATGAAAATTTCTACAAAAATTCTTTGGAGAACCAACTAAAACCGTGTCAAATGACGGAAACATGCGATATTTAAATCATACGTGATTATTATGTTTTATGCATAATGAGGGTGGTTTATGAACCATTTACATGGACACAATTATAAATACTAACTAACACAACTCTCAACTTACAAAAAAGGGCAGAAATGACTTTAATTTGAAAGAATAAATATGACAAACGCTACCGGTAGTTTAAGGCATGTTTGCGTTGTTCTTATAACATTATGTCATATCTATACTTGCCAATGATTTATTCACTTTCTGTCCAAATTATTTAATAAACACTTATCTATTGAACAGGCGCTTACAGAAAGTATCGTGCGTTGTTTGGAAGTATTTTCATGTTTTGATGAATTTTCAAATTTGTTTTAGTCTTGACAATCATCAAATGTAAACCTTTGGGTCTAGTCGGGCCCTTTGGCTAAATTCAAAAGTTGAGACTGGATAATATCAGTTCTGCTCCCATTTACATTGTCCTTATAAATTGTGTTAGTTTTCTGGTCAAGGTTTTGGAACTCGATTCCACCTGATCCATATTAAATCGGAAACTTTCGGTGGGAGATTTTTTATCAAAAATTAAAATAAAAAATGTGTCTAGAACTTGACATTTCAGTAACTTCTGAAATTTAAAGTAAATCTGAGGTAAACGCCTTATTTTTGAAAGATATGACTTAACTTAGAGACGTCAAACTTCCAAAAAATCTTACTAACAATGTTAAATACCTACATACCATCAGACAAAATACCATATATGTTTCTCTGAGTACGAAAAAACGACTGCAACAAGAATGCTTGAAGGTTGCCTCTCTTGACGTTAAATACTAGCTTCCCGTCGTATCTCTACACCACTAAGCAGTTGTGACACGGCCGTAAGCTCCCGTAACACTTTAGGAGGTAATAATGATCTCTTTACTTTCCAATAAGAAAAAGAGTTGGTGTAGAATTAATGTTTTAGTTAGAGGTCCAAACCTTCATCCCTGGAATGTCTGCAACTTCAACAATGTTTAACAATAAACCGCGATACAATGGCCATGTGGAACTAGATATGTTAATTTGTTAATTCATTGAGATCGTATTTGTTGTCCTTCAGATTAAGGGTCAGAATTTTAACGTGCTTGATACATCAACATTCCTACCAGATTGGGAGAAAAAGAATGTAGACGAATAGACATAACATTTTCTCTCCATCTCCATCACAGAATTGTACATGTCTAATCTAAATGTAAGTGTGTTATCGCCACATGACAATGTTTAATGTTTCATGAAATACACGTTGCTTTCTTTATCTGAAATATGCATTGGGTGACATATTTATGTGATTGCTACATGTATGTCATAATGCTTTAATATTTACAAAATATATTCAATAAATCTAAATTGATTTTCAAATTATGAACACATAACATTTCTTATATATTCGAAGCTCTTAGTCTTTGTATTGTTCACTATGATATGGCGAAAGATACATTGCCCGAACATTAATATCGTGCTACTTCAATGAATACATACAACAGAAACAGACAAACAATGATCCTCAACGTTTTGTATAGTAAATAAGTATGCGCATACATACATCACACATATGCATCCACAAACATATATAAACATCCATGTGTATATTATGTGTGTAGTATGAGTGTGTTTGTTATGAGTCTTCACCGCAACCTCTTTCCTTTCTTATCAAAACAAACAAGAGAAAGAATTTGTGTCAATATTGTTGGATTAACTAATGGACTTGAGTCTCTCCGCGTTGAATGACCTCAACCGGTCACCTGCCCAAATGAGTACTAACTATGTCATCACCCTTACTGCTTGCCAAGATCAACATATAACATCGACGCAAGTCACCACGTAATACATAATTACGTACGTACAGATTTAGACAAAGCATTATTGTATTCATTTGCTATGTACATACTTCAAAACTGCCGCAGCACGTTTTTCCGTCCAAATAAGTCGATGAAATGTATTGGAAAAATAATTTCACCAATAGTAAAACACCCTTGTATCTTAAATAAAAATGAGTGTACATGGCTCAGTAAAACCATGGGAATCGTTTTTATAATTCGAAATAATAAAATGTGTTCACATTAAAATGGCCGCCATGCATTTTCTGCTTTAAACGCAACAAAGTTATTACCACTGTATACGGATAATTGGTTTGCGTTATAAGATGTTTTACCCTCTAAAGTACATTGAAATTACACAAACTATCATTATAATTGGGAAATTTGAAAAAAATATGTTTGCAAAGAACGTGCTGCATCTCCTTTAATGTGCAAACTTTTTTTAATGTGCAAAATTATATTTTAGATACTGGTTACGAATTCGGTCCTATTCTGAATAATGGTGACAGTAAGGTTTGGGTGCAATGCTACATTGAATTTCAGCGTAGTACCACCCATGGTTCGCTAGTTCCAGCCGCTGCTCGCAGGTTTCATCGCAGTGCATAGCCACATGGCGTTGCGGGCTTTCTCCCTGCCATAATACTAGCAGCCGCGATATAAGTGAAATACTCTTGAAGCGGCGTTAAACCCCAACTCACTCACTCACTCACTGAATAATGGTGAGACAAAATATTCACTTAAATATTCCTTTATTACGAACACTCTTTCAGAAATCAGGTTTCAATGAACTATATATAATAAAAGCTATTGTTGTTTCATTGGTTGAAAAGATGGGCGATTATGTTACCGAACTAGTTTATATCCGCCAGGAACCCCAACAATATGCTAACTTAATCTATAAAACACACCTTGAACATGACACCTACTTTTCGTACCAAGCAAAGCGTAACACCGATCGAGCGAACAATGAATAACATTTATACAGTTGTCAAGTGTATTTCTGTCGTTTGATCAGTGACGTACAAAAAGAAATACACATCCACTTTTAAAGGCCAATCCCTAGGAAATGGCTGCAGGAAAAAGGTCATGACGTTATAATGATAATGATGCTTTTCTTATTGAATTTGCTCGTCAATTCATGCATGAGCATAACAGGGATGGTATTATCAAAGAAAGGTTAACGTAGACTATTACGCATAAACGTCACTCATGCGAAATCAGGGGGTGTAGATGTCCACACTGATAGACGTTATTACAGTCGGGATTGGCACAGGAAATTTTTCGAGACTGTTAAACTTTTTCAGATTACTTTAAATTACAACAAGATGGCCTGTATATTTTAGATTCTGCATGACGTTCATGCAAACAGCCTCTTATCAATATGTTAATAAAATGTTGGCTTCACTTAAAATGAGTGCTAGTTTTATCAAAACATTTCTTTTTCTTTTTTCGTAAAGTGTTCAATAGACTCACTTGCTGCTTAAATATGCACTTCATCTTGTATTTTACACTTTTCCTGAATTTCATAATTTCAAATACAAATTTCGTACTTTGGTTTATGCCTGGGTCGAATTTGACTTCAATTCTACCTGTGTTACTATTGGAGTCAGAAAGAACGTCATTTGGATGAAAGGGGATATTTAAATAGGAATTCTAAACAAGTTTCCTTTTTATAGTATTTGGTTTGAAGCTAAGTTAAGCAATGTAAATTACTTTTAGTTGTGATAAATGTTGGGCTTCCTGAATCATATACACGTGTTTTATATATATATATATATATATATATATATATATATATATATATATATATATATATATATATATGCACTGAAATACACAAGTAAGTGAACAAATTAATTGAAGTGTTTAGAAATAATAGAAGCACAATCAGATGGATGATGTGTCCTAGGTATTTGATATAAACCCAAAATAATGTGATATCATAATGATGCAGACAAGTGTTATCTCTCTTGTCTGAAATCAAGACTTGACATCACTTTCACAAACTCATTGTAGCTCTCTCAAATATATATCATAATGTACAACTTCTTATTTCTTATGGTTGCATATATGTCTGATAATCTAAAATAAGAAAAGGGTACTCTTTAACAGTTTATATTAAAAAATAGCAATAAACGAAATATGTGCATTTAAACATTTTCGATGTATTGTTTTCTTTCCTACACATAAACATAATAACGAGTGTACATAGTTAATGTTAATGTTTTTATTGAAGATAATATGTAGGCTCTCATTTGATATATAATCTGTTAGCCTTTTATGGTATTTCATAACAAATAAATCAACATTTCCAGTTGTAGGGAAGTGGGCGAAACATGACTTTAACGCCCTCTAGCGAAATTTTGTCAGGTGTTGACTTGTATATTCTGAAAATTCACATATGAACCAATGAGGTAAATAATACCTCTCAGGTAAATAAATCAGGCCTTATCTCTTGGACTATTGACATCGTTGTTAATAATTACTAATGTTGTTATCAATTTTAATAGTACTACCATTGTACTTTTAAAAATGCTGAGTAAGTTTTTAATATTCTGTGTGTATCACTTACCCTTGCTGATATTCCTGATCTCACATGAATGTAATAAAAAAATTCCCTCGTGGATAATAAAGTCTTATATCTTATAATTATCTTATCTTATTACGAGATTGAGGATGCTTTTACATGCGTTGATGAGAAATTTCCAAATGAATTTCCAATGTTTTCTGACTGTGAACCGTTATAAATACTTGGTGATAGGCTGTAAAGAAGAAAGTAGCGAGAGCTCTAAGATGACGGATGCATTGAGTGGTGATAGATCGACATTAAAGGGACACCGCGTCGAGGATAAAAATGAGTCTCATTTTTATCTAACTAAGCTGATTAGAGTGTCTGCTAACGAGTTACGCTTCACTTCACTGTCTACATGCAGTAGTTTTTATTATCAATTACGTCAATTGTCTGAAATTAGGTGTCTGTGACTTGTTAGAAGACATGTTAATAAGCATAGGCAGATACACATAATCTGATTTTTATCCTCGATGGCGGTGTCCCTTTAAAGAGTACTGATATACTAGACAGATAAAACTACTGTTATTCCGGGCAAGAAAAAAGTCAGATTAATGTTTCATTACCGGTAGTTCAATTCAAACCATGTTTTGTTATATAATTTGAAGTGAGATATTTGGTTCTATCAGTGAAATAAACACTCTAGTAAACTACAGTGGCGATGACCTTTATTGTCACTATTTTCATGGATATATTACTTGTCTGAAAACATAAAATATTATATTTGTTAATGCTTCAGTGTTAGGGAATGTGGTGCTCTATGTCAAAAACGGCTTCATTTTTGAGTGTTCTGGCGACCACATACCATTGTTGAACTGTTACCTAGTGATGACATTGCGTTGAGTGAGTGAGTGAGTGAGTTGGGGTTTAACGCCGCTTTCAAGAGTATTTCACTTATATCGCGGCTGCTAGTATTATGGCAGGGAGAAAGCCCGCAACGCCATGTGGCTATGCACTGCGGTGAAACCTGCGAGCAGCGGCTGGAACTAGCGAACCATGGGTGATACTACGCTGAAATTCAGTGTAGCATTGCACCCAAACCTTTCTGCGTGTAGAACAGTTCTCTACTGCAGACAAAGTTGCCGTGCCCCTGGCGGGATTCGAACCCCTTGATCCGAAGCCGAACGCGCTAACCACTGCGCTATCCCGCCCCCGACATTGCGTTGATTGTAGACGTGAAATCATACCGTTATAAACATGACGTCAGCCCCTCACCCCACTATTTTCACTACGTTGCGAAAGTGATATCCAACTGCAGTGGTGAGAAAATTTTTCTCAAACTGAGAAAACTCAGCCTCTCATCCTTTAGCATATAATAATATCAATTATGTAGTGGTGTTACACCAGTGTGACAATTCTGTATGATTATTATTAATAAAGTATATGCTAATCAAAGTATGTGATATAAGAATAATCAACGAGTTCACAAACTCCCTCACGCCTTCAAAATGCACGCATCAAAACAGTTAGCTTTAATGTACTTACGCTCTTTTTATGCAGATTTCTTATATGTAGTTGAGTGAGTGAGTGAGTAATTGTTTACCGTCGCTTCGGAAGTATCGCAGCCATTGGCGGCGAATGTATAGTTGAACATTATTCCAAAAACGAATTTCTGACATAATAACCCTTTCGTTCATATTCTAAATATGGTCGCAGAATGAGATAAAATTAGTAAAACGTAAATTAGCAATCGCTCAGTTGTAATGCAAGATAGGAAAATACTGCAATTACATCAATAATGACGTCATGGTTAATGACCTCACAAAGCGTTACGGCATATCAGCCGATGACTCTTGTATGCTGGTTCGCCTTGCAAATTCAGTACTGTAAATACGTTCTCGGAAACATCTTGAACATGGTTATCTATTTTATATGTTTTACTGACATGTGACTAGAAATAGAAATCTTTTAGATTTAGTTAAAATGAGACAGCTTAGCAATTTATGAATGAGCATTAAAAAGTTCAGTCGACCAACACAATCAAACACTTTTTATGTGAGTGTTGGGACACTGCACATATCAGGGAAACTTTTTATCCTTCTATTTCAATCAGTCAAGTTTTTACTCATTTCGGTGAGCATCGTGTTTTAGATTTTCTAAAGGCTATACACCTTATTGACAAATTGTAAATTTTAACTTTTCATTATCAGCTTTTATTCAACATGTGATAATATGCTGATTATTTTGCGGCCTTCGTGCCGTGTTCTGTTTTTCTTTTGCAATTTTCTTTTTTTTAAATTAGGCATATAATTTAAATATCTCGCCGGTAACGGCTGCAATACTGCCGAAGCGGCGTTAAACAATAACTAACTCACTCACTCACTCCGTCGACCAATATATGATATTTAGAAGAATTATAGTTCGTACGACCATAATAAATACTTTATTGCCCGGCATATCTTTGTCCGCTTGGGTAAGAATAAGATATTACCATGTATCAAATAACTTAACAAAACCATTGCAGATTGCACGGTTTTTATTGATAACACAACACGATGATCACGCTCTTTTGAAAATATAAACGATATCACTTCATATCACAGTCACACATTATATAATGTCCCAATGTACAGTGTGATATCAACAAATTATTACAACACTCAAAGCACTCTCTGATCATATTTGTCCAGGCAGGAATTTAAAAAGAGTATTAGGAAGGTCAACTTCTGTGGCAAAATGTCCTTGATCTATTGAAGAAGAATACATCGCCTGTCTCCCTCGTGGACTGGTGGAATTCTACACACTGTTTTTATCTGTTGTTGTATGCATGCTCTAACACATCTTCCGGCCGGAATATGTCTACATCGGTTACCGAGGTTCCCACACTGGCCCTGAAACAGTATTAAAATCAATAGTATACTATAA
Organism: Gibbula magus; assembly: GCA_936450465.1. Taxonomy (NCBI): domain Eukaryota; kingdom Metazoa; phylum Mollusca; class Gastropoda; order Trochida; family Trochidae; genus Gibbula; species Gibbula magus. The sequence continues at coordinate 24,648,276 of OW388304.1, forward strand.
CAGACATCATATTGCATAACCGTTATAAGGTAAGTTGCACACAGGATTCATCTTAACATTAAAGAATACATTTTATGAATATTTCTGACAACCGCCAACGATGCTTCTATCATAGTGGTTTGCCATTATACAATCCAATTTAAAGGGGCAGTAGCACATTTTTTGCAAAATTTATTTTTTCAAATTTCCGATTTATGATGATATGTCATTTAAATTAACTTTAGAGGGTAAAAGATCTTATTACACAAACCAATTATCTGTAGTGGTAAAAACTATGCTGCGTATAAAGCAAAAATTGCATGGCGGCCATTTTATTGTGAACACAATTTATTATTTTGTTTTACAAAAACGATGCCCATGGCTTTACCGAAACATGTACACTCATTTTAAACTTTATTTTCCGAAGAGAGAAGGATGTTTTACTATTGGCGAAATTATTTTTCAAATACATTTCATCAACTTATTTGAACGAAAAAACGTGCTACTGCCCCTTTAAAGTATTTCGCATAATGTGTAAAATTGCATTAATGACGCATAAATGCAAATATCAGTCTGGATTGGAATTGCAAACACTCGCAAACGTATAGAAAACTGGTTGTGAATTTGTTCAAGATTATGATGTACATCTACTATCTCTAGATCTATATCATAAATTATCAATATTACAAATGATAAATGATTACGCAGTTGCCATAGGGAATGTTTTGTCACGAGTTGTAGTGACAGGCCAGGATGTTCATCAAATGTAATATTCTCTCATGAAAACATCATTAATTTTGCATATTAATTTTATCAAGCAAAACCTTTTGTTTCATTCCATATCTAACATCATTGTACTTAGTGTTTGAAAGTTTCCAAACCATTAAATCTTCTTATTTTGTCCAACTTAATGTCATGTCATAAACGAGTGATTATGTGAGAGATATACCCATACTTTTCCGAGTGTATCGAATGATGCACTAAACCTTTCCCCGTCGGGCCCTTACGAGGCAAGTGTAGGGTATCATTTCATACACGAGGAAAGGTATGGGTATATCTGTCTTATACCCCACTTACGGTCGAGTGTAAACGGATACTATACGTTCATACGTGCCGAAAGACCACACGTGCTGCGCTGATCTAAAATAATTTCACTTAATTTACATAGTTATACCCTACCGCCAAATATATGGTACTTACTTGTTTCCAGTGAAAACCGAGCAACATCCTTTTACATGTGCAGAAATCAAAATTACATGTCCCATTTACATGCAAAGTAGTTATCAATCAATCTTTATTCAAACGGCCACGGTACTGTAGTATATTCACTGAATACACTATTTACACAGCACGTCACATCTTATCATATCATATCATAGTTGTCATATCATTTCATATTAAAAAGTATCATATGATAAAGCGTACGACAAGACATCTGCCCATACAAAACTACATGAGAGCATATCAAACGGTATCTCATATTTTCCGATCATAGCGTTAAAACTAGTAGACAATACCTTATTCTACTTATATCATGTATCATTGTATCAACGATTGTATGAATGCCTGCATAATGTGTTTACACGTTGTATTTCTCAGCGCAAATCGCCCCATGATTCTAAATTCTCTAAAATGTGAGTACACACGACATATGAGTAAAATGACATTCGTCTTCTATTTAGCTGCAAAAACTACAGATTCTGTCATCACGGGTAATGTTTATACAGCGCCCCGTCTCAATTTCGGCCCACGAGAGGAACATCTAAAGCGTGAAGGAGCCATTCGGAAGTTTTTAACAATAACGATTGATAATCTCCCATGATTATTTCCGATTTAATCATTGTATAATAGAAACACTTGTTTGTTAGAATCCTCGATGCTGCCCATGTCTGCATATAAAAACATATTTTAATCTCTCGGCTAAGGAAAACTTAAAACTCACTTTTGACGCACATTTTGGTTGTTCCAAATATGGTCAAAAGCACAATTGAAGGTAATTTTCTTACACCTGTCACCCAATTTCTTTTTCCATTCTTATCAATACCTATGATTATTTTATAGAAACAATTTTGGTTATCTGTATGAGGGCCTGTCAATAAGTCTCAGCCAATATTTAAAAAAATTCATATTCGAATATACATAATTTATTATGCTCTCAGGAGGAAATTCACATTCCCCATACACCATCAGACTAGATGCGTTTATCTAAACATCCGAATACTTTTTGCAGGCATATAAAATTAATCATAACAGTAGTTATATGAACTATTAAACATTACAAACCCCCATCTGCCTTTTGGTCTGTAAGAGTTTCCAAAATTATGTTTAATCAATTGGCCATTGTCCGGTTTTCGATCATAAAACACGACTTTCACCTTTATATCGTCACTATATACTAAACGAACTTGCATTACATTTATAATTTTCAGCAACAGCCAGTTCTTTTTAGTTAATCCATGGTCATGACGTCACTCTATTGGGTTATCAGTTGATTATTATTTAGGCATCTACTGGTCATTGACTGTCCCAGTCAGGAGGGGTGTTAGGTTTAGACATTTTCAGTAGTTGCTAATCGAGTACACTTTTCGAGACTGATGTATTTTGTCTTGGTGTATCTGAATAGGATCTTAAAATATCTCTCAACTAGACAAATTAATTTTTGTGATGCATGAACCTGGATTCGAACAAGCAACCCTTCGCTTGGTCATCAGCGCTCCTAACCATTAGGCCACAAGACGCTGTTAGAAAGCTTAGGATTGTTTGTCAGTAAGAATCCCGCGTTCTATTCAAGTCTTGTAACGCACGCGGAAGGCATAGAAAGGCAGAGTTTTAGCTGTCAATCACTTCGTCTCGCGTGAAGTTTTGCGCTGCACGTGCGTGGAAGAATCCATTTCATGAGGATCGCAGCTACTTGTACCATATCCGATGAATGAGCACCGAAATTTGCAAAATAATTGATTTTGGTGTCCCAGAATTGAAATTTAATGTTTCAAATGTAAAATAATCACATATGCATGTTTCGTGACGTCATATATGGATTAAGATGGAGAATGCATTCGGAGCAGTGGATTCGTTAAAAAAAATCAACTCGCCCCTTCGGGGCTCGTTGATTATTTTTAATACACAAAAACATCAACATTTATAACATTCGCCATAATGAGCCTCCAACAACATACTTAATGTCTCTTTTAACAAGGAACGCCATGACACTGTCGACTATATTGGTAGTAGTCCTTTAAATATCCTTTTTGAAATTGCGAATCTGAATTAAAATTACACGAATATCTCTTGATTATGAAGACTGAAAGGTTGCATTAAAACAGTTTACACTACTTCTTTATCCTGTTTAATCAGATAAGTCTGACCCCGGCAGTGCATTTCAGTTTGAGGGTTTATTCAGTTAAAGAAATGTACCCATTGCCTCCATTGACGATAAGATAATTTCAGATAAGCCGCTATATACAGGTACGCTGTTTGAGATACACATTTGTACAATATTCTATATTTATATTTGCATGTACGATATTAAGTAAGGTTATTCAGAACAACGAATGATGTACGGGTAGATAATTATAAGTTATTCAAACCATCGAGGTCACATTGGTTAATAATAATATATAGTTGGATGTTGAAAATTACGAACAAAAATAAATACTACAGTAACTAAATATATTCCGAGTTACTGAAATTCTCTGTTTCAGTAATTTAAATTAGATAGGGCGTTATCTCAAAGGATAAATATGGAGTATCACCCAAGCATGGTTTAATAAAGCAAAAGGTTGAACAGGAAAATAAATTTGTTTAAAAAAGAGGTATATGTAGTTCATTCTCCATGTAAGACAACGATCATATTATTTCCACCAGCAACAAAAAAACTTCAACGTATTTACGTATGTACGTCTATCTATTCTATCAATCTAATCTAATATAAATAACACGCGGTGCAGGGTTTTAGATACAATACCTAAAATCAATATACCATTGAGCATAAGACATTTTATCAATTTGATAAATCAAAGAATCAAGAATTACTGCCATCGCAATATTTATTTATTAAATCACCTTTGACTTAAGGACTAACTGTTGTTCTAGTCATGAAATGGAATGTTAAACTCATACTGAAACTATGCCGTACCAATAATCATCTTCAAATAAAACGAGCGTTAACTTTTCCTATCTTTCGCCTATGGTATTTTAGAAATAAACGTTAACGTTCATACATAGAATAAGTGCATCAGAAATTAAAGCAAAATGCATCAGCTCATCACTTGTCAGCAGTTAAAATTCACTGTTTTACTATTAAAGGATAGATGAAATGACATATGGTCAAAAACGGATTCATTGCAATAGGATGTCAATTTGACAATTGCTCGATTTTAAAATGAAAGTCTGCAGGGGTGTGGGTACCTGAAGGGATGACTTCTGTGACCTAACTGGAGTAAACTGAATTTCGGCGATAGTCATAATTCAACGTAATTTCGCAACATTTTGATTGTTAATTTCACTAACAAATCTTCAATCAAACAACTTAAATTTTCCATATATCGAATGTTTAGATATCCAACTAAGTAATTCCGCAGTTGACAATTACATAATTATTGCATAAACATGTGTTTTTGGCGATTTAACACACCTCATAAATCTAGCGGCAGTGATAATCATCATTAATTAATTTACGAGGCTGCACAGAGAACGTCGGTCCGCTGGTAACAGACAACCCGTCGTCTGTGATTAATCAGTCACGCCTCAATGATTCTTCTCAAAACGTTTCCCGCCGGTATTGTGAAATGGGTAAATTAATATCGTCTTAATAATCAATTGCAAGTGTATATTGTCTCGATTTTATGCTCAATTGATTCCCATATATAATATACGTAGAGATACTCATCTGTCATTCTTGAGAAAAATGCATTCACCAGATCTTTTAAGTTATGGTCCGGCGTAAAAAGTAAAAAGTAAAAAGCTACCGGCACAGTAAATCAAAGTTAATTGTGATGTGGTCGATTGGTATAAGTATGGTCCGGAAACCAAGTATGACTGTCAGTACTTCATATGTCTCTGTCTCATCTCAGTGGCAGATACGGTCAAATATTATGTAAAGAAAGTGGCACTTACCCTCAATGCACTAGTGTCAAAACGTTTCGCTGCATGGTGAAAGTCAGTAGCTGGCGTTGTGGAAGTAGGGTTTGTGTTGGACAGTGTTACCAATGTGAAAATCACAAAGATCAAAATCAAAATTGGACCCCCTTTTCTCAGAACTGTCATCTCTGCCATGATGTTGTCCGTCTGTGATACAACTTAAAGACGTCGACGCCTATATATATACACACACACGTGTGCAATAATGCTGATCCAATGACAAAATCTTGTCTGGGTTTATATTCATCAAAATGAATTTAAAACCAATTGGATATAAACTGTATATGTTCTGAGTTTTTTCTGTCTGGGATCTATAACGGATAATGTTAAATGCATTAAACTTTACCCCACATCACAAATATCATTCACTAGCAGAATAAGCGTGTTGTTAATATAATTGAAATGAATCTCTGTTCTAAGAATGAGATGATATTCATTGAGATATTCAGTTACCACTGCGATGAAAGTGAACTTTTATTTGTAATCAAAACTGTCTACATTAAAATATATGTAGACATTATAATGATGAAAGTTAATAACATCTCTGTTAATATATGTTTCACATTCCCAAATAACACTCATTTGACACTGACTCAGCACATTATGAAACACGTAATAAATAAAAGTTTAACAAATAAATGAATACATATAATATTGTATTACCAACCTACAAATGCATTGTAACTTTGAATTATAATTAATCACGCATAGTTAGAATTTCAAAACAGGTGGATGTTAGAATATACATATCTAAAATCAATCGAAACATTATTAATTTTCAAAATTTGTACATGGCTAAACGATACAAAATAATTAAAGGTTTCTCCATACAGGATGTAGGGCCTACTCTATGGCAATACTTCTGTCTCACACCAGACGAATATGAATATCCTACAGTCTGTTCATAAATTTATTATTGCATCAAAACGATTTGATTCATAAAATTATAATTGTCACGAAGTGTATCAACTGACCACGAAACAAATCCATATTATTTCTTACAATGCTAGAACTACCCATCTTTCCTCTAAATCTACGACACCTTTGGAAAGAAAACAAAGGATCAAAATACAAGTAATTTCTATTCAATTCTGACTGAGAAACAATGCATAACAAATCAACATGCCAGTAATAGGGATAACGAGCTTAACTGTAACATTTCTGTCGAAACATGGACCAAATATAACATCATACTGTTCAGATGCACCTCCCATACAAACCTGCAATGGTTCCAATACAAAACCCTTCACCATATCCTACCAACCAATACCCGTTTGCATAAAATGGGATATTCTAAGACTGGTATATGCGATTTTTGTTCCATCAATACTGATACAGTTAAACACTTGTTTTGGGAATGTGACCATGTGCGACCGTTGTGGACCAAATTGGAAGGTTGGCTTAGAGAAAAAGCACAAGTAAAAATCTGTCTTAATAAACAAAACATACTTATTGGTTTCCCCGCGAGAAACAATGACCAAGTAAACATAATCACCCTGATCTTCAAAAAGTCTATTTTCGACCATAAACAGAAACAACTGCCAACCTTCCAATCACTAACAACTCAAGTCCGAGACTATTATAATGTTACTAAATGTGCAGCTGAAATGTCAAATAGAGTCGATGTGTTCTATACATTCAGGTCCTCATGTCATCTGTTGTTTATATGAATGTATTTGTGTGATTGATACCTGTAAAAAAATAATATACAATTTTTTTTTTAAATTCTTACAATGTTTGTGCAAACATCAATGGCATGTATAAACGTGAACCTTACATGTATTGTGGAGCGGCATTTACATAAGCCATCTAGGCTTGTTTGCCGATCCATTTCTTATTTCTGAATAAAATACGTTTAAACGATACAAAATAACACTGGTTAAAAGGTTAAAAACAGTTAAAATCAAGAGTTTTTTTAGTGGTGACTTCCGGATACGTCCTCTGTTGTTGAGGACGCCTGTAATGCTTCTACTGTGCTGGCTGATCTTATGTTCCCAGGGATGTGGCACCACGAGTTCTTTGGTCGACTATCTTGATGTCATTGCCGAAGTTTACATCAACCAGGTTGTTAATGGTCTTGTACAACAAGTTAGCTCTGGCTCTAGCTCGTCAGACAGCAAGGGTTTCCCAGTTCAGACGTTGCAGCATGGTACTCACACAACCTGGTTCCCGAATGGAGTAGTTGTTGGTGGCAAATCGGATAACTTGTTGTTGGACTTTTTCGACGGACTCTATCTGGTGTTGGAGATATGGGTCCCAGACTGCACTAGCATACTCTATAATGGGTCTCACCAAGGTAGTGTAAGCTCTGAAGAGAACCTGTTCTGGGCATGCTCTTGGGTTATGCCTCATGAAGCCGATGGATTTTGATGCTTTTGATGATGTTAGGCTGATGTGGTCGTTCCAGAACAGGTCGTTGCTGATAGTGATTCCGAGATATTTGCATGATTTTACTTCTTCGAGAGGGATATTGATATGGTGATAGGTATGCTGGACAACTTTCTTTTTCCTGGACAGATGCATGTATTCGCATTTGGATGGATTGAAGGCCATCTGCCAGTCACACTCCAATTGGTGGAACTGTCAGTACGAGAGATGATCTTGTGACTAAAGAAGGGCCATTAGACAGATGATGTAAAGACCGCTTTCTGACTTATATCAAGGAGATGGTGAGAAAATACAACACGTGTCTCACATATAATTTTCAGAGAAGAAGACACTTGAAAACTCGATGTTACAACACGACAACTTATGAATGAACACTTCTACCATGACATTGCTGGATACTCGATTCGGATTGGTTCTCCAGAAAAATCAAACGCTTTAAATTATGGGTTAAACCTCCTGATTTTAGCGACCGATTCTAAAGTTTGCTCTACTTGTGGAAATCAAAATAACTGATCATGATACTACAGATCTAATCAAATAAATGTTTCCAGCATCGTGTTTTAGAGCTACATTAAATGATAGATTAGCAAGACAATCTTCGTCAGTATCAAGATATATTCAAATAGCGACAATTAATGCAGTTGAGAAGGAGAGCAAACGCAATGTCATTTAACGCAATGCTCAGCCGGTTCTGGAAACCGAGCGTAATGTTTTAGACAACTACCCTCACCTTGAACACTTCATTGTAATAAATACAAGTCCTCAAGCTCGTCATTCACAGCGACTGGCAAACGGTAGCCATTTTGAATGTCGCGTGATATGCTTATGCGGGTTATTCCCAAATTTCGGAATTCGGAGATAAACCTACTACGTTTGAAAATCAGAGACATGTTATAATAACAATAATATATCATCTTGTATAGCGCACTTATCAAACTACACGGCAGTTTCTCAAGGCGCTGACATTATTACTGTAGCGCTTTGAGCATGCACTTGGTGTATGGAGGCTAGCGCGATATAAGTACACAGTATTATTATTATTATTATTATTATTACCCTGACGGAATTGTATTTCGGAGCAGCCATAAGCGCTTCACGAAACCACCCGTTAATTCAGGTGACCAATTATACAGCTGGGTGGACTGAGTGCATGTGGATAAAGTGACTTGCCCAAAGACACAACACAGAGAGAGACCCAGGTTACAAATTGTAGGTGCCTCCACTGGATTGATAGTGTGTAAATGCAAAATTAAAACAGAACCAGTCATGTAGAGAATGCCAGAATGACAACAAGAACTCAAATCTGCTCTCCCAAAACGCCGGTGTTAAAATCACTCTATTGGCTTAAAGTGCAGGAACGAACTGACTTTTAAAAAATTGTCACTCGTGTATCAGGCAATTCACAAAACATCCTAATCTACCTGCATGACTTGGTTTCCCCTACAAGTCAACCAGAAACCTCCGTTCAATTGACCAATTCCTCTGTTGTGCTGCATATACAAACTGAAATCTTTTGGAGCCAGAACCTTCACTTATACAGCAGCCACATTATGGAACTCGATTCCTCTGGACTTGAAACTCTCCCCTACCCTCCAAGCCTTCAAGTCCAGACTTAAAGAGCCATCACGGATGTTAGTGTTTCAAATTTTTGGAAAATATACTTATAACGTCATTCGCCAGAGAACTTTTTTATCTACAACATGGCATATGTTAAATAATTTTCATATCACGACAATGTATTGCAATTTGGTTTCAAAGAGAAGTATCACTTCGACTAGCGCGCGCTACGGGTATCTGACGTATATAAACAGAGTCCCCTTTTTTGCGTAATACGTACTACACAAACAGCAAGCGCTTCCGAAGCGTGAAGGCTCGTCTCTAGCGCAAGTCGCCATAACAACCCATATGCTGCACGTGCTTCACGCGTCGCATTTGCAAAGTACCCTTGTCACACATTACTGAATGTGACGATTGCTTTACAAACTATGTTTCTAAATGTCCTGAGAATATACAAATTATTTCCTGTTTAATGTTCTTTTTATTGAGATAAGACCAGCAAATTATGACAAATTTTTACTCTCATTAATTATAAAATTCAAGCAAAATACCTAGTTGGGTAAAACAATTATTCCAATATCTGTAGCAAATACATAATTAAATGAAATGGTAAATAAATAACCATCAAAAAATATATATATTCGATTTCTTTCATTGCTCATATTTTTTTTTATTCTTTCGTGTCTTTGTTTACTGTGTGTGAGCTAGACCATAATGCTTTGCGCTTGAAAATAATAGACTGGATCTATATTTAGACTGGAAAACACCTTTACTAATTAATGCAATTTCTCGGCTTATTTTAAGTTGGAAAAATTAGGGGAAAATTAAGTGTATTTATTTCACGGAGATAGATTTTTGGAGAAATTTTGATATTTTCATCAACATCCGTGATGGCTCTTTAACACTTTTCTATTTCATCGCTATTAATTATCTCATCTTTCCAGTTGTAGGGGAGAGCGGTGATGGCTCGGACAGCGGGATGTTTCGGACACCCCCGCTAACTCCCAAACCGAAAATGTAACAGATCTCATCATTGGTTGAGGAAACTGGCACCACGTCAACAACAATGCCATATTCGCGATAAGTTGGGCAAGCGGAAAGTTTGATCAGCTAAGACGATTTTCGTTTTTAACTAAATCCCATGTAAATTTTGACTATCAGAACGTAAGCGCTCACTGCCATAAAATGCATCGTTTTTTTAGGAATAGAATGTTGCCTTGTAGTGATTAGCACAACTCATGTGTGGACAGTTTCATTCTCGTATAATCTCTCCTGTCTGGTTGTCAATTTATATTTATTTGAAAAAAGTTACAGTGGGGTAGCTTCGTCGACATGGACGAACCTACCCAATACATGTCCCTTATTATGTGTGCGATTGTTTTAAACTTTCACAGACATGGAAATTAATCAAAAGCCTTTGCTTTTGACATTTTTAATTTTGTTCAATGCATATTTGCTATCTGCTCCGGTATTACACCGTATATGCCTATTAATTGAAAGCGGGTTGCTTATTTTCAAAAGTCCAATGAGTAATTGTCTATATTGCAGTTTCCTAAACGTTACTTTGTTGACATACTTGTAAGTTAGAAGCGAATAGACTTTAAACTCATGTTTGGTCAAAGACGCATATATAACAGATACGTACATTTTTTTACACCTTCATAAACATTGCTACGGTAAACGAGTCGCCGACGTATGATTGGTTAAGATTGTTTTCCACAACCATGCCTTCTCTTGAATGTCACTAATAAAATATAGAAACATTTTGCCTTAACCTCAATATAAATCTTTTAAACGATTTTATTGAATTTCCAGAACGTTTAACTACTTTAGATTCTTCTTTTATTCGTTGTAGATAAAGGGAAAGAGTGTAAAAAGCAATAGAGCGGTAAAGCGAAAGAGTGTAAAAACCGTTAAAGCAAAAAAGAGATAAAGCGAAAGAGCGAAAGAGCGATAAGCGAAAGAGCGATAAAGCGAAAGAGCGATAAAGCAAAAGAGCGAGAAAGCGATAAAGCGAAAGAGCGATAAAGCGAAAGAGCGATAAAGCGAAAGAGCGATAAAGCGAAAGAGCGATAAAGCGTTAAAGCGAAAGAGTGATAAAGGGAAAGAGTGTAAAAAGCAATAGAGCGATAAAGCGAAAGAGTGTAAAAAGCAATAAAGAGCGATAAAGCGAAAGAGCGATAAAGCGAAAGAGCGATAAAGCGAAAGAGCGAAAGAGCGATAAAGCGAAAGAGCGATAAAGCGAAAGAGCGATAAAGCGAAAAAGTGATAAAGCGAAAGAGTGTAAAAAGCAATAGAGCGATAAAGCGAAAGAGTGTAAAAAGCAATAGAGCGAAAAAGCGATAAAGCGAAAAAGCGATAAAGCGAAAGAGGGATAAAGCGAAAGAGCGACACAGCGATAGAGCGACACAGCGATTAAGTGATAGAGCGATAAAGCGATAGAGCGTTAAAGCTATAGAGCGATAAAACGATATAATTGCGCGACAAAGCGATATGATATTTGTCGCTTTGTCGTGCGGTAATTGCTTTGTCGTGCTGCCTTATCGGTTTGTCGTGTGGCCTTATCGCTTTGTCGTGCAACCTTATCGCTTTGTCGTGTGACCATTTCGCTTTGTCGTGTTGCTATATCGCTTTGTCGTGTGTCCATATCGCATTGTTACCAGAGGGCGAAAGAGCGATGTACCCTCTCGGCAATCATACATTATATATGTTACACAAGTGATGGTCATACGCGGTCATCAGTTTGACACTTTTAGTTCAGCCAGTGAGTTAATTTCAAATGTACAAAAGGCTGATATAGAATCCATGTGATTTTTCATAATAGTTTAACTCTTTGAGAAAAAAAGCTTATTTTGTGGATTGTGAACACATTTAGAAATATATAATTAAATTATACACAAAATTTTTTAGTTACATATTTAAAACATTATAACAAGAAGTGACATGAACATTGATTTTTGAAATTGAAATTTCATTATATTAATTTGTTTATATGTCTATGTACTTGAAAAGGAAATAAAATAAGTATTATATTATATTAATTTTGTATTATCTCACTTTAATGTTTTTTAACAAGTCATACAAGATCCCTTGACATACATGCTTTAACCTTGGAAATCTATGTATTTAATTATTTTGTAATTTGTTAAGTTCGTTTGACTATTGATACAGATTTTGACAATTCAGAAAGGGGGGTAACTCTAATATGCCAATGCAGATTCATTCACTGCACCGAAGCAGAGTTTCGTGCACCTGATTGTTATGGTGTGTGTTGTCTTATGAATAAATCATAATAATGTCAATGGTAATTATAATAGTGAGTAAACCTGTCAAACTTTCAGTATTTTGCGGTTCATTTACATATAATAATTAGTCAAGGAGCATTTAAAAATAAATTTCAGGTTGAAGTGTTTTCGATGACCTGTGCATTGTCTATGCCATTGTACAGCAGTCAGGCAAACTAATTGAGAACGACATGTTTATATAATGATATTGTTTAGGTGTAGGCCCTAAAAACTTGCAGTTTCTCATTTGACAACACTTGTTATTACCAAAACGATTTCAAGTGACATTCCAATCACTTAAATATGCTAGATGATCTGTCACATGTCTACAATTGACTTAAATGACTCTCAATTTGCAATTTGTTCATAAATTAACCTACAAATGAAAAGCAATGCTAAGTTACCAGTGAGAAAGGCAAATCTCTGCTGGCAGCCATTTTGTTTGATTTAAGAATTTTCTTAATAAGAATTTCTTAAAAGTTAAGAACGTTGTTATGGAAACTAAGAATTCTTAACGGATTTAAGAATTCGTATGGCTTAAGAAAATTCTAAGAAGTGTTGTGAATCCGGGCCCTGTAATATACAATAAGCATGTATTAATAACAAATGTCTGAACAGGAATATCCTATCGAATTTTTAAAAAGTAGTCCAATAGACCCCTCTCTTGAAGGAAATATACATTTCATAGCAAAGGGGAAGACTCGTCTAAGGGTTCAACATCAAATCAACATTTGCTGAACATTACGTTTTCATTTCACATAAAATCGCATGTTAACTTTAGCGAAACACTGTTTTGTCAAATATCTGAATGGTAATTAAGTTAACCATTTGTGTTGAGTGTAACTTTAATTATACATGAACAAATTCACAAATAATGCATATTACTTATGATACTCAAAATAAACATGTACGTATTTTGTGCGATGGCAATTGCGGTTGCCTATCACAGTGCTCAAGTCACTCTGTAAAGGCGCTGTAACCTGTACATGTACAGTCACTGTCCGAGACAGCAGCAACAACCATGTATCGTACAGTTTAGATTTAGTCAAAATAGGGGCTTGAAGAGTGTGTTGGGCATCTTATGATAAAATCTGTATTCTCTCTGCATAGAAAATGTGTAATTGAATGACACAATTCATCTATATTGCCGGTATGGACAAATTTAGATATATTTCGTAAGGCAAGCAAACACGATCTGACAGACGACAGTAACTCACCCCGATAAAGAGACTGAACAAATGTTACATCATAATAAGGATACGTTAGGGTTTCAAGAAAGCTTCATCTTCATACATTTTTAGCCCATTTAAAAGAATTTATTTTCTATAATTACCGTGAAGGTGAACACAGGGTAGCTTTTAGGAAACTGTACAGTGAAAAACAGGGTTGTTGCAGGGGTGCAACATCCGGTTTTCATGTACAGTCGAATACCCCCTGTGCAGATGCTGGCAAACGTTTCGTCTTCATTAATAAACTTTCTCTTTTAGATGGACTAAATTGTTGTCGATTTTCCCAACCACCTTTTGTCATGAATAAATACAACATTCTCTAAAATGAAGTTATTTATTTTTATCGACTTATGTTTAATTTCATTTGCGAATTTGGTGTTTACTGTATGCTTATCATGACAGGTTATATCCATATTGTTCCCCAAATGCAGTCGACTAGAAAATCCTCACGTGCCGTTCTTGCATATTGTTACAAACACCACAACCCTCTACATGTACTTCGAGGGAGTAAATCAAGCCGAAGACGCGCTTCATCGTTTTAAATTTTATTTTAAAAGATTTAAATGCAGAATTCAGATAACTTAAGTTTTCGATTTGATTTGGTCATTAAGGTTCATCACTACAGGTTAACATAGACTTATAAAAATCTGTACATAATTATATGATAACATCAAAAGAGATCCTCGAAATGTGTTATGTTTAGTGTTTACCGTGTCTTGCTGTTATGTTGATATCAGCCAAACGTGCAAACTATTTAGAACTTATATTTTACTATCCTTCAACGTTTCTTGTTTCCCCATTAGAAACAGGATACAGATATGTTTAAACTATGCCATAGAACGTTTTCTGACATTAAAGATTAAAACGATTATGGGTTCACCGAGAGTAAACAAATAGGCTGAAAACCAATTCCTCTGGTGTCGTAATCTGTTTTGGATACTAATAAAACTATTTAGGACATTGCTCGCGTCTACAAACTATCGGCTCCAAGCCTGGGAAGAGAATGGTCAATTTAATGCACTGTTACACTCTTGAAGCTAAAGTGTCTGCCATAGATTCGTTTTCTGCAAACCTTCACCCATGCTATCATTGGAAGCCATGTGTCCACGTCCAGACAAGCTTACATCTACACAAACCATTTGACATGCTATGGGTATCCGGACAATAAATCAAATGTCTAACAGTTGTAAGGTAGCATATGCACATTATATTCATGTCGAGGGACACTAAGCCGCCATATCTACATTGTACTTCATTGAGGTCGGCCTTTATTTACGGACAATATCATCCAATATGTCTGACAATAAGAAAGACACATTGAAAGGAGCAGGGTTGGTATTGGTATACAGATGAAGACATTGAAAATTGTGAACCTACAACACGTTTTGAAATTCGAACATGAAAGTTTATGTTAATAATACACTCAACCGCAATAACGTTACCATACAAAAGACAAGATAATTTAATCTATGAGTGAAACAGAGACCAAGCCAACTAAAATAAATTTAAAATTCCCAATTATCTATCATTTGTTTAAATTTCTGAGAAACACATCGTTTTCGAAACTCCTTAACTAGACGAGATTGGAGAGTCAGAAATGGCTTTTTGGCGTGTTTTATCACGTCCAAAAGTAAAGAGGCGTCAACAAAAGAAGTCCAAGAAGGTTATGTCGACTACATCATTTATTAATTAACATTTTACATTTTATGAAACTTTAAGTTAAATGCCCAACATTCTAGCCAAAACCCATTTTGAAAAGGCGATTTCAGTTCCCCAAATGTACTTGAACAAATATAAAAATAAAAGTATTATATTCCGATATATGAAATTGAGGGTACCTCTTTACAAATCATGTCCATATAAAATGAATTAAAAATCGACTTTCTTCGGTAGCAGTATTTCGAATTCTAGACTGTTGAAAATTTGGTAATGTTTCTTTTGCGGTTGAGTGTTTTATTTCATATACATTACTCGTGTTATCCGATCGTTTCTTTGACATTAAAGCGTTGAAGTTGAGATAAACAAATGCCATCAAATGTTGTTGTTTTTCAAATGGATGGTTCGAAATTACAAACAATATAAAAAATACATTCTGTAAAAAAGGTTTTATATTAGTTTGAAGTAAATGATGAATATCCAAATCAATCTCTGATTGTAAAATATGAACTCAATCAACTATTTTGAAAATTTATACTGTTCAGACTGTTGATACAGACAAAGTGATATTCAATCCTATGATTTCAAATGAATAGAAACAACTGTTCATCGAATGTCTAGTTCACAACACCTTACATAATTAGGTGATATGACAGGCCAGTAGTGTGAGGTGAGATGATCAAAGTGTCGCGACTGGATAGCCGACTAGATCAATGTCAGATAATGGTTTCCCATTCATGCCACACAATGTGTCTCCTCCTCTCTCCCACCTCCTCGTATCCATTTCAGCTTCTCATGTAAGACTTTCCCTGCTCAATTGGCTCAGCAGTTCGATAAATGGTCAATACTCACTCGTTCACTAGAAAGTTGGCGGGCATTGAGGATGGCCGCGTGCACAGTAATGCTTGTTCTTGCCATGGGCTCCATTGTAGTGCAATACACAGAACAATATGCAGTAACTACAGGCCATTTACACGAACGGGCACCTGCTAAGCGATACGATACAAGTCTCTTAATGGTAAGTCTTTATCATCATTTCCAAACTTGATCGATTGAAATATATAAGAAAAGGATAGGGCGAAAGAAGTTCACCACAGAACCTTCTTGGCAAAGTTCGTCACATTATTTTTTTTTTAATTTATCATTTGAAATAACCAAATGAAAAGGACAACGTATATTTATTACATTAGAGGAGTGTGTTTGTTGTGATGCAGTTACTGTGACTCGGGGAGACACGTGTTTCAATAATGTGTGGAACACGTATATCCCAATGTTTTTTAATGATTAGTTATTTCTAGTGAAATTCAATTCAATAAAAACAAATATAGGTAGTTCGTTGAAATCTACAAAGGCGGCACTTCTTTCTTTTCCTTTTATCATAATAGATACTTTCACATTCAGTATCTCTCTGGTAGATGCAGACTGGCACAACTCATCGATGCATTAGAAAAATATACAAATTTGGATAGTGAACGAATGTAACGTTGTTATATTTAGGATCAAACCATCTTCTTTAATACACTTTCTCCTACCTTGTCGGGACAAACACAGGCAGTGCTTGCGATGGTTGACGGTGTCGGTTCGAATCCTGGAGACTAAATATCAGAGTGGTATTGAAGAAGCGTTAAATTTGAATATGATGAACATTACCTAACAATCGGGCACAGCCTTTAATCAAATGCAGTTATGTCATCATGTCAATGAGACACATGTGAATTGTGAAATCTTGAATTCTATAGCAACTATATTCTTAAATGTATCACAAAATAACATATTTTAGGTCAGTATCTATTTTGTCATTATAATTGTTGACATTTAACTATTCGGCATCGTTGTTTGATTCAAATATATGTAGATATAATGTAGTTGTAAATCTTTCATGAAACAGAGTTAACACAGGTGAAGTCGTTGAACAACACCAAGAAAGTGCAGAGAAGGTTTCTGAATATTAATACTTAACAAAGGTATTTGCCAGGGTTCACAATTGGTAATCTCAGTTTAATATCTATGTGCCAACAGTGTTCACTCTGACTGAATGATTGAACTGGGTGTCGAGAACCTTAATAATCAATCCTTTTATTTGTTGTATACTCTTTCAGCAATATGCGGCACCTAAATGAGCAATAAGTATGAATGGTTATACATGATTTATTTATGCGTCAAGGAGAACAGCTGCTTTTGTAATGTAAGATCTGTCACTGACAGTCATTTTTTATGGTAGTAATGCTGATAAACATGACACCTACGCCAAAATGTTTGCATTAAGCCACGTTTCATTAGAAATATCATACTCGTTGGCAATTCGTTGAAATACATTTAGTGTAACACGAGTTTCAAATTTCAAATTATTCAATTTCAATGAATATTATACAAAGTGTCTGGCCGAATGGTTATTAGAAAATGTACCTGTCTGTAACCAGCTTAATTCAAAATCACTATGCAAACTGATAAATAATCATATTACGGTGACATTATTACAATTACGAGAGCATAATTCTGGGATTTTAATATCTAAATTGAAACTTCAATTTCCTTCGTAATTATTCACACTTGTTTTGTCAAGAACTCGATTCATCGCGCTGTCACTGATCTCTCACCGCCTGTTTCTATTTAGATCGCGCACCTGCCCTTAAAGTATGACACTTATAGTATCGCCATCAAATACCAGCTTGCCACTTGACGATTAGATACAGACACGTTGGTTAGTCAGACTGCCTGGTCGACTTGGAATTATGGGAATATTATTAAAAGGAGACAACATTATCTATGTATATTGAACATAAAATAATCCTTTTGGCCATTACGAAGAAGTAAATCCAATACACCAGACAGAAAATACATTTTAAATATTTTGTATTTCCAATCCCAATCTTAATGTTATCAATAAAAACACAAGATGAGAGGTGGTGACTCCAATTTAGAGTTTATACTGAATAGTCAGGTGATCGCTGTATATCTTTATCTAAAAGTTTGAATTTAAAGTTGTTAAAACTTATATCTATAAAATTATGCTAACAACGATGTGACGAAGTAATTTTTATTTAAGTTGTTTATTTTGTGTTTACGTGGTAAAGAATTGACACACATCATTCATTAGATTAGCATTATTAATTCGTAAAATACATATGCAAGAATGCTCTCTATAGCTATATACACAACACTCCCATTAGTATACAATATTGATCCATAATTCATTGTCTAAATTAGCAGTTAAAGAACGGTCATTTAAACACATATAACTACACATTTTCAGATTATTGAAATTGCAGATATCAAATCTTGTAATGCATTTTACTCATTTGTAAATCATTTAAGATCAAAGATCTTTCATCGGTTTCAAAATAGAAAACTGACAATTATTCGAAATCTCTACATTTTGACTTGTGATGAGAAGTATAGAAAAGAGACATTTTCCTGATGATTCATTTTGGGAAACTATGATAACGGTACCCTTCATTGATTGGATTTAGAATAAAGCCTGTGTGGAATGGACACACCTCACCTGTAAGTCATCAATAATTACCTCTGAGTGAAGTAATCAGGTGTTCTGAACATAATATCAACAAGAAGGCGGCATGGATAGTTTATCTTTCATTATTCAGATCACTGTGACCTATATGACAGATTTAATAAATCACCCTCTTTTAAAAGCCAATGAATTAATCAATTGTTGCCATAAAAACCAGTCAAGCCGTTTTCAAAGTGTCTGTGTTACTTTGTTTTGATTTTGAATCGATTATAAGTTTGTACAATTGATGTTACAATGTCTTTGATCAACATTAATAAGAGTGAAATTATAAGAAGCATTTGATTTTAGTTTTATGTATTGACAAATAACCGTTGGGTGGTCAGATGAATCGTGTGTATGATTCTCCCTCCGGCAATACGGTGTGAGGTTCCTATGTTTAACAATGTTATCCCTTGCCTTACAACTCGGGTAGCATTGCCACAAATAGGGGTCAAACCCCATTAGGCAGACGACCCAATATAAGACGACCCAGTAGACAGACAGAAGAGTAGGGAAAGCCCAAGCGCTCACCCATTGTGATAATGGACCAGTCCTAATTAAACCGTATTGGTTTATGTTTTTATTTGGAGTGACCAGTTTGATGCTAGATTAGTATTGTGAGTAAACCAGTTTATCAACCTACCAGCCATATAACGTGATACTTGAAACAACCTTTCTAAACCGTATCACCCGGTACGAGGGACTTACAACCTTGTATTTCCCTCCAGGAGGGTTTACAGAGACAGTTGTAAACCCTGTTAGAAGGAATTATAATGATTGTAAACCCTGATATATTTGTTAAGATGACAGCTTGAAAGTAGGTCTGAAGAAACAAACTTAAGACTAATTTTGAAAAATTTCATAAGTTTCCGACAGAATGTGTAAAACAAATGTTTTGCAGAAAGTGTGTCTCGAACCCGTGTCCACTACCACCCGCAGTTACAGAGTCAGCGCCGTAGACTACTGCGCTAAGGGGCCAGACGAGATATCACGGTACAAAAGAAACTCATATAGCGCGGCTGTTAACAGGCTGACATCACCGAGGGTTCCTCAATATAACGCCAGGGATCCTCAATATAACGCGATAACAAGTAAAAGCCTTTAATTTATAGCCTGTTTTACACTTAAAAACGGTTGATAATATAGATAACCCATTCTACCTCGGATATGGTAAGGTTGTAGACGCTGATAGTCAGGAAAAACCCTCGGATGCTTCGCATCCTCGGGTTTTTCCTTCCTATCAGGGTCTACAACCTTACCATATCCTCGGTATCATGGGTTATCCTTATAATATCACTAAGTTAATTCTGAAAATGAAAGTAAATATATGTTACTGTAATATGATTACTGTCCTTCTTTCAAGTGAATTGATTACACTTTACTAACTGACTTTTTAACAGTATGCACTTTCAAACTCACAAACCATGAAACTGTCAGATTCAATAAACTTTTCCTATTGATTAAATACGGCCACTACTTACGGTATTTGCTTATCTAAAGCGAGAAGAAGTGTTCAATAAACAGATTGAACTAAAATAATCTCAAATTTATTCAAAGATCATATGTTTGAAGGCTTTTTCTCAATTATCGTTACAAAAGGGACCTGGAAGATTGATGTCTGTCTAGCTTCTCATAATGTATGATAGAAGAAAAAAAAGAAAAATATTTTATTTCTGTGTCACACGTTACAACACAAACATTTACAAGAGGTAATATTATTGTGATAATTGTATGCTATAGGGGATGATTGCATGTTTTCGCCTATTATACATTTTTAAAACCAAAACGGCTAGAGGCTTCACAAACCTCTCATTGTGTAATATGAATACAGATTGGGCTGTTTTTGACAACTTTGTAAAGAAAGGGTTAACACGAGAAATATCCTGCCGTAAATTATACCTGAGATCAGGTGTTTTAGGGCGGGTATACATGCCGACTGTGGTATTGTGCAACAGCGTAACTTACCTAGTCTAACACTTAGACTGTAAAAAAAATGGAAAAGGAGCCTTTTTTTTAAAATTCCATTTCTTACAGTCTCCTTTTCAATATTTAATAAAATGGTGATATTTTCAGAATAAATACTTTTTTCATAGTCTGAGTGTAAGACTATAACTTACTCAGTACACTACGTTGACGTTTTGCTAACACAGTAGTAACATGTAATTCCGAAATCAAAAGTTTCTTGAATAATCTATAAGTACATAATTTATTACCATTATATATGGTAAAATATGTTTTGGCGTTTGAATGTCAACTTGGTATACAAAATGTTGTTTAAAATAAATAAATTCTAAATTTTGAAGTGTAGTTTTTATTCAAGGACAATGGATATTTTTGGTAAAAATTCGTTACCATCACAATTTTCCTCATATTTTCATAAATTCTGAATTGGATTTTTATTTCAAAGTCGCTAAATAACTTTATGGATGCTGTGGGAAAATTTTGTTAAGCTTGACTAAATTTGATTTGAGTACTGGGCTTAAAACTGTCTACTTGTCATTGTTGTGGGGTGAGTTGGGCTGTTTCATTTTGCTAATAGGCAACAACCTTGTGCTCTTTGTGCACTCACCCATATAATATAGCGTCTAACTAATGGGGTGTCTGGTTTTTGGGGTACATCGATGGTTGTACGGATGTCATAACCACGTTATGTGTATCACGCTGTTAGGCCATGGGAACTACTCGACATGACTTCACCTTAACACAGACATGCTCCAATGCGTTACACCGCTACTTATAATAAACATTACTCCACTCAACAGTTACGTAGTTTATATCTGGTTTAATGCCTGGGATACTTTTCATCGACCTTTTTGCTTCATGTTATTATGATAGAATTAGTGATCTGTTATCAAACGAAGGTCGATATTACAGAAATCGTTACTTGTGATGAAGTATTAGTCATGTTAGTTACCCGAATGCTAGCAAATATTTCAAGTCAGAGGAACGTGCTCCCGAGCAGCAGTATGGGTTACTGATCTCATGGCCAATTATTGAAATTGAAGTTAAGCGGGAAAGCTGGGCTGGAAATAGCCACAAGTGGTCCCGAGATAGTATTTATTGCTAATACACGTGCGCTTAGAAGAAACACTACCCAAACAGGAAATAGAGCAGCAAAATCGGACGATAAAATGAAAAGGGGGTCCATAAAACTCCCCAGGGAGCGCTATTTGCACACCTATTAGGCAGTAATCGTTAAAATAACGAATCCGTATGTTTTAACGCATTCAAAATCTATGTCGATGATAAAATGTTTGTGTTAATGTAACAGATATCAGGACTGATAAAACATTACATTGCAGTTAAGATATATGAGCGGATGCGTACACTCGATTCGATATCATTTTGACAGCGCAATTTCCCCTGTGATTTAGCAGTATGACTCGATGCTTGCTTGGGGCGGTTAGTTATGAAAAATGGAGAAAAATGCAAAGCAAGACTGGATCAAAAATACATTATGCGTCTTTTAGGAATAAATAGATTGTATGTATAAATTGTAAAGTCGGGTTAAAAAGATATAAAGAGAGAGTTCTGAACTGTCGTTATTATCTGTGAAAACAAATAGTCAAATGGCCAATTAGTGCCAAAAGGTAAATATTAAATGAGTAAAAATAGTAAGCTAGCATTCCCTTCCATTTGACGAAATAACGTTCCTAAAATGTAAACACCTTTCTCTAAGCAAACTATTGAAAAACGTGAAATTATCCACAAACAATAATTCAAAAGAGTGACGTAGAAGGTATGTATGGGTTTGACTGGATCAGCCAGTACTTTGATACTAAGTATCACCAAACACTGAACGACAACGGAGGTATTAACAAAGAGTGACCCCCTCCATTCAAAACTTTGTTTTGTTAATTATTTTCTATAACCTTACTTCACTGAGGAAACCAGCATTCAGCGTCAACATTTTCTATTCGAAAGGAATAATGAATAAGAATCCAACTAATCCAAGGATCATATTCGATTGCATATGTCCGCCGGGAGTTCATTGATAAGCATTGCAATGTATTAATATCCGAGACGTCGGCCGTTTACATGAAATGCTTACTCCTAACCCACTTATCTTAAGAGAGCGGGGGAGGGAGGGGGAGGAAGGAAAGAGAGATAAGTCTTGCATCCGGCGTTTATGATTGGCAAGCAATTACCTATGTATTGATTTTCATTTCTTGATAATTGCTTTGATAGTGTTTGTGTTATTTTTACCATTTTCATTCACCCAGAACATCAGATATAGTATCATAAAGAGATTCCAATTGTTTGTGCCCTGACGCTAGAACATAAAAGCTCTTATTGATGGAGGTCGCGCCAAACAATGTCAGCGTGGTTTTGGTTTTGCTTACTTTTTATTCCTTCGAGCATGTCAGTGTTTATTTTGGTCAAATGGCTTTGGTTTCCACCTATACAGTTTACCTTCTTAATTAATCATCTCATTAAAAAGTGAGAAAGTTTATGTAAATTTGTCTGGATCGGAACTCTGGTTGTAGGAACACTATTTATAAAAAAAAATTCTCTTTCCTTTTATAGAATCTCCCTGAAAGAAAATCAATTTTGGTTCTCTTGATTAATTTCAAGATTCACCTTTTTCCTACACAGCGACGTCTATCATTACTGCAGTAAACATAATTGGTGAAGGTGCGGAAAATTGGTTTTGGGTGTCTTTTATTCCTCATTGTAGAACTTTTCTATACCGCTCCTAATGAGGAAGAAATTTGAAACTATCAGTAATCTTTTCCCTCACATCTGGCCAAATTAGCTGCATAGCATCGATTTGAGATATGTATGTTATCACAGCTTTGTTCAGGAACATGTTAATTAGTATCCACTATCTCTATATTTAATGTCCATTGTTTGCTATTGGTAATCAAGTTTACCTAATTATAGTTGGTGTCAGAAGGTAGGGTCATGCACGATTCATGGTCGTAATTATAGGAATATATATCAATACATGCAACAAAAGAAGATATAAATGTAAAAACAAGTTACTACAATAGTTGGCCAGTGGTTGTGTAGATCAGAAGTTGTGTCCATGGTTTCGTATCAGAGGCGAAGCACGATTAACTTTTTTTAAATATTATAAATACCTCAGGGAAAAGACACAAATCGTAATAAGTGAACATATTTAAACTTTAGAAAAACATTCCATTTAGATAGTGAAATTTAACATTGCTATATTTGGGATCACGGTATCTGCAATTTATTGGACTTTTCGGGACGAGTACATTTAAAAGCCACGTTAACCTTAGAGTCAGGCAGTGATCGTCAGCACCGATTATACCAGTAGCTTATCCATTCGGCCAACGATACAAAAAATATATTACACTATTTAAATTTGAATGTATTATTAAACATTGTTATTCATCTAAGCCATAAAATCCACCACTTTTGCCTCCGGCCATTACGTTGTAGAAATCTAATCAGTTAAAGACTAGAAATACAGTGAAATGAACAGATACGTAACATGATGTGGCATGTGGGAGCCTTCTCTGGAGTTCATACTAGTGTGCAACGAAACACTGGTATGCAACAAAACAGGTGACCTTAGCAATGTGTTCAAGTTCAATACGTATTGAAAACTGCAACAAGGCAGATGTGTTTATGAAGAAGAGAAGAAGAAGAAAAATATTTTATTTCTGTGTCACGTCACAATATCCAATATCCAACACAACATACATTCAATAAAAGAGCGTACCACCCTGCCATACGGCCTATGAGACACAAACAAGTACATGTCTAATATATACATGTTTAAAAATAATTTGTACACTATCAATGTTATGGCACGTATACGGTATATACGGCCTAGACCATATGATTCGACAACTGGGCCAATACGAGCAAAGTGGGCCAATAGGAGACAAACTGGGCCAATACGAGATAAACTGGGCCAATATGAGTTTGAGCATGCGCAGTCGCACATTTGGTGAAAGTCTGAAGCTGTCGCTTCGCAAATTTGACCCATGCTATCTGTTCACCAATCTTGTTTATACTTAGTATTTAAATATAAATGAGATGTTTAGTGTTGTGCAAATAGAATGAAAAGAGGTAAATTAATAAAATTGTCATTAATTAAGTATTTCCGTATTGGGCGAATTATAGGTCCTCGGTCCGTTGTATTGGCCCTCGACTTCGTCTCGGGCCAATACAACGGACCTCGACCTGTAACTGGGCAAATACGGAAATACTTAATTAATAACATTATAGTACAAGAGATAAAACTATTGTGATAATTATATACTAAAATAGGGGCTGGGTCATGTTTTCGCACTCAGTGAGAACATGTAATTTATTTGGCCTTCAATTACATTGCTAGTGAAAACATTTACAAATCCTATGTTTGTGCATTGATTGAAACCTTTATTTATTGTTTTAGGCCAACTGTGGGAGTTTACGGGGACGCTGTCGACACATCCCGCCGCGACGCTGCGTGAACGCATGTGTGAATGGAATAATTAAGATTGTATGTAGACTTCAACCAATCAGCCCTACCGACCGTAGATGCCTTGTGAGGCCTCTATCTTGAAGTGACGTTTTGTTTGGACCATAGCCAATACGTCATCAGAACTTAAAGGATCATGGAAAACAGGGGACACTTTCACTTCTATGGCCAGTCTATCCCGGAAATATCCTTTCGGACAATTTCAAGCTTTCGTTTTTTAGATGTTCTCTGATTTGAAAGGAAATACTAACTGACGGTGAAAAGTATGTGAGTTTGATACCTCGTATCGACTGTCGAACAATTCATTGCTGAAGTTCTGACGCTTCAATGTCTTTACCATTTAGGAGCAATTGTGATACGCTGTGAAGTGGTACCATGTTTTGTAATTACGAAATTCAACTGGATGTTCAATTGTGATTATGATCAAGAACCATTTACAAGACAAAACTTGTTCATTTAATATGAAAACTAAGCATAATAACACCGTTGTTAGGTGAACAAAATATATATTTATATATCTCAATTTGAAGAACAATACATATTATATGAAATGAAACACAGTGTGAAAAGTAAATAACATTAAAAATCGAATTAATTTTTAGTTGTCAACTATTGCATTTATATGGAAAATAGGATACAGTATGTTAAAATTATACCTGAATTTATTAAGTGCATGATACGAATCGCCGCTCCGTTTCTGTTCATATCATATACTCGTGTATAATGTGTAAATCTTTGTGGCAGGGTGTACATTGTCAATAACAAAATATGCTGACTATTTACGCCTAACAGATCCTCAATGGTGTGCACACGAGATCACAAGGTTAGTTCTAAGTAACAGGTCGATACCTTAAAAGGGTAGGGGATTGTTTCTATTTTCACAGTCAATGCAAAGGACGACAAGCATTATAAGAACGCTGTGTCACGTGTGTCCATAATGTGGAACGTAGACATAGGTCAGGCCAGTGTATTTAACGCTTGGAATGTCCTTACTTAACACGGCATCTTATTTGTATCGCCTCGTCAACAGTACTTCAGAGATAATCAGTATCGTACCTTCTCTCCCCAGACCGCCTGGTCGTATTGATCTCACAGGGCGATAAATATCAGCTTTCTAACAAGCAGAAATGCATACCATGCCAGTTATTTCAATTTTGGAATTTTTGTTATCTAAAATACCCTAGCGTGGTTGTTTAGAGTGCACCAATGTTCAACCTGCCTCACCCTTGTGGGTGGCAGAGTAATACTTTGCTAATTGACGCATATAACCTGAAGTTGGAATTATGTTGTTCGTTAAAACAATGTATACGTGAGATGCATAAATGTTTACAGGAATATTCTCTATTTGGTTAAAAGCAGTGTTGCCTACTTTGGTTAATATAACGTATTGAGCTTAATGATTTTATTCAAACAGCATACATGTTTCGTTGATTTTGGTGACTTTGTGACAGCTTTTACGACTGCTAATAAACTATTTGTTAATATATAAAACTTGTGTTTTATTTCGATGCTTTGGTTACATCAGCGAGCAGATAGCTTAAAAGAGCTGGTTTTCCGGGAACATAAACTTGAAATAAAGCTGAAGTTGTTCTCTGGCTGTAAACTACGATTCAACCACGTCCCGTTCTGAAGAACAGATTTTCCTATGTTAAAATGTGACAGTTATACCTCCAGGCAAAATGCCAGCGTTGAGGGTTAATCCCACAGAGCCCTTGATAAATGTTTTATAACACGATTAGTGACGCGAACGAATACAAAGTGGCAATACCTTACACCTGGCTTACATCCATACATTAAATACACACGTCAGTCCGAGAGAAATGTGTAAATATATGACGCAGAAGTTGACGAACATGCGGTAACAATGTTCACGTTAGAATGAATGACATGAACGACAAGAGACGTGAACTGTACATAACAACATCACAAATATTTGTAATACTAACTACTTTGGGGCTTATACATATGGTTGATGCTTTTGGGTTACCAAACATTCATCGTTCATCTCTCAATAACGTTGACTTGGTCGGTATGATTAGAGACTCTACCAACATCTTTATCAGATTCCTAGGTCATTTAGCATGCGTTTACAGTTACATGCAATCACTTCTACCACTATCACACGTTTTGGACGGAAGAATATGTTCAGCAAGGGACCTATTTAATGTATGGAGTATGCAAGAAGTATCTTTTAATACAATTTCAAAGTACCCACCTATTGGGTTTTATAACAGTCCGAGAGAAGTGTTTCATTAAATATATCACTTTCCTCTGCACACGCAAAGACAATCTCATGAACGATACTTTGAAATAATGACACCATACGTGTGAAAGTGTAAGCACATAAATAATGAAATATAATAGTTACAGATGAAATTAATTAATATTAAATTAATTAGAAATTGAATTATTTATTAATGGTGTGAAGTGCAACACTTCAACTTTATAAAATGGTAGGCGTTAACATTAAAGGCACCTACCACGTCGTCCTAACATATAAACGTACATAGAGTCCTACATGTGTAGCGTCCAAGTGATCAGTTTCCTGTCAGACAAGGACTTGCGTTTATCTTATTTAGGATAGCGAATGCCAAGTTACTATTAAAATTTATAATTGAATTGAATACGACGGTTTGGTTTCCGTCGTTATCCAATAAGTACATATAACAAGTAAGTGCAAGATTGCGTCTTGTGACATCGTCGATACTGACTGGTCTTAGAATATCGAACAGACAAATATTTCCACATGATCGAGATATCCTGGTGAGGATTACTTAACACCAAACAGTTTCATTTAATAGCACATACCTTGCCGACTGAGTAATTTCTGGTGACTTTTAATGTAAGACCCAGTGTTTTGACTTGTATGACGACTGTTATCATCATTGTGGAGAACAACCCGCAAAACCAGTATTGCCATGCGTTGCAATGAAACGTACAAGCTGCGCCTCGAAACAGCAAACTATATAATTATGTAATTATGTGCTGTAATTGAAATTCAATGCGGCATTCCCTTCAATTCTCCTATGATAGATATCCCCTTGACCATATTCCTTTCGAAAATACGATGATGATGGATAAACGAAAACATGAAGTGGATATAGTACCAGGATATACGTTGTAGTATTAATGAAATATTTGAAAGATAAAGAGAAAAGGAAACACGAATTCAATGGTTAATCATCATATCGAAATATCATTATTAAATATGAGGGCACCAAACAGAATGATGAACTTTGACTTTGTAGACATAATATAGAAAGTATGTTAAAGATTTAACCCATGCGAGCCCTCTGCAAGAACCGGAAATGTTTGTGGCCTGTCGCCAAGAGTGGCTAGCATTGCAGCCATTTGGTTTACCACAACAAGATGGACCATTTGTCTTCCCTGTAGGCGCATGTCAGGGTTCGCTCTTTAGCCCTTGATGAAGTAGCAAGTGACACATACGTAGGATGGCAAGCATACTTATGCTGTAAACATATTATCACAACATCTCCTGATAAGGTTATTAACACTTATACCTAGTTTTACACTAATTACAACTAATTAACAGTAAGCTTTTAACAGCTGAATATGTAGAACTCATAAAGTCCTTTTTAATTAACATAGAGCGTTTATTGCGCACTGGTCATGTGTTTGGCTTAACTAGATATTCCTTGGAATGAATTGAAAGAGATTAATGATACATATGAAATAAGGTCATTCTCTTAATTAGACGATAAAGAGAACATGTATTATATTTCTTCCCAAAATAGAGTTTATGATCATTGAAGGCAATAACTCCCACTGATAACAGAATATTCGGACAGCACAGGTCAGAAGACGATAAGGTCTTGCAAGTTATGAACGTTTTGTCTAGTTATTCCTTAACACTTAATTAGTGACAACAGCCACCGTTCAACTAAACACAACACACGGAAACGAATCACTATCATTCTGATCTCGATTATCTGTATACATGTAATATTCAATTCAATGTATTTCCGGTACTGAAAGGCCACAGGCCTGTAGTACAATAAATTTACAGCATTGGAAATACACGCACGTGTAACACACATGAAGATGATACTAGTTACTTGTAACTTATATTGTTTTTTTTTACATATATTCTGTTCTAAATAACATTGCATGATAAATGAACATCGACAAATTTTGAAGAATAGCATTATTTTTGGTATTCAATATTTCTGTGAATTTATAAATGTTTGGATGGACAATATAATATGTTTTAATATACAATTTTCTCAGGGAATCATAAACAGGGCAAATTAAAACAAAGTGATATTCATCTTCTATTTCATTAAGATCACAAAGTCTGCAAGTTCGATGTTCTCTTTGGACTGAGTTGAATCGTCCATTTTCTACAAATAAATCATGTGAAGAACATCTCAGTCTGCTTAAAGCTGTCCTAAACTATTTTACATTTACACATGAAAGATAGATTTCGGTTTCAAGAGTATATTTAAACATTTTGTAATAAAAACATTTACTAGAAAGTGATATATTTTTCAACCATTCTTGTAAATGTATGTCTTTTAATCTGCTTGTTAGTTCAAAAATAAACTTATCATCTGATTCAACATATTGGTTTATCCATACAAAACCGAAGCCTTTTGTGAATAGAAATTTTCTAACAGAACTCACCCAGTTCTTTTGCCCATTTTTATCATATAACATCATCATATTATAGCATTTTTTTGGAAGTCGATATGAAGGCATATTCAATAGTTTCAACCAATACTTTATCGCTTTAATATTTGTAAATAGCTGTATTGGGTATCTACCACATTCACCATAAACCATGATATTAGGAGTATTGTATTTAACAACCAGAAACCTTTTACAGGCTTTCAATTGTACTTTTTCGATTTCTTTGTAATAATCAAAACCCCATATTTCAGCCCCATCTGATAAAATAGGCTTTATTTTGGCATCGAATATCTTAAAATATGAACTTATATTTAAATCTCCCAGTACATTAAGTTGCTTAAAGATATGTAATATTACGGAAGCGTATTAGTGTCACGGTGAAAAAACAATCTGTCAAACTATCTCCTACGTAGGACTTAGTATCTCCTACGTAGGACATAGTATCTCCTACGTAAGACTTAGTATCTCCTACGTAGGACTAAGTATCTCCTACGTAGGACATAGTATCTCCTATGTAGGAGGGAATATTGTCTTTCCGTTACTGCTCCCGTAATGTCCATTTCGTTAGTGATAGTTTGCGAATATACTGTTACGGTTAGTGTTTCAAATTATTATAATTATTTGCATATTATTTTTTTCTCTCAGATTTGTCATTTATTATTAAAGATTGTACAATATTGTGTAACGTTAAAGGGTAAAACACGACCCGACAGGCCACATGTGTAGAAAACGGTTATCCGGTAGAAAATGGGGCGACGTATAAAGGGAGCATGTTATGGAACTCTTCAGTGTGAGAAATAGATTTGTAGGTGTCATGCGATTTTGAGAGTTCAGACAGATTGTTGACCATTCCGTCATAGTGTTATATTCAAAACTATATTATTGGGTGATTAGTTCTCGCTACGTCAGTCAGAACACTTGTACCATATTCGAGCGGCCTTTTTCATGTGAACACTTTAAAATGGATGCTCGAAGGGAAATGCACTGGAGTGGCTTAACAAAAGCATTACATTCGTTTTATTGATTCAGGAGTATTATTTAGCCATTGGTAACACTTATTAACTTTTTTTGTGAGAACACTTTATTTCAATTCATTAGGAATAGCGTGCTCCAACGCCTTTAAAGGGTTAGGGTTTGGAGACAACGGACAACATAAAACATTGTTAGGCATTGAAAGGGGTCCTGGCATAGGAGTGAACATATGACAAAAGTTACATTTTTTTGCTTAAATGAGGCACATTCTTATCTATTTGATATGTTTATTTGTCTAGTCTTGGTCTCAGATTGTTTTACAAAAAGTTTGCTTTGAAATCGAATAAGCATATATTTCAGACCTGAAAAAGGAGTAAGCACATACTACGAGTCGAGTCGCCATTCCTGTTCACATTTACGAAGTTCTTATTTAGAAGTCTTCCTTCATTTCACTTCATTAAAAATTTGATTGGAATTATATGTAATTAAATGAAAGTCAAATAAGAACACTCATTTGTTGATAAACAACCTCATTTATTCCAAATTAATTGTTCTTATTTCACTTCAAACCTACAAAATACCACTAAAATAAGTTATATGTAATTAGATGTATACACCTCATATCAGCAGTAGTTCTACTGTCGTTCTAATGACGACATGCTATAAATGACAATAAGAACACTTAACAACTGAGGTAGATTTTTAAATTCGTCACTTCAGATGGTTAATTTACCCATATGGTAAATATACTTGTCAAAATAGGTTAGGTATATTGGAAGTTGATTATTGATATTTAATCAGTGTGTAAATGTGCAAATAAATCAATATTTAAAAAATTTCCAAATTTACATTTAACGCTAACTATTCTTCTCCAGTACATTCATAACATCAAGAGTACAGGGGGACGGGATAGCGCAGTAGTTAGCGCGTTCGGCTTCGGATCCAGAGGTCCGGGGTTTGAATCCCGCCAGGGGCACGGCAACTTTGTCTGCAGTAGAGAACTGCCTGCGGTTCAACAAAATGAAGCGCTTCGTAGCGCTCATTGATCGCTCAATGTAGCGCTCAATGAGCGCTTCTTCTATCTTGAACGACACAGTGCTACGTAGCGCTACATTAAGCAATCGCGTTCAAGAGAGGTTTAAAAGTAATCGCTAATTGAGCGATTACTTTGAAACCTATCTTGAACACGGCCCTGTTCTACACGCAGCAAGGTTTGGGGGCAATGCGACACTGAACTTCAGCGTAGTACCACCAATGGTTCGCTAGTTCCAGCCGCTGCTCGCAGGTTTCACCACTATGCAAAGCCACATGGCGTTGCGGGCTTGATCCCTGCCATAATACTAGCACCCGCGATTTAAGTGAAATACGTTTAAGTGAAAGCGGCGTTAAACCCCAACTCACTCACTCACTCACTCAAGAGTACAGAAATTCATTAACGGTAATTAAGTATGGAAGTTGAGTATGAGAGATGTTGAGATGTTTTGAGTGACGTCGTGTAACAAATGTCCAACACCACGTTCAAAGTGTAATTAGGTCGCTAGTAGTGGCAATGACCGTGGATTTCACTGAAATATTGACTGTACTTGAATTATCGAAGGAGTTTAAAACTGATATTCCAAAACATAAATATGGAAACCGCAATCATATCGTGTTTGTAACAATGTAGACATTGTCAACAATGTTTTCTATGGATGCAGGCTTACCGGATCGTGTTATGCGATATCTTACCCTCTAACATAACAATAAGCTGTATATGGCAAATTTGAGAAAACAAAATAACGTTTTTAACGTTCATATGTACTATCATATACTTATACATCATATCATATACACAATATTTTTTATGGGCATTCTAGAAAGTTGGGTGATGAAGAATGAAGAACAATTTGATGGATACACAACTTCTTTATTCTATGTCGAAACGTCGTATACATAGAATAAATAAGTTGGGTATCCATAAAATTGTTCTTCATTCTTCATATACACGAGAGTTTAAATACACCATACGCGTATACATGTGTTTAATACAATTGTGAAAAACGCTAGATGTGATAAAGTGGTCAAGGCTTTATAGAAGTTATCTCCTACGTAGGAGATACTAAGTCCTACGTAGGGGATACTATCTCCTACGTAGGAGATACTATGTCCTACGTAGGGGATACTATCTCCTACGTGGGAGATACTATGTCATACCTAGGAGATACTAAGTCATACGTAGGAGATACTATCTCCTATGTAGGAGATAGTATCACAATTTTGTTTTTCATCGTGACACTAATACGCTTCCGTATAATATAGTAATAATTAATATTTTTTTTATTTTTTTAAAAACAATTAATCATAGCTTTCTGCCGTATGGTATTTAAGTGGCTAGATACAAGACCGAGGATCGATTAAAAACCAATAGAATATTGTCATTTGATATGGATATTGAAAGTGAAAATGAGACCTCTGGTCTTTAACAACTGTGCGACATAACCCAGTTTTGTTATCCTTTAGACCCGGTAGCAATGTGATTATTAAGTGCAATATAATTCAATTAACTTTCACAAACTTTATATTTTAGAAATAAAAAGATTTACGTGTAAGTCGATAATAAATAATACGAAAATGGTATTTGAACCAAGGTCAAGGCCACAAGGTCAAACATTTTGATGTCATCAGAAAGTTTTGTATGATACGGACACGGTGTTCAATCTTTCACCGAATACATTACTATGGTAAAATACCCCTACATAGGAGAAAATGTGTCACAGATTCCACATACAAAAGTGGCCAGTAAAACTTGGTCACAAACACGACCTCAGGGACACAATGAATGTCAAGAGAAATGTAATCTCCAAAGGTTTATATTTAATAAGCGACAATTTTGTAACGTTAAATGGATGGGCCTGCTAAACCCACAGATGAATCCCTTCAGCTACGGCTATCGTTCTACTTAAACAACTAATATAGTTAACCTTTTTCAGAAATGAAATCATTTGTCTGTTTTATCCGCTGAGGATTTATGTCGGTCACTTTACAATTTTCCTTGGTAAAATGTACCGACACAATTTAAAAGAAAACCGCCCCAAAGACTGCTAAACCTATTCTACGCTCTAGTCAAAAACCTGTTTATTTTCAAAAATATTGCAGGATTGGTTCCGCATTCAGAACAACACAATACCACATTGTTACGCTTTGTATTGGATGATTCTAAGATAACTTGATAACAGAGGTTTTATTATTTCATCAACATAATATATTAAAACCAATCAAACGTGAATTTAACTTGCACAACTTTATCGTTCCATTTGTACTTATGAATACCTCAGTATTTATTCAATTTATACAGCGGTTCGTATAATTTATGGCTAATGCGTACAACATACATGTATATATACGAAAAGACGTTAATGTCAAAGCTGTGGTTAAACACGTGTTCTAACACACACCATCATTATCATTACAATATATATATATATAATAATATATATATATATATATAATAAAATGCTCGAAGAAATTACGATGATTTAATCAGATTCACAAGCATGCTTTCGACCATTACGGGTCTCATCAGGTCAATGACGTTGAGTCGGTTGATGCGTCATAAAGTGTAATTACGTTGCAATGTATTGTGACGTCATAATCATGTGAATCTGATTAAATCATCGTAATTTCTTCGAACATTTTATTTATATATATATATATATATATATATATATAACCATGGACAGCCAGCTGTTTCGGTCTTTAGGACCTCATCAGCATGGTGTGTGTGGAACATGGTTGGGCTTTCAGCTATGCAGCGTTATCAACGCTACAAAGCAGTTTAAGAAAGTCCCACTCATTTGCATAAAGTGCTCAAACCGTAGTTCTACAGTGGGCTAGCTCAAGGCCGTAGCAAATGAGTGTACCATGTTAGAGTGCTCAATCAGGCCAAATTAATGGTTTGAGAGCTTACACATAACCATGGACAGCCAGCTGTTTCGGTCTTTAGGACCTCATCAGCATGGTGTGTGTGTGGAACATGGTTGGGCTTTCAGCTATGCAGCGTTATCAACGCTACAAAGCAGTTTAAGAAAGTCCTGGTCCAGTGCATAGCTCAATTGACCGCAATCAGTGTAGTTCAGCAACAACGGTCGCAGCTCGCTGGATGGTTGGGTCACCCGCTGCTGGATAGAACTGAGAGTTTCAAGGGTTGATTCCCTGCCCCACACTGAGACATGAGTTGAGAGACTTATGGTGTCACCCTGGGTAAGTGACTTTATTCGCCCTGAGAACGGTGTGAAAAAAGACTCGACGCGATGATTGTTTTAGAAGAGTCATACAAGGGTATCCTCCCACTCTCAAGACGCTTCAGCGCACAGCGTTGCTATAACTCCTGAAAAGTTCAGCTAAAAGTTCTTACCAGCTCTACAATGCCAGATTCAGGTTCTGCTGAACAGAAAGTACATACATTATAGTCAACAAGGTGCATTTTACTGAAATATGTTTTACAGCAAGAGGTCTGTGAAGCAGTCTGATTTGCATCCATCTTGGTTTGGGATATAATGTGCATGGTTGATGTATTAAGTCAATTTATATTTATCAAAATCTCTTCTTCCAATTTCTCGATGATCTTTAGTCTTTCATTGTTATTAGTTAATTGAAAATAACCCTGTTTTCCCTTTTGTACATGAGAAAAGATTACTAATACATATTAAGCATGTAGAGATTATCGACACCCGAATTTTTCACCTATTTCAAAGATTGACTTCAAACTGCCATCACAGGAAGTCAGGAGTGAGTGTGTGACACTACTCAGTCGTGAAAGATTAAAAAAGTGATAACACAAACTGGTCATGGGTGATAACATGTTATATTCTTTGTTAAACAGATGATTCATAATGGGGAATTTCAGCAAAATTGATCCATCATACACTTTTGCTGTTGTGAAGATCGCCTAAGGTCCATATAACTTCATATGCCATATAATCATATGCCCCCAATGAGTCTACGAATTCACTCCAAAGGCAGCTGCTGACTCTCACGATGCAATGTAGCCTCCAAAACCATCAATATTCTTTGGATGAGGTTTCATTCGGTGTCCATTGGAGGCCCGGGGAGTTGGGTGATAGCGTGTTCTTACCATTTAACTCCACAGCACAGGAAGGGTGAGGCCGAGCATCGTCATCCATGAACAACAAAACTCAAAATGCCTTTTACAATTTCGCTTCCGATCTTGAAAACTATCAGGCAAAGAATAATACATCTTGTAAAGTATATAAGCTTGTGTAGTATGAATGTATTAATAATGAGTGATTTAGTATTAGTATTAGTATTACCAATCAGTATCCATTGATATGATATGATTTGTAATTGAGGTCATTATGCCATGCCATATTTAAAGCTTTAGAAAAATACAGGAAGAAAGTGTGATGTGATGCCCTTGTTGTATTGTCTTGCTCAAGGATAGTGTCGGATATTTCATAATGACGATAATGTTAGATAATAATTCAACTTCCTTATTATCAAGCATAGGTAAACACCTCAACATGATTACTACACAACAATAAGTGTCGAAACGTCACCCATTGATAATAAAGATTTGTTTTATCCATAACATCATAATTATTGTTATGCCAACTTTTTAAATGATTCTCAAGTAAATTAAACATATATTCGGTTCACCACAGTTCGTGAACATGTATGTAGATGCATGTATACACAAAGAAGTTAATTAAGCACTACGTACTATTTTCAGTGATACAACTATACATAGTAACGAATATGTATTGTTAGATGGTAATTGGTATGGAACTGAATTTCCTCTCAACAGTGTTCGGGTTTTCTGTGAGGTCAATCACGCCCCACAATGCATGTGAAGCACACCACCCACGAATTTGTGAAATTGCAGTTTTAAATCGTTCTTCATTACCTCTGAACATGGCTCGAAGGAGACTCACTGAAGCAAAAAAATGGCAAATTATTGGAATGAGTTCCACCGGAATGTCTTGTAGAGCTATTGGGCGACAGTTGGGCATTCACCACACTGTGATAAGCCGTCTTGTCCAGAAATATCGTCAAACCAGAGCATATGCACCAAAGAACATCCAAGCATCAGTCCCATTCGTTGGTGGATCTGTAATGGTCTGGGGATGCATCTCTCACGGTTGTAAGCTCGATTTGGTGACTTCGAGAGGTGATCTCAATGGCGATTGTTACATCCGGGAAATACTGCAGCCTGTTCTTGTGCGAAATGTTGACAATCACCCATTGGCCACTTGTCCTGTATTCATGAATGATAACGCTCGGCCTCACCGTTCTCGACTTGTGATTGATTTTCTAAAGAACAATGCAGTATCTAAACTTCCATTTCCTGCCATGAGCCCGGATATCAATCCACTGGAACACATTTGGGATATGATTGGACGCCGAGTGCAAGCCATGGACCCACCAGTACAGGATTTAGTCGGTTTAGAAACAGCTATACATCATGAGTGGAAACTGTTACCTCTGCAGCGAATCAAGAGACTCACCACAATGACTTGGAGGATGGTTGAAGCAATCATCCGGGCACGTGGCGGATACACCCGTTATTGATAACGTGATGGTCATTTGTTTCCTTAAAGGGGCAGTAGCACGTTTTTTGCAAAATTTATTTTTTCAAATTTCCCATTTATAATGATAGTTTATGTCATTTAAATAAACTCTAGAGGGCAAAACATCTTATTACACAAACCATTTATCTGTAGTGGTAAAAACTATGTTGCGTATAAAGCAAAAATTGCATGGCGGCCATTTTATTGTGAACACAATTTATTATTTTGTATTGCAAAAACGATTCTCATGGCTTTACCGAAACATGTACACTCATTATAAACTTTATTTTCCGAAGAGAGAAGGATCTTTTACTATTGGTGAAATTATTTTTCAAATACATTTCATCAACGTATTTGAGCGAAAAAACGTGCTACTGCCCCTTTAAGACAGCAAAGAACATTGTCCAACTGCTTAACAAACATTTTCACCGTTTTTGAAGTTCACAGAGCAATAGTTGTACAGGAGTGAGTTTTCAAGTAAAATCACTGTTCATGTTCATCTGGCAATATAATATACATATATGAGATACATGTTACACATTGTATTCAGTGTTGTCTTTTTGT
The DNA here is from genome assembly GCA_936450465.1 of Gibbula magus. Classification (NCBI taxonomy): domain Eukaryota; kingdom Metazoa; phylum Mollusca; class Gastropoda; order Trochida; family Trochidae; genus Gibbula; species Gibbula magus. The sequence goes on from OW388304.1 coordinate 24,686,207, forward strand.
TTAGCTAAGATGATGCACTTTCATAAAATAACAGCATTTCTTCGATTAATTTCACAAGATGTTCACAGTGGTTGGGCATCGTCCAACAAATCTGAAAATATGAGGTGGTGCTTGATTAAGTTCTTTGTGTATAGTTATATTTAAATATATATTAAATAGACAATTGACAATACTGTAAAATTACCTCGAAGGAAATTCGTTTTCATCAAATAGCTTTGAAAATATATAATAAATAACAACATAATATATGCGTTTTAAAAGCATTAAAACAGATAAGACAAACGATTTAAGATGTTTGAAACGACTAAGATACAAACTGGACATTCAACATTTGTTTTAAATTGAAATACACTGTTCGGGATCTTTTAGTATTTGTGATTGGCACTTAGACGTAATGTATGGGAATTTTCACATTTTGATTTTAAACACAATCAAATTTCTTTTCAACTAAATTGACAGGTGGACAGCTCCTGTGTACCTTGAACCATTGATATGATGTCAATAGGGTATCTGTCAGCCGGGAACTCGTCCATACTCGATTCCCGAGACAGCCCTGCTGGTTTATAAACTGCCAGGCAAAAGAAAGTACACACTTCATTTGGTTTCGATTTATTCAATATTTTAAGAGAAAAGAGATTCATTTGATTATTGCACGATGTAACACCACTTATCTGCAGTTGTTTGAATGCATTAATTGGTGATTGTTTTTTTGTTAATAAAAATATCTTTGTTTAATGTAGACAGGGGTAAGAAATGAAGTGTACACCAATATGACTCTTACCATGTTTAAAATGTTGTAAATGTGTACAAAATGAGAATGTAGAATATGTCGACGAACAGTGGCCATTTTTTAAATAACAAATTTAAAACGACGTAGATGTATTTTTTTATGACTGATGACTAAAGTATTCAGTTTTAGAGTACGACGTCGGTAACGGCATCTGATATCCCCGATGATTTCATTTCATTACTCTCAAAGTATGCCTGAGACGAATGCATCCATACCTTTGAAGCAAGTAATACAGTATTTTTATTGTTTCTTTTTATCAACACAGACAGGCTTCATCATCTTCTCTGTTTGAAATCAGTAGACGCATCAGTTTCAAAGATGTTTTATTCCCTTTTTAATAAAGTTGGATGAATGTTTGAGAGTAATAACAGCTTTTATAATGAAATAGGAGTTCGGAATGATACATTTAGCATATTGTCTGATATATGTCTCACTTTTATCTAATCGACCTATGTCCTTTTCGTAATGGCAACTATAAGGGTTGAATGACATCGAAGTAATTACCCGAGGAAAATGTGGAGGAGAGAAATGAAAAAAGTATTTCGGAAACGCGTTATTTCCTCCGGTCCAATTCCCAAACTAATCATATATACACCGATCACGAACTAATCACTCTGGGGTGTAATCACAGTCATACGATATGCTTCAAGTTGTATTTTATTCCATTGTTATGTGAAAACTATTTAATTTGCAAGCGTTTCACGACTTCTGTTTCCTTTAATAAACACCCAATATGTCAGACGTAAAATGGTCTATTTTGCAAGTAATTAAGTATCATTTTCGTTCTGCCCACTCGTATTCGTCTGATGGGCGATTGTTTTGAATAGTGAATGATATAATTATTTCGTGTTTGGGAAAAATATAAATATTTTTTTTATGTTTAACACTCGTATAATACATTTTATTATCTAAGTACAAAGCACGAGAGCTCTTGTTTTATGACGTTCTAATGTAATGACGCGTCGACAAATTTCAGTCCATTAAGGTTTTTAGTTAAAAACCGGTTTTTTTATTAATCAAATGTTTACTAACTTACTTATCCAACCATTCTAGCCAAAACAATCTAGTTAAAACTAGCTGTAATTTTATACGTCCCCAAGTCCGTCAAAAAAACATTTTGAAAAGCGATTTCAGCATCCCAAGTGAATTTTAATAAACATATATAACAATAAAAGTTTCATACTCTGATGTATGAAATTGTGAGTACTTCTTTACAAAACATGTGTATATCAAGGGCAATCAAAATCGTCACAGTATTTCGTTTTCTACTCTGTTGAAAATGTGAAGACGTTTCTTTTGTTCGTCAGTTAAGCAGCTTGAAACTTACTTCCCCAAACATTCCAATTTTAAAAGAAAAATGCATCTTTGAAATATTTTCAATTTAATGTAAAATATGATTGAGTACATGAAACAGTATTTCCTTAAAAAGGGAGAATCATGGGTCCATCCAGAGCGAGGTAACTATGTTTGTTCAAGTTACAAACGTTTCTAAAATGTTAGATGAAAATACATTATTGTGTATAATAAATTGATATAGATGTTCTTCAACTTCTTAAACACCTTCACAGCTACATATGAAATGATAATAACTACCGTGAACTTTATTTATGTTTTTAGTTGCTATTTTTCTATAAAATAATTAAGTTAAAGTTATACAACAGATCTTTCGGTAGGCTTAGTACATCCGAATTTTCTTGCATTGCGTCATGCGATGCGGTTAAAAAAAACGAAGACAGTGTATTTTCCATTTGCCGCGCAAACTACGTCCGATGCGTCAATGCGATGCGATCAGATGCGATGAAAATAGGTGCTGCACTTATTTTATCGCATCGCAAACGAAATCGCACGGAGGATTCCCTATCTTACGTCATATTTTACACCTCTCGAGGGGGTTTCACCACTCAAACCAAATGGAAACGAAATGGGTATATGAACTTTTTATAAAACGCAATAGCTATCGTATCTGTTTAACGCGTGTAGTGTGCGCGGAAAAACGCAACGCAACGCAACGCAACGCATCTCATGACATATCGCAAAAAAAATCGGACGTAATGTGCGCCCAGTCTTACGCGCGATTATTCAATCTGAATTCGGCTCGAAAGAGTACAAGAATTTTGTACTATTGATGGTAGTGTTTTGCCAAATGTAACAATGTTAGGTGGGGAGCACACTACGTCCGATTTTACTTGCGATGCGTTATGCGATGCGTTAAAAAAACGCAGACAGTGTATTTTTCATTGACCGCGCACACTACGTCCGATGCGTCAATGCGATGCGATGCGATGCGATGCGATGAAAATAGGTGCTGCACCTATATTTGACGCATCGCAAACGAAATCGCATGAGGGATTCCCTTTTGACGTCATATTTCGCACGTGTGACAGGGGGTTTTCCTCTCAACTCACTTGGAAGAAACAACTCAAGTGGAAGATACGTAAGGTATGTGTCACGTTGCATGTCACCCAGAGGCGTAACTACCATGTAGCACAAAAAGCAAGTGCCTACACTTTGAAATTCCCCAAAAAACATGTAAAAATGTAATTTTAGGTTTTTGTCATTTTTTCTGTAATTTATTGGTGACATTCGTCAGATAGCAATAGTCTTCCATGTCTTTGCTAGGCTAAGGCTGAAGGTACACTACTCAAATACAGACAAAATGACAAAGCTTTCCTAATATGCAATTTTTATCGCACTAGCTTAACGCATGTAGTGTGCGCGGAAAAATCGCAACGCAACGCATCGCATAACGCATCGCAAGGAAATTCGGACGTAGTGTGCTCCCACCCTTAGATTTGTTCACCATTTAAATGGCATGTAGTTCTAAGTTCCTAGGAATCCTACAATATGCAGTGTTAAGTATTTTCCTGAAAATTTAAAATAACATAACTCATTAACTATGTAAGCAATCTAAATAATGAGTCCATGTACCTATTTAGCAATCCATGAAAAACATCTTTTATATACAATTTTGTTATTGATTTCTCGTAGGTTCGAACAATATCCTGTACGGGTCCATTAATATGTGCAATATATCGAGGGGTAATTTATTTTCTCTCTAAAACCTCTAAAGATAGAACCATGATTTATAGCTCATTTTAAAGGAGAGAGTGTGATTAAGTAGAGGCATTTAATTCAAGCATGGGGTTCAAGGTCAAGCAGGCGTCTTGCAGACCTAGGTATTGACATGTCAATCGTAATTTATAAACAGAAGATTTGCTTATATAGTGAAATGAAAAACACTATCATAACATTTCAGTTGTTTATCTTAAGAATCGAAAAAGAACACTAACCATGCTCATAAGAACCCAGTTCCCTTGTTCTAGTGTATTAGTTTCGAATGTTTTGAAAGGTAGAGTCAGTGGTTGATCCAGAGAGAGATGAATATGTTTGTTCAAGTCACGAACCTTTCTAAAAGATGGAAGTAAATTTAACAACATCGATTAATTTTAGCTCATCAGGCCTGTAAGGCTAGATGAGCTTCTGGCATGTGCCGTCGTCTGGCGTTCGTCGTCAGGGTCTTCCGTAAACTTTTCACATGTTCGACTTCTCCTCCAGAACCGCTGAAATTTAGTGGTGACACCTAGAGACAAGCTTGTTCATTTGGTCTGGACCCCCTCAAATATGGGCGTGGCATGCATTTTCTTAAAGCCTTGAAACGACTTCTTCTCCAAAACCAGTTGACATAGGAAGCTGCAATTTTCAGAAGTAGAAGTTCTTGTTTCATGGAGCCTAAAGTTTGTTCATTTGGTCTTGATCCCTCATCAAAGGCTCAAATATGACCATCGCAAGGTGTCCACCCAAGATTCTTTAACGACTTCTCCCCAAGAACCAGTAATGGTAGGAAGCTCACGTTTTAGAATATGAACTTTGATTGAGACTGAAAATCTGATATGTGTAAATGAATGTGTCCTACTCCGAAACACAAGTGCGTCGTAGAGTACAATCTAAACTGAAACACCCACTTAATGACCATAATGATATGCCCAATGCGGTCATAATCGTCATAGTCATTCCGGCTGTCCAATTCCAAGCCTTCATCACCATTAATGAATGAAGAAAAAAATATTAGGCGAAATATATTGGGACCTGCATCTTTGCTGTGAAACTGTTTGCTTGTAATCAGAGCTCCGTGTTATGTATTGGTCTATGTGTGCAAATCTGTGAGAGTAAGTGGCATTGATTGTGAGTCATAGAGATCAATTCCTAACAGTTATTTTCTTCTTCTGCTAATGTACGTGAAGTGCACGTTTCACTATTCATTGTATTTATATTATAAACCTATCATTTCACATGTAAGTTTTGAATAAAAATTGATGAGCAGAAGATACAATTTCTCTTTTTAATTAACAAACTTTGAAACAAATTCATGTTTGTAAAATTATTTTGACCTGAAGAAAACGCCTGAGAAAACCTTCATTCAAAAAAAAGGAAAATAACAGTTGGGTACCAGGTGAAAGTTTTCAAAACTCAAATCCAACTAAATATAAGTTAATATAACAGTTCGTATGTGACCAAAGGGTCTATGAAAGATGGGAGTTAGAAAGTCTTAATTCATTGGGGAAACGGTGGTCGCTAAAACAAGTTGTTTTTGTGAATGACAACAAGAACCGATACTACATGCCACAGTAATTGTTGGAATCCGAACAAGGCAGGAGTAATGCGGTCACTGTCGCTGCATGCTGCCATCTCAATGAGGTAAAAGACCCCAAGCAGGAACATTGCGTTTCTAAAGCATAACATGCATTCCTTCTTTTCGGCATTCATGTTAGAAAAATGTAGCGGTCATGAAATGTTTTGAACTCCAACGCTAATTAACGTGCCACTCTGATGTACAGTCTAGTATAAATCACCACTTAAACTGAATGTAAACAGGAATTACAAGTCGATGCAATCCATCGGATTAACTCCATGGGGTAGAAGGAAGCTCTTAGACTGACGTCATTGAGTATTTTATCTTATTTCTTTTCTCTCCAAGTCACAAATGAGACAAGCTTCCATTGGTAACAGACTGTTGTAAAGTCGCTTAATTCAGACATGATTTTCGATATCTCGAACCTTTCCACCTACCTCAACAATAACGACAACAACTATATCTATTACGACAACGACGACAACATTGATGACGGGGAGACAGTGGATGTTCTCACGACGACAGAACAACACTTCATTGTTGTTGTATTCATATTTACTTTTGTTGTCGGACTTTATGCAAATGCTCACATGATGTTTATGGCGTTTATGCGGATCAGGACAGGCGTGCTGAACTGGATATACATTCTGAACATTGCCATTGTACACATCGTCGTCTTGGTGACGTGTATTCCCACTGCTGTCGTCACCGTCAAGCTAGCAACCTGGCCTTTTGGGAACTTGATGTGTATGTATATTTCTCATCTAATGAAAACATGTCATACATTAGCATTGTCCGACCTATTATACAAGTTGTAACCATGCATGAGTTCACCTAGGCCGTAATTTTCAGAGTTAAACAATACTATTATAGGATATTTTATAACAATTTATCGATAGTGTATTGCATGTTCATGTTTGGAACTAGTTGATGATGTAAAGGTTAAGATAAAGGTTGAGATAAAGGTTGAGATGAAGGTTGAGATAAAGGTTGAGATGAAGGTTGAGATAAAGGTTGAGATAAAGGTTGAGATAAAGGTTGAGATGAAGGTTGAGATAAAGGTTGAGATAAAGGTTGAGATGAAGGTTGAGATGAAGGTTGAGATAAAGGTTGAGATAAAGGTTGAGATAAAGGTTGACAACTCAATACCTAATGATTATTTTAAACAATAGAAATGTTGAATACAAACACACGATATAAAATAATGTTACATATTTAAGAAAAATATGTCATAATATGTTTGTTCACCAGCTTATAAACCGTTTAAAAAGTGCAAGCTACACTGGTATAAATGCCGCAGCTTGTTGATGGTATTGATACAGCATTATAACTTGAACTTTCAAACCGTTTATAAGCTGGTGAACATATTATTACATCTCAATTTATAAATTGAAACAAAGGGATGTTTTAATTTGTAAATAACTTTTTTTTACAATAGTACAACATCACTCATGTGTCACAACTCGCAAAACGTAGTTAACATGAAATATAATTTAAGTGTTTAAATATGGTTCTAACGTGTTGTATTAATCTAACTTTTAATCATACTATAAATCGAATTCTCGTTTGGATGTTTGAAACAACTAAACATAAGAAAACAGCATGTGATAGCAGTGACATAATTGCGCATTTACATGTATTACAGTGATAATGTAGTCCCGAACGTTATTTTGTGTAAACGTAGTATGATATCAAAGTTTTAGAAATTAATCATATCTTATTTTACGTGGGAGAATCTATTTCATATATGAGTTCCTCATGAAGATGAAGATGCTAATCTTAGATATGTTTACGTGTTATTGTCCTCTGAATATTTAAATTGACAGCATTAGAAATTTAACGCGCTCTTTGTTGTCGCTTTGTTGTCGCTTGAAATGGCAATACTCCATGGTACTTAATGTAACATTTGTATTATGAAATTGCTCTATTGTGACTAAATGACTATACTGTTTTGTCCAGCTCTTCAGTATAAGGTGATAAACCCTTTATATTATAGTTTTCAAACTTTATTTGACTTTTAAAAATATTTTGCATGAAGAATACGATTTCATTACATCATTAGAGACAGATTATTTGTTAAATATTGAAGTATTGACTTTGTACATATCGTTTGATCAATTGATGATAAATGCTATGGATAGATATAATGAGCATTGCGTTAACTTGAACAGTTATTACATTAAGGTATATTCAATATTAGAAAATTATATCATAATTATCACTAAACAGTAAAGGTTGATAACGAAGAAGAAGAAGAAGAAGAAGAAGAAGATTTTTTTATTCAGGTGTCTAGCGATACATGATTGTTAAGCATACATGTGTACAAAACACAATCGCCCGGCCAAATTAAATTGGACACAAAAGTCATGAATTGTAGCAATGATAAAAGCACTGTAAGTGCTAAAAAAGGTATTCATAAAAGAACAAAATATATATACATCATCGTAAAATAGCAGTTTAGGTGGGAGTAAATAATCTACGTTTATACATATTTGAAATAAGGGCAGCCACGGTATTCGATAATCATCATTGTTGTATCATTGATAACAACATTGTTTTGATATATCATACTGTTGATGAGGCGACGGACCCTTTCATGGATTGACTCTGGTACATGCGATCCGAATACGATAGAATCACATGAACTCGATATCGAAATCAAAACGTAGGTAAAACGTACGGTAAAAAATACCTACCCCTATATAATGTAGAGCAAGGGAGCAAGGGCAGCCATATTGCCGATCTAAGGTTCCAATCAACATTAGGTTACAAACTACCCTAAGAATTGGTGACATTCACAAATGATTGCACGAATACTTATCAATTATACATTTCCCGCAAAACTTGACTGATTTCCAACATATGTCATCCCTAAGATAAATTTAATAGCTCTTCAAACTCGGAAATCGACCAAAAACCATCTCCCGTGAACGTTATCCCACTCGCCAAAATTAGTCGAGCGAGACAGCCAACAAAGTGATTGAACTATACGATTTCAGCGAGTGAGAAACTGACATTGAAATGTCAAAATAGTGTACACAATACATGCACCGGTAATACGTTAGTTAAATATTGTAATAATAAGTAAACATAAATTAGACTGCAGTATCCCCCGCAGTCGAGTAAGTATTTATTTACATATCACTCGTTTCAGAACAGTGAACATAAGATATGAGATAAGATAAGTAAACAAACAGGACTAAACTTTGATCCACATGTTTCACATATATTTACATGTGAAGAGATACTTAAATAAACATTAAAGGTACCTCATTTATCAACAAAGGAAGGTGCGTACCAAATAAATAGTCAATAGATTTAAAGGGGCAGTGGCACGTTTTTTCACTCAAATAAGTCGATGAAATGTATTTAAAAAATAAATTAACAAATCATAAACCACCCTTCTGTCTTTGGAAAATGAAGTTTAAAATAGGTGTACATGGTTCCGTAAAGCCATAGGGATCGTTTTTGTCATTCGAAATAATAAATTGTGTTCACAATAAAATGGCCGCCATTCTTTATACGCAACACCGTTATTACTACTACGAATAATTTGTTTGTGTAATAAGATGCTTTACCCTCTAAAGTTAATTTAAATGGCACAAACTATCATTATCAATAGGAAATTTGAAAAAATAAATTTTGCAAAAAACGTGCTACTAACCCTTTAAAGTAGCTTATTACAAATGAATTTAAATTACCCCCAAAACACAAATTGTCAATAAAGTTGACAACATGCAATAACCGTTGTCATCCTCAATTGATAAAAATATCCCAAATTTAATTTAATTTGTTAATGTATCTTTTAAACAATGCCCCGATCCCAATTTAACTTTTAACGATATGTCCAACTAGCAATATTCCGAAAGGACCAATTTAGCCATGAGGTTGTTGGCATACAATTGACGTTCTCGCAACAAGTGACCAGATGTGCGCAATATAGGCCACGCTGTTTCTCCCCGGGTAGATGGCGTTAAACCACTAGTGGTCTGCCACGGACGTCATTGCCTTGGTGATAGCTCTCGGTACAACACGCAACATGTCCTTTTATCAATCGATTGTACTATCAATTACTCTGCTTATTAGTATCGATGGTACTTGCAAGCCTAATTGGAGGCCTAGCCGAAGGGCAGGTTAAAATAGGAGTTGATAAACAAGACCTAGTGACGTTCAGTAGAAAGACTCCAATGACATTCTGATTACTGACTGGGATTTAAATAATTATGTAATCCATAACAGTAATACTCCAACTTGATATGTAGTTTACAGTTATTAAACACTAAAGGGTCATGAGCGTTACATTGATCAATAAGCGATTATAAGCGCTCGCTGTTATGGAACGGAAACCGGGTGTCAGCAATTAAACCACTCGGACATCGCAGAGAAGATCAAGTGGGTGGTCTCAGCTGGTAACCCTTCGGATTCAGATCGCACACAATACCAAAACCCGTACACAGAGTACAATGGTATACGTCATCAGAACTACTTTGATTTAACAAGGGAGATGTTAGATGCCCTTGGGGAAGACTGATGAGGTAGAGAATGGCAATTTAACAGAATATGATTAGAACGATTGCTTGATTAAATGGTGACAATAATAAATATGTCATCAAAACAAGTATTGTACCCAAATCTTTTCAGTGAGATAAGTGGTATCAGTGACAATGAAAAGTTATAGGATCGTCCGTATATAGTAAATAATAGTAATTTTACTTCAAATCCAACAAGTCCATTCTAAAGAAAAAACGCCTATGACTTTCATGAACTCTATGAATAATTAATCCACGATGTGTACGTCACTCTATTGTGTTAAGAATGGGTACTGTTTCACGAATCCACTGCTCATTGACTGTTAAGTTTAGGATCGGAAATCTGAAGGGAGTAACTTCTGTGGGAAGAGAATTTGCTTACCAAGGAACAGGCTTAAAGAATTATTATTAGGTCTTCAAGTAAATGTCTGGAAGAAGCATTGTTATTAACCTGGTTCTTTTATTATTTAGATGGTAATATCCGAGAAACTCTCTATTCCTTAAAAAATAATGGGGCCGAGGCTCATTATGTTTAAGGAATGGAGAGTTACGAGGATATTACCCTACTTAAATTACACTCAAAGTATTGCTTTTTTATATAAATTGCTTTAAAAAGTTTAAGAAATTAAATTTCTACTTCAAAAATATGATGTGATGTGTAACTCTCCATTACTGAAAAATAATGGAGTGAAAGAACAATAGGATGACGTCAAAAGTGTAATTTAATATTCTTATAACCGAATTGTGTGCAGACGATTTCTCAGAAACGGCTGGGTCGATTTGTAATGAAATTTTAGAACTCAGAATTGCACGGGCGGGAATTATCTTCTTTCGTGAGTTATCCGTCCTGGAAGTTGCAATTTCAAACCTCAATATATCGGAAACGTATCAAGATATTTTCATATAATTTACACAAAAGTGTGGGAAACAACAATCCCCATCGATTAGTACTATACTATATACTATATGTTCGGTGGTAATAATAGATATTTTGCTATTTCGAAAAACACTTAAAATTTTATGGGCTTTCGCGATTTGAGTGTACCTGTCTTTGAAAATATTCTTCTAATTAACGAAAATACAAACAGCTATGTAGTATAGCTCATGTGAAAGGTGGATAAGTTTTGTTCGAAAATTATAGAGACATGACTGATAGCTGTTAAAGCAGAGAAGCTGATTAATTAAAGAAGGTTGAAGTCAACTACAGAGTCCAAAAGTCGACAGTCCTAGCTTTGTCTTGGTAACTCTGAATAGGATCATAAAACATATATCATGAAAATTCTCAGTTCTTAGACTAAAAGTTAAAGTTTTTTTTATTCAATCGTACAATTACGACAGCTGTGTTGAGTGGAAAATAATATCGGTAAGGAAGGACATTTATTGTAATAGACTTACCATGTTTGGTTAATCACGGCCAGAGAGCGATTCGTTCGCATTTTGTGCATTGACTTCCTCCTTATTATTCTTTTATTATGTAACACCTATCTTAATGAAGAAAATGATTGTAATTTTGACGTTTCAAATCTAATTATATATGCCCTCACATATCGCGACAAATATGTTACATAAGTAATTCACAAAACATTATTTACAGATTAAACGTGACGTGCAACATGACAATTCTTTGTTTCATATATATAGCAAATCGGACTCTTCAATGGAATTTAGATTGTTTAGTAATTTGTGTTTTTTTCTCAAATTTGAACATTTCATTCACACTTGCAGGCCTCTTCTCCATGGTTGTGTTACAGCTTTGATTCCATTACTTTTATCGCTTATTGACGCCCAATAGCAAACTTACTTTTGAACAGCACTGCATGAGGTAATCCGCCAGAAGTCAGTGTCCTGGAAGAGATTTAACAACATTCCATTCAGCAGTTCAACTTTCTATTGAGTGTCTGCAAACGTTTTAACCGTTCAATATAATTTGTGCTTAGAGTCGACATCTGATCACCTTCATCTTGTTGATAATCACAGAGAAATTAAATGTTCAAAGGGCCTCTGTAAAAATAATTCAACGAAAACTTGTGGCAAGCCTCGGCTATGTTGCTTTAATCAACTCGCGTTGAACATTGATTTGTTTGATATCAGAAGGCATACATGTGTGGATGTGATCATCTGTATATTGAATTGTTTCTGTTTCTGTTACAAGTTTCTGGATAATAACTTTTTTCTTGTGAAAAAAACGACGTTTCTAAGTATAATCTCACCCTTTCACACTTTGAATGATGAAGTGAAGAATTAAGCAAAATATAATCCAAAACAACGTCTTTTTCACCTTTAGGAATTATTATCTAGAATTCTTACTTTTCTTTGAAATATATATTAGTCTTTACTTATTTGATATTACGTGTACATACTATTTCTACGTGATTCTTTTCAAAGGTTTTTTTTGTTTGCAGGTAAGCTTACAAACTACGTGATGACAGTCTGCGTTACCATTGACGTTGTTTCCCTTGTTGCCATGGTGACGGAGAATTATATCTCCATCAGAAACATCTTATTGAAACCATTTGGGTAAGATTGACTTTTATGGCTTCGGTCTTCTTGTCTTCCGTCTCGTTTGTTCACTAAGAATCCGGTTACAGAGACATAAATAAATTCAACTCTTGCCAAATGTTTCGTGTAATTGCTATTGAATATAATCGCGAATTTCAACTTCTAGTAATTCTTTAAATGGGATCTTTATGACATCTTTAACATATGGTATTTTCACAGGTTCAAGTTAACATATGACTCATAAAATTATGTAAGGCTGAAATACACGTATGACCTCAAAGTGACATAATTATATTATCATTATTACCTAAGAAAGTTTATCAAATGACTGGAAGTTTAGTATCACCCGGGAGAACCCATAAAGGGATCAAACGAGATCAACACCCCATGTCCGTTTGAACATTTATTTTCAAATGTTTTCTTCAAACTATTTTAACACTTTCCCCTTCAAAATAAAACGTAAAACATCGGCAGTGTTTGTACCGTTTGATGTTGAAGACTGAAATAAAGTGTTCTTCGGATAAAGCACAATTCCTTATAATGACCTTGAAAAATTCCATGGTTACTGAAATTACAATTTCCGTTAAAACTTCTACATGTCAATACTTCTACATGCCAAAACTACTACAAAAAGGCTAGGGCAGAATTATGCAATTAGCAATACCTATTTTATAGAGGAACAGCCCAGGATATGATTTAATGTAATTTGCCAAAACGTCTACACGCCAAACCTTCAACAGTTGATTGAATAAGGGGGTAGAGGATTACTGGAGTAGCGGATTAAAACAGGTCCAGCTTTTTACTTACTGAGGAAGAGTATTTTGTGTTTATTAATATTTGTATATATTACATATTAATATAAATATTTTGTTACATTTTAAGCTCATCAGGCCTGAAAGGCTCGATGGGCTTATGGCATGGCATGGCGTCCGTCCGTCCGTTCATCCGTCCGTAAACCTTTCGCTTTTTCGACTTCTTCTCCAGAACCAATGACTCTAGAGAGCTGAACTTTTATGTGCAGACTCCTTGGCTAATAGGGATTCTATTGTAGATTTCGTGACCCCATGACCCCAATGGGGTCACAGGGGTCACTACCTTAAAAACCCAATTTCAACTTCTTCTCCAGTTCCAAAAGGTCTAGGGAGCTGAAAAGTTGTGTGCAGACTCCTTGGCTAATGGGGATTCGTTTCGTTCGTGGGGATTTGTGAAATTTATATCCAGATAGTACATTGAAAGGGGAATTGATAAACAGGGCTACCCCTATATAAATATCCCTCCCCGTGACGTTGATAGGATTTATACATTATAACATGTAATATACACTATAAGAAGAAAAAATTCATATACCAATGAACTGAATATGAAAATTCAACAATTTAACACAATCTATGTACATGGATATTCAAAAATTAAAAATACGAAATGTATGCTGGTGTATGTTCACATATAGGATAGTGTTCAACTGTTACATGCTTTCTAAATTACTGGAAACGTCTATATGTACAAACAGAATCCACATGTTTTTAAGTTAGTCTCATCAGATAATCATTGTTACCACAGTTTTCAAGTTGAATCCATTAACATAATAATAACTCTTTGATCTAATGCGTGAATAGTTTTGGCAGATGAAAAGAAAGTGCATAACATAATCAGAATAGTAGTTGCATAGGCAAGAAGCAGACTTGTCTATAACCCTTCAAATGTGTGGTCTTTAAGGTCACTGCAGCGTAATCTTAAGCGACAAAGTGTTACTAGATTGATTAGCGCTTGTGAAAGATGAAATTGTGATTATATATATATATATATATATATATATATATATATATATATATATATATATATATATACAATGTATATATATATATTGTGCAACAAAGCTGTTCACCAGGCAGAAAACATATATAACATATATATATATATATATATATATATATATATATATATATATATATATGTTATGAAAGTTATATGCGTTGAATCTTATTAAATGAATAAACAATAATACAACCTACAACCTCCTGTGATATTTATGTCTAGTATTTACTAGTAGCCTAATGTAGACGTTTTGGCACATTAATCGGAGTAGTCCATTCTTATTTGAGGTAATGACCATGTGCAGTGGTCCTGAACTGTGTTGTTTCAGACTGTAGAAGCTTTTGCATGCAGATAGTTTGGTAGGTTACCACTTCATGTTCTAACTCTAGCACTATCTGATGGAGTTAGATCTAAGAGCCGATCGGAGATTTATTTTTATATAAAACATATTTCGAAGGATTTTGCATCAAGAACCCGGGCTAGGCAAGTGCCTCACTTTCGGTAATACTTGTTTTTAAAGCTTTGGAAAAATCATGGTATATACCCAATCGATTTTTGTCTTTTATGTACAAAAACAAGATAAAGTTTGGTATGATATTTGGGTAACGCTGTGTTTTTAGGCCATTGTCATTTGCAGAAGCCCAATGTATTCAATTAATCATCGTTGGAACATTTTTAATCGACAAGAAACTAACACAGAGAAACAGACAGGGAGAGAACTAGCTAGTCACAAACATATTAGATACCTCACTGCTATAACTTAACTAAAGTTACACTCAACCGCAAAAGCAACGTCACCACATTTTCGATGGTGTTAAAGCCGAAATACTGCTGCCGGAGTAAGATGGTTTTTAATGCTATTTCTAGGGACATGATTTGGCCGTAGAGTTTGGCATTAAACTCATTATTTTCGTGTAAATCAATTCAATTTCATTAAATTCATTAAATGTAGAAATTAAATAAAAACGATCTTATGAACATAAATGAACTACTTGGACTTAAATTTGTTGACGCGTCTTTACTGTAGGACGTCTTAAAACAACCCAGAAAATCTCTTTTTGACTCTCCTATCTCGCCCATTCAATGAGATTCAAAACGACAATTTCTTAAAACGTGGGTTTCTCAGAAAAATAAACAAATAGTGTTTTGAAATTTTAAATCTAGTTTAGTTGGCTTCTGAAGACATGATGTATGTCTGTTTCCGGCGCCTCTTTCAGGCGTGGGATGAATTATCTAGTATTTTGTACAGTGAAGTTTCTTTTGCGGTTGAGTGCAGATTTTAAATTGATGTTTTAGAAAGTAATTGATATGAATGTCTAAGTCTTGTAATTCTTTGAAAAACAATGTCAAAACTGTAACCGAATTAATGTAACTTTTTGTGTTAACAGAGTTCGAAAGAAGCGAGTCTGTGGGGTGCTCGCTGCTGTATGGATCGTTTCCCTGTTCACTATGTCGCCACGACTCACTCTCTACCAAGTGCACGAGCTTTTCGTGGTGGAGGAAACACGTCACATTTGCACGAGGAACTTTGGACCAATCGAAAAGCGTCAAGCCGACACCTGCCTCCTCTTCATATTCCACTACCTCGCACCCGCCATATTGATTACCTTCTGTACCATCTGCAGTCACCGGAAGTTGAACAAGATAGTCGTTTCCGGCGCGGGATACTCGCAATTCTTCGGCAAAGACGTCAAAGAGGCGAAAGGCGTCATTCAGGTGGCCACCATCATTGGATTGAGCTATCTGATTGGTTGGCTTCCTGTACATGTCACTTCCTTCCTACAGGAATTCTATGACTATGCGATTCTCGCGGGAAGGGAGATTTACGCCTTGTGTATTTTCCTGATGACCTTCGCTTTTTGTCCTACCATTGTTGCTGCCTGCAAGCCGAAGAAACGTCGTATGGGTAAATGCACGATGCAGCTTCAGATAATGAAAGAAGAGTCTAACATTAGCACTCCAAGCAACGAGTCCTTCTGATCAGTCAGAATATTGTATTCCTGGAACAACTACGACAAATAGAACTCAGAGCACTGCACAAAGTGAGAGATTGACTACGTTCATACAGCTCTGAAGGTTGTCCATTTGCCAGCGCACCAAGACTCTTAAATATTTGTCATTACTTTAAGGGGATAACCTGAAGTTGGAAATCAAGCAGATATATATTTGTTTATAGAATATCTAACTCGTTCCCCCGTTCATATCAAGTTTATGTCCCTCGTGAAATAATTTTGTTATGTCCCGAGCCTTTGCGAGAGACAAACCAAACTTATTTTACGAGGGACATAAACTTGATATGAATTAACGGGAATGGGTTATGTATCCTATTTATTACCAACTTGTTTTCATAGCATTTATGGTGTTTTCAGATGTATGTTGTTGTTCATAAAGGATCGGAACAGAGGAGTAATATCAATTCTGTTACAGTATCTGAGTCACATTTAACATTTAAAAAATCAAACCCTCCTGTAATTCGTGATGTTCGGTATGGCGAAACCAGTTGCGCTAGTCATTATACGTTCAAATGGTTGTTAGGTAAACATGATATCTACACATGTGCTCGTATCGAAAATATTAACTCGGTTATTTTAAACCATAAATGGGTAGTCACTTATTAACTTATTGCGCGTCATTGCAAATTATTGTTTTATATGAGATGTTTATGAAATTATGGACTTATTTAAATCTAATCAATACACATACAAATGTAATAGTGTCAAGTTGATTATTTTTATGTCAGATTCAGAGAAGAAAACACTTGGCACTCCATGTGATTTGTGGGCAAATTGAGAAAGAAAAACGTTAATGACTATTCAAAGAAACTGTTATCAAATGTTAGTTTATCGCCCCTGTGATATTATTTACTGTACATACCCAGCGACGTCTTCAGGGGTCGATACTAAGAAGAGTATCCAAATGACCCACGCACCCCGCACTACGCACCACCCAATCCTGACACAATAGCTTAAAACCTTGGGTATGGAGGTAAACCCACAGCGTTACACATTAATTTTAACTCTTAAACAGTCTGGAAGATGATAAGTAAAATGCTGAGTTTACAGTGATTTACTATAGTTTTTTTTAAAAAAATAAAATATAGGGGGGGGGGGGGGGGGGGGTGGGGGGCTTTTGTTTTTCTTTTCATCGATGTAGATCAGAATGTCCTATGTTTATGTCATTGTTTCATGACGGTGAGAAATCGATTAACAACTTTGTTTTCGAATTTTCTCGATCTTGATATTTCGACATACAGAGGGGAATGAAACCATATTCTGACATGCTATCAATCTATGAGGTTGTGAGCGGATATGTTCCTTCTTTCTCGGAATATCTTGGCTATATTGTTTGTTATACGGCTGTAAGTTTCTGTATTCTTGTATATAAGGAAACAATGTGCTTGTTAATTTCTGTCAACTTGTAAAGATTGAATACATATCTGAAATGAATTAAACATAGATTTTGTTTTCATTGCGTTTTTTTCTTCTCTTTTTAATAGCTTAATATTCTTTAATTTTATCATCCACAACATTTCTCGTATGTATATATCATCTGGTGATGTAGAAATCATAAATTTACAATCGTGTAAATATGTTAAAAATCTACTCGATTGGATATACATATGCAATGTATACGACGAAAACTATCAAATATCTACTATGCGGATCTACATGGCATATCGCTTGTATATAATCAAATGGTATCTCGTAGCACATTTTCATTTTTCAGTAATTTTAACAAATGACCAATGAATATGTCTTGTCGACAAGTAGATTTTGATATTTCATGAAGAATATACAAGAACAGGACTATTTTCTGGATAACAACTTCTTTAATATGAAAATACACGACGCTTCGAAGTATATTCTCACTCCTTCATCAGGTGGAATGTAAGGAAATAACAAAATATAGTATATAGCTAACAAAACGATGGTGAGGAAACTCAATCAGGGAGATTAACATGCATGAAAATGGTGTACAATGGGGATTTGTAATATAAAAAGGATTGAGGATTTCCGGTACAAACATGAGGGGAGTAAGTACTTGATTGGTGGATACACAAAGGCATGTAGGCTTTATTGAAGATAAATAAATAAATAAAATTGATAAAACGTGGGATGCCAATTGGCTTTATTGATATTGTAAAAGAAACAATAATTACAATTGATTGGAGGAAAGGCCAATGGTTGATGTGGGTGGCTTTGAAGTTGTTTGATAGTGATTGGATCTGTTTTGATTGGTAGAGACTCCTCGGCCATCATAGCTCGGAGCAAATTATACGAGGATATAAATATCTTACTGCTTATTACTGTAAACTTGTATCCATTGAAAAATATATTTCACTTATGTCCATCCCATACAAACCAATACTTGCTAAAATTGCTTTGTATATCAAACATGGCCTTTGTATGTATATATGATTTATGAGAATAAGCTTGACTTGACTTGTCAACTTGGATCGACATTTATCATAATAATAATGATAGATTTATATAGCGCCTAATTATCATGTCAAGTAAATGTTAGTCCTGTTCCATGACTGTGTACAAATAAGAGCCATTAATACAGTCTAGATCTTTATTCAGAAAGTCTAAGTAAGCGGATATGGAACTAAAAGTATTAAATACATATAATCAAAAGATACAGTATTTTTTTAAAGATCTCATAGTCTAAATTTTAGTTAATGTAAATGTAAGCAACGCACGATGTACTTAAAGGCGCTGTTGCACTTTTTTCAGAAATAAAGTGATCTCACGAAAAGGTAAATAGGTGTTACCAAGGGCTAAACAATACTCCTGAATCAATGACAAGTGTTCTCAAACGAATCTACAGTGTCCGGTTAAGCCAAGCGAGTCCACTTCCATACGAGCGTCCATTTGAATGTGTTCACATTAAAATGGCTGCTCGAGTGTGGTTCAAGTGATCTGAATGATGTAGCGATACCTAAACAAGCAAAGTAGAGTTTTAAATATGATATCGTGATAGAATGGTCAACCATCTTCCTGTCTGAACTCTCAAATTCACAAGAAATCTACAAATCTACCTCTCACACTGAAGAGTTTCAAACCACTGTCGCTTTATACGTCGTACCATTTTCTTCGAATACGGATAACCGTTTTCTATGGATACGTCTTAACTGGTCGTGTAATGAGATGTTTTACCTTCTAACATAACAATTAATTAAGTTGAATATTAAATAGCAAATTTGAGAAAACAAAATTTGCAAAAAAACATGCTAGCGTCTTTAATATGTATCTGTATCTGTTACCGGAGATTGTGGTTTATATGTATGATATGATATTTAGTTTTACCATGTCATGTGTTAATTAAAATACATTGGAAATCATTTTTTGGAAGTGAATAATTAATTGATACGAACAAAACACATGATGTAAAATATCTTTATTAAAATTATGACGTAATGTCATATGTTCCTACTAATTCGATCTGATCTCTGCTCTCCCTGACACGTAGATACGAGTTACGTATGTGTAATTGCGACAGCATTGGTGTAAAAGGTTCATCGAATCATATTAAAAAGATAACGCCTTCACGAGTGATTCACGTGTGCTTGCATCATTTTAATACTGTCATAGATTATAATTCAAAATTATAAAAGAATCATCAACATACTTCAGAGACTACGCTATTCTAAGACATGTTTTACGACAACTTAAATATGCAGCTGCGTCTCGAATGTTTGCTACCTTAGGTTGTATCAATGAAAAGTATATTGTATACCTACTAGATATATAAATCTAATGTGTATTATGTCGACAGTATAACCTAATAAAAGACCGTTGATCTAATTAAAATTAAATTGTCCTAGTACCCGGGGCCATTTTGAAAATGTTCGGATTGGTTCTGTTATCAGTTCACAAAGGCAAGGTCTTTCATTCAGCTGATAGTTAACTTCGGTCGTATATACTTTAGTTTTATGTATGGGACATGTAGAAATGTAGAAACTTACAGTGAAAAATCTTTGGTGCTCAGCTTTAGACATGTAGTTTAACGAGCGCACTAATGCTATAACAGTAAAATTATATTCCCTAATGCATAAAATTTCCTTGTGGCGTCTTAGCAGTTGGGTTCTGGATTTTTAATGAAAATTAATATGCCTGTTGCAATAATCGTCTCCTAAAACACAGACGTGATGTCATCCGACATCGATGAATACCTTCGATAATGAAGGGCAGGGCTCCGTTCCATAACAGCGAGCGCTTATAATCGCTCATTGATCGCTCAATGTAGCGCTCAGGAGCGCTCAAGTAGAGCTCTTTCTCTCCTGAACGACACGGTGCAAAACCTCAAAGTTAGCTCGCTTTGCTACGTAGCGCTACATTGAGCAATCGCGTTCAAGAGAGGTTTAAAAGTAATCGCTAATAGAGCGATTACTTTGAAACCTCTCTTGAACATGGCCCATGTTCACCATGTTGATAAACATATATTTGTCAGGGATTCATTCAATGTACTTTTACAACGTTAAGATTGATAGACAGTATACCTTATGTTGTATAGACTGCTAAAATTAAATCTAGATTTAAATCTCTAATAGTTGACTTGTTTCATTGGAAGCAAAGACTTTGGCTTGCCTGTCATACCCAAGTATGTGTAGGGTTTATCCCTCAATGTTGTTTCACATCTCAGGATTTGTAAGGTCGTGGTGATAGAGCATGAAACGTACCTGTCAGTCATCCCACTATTCAAACTTCATAATGATAACCTATTACAAGTGGTTAGGGCATTTCCGTTGCTATCTTACTACTAATAATAATATACAAAATTTATTTAGCGCCTTATTTGAGACAGAAATGATTAACAATCAGTATACAATTATCATTAAGATACTTATTAAGTTGCACTATTAAATTAACAATAATACTTAACCATATTTCAATGACACCTATACTATGTTGCAGTGTTATATAACATATTTCAACATGACATAATTGTCTTGTCATATGGATGTCCATTGCAACTCTATTGCATGTAATCCATTCATCCACTTTGTTACTGTAACTGTCATATCAACGAATTAATCAACGTTTAGTCAAGATGTCATATTATAATTTCATACATTAGTGACCTCAGAATTGCATGCGTCAATGGCTGTCCTCACTCAGTTCAGTAAATGGAGCTTCATGACACATTGCCACCATAAGACCCTTACTGGCGTCTCTATGGTGGGGATGTCACTCTCTATCTCTTATTTATATAAACTAAACTCTACATTTTCTCTGAAACCTCCCTTACTCATTTCAATATGAACTTGTCACGATAGGGCCGTTACTGTCACATCCTAATACCAAAGTTGGCTATTGTTACACGTTCTAACCTCAATTGCTCATTTACATACGATCTTGTTAATGAATTTCGTCACACAGTTAAACAAATGCAACTCTAATAAATATTCAACGGCTACACTAATGTTATAATTTGAAATAAAAATGCCAATTACAATTTCCCATACTTAAATTTGCGTTTTTGCTTTTCTTTTAACTTTCCATATCCCTTTAGATAATTTGCTAATATCAGAATATTTTCGTTATGTAAAAATTTACTTCAATAATTCAAATCCACCCCAAGAATCAGATGTCTCCTACAATGAGTTTATTGGCGAACATATTGTCACATTTGAACCTTACACAGAGCAAGAGATGCTGCGAATGATCAAAGACCAGGAAACCAACTATTTGTGCTTTTGACCTTGTTAAATCAAACTTTTCCTGAATACATTAACGAGCAGCTACTCGTCATATCTCATTATACACAAGAGTTTACAATCAGGACTGTTCCAATGAGTCTTGGAGGAGGCCATTAAGAAGCGTTGCCTTGACGACGCAAGTTTGAACAAGTATCGCCCCATCTTCATCCCAGGTTCCTGAGATGCCTGTGACAATTAGGAATACATCACATCTGACGGACCATGCTTTACTTCATAAGTTTCAATCACCTTATAGGGGGCGGGATAGCGCAGTGGTTAGCGCGTTCGGCTGCGGATCAAGGGGTCCGGGGTTCGAAACCCGCCAGGGGTACGGCGACTTTGTCTGCAGTAGAGAACTCGCCTTGCTACGTAGCGCTACATTGAGCAATCGCGTTCAAGAGAGGTTTAAAAGTAAAAGTAAAAGTAAAATTAAACGCTAATTGAGCGATTACTTTGAAACCTCTCTTGAACACGGCCGTGGGTACATCACCGAAATAGACTTATTGCGCATGCGTATTGCAGTGTTTTGGCTTCATCATGTGATTACGAGCAAGTTGGGGTGATCGTACTGTTAAATTTGTCTGTAGCTTTGACATGTTATATCAAGAAAAGCTACTTGACACTTTGAGGTTAGATATTGGGATTGATGGAATAGCCTTGAAATGGTTTACTTCATATCTATATATCCAACCGAAACCAGACTAAGAAGGCAAAGATTTAT
The DNA here is from genome assembly GCA_936450465.1 of Gibbula magus. NCBI lineage: Eukaryota > Metazoa > Mollusca > Gastropoda > Trochida > Trochidae > Gibbula > Gibbula magus. The sequence goes on from OW388304.1 coordinate 24,708,893, forward strand.
GGATGATCAACTTCTTTATTAACAATAGCCAGAGTGAGTAGATTGGAATAAAGAAGTTGATCATCGTCACAGGAACCAGAACAGACAGGGGATGTGCTCAAGAACTTCATCAAGGAGCAGCTCGAACTGGACCCCAGTAGCTTCAGCTTCAAGAGGATCCACAGGATTGGGCCAAAGAGACGAGGAGCAACCAGGCCCCGTTCCATAATTCAACATCACAGCCGAGAGGGACCTTGTTACGAAGTCAGGCAAGAAACTATAGGTAAACCTTACAGTGTATTTGAACAGTTCCCTGAGGAAATAAGCTCATACAGGAAAGAAGTACTCTTGTCCTTACAGAGAGAAGCCAGGAGCCAAAACAAACTTCCCTACATTGTTATTGATACACTTTATGTTGACAATTCTCTACATCCTGTGCCCACTCCACCTCCCTATCGAGTGCTACCCCAACTAAAGACCTCCACGCACAGACCCTCCCACAGGTAGGGGGACGTCGGTGGTAGTGAGAGTAACTCTCAGTAGAAGTGTGAAAGTGTATTACCAGAGACAAATCTAAAATGTGTGAGTCTAAATGTTTGTGGGTTCAGGTGAAGTCTTAACTACCCAAAGTTTATAGAATTTACTGAGAAACATGACTTTATATGCCTACAAGAAACAAAAACAGATGCATTGGATGATATTCATATAAAAGGTTTCACATTTTCCTTGAAAAACAGAAGAAAAAAACTTCATTAGACGTTCTGGTGGAATTGGTTTAGCAGTTAAAGATCACTTGTCTCCTTATGTTACTTTATTAAACTTAGATAATGAGGCAGTTTTTGGTCTGAATGCTCTAGATTTTCTAGTGAAAAATTTGTTTGAATCCATTGAACATAATCTTACACCATTATCAATTCATACTGACAATATCATCCTGACTGAGGATTTCAGTGCAAGGACCAAATCTTTAATTGAGTTTTGTTCCTTTGACAAACACCTATCTGAAGAGCTATATCTTGATGATATAAGATCATATATGGACCAAGAAACAATGCTTAATAATCTTGGTAACCCACTTGAGAGAACATCTAAGGACATAGGTCATCCAAATAACTATTTATTTAGATTGATTGATTTGTGTAAAAGTCATAATTTGTTAATATGTAATGGTAGACTTGGTTTGGATAAACACCAAGGTGAAACAACATGCAAAGATGGCAGTACAGTAGACAATGTGATTGCATCAACAAATGCAAATGCATTACCTTTGTTTAATGATTTTAGTATTGCAGAATTTTCAATCAATCAACCAACTTTATAACCATAAGTTTACAAATATATGCAAAACACCATGGGGTAATTTTCAAAAATATATCACATGTGAGACTATGGTTTGAGACAATCCAGCAATTATGTGTTGATAGAAAAATCATGTAACATTTGTAGACACAATAATATAGAGGAACTTGCATAAATTTCGTAATTGTAGTATGTTGTTAGTTTCAAATAACAGTGACATTCTTTGATAATTAGCATTCTCTTCCCACAGAGGTTACTCCCTTCAGATTTCCGATCCTAACCCCTGTTGTTTTACGCTTGAAATCGACAGCAGAAGCAAAAATCCCCTAGCGGAGGATAGCGGAATCTCATACTGTATCCCTGCTTCTTAACCAATGAAAACTCATCTTTCAGCGGCAAAGTCGACCGAGTGACTTCAAAGATCTAGGCATTTTACTCTTAAGAGTCTTGCTCATTAGCATATGTCCTTCGAATATGTCTGATGTTAATAAAACATTTTGGTATTTGTCTCTGATATGGTCTTCTTTATTTATAAGCATGTTTATGATCAATAGTTTTTACAAAATCAAATAGCACATTTCGAGGGAAACACATTAAACGAGAAAACGTTTGTCTTACGTTTATTTTATCATTATGACGTGTCATTGGCAACTGTCGCTTTTACAACGGCGTCGCTGATTGCACATCTAGATTTAATTGCAACCAATCAGGACGCTCCCTTTCTGCCCTCGATTTCAATTAGGATCGGAATTCTGAAGGGAGTAGCCTCTGTGGGAAGAGAATGGACGACACTTTGCATTATACAAATGGATTACATTTTTTCATTTTTCATGATCTTTAAAGCAGAATTACCAATCTTTATCAAGGTTCATTACAGTCTACTCATAAAGTTCGTATTGACAAAATGCTACCCATACCACCATGATGTAAATTATTGGAACATCTGAAATCTGGTCAATAAAAACGTAATAGAATTACATATTCATATAGTTTTTATCATCTAATAAGTATTTATGTTACTAGAAAAAGGTTTCAAATATTTTACTTCGTAAAATATTTATGGTGTCTATATGGTGCTTTAATTAATGTTATTAAAATAGTGTCCGTTACATGGACTGTTTTATGATTTAATAAAATTCTTAAATATTTCAATGTGGGTGTTTTATACGGTTCTTACTTTTTTTTAAACATGATTTAAAATGTTCAACACAAGTTTGATGCACAGTGGGCTAAAGCCTTGGTTAATAAAATTCTAAACACCTTACCCACAAGCAAAAAAACCCGTTTATTTAGCCTCCTGTGTGAGGTAGAGGGATTTGGTAAAAGCAAACTTATTGTTTGTCAAAATACGACAATCGAGATGACATGAGAAACATTTCAAGACTTCAGAGCGACCACAAAGTGGAAGACCACGAGTGAAAACGGCAGATGAAAATCGCCATATTTTTCTCTCCTTCGGTAACTGGTTCTTCACTGTGACGACGTCATCGGCCAAAGATGCCTTGTAACAACTTTTCAGTAGGAGGAACGTATACCATCTTCTCGGCCATTTTAGGGTGGAAAGTTTATCCACCCACCTGGGAATATCCTTGATCCCTCAAGTTTGACTAATTAATTGACTTTCCACTTAATTTGAAGACTTGTAACAGAAAAAAAACAAATACCGATGCAGTTGTGAGAGTCAGTGGAATATGATATTTTATGTAGATCATACACTTCGTTGATCAAACCACACAACAAAAGAGGTGCGTAAATTTCGCTGATGCCAATATGACCCTTGTTACGATAACATCTAAGTAAAGGGTTAGTCCCCACAACCTCAGAGCAACTATCGCAAGTTCTGACCGTACTAACAGCTTAGCACATGACCATGGGGACTCTACAAGAATCATTATATTCAGTACCCCTCTGAAATATGTTAAAGTATACCCATGTTTAACCGGATTACGAGTTTATGTAGATGGATTACCCCCTATTCCAAGTGCATTAATTTTGAAATCAGTGAAATCTTTTTTTTTTTTTTAAATCGCAGTATCGTGACTGGGTCCGATTTGGGTCAAACAATGTGACACTGCGCTGATGTGACCATTTCATCTCAATGAACACAATCTTTGTTTTAAAGGGACGGTAGCACGTTTTTTCGCTCAAATAAGTTGATGAAATGCATTTGGAAAATAATGTCATTAATATTAAAACACCCCTCTTTCTTCGGAAATTCAAGTTTAAAAAGAGTGTACATGGTTCGGTAAAGCCATGGGAATCGTTTTTGTAATTCGAAGCAATAAAATGTGTTCAAATTAAAATGGCCGCCATGCAATTTTTGCTTTATACACAACACCGTTGTTACCACTACGGATAATTGGTTTCTGTAATGAGATGGTTTACCCTTTAAACTAAATATAAATGATATAAACGATCATTATACATGGAAAATTTTAAAAAATAAAATTTTCAAGAAACCTGCAACAGCCTCTTTAAAGAGGTTCCCAACAATAATCAAAATAAATGAAAAATTGCTGTAAATTGGCATGATGCAAGCTGAATATGTATTATTCGAGATTCAAAAAGAAAAAGTGCGTGTAACGGACCTTTTTTCTGCAAAATGATGTTTTTTGTGGTAATGTCTCAAAATATGGCAAACTTGTTTTATTTTGTTAAAGTCACTTTTTCAAATATAATGATAATAATTCAGAGCTATATTGTTGTTTTTCTTTCATAAATGGAATGTTATTAGAATAAAAAAGCGATTTCTGCAATGTGTATGTTGCTTTTTTTTCATTAACCTTATATGAAAAAATACAATGTCAACAATGGATTCTGCAGAAATAACTTCAAAATTTTTTAAGAATAAAAATAAATGAAGAAAAAATCAAACATGATAAAACTAGTGGAAAACTTACCGCGGAAGAATAATAGAAAATAAAAAAATATATGTCACGGACCTATTTTCTGAGTAAGTTGATGCTAAAGTTGAACATTTATGAAAAGTATTGGCAAAGGGAGATAACTCTTCACTGAAAATTTTTAATTTTAATGACATAATTCATTTATAGAAGGTTGTAGAGCAGATAATTTTTTACCATAGAATATAAACTATTTCACACAACCATCATATCACTAGCTTTCTTATTAGTATCCAAAGGTAAACTTGATTTTTAATGTTTCTCACAACACACTGTTGATGAAAAATGGACCTAAGGTATTAACTTCTGAGAGCGAAAATCTGACAATTGGAGATGTGCGTGGGCAAAATATTACGAACCTCTTTAAATATAAGCACTGACCCTTTCGTTGGTTTCTCGAGATAAGTTAAAAGACCGTTTGGAATGGCCACCCTGCTACCCCCATAGTTGAAGGGGACTGCGACTAAATGTACAAACTACAGTCTCCAAATAAACCGAGGGAGATCTTAGAATTTAAACAGAGTAGACTTATTGATACTTAACATCTGCTTTATTTAATTATTTAAATCTACATGTAATAATTTCAATTTCTAAATTTCATGATACTTGGAAATCAAAGACAATTGTTTATATGTAGCCAAAAACGATGACAACGATATTTCGTAATTGATTGGGTAATTACACAATAATAAAACACCAGTTAATTTATCTATGTAGGAACTAATATATCAAGTTAATTATGTTCATTTTAGATTTAATCATCAAACCGTATGAACAACATTTGCAATAAACTTATCATAAATATTTTTAATCAATTAAGTGTTCATTTATTTGATCTTAATACTACTGACATTTGCAAGGTTTGTGAGCAAAGTCTGTTTATAATTTAATGATACATTAGTTGAAGCAATAAAACTTCAAACATGAGACTGCTCTCTTAGTTTCATGAACTATCTTGAGCCCTGGCTATTGAAACGTCAGCTATATTCTTTTAATTACAAGTCTACATGTACCGGAGAAATATTATAAAACTTACATCTTTTTAAAATAAATTTGATGTTCAGTTTAAAGAGATAATCAAACTTTGTTTAAAATGTTGGTAGGTAATGTGTTTACTGTGGATGATTATCATTTCAACAGATGATGATTATCACTGAAATTATTTCAGCAATGTGAAACAGTGAGTAAGGATGAAATACATACAGTGTGACTTAGTAATTTAAATTGATGATAATGACAAATATATCGGATAAAAACTGTGACAGATATACAATGCACTCCCACCATAACATATCACTTGTAGTATTCAATTTTTACTCCTATGAATTTCTTGCAAACATCCGTATTTTATAAATGCTTTCGGAGCTAAACTCACGGGCAAAAGATAGTCTACAGGTCCGGATATATTCACGGCCATTCACGGTTTATGAGAAACAAACGTTACGATAACGTTAGCCCAAGCGAAACAGAACGTGACTATGCAAAACAGTGGTACGTTGAGATTATGACGTCACAAATGTGAAAAGGGGGTTTCTTGTTCTTAGCACACAATGTACGTAAAAATGGTTGATATAAATGTTATGTATAGGTCCTGTAATATCATAACTACTGACAAAAACATCAAAAGTTTGCCATGATTGACGCCAGTCTAGAATGAGAGAACTAGAGAGATGTCTGACATGGGAGCGTCTGACGTCAAATTGTAATTGTTCTACGCCACTGACGGTAGCAAGGTTCCTTAACGACACGCAGACAGATCAACTACAAGACATGCCATGTAGAGAATGTTCACGTGTTACATAAATCAGCACATACAGTTGATACACCTTGATAACCGTTTCGTTACGTCAACGTCAACGGCCACAATAGCGTTGGGATGACGGGCTCTCCTTAGACATTAGAGAACAGGCGGAATACGCTGCTATTAACCCTTCTTCGGGTGTGCCTCATTCTTCAATATCGACTTTAGAGACACGTTCTTAACAAAAAAAACGTTAATTTTCTATCCTACATCTCGATCATCAGTTATAAATCCAATCAAAAAAATTTTTTGAGCATCTGGTAAGACAAATTCATGGTCGCCAATGCCCTCCGCAGGCAAGACAAGAGTTGTTAGTTGTACTGAGGGTCGAAAATCAGCAACTGCAAAATGACGTCTTCTAAGTCATCGATGAGACTACATGAACGCGCTTAAATCGACGCTATTTGTAGACATACGCGCTACTGACATTGTCCCTTTTCCTGGAATAAACATTAGGGCCTCGTGTGTGCGAAATTCGTCAAAAGAATATATTTGTAACTTTGACATTTACCCCATGCATGCTTGAACGTCGATATCACCTATAAGTTGTTGCACTTATGGCATCACATCGACACGAAGCAAAGCGCAAAAACATTTGCTACATATTACTTTTATTACATCCATCAAATCGTTTGTTGTTTCTATTTTACTAGTCTTCAAAATGACCTTTACTTTATTTTGCCCATGAGTTTATATAACAATATCGCTTATATTTACACTTCAAAGGTTTTTGAAAATGTCTTAAGTGATAGGTCACCTAAGACACGTGTCTTTTTAAATATGCTTTTTAACACGTTTTAGCTTGCGTCACTGCCTGATAAGAATATTTGTGCCATGAGAGGTTTATACTAAAATATAAACCAAAATATTTCATTGTAAAATTAAGTTGTCTCCAATAATTCTCCTTCATAATACCATTTTTCGCTTTTGATAATTTCCCCCATTTTTAAATGACTTTTGGTTTTAGTCACAGTTATTTTCCATTCATTTGATCAATTTTCTTGTTCATTGACTTGTTTTTGGGGATCAATTACAGTTGAAGTAAATACCAAATATCAAATAATAATGAAAATAGCTCAATTACATCTGAGTGAAGCTGTTTACCACGCGTACAATTCTTCCTAATTTGACTGGTTTATTCATTAATGAACATAGTGAAAAGAAAAGGGCTCAACACGCACCCCTGTATAACCCCCGAATGGCTAGTAAAACTTCTGAAATGCCATTATTGTTCAAACAAACACTTTGACCTTCTCATAAATACTGTATTATAATCTGTTCATTTCTACACTCAAACAATGTGTTTCAATTGGTTCCATAACTTGTTCTTTTCAACATTTGGCAAAGTCAACATAAAACCCAAACACACACACATACACCTTTGGTATTTAATATATTGTTTTATTAGAGCTGTAATGTGAACAGATTGTCTGATGCAACAAACTCCAACATATACTTGAAACAAAACAAAAATCCATGTTTCGGGCCCTTAATGATCGATACTCCGATGTCACATGTCCTAGAACCTCCCAGCCATGTTAGAATATCACAATAAGTCACATGTCCTAGAACCTCCCAGCCCTGTTAGAATATCACAATACGTCACATGTCCTAGAACCTCCCAGCCCTGTTAGAATATCACAATAAGTCACATGTCCTAGAACCTCCCAGTCCTGTTAGAATATCACAATAAGTCACATGTCCTAGAGCCTCCCAGTCCTGCTAGAACATCACAATTAGTCACATGTCCTAGAACCTCCCAGCCATGTTAGAATATCACAATAAGTCACATGTCCTAGAACCTCCCAGCCCTGTTAGAATATCACAATACGTCACATGTCCTAGAACCTCCCAGCCCTGTTAGAATATCACAATAAGTCACATGTCCTAGAACCTCCCAGTCCTGTTAGAATATCACAATAAGTCACATGTCCTAGAACCTCCCAGCCCTGTTAGAATATCACAATAAGTCACATGTCCTAGAACCTCCCAGTCCTGTTAGAATTTCACAATAAGTCACATGTCCTAGAACCTCCCAGTACTGTTAGAACATCACAATAAGTCACATGTCCTAGAACCTCCCAGTACTGTTAGAACATCACAATAAGTCACATGTCCTAGAACCTCCCAGCCCTGTTAGAATATCACAATACGTCACATGTCCTAGAACCTCCCAGCCCTGTTAGAATATCACAATAAGTCACATGTCCTAGAACCTCCCAGTCCTGTTAGAATATCACAATAAGTCACATGTCCTAGAACCTCCCAGCCCTGTTAGAATATCACAATAAGTCACATGTCCTAGAACCTCCCAGTCCTGTTAGAATTTCACAATAAGTCACATGTCCTAGAACCTCCCAGTACTGTTAGAACATCACAATAAGTCACATGTCCTAGAACCTCCCAGTCCTGTTAGAATATCACAATAAGTCACATGTCCTAGAACCTCCCAGCCCTGTTAGAATATCACAATAAGTCACATGTCCTAGAACCTCCCAGCCCTGTTAGAATATCACAATAAGTCACATGTCCTAGAACCCCCCAGTCCTGTTAGAATATCACAATAAGTCACATGTCCTAGAACCTCCAAGTCCTGTTAGAATATCACAATAAGTCACATGTCCTAGAACCTCCCAGCCCTGTTAGAATATCACAATAAGTCACATGTCCTAGAACCTCCCAGCCCTGTTAGAATATCACAATAAGTCACATGTCCTAGAACCCCCCAGTCCTGTTAGAACATCACAATAAGTCACATGTCCTAGAACCTCCCAGCCCTGTTAGAATATCACAATAAGTCACATGTCCTAGAACCTCCAAGTCCTGTTAGAATATCACAATAAGTCACATGTCCTAGAACCTCCCAGTCCTGTTAGAATATCACAATAGGTCACATGTCCTAGAACCTCCCAGTCCTGTTAGAATATCACAATAAGTCACATGTCCTAGAACCTCCCAGTCCTGTTAGAATATCACAATAAGTCACATGTCCTAGAACCTCCCAGCCCTGTTAGAATATCACAATAAGTCACATGTCCTAGAACCTCCCAGTCCTGTTAGAAAATCACAATACGTCACATGTCCTAGAACCTCCCAGCCCTGTTAGAATATCACAATAAGTCACATGTCCTAGAAGCTCCCAGTCCTGTTAGAATATCACAATAAGTCACATGTCCTAGAACCTCCCAGCCCTGTTAGAATATCACAATAAGTCACATGTCCTAGAACCCCCCAGTCCTGTTAGAACATCACAATAAGTCACATGTCCTAGAACCTCCCAGCCCTGTTAGAATATCACAATAAGTCACATGTCCTAGAACCTCCAAGTCCTGTTAGAATATCACAATAAGTCACATGTCCTAGAACCTCCCAGTCCTGTTAGAATATCACAATAGGTCACATGTCCTAGAACCTCCCAGTCCTGGTAGAATATCACAATAAGTCACATGTCCTAGAACCTCCCAGTCCTGTTAGAATATCACAATAAGTCACATGTCCTAGAACCTCCCAGTCCTGTTAGAATATCACAATAAGTCACATGTCCTAGAACCTCCCAGCCCTGTTAGAATATCACAATAAGTCACATGTCCTAGAACCTCCCAGCCCTGTTAGAATATCACAATAAGTCACATGTCCTAGAACCTCCCAGCCCTATTAGAATATCACAATAAGTCACATGTCCTAGAACCCCCCAGCCCTGTTAGAATATCACAATAAGTCACATGTCCTAGAACCTCCCAGCCCTATTAGAATATCACAATAAGTCACATGTCCTAGAACTCCCCAGCCCTGTTAAAATATCACAATTAGTCACATGTCCTAGAACCTCCCAGTCCTGTTAGAATATCACAATAAGTCACATGTCCTAGAACCTCCAAGTCCTGTTAGAATATCACAATAAGTCACATGTCCTAGAACCCCCCAGCCCTGTTAGAATATCACAATAAGTCACATGTCCTAGAACCCCCCAGCCCTGTTAGAATATCACAATAAGTCACATGTCCTAGAACCTCCAAGTCCTGTTAGAATATCACAATAAGTCACATGTCCTAGAACCTCCCAGTACTGTTAGAACATCACAATAAGTCACATGTCCTAGAACCTCCCAGTCCTGCTAGAACATCACAATAAGTCACATGTCCTAGAACCTCCCAGTCATGTTAGAACATCACAATAAGTCACATGTCCTAGAACCTCCCAGTCCTGTTAGAACATCACAATAAGTCACATGTCCTAGAACCTCCCAGTCCTGTTAGAATATCACAATAAGTCACATGTCCTAGAAGCTCCCAGCCCTGTTAGAATATCACAATAAGTCACATGTCCTAGAAGCTCCCAGCCCTGTTAGAATATCACAATAAGTCACATGTCCTAGAACCTCCCAGCCCTATTAGAATATCACAATAAGTCACATGTCCTAGAACCCCCCAGCCCTGTTAGAATATCACAATTAGTCACATGTCCTAGAACCTCCCAGTCCTGTTAGAATATCACAATAAGTCACATGTCCTAGAACCTCCCAGTCCTGTTAGAATATCACAATAAGTCACATGTCCTAGAAGCTCCCAGCCCTGTTAGAATATCACAATAAGTCACATGTCCTAGAACCCCCCAGCCCTGTTAGAATATCACAATAAGTCACATGTCCTAGAACCTCCCAGTCCTGCTAGAACATCACAATAAGTCACATGTCCTAGAACCTCCCAGTCATGTTAGAACATCACAATAAGTCTCATGTCCTAGAACCTCCCAGTCCTGTTAGAACATCACAATAAGTCACATGTCCTAGAACCTCCCAGTCCTGTTAGAATATCACAATAAGTCACCTGTCCTAGAAACCTCCCAGTCCTGTTAGAATATCACAATAAGTCACATGTCCTAGAACCTCCCAGTCCTGTTAGAATATCACAATAAGTCACATTTACGGTCATAACTCAAAGAATTAGACTTGCTACCATCAACAAACGAAATAAAACCGTCGCGAGAAATCTTGATGAAGAATCCCCTAGTCCAATTCCTCGAAACAGAGGGAATGCCAGACGAGATGCAAGACACATCATCACAGAAAATAGAGTCAGGAAAGAACAAACATAGAAACAACCCAAGAAATAAAAATCATAGTGCAACTCAGGCTAGAAACCACTTCAATCAAACCAATGAATACTCACTGACAGGGATTGTTAAAAAATACAGTCATAAACCTTTGATATTGTGAGCCTATTAATTACTGCAGGACAGTACGTTAAAGGGCGCATTTCCTCTATAATTCCTGACTTCATTACACTTCAAGAAACTAAACTGAAAGCAACCAACAAGCTGGACCTACCTGGTTATAAGTTAAGGATAATAAAACACATGTTTTCAGGTTTTGGTTTTTCTATGATTATCAATCATCGAAAATCTAACTATCCACTTTTAAATACCGCTTCAGATAATGAAACGGCCAACAAATTATCTGGACAATATTGTAAAATAAGCAATATAGAAAACTATTCTGTAAGCCAAACAAAAGACTGAAACATATACACAAAAGAAGAACAAATAGCATACAATAAACTCTTCAATGTTGAAGAATTAAACTCTCCTCTTCTATTCTGCTAATGGTCTAGATGATAATAGCTATATATTATTCAAACATCTACCAATTGAAATAAAACAAATAAGCATATAATCTTCTTCAACCAAATATGGCCAAACGGTGAATTGCCAATATAATGAGGGTAAAATGACCGTCTTATCAAAACAAGGTGAAGACAAAACCGAACCCAATGTTCTTGCTTCACAATTCTGCACACTCACTGGAAAGAAAACGTAAACGAAATCAAAGTTTTATGAATTCCATCTCCCCTTAAAAACGTTACAGGAAACACCAAAGCGGTAAAGCTGCAAAATTGTGGTTAAGATCAATATATATCCTAACCTCCAAAAGCGAAAGTCATGTTGTTAAAAAATATATTAAACTGAAGACGAATGATTGCACCATTTCTGCATAATATATTTAAATTTCCTAAGTTGTCAGATCACAAAAGAATGGCGATTACTGAAATGAGACAACCGAAATTGTTCATTTTTCGATCAGTGCTTGATCAGAAAAAACCCATTTTAAACAGATTTTCATACAACCACAAGCAACAATACAGGTACGCATTCGCATTAAAGTGGTGATGACGCAACATACGTAGCCTACGTGGTTAGCTGCGCAAGTGAATCAACCGGAAATAGAGGTCTTCATTGGGCGTGGTTTTCATGAATGTTATTGACTCGAATCACAGGTTTTTTTCACGATTTCAATGGACTTTGGATATTAATTATTCTTTCAGCATAACGTGGAGACCACCATTAATTATATTTCATCTTTCATTTTAAGAAAAATCAAGTAGGCGTTTCTTTTGGCCGACAGTGTAGGGCAGATATATTCAAGATAGGAAGGGGTTGCAATTAACTACACGCACAATAAAGCAAACATGAGCAACTACAGCAACCACAGAGCAACGGAAAAAACGGATAAAACGATAACAAAAATAAAACTTGGAAACTGTTGTACCAGTCAGTATCTATAAACAAATAAATTATTGAAAAAGAAACAACGGAAACAATGACAGTTGCAATTAAGGGGAAACTTTCCTTCACTGCCTTCTAGACTGCACACAATACAACAAATTCAGACAAAAACTGGCATACCTTAGTTTTTCATTGTTCATTATATTATAAAACCTTGAGAACGTTGACACCAGATGCATAAAGTATGCAAATCAGGTCGTAGATTCCATCACACAAGGCACAATTATATAAACCAGAGAACACTTTATATGTTCATAAAATGTCCTACAAAAATGTTTGAGACTATGAAAACTACAAAGTATTACAAAATATAGATAAAGTTTAACCATAGTTAAAAAATGTCGTCAAAAGGTACAACCAGCCATTTTAGTGAATGTACATATATACATATGTGTATGTTACATAATGCTATTTCTAAGTCATAAATGACATTTACATATATTAAACCTGAACTTTTGGTATCCCTCTTATTTCACTTACTTTAAATCGATTGGAGATCGATTACTTTAAATCGACCCAAGAGCGGTATTCAGATAAGCTTGTTTACCAATCCATTTCTTGAATGAAACATGAATATGTTTAAACCAAATCGATTGTTTACATCACAATTATTTTATTTTATCAATATAACTGAAGTCAATACACACATAATATAGGTAATTAGATTGAATGTTCAAACACAAACAAGTTGTATTAACTGATGTAGGCCTACAATGTAAATGATTCATCTTGAGGATAAAATAAACTAAGTTGAACCCTTTCTGCTCCTCTTTATCTGACCCATATTGACCTCTTGTCTTCCAGTTATGTGCTATGTTGTATCGTATTAACCCTAATACACCCAGTGGTATCACATTGAGTGATGGTACCTGTTGAGATAGGCAATGACGTCATTGGACAATTTGCGAATTGGTGAATGTCAATTAAGCACTTCAATTTTTGATTTCTTAATCATCCTACGTATTGGATTAATATTCATGTTGCGACTTAACACGATATTACAATTAAATACATATTTTAAAATATAATTATGGTTTATCGTGTGGTATGTGTTACTGTTTTATGTCGAGTTTGAAATACAATCAAATGTTGTTATTGTGTTTAATTGTCTTAGTCTCGAAATGCATGACTCATTCGAATTTTAAAAACCTTTCGTTATATTATATCAAGTTGCAACAAAATTTAAAAGTCACCATTTTACATGATAAAGTTAATAACCTTAAACATTAATGATTGTACACATGAACGTGTACAATGAAAAGACAATAGTCTTGGATTTAACAACATGTGATATCAATGACTAACGAGGAACTAAACGAAAAAGCAATGTATAAAACTCAGACATAACGTAGAACACTCGTTCCTTGCTGCCATTGCATCGTGTATTACGTTCAATCCTATTTTAATGAGTTAAGGCAGTGACTTCAAGCGGTTCCAGAAACTTAGTACAAATTCATGAAAATTTGCCATAAGATAGATTGAATACTGACGCGATGGGAGTCATTTGAAAATCTAAAACCCATTACAGTGACCCAAAAAATTTAAGAATCATACAATTTAATATAAAAATGAATAATAATGAAAGAAAAAAGAAAGGTCGCCATAAAATGTTTAATTTTTTTTTTAAGTTTAAATTAAGATATAGTCAAGGTTTGAGTACAAATACTTGAATAACCTTTTCAATTTAGATAGATAATATAGCAAAATATATTTTATCATAAACCAACGAATATTTCGCCCAATTACATTATGATGATTTTTCTGATTTAATTATCCTATGCCTATGGATATAATCAAAATTGTAAAGCACATGTATGACACAAAGGCTGGAAGGTTGAGAGCTTCCAACTCTAACATCTAAAGATGTGCAGAAACATGGTAATTTTTGTTCAGGTGAACATGTTGAATGTACAAGTTAGTTTGAATTATTTTATGAATGCTTCATCATATGCTTTTTCGGATTAAAATAACTAAATCTGGTGTTTTTCATTGCATTTACACTTTTTTACACTTAACTATTTGTATGAGAACAGTTGAACATTAAATGAATTCAGATTTTGTCAAATTGGATGTTTTACCTTATTATTTAAATAAAATAAATAATTATTCTACACTATACTAAAGTTCCGAAAAAATTATATTTAAAGAAAGCACGTAATATATCCGCTGAAAGTGGTTAACAAAAAGTTCATGTTTCGCCATTAATAACTTCATATTCACTCTTGCCTCTGTTCTTTCGATGGAAACTGTAAGACCTAATATCAATATGTATATTTCCTATGCATATATTCTAGTCAATATTCAGAGGGGGTTTTAAAATTGTAATATTTATACAAATAAACATTGTGCAAAATAATATAAAATCATATTTATAAAAAATATTATACAATTGATACAATATATGGAGCGGTTCTTTGAAGTGTAACGAATAAGAAGAGCGCCTCGACGTGCTCAGCATTCACCTTTTGATTGAGTTAGCAGTGATGTTTTGTTTCTTCAAAATACGAAAACTGATCTCCGTTCCATAACGGCGAGCGCTTATAATTGCTCATTGATCGCTCAATGTAGCGCTCAAGCAGCGCTCATTCTCTCCTGAACGATACGGTGCAATTCCTCGATGTTTGCTCGCCTTGCTACGTAGCGCTACATTGAGCAATTGAGCTACATTGAGCAATTGAGCGATACTTTGAAACCTCTCTTGAACATGGCCATACACTAAACGCCAAAAGAAACGTTACCTCATTTCTTTTTTTAATAACTTTTTAAGTATCAAAGATATTTGAGAAATGAATGGTTCAAAAGAAAGCTGAATAACGTAGCTTTATGCTAATAACACGTTCAAAAATCCTGATGGATTCATATTGTGGCAAAATGCAGCTTGTTTAAAAGTTTAAAATTGTCCGGTTTTCGACCAGGCTGGTAGTAACCAAAAATGTGATTTAGATGTCCAGAAGAAGTTGAAAGTAAACTTTTACGTTTGTGACTAGACAAAAAGGTTGTATGCTTTACATCATAACCCCTAAACGATGAAAAGACTGTGAGTAAGTTTAAGTGTGAAAATTATGAAATATATTTTTCTAGTCATTAAAGATCTTTTCTCGTAATTTACCTTAGTGAAACCGAGTTTACTGTGTTGTCAAATGACTTAATAGTATTTAGGAACACATACGATTATTTATGTGAACATTTTCGCTTGAAAATGAAAACTTTTAATTTTTTTGTCTATCACCCAAACGCATTATCACTCAAATGTAGCAAAATTCAAGCAGTATTTGCATGAACTGAATGCTTCTACAGGGTATAAAAGGTGCCTACTTTGCATGATATATGGCACACATGTACGAAATCATGCCGCGATTGACCAGTGGAGAAAGAGAAAAAGCACTGGGGATGTTGCAGCTTGGGTCGACCAACAACGATGTTGCCAATGAGGTAACGTTTCTTTTGGCGTTTAGTCTAGAAATCATATTGCAATTAATGTGGAGCAGCCTTAAACATGTTAAACTATTTGCCGAGAGCTTCTTCATTTATAATTAATGCCTAATATTGTATTGTATTGTATTCATGGATATTGTAACATCATTTGAGTTTAATGCTTATCATCGCCGCTAATGGCTGCAATACTGCCGAAGCGGCGTTAAACAATAACTCACTCACTCACTAATGCTTATCTGAAATGAGAAATCGATGTTGTTTTACTTATTTTCCCATCTTAATAATACTACAACATTTATATTAATAGAATGTACAGAAAGTAACAGTTTTACTGCCATGTGGCCTATATGGATGCAATGTATGGGGAGAGTTATCTTGTAAAGAATATGATGTTTTAGAAATTGTACCATGTATTTTTGTAAAATTATTCAATGTTTTGATAATTTTTAAGCGTATGCCTAATGAAGTTGTAGTGGATAACCTTGGTACATTACATGCTTATCTAGATCAACGCTCTCTGCTGATACTTGGTAGATTATGCAAAAGTAGAATCAAGTTCTACTTCAAACAGATGTTTGTACATAGAGTTGGACAATACTATAATATTGTCAGAAAGGAGAAGTTGTACATGGAATCTCCTATATTTCATATGAAGGAATTATTAGTTAAATATGATATTCACGAATCAATTAATCAATATATAGAATGTTCTATGTTTTTATGTAAACGTAAATGGTCAATAATGGTGCGGGAATAGTCCTGGAGTACGATAGAAATGCTGCCAGATTAGCCATCCAGTCAAAGCTATCATTGATACGATATCAGTCAATACGATTAGACAATGTACATGTATATTTATTGTGTAACACAATAATTACATAATTAATTTCTCTCTCTCTCTCTCTCTCTCTCTCTCTCTCTCTCTCTCTCTCTCTCTCTCTCTCTCTCTCTCTCTCTCTCTCTCTCTCTCTCTCTCTCTCTCTCTCTCTCTCTCTCTCTCTCTCTCCATTCAGTCAAAGGGATGTGGTACTGTGGCATATGATATTTTGAAACATGTTTTTATGTCTTGCAAGATGAATATGTCCTATAGAAACATTTTATTTGAAAAGATATGTGATCTTATTGATGTTGATGTATTTGTAAAATTATGGACATGCGATGATAATGATCAGTTTCTGAACTTTTTACTCGAGGGAATACCCGATAGTGTACAAGATGTACGATTAAACTATGATGCATGGAAAAATGTAACTACACGAGTGTCAAAGTCCTTACCCTGTAATATCATATAATGTAAGTGTACATTTTGTGTCAATAATATAACTGTATAAACATATATGTAATCTTCAAATCTATGGAGGATATAAAGAATATCTATCTATCTATCTTCACTTCTCGTTGTTGTTGTTTTTATTGTTAATGAATGCGTGCTAGTCTTTGTGTCAAATTTGAAGTCATCAAAATAATATCCTCAATTAAACTGGATTGTGTTAAAATATAGGTGTATTTATAACATATATTTAAACAGATTGTCCTCTGGAATTTCGTTTCCACAAGAAATATAAACCAGATAGAACACATTTATCAAATTTTATTCGAATTTACATGTATGCAAAATCATCTTATTTACCTGTCACAAACAGTAACATAAGTAGGCCTGTATAAAATAAGTATAGTACTATGTATACGCACATGATGTCTCTTATTTTATAACTATATCGAAGTACTCGTGTTTGTGAGATATAATTCAGGCATGTTATAACAGGCACGGGCGGTTTTGTGCATGAGGAAAAAAGTAAAATAGATCTACAGTGTATCTCGAAAGAGAAACTGGGACGATGCCCAGCGCAAACAACATATCGCACAGCATGCACAAACTTAGTTGAACGGCATTGTGGGTAACATACCAACGCAATGGCGGACGTAAACAACTGAGCACCTGCCGATGGGATATGCATTTTTAGATAGGTCACTATCATAATCGGTGAGTCATTTATCTCATATTCTACAGTTTTTCATTTTAGTACATATCGGAAATTGTTAAAATATTCCTATAATCATTAAAGAAAGAGTATAAATATCGACTTAGTAGTAGCAGTTCAGATACTGTCATATACTGAGATAGGTCGAGAGGCTCTACCTGCAACATACTGGTTAGTATGCGGCTCGCTGTGTGAGGTAGAGCATTCGGACGACAGAGGTTTCGGTCTAATACTGAGATAGTTCATGTAATCTAAACGTCGGTTTATGTGCGATGACTGCGCACCCGACCATAAACATTTAGCAGCAAAGTAGCTTGCATGCAACTGCGTCTAACGTGAACCGAGAAAACGGAAACAATAAGGACTTAGTAGCAAATGAGACCTACAGAAACGGGACTGAAATTAGTTCAGATATTATCTAAACGTCGGTTTATAATGTGCGATGACTGCGCAACAATCTCCGTTTTCCCATAGGATCCCATGTTATTTTAGTGTAGCTTAAATAAATTTCATGATCGTGACAGTGAATGAAACTTTATAAAATTCAACATGATTGTAATCTAACGTCTTGAGATTATGTTTATAATTTTCAAATTCATTAATTTTGAACATGGTTTTGGAGAACGGCAAAATATTGACTGGCTATTTTTACAGTAACGTCACCTTCCCATTGCCACCATTATATAAGCAGACCTAAAGGGCTGAAAAAATGGACATACCTCAGTATTTTGTTAAATAATGTTGTATCCAAAATCAGATATTTGGTTGATTTCCTGTTTCCATGTAAATTTTCAGTGAAATATTTTGAAAATTGAGATAATTAAAATTATCAATGCTACACTGAATTAACATGGGATCCTATGGGAAAACGGAGATTGTTGCAATACTTTTGGCACGTCACTGTAGGAAGACCTTTAGCATCCTGGACTAGACTGAAATAAGTTTTAAAATGTCTGTTAACATAAAGAACATGTTTTCAAATTGACAGGATCAGAGGGAGATGAGCATGTCACCCACCGGAACCAGGAGGGAAATGGATGAAGAAGCAATTATTGAGGCCGAAATTCAACAGCAACTGGACTTGATTGACTTGGAACATGAGGATAACAACAACTACTTGGGGGATTTACCTGTAGAAGAACTAATCCTGGATAATCAAGAAAAACATTCTCCTGACACGGTTGGTGCCAATCATTATATTTACACATGTCTGATTTCATTTTATAAATAAGCATCATGTGTTGGCATATAACTGGTTGTTGATAAGTATTTGAAGCCCAGTTATTCAATTTGATCCTGTGACCTTTCATCATTATTACTTGCAAAAAAGGGATTGTAAGAGTGAAGCATATGTAATGGCATATGTAAACATTGACTTTTTAAAATAAATTAGATGAGTTTCTTTTATTTTATAGAAAATGTTGTCCAATATTAACCCATTTAATGCACATGTAATGATATAGAATAATAACTTTGTTGCAAGTTTTAAATCCCAAATGAACTCATTTTGTCAAAGACCACAGGTATAATGAGATGATGCTCTTAGTCTAAGGGGAAAACATATATTTGCCCTGATAATAAGACCCCCGTGTTAATAGCGGTATTTTCCGTGGGAGATGCCAGTCATGCATACATGGAATAAAACGATATATTATCCTCCTCTACATCAACAGGTGGATGTGCTAGAAGTGGAAGGTTATCTGAAATGTTTACAGAAGCAAACAGAACAGTTTGAGAGAGAACTGGCCGAGTGTGATGACCTAATCAACTATCGACAGCCAGGTATTTGTTAGTACAGCTTACAAAATAGTAAACATAAATACATTTATAGTTATAAATCAATCCAAGTAATATATCAATACATTTATAGTAACAGGTACATAATGGGACTGGCTGACAGGGTCGTTTTATCATTTTGTCATAGAAGGTCAAACTGTGAAATGTTAAAAATTGTAATTTCACCAAATCTGAAACTCAGTAATGATATTTAGATACATATGGCTAAAAATTTTTAACTAGATTGGACTCACACGTGAATTATTTATATACCTGCAACATTTATAAATACTTTACATATCCCCATGTACTGTTCCATCTCAATAGATTAAGCTACACTGTCAACACATGTTTCACAGTGTGTACACAAATATTGTGTTGCTTATCTCGTCATTATTTCCACTTTTCAGGTAACAATGGAATGGTTGCAGATATTGATGGGTTGGTGGAGGAAGCAGAGAGGTCTGGTGTAGATCCTGAAGTACTCAGAAACAAGGTGGGTAAGCTTCCTGTGTTTATTGTAGAGAACTGTTCTTCATGCATTGAGGTTTGGATGCAAAACTGCTTTCATGACATTACCACCCATGATTCGCTATTTCCAGCCAATATGCACTGTTTCACCGCAATACAAGTCACAATGGTGGCGGGCCTTCTACCTGCAATCAATCTAAATATAAGTGAAATACTCTTGAAAGCAGATTTCCCCTATCACTTCGCCTCTCCTCTTAAACGTTTGTGCCTGGATTTAATTTTTTCTGTGAGAATGGGGCGGGATAGCGCAGTGGTTAGCGCGTTCGGCTTCGGATCAAGAGGTCCGGGGTTCGAATCCCGTCAGTGGCACGGCAACTTTGTCTGCAGTAGAGAACTGTTCTACACGCAGTACGGTTTGGGTGCAATGCTACACTGAATTTCAGCGTAGTACCACCCATGGTTCGCTAGTTCCAGCCGATGCTCGCAGGTTTCACCGCAATGCATAGCCACATGGCATTGCAGGCTTTCTCCCTGCCGTAATACTAGCAGCTGTGATGTAAGTGAAATACTCTTGAAAGCGGTAAACCCCAACTCACCAGTCACCTCACCTTTCTGTGAGAATAACTTTGCCTTTTGACATGCAATTTATGGCTTAGACTTACCCTGCAGAGAACTGAATTTATTGTTATTAATCCTTGTATTGATACACTATTCTGATGACCCATTCCATTGTTATATCATGGTTGGAAACTAGAACAACAAATACTGCCTGGATTAAGCAAATATATGTAAGTATTAGTGACAAAGCACTAGAAATGACTAGAAGCTATTTATTTCAGAAATGCAAGGCCCTGTTCCTCAAAACCATCATAACACTGAAATAAGTACAATCCAATTGTATCTTTTACTTACAATCACCACACTATCCCACAAAATAATTGTAAGTTACACCCACCTCTTTTCTGCATAAAGGGGTGATAACTCCTCCCTCAAATTTTGGTTCTAGATTGGACGCTGCCATAACTTTGGCACAGAAGATCACAATTGCAGTTTACTATTGCAAGTTCTACAAATGCTAGACTTACACTTCCCTTATAACAGCTTTGAGGAATGTCAATAAAATATAATTTACATTGTATGAGTGGATCATAGCTTTTACAACCAATTGTAATTACTCTCAATTTTGAGGAACAAGGTCAATGATAAGATTGAGACAAAAATTGTCACACAACAGTTTATTTATTTCCATCTTTAGTTTTCAACACTTTTTTCTATTTTGTCAGATATTGGAGGCGATTGAGAAGGAATCTGAAGAGGAGGACTTGGAGGAGGATGAAACTACAGCTACAATATCTGGTATCCCAGAGGCCCCTGCATTTGTAACAGAAGACAGCGAGCTCCTTGTAGAGAGGAAAGCTGACAGTGTAGAGGAGTTTGAAGGAAACCATACAAGTTCTTTGGAGCCAGGTATTAACCCTAAACCTGAGTGTCCCCAATTATGCTAATCTAGTCAATCTCTAGCCAGTGGTCAATCCTGAAGCGCTCCCTTTATTATAAGTTGTGAGTCAAGTAAATTGACCATTCACAATGGTGAGGCACTAACTAATTCAGTAGCTTATAAGTTTATTGCTAATTTCAATGTTAGCAACATTAGTAGGGGTGAATTAGTACATGTTAAGTATATGATTGGAAACATTCAGACAAAATATGTTGGTAGTTTATTGATTACTCACATTGCAATAATATGATTGCTTCACAAATTCTGGCCCATATGTCATAACCTCTTTCAAACAGTGGCCAATTCTGGACTATGTTCTTGTTAACAAGCTGTGAAGCTAACATATAACTCTTTTGAATTGACGGCTCGGCACAATTTACCACTTACTAACTCCACAACGTTTTGTTAAACATAATTCTCTTGTTATGTTATCATCTAACAAAATAGTATTTTATCTAAAATTGAGTGTCTTGCATGTTCAGATGAAGGTGTGGTCGCTCTAGTTGATGAGATTCAAACTCAGGAACAGTTCTTCAAACAGCAGCTTCAGAACATGGACAGAAAATACAAGGAGAGGGAAGCTAAGTTGAAACAAGTGAGTATTTTAGCCAATAAGACTGATTTCTGTTCAGGAACTTTTAGCTCATCAGGCTTTTAAGGGTTCTGAGGTGATGGGAGTAGAAGGTTTATGTTGTGGTGCTGTAAGTTTCGAAAGTGGTACCTGTGTTCTGAAATCAACCGTTTCACAGTTTTTTTTATCAATCCTGATACCTTAGGGATAATGAATAATCTAATACCTGATAAGCTTCAAAGCCAACGGTTCTATTTTTCCGTTTTATCAGACTTCTTCAAAACAACCATACCATGGGAAGGTGAAATATGGACGTGGCATGCATGCCACCCATGCTTTATAAGATTTCTGTATTTTTTAACACCTTATCAACAATGTTTAGTTTCAATGTTTAGATCATTCCTCATTTTGATTGATAATGTGTAAAGTTACAAATATTGCATATTTTTCTATGAAGGAGACTGAAACAAGACGAACATTGGAACTGGAAAAAGAAAACATTGAGAATGAAAAGCGAAGACAAATAATGATTCAACATGAACAAGAAAAAGAAGAAATGGAACACAAGAAAAAGGTAAACAGGGCTTATTGTAAGGGTTTTGAAGTTTAGGGATCAGTCTGTAGTGAGAACTGAGTTGAAACGGAGAGAATTGAGTGCATTATTTTATCTTTAGAAATAGATGTACATTGATATGTATTCTTCTTTCCCTAGATTGCTGAACAGAAACTGAATGAAGAGATTGAAGAAAAAAGGAAAGTTATACAGGATGAAGTAAAAAGATTTGAGGTAATATAAGATAATCTCATGAGAGAAGTACTGTATTAACTATAGAATATAAAATCTGAACTAAACTTGGTTATTGGACAATGAGTTAAAAGGACTAACTTCTGGTAGGCTTTTATTTTGTCTTTGCTTTTCAGTTTATCAGTTGATTTGTCCAAGTGTGATACATGAGAAGTATATTTATTAAATTAAGCATCTCATAAATTGCACAATTTTGCACCTTATATCTCTTCATATTCTCTACAATGTGTTATTAAAGATATCATTATACTCTGTTTGAATGATGATCAGCCTGATATTTCTTCTTCTTTTTTTGCCCCCCTCTTTATTCTTCTAAAGTTCACCAGTGAATGTAATTTTCTCCCCAGGAGCAGATAACTCTGCTTGAAACTGAGACTCGCCAAGAACAAGAAGAGTTGGAGAAAGCGGCACTTGAACGTCAAGAGAAATTCAAGCAAAGGGAAATAGTTTCGGCCACTGCTATTCAGTCATGTTTCAGAAGCTACAGGTAAATGAGGCGTGTTAAAGCAGTGGTTACCATACCGTATCTCCTCTATTAAGCATCTAGCGCTTATTTATTCAGCAGACTCTAAGACCAAGCATTTATTAGAGGGTCAGCGTTTATTGAAGACCTGGCACTTAAAGTAAAAATCTCAATCAGTACTTTGGTTTTTATAACACCATCGTAAACAAGTGACACACTCTGCACTTATTGGAGACCCAAAGCTTATTTTGCTTTACCCCAGGCGCTAATTGAGGCTGGATATGGGAACGTATGGACCTTATCGGTCGCGCGGAGCGCTTCATAGGCAGCACTGAAAGTACGATTCCTTCAGGGTAATAATTGTGTAGCGCCTTGAGCCTGCATTGTGCATGGATATGTGCGCATTATAAATATACTATTATTATTAATTATTAGAAGAAATATGATATGTGGTGTTGGGTGATTAGAGTTCTAAGGTTTTAATCTTGTCTACAGTGATATCACAGACTTGCTCTCTGTGTGGAAAATATTCTTTAAAGTGATACAAAAATATCTTTCAATCAACTTACAAACTACTCAATTCTCTGGTTTCCATTCTTATCAGATGATAAACATTGAAAAGAGGGGGCGGGATAGCGCAGTGGTTAGCGCGTTCGGCTTCGGATCAAGAGGTCACGAGTTCAAATCCTGCCTGAGGGCACGGCAACTTTTCTGCAGTAGAGAACTGTTCTACACCCAGTAAGGTTTGGGTGCAATGCTACACTGAATTTCAGCACAGTACCACCCATGGTTCGCTAGTTTCAGCCGCGATATAAGTGAAATACTCTTTAAAACAGCGTTAAACCCCAACTCACCTCACCTCACCTCAAATTGAAAAGAGTATTCATGTTAGTCAGTTGGTACATAACACAAAATCCTTTATTTGCAGTACTACTGCAATACTTATTCAACAGCAATAAGGGTTTTCCAATGTCGCTTCAGAACTTAAATCCTGTTCAATTTGTATATGTTATTTCAATTATGCAGACTATATTTTCAGGAGTATGATTGACAGTTGTTTTGTTTACAGTGTGAGAAAAGATTATGAGCCAATTTTGAAAGTCAAAAGAGAGGAAAGAGCTAAAGAGAGAGAAAACAAAAGAATAGAGGAAGTTGAACATGATATTCAAGAGAGGAAAGAACTGGAAAAGAAGAAAAAAGAAGATGTAGAAAGAGTTGAGAAAGAGAAACTTCAAGAGGAAGAACAGAAAAGAATTGAAGAAGAAAAACTATTGGAAGAAGTAAAAAAGAAAGAAGAGGAAGACAAACAGAGGAAAGAAGATGAAGAAAAACAAAAAAGAGAACAACAAAAAGCTGAAGAAGAAAGAAGAAAAAGGGAGGAGGAAGCTCGTATGGAGGAAGAAAGAAAGAGGAAAGAAGCAGAAAAGCAAAGGGAAGAGGAAAGAATCCTGAAAGAAAAAATGGAACAAGAAAGAATTCAGAAAGTATTGGAAGAACAAATTAAAAATGAAAACAAGGAGAAAGAAGAAAAAGAAAAAATTGAAAGAGAAAGGGCTCAAAAAGAAAAAGCAGAAAAACTCAAGATTGAAAATGAAGAAAAGAAATTGAAAGAAGAAGAAATGAGAAAAACAAAAGAACAAAAACTCAGAGAAGAGAATGAAAGACTGAAAATGGAACTTATGAAACTCAGGGGAGAAAATCAACCAGAATCGAATTCTGGAAGTACACAAGACACAACAAAGAAAAATCATAAAATTATTGATTCTGAAATTAATCAAGAAGAGAAAGAAAAGAAACTCTCTGAAGGTGAAGATGTTAAACCTGAAACAATCCTATCTCTTTCCGAAGGTGAAATGAACGTCCCTCAATTTGATACAGTAACAGAATCTGCTAAAGAAAATAAGATCACCACTGAGAGTGGTTTAACATCTATTGCTGGAAAATGTGAAATGCTTGAAAAATCAAGTGCAGAAGTTAAACCGGGGGAGAATAACACCCTTGGTAAAACACTCCCTGAACATATTGAGGCAAGGCGACTGGCTTGGATCAAAGACTGTCTGCCTTGGAGGTAGGTTTTATCTAACATATATTAAACTCTAATAATACTTCTAGATATTCTATTTTCCATGTTATGGCACATCTCTTGTCACAAATTTGACTAGGCTAGAGTAGCATGAGAAATTATCTCAAATATGTCAAACAATATCAGCTCAGTTGAGCTATTTAAAGCTTACCGTAAGTCCTTGAAGAACAATCGCTGGACAGCAATAATCAATGATGTCATTCAAAGGTGCTTAAATGATACCAAAATTGATTTAATAGAAATGTGAAAGTGAATAGAAATTCACTGAAGGGATCACAACAGTTAATAAGAATTGTTTCTTGCCGCATAACATGTCCAGTTTTTAATTCAAATTGTCCAAGATTATCATGCTTTTCTGTGATACCATGTATTGCATGGAAGGCCTTTACCTTCTCAGACATTACTGCAAAATTGTTATACATTCATTAGCAAAACAATTACCTGTTAGGTTGGTGACCATGACAATGATTTTGCATTACACTTGAAGAGAACAATTACTAGACCCGGCAATTTCCATTTACTACATTACAGCAAGATAAGCAATGAGCCATGGAAACTGAAAGGTGGAGTCTCAAAGAAACCTCCACGACGTCCGTCTTCAGCCAAGAAGTTATCTCCCCTTGCTGAGGATGTCATCATAGCAGCAGCTCGAGTAGCCACTCTCAAGCAGGTGATGGTTTTCAAGAAAAACTCCTGTTATATCCCAAACAGTACCATTAGCTACCCATATTTTATTGATATTAGGTATTCAGCTCAGTGGGTCTTAACGGCCTGATGGGTGCATGCCGTCTGCCCATAAAGTTTTCACAATTTTGTCTGCTTCTCAAGAACCAAAGACTCTATAGAGTTGAAGTCGTGTGTACAGGCACAATGTGGATTTCACATCATATAAGGGGCGGGATAGCGCAGTGGTTAGCGCGTTCGGCTTTCAAGAGGTCCGGGGTTCGAATCCCGCCAGGGGCACGGCAACTGTTCTACACGCAATAAGGTTTGGGTGCAATGCTAAACTGAATTTCAGTTTGTACTACCCATGGTACACTAGTTCCAGCCGATGCTCGCAGGTTTCACCGCAATGCATAACCACATGGCATTGCGGGCTTTCTCCCTGCCATAATAACAGCAGCCGTGATATAAGTGAAATACTCTTGAAAGTGGCGTTAAACCCCAACTCACCTCACCTCACTGGCCCATAATAATGACAAATCATTTTTGTTTCCTGACATCTTGTGTACAGATTCCTTTCCTTAGAGAATAGGGATTTTATTTGTTGAATATACTTAGTTTGTTGAGCTACAGAGCCAATGACTCTATTTTTGGATATATTGTTGACACATCTTTTATTTATAGCAATCTCTATGCTCATGCATTTCCTAGTTTACTGTTGCCCATCTTCAATCATGTCTAACTTAAACATTCATGTCAAATTATATCAGAAATCTTAATTGGAAACATAAGTCAATATTTCTCGGTTAAAACTTTTGTTTCGGGTCATCATATTTATTCAAGTTTTGGTTCTATTTTACAAACTAAACTGACAAATTCATAAATTCAAGATTTATTGGGAACACTGATAACTGATGTCAAACATGCTTTGTATTGTTTTCTCATCACTCACCAGGTGACCACTGTCCAGCTGTCTGAGCTACCCGGCTGCAACCTGTCCACTCTCGGTCAGTGCTGGGGACTCAAGTCCCTCTCCATGCCCAACTGTAACTTGGTGGCTTTAGATGGTCTCCAGCAGTGTAAACAGCTCCAGTACCTTAATGTGCAGGTAAATAGCAAATAAACAGATTTGATTTATTTATAAATGAATACATTGAAGGTTGGATGGAAAATAAACAAAGTTTCTTGAGGGTCTTCTTCTGATAAATTTGGGATAGCTTTGCTCAAAAACAGATATCTTAAATAGAATAAAATGTATTTCCTGATGAATGGTATGTTGGATGAATACTGTAGTTTCTGAATTTAAATCCACAATTTATCCTTTAGTTTATGGAAAATTCAGTGTCTAACTTTCAGGAACTTTGTTAATAAGTGAATAGAATTGCCCAGGAGCATCAGCCATAACCAGAATAGCAAGCGAATAGTTCATCAATATTTGACAATGTTAATGTATATTGTTCACCATTTTGACCTATTGTAACTATGTTATGTATCAGAGGAACAAGGTGGAGTACCTCGACGTGAAGGACCTTGGCAATCTGCAGGTAGTGGACCTGTCTCACAACAGTCTCTCGGTGCTACACGGGCTGGACGGCTGCACCAACATACGCTGGCTCGATCTCTCCCACAACAGGATCACCAGGCTAGGTACAATGTCAATACTATCCTCCTCTTTGTTTCATCTAATTAAAATTATTTTTTTAAAAAGGGGGAAAGAATACTCAAACTAAAATTCTTTTCTCATGAAGGAAACATATTGTATACAAGGAACATTTTATGTTTTATGGGTTTTTATATTTATTTTAACAACATTTTATGGAATAGAATAAAGGGGTCTGTACTGGAAGGAGAGTTACCTGGCAACCTTTTACTCTTGATTTCAAGTCTTTCATCTTGTTATCCCCCGCCAAGCGTTTAGCTCTAGTTTGGGGATATGGTATTCGGCTGCATCCGTCCGTACGCATGAAATGGAATAACTCAAGTACTATTCATTACATTCTTTTCATATTTTGCACATGGGTTCATCATAGGGAGAGTAATGTTCCCACAGAGTTTTGTGACCTTGACCTTCCTTTCCAGGTCACAAAGAGACTTTGTCATTTTAAGCTTGTCAAGAACCATTCACTGGATTCTCTTTATGTCTTACACATAGCTTCTCTTAAAGGGGCCGTTCTGTCGGCAAAATCCGCCATATTGGATTTTGTGCATTACGTGAAATGAAAACACGTTATATTTTACCTAATTTTACAAAATTTTAATAATAAAAGATATACACTGAAAGTTCACATAGTAACACATCACAAACCTAATAAACAATTTGCTGTTATGCCGTAGCAAACTTTTCCCCACTTGCAGCGCCGATGAATGGCTTCAGTTCTCATTCTTTTTATTTTTCAACAAATGTACGCTTGTCTTTATTAAGTTGTGAAATATTAATTCATCAATATATTACCTTTATTAATATCTTATAATTTGGCTGTGTTTTAATCATTTATTAGTAGCATATTTGTGTAAACGGGGATATCCTCTCGAATTTCGTTTCCACAAAAAATACCCCGATAGAACCCTCATTTTAAGGAAGACAAAGGGCTGTTTAGATTTTGTTTACCTTGACATAATTCTCAAGGTCACAGCAGAGTTTTTTTTAGGGAGATCAAACATCACAAGAACTGTTCATTGGATTTTGATCATTATCTTACACCAATGATTCTTTCTGATCATGACATTATTTTTCAATTTTGAAGTATTAATTTCAGAGAGGATCATGTCACCTAAGTGACAACTGCTTGTTGCAATATCAAATTGAAATTTGGTATACAAGCTGTGATCTTGTAATCTTTTTGCTATGAAGAAGTTCCGAATTTACAAGTTGAACTATTTTTTCTCAAATCTTACATGCCGGGACTATAAGCATTTCATATTTATTTGGCAGGTGGGTTGAGCCCCCTACGTCGTCTGCACACCTTACAAGTTTCAAGTAACCAGCTGATCTGCTGTAGTGGTTTGAGTGATGTCCCGACCCTTCAACATCTCAACCTCGCCAACAACCACCTACAGACAGTGGATGGCATCAACAAACTATGTCTCCTCCAGAAACTTAATGTGGCTGCCAACAATCTCCTGGAGGTAAGTCTCTTGCTAACTGCCACGTGTTTGTTTAACATCAATAGATACGTTCCCTGTGAATATGTTATTATGATGATTACTGAAGCAGTGAATGTTGGAGGTGAGGTGATTTGCGGTTTAACGCCGCTTTCATTCAGAGTATTTCACGACTGCTAGTATTATTGCAGGGAGAAAACCAATAACACCATTTAAGTTGTAAAATTAGTTGTGTATGAATATAATGTTGTAAACTACCATGCCTATTATGTAGGGCTGAGTATCATGGGAAATCTCACGATACTATATGTATCACGATACAGACAGGCGATACAGAATGTATCACGATACATTGTTTAAAGTATAACTTCATGCATTTTTGTGAAATTTTTAAGATGGTGGAAATTTTGTGTTATGAGATGATCGAAAATCGAAGATTAAAACAGTTTTTTTTTTCTAAAAACAGTTATTTATGAATCAGATTGCTTCATGCTTACTGTAGTTACTGTTACTACACAACAGTAGCTGGTTTTATAGTGTTCACTTAGTTTTTCTTTTCAAATAAGTGAAATCTATTTTTAGTGTATCACGTACCGTATATTACTGTGTATAAGACGACTTTTTTATACCAGAAAATAGGGGGTCAAAGAAGGGGGTCGTCTTATACACAAGGGCTATGTTTCAGAAGAAGAAATTTTGAAGCTTCATTGACGAACTCACGATGTTGAAACCGGAAACAGCAATACAGAATATTGATGTCATCTCATGCTAACAAAATGGAAATAAATATACTTTTATAATTATTATGTATTATTATGGTTTTTTTTATTACTATATGGAGTTAAATAAATAAAATATATTTGATAATTCATTTAAAAATAATAGGTTGACGGACCAAAAGTGGTACCAGCAGTCAAGCAAACAATCGATAAATTCAGTGACGTGGACCAATGAAATTCTACAACTTATCCATTCATTCATGACGTGGACCAATGAAATTCTACAACTAACCTATTCATTCATAAAACTTGACAAGCTTATCTCGATAAACACGTGTCATTGACGTAATGTTAATTCCAATCAGGGCAGTTATTCATTAACGTATCCGGTAATTATCTTAGCTTTGTTGTGTTCTTATCAGTAATTGGTCTGTATGTCCTTCTCTGGATGTTTACATGGTCAACGTTAAATAAACACGTCTTTAGCGTGAGAAGTTTACTGCATTGAGTGGCCCCTCGCTATAACACACGTTGGGAGCCAAATACTGACAGCTGCGTAATAGAGAATCAGCGGTAAAGCTAACCAGAGTTGGAATGAAAAATAATGGCTTGACTTCAGCTATCAAACATTACCAACCTTTCAAAACCATTCTGCAGTATTAAATACAACTAGTTCAACTTTGTTTATAAGAAGGGACAAATATTTACAACACTACGATAGAAATCTAGACATTAAATCTTGCTTGGCTTCGGGCATGCGCAATGAAGCTTGGTTATCAAAGCTCTTCACACCATTTTAATCTTATAAACACTGAAGCGATTTCTAAATCTGTGTATGGAGTATCGGCTTTGTTTAGATGTTATAACATGGCGAATAGTTACGATACATTGTTGACTGTAGTGTTGCTAATCTCGCATGAACTGACAAGAAAATGACATATCATTAAAAAAAATAGGAACAAGCACCGTAAGAAAATGTATGTATTTTTTTTATTTTGGTACATTTAAAACAATTTATTTAAAAAACAAACGATTATAACAAAACATTTATGTCATGTTACTTAAAAAATTACCGGTATCAACTTACCGTTATCAAATCTTACCAACGTGTTTTCCCATCATGGCATGTCGACCTGTTTCCATGATTGCTGGAAGGGGGTCGTCTTATACATGAGATACATGGTTTTTACCTGATTTTAGGGGTCTGAGAAAGGGGGTCGTCTTATACACAGGGTCGCCTTATACACTGTAATATACGGTAGGTATCGTAGGTATCGATGAATCGTTACAGCCCTACTATGATGTAAAGCAAATTTCCTTCTGGCTAATCAAGTCTCATCTCATCTACATCTGTGTTGAACAGTTTCCGGATGTAAGGAACCAGGTACTACTGAGTGAGTGTGACGTGTCGGACAACAGCATCAGCTCACTGGAGACTCTCTCTACCAGCTGGCTCCCACTCCTCTCCACTCTCAACCTGGCGAAAAACAGGTATGATGTCATCATTGATAAATATTTAGGTCTTCAAGACAAAGTCATGAAGACCTATTGTTATTATCGTGTTTTTGTTTTTTTTATTCATTATTTGTACCGATTTTGTCCGCACGATTCCTGCTTAACGGCTCGAGCGATTTACCTGCAATTTGCAGGGTTGATACCTTGTGGCTTAAACTGGTTTTGTGTCGAGCTACTTTTTGGGTTTTCGACTTCTTTCTTGAGTTATCTCCCCTTGAAGTTGAAACTTCAAACCTTAATAGCTCAAGAACTAATCAAGATATTTTCACAAAACTTTCATCAATATGTGGGCAACAACATTCCCCATCGATTAGGTCTATAGCGGTTTTCGGCCGTAATAATAGATTTTTTGCTATTTTGAAAAAACTGAAAATTTTGTGAACTTTCGCGATTTTGAGGGTACGCGTCTTCAAAAATCTTCTCCTAAATCACGGCAATACATACAGCTATGTGTGATAGGTCATCTGAAAGCTAATTGAATTTAGAACAAAGTTATTTCGGTAGATTTTTTAATTTTGTCCTTGAATTCGAGTAATCTGCCCTTGAATATGGACCTCTTTCAAAAGGGCGTTTTTCGGTTGCATTTTCAAAGTAGTATAACTCTGTTACTAATGATCGTATGTCACAATTACTTATTGTCATCTCTTACTAATAACTAGTGTAACAATTCCATAACATATCATTGTGATATAAAAGTTGATAGTTTGCGCACAATTCGGACATTTTCCCAAAATATAAAAAAAATTAGGATTTTGAGATTGTTCCAGGGGTATAGTCTTTGGAGAAATTTTGATCGCAAACCACTGAAGATACCAGCACCTTTATTAGTTCATTTTGAAGGAGAAACGTCATTTATTGAGGAAAATAATTTCAAAGAACGTATCTGTCATAGTGTATGTCTGACAAGTCATAGAAGATTGTCATTTTTCGAAAATCGCCATTTTTAGCAAAGTTGAAAGGGTCATTACTGCTTCACTTCTTACGCTATTGAAATTTTACTCACACCTACGTATGCACAATTTCAAGTCCAACAATTTTTCTGTTGTCAACTTTCATAAAAAAAAGTTGATAGTTAAGCCTCGTACATCGCAAACGTTGTCTAGGGGTCCGAAATTTAGCATTTTTTAGTATTTTTCTGAATATTCAGAAGAACATAACGCATTACATATGAATGCAGTCTAAATGATGGTTACATCTACTTAAGTGGAAATTAAAGCACAACAGTTTGTATACTACACTTTAGTATGAAAATATTAACCATTTTGTCTTAATCATGAGAAAGAGGGTCATTGTCTTCGGAGAATTTTTGTAAAATAACTATTGAAGATAGAGACATGTTTGATAACTCCATTTAAAACATAGAAACTGGTGAATAACCGAGAGTCCAACATGGAGTTCAAGGTCAGGCAGAAGTCTTGAAGACCTAAGTATTGCCTTGGCAATCCTAGTTGTACCTTAGTCTTAATACAATAAAACCTCTCTTCTAAAACTGCTGATACATATCCAGAACACAAACATACATATTTCCAAAATACTTTTTATCCATTAATTTAGGTATCGATGTCTTAGCCACTTTGGTATAGTTAATGCAGCTTCCATGTTGACTTTAAACTCAGGATTAGTCCTGAATATTTGACAAGACACCTAAGGCAGCAAACCTTTATATGTATTTTTTATCCATTTATCAAGTCAACTACCGGTACAAAACAAATTAATAATTTAACTTTTAAAAATTAAGGGCTTAAGTTGATACTGCAGATACAAAACAATATCAATGTGCTGAATATTAATGTTTTGATTTTTCTTTCAGTTTGAATGAATTGGAGGTTTTAGACAATCTACTGTTGCTGAAGAATCTAGATGTCAGTAATAATCAGCTGTTAGGTAAGTTGTTTAGTTGACTCTGCACTTTATCAGTCCTGGATTTGTCCAGTTATTCTTGGATTGGCTCTGTTTTCGTTTGTGAGATTAACACTAACATCCTGTCCTCAGATCTGGAGAGTGTAAGCACTGCACTGGGTTGTCTGTCTCAGCTGGAGGTGCTGAACGTACAAGAGAACCCTGCCACAGACAGTGGAGACTACAGGTTAGTGTTCTCAGCTTTCTTCTTCATGTTCATTCTTACTCTCATCTCACCATTACCATACAAATCAATCCTTCGTTTATCACAAACCTAGAAAGTATCTGAAACATAGAGAGAATCAGGAAGTATCGACCTAACTGTTGTTCGTTTCAAAATCTGAATGTTTGTTCAGTGTAAATTTATTTTCAAAATGCATTTTTATTTATATACTTAATATCATTGAATCATTTATAGAGACAACCTTTCATCTTTTTTGTGTTTCAGTGCCAAGTTTACAAAACTGTTACCAAGGTTACAGATACTGGATGATAACAATGTTAGATCATGTACTGAAGCCCTTCACCCAACTACCGACTTTGAGACAATGTGTAGAACACAGGAACAGTTCTATGCAGCAGTCAACAGTGTGTTCCTTCAGGAACTTCAGTACGTACATCAACAGTGAGAAATATCACTCTCGTATTCTGTAATATTTGATGACTCGTAGTATACATTCCAATCCTTGGATCCATGCTCACGTTGGCCTGTGGGCAGTCTCTTTTCCTATGTGGTTTAACCCTCAAGTTGCCATTGTTCATATCACCCATTTTTGGACCCTCTAACCAATGAGTTTGGCCTTAGACACTATTTGCCACAACCAACCGATTTCCCACACAGCGAATGTGGTCTTGTTGTTTTTAGATATATGGTATCTACATAGGAAAGGGAGACTTGCGTGTCTCGTCAACAAATGGTTGTTACGTATCTGTAATTGACACTGTAATTACCTCCCCTTGAACAGACTGTTTAGGTTTTAGCTTTAAAGTCGTCTTAGGTGATCTTTTCAGATTTTTACGATAGGTGTAACTTCAAAGTTAAAAACTACTCCCTTGCGATCACTTGTCCAATGGAAGATATTTCGGTGTAGCTAATCTGTGGCCAATCTCAGACTATTGCTTCCTGAACAAGATCTCATTCCTGTCAATTAGCCACTCAGAATGATTTGGCAACAATTATACTTGTACTTGAAGTTTCTAGGATATTCTATTCTATTTTGAATCAATGGCCAATCTTTGTTAACTACTTGTGACTGATTAATTCAGCTTAAGTGTTACAATGAACTGTTTCCTTAGTTCATATATTACATTTACCAAGCATATTTACATGAAAAGAAAGCATGTGAAAAATGAATATCTCCATTTTGCTACATGTTTATGTAAACATAGATGCAAATGTTTTTTGTCTAGTCAAAAAAACACATGAACCTTTCAATATTTGTCATATCACAGATCAGCCATGTCCAAGTCACCAACTGATGACCTTTCACTATGTGACGTGTACTTCCGCTACTGTAACAAGTCGTCTAAGCTCGCTGTGGAACATAGATATGCTCATGAGTATGGAGAAATATCCGTCAACATTCCAACAGCGCCACCTACACCAAAATCAGGTCGGCCACGATCATCCAGAGCGCGACCCCCACCAGTGGAACCAGAATCGTACCTCAGTCCAAAAGAAATGTTTGAAAAAGCTTTGAATCCTGGTGGTAAAACCAGTGTAAAGTCTGAGGCTAGAATAAGCACAGATAATCCAAAAGATTTGTTCGAAAAGGCTCTCAAATCTGAGGGCAATGTCAACACTGATCGGAATATTGTTGCAGGTAAAACTGTAGATCCCAAAACAAGTTTTGCTCAAGCTCTGGATTTGCAAACATTACAACAAGATGGCGGAGAAAATCAAGTTTCCAAGCGGCAGGAACAAAAGACTGAAGAAAAGTATACATATATATTGCAACCATTTAAACTTTGTGTTCCTAAGACTGTATGTTAATGTTTCATACAAGTATAAGTAAATTAGATACTTTCTCCAACAAGCAATATCAGAATGGTTAGTCACCTTAATGAGGCAGTTCTCTCTTGCACACTGAATTCATATCAAATTTCAACATTCATTTCATGAATTGTCAACATCTAAGACATTTTATGATTGTCAATCAGTTTTTAAAATAAGAACTGTTTCTTAAATGGTAACTTTTGGTCAATTTGTTTTATTATGCCACTTGAATTGAGAAAATCTCACTGTCGGCTGGTTACTTTACTTACTTTTGTTTTCTTACATGTCCAAAATAACTGTATGAAATTCGTTCAAGAGAGATTGAATGTATTTATGGTTTATCTGTTCATATTTACAGTGTGAGTACTCCCCCTAAGGCCTGGCCATCAGACACAGATGTAAATGTCCGTGCATCTCTACAGAACCTGCCTCCAGACGAAATGGCCATACTTCAGGAACTCCATGCAGCAGCCACAAAAATACAGGTGTGTGAGGAGCTTCTGTGTTCTATGAGGACAATCCAGACATTTATTTGGGTTGAGAATCAGTGCTAGAGAGGAAAATTATTGATATTACTGTTTATAACAATGAGGTGTTCAGAAGCAGTGTCAGAATACTAAAAGGGGCGGCGCTTATCCACGGTGGTTATGAAGTAGTTGGTATCTATTAAATATATGGATCCACTAAAGGATACGGGCGGCTACAGCTAATGCGTGAACATTAGTTAGTGAAGAGTAAGGGTACGGGTACCCGCCAAACATATTTGAAGAAATAAATGGTAAAATAAAAAACATTTATAATACAATATGGTATACATGAAATAGGAAAGTTGTACAGTGAACAGTTCTCCTAGTTGATACAATTGTCCGTTTATTTCACTCAATCATCTCTCAATTTAATTACTA
Organism: Gibbula magus; assembly: GCA_936450465.1. NCBI lineage: Eukaryota > Metazoa > Mollusca > Gastropoda > Trochida > Trochidae > Gibbula > Gibbula magus. The sequence continues at coordinate 24,745,319 of OW388304.1, forward strand.
TACCATTTTTATGTTCAATTTTATTATTTTTCTTTATACCATGTTTTTAATTTTAAACCGCCAACTTGTACATATACCATGTAACCACGTCATATGTACCGCAAACATGTTTAGTATGTTTATATTTTATACCAATTTTATGTTTCCATGTTTATAATTTTTTCATTACTATAATTTAATTTTTAACTGTCAAACCGCATTTCTGTACATTAACTGTCACTTATTTCTGTATATTTGTCTGATGAAGGGGAGCAACCGCTCCCTGAAATGTAACTAAAGTTTCTCCTTGAAGATGTTTGCCCTTCTGTATATGTTTGGCGGGTGCCCGTACCCTTACTCTAGAAGCAGTGTGAGAAAGAAGTATTTTAGAAGGAAAGCAGGAAGGACCATTTTGACCTTAGACTTTATAGGTAATACAGCATCATTCTATACCTATTGTTAACATAGAGTGTTCATGTCTCCAGGCTACATGGCGCGGGTTCTACCTGAGACTGAAGCTGACAGCAGCTCTAGAGTACGCCAGACTGGAACACGAGGACGACATCTCCGAGTTTGATGACTTCAACATGGATGAGCTGGCATTTGATGAGGTGGTTATTTCATATTTGCTTTCATCACAATTTGCCACCAATAAACATCCCTCTTATATTTTACTGCCATGATCATCAGTTTTACCTGCAGGATTTAATGGTGATATTCCAGCTCATAGAAGTATTGCTCTCTGTAAATATGGTAAAACCTTCATGTCCATTTTAAAAGCAATGTTTGCATGCATGTTTATGTCTGCTGTGCTTCTTTATAGGAATCGTTGGAGAAAGGGTGGCGACCAACAGACACACCACAGATTCCTCACCAGTACGTAACTCTGCATGTAGTTGAGGGCTTTATAAAATTTGCAAGACTCTTAAAGCTAATGGTTTTCTTAAGGATATTACTTTAGAAGTATGTCTCACATGACATGAGGTTGTTTCTGAAATATCATATATTCAAGTTAATCGTGGGGCTTTGAAATGACACTCTGTGACTGCTGAAATATTTTAAAGTATGAATACTTTGTGTAAACCCAATCCGGGTACAGAAATCTGAATTAGTTCAGCAAGCAGGTCATTCTGGTTTAGCATCACTACTAATTCAATAGCCATGGATATTCTGGACCCACGGATACAGGAATATGTCCTGAGTAAATAGTATGCCTGCCTATTGATCAGATTAATCTTTCGTTGTACAGCCACCCAATCCTAGGCAAGCCTCCAAGTGGACGTCGAGGAGGACCGGAGAGTACCAGGCTGGAACTAGCTCCAGTTCATCCCCCCAACCGACCCCGGCAGGCTTGGAGGAACACTGACTCCCCCCTCTCAGACCTGACCCCCCACCCCCCTCCCTCGGTGAGGAGCGGCACAGACACCCACAGGTCCGGTCTGTCAAAGAAAGAGGAGAAACTGGCAGATGAGTGGTGAGTTATGGAAGAGGAGTTACACATTTTGGAAATATGATGTGAAATGATTACTTCTACCACCCCCTTCTTCTCGATCCAAACTTTGCTTGATTATTTGCTAGTACTACGTTTGAGTCTAATGTTTCAATAGATCATCAACCGACTATTGTTTATCCTCATTTGTGCATTACAACACATTTCCTGTGAAACTAGATGAGTCTAAGGCATTCTTTAGATTTGAGACTTTAGGTTGTCTGTACAAGAAATATAACGTTTATTGACAAATTTGTTTATAAGTCAACTGGATTTGAAATTTTTGAATAGGCAGAACAGTGAATTTTTTAAAAGAACTTATGTAGATGATTTGGCTGATTTTTCTATGTAATCATTCACAAATGATGGTTTTGCTCTATTTACAGGGGTTTTCACAACTCAAGGACAGCAGAGCTCATGCTACAAAGAGCCAAGAAGATGAAACTTAACTCGGACAAGAAGAGGAAGCTCAGTCGACTTGGTATGTTCAGTCAACATTTCCTGTCTGTAATACACACCACAGTAGGCATGTTGCCTTTCTGATTATATTTTCCCTTGCTGGTGAAGCGAAATAGGCTTCGAATGTCGCATGGGGTTTGCTTCTGTAGTAAATTTGGATGCAGTGCTACTTTGTAATTCAGTACTGTACTATCCATTGTTCACTCGTTCCAGGTGACACGAAATGCACTCAAAGACAGTGTTGTAAGTAAATTAATTGATAAACTTTTTTCTGTTGCAGATCCAAAACAGCGTTTGGCGTTGTATCGGAAGTTGGAAGAAGCCACTAAACTTTCTCCCATCCGTCCACCTGTTAGAAAAACTCTGCCAAGAAAAGAATATTTTCAAGGTACTTGTTGGGTTGTTTTTCTAATCTTTCAACTATTTTTCTAATCTTAATTGTTAAAGACTATTTTTAATGAGCAAAATTAGTCCAATTTCCTTAATTTCCTTCTTTCTTTTGTAGATTTCTTTTAGAGAATGGTTTTGCAAGGGAATTTCTAAATATAAAATTTAGCTCAAAGTAATCTGACTAATTTTTTCAACAGCTTAAGATTTTTTGCCAGAAACTGAGAAATTTGTTATGAATTCTTTAAATAATAGTTTTTCAGCATATATTCAAATGTTGTGGATTGAACCAATGAAATACCGTAGTTGAATGACAAACAAATTTTTATCATATAACATATTGTACATAAATCTTTATCATAATATTTATACTTGTTTCCATTCAGCAAAATCAGGTTATGGTATGTAAAACAGATGTTGTACACTCTGTACTCGTGTCACTATCAACTTGCATAGTCATCTTGGTAGAACATTTCTCTTGCCATGACTAGCTTGGATCATTCTGGCTGTGGCACTATGTAACATTGTTGTTCATTGTAGATACTTTAGTAGAACATAACACTCACTTACGTTCTGGTTCTGATTCTGTAACAAATCAGCTATTTGTAGAGTAATAGTGTAATGTTCAAGAGGTCCAGGGTTCGAATCTAGCTTGGTATTTTTATCTGCTTCAGTTATATGTTATGTGGACTTAGTTTCGGGTGCAAGGCTACGTTATCATTCAGAGCATTACAACCCATCAAATGATAGATTCAACCAATACACACAACCCTGGAATGCATGATTGTTGAATTTTATAAATATTGTTCTTATTAATACCTGAAAATAAAAGAAGAACAGGGCTCCGTTCCATAACAGCAAGCCCTTATAATCGCTCATTGATTGCTCAATGTAGCGCTCAAGTAGCGCTCATTCTCTCCTGAACGACACGGTGCAAAACCTCAAAGTTTGCTCACTTTGCTACGTAGCGCTACATTGTGCAATCACGTTCAAGAGAGGTAAAAGTAATCGCTAATTGAGCGATTACTTTGAAACCTCTCTTGAACACGGCCAAGTCTCTAACTTCAGCCTTAGGATTAAAGTTAACATACATAGACATCTGTACACACAAGTTCATGCAGCCTACTTCAGAGTTTTTCAGCCACCTGCTACTTATTACTTATTATAGTACTAGGTAATGAAATCATACTACATGCAGAAAACTACTTAGATCTGTATAACTAAGTGAGTTAGCGAGCTATTGTTTAATGCCGCTTCTGTAATAGTGCAGCCATTAGCAGCGATTTTCGTAGCTTAAACAGATGTCCCTTTGCTGGATGTCCTCAATATTCAGCTGCAATGATTGGTTAAAATAACATTTTCTATCTTTCCAGTCCAAACTGTGTAGCTAACAGATACATTTATTTATCAGTTTCAGTGTATATTAGAACATTTTTGCCATTCTTATCTTTAATTTATGAGATTTTACTAAATTTTAACAATATGGAACTAATATTTGGAATCCATTACACTTTTCAACTGACAAGTCTGTATTACCTTCTAACCTCTATCTTTTAGCAGGTAAACTATTTTCTGTACAACTTGAAAACACAAGAATGGGCATTTTCAGGAAATCAGCTGAATGAAACATTTAGGACGGGTCCTCACTCGAATATCTTCGAAAACTCTTCACATTTGACTTTCAAAATCGATGCATGTTTTTTTAAATTCAGCTTTTTCTAAAGTGTTCATTCCAATTCCTGATTAAGAATTGTTTGATTGTGACATCCTGTAAGACATGTGATATATTTTCCATGAAGTGAGTGTGTGACTAATGTTGCAGCGAGAGAAGATGAGATCCGCAGACAAGAGTTTGAGAAGAGACAGGAGGCTAAGACAAGGTCGACACGCACGTACGAGTGGCTGCACACTCAGGTCAATGCTGACAAGGACAGGTACGTCACCCCGTGACATTTAGTATGTCACTTATGTTGACTTATTTACTGCAAATATTACTTTTTACACAAAAGTACACATTGCTGGAAGTACATCTTGAAATTACAGTCCTGCTACATCTGATATGTTCATTTGTAACTTGTCAAAGTAAATTAGAAATGAGATACAATCAGAGACATTGTAAATAAACAGACAGACGGGTATACAAACATACTCGTATATCGAGACAATGGGTTAATGTAGCTCTCACTGCTTCAGGCCTCTATAGCGACAAATGTTTGAGCATTTTTTCAGTTTTATCTCTAAATTTTTAGCTCATGCATACTTGTTTCTTGTTTGAATTTGATGTTTGAACCTAAAATCTGTATCTTTCCAAACTGTGAACAAGATCTATTAGATTTTATTATCGAAACAATTTTATTTTTCTAAAATAATCTCCTGTAAATAGTCATTGACATATTGGTAGTTTTATCTGTCTTTTTTGCAACTATGGAAAACATTTCTGACAAAACTCATTCAGTTGATGGTGCTCTGTAGCATATCCACACTCAATGCAATGACTTGTCACTGATTAATGATTTCTCTTCAGAAACACGGAGACACACACCGACTACAGCAGCCATGCTAGTCTCGCTTCGATGCATCAGGATCTCACGGGGTCAGGAAGGCTGCAGATGATGGTTTGTGTTGAAACTTCTCTCTTCTGTATAATAAAGCTTTCATAGCTCGCAATTTGTTTCTTCTGTCAATGAGTACCGGTAATTTTTTTCTTATTTTAGTGGTCACATATAATAATAATAATAATAATAATAATAATAATAATATACAAAATTTATATAGCACCTTATTTGAGACAGAAATTAATCACTCTCTTACATTTACTTACATTTACTTACATTTACTGATGGACTGTCTGTGTATAATATTCAATCCAGGTCTCCTTTCACAAAGACACTTTTACTAAGGTTAACCTTAACTCTCATTCTTTAACATTACACTAAGGTAACCCTACCTTAGTGACTTACACTCACCTTAGTTCTTTGTGAAGGAGTCGCTGCCATTTATCAGTTCATTCTTGTTATTTCAAATTAAAAGTGTTTTATTGTGTTATTCCAGAACCATGTTGGTTTTGATGCGGACTCAAGTAAAGAAGAAAGAAAACCCAGGAGATTTTCATCAACAGAAAGTACGGGTAGGTATTTCAATGAGTGGGTTTACTTTGCCTTAAAGGCGTTGTAGCACGCTCTTCTTACTGAAATAAAGTGATCTCACGAAAATGTAAATAAGTCTTAACAATGGCTAAATAATACCCCTGAATCAATCAAAAGAGTTCTAAAACGAATATACATTGTTTAAGCCATGTCAGTTCATTTCCTTCAAGCGGTCATTTTATGGCGTTCACATTTCACTCAGAGTAGAGTAGTTTTAAATATGGCACTATGATGGAATGGTCAACCATCTTTCTGTCTTAAAAACAAATGATCTGCCAAAAACGTGCTACAGCGCCTTTAAAGTTCTCTCACCATACACTGTCAAGTATAAATCAACACTGTAGGTAAGTCGACTTCTTCTGTCTCTGAGGTATTAATTACTTGACTTGTTTGCTTAGATGTGGTATTCTTTCCTGAACCAAATGAACCTTGATTAACATTCTGAAATGAAATCTGTGAGGACCAGTTGTCTGAAGTTGTTTATATCCATGTTCAATCTTGCAGGTGGCAGTTCGTTCCTGCCCCCAATAAAGACAGGATCTGCTGGCAGCACGGGCAGTGAGGGGAGAGGGAAGAAGAAAGAGAAAATGTCATGGAGATCAAAACAAACAGATGTAGATGTGGGTTGGGGTGGGGGCAGGAAGAGGCAAAAATAGTCCAAGAATCCTTGAAGCTTTACCTTACAGTTCCAACAGTCCGTATGGTGGTGATGATAGTTCCCTCACAGGGGAAGTTTTTCATTAAATATGTGAAGTAACAATGTGTGTTGCTCAACTTGTAGCACTATATTAATTATGGAATTATGCAGTTTATAAAGTACCGGTAAGCTTGAAAAGTAACCAGCCCATAAGGTTATTTTTTCAATTTCAATGGAAAAAAAAAAGGAAAACCTCCAAAATAGTTGCTCGTCTGGACCAAAAGTTAATAGGTTCTGAGCTGGCGAACGAACATTATTTCATACCTTAAATTATCGAAAACTTAATTCGTCCCTTTGAAAATTTGAAGTCACATCACTGTTTATGAAGGACCAAAATAGAACCCAAAACAAAACAACAGGTTTTCTTACAAGTAAGATAGTGGTGATTTACATTCAGTAACATTGGCGTATGTTCTTGGCTTACATCTGTAGGTTTAAAATAGTCATACCTGCCGTTTGATAACGTTGTTTAATGACTGTCGGTAGACGACTGTTTATTGCTAGGCTTTTCTTGTCTGAAACAATCACTTCTTAATGAAGTTTAACGATATGCAGTGTTTTTGTGATAGTATCCAAATAAGGTTATGTTTCTGAATTTCATTTATAATTACTAAATGTAAATTAGAAGAAGCTTTCTTCTAGTAGTCCTAGTTTCTGTAGAAGACGAAGTAGAAACAAGTTTGTGTAGACATACTCCATCCTGCTCCATCAGTGTATTTGCACTCGCTGCGCTACTACAATACCCTGATCCCCTGAGCCCACATCCTCGGTTACCCATGGTTTTATATATGCTCCGTAACCTATATCACCCATGGGAAAGTCAGTAGTAGACGAAGTCAAAGAAAATGCTCAATTGGATAAGACGGAAATGGTCAAGGGAGATAACCGGTGGCGGATGGCTAACAAAATGACCTCGTGTGCTTTGTAACAAAGTGATATGAATTGTCATTGGTTCGCAGGTCCAAGCTGCATAGCAGTTTGATTGGCTCACGCCGGCCAAGGGCGGGTAATTTGAGTACAGATTCTCCTGATAAGGTTTCCCATGGGTGATATAGTGGAGAGTAACGGAGCATATATAAAACCATGGGTAACCGAAGATGCTGAGCCAAGTGACTCTTGTATATGAATAGAAATGACCAGCCAATGAAAGAACTTCCATTCGAACCAAGGAGGCAGTACCTGGAGGAGAGGATCAAGTTGTTGGGCTCAGTGTATCAGGGTACTGTAGTAGCGGAGCAGATACAAATACAGTGATGGAGCAGGATGGGTATATGTATCTTCACTGTGAAGTTGATCATTTGTTTAAATAGAGAATTGTTGAAGATTTAGATTTTAGATACTAAGCTGTCAGTCATAGCATTGTTTGTCACTATAACAATTCTGAAAATGATAATAATATATGGATATTTATATTGTGGACTGTTCCTTGTTGTGTATTTAAGTCGTGTGATGTATTAAAAAAATGTTCTGTGCTTTAGTTCACATTTACTAGTTTTAAATTTATTTGGTGACGATTCATTCATGTTAGTTTTGTTATTTATGTTTAAAATACATTTAATTCTATACTCATTTATTGTTTTGATTCATTTAAAATTCAGTAAGAAAAAGGGGAAAATCTTTCATATATACAAATCTGCATTGCCTAGTCAATTTCATCTCTTCCCACAGAGGTTACTCCCTTCAGATTTCTGATCCTACCCTCTTTTGTTTTACACTTGAAATCAGGGGCTAAAAGGGAGTGTCCTGATTGGTTGCAATTGAATCTAGTTGTGCAATCAGCGACGCTGTTGTAAAAGTGACATTTGCCAATGACACGTCATAATGATAAAATAAACGTAAGGCCAACGTTCTCTTGTTTCATGTTTCATATGCTATTTGATTTTGTGAAAACTATTGATCATAAACATGCTTATAAATAAAGACCAAATCAGAGACAAATACCAAAAATAGTTCATTTGTGTTATTTACATCAGACATATTCGAATGATGCTAATGAGCACGACACTCAGAGTAAAACGCCTAGATCTTTGAAGTCACTCGGTCGACATGGCCACTGAAAGATGAGTTTTCATTGGTTAAGAAGCAGGGATACATGCAGTATGATGTTTCGTTTTCCACCGCTAGGGGACTTTGGTTCTGCTCCCGATTTCAAGCGAAAACAACAGAGGGTAGGATCGAAAATCTGAAGGGAGTAACCTCTGTGGGAAGAGAATGAGTCAATTTTTTAACAATAAATATTTTACTTACAAAACATTTTTTTTATTAAGTTCCTGCCAGTGATAAAAACATATTCTCTAAAGAGTTTTTCGATATTTTAATGTTCTCAATATTTTATAAATAGTAAGTTATTTTTTTAAAGGAATGTTGCTAATGGTGCCTAATGGTGAAATGATGTATGCTTGAATAAAAAATAGTTTCAACAAATCTTCTTTTTGTTTTGTCATTACAGTTTTACAGGTTATCTCGCAAGATAATACAAAATAGTTCATAGTTATGATCCGCTATGAATTCATGATTGAAAAGTCATTTTTTAGCTCATCAGGCCTGAAAGCCCTAATAGGCTTATGGCATGGCATGGTGTCTGGCGTCCGTCCGTCTGTTAACTTTTCACTTTTTAATTTTCTTCTCCAGAACCACCGGGTCTAGGGAGCTGAAATTTTGTTTACAGGGTTTGTAACTCGAAGCAGTTGTTATTTATGTTTCTAACAAATATGTAACAAACACTTCAGGACCATTCTTATTTTCTATTTGTGGTGTAACAGTCGTAAGCCGTTCGTTGGAAATCTTTTAAGAATGCGTAACTCGTAATATAGACATACTGGTAAGTACAGACGACGGTGGGGAAGTTAAGTTTAAGAATTTTCTTTTAAAAATACAGTACTTTACTAACATAATATTTACAAAGAAGAACAAATTCGTCTTCTTATATTTTATTTTTTTCAAAATAAAATAATGGCATTTAACAACTGCAAACTTTCAGTCATCGTTCACTTAAGTAAAGTCCACCAGAAGGAAACACATTCTTTATAAAAGTGGTTTTTCAGCTCCACACGTCCTAACTGCACGGTGTCTTAGATTGTTGGCTAATTTATCCTCTTTGGTTTTCCTTCGTAATATAGACAGCTTTAATTATTGTTAAAGACAATGAGATTCCGTGTGAATCAATTGGTTTTGCAGCACTTGATGTGTAGTACACTACAATACAGCATAGTCCCGACAGTGCTAGTACAGATACGTGTGACTATCTGTACTGTACTATCTGTTTGGATGGTAAATTTAATGAAGTTGAGAGAAGATGAATGACAGTTTGTATATTGACCACACATTAATTTTGGTAGTCTGTGTGGTATCTGGGTCGAACAGATTTAGATAAAGACGACATCGCTGCAGTTCTTGCAACAGCAAATCTGTTCTGATATTTAGCTGCAATCGAACAGCATGATACATCGCGTGAGTCCAGTAAGGGGAAAACATCAGATGCAAAGAGGAAAACATCAGATGCAAATTTGTGTATAACCCTCACTCTCGCTCGGGCAATACAAAAATTCACACTCATTTCATAAAAGTCATATGACACACATCCTCAGGTTATAATCTCAATATATACATACATCCATATAACTATATACATATCCTGTGGCCCCAAATAAGGGCCTCACAGGCCATGACCTAAAAACCTATTTTCATCTTCTTCTCCAGAACAAAAAGACCTAGAAGGCTGTAACATTGTGTGCAGAGTCTTTAGCCAATGGAGATTCTAAATTGTAGATTTGGTGACCCTGTGACCCCAAATAAGGGCCCCATGGACCATGACCTAAAAACCTATTTTCATCTTCTTCTCAAGAACAGAAAGACCAAGAAGGCTGTATATTGCGTGCATAGTCTTTAGCCAATGGAGATTCTAAATTGTAGATATGGTAACCCTGAAAGGCCAGATGGGATTATGTCATGGGCCGTTGTCTGTTGGGCGTTGTCCGTAAACTTTTCACATTTTTTTCTCCTCCTGAACCCCTAAACCCCCAAAGCTGATCTTTTTGGTACATTTTATATGTTAAGGGCTATGATAAAATGTTCATTGGGTTTTTGGGTCTTTGTGAATCCTTCTTCTCCAGAACCACATGGTCTAGGGAGCTGAAATTGTATGTGCACACTCCTTGGCCAATAGGAATTCTAATTTGTAGATTTGGTGACCCGGTGACCCCAAATAGGGTCACAGGGGTGACGACCTTAAAAGCCTATTTTCATCATCTTCTCCAGTACCATAAGGTCTAGAGAGCTGAGATGTTGTCACAGTTGTGTGCAGACTCCTTGGCCAATAGGGATTCTAAATTATTGCTTTGGTGAACCTGTCACCCCAAATATGGGCCACAGCCTAAAAAACCTGTTGTAATGAAGTTATCAACTCTGAGATTTTACGTGCACTTCATTCAGTAGAAATAATCTCTTATAAAAGACATGAGGGAGAGTCATCTCATCTTTTTCAAGTGAGAGTCTCAACATGTGGTTTGAGAAATGAAGAAATTGAGAAAAGAAAGTATCTTTGCAGTTAAAACAATTAAAATATATAATTCACTGGCTGTGAGTCCAGGGTCTGCATGTCGTGTAATTGCATTGTGTTGACCTGGGCAGAGAGATGCAGCTATAGTTGTTTGTGCTAATACACCGAGGTTTCAGGTTACTTCAAACTTCTGTGCTGTATGTGTGTGAGACTGGTGTAGTCTTAAGCTCAGATGCTCAAGAGAATTTATTCATAAAATATCAACATTTTATTAATTATTGAAAAGCAACCTATGGGAAACGGGATTTTAAGAAACAGGTAAGGGCTGCTTTTCAATATGTAATAAATGTTGATATTTCCAGAATACAAATAAGAACTAAAACAATAAAATGCAAAAGTCTATAATATATATAGTGAATGTGGATTAATGTCTAACCAATTTTGATAACAAATTTTAAATTTGATGCAATGCAATGCATTATTTTGTGATATATTAATCTTTTCCTTAGAGTTCATGAATAACATAATTCCAGATGAGCTTCAGAGCCAATGGCTCTATTTTTCGTTTTCATTTCCTTTTGTTCTTAGCGACTGGGATAGTAGAAAAAGCGCGTATCTGATTTGAAACTTTCTCCTGGTAGAGATACGTTGGCAGATAGGGCATTTTCATCACCATGTAGACTTTCGGTGTCTGATTCATTGCTGCAAGTAGAGTCGATGTTGTCGAAACTTTTTCCATGTCTGAACATTGTGGAACAGCATTGCCTGTTATTTCTGGAGTAGCATGTAAAAGACTAGAATGGACTTCTACTGTGACTGTTGAAGCGGGGGTTTCTTGAGTTACAATGGCTGTTGCTACAGGTTCAGCAGATTAAGCAGGATCACCAAGACCAACAGATTCAATATCCTGTAGTGTATTGGCTCGGGTTCCTCTGTGACGGTTGCGGTGGCAAACTCTTCTACAGCAAATATATTGCGATTGTCATGGTGGCATTCCGCCTGTATGTATCTCCCAACAGCTGTTCAAAACAGGAAATTCTACAACCTGGGTTTGTCAATATCCATCTGTTGGCCTCGGCGTTGAAGTTAGTTTTCAGTGGACCGAAGAATGTCCTGTCTAGTGGCTGTGGTTTATGAGTGACGTGAGGTGGCAGAATGATCAGCACTATCCCATTCACCCAGGCTTACTTCACTGCATCTAGTGATGTATGGGACGAGTGTCCATCAAGGATACGAATTCAGGGTTTTTGTTTTGATGGTTTTGCAAACTTACAAAAGTGTTTAAGCAAGTCAAGAAACAGGTCATGGTTTACCCATCTGTTGTAACTTGTTACTGCAGTGACCAATGCAATCTTGCGATGCTTTAAAAAAAAAGCGCTGACAGTGTATTTGTCATAGGCCGCACACACTGCGATTAGAGGCGATGAAAATAGCCGCTGCATCTATTTTATCGCATCGCAAACGAAATCGCATTATATCTATTCAAATCTCATATTAATCCTGGTATGTATCTATCTTTATTTCAGACATTGTCAACTGCAGAGATGCAGCAAGCACTATAGACAGACTTGGGATACAGATCCTGAAAGGAGGAATAAAAAGACAGCCCTTTACGGGAAATTGTCCATTATAATGTCCAAAATGTATCCATTCTTTTGAGATTTTCAAAGAAAGAATTGTACCCAGACTTGTGAAATTCAGAGTTCAGCCTGAATGGTCTAATGATACATCATTTGGAATTCAACTAAACCAGACATGAGATCAATAAATTGTGCTTCATGTGCTTCCCAGTAAACAATCATCTTGTGTTTGATGGTGGTGATTGATAGGAAACTGGTGATGGATAGAAAACTCATGATTTGAAGAAATATGATGAGGAGGAGCAGGATGGACTGACAACAGATAATGATTTGTGGACAGCAGATTATGATTGTGAACAGAAAGTTGATGGTGTCTAAAATTCAGATGATGATGGACAGAAAGCAAATTTTGGGCACGGTGCTGATGATGGAGGAAATTCAGATGATGATAATGGGCAGAAAGCTGATGGTAATAGAAAGAAAGCCAATGACGTTTGAAGACAGATATGAAGATGGAGGTCCTGGTTGAGCAAAAACCATATGATAACGAGACGAGGGCATGAGGGAGATAGTGGACATGGTGTTTATGGTGACACAAAAGACATTATTTTAATCGATCATTATGGTGTAGTTGAATATTATGTTCGTTCATATTCTGAATATGTGACATATGTAGATATTACCAAATAACCACATACTGTTAATGTATGAAAATACTAAAAGGCGAAGATAAAAAAAATCAATAATTCCAAATTCGGTAACAAAATCAAGTTGTTAGGGTTCTGCCTGTCAACACATTGATGTGTAAGTCTTGATAAAATCCACAAGACGTAGTTGATTTAAAGTGATTAAGCATAATATTCTGAAAGTAGGTGAGAGGAAAATAGTGCAATACATGTCCAATATATCAATAGTTAAATTTATTCAAGTTTATATCCTGTTACCACATTTTCCTTCCTGTTGCTGTTGCAAACGTTCATGAATAAAACCTTTTTGTTTAACAACTGAGTCAAGTTTGACGTATTTGTTTGCTTTTTGGGGGGTTTACTGACTTCAATCTACCAGGTTTAGCCATTCTCTATACCTATCCTGTTTATTGCTGTTGGACAACCATTTAGTAACAGTATTCTGTGCTGCTACTTTTTCCATCCTTACTGTTACCATAGATTCCATTATGTTACTGTTCATAAAATAGGGAAAAGTAAATTAAACACAGTGAAAACAATTATTTTATGTTATTGACATCATTCACAACGAGACACTAAACATATGAATGGTACTCTAATCTAACTTTAACTTAAATAACTTAAAAGTAAGGAAAATCAAAGAGACTATGGAATGGAGACAAACCGACCAAGTCTACGTATTAACCACGATGAAAACAGATTTTACATCTTTTATGCAAAAGAATTATTTTTAAATCAAGGACTATTATACAATATCCATATGAATGTGCATGTGTTTAAATTAACTTAATTATTTCTACTGGAGATTATATATTGATAACAGAAAGGAAAAAATTTGGTTATTTTTCTATATATATATTTTGGTAATTTCAGATGTCATTAAGCTTACATAAATCTGTTTTGCATACATGAGATATTTTGATTGTATTGAAACAATAAAATACGTATTTTTTTTATAAAGATGGTTTTTTTTCATTGTTGATCCCTTGAATTTTTTACATTTCTTTAAATGACCCAGATACAGATGGAACATGGAGACGATTATGTAGATTTAAATGCTGATTTAGATGTACATTGTAGGTGTAGTTTTAGTATACCTACATTATGCCTTGGATACCTACTATTTTCCATCCTCAAACGTTTACACATTTAAATGATAATTTATATACGATTCACCTCTACCGCTAGTAACTAGCTATTACTAGAATTATATTTGCTAACTCCTTACAAACATTATAGAAATTAGTATAAACTAATTCTAGCACCGGATATCTCTGGAACTCCAGAACTTATGCACAATACAATTATAGGTTTACTTTTATTATCAAACAATTTAAATAAAATATTAGCCGGCAATTCTGGGAACTTAATAAATAGAGGTTTAAGTATAGGATAAAACAGTCCATAGGGTGTTTATGAGATCTAAACCCGCAACCCGAAGGTAAGGGTTTTAAATCTCATAAACACCCTTTGGCATGTTTTTTCAAGCTTGCAAACCGACCCTATGGTTAAATTTTATGATTCATCTGTTCTAATTGATAACGCGAAAAACAAAAACGAGTCGCCCGTAAAATACTCCCCTTTGGTGAAAGGCCGAAATTTTCTATGGCCTAGTCCCTGTAGCACAGTGGTATCATCGCTGCGCATAGTGTGCAGGAGTATTGAGGTTTCAGTTTCGAGACGGGTTATTGAAAAAAACATTTTCAGATTGATGTTTGAATAAACAGTTGTTTTTCTATAGAGTTAGACATAACATACACTAACTTTCATCTTAAACTTAACATCTCGGTAGTAAATATAGATTTTGGAAGAGGGGCATTATTAAGATAGTTGCCCGGGGTAGAGCAGAAATTACTTTACAATCCCGAGGATTATATGATAATCCCCGGGATAATACATTCACATAGGAATTATTGAGCATAATGTTATAGGCAGTATAGTGGTGTGACGTCACTAGAGGTTTGCAATGAAAGATAGAGCCGCACTTTTTGGGATAACGAACGTATCTATATACACTTTGACCAAGACAATCTATTCGAAAACAAATGCCCATTTAAGTATAATAAGTAGTAACCTTTATCTGAGAGCCACTAAAAACATTTTTCATAATGGTTTGTTCCTCAATTTTTTTAAAACTTTTGTTTTCTCTAAATTGATCTGAAGACCCCGCTTTCTGCAAACACTATCTATCTTCCACTGCACACCACCAAAGACACTATCTTCTTCAAGCATCCGCATAACCTAATAACAATATTTCCTTGAATGATGAGAAATAATCCTTTGTGGAAACAATGCAGAAGAAAGGTGTGTCACCTGGATTAACACTGTCAGTGTATGGTTTGGTTAATCCCTGATCTACAATGCTGTTAAGTAAGTGATACATTTGTTTAAGTATCTCTTTTGAAGAAACGTGTATTTAGCATTTCTGCATTTCAACCTGAACAAACGAAGACGAGTTCGATAGCGTATTTATTATGTTACCAAATTCTTAGTAGAAATACAAACTCTTAAACATACACATGGAAGGGAAAGTAAATATAATACACTGTAAAATAATGAAACGTTATCTTTTAGCAAGCGAGCACAATCGTCAAAAACCAGGGCCGTGTTCAAGAGAGGTTTCAAAGTAATCGCTCAATTAGCGATTACTTTTAAACCTCTCTTGAACGCGATTGCTCAATGTAGCGCTACGTAGCAAAGCGAGCGAACTTTGAGGTTTTTGCACCGTGTCGTTCAGGAGAGAATGAGCGCTACTTGAACGCTACATTGTGCAATCAATGAGCGATTATAAGCGCTCGCTGTTATGGGACGGGCCACAGAGTGGTACTTTCGACTGGAATGACACGAATGAATTTAAATGACACGGGCTCGTATCAACAATAATGAGTAATTAACTCAAATAAGATAATGAAGATGTTCTATTGGATGCAGTTATTAAGAAGACCAGCTTCAACATCTTGAGATAGTGTGTAAATCATGGGTACAATATGTATATAGTGTGCATGTTTACCGGTGTAAATTGTTATCATGGTAATTACTTACAAATAAATGTTTTCAATTATTTATCTAAATAATGTATAACCTTTTATTAATAGAAAAGTGAAATATCTAACAAACAAACTCACAAAACATCCTGAAAAAAATTAGTAAGATTTTCGACAGGCTTTCTATCATACAATGTTTGACAACTTGAAAATGTCGAGTATAAGGCATTTCAAGATGTTGATACTTTGGTAAGTCGAAAAGGTCTATATTCCTAACATTTCACGTGAACGACGGATCCGAGCTACGACTTAAAGAAGGCTTCGTGGATGTATTGTCACGTACATGCAATTTAACAAGCATTACATCATTCAGAAAGATATACCATGTAGAAGGAGTATGTGACTTGGATATCCTCATGTCCTCACCCTGTGGCTTCTCCCGGGTCCATAATGTTGGGTTAAGCTGGCCATATTTTAACAAGTTTGGTAGAACTTGTGATCTTCTATTGGAAACAAGTTTAAGTAAACATTAAATTGATAATAATGCCAAGGTCACCAAGGGAGAGGAGAAGCTATGTGTAAGATATGAAGAGAATTCAGTTCTTGAGATATCAAGCTTAACATACAAGCTCACACGCCGAAAATCTAGAAGTACCGGAAGTAGCCTATGGAACTTACAAACCGGAATATCTGTCTGAAACATCCACTGTGTTTGCCAGCAGTGTGGCAATATTCATGAATACCATCATGTCCACATCATATAAAAATAAAATATATTTTAAACACTGTTTTAAATTCTAGACCTAAACTGCATGAAAAGCTCTCGTTATTTTATACACAGTAGGCATGGTCACACGTTCTTTCCAAGGAAGCGATTCTGTTCAGGGGGTTATTTTATTACCACTTTGCGCCTGAATGTGTATCCATAATTCTTGAATGTGTTTCCATAATGTTTGAACGTGTATCCATAATTATTGAATGTGTACCTATAATTCTTGAATGTGTATCCATAATTCTTGAATGTGTACCCATAATTCTTGAATGTGTATCCACAATTATTTGATGTGTATCCATAATTATTGAATGTGTATCCATAATGGTTGAATGTGTATCCATAATTATTGAATATGTATCCATAATGGTTGAATGTGTATCCATAATGGTTGAATGTGTATCCATAATTATTGAATGTGTTTCCATGCTGTTTGTAATGTACGTCTTTCAACACATTTTGCCTTAGCCCAGACAACATACAACAATGTCTGATACCAATAATTCTGTCTGATATTATGATAAATTGGATATGGTTCATCGTTGACTGAATTTAATGTGTACACGTTTGCTCATGCACGTGCGTGTGGATGACATACATGATGCACTTCAGTTGTGTAGCACTAGTAGAAGTCTGGTCCACTGAGGGCATCTGTAAAGGAAATGAAAGTAATGTTTATTACTCAACCGTGGTGAGATCACTCATTAGATAACACACTCATTCTCAATGAAAGTGCACAATTAGTAAATAATGATGTCGTCCTTATAAATCGTTGTTTTTAATAATGAATGTACCGTTAATATGGTGCAATGTAAGATCGATGAAAAAGGGAATTGAATTCGTAGTACGAACGACAGATAAAATGTTACATTTTACTGTTGATATTTTTTAGAGAGGCCTTAGTAATCTTGGAACATGTCAAAATAGCAATGTCGCCAACAAGAACTGTCACGTTGACGTAGGAACTGAGATTGACCCATAAGTCATGGATGCGATAACACATGTCCAAATATAGAATAACCTTTACTAAGGAATGTTCAACAAGCAGAACTGTTAACACTTTTCTCAAATTTCTTAAAACACCAAATGTTTATTGTCGCTAATTTCATGTATTCTACGTTATGTATTTTAAATAAACTGGGAAATAGATTATATCTGCAGTGAACCTAAATACATCCAGTTATTCATTTGTGTTGAATATTAAAGAAAAGTAAAATAGAAACAATTGTCATATTAAATGTATTATTTTGTAAGAAATTAAAGAACTATCGTTAAAAGAAAAACGTATAGTTAAGCCTGTATTCTACGTTATGTGTCTCCTACACAAATCTAAAATAGAAACTTGCTAAAAATAATACTTACAGCTCGGTAAAGTTCTAAAGTTTCCTTGTAATCACCAGCAATTGCGCTAACACGTCCAAAAAACTTTCCGTTGCAATAAAACATCCCAATGTATTTTACGTTATGTATTCTACGTTATGGTATCATACGTTATGACTGCCATATAAGGAGTGTAACGTTGTGCAGTGTCATGGGCGACGTCATACAATATTAACCATATGTTGTTACAAGTGATGATATGATTTGGAACAAATTTTAGCGTGTTTTATTTTTACTCATTTTTTATTTCTGATGCTGATATTTCAACCACTGTAATAGGGCCTAGATATACCGTCAGTCCTTGAATAATCGCCCGGCGATTATTAATTTGACCCAGCGATTTGACCCAGATTTGATCCAGCGATCATTCAAGGCGATTATTTTTTTTTCGAAGCCCTAATATAAAATTAGTCCTAATAGATCTGACAATTTTAAATAATAACAAAAAACATAATTTCAGTATGTTTTAGATTATTAATATTGTTAACCAAGTGCATGTCATGAGGTTAAACTTTGCGTAAATATGCTTGCATGTGCCGGGAATTATTTTGAAAAAGAGATAGAAATTAGTTTGTTTACATTTGCTAAAATTAACCCTTCGATTATTCAAGGCAAGCGATTATTTATTTCAAAGAGGGCTTGGCCCGGCAATTATTCAAGGCAGGCGATTATTCAAGGATTTACGGTATATACAATTTTAGTAGGCCTTTTTACGACGAAATTTCGCCTTCATTCAAATAACAAAGGTTCATACAACATATAAATCTAAGTAAAATATTGTTTGGTGTTCATAGATAGTTAGTGAAGGCAATGAAGTGTGAATGTTTCCAATATTTATTTAAAGCAAAATAAACTCGTACCACTTAAATTCATACGGTGACGTTATTTCCATTGACTTTAAATAGTCTTGGATAAATATTGTTCGAAGATACGATTCTTTTTGCCCGATCCTACAAACATTTATCAAATTTGTAAGGAATTTATCTTGGCTACAACCTCATGATATATGTATGTTTGATGTTTGCTTAGGAAAGGCATTAAGTTGTCCAACATAATATAGGCCTACATAGGCCTAGTTGTAAAATCATCTATGGGAAACGTTTTTATTCAATGACTATGTAAACATGTACTGTAGGCAAATCTAATGACATTAATTAAATTGTCTTTGGAAAAGTTAATTTAAATTATGTACTGCAAGCGGAGACGATTTCCAATCAAGCTGGATAGTTTTACATTGATCCAACCAGAACTCATTTCTTGAATTTTTTTTATCCTGGACATGCAAGTCTAGTATGAAAATAACGTCACCGAACGGATAAACTGGCACGGCCCGGGTCTTGTATTGGCTACATTGTTCAACATAGATATGATAAGAGCAAAACTTGTTACGTTTTCAGTAGATGAGCCAAATGGTCTAGTGGTTACTGCCAAGGATTTCTATTACGTTCATGTTCGTAGTACAGGTTCGAATCCCGCGGATAATAGTTTTGTCTAAAAATGACACCATAGGTTTCTTTTATTTGGCGTTAAAAAGTGATACATTGCATAAGATATGCAAACTTAAAATAAGATGTTCTGTGTTCTTCTGCTTGTTGAAAATTCCTTAGTAAAGGTTATTCTATATTTGGACATGTGTTATCGCATCCATGACTTATGAGTGAATCTCAGTTCCTACGTCAACGTGACAGTTCTTGTTGGCGACATTGCTATTTTGACATGTTCCAAGATTACTAAGGCCTCTCTAAAAATATCAACAGTAAAATGTAACATTTTATCTGTCGTTCGTACTACGAATTCAATTTCCTTTTTCATCGATCTTACATTGCACCATATTAACGGTACATTCATTATTAAAAACAACGATTTATAAGGACGACATCATTATTTACTAATTGTGCACTTTCATTGAGAATGAGTGTATAACGTAAAATAGGTCTACTGAGACATATTGACATGTCATGTTTGGACAGCAATTATAGGATATCTGGTAGGAATTATTTGCTCAAACTTCATAATCTTATTTAATGAATAGAGGACTTTGGGGTAACATATATTAACACTCCTAATGCAGACTTTCGATTTTTGTGAAATGCACATTTTCAATTGTGCACTTTCATTGAGAATGAGTGAACAATGAGTTGGTTACACACATGTGTGATACCACCGCGTGCTGCCGTAACGTCATAATCGGCGCCTGACCACAGGCCCTCGGGTCATTGCTTTTCACACTATTAAAAAAAAAAAAGAAAAAAAGAAAAAAAGTTTGAGATGACCCCCCGATTTTTACGCCCTCAGAATGTATTAGTCTAGACTAATACATTCTGAGGGCGTAAAAATCGGGGGGTCATCTCAAACTTTTTTCTTTTTTTCCCCCTTTTTTTTTAATAGTGTGAAAAGCAATGACCCGAGGGCCTGTGCGCCTGACGTCACAGTCGTTTTTGGTTGACGTCACAATGTTAGTCGCGCGACTGCAATAGCGGGTCACCTATTTGCAAGTAAACGTCACTAAAACGATTTTCTTGCATTTCAGTGCTTTTTACATCATTGAGTAATAAATAAAATACTAAACTCGGTCCCGTTTGATAACATGTTTATGAAACTCGTGAATGGCATCGGTCTTTAACTCGCTTTCGCTCGTTAAAATACCAACCATCCACTCGTTTCATAAACATGTTATCAAACGGGACGCCGTTTAGTATTCTATATATCTAACACACATACACAAACACACATATATATTATGGAATATGACTATAAAATTATGACCTGATATATTGTGGGTTTTTTTAATAGGACAACTTGAAACTGTTACTGTTATGAAATACGAATTTTAAAACACGAGACGTTCCGTGTCAATAACGCAGGTTGTTTGATGTAACAATGGCAAATTTGTGTTTGAATTACGACGAAATGCCAACAGAAGAGCGGAGTATATGTTTCCCTTAAAAGTGACTTGCTATTTAAACATGAATGAATTGGGTGACTATATTATCACATTTGTTTGGTTGTTTGATGATATTTGATATCATATATTCTCAGTTTGTTTTATTCAAGCCAATTGTGAAATGTTAGTCAGCAAGATTTCGAAGTGACCTTCTTTGTGTCCTTTTCACAAAGCTTGTTGAGTTTCATTTAGGTCGTTTTTGCAGCTTTGACATTTCGCGTTAAAATTAAAGGTGCATCCATTGTGTTTCATAAAATTTTATTTGGATTTAATACCTTCCAACACACCACATGTGCTGTTTACAGTACAGATAAAATCTCTCAGCTTGCATATTTATCCCCAATCGCCAAACATATCATAATTACTAGTTTCCAATGAAAATCGAGTAACATCATTATGCATGTGTAGAAACCGAAACTGCACGTCCCATTTACATGCACAGTAATTATATAACCTATTAAACATTATCAACTCAAACTTCGCATTTTTTCTGGTATGAATAAGATTCCAAAATTACGTTTGACTCACTGGCGCTCGACAAACGCGACGCATTGTCCGGTTTTCGATCAGAAATCACTACTTACCTTCATATCATTAATATACTCAGTCCACTATTATCAATATGGTAGTTTTTGGTAACAGTCGGTACTTCTCGATAAAGTAACACCATTTATAACGTTTGGAATGTGTGACCCCTAACAACACAATGGATGTAACTTCAAGATCATTTCAGCATAGCCGTTCAGTTATAAGATAAATAGTTGCGTTTGTAAAATTCCCAGGATTCATTGTTATTCACCACCCGCAAATTTATTTTAAAACCGACGGCGTTAAAACATACATCTTGATGGAAGCTTCTGATTGTTTTCTAAAACACGCTCACATATGAATTATTTCTGGTTCTAAAGTTACATTTGTTAAGAGTCATGCTATTAATCCACATACTTACCATTATAGCGAGCACGGAGGGGCACCTTGCTCCGTTGTAAAGAGGACGTGTTAGAGCCGTGAGAGGGGGTGACGGGCAGACTGCTGTTACTGTCGTACCCCAGGTCTGCAGACATCCACTTGCTGAGGGGTGGGGGATCCCTCGTCCCTCCCCCAAAGTCTGACACCCCAGAGAGGTCAGACATCTCCGTCACCGTCGACATGGCGGCGGCTTCCTCCTGGACAAACACATTGAACGTTGATTCAGAGTTCTGTAACGGTGTCTTAACAACGCAGAATTACATAACGGTATCTCCTAGAGTACCTACTTCGCGATGGGAACTTTTCATATCATATATGAAACAATGAATAATGCATCGCTATTAC
Source organism: Gibbula magus (assembly GCA_936450465.1). Lineage (NCBI taxonomy): Eukaryota > Metazoa > Mollusca > Gastropoda > Trochida > Trochidae > Gibbula > Gibbula magus. The sequence continues at coordinate 24,767,634 of OW388304.1, forward strand.
AATAAAATTCGACTTCGATGGTAACAAGGATAATAAGGAAGATAACGTTGCAGTTATTCTAAATGATTATAATAAAAGACTCTACTAGATGCAAGTGACGTACCTGGTTGAGGATTTCCTCCGATCTTCTGAGACTGGCTGCGACCTGTTCCTGACTGAGAGATTCGGCCTCCAAGACAATGTCATCGAACCGATCTTGCTCTCTCACTAGGAGACCTGCCTCTGCAACTCTATCCACAGGGACAGAGTAAACGTGTGTTACTACGTATAATAATGTAATTACTGATGTAAAGGCATTTATTCAGAGAAACGGACGATATAAGCAACGAAAACAATTTCAATGCCGATCTCTTTGCATATGGGATGGAAAAGATGACAGATGTGACAGAAGTAACATTGTGTTTCGGGACAAGTATAATGATTGGTAGAGTGATTCAAGGCTGACCCGCTCGAGAAACATAATCGGAATGTAACTTTTTCATATTTAAACAAAATAGAATTAGATTTCTGTCTTATCATGTTTTTATCATGTTCTCATAAATTAAATTTGCAGCGGATTTCCACAGCAAAATGCTACAGCAAAGCGTCAAAACAAAATGCAAAATGTTACATGGATAGAAGAATTGAACGTTATCCGCATATACATTTAATTCTTTACTTTAAACTTATGACAGAAGGAAGTATTTGTAGCGTAGTTTTGGGTAATTAATTAGCTATTAACTTAGCTGTCTTACCTCTCTTCCTGGCACTGCAGGAGTCTCTCGAAATCAAACTGCAAATTGGTCGACTCTGATCCGCCGTCATCAGCCGAGTCCAGGCTCGTCAGAACTGATGCTCTTTCTTCGTCTGACGAAGAAGAGAGAGATTCTGGGAAATCGTGGAGATCAAACATGGAGTTACGATACTTTGAAATCATGAAACTGTCCGAAACTGGTGATGATCTATCGCTTGCCGAATTACTACGTTCCAGTTTTTCATCACCTTCCAACCCCTCGTTCATGACTCCCAACACAATACTAATGTCCTCAGGGTCAAAACTGCATCTCAGATGACCAAACCTTTTCTCAAACTGTTTCTGTTCAAGCATATTATCATCGTAGCTGTAAATTGACTTCGACTGGTCTCCTCGTGATGAATAGAAAGCGGGATCAGTTAAATCTCCCATTGATTTACCAAGCCTGTCCTTCATCATAGAGATGCTTCGAGATGGCGGGTATATATGAATTCTACCTTCGTCATCCTTGATATCCAGAACCTTAGTCTGGGACGATTCTGAGGCCCTCTTGAGGCTGACATTCAGAAGATCGGTGACGTATTTCAGCTTCAGATCATTTGGAAGTCTGCTGGCGGACACTTCTCTGATTTTATTCACTATGGAGTCATAAGGATCCTCGTGCTCCAGAACTTCAATTCCTGACTCTGACCCAGCCCAATCCCTCATTGGGGGAGAATCATCATCAGAAACGACAATTCTAGGAAGGCCATGTCGGACAGGTTCAGGAAAAACAAAATGGCTTCTTGACTTGTCGTCTGGGCCGTTAGGCGTAAAGGTGAGACGGACGAAGCGTTCCCCTGCAGGAGTCGATACAGGAGATCCAGCTCCCGGTTTCCGTTCCAGCAGGATGAAATTGTCTCGTCCATCTTTCGATTCTGACCCTGGGGACATCTGACGCTCATTTTTACGAGTTGCAGGGCTGTTTTTACTCTCTTGTGTAGAGTCAACCTTTATATGGCTTGGTTTACTTCTCTTGGGTTTAACTGGTTTGCTTGCAACATGGTTTCTGTTAGTTTTGCTGTTTGATTTTGTGTAGTGCTTCTTTTCTTGGGGTTTTATTATTGGACTCCCTGGTCTCATGAGTTCCTCCTTCCAGGTGAAAGCTGCCGTTATAAGTTTACTTGGAAGACGTTTGCTTTTGAGGAGTCTTTGCAGAAACCTTACTCTGCAAAATAAAATAGACTATAAGCACTACAAACAGTTAAATATATATCTAATTTGAATTTACAAGTGAGCTAACCAGTGATGTAGATCTATTATTTCTGACATTCACCTGAGAGCTAGAGCATGTGCCTCGTGTTTGAGTTTTCGATCCACCTGAAGCGGGATGTCCGAGTCAAGACGCAGAATGTGTTCCTCCCGGGGCGGGGGGTGTCTGCTGAGGAATACATGGACAGCCTGCCTCCACTCGGGGGGAGTGGGGAGGAGGCGAGATGGGGTGCGGGGATCCACTCTTTGCTTCAAACTGTCTGGCAAGAACTTTAGCACCTTCTTGTACCAGTGTACGGTCTGCAATGTAGGAGCAGACATTTAATACGTGTGAACGAGTAGCTGTGTACGAATTGGATATGAGGACACATCATTTTACGTACATTTTGTCTATAACGTTAATCGTTTTCACGCTTTAATACTTTCTTGTATTGAAGTGTAGAAACGTTCGATGGTCTCTAATTTAAGCTTTAAACGAAAAATATATATCTCTTTTTAAAATCGTAATGCATTTTTGGTTACCATTGAAATTCATAACAAAAATAAAAGTGGGATGACAAAAACCTGTCTGATCTTTGTCTCAACTTGAAATTTCAATATAATTTTAGTGTTAAATCAGGTTATTTTAAGTTTTTCCAGATATTGACAGAATTATTGAAAGTGTCACCTTCTCAAACAGCAGATGAAACACATGTACGGACACGTAGATGTCCTGCACTCTCTGAAGATCGTCTGCGAAAGGATTAATGGCATCTGTGAGATGTCGTGTAACATCACTGATGTTTGCCGCTACACCCGGGCACTTTTCAGACAGACGACACAACTCCTCCAATGTCTCTGTTGCTTGTGTTAACAGATCCTAGAATATATCAACATTTGAATTGCATTAACCTTATTTGGTCACATGTCATGACGTCTGATGAAGAGAAGCTTTTTATTCGCTGCAAGGTACCAACAGTAAGACACACTGCAGGATATAAACTTATTGACGTTTATTTCAATTCAAAGCAATTTTGTACTACTTTCCATAAGCCATTTTAACAAGGACCTTTCTACTACCTCGGGTCCTTCGGGGAACAATGTTCCACACAACTTTCATTTACTAGGAACAAACTGACTAAAATGGCACATGGATTGACAGAGGGTGCAATACCTTAGCTGGTTCATACAGTGATGTTGTGAAGTGTGTCCTGTAGAGCTCGGCCTGACTGAGAGTTTTCCCTACAGCAGGATGATCAGCCAACTCCTGCTGGTACTTCTTCAGGATCGTGTGGTGGATCTGATAAGAGAACATTTAGTATATAAACAACTTGATATGTTAATACTTCTTCACAAAAATGCCCTGTTTGATATTATGACTTTGCGTAAGTAGTCTCACAACTGCATTATTTAAGCAGGTTCTAAAGAGTCTAACTCCTTACCTGCACAGCCCTCTCCCGACACTTCTGGACAATGTGGGTAATGTTGATTCTGTTCTCTGCCGCCGTCCATAGTACGTTCAGCTCACTCTTGTCGTCTGCAAGTTGTGTGTACATGTCCCGAAGACGACTATGCGCGTTCATCAGCGTATTGACGTGAACCTGGGCTAGCAGACCATCTGTTTCTCTTGTCTCCAGGAGGTGCATCATCTGCTTGCAGTGTTCTAAGCATTCCTCGAGTCCGATTTCTCTGAAATTAACATATTCGTCAAAATGAAATTACCACAAAGTGAACAAACAACTCTTATCTCCAGGAAAAACAACAGCTACTTGAAATTGTCAGGCTGTCCTCCAGTCCGACCTCAATGTACTTGTCAGTGGTCATGAGGTTATTGAGATAGAATATTTACCCAATGACGGTCAATCTTAATCTCCCTCCTCATCATGGATATGCAGAATTCCTTGAATTCAAGTATTCCAAAAGATGCTTCTTACCTGAGGACAGTCTGGTACTCCTGCAGCTGCTCTTGACGAAGCTGCATCAGCTGTTCTGAAGGTTGGTCAGCAAGGTCATACTCCTGCAGAAGCTCCGTCCGGTCTTTCACTGCAGGGAGTTTCAGTTGAAGCTCCTCGCATCGGTCCACAACCGGAAGTACTGTCTGCAAACAGATAACTCTGGGTTAGAATTTGTTCAAAGTTGCCCAATTGAAACAGTTTAAATTGGGCAGTAATGTACCTCATTGTGATGGTTCAGTCAAAAGGCCAATAATGTTTCTGTTGCTAGCCTTGTTCATAACGTTTTGCTCACGCAACCATTGTTTCCCTTTCCTTCCTATTAAGTGACGAGAAGACTTGCAATTGGCCGTTCGGCATAGAGCATGAAGAAGCTTTGCAACTGGAACTAACAAAACTCGAAGCAAAACGTAAGATTGTACGGACCTTGTGGAAGTAGAGCCAGGCACTGTGGCTGTAGTGGAGAGATCCCCCGTACTCCTCGGTCAGGTCGCTCGGGTCGATGTAGTTGTACAGCTCGTGTACATTCTTCACCAGGATCACCTGCACATGTAAAATAGCGTGTCATATGGAGGGAAATACACGTGTATTGTAAAATTGCTAAATATAGGTATTTGAAGGGCATTTAGAAGTGGCATACATAAGAACAAGTAGATTGTTTGGATAACAACTTCTTTAATGTGAAAATAAACGATGTTTTGCAGTATATGATCACTCCTTCATCCACCCGATGAAGGAGTGATCATATACTATAACATACTATATATACTACTGACTCGGAGCACTTGATCCAGCCAAAAGTTCAAAACAGTTGTACCAGACTCTCAGTGAGCTTCATTAATCTTTTGTGTTCATTTCAATTCATATTGACTAAACTAACTTATTTAATGATGAATGGATTAATCGTTAAAAAATGATTGTACCGAAGTAAGTTTTCAGGAGGCAAAGGAAAATGAATTGAATACTTAATGCATATGTGGTTTTCTAAACTGACCTTGAACAAAGGGAGATTAGTCGGTTTGTTACTCTTCAGCCCCAGTAGCTTCTTCAGTTGACGGGATCTGTCACGTGACTTGGGCTTCACGCAATATACTGCCGCAATACGGCCTCGCCTGGGGCGCTGCAGAAAGTTAGGGAAAACATCAAGATGAACAAATTTAAAGTGTACATGAACCTGAAGGAAACGTTACAGAACACGCTGGTTTTGAAATGGTAGGCATGTCCTACCGTACCGATGGCACCGGCGATTTCGTGAATACACGGGCCAGGTAGAAAACAATCAATAAAGAGATATATGAGCCATACCTACCTCAACCGTTTGGATGGATTCCACAAAGGTGGAGATGTCTCTCTTGGAGGCAAGGCTGAGGTTGATGAGGGTGGCGATGGATGGGGCGGGGCTGGAAGGGAGCGTCAACATGTGAAGGTAATGTAGTAGTAGAGCGATGATTTCACATTGTTCAAGCTCCCCACACTGTATCGTTACGAGTGGTACACCAAGCCCGTCAGCTCCACCTTGAAATGAATAATGTAAAGAGAATTTGATTTTACATTTTGCAAAAACATTTTGAAAGTTAATTAACTGTACCAAGGATGGTGTTTCTTAATGAATAATGAAAAGTGAAAAATGAGAATAATCAAGGTCACCAAAATCTAATCAGCACTTTGACTTCCCTAGGAGAGGTTTTGTGTAAAATATTATATGATGATATTCCTGTGAACGGTTCTTGAGATATCCTGTTGACAAGCTTAACATGTACGTTGACATGCGAACAAATCCAAAGTTCTGCTGTGACCTTGAGAATAATATCAGGGTCACCAAAATCTAATCAGCCTTTCAGTCTTCCCTAGGAGAAGATATGTGCAGATATTATGAGAATCTAGTGAATGGTTCTTGAGATATCTCGCTGAAAAGCTAAACATGCACATTCACATGCCGAAAAGTTCCGCTGTGACCTTGAGAATAATGTAAAGGTCACCAACATCTAATCAGTCCTTTGTCTGTCCAAGGAGAAGCTGTGTGTAAGATAGTAAGAAAATCCAGTCAATGGTTATTGAGATATCCCGCTGACAAGGGTAAAATAACATTTAAAAAATCTCGTTGTGACCTTGAAATGAAAGTCAAGTTTTCAAGACTGTGTGGGAACATACCTCATCCTATGGTGAAGCTACATGTAAAATATGAAAAGAATCCAGAGAATAGTACTTGAGTTATTCCTTTTCGTACGTACGAACGGACGGCCGGAAGGACGTTGCTGATATATATCGCGCGGCTTGAGATAAAAAGAGACCAAGATTTCATTAATGAATTGACATCAAAACTTTAGTTTTGAAAATGAATTTAATTTGAGTACATTCAACACTACATAATAAACATATAAGGCTCCCAGTCGTACAAAATTGGTGTTATCAGAATCATATGGCAAGTTTTGGTGCAATAGAGTATTGTAAATCTGTTTTGTGATCTACGAAAAAATCTGTGTTACCTTGCTAAACCATTTGGATCTATGCCTGAGTATCGCTTAGAAATTAATGGTGTACAGGTACTTAACTCATACCACAAGGTTTTTTCTCAAATGCGTGCACTTATTACATGTTATTTGGGTCATCAAACGATTCCTAACAAAATATCAAAACGTTTAGTGTAACAGGGTATGGAATCGATAACTCTGCCATAGTTCAGACAGTTCCTCTTTTATTGTTAGAACTTTCGACTATATTTAAGGGTATTTCTCAACATTATGATATGAGACATATGAGACATACTCCTATAAAACATACAATCCTCTGAAATTATTAGAATTTCATAAGAAAAGAAATGTTGTGCCAGTTGCAAATTTGAGCACGCCATCTATGTTGTATTTACATACATATTTTTCAAATTGTTCACACTGGATGGTCAAAGAAGTAATAAGTCTTACTCTCAGAATTTTTTTTTTATTTATATTGAAAATATCACCATTTTATCAATAATTGATAAGGAGACTATAAGAAAAAGAACTGTTTTCAGAGTCAAAATGTTAGACGAAGAAGTTATACATTGTCACTAATGACACGGAATTATTGTCAAAATGGTGAGGATTAAGACACAATTAATTGTTGGCTTAAATGGTAATTATAAGTGATATGTGTTTAACATTCAAGCTGATGATTTAAATTATGTAAAATATCCTATCCTATCTAATTTAAAAAAACATTGCATGAATCTCATTGTCAATCAACAAGTGTGTTAAATCTTTAGAAAAATAATTAAAATTAAAACGTATATAATAATTCATTGTATTTATTTCAATAACATTGATAGGCATATTTAGAACACAGGCCTTGTGTTGACAGTATTTATCATTCAAACAATATATCGATCTATACAACTACCTACGCACACAATGCAAAACAGCATATATTACACCGCCTCTGGACAGATGCCAGACAGTTATTGGCAGGTGTTGTTAATAGTTTATCATTTTATTCATTTCAAGCCCATTAAGTCCATCTTTATTGATATTTAGTGGTGTACAGCATTCACAAAACAAATGTGCTTTAAGAACATATATTAAAGGTACATTTCAGAGAATACTGTATTTATTTGATGAAGATGTAGATGATGGTTTCCGTTATTCTAGTGCATATGCCCACCAAGGGGGTTCAACGTGGTACGACAAGATAAACATCTATTGTCAACATGATATCACTAATTCCCAACAGAACCATTTAGAAATTCAAGCAGAAATTGATAATCATTTGACACAAATCCTCATAATTTTGGAAATGTCTTTTAGATTTATGTTCAGTTTGAAACATCCGTAATATGAATGAGAGAACTGGTCGATATTGAAATATTGGTGACTTTACATGTCAAGGTCTAGCATGTGTAATTGAATGCAATATAGCCTCCTCACTCCTATTTGACAGTGTTACGCGCAGTTCTTCAGCAGAAACATGGTCCATTGAGTTCTCTCTTGTTTTAAAATATTGTTTTGGGGTTGTTATAATCCTTCAATAATGATCAGTCAATGACGGTCCTATTCGTGTATCATGAGTAACAAAATAATAGGATGTAATCGGATAAAAGTACCAAACGTCAAGAAATTGCTGAATTTGGTTTTATTTTGTTCAAAAATGCTTCCTGGGTCTAATTAAGACATTAAAGCAACAAGAAATCGTCGCATTTGTTCAACAACTGGCGTCCTATTTTGACACCGGTGTTGAAAGCATTACGTCAATTAAAGATAATAGAATCTCTCTGTTTTTTTCAATGTAAATTCGTTTATTCATTTAGAAAATACTTTCAAGTAAACAAAACACAAACGATTATTTCGAAGCGTCACGTACTCGCCAAGATATGGCCATTCAAAGTGAGTAAAATTGGCCTGCTAATTATCCCAATCCTTAAACAGTCTTCCGGGCCGCCTTTAGCTTGCGTTAGCGATGTGACGTCATACACAGGAGTTGCTTAATGACATCCTTAGGCGATTTGTCGATTTTCGTCGATAATTCGTTTAAAACATAAGAAGAACCTTTTGACATTACACGTTTCCGAAAGAATGGGTATCTGTGCGTCCGTAGGGAGTAATTTCGAAGTTTTTGGAGCATGTTTCGATATTTAGATTTCGAGTTTAGATTTGTTCTTTTCCCAATCAGATGGAGTGTTAGGTTATCTTATAGGCTACAAATGTTTTAAAATGAATAACTGACAAGTCAACAATTAAATAAAAGACCATGCAATTTATACATTATAAACAATTATAAACGTCATTATTAGTTAACTATTTTGTTGTGCTTGAGTTTGTGTTTAAATAGGCGTATATATCGTTTCAAATGAACTGCATCATTATTTCTCATGGTGACTTTATATTACTAATAGAATAGTTGCATTATAACTTAACAAATCATATAATTATCATCAATGTTACTGGTTTACACTTTTTAGAAACAATTATTCGGGCTTTCTTTAAATCTATATCTATATATTAAGTCTTGTACTTTTACAATTACTTAGGTTCAGTGTAATACCACTGACCTAACATAAACATTCATTAGATTATAGCATTGCACTAGCTTTACTAAAAAAACAGCAGACTTTCTCATTTTCCTAGCATGATATAAAAAAGGCCTTGCATTTTATATTGTATGTATTTTTGGGTGGTCAATTCATGTGTTTTTAGAAATAAAATACAAATCGGATAAATATATGGAAAATGTATCTTTCCCATTTTCAAATCAAAGAATTGGAACTATAGAACTTTGATCATCTCACCATGGCCTTGTGTTGTTTTGTTTGAAATTTAAAGAATATTACTCAGGCTATAGTTCAGTCGTGTAGATTTCCCCTCTTATTTAATATGTATCTAAGTTAGTGTCAATAACGCAACTACATCACTTATTACATATCGTGAAATTGATAAACAAAAATATGGAAACTATATTTTATTTTTTAGCAAATGGACGAATGTGAAAACAAAAATTATTCAACATACCCATGAGTCAATAAATGAGGCGTGTTAACACCGTTATAATCCATATGAAATGTGTAATAGATCTCTGTGACGTTTGAACATCCTCATCATGACATGCGTGCCGCCGCCATATTGGGCAATGATAAGATTTGTTGCAAAACACATTGCAGAATTACGGGTCACATCCGGTATTAAACAGTGTTGACATCTGCTGCCATTTGTAGTACGTTTTACGGGGCGTGTATATATGTTATTTTGTTGTATAAGGAAAAAGGTAAATATGTTATTTAGGCAGTTATGTAAGGCTAATTTTAGTGGATTCTGTCATTAGAGGCCAAGCGACTCCTGTGTATTACGTCACAAGGCCTACTACGCGGCATTCGCTCTCGGCTAAAGTTTTATGGGGCGTAATTGAGCGGCGTTCTAAAAAGGCGTCCTAAAGGTGTTTATTGGTTGAATTGACATATATCAAGTGGAATCCTCGCCATCTTTGAATATGCTTGAATAAAAACCGAAAATTGATATGGTCGAGGTTTGTGGGTCTTTAAGAGATATCAAGAAAGGTAAAACATTTCCTATAATAAGTCAACTTATGGTTCTTTATAAATATACTTCAGAATTGATATGAAATCGTACAGACAGGAAATACTTTTCAAGGCAATATATAGTCATTAACTTTTAGAAAAACAAATAAATCAAAGATAAGTAATTATAAGCCGTTTATGAAATATAGTTGTTTGCTTAAATGATACATTTTAGAGTTAATTCAGACTTATCAAAGCACAATACCCATTCTATTTTATATAAATGGGAGATAAGTCTTTATTGGATATTTTGTTGTTGTCCCTTTTCACCCTAAAGAGGTTTTATGAAATCTAGTTGTTTGTTTAAAATGGAAATGTTTAAACAAAGAATAATTCGCACAATAGTTTAAAAATTACATTTCTACATGCGACCAATCCATCATTTGAATGTCTAATGTACTTAATTACACGACACTGCAGTCAGTGACCATGAAAACAAAGGCTACACGGGAATGCATATCTAAAAATGACAACAAAGGCAGCGGAAGGCATAACTCTTGCCAGTCTCCATCACTGGCTATTTTAAGCCTTGTGGTATTTCCTCAAGGTTTTCGTGCTAAGAAATCTAAATCCAATATACATTGCAGGTGCATCGATCCACTATCTTAGCACGGAAAAGCGAGGGAAACTTGCAAGGTTTAAATCAGCCAGAAATGTAGACTGGCAAGAGTTATGCCTATCGTTGGGAAGTTGAAACAAAGGTAGCTTTTTGTTGCCATCACAGTTCATTAATTTATTCACGTTAATGTTGAGTTATACAGCATATAACATACTATTTGCTTATATTTCTTTAAAACATGCAGTTGCAGTGTATCAAATTATACCTTTCTAAAATATTGCTTAAAACGAAACATATTAAACTTGAACTTAAAGAATATTGGACAACAATGAATTTTGTTGTTTTCGCCTTCTTTTGGGCAGTGCGACCGGAGTATTAGAAGAGAAGTTAGAGTTTGTCCATTGTTATCAATATGGTTAAGTGCACGTAATTAAAAGATGTTTATCCAAAAGGTCATACTTGTGATTACGTTCTCAAATAACACATCGGTTACAAATGTTAACATCGTCATGAAACACCATATTTACACTCTACTATATTCATTTAAAGATGTCGAAACAAAATAGAAATGATGAGAATACAAATGAAATATTTCTGAGACTTCCAGACATAAAAGAGTCAATATGAGACAGAACACAGTTTTATAACTACATGTACAAATACTTTTGAATGAGAATTCAACTGAAATTATATTCTTTTTCGACTCTCTCGTTCTCAATATAACTCCTCACTTATAAAAGCAAATATTTACCAGGAAAGTCATTAAAATATCTCACTATGAGTATGAGTATAATATGAGGCCGCATTACATTTTTTCATCCTGCTTATATATTTTGTCAAAGACGCGGACGGGGTCTTTAGAATACGACATCAAAAAGAAGGAATACAAAACTAAAAAGGGACAATATACATGAGTTGTTTCAGTTATCAGTTATCATTAATGAGTAATCAAATATACCACTCTGTGGCACCAAACGTATTGCTTTGTTTTAAATGTGGATATATATTTTCACTAATTTGTTTTTCTTTAAACGAAGCAAAGATCATCGATGGGGTATGAGATTGTACGGATGAAACTGTTATCATACCAACTAATGTGGTAAGTACATAACACATGTTTGTAAGTTGGTAAGAAACCAGCCTTTTCACATGTATGCTTTATCATACGAACTAAGATTAAATCGTAACTCAATATTGAAAGTTACTTTGTCCTGCCAGTGGAAAGCAGACCTAATCTAACACGTGTTATAACTACGAATCTAGCATACATAGAATTCACTGTTTGGTTGGTTTAAGAACATATAATAAAGCAGACCTAATCCCACCTTACCTGACAAAATGGCTGCTCCTCTATCCAACAGAGTTTCTGGAACCTGTAGTTTTGGTCCAGCCATCGCATATCTATAGGACGGTGGAATTGTGAATTACTACAAACACTTTGCTGGTATGGGAAAGAACCAAGATGCTCCCTGGATGATAATTACTACAATCACTATATATGTTTACCCAATCAAGAGATTTTACAGGTGCTTCACGCGGTGCCAAGCTTGTATCTGCTGTGTTTGTCTAGTAGAAGGTCATGTACGACTTTGAGCTATATCGTTCAGAGTCTACGATATATGTGAAGTTAAGAGGTGTCCATTAGATAGTTTACATGTTTGGCTCATGAAATATTTATAACATATCTGTTATATTTGCGTTATAAAATGCATATCATCTTGATTTCATAAACACATGCACACCATTTAACGAACAGAGACATTTACATCAAATAGTTTCCATATCAATAAAACAAACTTCAATATGAAGCCTATCAATTTTTATGCATGTGATTGTTTTTTGGAGAATATTATCCACTATCCACTAATAACAGTCAGCGAAATCATCTATTTGTATCAAGGACAGCAATGCTCGTCCGTGGCTAATAGCTAGCTATGTTCGTCACTTTACCCTGCGACTTGGAACATATGTATACATTGTATTTTGACTGTATACTGACAGTGTAAGTGTATCGTAAATTCAATACGAATATGAGTAAAAGAAATATTACCATGGTTTTCATGACAACAATTCAACATTATCTGATATAGTCATACTTAAGTATTGGTCATCGTAACCTGATCAGTACACACAGAACGGATAAAATAGGTCATATTATTAAATACTGGTGTTTCTTATACTTAATCAACGTGCTTTAATACAAACAGAATTGTAAGACATGCAACCATGCTGGTTACTTTTCAAGCCTTGATTTTACCAAAAAATATGAACTATCTCACCTTATTCAGGTAAAAGTATTCACACGTGAAATATGGGTTCTAACCATCCTACAACATATTTCATCGTGTAAGCAACAGGTATGAACACCTGTTACGCCGGATGTGACGTCACTATCGATTGTTCATATTTCTCTGATGACAATGTTGTTATTATTCTCATGCCTATTATAAACCCCAAGTGTGAGACAAGATGTCGATAGTCCGGCCTCTGTGACAGACGCTGCACCTATTGATTAACGGCAACTGTAGTAGTACATATTTCTCGTCATCATGATTGCTTTTACATAGGTGTGGTATTTGCCAATCATGCTGGGTCATACACGTGCTGTCTCGTGGGATACATGGGATATTTATTTTTACTCCACTGCACGGGAATCATTATAATTTTATCATTGATTGTCAACTGTGAAACATTTACAACAACGCGAAAGGTCAAAGTTCTGGTCGGAATTTTAGAAATGTAACATGTTGTAGCAAACTTAAAGGTTAAATTAGGGTAATTTAAGCATTTTGCACATGTTTAACGGTGAAATTGTGATGGTACCATTAAAGGTTTCGACCAAAAGGGTTATATGGCAGTGAGGGATACCCTAACGATTTAACGAGTCAAATTATTTCGTAGACAAAATGTTTCAAAAAATTGGGAATAATTTACTGTTCCATTGCATCCTTGTTTTCTGCCGCCTTCACAATGGCACCAATAACTTTTTCTTTTGTATTTTTATTTCTGTTTGTGTTTGTGTTTGTTGTTGTGATTTGCTACTACCGTGGTCAGACACTATTTGCCAGTTCGCCTACATCCAAACCTGCATACACCCCATTTTGCCTTCAGAAAAATGCAGGCGAATATAGAGTATAGCGGACTTTAGCGTCAGCCTCCAAGGTTCTTCCTTCCACCCAGTCACATTTGCCGAGGTTGACCAAGCCAATGGACTGAGCAAGCAGATGGCTGACAATTCCTGATGCATGGATGATGACGGTTTATAGATGGCAGACTTCTCAACTACAACAGTGCTGTGATGTTGGATATTATTGGTGAAGCTGATACTATGTGGGTTGAAGATTTTTTGCTTGTCCCAGTCTATGGCACTGCCACATGTATTTTATCCACAGTATGATAGGTGCCAAGATGTCCCCCACGGCAATTTCCCTTCTGGCAAACAAGACCAGAGTAACCTAGATCAGGTTCTTCACACATCAGAATGATTTAGTTGTTACAGCAGTTGCAGTGAACTTGACACCTGGTTATCCAGACTGACTTTGAAGGCGGTGCTATTGGTGCTGTAGAGACAATGTTTCCCGATGCAGATATCATGGATGTTTTCCCACTTCACACAAACTATTAATTGCTGTTAGGTATCTGAATGAAGCCTGACTTTGTTGTGCAAGACAGGATCAACAGACCCGTCACACATAGGCCATATATATATATATATATATATATATATATATATATATATATATATATATATATATATATATATATATATATATATATATATACTCCTCCCCTTTGACAAAGAGGCGTCTGAGTAGATGTACTGAACTACATAGTCTAAAACTTCGACTCTGAAAAAAATTTACTATTTAAAAGGAGCCTCTGAAAATCCCATTTCTGATAGGCTTCTTTTCAATATTCAATAAATAGTTATATTTTACGGATTTTTGTTCAGAGTCCAGAAGCAGTAATTAATCCACTATATGATCGAATTGAACGAATCCGTCACTATAGCACCTGCATGGGTTGAAACATATACGTATCTTGAGTCAACACAACACTGGTACTAGAACAAATTTAAACTGACATTTACCTGGAAAGCTTGCCTTTCATAATGGTCTGGAAAATAACTGTGAGAATCGGAACATTGGTGAGTTCAATAACATAAGGTTGAATCCACCAAAAAGATCGCGTACTCGTCTTCAGGTTGACCAACATATGGCAACAATCGACTGTAACAACAACTTGGAATTGGAAGAAAATTGCCTATTCCAGTACTTGGTCGCTTACTGAAGATGAAAATATCATTGAATTCAGATGCAGTGTATACTAGTTGACAGACAGTGCCAATTTGACCATTGTGTTGCATTATTTATAATAAATAAAAATATGAAAGAATTTCAAAATGTAAATGCAAAAAGCCAAAGTGTCTACATAAGATAGCAAAACTAAGAGAGACTTCATTTATATTTAAAGGGGATAAACTTATTACTCGTGTATGAATTAATAATAGTAGTATAGAAGGTGGACGCAGATAGGGTGTATGCAATGTGCAATGTTGCAATGTGCAATCCCACCTCTCTAGAGAGTAAAGAGGTGGGAGGTGGGAGGTGGGAGGTGGGAGATTGTAGAGGTATTAATTAGATAGGTATATAAAAAAAAATTTATTTATTAAATATTCATAAATGAAAAGAGAAAAAAAAATGAGTGTAGAATAATAAAAGGTGACAATGATTTCAAGAATGAAACATAATCTATGAAATATTTATGTGGATGAATGAATTAAAAACATTAAAGAAACGATAATAAAGAAAACAGGCTTGAATAGAACGAACTGGCTGACTCCCGTGACAGCCGTATAGCATGACTGTCTATGTAAAATGACTGTGCAATGTGCAATGTTCGAAACCGGAAATAATGTAAATAGATAGATGACGTCACAAATCAGATATACGGATGAGATTACGACATCACACATTTTAATTAACATATTCTTAATGGAATGACTTTGCAAGACGATATATGGTGTTATTAATTATGATAGAGTACTAGATAATTGACACTCGTCCATTCACCTGACCCGGTATCCGAGTGTGAAAACCCTACGTGACTTACCTGATGTGTGAGGACGACACAATGGAAGGCGTGACTTGGAAAAGATGACAATGGAAGAAACGGTTTGTGATACCTTAAATTTATTATTAACCATTACGTAAGTACACATAAAAACAAATCCAAACAATCGTCTTGAATACGAGAGTAGATATTAATTCATTCTACACGATTATCCATGGATATATGTATAATAAACACATCATGTCACTGCTGTATAATTTCAAGTACAGAGATGATATGTTTGAGATGCAGGAATACCATGTGTTTACATTTTTATCACACTTAATATCTTGCTATATGTTTGAGCTCTCTAGAAATAAGCTGTTAAATCATTTAGCATAGTCATATTTGTGAGCTAAGATAAAAACTATGTTGAACCCCTGCTCACATAGAGGTGTGAATGGCTGTATCCACTCGGTAATTCACCTCTCCTAAACATACAGGAACATTAACTATTAAATCGCATTTTAAAAGGTTTTACAACGAGCATTCTATCAGTTTGTTATCTTGCAAGGAGGTGTTAAGTCATTAGCATGTGTGTATTGTGAGCTGATGGCCAACTCCTTGACCCGACGTGACCTGTGAATAAACAGATCCTAACTGGACTTGTCACAGGCTGAAACAGGCGAGGGTTGACACCGAGGTGTGGTTGAACAAAACGTGACAGCTGTCAGTTTTTCAAGCTATGCTAGCGAAACAATTGAAGTTATAGTGACTTAAAGAATAATACATACATCTGTTCATACCATCATTAGCTCTCTTGCTGTCATGGTGTTAACATCAAGTGTTCTGCTCTCGGAAATATTCAAATGAATTCATCATCAAAAACGTAAGTAGACACCTTTATGTGATTGTAATTAAAACTTATACATGTTTTACTGATTTTAAATAGATTGACCGAAATGAATTATGATCATTAATGAAATCACATAACGATCCTGTAATCCTACAGAAAGTTAATTAATTCATGTGGTATATTTGATTGACAACTAGTTCAAACAATAATTCAATTTCTTCTAAGCCAAAGATTAACTCTGTGTAATGTTTTAAGCGATCGCAGAAATGGTTAATCAGCCGATAAATGTGATTGTGTGAATAACTAATAAGAAGCCACAGTTAGATTCCTCCTCAATCATGTAATCTTACAGAAAGCTAATTATTTCATGCGGCTTAACTGTAATGATGGTTCAATTTCATTATACAATTTCTCTATCTAGTTGCAGTACATTCAAATGTTCGGAATGTGAAAGAACTTATTCATCCCAAACAAATCTCAATCAACATAAGAAATCAGCTCATGAGGGGAGACGATTCTTCTGTGATAAGTGTGATAAGTCTTTCACCAGAGTGCATAGTATGAAAAAGCACAAGTGCGCCACAGCTCAATATCATTGCAATGTAAGTATGATTATGATTCTAACTTTAAAGCTGTAATATTTACTAAATCTGTTACTGTATTTATATATAATGACTCATGTTATTACGAACAAACACAACAGATGAGAAACAAGGTACGTAAATGACATATGATGATAAACCAAGTGATATTGTTTTATAAAAACAATGTTGTTTGTTTGTTATTTAAACGACATTTTATATATGTAAAAGACACCCTATCTTTATCATGTTAATGAAAGAATACTCCTCATGATGTTAATATAAATGTGATCTATATGGAACATGTTATATACTTAATTGAGTAATTAAGTGATTATGATATCTTTGTAAATTAAATGTTGTGTTTCAAAGTAACTGTTTAATGATTGCATAACATCATGTTTCGAAGGTGCAACTAAATACTCTCTAGGACTGTTTCATAAAAAGTTAACACAAGATCTTATATCGAGATAATGTTATGTTACTGCTAGTATACATTTAAACAGACCTTTTATTAGTAAGGCTGATAAGAATTTAATCGGTTATACTTTGACAATTATAAGGTATTATTGAATTTATGTTGTTACAATTACTATAAGATCATTGGTTTCTATATATGTATAGGATTGCTCTGAGGTATTCTCCACTTCACGCGAGTTGACTATGCATAGGCATCGATTCCATCAAACCAGTAAGTCAAACGTCTATGTATGTTGTTTGTTAAAATTAAACATTTGATAAATGAAATCATTTATAAAACAATGTAATTATATGTTGAACAAGTTTTTTAGTTGTTTATATTTATATTTAGAGAAAATATTAATTTGTGATGTCAGTCAAAGCTCTCAGACTAAATAATCATTGGTTTTAAAGTTCACTTAGATGTGTATGTGTATGTGTATGCATGCATGATGATCTATAACAAACGAAGTTTCATATGTTTCACAAGATTAACTTATATTTATGAATCATTGTGTAACAGCCGCACAGCCCGCACCCTCTACTTCTTCGGTTGATGGCGACGAACATGGACCTAGTGAAGGTATAATATTTTGAAATAGCACTATAGCTTCTAGTACATTAACTAAGAGTAATGTTGAAATTATTATCATGTGTTTAGCGATAAAATCAGTGATGAGACTTTTCTATTGATGTCGTTATTACATTTAAGTTTATGTTTACAGCTCCCTCATCTCCCAAGGAACAAACAAGAACAAAGGAACGTACCTGTCGGAAATGTCTAAGACGTTTCGTGGATCAGGAGTCCCTCTATCGTCACCAGATGAGAGTTGGTCACCGCGTCCTACCATCACAGTCGGGCGGGAACAACACTTCATCTACTGAGCTCCAACCTCAGCCATGGGGTGAAGGTCCCGCCCCATGGGAAGACAAGGAGAGTGGCGAGATCGTCGAGCCTGGATTGAAAGAGGCCTATGACCTAAACGCTCCTTTCATCCTGGCTCAGGACCAACCCGGGGAACAAGCAGAGGACAAAGCAGAGGATCAATCAGTCATTTCCTCATTCAACCTCCCTATAACAAATGACTGTACCATAGATGAGTTGATGGAACGAGCTAAGAGCATTTTTCAAATGTTAGAGTTTAGTTTTAGATTGAATTTAGCATTCGGTGTCATTCTGCGTCACGTGGAGACTGGGCGCTATCGCTATTTCCAACCCTACGCTGCAGATCCCCTTTTTTCTAATCCAATTTATATCACCAGAGTGAAGGATCTCGAAAAGTTGCGCCAGAGATTACAGAGTTTAGATATCATGACATTTCTTATGAAACAACGTCCCGATACCAAATGGAAACCTGTTTTGATCACTAACGTACAGTTTTATGCGTACAGATTGAATTTTCCATTAGGCTATCCCCCGGTAGTACTCCCTGATTATCTGAAAAATCATAAAGCTATTATTTCTCTGGATTGTAACAAGGGCACAAAACGATTTTATGAGGATCGCCTCTGTGCTTTCCGCTGTCTAGCCCTTCATCAAGATCCTTCCTCTCGAGAAGCATTAGAAAAGCCTACCCAAGACTTATACTATAAGTGGGTAGTCTACTGTCGAGACCACCATCATCTCGAGTCTTTAGATAAAGTAACTCACCAAGAGTACAAGGGTCTCTCCCCCCAAAATTTCTCTGATTTCGAAGCTTGTTTCCGTGTCAATGTCAACGTCTTTAAACTCAACGAGAAAAAGGTAGCTCAACCAGTGTATAAATCTCGAGGTCTGTTTGATGATGATCACATGAATCTAAATCTCTATGAGAAACATTTGTCCCTCGTTACAAATATAAACATGTATTGCAAACGTTACCAATGTCCTTTGTGTGAGAGGCTCTTCAAACGCATAGATTTACAGCAGAAACACCAGCGCCGATGCACTGGTCAAACAAAATTAATATTTCCTGGTGGTTTTCATCAGACCCCAAAGACCGTGTTTGACGAGCTGGAAGAAAATGATGTGTACGTCAACCCCGAACAGAGATTTTTTCCATGGTTTGTGGTGTTTGATTTCGAGTGTCTCTTGAAATCTATCGACACCGGTACCCAGAAACTGCGATGGACACAAGAACACCACCCCATTTCAGTGAGCGTGTGTTCAAACGTGCCTGGGTTTACTTCACCCCATTGCATCGTTGATCCTGATTCGGATACACTCATTGCTAGCATGATAGATTACATGTCTAGAATTGCCGAAAAAGTCACCAAGATCGCCAAAGAAAAATATGAATCAGTCTTTGACGAATTACGAGAGCTGCAAGAGTACGATAGCGATGGGGAAGGGAATGAGGGTGATGAAGGGAATGATATTGACGAAGGTGATGACTGTGACGATAGTGATGAAGGGGATGAGGGTGAAGATCATGACAATGATCAAGACAGTGCTTCAACACCAAGCGCTAAGTCGAAAAAACGTGTGAACGATCTGTATGGGAAGCTTTTAGGGTACTGTTCACAAGTCCCTGTACTTGGATTTAATTCAGCTCGTTACGACTTGAATATTATCAAAGAGAAGCTTCCCAAACATCTCTCTCTAAACATGGTCGAATCTCAGCCTTTCACAGTCAAGAAAAACAATGCTTACTTGTGTCAAAGTAATCAAAGCTTTAAATTTCTTGACATCACCCAATACCTCTCTCCCGGAACGAGTTATGCTCAGTTTCTGAAAGCGTTTGGGGTGGAAGAACGAAAGGGTTTTTTCCCCTACGAATATCTCGATACTCCTGAAAAGTTGAACGAGACTCGGCTTCCACCTCTGGGTGAGGCTTGGTATTCAAGTCTCAAACAGAAATCTGTCCTCGACGATGGTGTGAAATCCGTCGAGGATAATTATGCCGATCTCGAAGAGGTCTGGAGACGGGAAGGCATGACCACGTTTCGAGATTTTCTCGAGTGGTATAACAATCTTGATGTGGGTCCTTTTGTGGATGCCGTGGAAGCCATGCAGCGGTTTTATTTCGAGGATGGTATTGACCTCTTTAAAACCACCATGTCTGTACCAGGCGTGGCACGACAGAAGCTGTTCCGGGAGAGTAAGAGAGAAGGGGTGTCCTTTGCTCTGTTTGATAAGAAGAATGAGGATCTCTATCACACAGTGAAGGCGAACGTGGTCGGTGGTCCATCAATTATTTTCACGAGATACCACAAAGCCGATCGAACCTACATTAGGGATAACCCGGATAAACGATGCAAAAGGGTTGTTGGATATGACGCGAATGCGTTATACTTGTGGGCTATAGATCAACCCATGCCTACCGGTGCATTCGTGTGCAGGAAAGCCGAGAACGATTTCAAACCCGAACGCAGGGATAGGTACACATCCATGTACGATTGGATGGATTGGGTAAAGGATAAATTCGAAGTTGATGTAAAACATAAACTCAACTGGGGACGTGAAAAACGAGTGGGGCCGTACTTGGTGGATGGTTGGATTCCAAATTCTACCATTTTGTTGGAGTATAATGGTTGTTATTTCCACGGACACGAATGTCACTTGACTACGCATGCACGCGGCAAGGAGAAATTGAGAAAACGTTTGGAGAAACGTCTCAAAGACACCACAGCACGTGCAGCTTATATTCACAGTCAGGGTTATCAACTCTATACAATGTGGGAATGCGAATACCACAGGCAGTGTCAAGATAATGACGACCTTAAATCGTTCATCCAACAACGTAGACCTCCTTTCACTCGAAAGAATCCTGGAAAGGTGTCGCAAAGCGAGATTTTGAAAGCTGTGGAAACTGGTGAACTGTTCGGAATGGTGGAAGTAGATATTCATGCACCCGAACAGTGGCTCCCCGAGCAAAATCCTCATGGCACTCTTCTCTCCCCGTACGAGTACTTTCAGGAAATGACTCCCCTGTTTTGCAATGCGGAAGTTCCATTCGAGGCTCTCGGTGAACACATGCAAGACTACATCACGGAGAACGACTTGAGCACCAAACCGCGCCGCATGCTTGTGGGTGGGCTTAAGGCTAGAAAAATGATGATCGCCACTCCACTTTTACAGTGGTATCTACATCATGGGATGGTGCTTGATCGAGTGTACCAAGTCGTGGAGTATACCCCGAACGCGTGTTTTCATCAGTTTGTTCGGGATGTGTGCTCAGCGAGACGAGCGGCCGACGGTGATCCTTCTGCAGCCATTCGCGGGGATACGGCTAAACTCACGGGTAACTCTGCGTACGGTTCGGTGTTGATCAATAAAGAAAAGCATCAGACTGTGTCGTACGTATATGGTCAAACAAAGGCTAGCGACCAAGTCAATATTCCCCAATTCAGAAAACTAACGGAACTGGATGGGGACTATTTCGAAGTCGAGATGGGTAAAAAGTTCTTACGTCTCGATACTCCTGTTCAGCTCGGCTATTTCATTCTCCAGTATGCCAAGCTGCGCATGCTCCAGTACTATTACGACTTTATGGACGTATACGTCGATCGTAGTGATTTTGAGTACATGGAGATGGACACCGACAGTGCTTACATGGCCTTGAGCGCCTCGTCACTTTCCGATGTGATTAAACCCGACAAACAGGTGGCGTACCACAACCAGTTAAAGGGGCATTGCACAGAGCAATCAGAACAACTTGACAACAACAACATGCGATGGTTTCCACGCAATTGCTGTTCCATTCACGCCCTCCACGACAAACGTACGCCGGGTTTATTCAAACTCGAGTACGAAGGAGACGAAATGATTGGACTCTGCAGTAAAACCTATTTGGTTGCCCAGACCACCCTTCAACGCATGTCCAAGTCTTCCATGACATCGAGCGTACGTCGTGCTCAACGTATCCTGCGCCGTGCCCTCCATACTTTGACAGGTAGTAAACGGGTCTCTGTCGTAAAGAAGAGGAAACCTTGTCTTGGTTCGAGAAAGCCAATGATTGCACGCTTCGAACACAAGGTAAAATTTTCCAGCAAGGGCATTTCGAAACGTACACTCAAAACACCATTAGCTGCGTTTAGACAAGTTCTGCGGACGGGTGTTCCTGGGGAGGGTATGAATAGAGGGTTCCGTCTGATGGGAAACAAAATGTGTACCTATCAACAGACACGTCGAGGGTTGAGCTACCTCTACTGTAAGCGCCGGGTCTTGAACGATGGTATTCGCACGGCACCTTTGGATATAGAGCTCTGCCCCTATTCTACACGTGAAGTCAATTCAGATGACACAGAAATCATTTAAATAGATGGGGTTTTTTGTTTGTTTTTGAAATCATCTAGTACAACTCTTTATGCATTCCTGACTCGTTCCATCAAGTCTCCCAGACATTTGTATTTTGTATATAGTGTAAATTCAACTGCATAATATCATCATCATTCGTGTTTACTTTGATTGGATATGAATAATAATGTGATAACATTGTCTCATGTCAAGTACCTACAGTATTTTATATGACTACCCTGTGATGTCTGATTTTATGTAATGTATACATTGAATGTCTATATAAAATATATTAACATGTATTGAATGTATCTGTCTTTCTTTCGCTTTCAAATAAACAACAGAATAGAAATGATATGAGAACAATTTATTTGATAGAATAGTTTACTAAAATAATGATAAGAAAACAATTTATTTGATACAATAGTTTACTAAAATAATGAGCACAAAGATTTTCTGGTACAATAGATAACCAAGACATTTAATAGTAATTTTCCAAAGCCTTGAACTTCTTTACACCAGGAACGCCGTCTTTCACTTTACCCTGTACATACATTGTTCGTTTTCTCTTGCCTTTTCCCACCTGAGGGAAATAAGGTTTCGATTCTGGTAGAGTCTTTATCATGCGAATAAACGTTTGATATCCAATGGGATTTCGAACATTACTTTGTAACACAAACTGTCGAATAAAGTCTATCACATTAGAATCCTTTATGATATGACCAGACTTGTCGTAGAGTTCTAACTTGTCATTCCAGTTCATATTGCCAAGAAGTTTCTGTTTGTTGAGATACTGCAACATGGACACTAATTTGCCCTTTTGCTTATCCGAGCCAACCCGCTGTAACAGTTGATCTAATGCATCGTGTGAGGATGGGTCAATTGTTGTTTTATTTCCTCCTCCCGTTTGATTGGGGTCGCGTGATATCAAGTCACTTTTATCTGAGGTGTCCTGCTCAACACTAGTCTGCTCTTCACATGTCTTCCGATGATTCATAGTCGGTGTCTGTGGAGACTGGACTTGGGGAGTCTGGGTCGTCGGAACTGGTGGAGGGATATCCTGCCCTTCCATCTTCTGAGACGCTTGGAGCAGGTGTTGGTAGGTCTCTCGAGACAACAGTATCATTGGTCTTGTCATGTTGCAAATATCGGTCCAGAGCTTGCACACAGGGAGGGATGAGAAAATGATACGCCACCAGCAGCTCTGATAAATTTCTATGTTTGAATCCTGCCTGTTTGAGTAAGACTCTTGGATGACTTCTGCCACGCTTCGCTGTCAATAGGCGAATGATCTTTCTGTGGCGGTACAGCTTGTTTTCCTCCTCTTGACTTAAAGGTATGACACCGATGATAATGTTGTGCAATAGTGTAACAATGGCCCTATACTGACTCGGTGATACGTGAGTCAGAAGGGCTTTTCGACTCCTTGGTGTTGACTTTCCCAGAACGTGTAGTATATCCAAATTATCTCGAATGCACTCACTCATGTTAAATATATATACTCTCACAACTCAAAGCAGTTCTCGAGCAATATATGTCTTATCCGTTGCGCGTCCGCGGGAAGACTGTTTCGAGTCCCATACGTGATGTTGTTTTTATACATTTTTCATTTAGGAAAGTAAATGGTACACACTTCATCTGGAAAGATGCCCGTTCTCAGTCGTCCAAATTCGGGGTTGCTATAGGGACAGACGTCGACGATAAGGTAACCAAATTTTCTGCCTTCCACTGCATCTTTATATGATTCCCAAAAGTACTTGCTTTCCCCCGGAAAGATCTGACTGGCCAGAATCTTGTATTCATTTGCTGACCTTGGATTGGCGAGAAGACAGTACAGATGCGTATTCACGCTGATAGTGCGAGAATACGTTCCTCGAGGGAAGATGCTCTGTTGCAGATTCACCAGCGTTACACCGAGGTGATGACTTAATGTGGTATACACGTTTAACATGAGTTTGCTGTTGCATACCTCCATCATGAGATCGTCCAACACCAGAATCATGTTTTTATCCGACTGATCAGACCACTCGCGTAGATTACTTTCGCTGGGCAAGCCTTCGTGAAACTGAATGCGATCTATCGACTGTTGCATCTCGCCATAGATATCCTGCCATACACCGTAGCAATAGACAATGAGATTGGGCGATTTGTCGAAAATGTATTCCGAATTCTCCAACAGACGTTTAGTCCATCTCGTCTTTCCAGATCCGCTCGAGCCGGCTACCGCCAAGTTGGTTGGTGTCGTCCATCTTAATAAGCATGATTCATTGCCCTCCATCGTATTGAGCAGTCCGCGGTTGTAGTAAGAATGATGACTGAGCTAAGGGACCCTGTGTTTTAAGCAGCTCTCGCCACCAAGTTTCTCTGTCGTTGGCGTCTAGCTTGACGAAGGATGTTATTTCTAGCCTCATCCCGCACGTGTCTTAAATTCTCGGCATCAAAGATGAATCGAATCAGCTGGGTGTTACGTAAGAGACTTCGCTTGACGGAGGCTTGGGTGGTGTTTCCATGGATCATGCGTCGTAAAATCGAGTAGTAATTATTGTTTGGGTTCGGTTGTAAATATACACGATCCTGTGTTCGTGTGACCGGAATGAGACCATTCAATAATCGGGTCACAACCGCTTGGACTGCCTTCACCTGTCCACTCGTCATACGCCTTATATCATTCAAGGTTTCCCGGTAATCGTGTTGAGAGAGTACGTGTATCAAGAAATCGTAATGTCTCAGGACGTAATTTGCCATGTCTGGCTCGACTGGTGGCACACTCTAGACTGAGATATATATTCTTGCTACTTCAACCTTTATTATCAAGCATTACAATAGACAACAAAAGTTAATAGAGTCCTTTCCCAATTTATTACAAAATCACTGTTAACATATAGAAAATACAAGTCCATTAAATCATGTTACACATTTAACAATATTTGAAATAATGACATATGAATTGCGTGACAAAGACGTCATTGCATCGTTTATCACCACCAAACATTTGTATGATATCTCGTAAAGTGGCATTGTTTTTACATTTTTGTAAAGCATAAAATAAACAATAGAAACCACAAGCACTGGAAGTAGATTGTTGTAAACCAGTCTTATTATATTGATATCCACAAATTCTTTATGATAATAACTGGGTTTCCGTCCATAACTATCGAAAAACTCGCCGACTCCACTCCCATCGAAATAGAAGGTTACCCAGTGTTGACCCTTGCCTGAGGCTTTGTCCGTGTTGACCACACATCCCCAGGGTCTTCCAGGTGGAGGTGAAGACAAGCCGACTAAGGTATCTCTTGCATATACGCCCATCATCCGACCACGTAGACTCGGGTCGTTGCGGATGGCGCATTGTATTTGTCGTGTGTTCATTATCTTTACTTTAGAAACACGTTGCGGGCTTGATCAATTTCGATGAGAGCCGGGAACTTGCCAAGAGCGATCACGTTAAAGGTCTGTGTCAGGGCTTTGCTGAACGTGATTTCCAGACGCAGGTTGCCGGACTTGGCGAGGTTCAGATAGTCACTGCCATCGTTTCCTAGCATCGCTTGCAGGTTAAAGACGTACAGCGCGTGACCAATCTTAAATTCGGTTCGGTCCAGGTTCAAACCCTTGTCTTTACCCCATTCGTTGTTCCACTCGTATAGGGAGTTGTAAGCTTCCACGTCGTCCGTCTCCAAGGGACGTCCCGGTACTGTGTTGCCGTTCAGGTACAGACCCATGCTTTTAATCAGGTCTCCTTG